>OX451736.1:467123884-469573810 GCA_948472305.1 Vicia faba
TTGAAAACCGATTTTCCTGAGACTTTTTACCAAAATATTTTCTTTCAATCACCTGCTTTGCCATTCATCTTCAACACTTTTTTTCCAACTTTCTACATGATTTTCAATAATCAAATCAACTCCTTTTGGCTTGATTTTTATTTGCATGCTACTTGTTTTATGTGTGTTTTTGATAATATTTGAAAAATATCAAAAAATATGTTTTATTTTGTTTATTTTATTTAAAAAAATAAAAAACATGTTTTTTATAATTTCTTTTAATACTTTCTTGTTGATTTCTTGATCATTCCCAATTTGAATTTGTTTAACATGCCATGTTTTGAATCTTGCTTAATAACATGATGCTTGTGTATGTTTATTACCTCACATGATTAATATTTGTGTAAAAAAATCCAAGGAAATGGATAATTTTATTGACTTTATAAGTCATGGGCATATGCATTACCTTTTGTATAAAACCCCTTTGTAAATGTTCACCCTATGTATTCTCATATACTCTAAGGAACCTTTTAACCCTAAAAAATAATTTTCAAACTTTTTTTAGACGATAGGACGTATCTAGAAGGGGGGATTGAATAGATACTGTAATTTTTAAAGAGAACTTTTAGTGAAAACTTAAAACACAGTGAAAGCTACCCGAATATACTCGTCTAAAAACAATCCTCTATTGAAAAGACCGGATATGTGTAAAATCGAATGTAATGAATCAATGAGAATTATTAACACTTAATTAAATTATAATTGATCACTTATACTCTTTAACTATTGTCAATTACTTCCAATGAATTGTTGAGAGAGAAACCCACAAATTTGTACTTTTATCGAACACTTGGTGTGCGTAATCACACCAAGTCCAATCTATCTTAATTTGTAGTGTTAATACCAATTATAGCAATCAAAGTGATTACTATAGTGCTTAGCAATAGTTATATCACACTACAAATCCATACAATTTGAACCACTAGTGCAAATTCACAAATTATAGCAAATAAGCGGTAAAAGACTAGAAAGAAAAATGACACGCGATTTGTTTAGGCAGTTCCCCATGTCGTCCTCGTGTGGGGTACTCTGCCCCTATTTCTAGAATGTAGAATTAGGATAATTACTATTATTATTGCAAAGTTTATACAAGAGATAAAAAATAATCACCATAATTCAAACCCAATTTGTTGAATTGAAAACTAAGCTCATTTCTTCCCTTGATTCGATTTGAACCAAGTATGTCACCAATCTTCGATAAACCTCCAATTGTATCTACCTTGTTGAGAACCCAAACCATTTCTCAAATCCTCTGCTCGACTGATTTGATCACAAGATGATCACCATAATTCTTCCTTCATAATCCTCAGATTGTATCTACCTTGTCGAGCGAACCCACGGTTCCTCAATCCCTTAAGCACGACCGAATTTGAAGAAAAGAATTGTCAAAATCCCCAAATCCCAATGATCTTGGAGGACAAAACCATCATATTTTATTCAATAAAAACCCACAATTACTCAACCAAAACAAGATCGTAATCTTCTACTTCAGACGTTATCAACACACGCTCTACACCTTGATCAACAAAAATTATTATGTGTAGTTGTCAATGGATGAGTGAGAGGTTGAAGATGATGAGTACCCTGTTCATCTATTTCAGTTTTCTTGTTGAAAAACATATGATAGAACTTTACAAGATTATATATGTTAGCTCAAGTCAAAACCCAAACTGACAAGCTGAAAAATAGATTTAACGAGCGAACAATCGATATATGCAGAAAAGGGACTCGACCTGAGCATTCCTGAAAGTGTCAGAAGATAAATTGCATAATCCATGTGTCGACCGCTCCAGGGCTGTGCGTCGATGCATAGTTTCAATAAATTACTCCCAGGTTGAGTCGACCACACAGTCGACGTGAGCAAACCCGAGACTTCCCCAAGGCACAACTTTTTAATCCATGCGTCGACCGCTATAGGGCTATGAATCGATGCATAGTTCCTAAAAATTACTTCCAGGTTAAGTTGACCATACAGTCGACGTAAGCAAACTCGTGACATCCCAAAGGAGAAACCTTTAATCATGCGTCGACCCGAGCTTACTTTGAGTCGACTCAAGGCATATACTTTTTCAAAGATACCAATTTTTGAAGACTTTTCTTGCTTCCTTGTCCACCATATCATCTAGCAACATTTCCAACATATAGTGGAAAGTTTTTACATTATTGAAACCCTTTTTGAAGGAACCTTACCCTCACATACTCCCCTTTTTTGATGATTGCAAAACTTGTCCTTAGTACCAAGTATCAAAATCTTAATCTTGGAGATTTCTCTCTGTATCTTTGTGCATATTTTCGTTTCGTTTTGGCTTTCATATGATCTGTTCTTGGCTTCCACATACTTCCCCCCATTTGACAACATCAAAAAGAGACAAAGCCATTGGTTAAAAATAACTATAATACAGTGGGAGAACTGACTTTTATTTTGTGTTTTATCGCAATTGTTCTGGATAGCAAGAGTCGCCCCCACTTTTTCTTTTATCCAATAAAGGAAAGGGTGAAAAGAACAGTAAAGACCTTTTGAGAATTTTCTTGAGTTCGGGGGGTAGGTTATGAAAAGGGAAGGTGTTAGCACCCTTTTCATCTGTAGTTATCTACAGGCTCTTAGTTTCTAGATCACTTTGAAATATGTTTGTGATTGTTTTGAAAGTATTTTTGAAAGCGCCTTTATTTAGGCAAACTTTGTAATAATTCTCGTCTTTATAAGAATGTATACAAAGTGTTGACTTTTGAAAATATTTCATTTTTTAAAGTGTTGGTGTGTTTGAAAGATGTTGTTTTGAAAATGATTATGAGCAAACAACTATGAATGTTCTACCTACTCAAAAAGTCAGTTCTTTTTCTCCTCCTTTAGATATTGCTATCTTATCATTGATTGATAAGAAGCCCCATTATTGGATGTGGAGGAACGGGTGTGGGTCGTCGTATAGTCATAGAAGGAAACCTATGAGACGCTTTAGCAATTGTCGTAAGGGACTAAGATCATTTTACCGAAGGCAACGTCGAAGAGTCATCGAGGGACTACGATTTTTTTTATCGAGGTTCTTTCCTAAAGCGTTCCACATTCCAGGGTGTGATACGGTGGGAGAACTGACTTGGGTTTTGCGTTTGTGTTTGCAAATGTTTCGGTTTAGCAAGAGTCGCCACCGACTTTTTATTTTATCCTAAGGAAAGGTTAAAAAGCACAGGAAAGACCTTTGAGATGTTTTCTTGGGTTCGGGGAGTAGATTATAGAAAGGGAAGGGAATGGCATAATTAAAAGCTTTTAAATGTGCGAGAATTTAAAGTTCTAGGCTATTACAACATGATTATGGGAAGGGGGTACAAGTTTGAATTGGGGATATTTGACAAGAAATAAATTCTAAGTTATTACAACCATATCGAATGTACAAGTTAATATTTATCATTCAAATAAATACAATTAAGTAAATATCAAAATGAAATGTATAATGCAAAAAAAAATTGTTTATGTATGTGAAAAGGGTATTTTTAATGTAAAATTTAAATAAAATAAAAAGTCAAATTTTAATTATTTTGGTCATTTAGGGCAAAACCCTAATATTTTTTGAATAAATAGTAATATTTATTAATTATATACAATATATATTAATTTATACAAAAATAAAAAGTATATTGTAAAAGAAAAGTATTTTTGGTGTCAAATATTAATAAACATAAAAAATGTATTATTTTGTATTATTTTGTCCTAATTATCTAATAAAATATAAGTGTATATATATTATATATATATATATATATATATATATATATATATATATATATATATATATATATATATATATATATATATATATATATATATATATATATATATATATATATATATATATATATATATATATATATATATATATATATATATATATATATATATATATATATATATATATATATATATATATATATATATATATATATATATATATATATATATATATATATATATATATATATATATATATATATATATATATATATATATATATATATATATATATATATATTAATTATATTAAATGTACAAAGATAAAATATTAATTATTTACAAAATGGATATTTTTCAAGGAAATATTTTTGAATGTAAATAAAAATAACAAATAAAAAATAAATATATTTTTTGTATTATTTTTTAAGTTTTATTAAAAGAAGAAAAGGTTTATTTACATATATATACCTAAACAAAATAGATAAATATCAAATAAATATGAAAAAAAAAGTGGAAAATTATTTTTGGTATTTTTTATGTTTGAACAAAAAATATAAAGTCCGAATAAAAAGGAAAAACATAAAAATGACAAATATTTAATCAAATGGGCCAGGGGGGGCAAACTGAAAAAAAGGGGTGCCAAAAGCAAGGATGACTCAGGCCCAGCCCAAGCCATCACCTTCTTCAACCTCCAGCTTCTGTTTGAAAAAAGTGCGCGCCTCTTGTTCAACATGCCAACTCCTGATTCTTTGATCTTTTGCCAAAACTTAAAACATGAAACTTGTAGAGAATTTAAACACGAATCCAACCATATAAAGCATTAAATCTAACTCTCAAAGACCAGAGAGAATTTCTCTGGCCCTAAAATCTGACCTAACTTTTTTCACATGTTCATGGCTGAAATTCTCATAGCACGCTTAACATAAATAAAAATTGTTCACATGTATGGCTTAAGGGCTATGAGTAGGACAAATTTCATTCACAAACCTAAGCCTAACCCTTCCTAAATAGAGAGATAGAAGTCCATGGAATACCTGTTTCAGCTTGAATCGAGTAGAGCAATGCAGCAACCTTCAATGATGTTTGAGCTTCTGTTGAGCTTGCCTGAGGTCCAAGGAAGCTTCTCCAATATATGGCTTGCTTTGAAACACCCTGTGTCGTGCTGTAGAAGTCCACCTGCAAAGCTTTAAAATGAAAATGGAAAATGGGATTAGAGGTGTTACAGCTGGTGTTTAAGGCTTGAAATAGTTTGGATGGATGAAATTGAAGGTGTTTGCACTGGTTTGGGCAAAAACGCACGAGTAGATTGTTCTATAGAAGTCAAGTTGCAGAACTTGCCCTGTTTTGCAGAAAAACAGGAATTCTGAGTATTGGGAGGTATGAGGGATGAATGGATCGTGCTTTAGGTTAGTTGGGAGGTATGGAAACTGTGTACAATGTTTACTTAAGCTTGTGTTAACAGGAATGAGAGTTGGTATGTGTTTTGCAATCTTTCTTCTACTTGAAGCAAGAAAATGTAAGTTGTGAATATAGGCCTGCACAAGCCCTCAAGTATGCTACAAATTTGGCTCTTGGTAACTGGAATTTGTGGACTCAATCTTGCCTCAAAGATCTGGCCCCATGTCTCAAGGATTCATTTTTTGACATAAAGTGACTTTAGGCAAAAATGGTAACTTTGCTTTTTCTAATTAAGGATTAGTTTTGCATGTAATGCCCAAATGGCCAAGATAACATCTTAATTCAATGGTTAAGAATTAAATTATGAAGTGTAAGTTGGTTTTGAGGCCTGCAAGCTAGCATAAAACAAGCTGATTTGAAAATGCAATTTGCTATGAACATGTATTGGTCATGAACAAAAGTGAGTTTTTGCCAACTTTGTGAATTCGATTCTCTCTAACCACAAGGGTGTTTGAGGAGTTCTTGGACAATTTGGAAAGCTTGGAACATGTACTACAATCCATATTTGTAATTTAAATTGAAACTCCAAGTGGAACCATGTGAAAAATGGCCAAGAAGATGGGTCAAAATCCTGTCTAGATTAGGGCAAATTTCTTCTAAGTTAAAAGTTTTTGGTACCCTTGTTCCAAAAATCATAACTTGAGATACAAGCTTCTTTTGAGAAAACTTTGTGAATCAAAGTTGTAGATTTTGTGATGGACTACAACTTTCATGTTGCAAGTTTTGTTTGAATCCATTTTCATCTTGGTGAAAAAATGGGACAAAGTTAGGAAAAAATAAGAAAATTTCATAACTTAGAAAATTTCTAAGTTATGAAATTTTTTCATTTTAAACCCTAATTTGCATTTTTGGGTTTCTTGATGAAAAAATTTCATAATTTGACATGTTTTGATGAAAAATAACTCTTGGCACTTGATTTTGACCAAAAAGTCAAAGTTTGACTTTTCAGTATACAGTCAAATTTTGATCAGTTGACTGAAAAATTCATCTGTCAATCCTATGCATTTGAGATCTTTTGAACTTGTTGAATGGGTCAAGATAATGTCATTGAGTCCTTGAGTCCATATGTGAGCTTGGTTTGCCATTGGTTAGGTCAAACAGTCAAAAATTGCCTTTGTAAAGTTTAAACCCTAAAAATGACCATTTTGCCCTTTTGGTGATCTGATCAAATTTCTTATGGAATTGTGATTCAAACTTGATCAAATGGTTCATATGAGTTCATAATGTTGATGTGGGTCAAAATCCATGAGGTTTGACTGTAAATAGGCCACAGTTGACTTTTTCCCCAATACAGTTGATATTTAGGTCAACTGTTCAATTGACTGGGCAAAGATTTGAATCAAGGCTTGAAACTTGGTATGGGCAAACTTGTGAACCCAACATGAATTATGAAAGTCAATTTGGAATTGTAGGTCAAAATATCCTTATGCAAACTCAAACCCTAATTTGGGTCAACAATGCAAGGAGGGGTCTTGAGCAGAGTAAACCCTAACTTGATCTTGAGTTCCAAGAGTCCTGTGATGAGAAAATGTTGGTGAAATGAGAGGGAAAATTTTGGGGTACAACAGTTGCCCCTGTTCAATCTTCTTGAACCTGAAGAGTTAGATTGGCAAGTTTGCCTTTCGCGACTCGAGGGTAAAAGGGGATTGGACACTAGAGTGCCCGTAAATTTGCACTCGTCAAAACAATAGGTGTAGGAATGGGCTTAAAGATGCCATTTGGAGATGGCAGAATCTTGCTGGAGATGGGCTTAAAAGATGCCATCCAAGAGTGTTTGTTGAACTACAATGTTGTAGGTCAGAAAAAATGGTATCCGTGTCTAGAATGCATTTGAACTGTATCTGGAGACTGAGTTTGTATGAGCAAAAGAATGGCCTCCACGTCTGGGGCGTATCTGAGCTGTGAATGTGTTTGAATGTAGAATGAATATCAAAATGACTGCCGTGTCTGAAGTGTATCTGTATTGTATCCAGATAACAGTGGAATATCTGTGCATGGAGCAACTGCGTGTTGGGGATAAACTCTGAATGAGTGACATAATGGCAACCGTGTCTGGAGCGTATCTGGACTGTATCTGAAGTTGAGATTTGTATGAGTAGCAGAATGACTTCCGTGTCTGGAGTGTATTTGTACTGTAACTGGGATCTGGACAAATGACAGAATGACTTCCGTGGCGACTGCACTGAGAGAATCAAACTGCTGATGTAAGGGTCATAATGGTATCCGTGTTTGGAATGCACTGGACCTTGAGGTTGATAAATGAATCTGAATGAGAGATAGAATGGCTTCCGTGTCTGGAGCGTATCTAGTCTGTATCTGATTGCTGTAGTCCGAATGAGTAGTAGAATAACCGCCGTGTATGGGGTGTATCTGTACTGTAACTGACTTGAAGTTCTGAATGAGTAATAGAATGACCGCCGTGTTTGGGGTGTATCCATGTTGTATCTGAATAATTGTTAACGATAGCCTTTTAATCTTATCCTGAAAAGAGTAAAAATGTTAGTTAAAACACAAGATCATGTTGCATGATATGTATGATGCAATGAATTGTATTTCATCAATGTTTATGATATATGAATGTAATGATTATGCATGTAAGCTGAGTAGTCGTCTTGCTGAGGAAGATAAATCCTTGTAGCTGGAGATAACAGAATCTTTGACTGCTGCAGGGGAAAATAAATCCAAGATCGAAGCTGGGGATTTCAAGGATCTTTGATTACTGAAGATGAGAAATCCTTGCTGACTGCTGACTGCTTGGGGGATAAGGAAAACTTTGAAAATCTCTACTGGGAAGTTAAAACCTGGGAGACTTATGCTGGAGAAGTGAGACTGAGAATCTTCAATCTGATGGGAAGTATCTTTGTGGGGAGAATGTTCACTATTCCGGTTCCGCTAGGGATTTCTTCTGAAAGAGCATCAAGATATCTACCTATACCTTCAACCTATCAGCAATTTTTATTATTATTTGTAAGCAATGATTATGTTCAAATGCATATGCCTATTTAACAAAACATTGGACGTTTTTTCAAATAAAACATAAGTGTAAAAAGAAAAGGAAGACAAAGCAAATTTCTGCACTTGGAAGGGTATTTGTATTAAATTTTTATGAGTATCTTTGTACAAAGGAGACAGGCATCCTAGTAAGAGAATGTTGTCGTAAATATTGAAAAATTTTACACAAAAGAAAGATGGCTATGTGTGACAATTCCATGGGATTCCCATTCTGTTATAGCCTTCACAACTCTGAATATCTCGTTCATTCACTGCTTCGTCCGTCGGTGATTGAATTAATCAGAAGCTCGGAACTTGTTGATGAAGAGTTTTTTCTTTAAAGTGATCCGACGAGACACAGTCATACGCTTTAATTCCCTAACTTTTTCCTGAATCGCCCTTTCGGGTTTTCGATCCACCGGGAAACCCTTTTTTGCCCAAGTCGCCCTTTCGGGTTTTCAACTTGCCGGGTGTACATATTTTTTTGTTTTATCCCTAATTTTTGCCTGAACCGCCCTTTCGGGTTTTCAGTTCACCGGGATGCCCATTTTTGCCCAAGTCGCCCTTTCGGGTTTTCGACTTATCGGGTTGTTTCATGCGTAGTATCTTTTGACTATGTCTGTATTCGCAGGGTGTGGCAAATCGTCGCCGTCCATGGTGGTCAGAATCATTGCACCACCAGAAAAGATGCTCTTGATCACAAACGGTCCTTCGTAAGTAGGAGTCCATTTGCCCCTGGGATCACTTTGCAGCAAGATGATCCGCTTGATTACAAGATCTCCGACTTGATATACCTGACGTCTTACTTTCTTGTTGAAAGCCTTGATCATCCGTTTTTAGTACGTCTGACCATGGCAAACAGTAGTGAGTCGCTTCTCGTCGATCAAATTGAGTTGATCAAGTCGGGTCTGAATCCAATCATCTTCACTCAAACCAGCGTTCTTCATAATCCTTAAAGAAGGAATCTGAACTTCCATAGGTAGGACAGCTTCCATGCCATACACCAAAGAAAATGGGGTTGCCCCTGTTGAAGTACGTGCCATGGTACGATATCCATGCAGTGCAAACGGTAACATCTCATGCCAGTCCTTGTAGGTGACGGTCATTTTCTGAATGATCTTCTTGATGTTTTTGTTTGCAGCTTTAACAACACCGTTCATCTTCAGCCGATAGGGAGATGAATTGTGATGATAAATCTTGAACTGTTCGCATAGAGCGGTGATCATAGTATTATTCAGATTTGTACCGTTGTCTGTGATGATCCTGTCGGGGACACCATACCGGCATATAAGGTTCTTCTTGATGAAGCAGGCAACCACATTCTTCGTAACAGAGGCAAAGGAAGCTGCTTCGACCCACTTGGTGAAATAATCAATAGCGACCAAGATGAAGCGATGTCCATTGGATTCCGTAGGCTTGATTTCCCCAATCATGTCAATGCCCCACATTGTGAACGGCCAAGGAGCTGTCAGAATGTTGAGAGGAACAGGAGGAATATGTACTTTGTCGGCATAGACTTGGCATTTGTGGCAAGTGCGGGAATGTTGATGACAATCAGCTTCCATGGTAGACCAGTAGTAGCCTGCCCTTAGAATCTTCTTAGCCATCGTATGTCCGCTCAAGTGGGTGCCAAATGTGCCACTGTGTATCTCAGTCATGATCAAGTCTACTTCAGCCTTGTCTACACATCAAAGTAAAACACAATCATGGCTGCATTTATAAAGGATGCCATTGCTTAGGAAGAACTTGGCAGCAAATCTCCTTAAAAACTTTTTGTCATTGACTGAAGCTCCTTCCGGATATTCTCTAGTCTGGAGATACCTTTTGATTTCATGAAACCAGGGTTGTTCCACTACTTCTTCGGTATTGATCTCATGACAATGCGCAGGTTCATCCATTCGCTCGACGGTAATTTGGGGAGCCTCGTTATCCCAGTTGAGTTTAAACATGGAAGACATTGTAGCCAGAGCATCCGCTAGCTGATTTTCTTCTCGCGGGAAATGCTCGAAGGTGATCTGCTCGAAATGAGGCAACAACGTCAGGACATGTTCTTTGTATGGGATAAGATTAGGATGTTTAGTATCCCATTCTCCTTTGACTTGACTAATAACCAAAGCCGAGTCCCCAAATACGACCAAAGACTTGATCCCCAGGTCTATAGCAGCTTTAAGACCAAAGATGCAAGCTTCATATTCGACCATGTTGTTGGTACAGCTGAAACAAAGTCGGGCAGTGAAAGGTGTATGGAAACCTTCTGGAGAGATAAGTACTGCACCAATACCACTGCCAAGTGCATTTGAAGCACCATCAAAGTACAGGGTCCATCGGGATCCTTGTTCAGGTCCGTCATACGGTCCGTTACCTTCGACGTTGTCTAATGTCATGATGTCCTCGTCCGGGAAGTCGAATCTCATAGACTGATAATCTTCGACGGCTTGATGAGCTAGATGGTCAGCTAGTACACTCCCTTTTATAGCTTTTTGGGTAGTATACTGGATGTCATACTCAGTCAGGATCATCTGCCATCTAGCGATTCTTCCAGATAAAGCAGGCTTCTCGAAGATATACTTGATTGGATTCATTTTTGGAAATCAGCAAGGTGGTATGAGTCAACATATACTGCCTTATCCGGCGAGCAGCCCATACCAAAGCGCAACAAGTTTTCTCGAGCAGTGAGTAGCGAGTCTCACAGTCGGTAAACTTTTTGCTAAGGTAATAAATGGCATGCTCTTTTCAACCAGACTCGTCATGTTGGCCCAGTACGCACCCCATTGAGTTATCCAAAATAGTTAGATACATGATTAACGGCCTTCCTTCGACGGGTGGCATCAGAATAGGAGGTTCTGGCAAATACTCCTTGATCTTATCAAAAGCAACTTGACAATCATTGTTCCATTCAACCACCTGATCTTTCTTCAACAGCTTGAAGATTGGCTCACAGGTAGATGTCAGGTGAGAGATGAACCTCGCAATATAGTTCAAGCGTCCCAAGAATCCTCTAACCTCCTTTTCAGTACGGGGGCAGGCATTTCTTGTATAGCCTTCACTTTAGCAGGATCAACCTCAATACCCTTGTTGCTAACAATAAATCCCAGAAGTTTACCAAACCTAACTCCAAAAGTGCACTTACTTGGATTCAGTCTGAGTTTGTATTCCTTCAACCTGGCAAACAAGTTTTGCAAATGTTCAAGGTGTTCTTCTTCTGTTTGTGATCGAGCTATCATGTCGTCTACGTAAACTTCAATCTCGTGATGTATCATATCATGAAACAAAGCTACCATGGCGCGTTGATCGGTTACCCCTGCATTCTTCAGTCCGAACGACATCACCTTGTAGCAGAAGGTACCCCATTGTGTGACAAAGGTAGTTTTCTCCATGTCCTCGGGGGCCATTTTAATCTGATTGTAGCCCGAGAATCCATCCATGAAGGACAAAACCTAGTGTTGAGCTGTGTTGTCAACCAAGATGTCGATATGTGGTAGCGGAGAATCATCTTTAGGGCTGGCCCTGTTCAAATCCTGATAGTCCACACACATTCTGACCTTGCCGTCTTTTTTAGGTAAAGGTACGATGTTAGCAACCCATTATGGATAGGATGTAACAGCCAGAAAGCCGTCGTTGAATTGCTTCATTACTTCAGCCTTAATTTTCTCAGACATGTCAGGCCTCATTCGACGAACCTTTTGCTTGATCGGTGGACAATCTTCTCTTGTGGGGAGACGGTGAACCACGATATCTGTGTCTAACCCTAGCATGTCTTCATAAGACCAGGCGAAGATTTCAACATTTTCATTCAATAACTGTACTAAGCGCTCCTTGACACTTTGTTCCAGATTGGCACCCACTTTTACTTCCTTCCTATCTTCCTCTGTCCCTAAGTTGATGGTTTCTAGCAACTCTTCATGAGGAAATATGGCCCTCTCTTCTTGTTGTAGAAGTCTGGCTAACTCTCCCGATACTTCACAATCTTCGTCAACTTTGTACTCAACCTGATTGACCAAATCTTCAGAGTTATGGAAGGATAAAACAGAATAGTCACCCATGGAATCCGGAGTGGATGGGTACCTGCATTTGTGAGTGTGGGTGTGTGTAAGGGATAGCCATCCTTAGACAAACAAAAATGCAAAAGGAAAGAAAATGAACACAGCAGTTTATAAATGAAAAACGTCCAATGATTCGTTTAAACATGGCATATGATTATGAAGAGAATCAAGCCCTTACAAATGGACCTACATGACCCGGGCAAGGCATGAGGTGAAAAATAGTGTGAGAATTGTTTAATAATTATTACAGACCAAACAGGAAATGTTCAAAAGATAAATTACTGATTGATGAAAGTAATGGGAACAAAGTCTTTCGCCTCCCAGTTGTTTAGTCCTCCTTCAATGGTTGGAAAGATCCAATCTTCAAAGTTCCCTCTTCATCATCATCTTTTAAAGCATTGATTCCATGATGAGAAATCTTGACGGGTGTTTTTTTAATTTTAGAGCGACGCATAGCCTTTTGTCCCGCAGCAGTAAACCCCAACCCAAACTTGTCTGTCTTATAGGGGAAGTCGGACAACTGTCCCCATAATGCGCTCTTTCCCTCCTTAATCGCAGCCTTTGCGTCTTTGAGAGATGGCATCCTAGCCACCTGCTTGGGAATGATAGGTACCTCCACCACTGCCCTCGCTACTTCCACCTCGGGAGAAACTTCCTCGAAATGTTGAAAAGGTGTTTCGATGAACTCGCCATCCACTTCCACATACCGAAAGGAATTGAGATGACTGATCATGTACTCCTCCTCATCGTGTACAATTATGATTTTACCCTTAACAGGGTATTTCAGCATTTGATGTAAAGAGGAGGTGACTGCCCCAACATAATGGATCCAAGGTCTTCCTAGCAAGCAAGAGTATGATGGGCAGATGTCCATTACGTAGAAAGTGGAGTTGAACACTTCGGTGCCTACCTTGATGGGAATATCGACCTCCCCATGCACCATCCTTTTAGACCCGTCAAAGGCCCTGACAATAATATTACTTGGTTTCAGCTCCAAGCCTTCACAATCCAACCGGTCCAGAGCTTTCTTAGGCAGCACATTTAGGGAAGAACCAGTATCGACCAAGACATGGGCGAGAGTGGTTCCTCTGCATTCAACCGACACATGTAATGCATCATTGTGCTTCCTTCCCTTAGGAGTCAGGTCAGCGTCGGAAAAACCCAGGCCGTTGTCAGCAGTAAGACTGGCTACACAATCCTGAAATTGGTCAGCCGAGGTCTCTTGGGGTACATGGGATGTCTTCAAAAATCTTATCAATGCTTTAGCATGAGCCTCTGAACAGAGCAGGAGGGCCAACATTGAAATTTTTGAGGGGGTTTGCCCCAGTTGTTCCACAATATCATAGTCGCTTTTCTTGATTATTTTCAGAATCTCTTCCATTTCTTTTTGAGAGGTTTCAGGGATGACCAATGGCTGAGCTCTCGTCCTGACGGGCTCTTCTTGGATCCCTTTCCCCTATCATCAGCAGCAGCACGAGTTACAACTTCTTCAATAATTGGAGTTCTTGCAGATATGTTTTGATAACGAGAAAACATATCGTATAATTAACATATTTTTTACCGATTTTATATTTCATTAAGTCGTCTAACCCCCGATTATTCCGAGATTATTTGTCTTTTTGCAGGTATAACACTTGTCGACTCAAACCGATGGAAAAGGACAACATGAAGAAGGCTAGACGATAAACAAAGAGAAAAAGAATTAAAAAAATACAAAGTTTGGACTTCTGGATCTGTGACGGTCGTCACGTCCCTGTGACGGGCGTAACACCCCCCAACATAAGGAAACACTCATCACACACCACTGACGAGCGTAAGGCACTACTTCAGTGCGTGACGACCGTCACCCACCTGTGACGACCGTCACGCGCGTGAAGGTGGACGTTATGCATGGATTGAGACGTGGGCGTGAAGGGCAGACTCGTTCTCCCTCTTTCTACTGAGTCCCCTATTTTCTTGCCACCACTATTAGTGCTCCTGTATTTTCTCCACGAAGACTTCATCAAGAATTCAAAAACTACTGATTTTTCCTATGCTATATATATGAGTACCAGTACACAGTTCAAGGGTCGAAGAAATTTACTCAGAGCAAATATTATTTTATTTTTTACAGTTATTTTCCAATTTGCTTGTTTTGGAATTCTGTTTTCATTTTCTTGTAATTTTCATTCAAAGCCTTAGTTTCTATTTTTAAGTGTTAATTCTTCTTTCAAGAATTAACACGAATCATTTACTGCAAGTCAAGCTCGAAGATTGGATTATTGTATTACCTCAAGATTACTATAGCAACTTTGATTCCAGGTTTTTTATATTGCAATTATTATTTATTCAGTTTTTATAATATGCCAATTATTGCCATGAATTATATTTTGAACTGTATTGCTGTTAAGTTAATTATGTCTAGCTAAATTATTAATACCGGTATGTGACCGTAAGAACTGAAAGAATTCAATGATACCTTAGCCAAAAATATTTATAAAACAATTTCTGGTTTCCAATTTCCAAGATTAATTTAACTATCCTTGTCACGAGAGTGAGAGGTTAATTAACACGATTTTGCCACGAGAGTGGGAAATTAATTAAGGCAAGAACCTACATGCGAGAGCTGGGGTTCAACCCAGATAGTGGTAACGAAACATTGATTTTTAAATACACGAGAGTGTTTTAATAAATTAATTAAATTCAAATTGTTTTCAAAAAGTGTTATTAAATTTAAAGTGCATCCACTAGGTTTAGTAGCATGACTTATTTCATAAACACAAGAGTGTATGTCTCAGGTTTTTAAACAATTAGCTTTTACCGAAATAATTTATAGGCCAAGCGATTCATCGAATTCCCTAAGTCCGATTATCACATACCGGTATAATTAGTACTATTACTTTTAATTAAACTGTTTCCCCCAAAAATCAAATATTCATCGCTTAGTTAGACAAACTGTAGCATTAGATCGTATGCGATTGATCCTCAGTCTCTGTGGGTTCGATAATCTTTTAAAACTAGAACGACTGAACTGTATACTTGCAGTTAGTATCCCGACAGACTTATAAAGTCCCGATCAAGTTTTTGGCACCGTTGCCGGGGACTGGTAGTCAATTAATTACGATTCTTCTGTTGCGCGTTTAGACTAAGCAACAGATACCCTTTGTTGATTTGTATGCCAAGGACTCACTCACAAGGCGAACCACTTGACAAATCGACGGACGAACCTGAACGCATTCTTTCCGTAAGACGTGCAGTCAGGGATTACTGTTTAAATCACGCTATTCCTTTACCCAAACCAGAAATCAAGATTGATTCTGAAACTGATTCTAATTCTTCCTCTGAAACCGAAACCAATCCAGAATTAGACATGGCCGAAGAACAAAGGACCCGTCCACTGAAGGAGTACGCAGCTCAATCATAACAAGAGCCCCATAACAGCATTGCTGCTCCAGCAATAAACCGAAACGATTTCGAGTTAAAGTCGTCATTGATATCAGCTATCCAACAACGCCAATTCTCTGGAGATCCTTCTGAGGATCCGAATGAACACCTTACAAAATTCGTTCAATTTGCCGACACAGTTATAGCAAATGGTGTTAGTAAAGATGCGATAAGATTACGTCTTTTCCCTTTCTCACTAAGAGATAGAGCTTGGGCTTGGTTGCAATCCTTGCCATCAAATTCCGTCACCATGTGGGAAGGACTGAAGATCGTATTCTTAGCACGATACTTTCCCCCAAGCAAGACCGCTGCACTAAGAGCCCAAATCAACAGATTTAGGCAGAAGGATATTGAATCACTATTCGATGCATGGGAGCGCTACAAAGATATGATGCAAATGTGCCCACATCACGGACTAGAAAAATGGCTGATAATCCACACGTTTTATAATGGACTCTTGTACAACACAAGACTATCTATAGATGCCGCCGCAGGTGGTACACTGATGGACAAGCCTTATGACAAAGCTAACCAACTCATTGAAAACATGGCTCAAAACCACTATCAGTGGGGAGGAGAAAGAACATCTGTGGAGAAGACTCAAGCCAAAGGCGGGATGTACGAGATTAGTAGCCTAGATAAAGTTAATGCTAAGGTAGATGCTCTTACCCAAAAAATAGAAAGCTTGACCTTACCTCCTGCAACTACCGTAGTTGCAGTTACCCCAAGCTGCGAAGTTTGTAGAGTACCTGGTCATGTTAGAACCGAATGTCAAATCTTAGCAAGAATAACGACTGATCAGGTAAATTACGCTCAAGGAAATCCTTATGCCAATACCTATAATCCTGGTTGGAAGAACCATCCTAACTTCTCGTACAAGAGCAATAACGCTTTATATGCACCTGGCCAAGCACTTGCTGTACCTCCAGGTTATCAAAAACCCGTTGGTAATGTTCCTAACATTCCTAAGAAATCTAACCTTGAAATCCTAATGGAAAATTTTATCGCTAATCAAGCCCAACAAAACAAAGAATTCCTCAATCAAAACGTTCACACCGATGAACAATTGAAGCTATTAGCAAACAAGGTAGATGCCCTAGCTACTCACAACAAAATGTTAGAAACCCAAATCTCCCAAGTAGCACAACACCAAGCTAGTTCTGCTGCACCTGCTGGTACATTTCCTGGACAGACACAGCCCAATCCTAAAGGACATGCGAATGCTATTACATTACGAAGTGGGATAGCCCTTGATGGACCGGTAGATCCTAGACTCCAAAACCCGACCTAGTATCAAAAGCCTGATAAAGAAATAGAGAAGTCGAAAGATCAATCTGAAAATGTAGAGGAAGACGTGAATGAGAACAGAGAGGCCTCAGAAAAACCTTATGTGCCTCCACCACCATACAAACCACCAATTCCATACCCTCAAAGACTTGCAAAATCCAAGAACGAGGGACAATTCAAGAAATTTGTAGAACTTCTGAAACAACTAAACGTCACTATTCCGTTTACAGAAGCTATAACCCAAATGTCGTCATATGCTAAATTCCTAAAAGAAATATTGGCTAATAAGAAAAAAATCGTTGAGAACGAAACCGTCATGCTAACTGCCGAATGTAGCGCCATAATTCAAAATAACATGCCTCCGAAGCTAAAAGATCCTGGTAGTTTCTCCATACCATGTGTAATTGGAAAATCTGTCATAGACAAAGCTCTATGCGATTTAGGAGCCAGTGTCAGTCTAATGCCCTTATCTATTTGCGAGAAGCTCAAATTAGGCGACATGAGACCTACCAAGATGTCCCTACAACTAGCAGACAGATCAGTCAAATTTTCTGTTGGTATGCTAGAGAACATTCCTGTCCGAATAGGACAATTTTACATACTGACTGACTTTATAATAATGGACATCAAGGAAGATTCAATCATTCCCATCATACTAGGAAGACCATTTTTAGCTACTGCAGGAGCCATCATTGACGTTAAGAAAGGGAAACTTACCTTCGAGGTAGGAGAAGAAAAAGTAGAATTCATTCTTTCCCAATTCTTTAAAGCCCCTGCTATGGATGACTCATGTTGTCTCCTAGATATTATCGATGAATGTGTCAAAGAACTTGAATGCCAAGAGGACACCTACTCTGAGATGCTGAAAATTCAGACACCGACTATCCTCAAGAACCAAGACTAGAAACAAGAACACTTAGATGCCAACCTAAGCGAATGTTTAGCCTTAACACCTGATCCTGACTCAACTAATAAGAAACCCGGTATAGAACTTAAAACATTACCTGAAGATCTTAGGTATGAATTCTTAGATAAAGAACTCGAACGACCAGTTATAGTCAATGCCGAATTAGGAGAGATCTAAACCGAAAAACTTCTTAGTGTGTTAAGGAAATATCTAGCCGCATTAGGATATAATATATCAGACCTAAAAGGAATAAGCCCTTCTCTCTGTATGCACCGTATTATGCTGGAGGAGGACTGTAAGACTTCTAGAGAACATCAAAGACGAATAAATCCTATCCTAAGTGAAGTCGTTAAGAAGGAAGTGCAAAAATTACTAGAGGCAGGCATCATATACCCAATATCAGATAGCAACTGGGTCAGTCCAGTTCATGTGGTGCCTAAGAAAGGAGGTGTTACAGTTATAACAAATACAAAAGGCGAATCGGTAGCACAACGTACGCAAACAGGATGGAGAATGTGTATCGATTATAGAAAACTAAACAAAGCTACGCGCAAAGACCATTTCCCATTACCATTCATTGATCAAATGCTCGAGCGTTTAGCCAAACATTCCCATTTCTGCTATCTTGATGGATACTCAGGATTCTTTCAAATCCCCATTCATCCTGATGATCAAGAGAAAACTATGTTCACATGTCCCTATGGTACCTTTGCATACCGGAGAATGCCATTTGGACTATGTAATGCACCTGCAACTTTCCAACGATGCATGATGGCGACCTTTGCATATTTTTTAGACGGAATCATGGAAGTATTCATGGACGATTTCTCTGTCTGTGGAGAGAGTTTCGACGGATGTTTAACAAATCTTGAATTAGTACTGAAACGCTGTGTTAATGTCAACCTAGTGCTTAACTGGGAAAAATGTCACTTCATGGTGAGACAAGGAATTGTGTTGGGCCACATTGTATCAAACAGAGGGATTGAAGTCGACAAAGCAAAGATCGAAATTATCAAAAACCTTCAACCACCCAAAACAGTTAGAGAAATAAGAAGCTTTCTAGGACACGCGGGTTTTTACCGACGTTTTATCAAAGATTTCTCCAAAATCACCAAGCCACTAACTGAATTATTAATGAAAGAGGCTGAGTTTATTTTCGACGATAAATGCTTGAACGCATTTGAGACACTAAAAGAGGCCTTAATATCGACACCTATTATGCAACCTCCTGATTGGAACCTACCATTTGAAATAATGTGCGATGCAAGCGATTATGCTGTAGGCGCAATCCTAGGACAACGCAAAGAAAAGAAGCTTCACGCTATCTACTATGCAAGCAGAACACTCGACCCCGCACAAATGAATTACGCCACTACGGAGAAGGAACTCTTAGTTGTGGTATTCGCATTGGACAAATTTCGTTCCTACTTAGTAGGCGCTAAAATCATTATTTATACGGATCCTGCTGCGATCCGATACTTACTAAGCAAGAAGGACGCCAAACCGCGATTACTCAGATGGATCTTACTCCTACAAGAGTTTGACTTAGAAATAAAAGACAAAAGAGGAACTGAAAATGTGGTAGGTGACCATTTATCGAGATTAGATGGAATCCAAACCGAGAGTGTTCCCATAAACGAAGATTTCCCTTATGAACGCCTCATTGCCAAGCTAGAGACAAACCCTACCGACAGTTTAGATCCATGCAATGAAACTTTCACAACTGCGGTAGTAAAATCCATTTGTACTAATACCACATTACCATGGTACGCTGACTTCGTCAATTATTTAGTTGCCGGTGTTTTACCACCTGATTTGACGTACCAACAGCGGAAGAAATTTTTCCATGACCTTAAACACTACTTTTGGGATGAACCATTACTCTTTAAAAGAGGCACCGATGGTATCTACCGTCGCTGCGTTCCCAATGATGAAATAAACGACATCATTTCCCATTGCCATTCCGCCCCTTATGGTGGACACGCTAGTACATCGAAAACCTGTGCAAAAATACTTCAAGCTGGCTTCTTTTGGCCTACCTTATGGAAAGACGTCCACGTAGCAATTATGAACTGCGATAGATGTCAACACACAGGAAATATATCTAGACGTGACGAAATGCCGCAAAAAGGAATCCTCGAAGTAGAAGTTTTCGATGTGTGGGGAATTGATTTCATGGGACCTTTCCCCGTATCTTTTGGAAATAAATATATTTTGGTAGCCATCGACTATGTATCAAAATGGATTGAAGCCATCGCCGCACCCACAAACGATACACGTGTGGTACTAAAACTATTCAAGAATATTATCTTCCCACGATTCGGTGTACCAAGACTAGTGATCAGCGATGGTGGCTCCCATTTTATCTCCAGAATCTTCGAAAGGTTACTTTCTAAATATGGCGTTAAACATCGCATAGCCACACCATACCATCCTCAAACAAGTGGACAAGTGGAAGTGTCAAATAAGGAGATCAAACAAATACTTGAGAAAACCGTAGCCACATCCAGAAAAGACTGGTCCTCCAAGCTAAACGATGCTCTTTGGGCATATCGGACAGCTTTCAAAACTCCTATCGGAACAACGCCGTTCAAGTTAGTTTATGGAAAATCTTGTCATTTGCCAGTAGAATAAGAACATAAAGCTTATTGGGCCATAAAAACCCTTAACTTAAACTATAAGAGTGCTGGCGAGAAACGAGTGTTAGATATCCATGAACTAGAAGAATTGCGTTTAGACGCTTATGAAAATGCTAAAATCTATAAAGAACGAACAAAAAAATGGCATGATAAGCGTATCTCACAGAAAGACTTTAAGGAAGGAGACATTGTACTCCTATTCAACTCTAGACTAAAACTTTTCCCGGGAAAATTACGTTCCAGATGGTCCGGACCGTTCGAAATTAACAAAGTTTTCCCAAGTGGTGCGATAGAAATTAAAGGTAGTTCTATCGAACCATTCATAGTTAATGGCCAGCGCTTAAAGCACTATTTTAACTTCGGAAATATCGAATTCTCAGCTTATCTTCAGTTAAGTGAGCCGCCTACCCCGTTACCTAACTGAATAGGTATTTACTGTCGAGCCGTCGACATAAAATAAAGGCGCTTCGTGGGAGGCAACCCATGTTTTACTTTAATTATTTTTTCTGCTTTAACATGCTTTTATTTTTTCTTTTCTTTTTCTTAATCTTTAAAACATTTTCATGATTACATCTCTTACTCCTTTCTATCTTTTTCTTCTGTTTTTATTTCTCCCTTTCATCTTTCTTTTTCTTTTTAATTTAACTTTGGCAATTTCCTAACCCAAAAATACTTACTTAATTTCCTTTTCTTTCAAACATTTATCAAATATTTTCAGGGGGGTAATTCTTTTACTTTCACATTTCGCGCTATGGATTGTGCAAACTTCATGAATGTCAAATTGTGAAGCCGACCCCAGAGAAGACGGTTTACAGACCTGGGTGAACGGGAGATGTGTCCTACTATATACGCAGATGATCATGCTATGGCTGCCCTTGGCATTCGTGAGAGTGTCATGTACTTGCTGCATCAGATAGGTTGGGACACCGCTCCTATCCGTCGAAGGTTTTGTACCTACAAAAGGCTGAATCTTGAGTTTCTCAGCACCTTGAGTTTCATTCCAAATCATGGAATGGGATTCAACCGTGGGTTGATCACATTCAGAATGTTTAACATGGATTACACTTATAACCTGTGGGAGTTTAGCCAGCTGCTTGGGTTCCCTTTTGGACCCGATGTTATCAGTATGACACAGGAGAACCTTTTGCCTGTATCTGAGCTTGACTATTTCTGGGGAAGCATTGCTGGTATTAACCATCCTGAGCCGTCAGATCTGTACTCTGAATGCATTCATAACCCGGCTATCAGGTATTTCCACAAGATCATAGCCCACACTATCTTTGGCAAACAGCAAAATATCACGTCTGTATCCCGCGATGACCTGTTTATTATGTATTGTGCATCCCAGAACAGTCCGGTGAACGGTGCAGCTTATATGCTCGCTAATATGGAGCGGATCATCCAGACTCCAAATGCACCGATCTTGTTGGGTGGGTTAGTTACCATGCTGTCTAATGCAATTGGACTCCGCCGACCTATGCTCGGTTCTTCTCCGCTTTATGGAATAAAGCCGATGGACATTGCATTTTGTTTCAACACTAGCATGATCGGAAACCTTGGACCAGATCAGTTTGACCTGCTAGTTAATCATCAGATCGTCCACCATTTTAAGCTTCCGGACCCAATCACCAGTGTGCACAACCGAGATAACTGGATGTTTGACCTTCACCATCCCGCTTCACCATCCTCCTCACCATCTACAATTGACATTTATGAGGTTCCAAACACTTCTAATGCTGAAGAAGATCCTGCTACATCGCCAGGATACCATGATTTCCCTGATCCTTGGGAACAGCAGGCTACTTCCGCTGAGACCGCGACCCAGGCTCCTGAGACTACTCCACCTCCACCTGCTGTTACCCTGGACTTCCCTCAGGGTGGACTTCATAACCTTCATGGACTTGGTGACTGATCAGTTGGACTACATGCATCAGCATTTGTTTCCACCTCCCCGTGGCTAGAGTTTCCATTGTTATTCATTTCCTCCTCTCTTGCATTTTTACGTACAGTGAGGACACTGTTAAATCTCAGTGTGGGAGGGATATTTAGTTATTATTTCAACATTATCAGTTTTTATTTCTCATTTTTTTATTTCTAGTTACTTTGAAACAATTTGTCATGAATTTATTTAATTTAAGTCTATTTTAATTTTCATTTCTACTGTTTTATTTACTTCTATGTTTATACGCAATATTTCTATTTCATTATATACTGGTAATTAGCATTACAAATTTAATTATTATATCACCTTTATATTTAAAACTCTAATTAATTAAACTAATTAATTAAAATATTTCAAATAAATCAAAAAAACCAATTACCAAGAAAATCATAAACACTTAAACTCCCCAACGGTCCTGTAACGTTCTTCTTATTTATGACGCTGCCTGCGTTACGACCGTCACACCCTTGTGACGAGCGTAACGCGCCTTTTTACCTCGTGACGAGCGTCACACCCCTGTGACGACTGTCACGCAAACAGAGACCAGAACGACTATTTGCAGGGAACCGTTCCAACTTTCCCCTTTATAAACCCATTTCCTTCCTCCATTGTTACCACATCACACGAAAAACTACCCATTCACTCCATTTTTCTTCTAATTTCTAAACTCCCAACACCAAATTACCATCCTTACAATCTCCCATTCTCACATTCCCAAATCAAATCCTACCTCCACCATGGCAAACAACCCACACGCTCAAGCCATCAATTTCAGAATCGGCGAACCAGGGGAGAATCAACGAGCAAAGTTTCAGAAATTTCAATGTCGAGGTCTCCAACCCACAAGGTACGTTGACATCGACTGCCTAAGGAGTTTGGGGTTACTCGACAGTGTCCGCCGATTATTGCAAAGCGTGGATTTGTGGAACCTGTGCCGCGAACCAAGACCAATCTACGAAACTCTTACTCTTGAGTTCTTGAGTTCGTTTGTTTACGTCACTCCGCCGGATGTTACAAACCAGCTGTCAGGCCTGGAAAAATTTCGCATGTTTGGTGTGATCGGTGGAAATAAAACTGACTGTTTTAAAGCTGGTTCGCGAAATGTCGCGGTAAGCAAGAGTCGCCACGGTCTTTTATGTTCTCCAACATGGAAAGGACAAAAGCACAACAAAATTCCTTATTCGAGATGTCTCTCGGTTCGGGAGGTAGATTTATAGAAAGGGAAGGTGTTAGCACCCTTTCTATCCGTGGTTATCCACGGTCTCTTAGGTACTTGCTCTTATGTTTTCAAAATTTGTTTGCTTTTCAAGTGTGTGTGTGTTTTGAAAAAGTTTCGTTGAAAAATTTCTGAGTAACTCTTGTATCAGTCCTCAAGAGTGTATGAAGTGTTTTGTTTGAAAACTTTTAGAAAGTGTAGGTGTGAAAAGTTGTTTTTGTTTATTTGAAAAGAGCAAGTACCCATGAGAATCTACCTACCCTAAGGAATTAAGCTGTGTAAGAGTCCTTTAGATAGTGCTATCCCACCATTGAGAGGTAGGTAGCACCATCGTTGGAGGTGTTCGGGTCAATTCGATTAAGGGACAGTGTGGTCACCGAAGCAACGGTAGGACACCTTAGTGGTAACCCTAATGTCCTAGATCCTTTTATCCGAGGCAACCGTTTTGAGGCAACTGGATCTTTAGACAGAAGGGCGACCTCTAAAACACCCTATACTTGACGACCACATTCGAGGCAACGAGTGAGGCGTACCCTAGGAGTGGCATGTGCATGTGTATTGTTTCATGTTAATGTTTGTCTTGTACATGTTATTTGTGAGCTACGGATTGATTTTATTTGGCAATCATTCTTGCATGCATATTAAAAGTTAAGAGTGCGGAAAATAAATTACGGAAATTTGAATCTACGCTATTACATGGCGCGGGTCTATACATCGCCAAAAAACAAAGACCCGTTTTGATAAATAAGTACGGAAAGATAAATAAAGCGGTAAATCCTAATTAACTATTACATCCTTTGAACAGATACATAAATAATCAAAAATAAGAACAATGCGCGAAGGAAATTAAATCAGGATGTCCTAGGGTTTTTGACCCTTTTGAGAAAATACGAATGAAATTAGTCCTTTTTTGCAATTAATTAAATGTTAAATCTAATAACTAATTAATTAAATAAAGAAAGAAATTTTTTTTTTATGTTTTTTATGTTTTTTATGTTTTTTAATGAAAATACTAAAAGGAATTAAAAATTAGTAAACAAAACCCTAATTCTAAACTAATTTTATTTATTGTAAAAAAAGAAATTAAAATTACCTAATTAAACTGAATCAATTGGTTAGTATTTTATTTACAAAAATAATAATTAGTGAATTTAATAAATAATAAAAATATTTACAATTTTTATATTATCTGAATTTATTATGGAAAATTAGTTTATTAGTTAATAATAATAATAATAATAATTAGTAAAAAGAATTAAAAAGAGAAAGAAAATAAATAATAAAAAATAGTAAACCAGGGGGGGTTTGATGGCCCAAGGGAGGTGTTGTTCTGGAATTCAGGCCCATTAACACATAAGCCACGTTTGACTTTTTGGATTGTCCATGGCGTAGTTGACTGAGGAGCATGGTAGTCCCCCTTTCTTGGCCTTCAGATTGCTGATTGGGACACATGGCATGATGATGCCTAGAGGTATATGGTGGACATCATTGCAAAGCCTGCACATGAAGATGTTATGAAAAATAATATTGAGATTTGGGTGGACCTGGGAATCGAACCCAGGTCCCAACAATTGCCAGACACGTCCTCTTCCACTACACCATGCTGCATGCTTTGTTATTATAATAAATAATGAAAATAATATATAAAAGAAAATCAATTATAATGGAAACCAAAAAGCGCGCATATTATTTGAATGAACCAATAGCTGGCTTTCACGTCTTATCTTCTTCGTTGAAATCTGCAGAAAAATCAATCAAATAGTGGGGGTTTTAAACCCCCACAAAATAGAACTGTTAATAATAGTGATTAGGTCTACATGTGATATAAAAAGGGCGCGATGGTTGGGTTGAATTCGTCTGGCCTTGACAAATTCAACCATAGGCGTTAGGTGGTCCAATTTTTCTCATGCTGTAAAGCCCCAATTGAGAGCTTCGAAAACCCTAGATGTCATCAATGGTGGTTTCAGTTCCAGGGCGCCATAATCAAATTAAATTATACCAATAGCTTCAGAATGGTCCTATTAACACAAATCCATCCAAAAAAGAGGTTAAAAATGCATGAATAATGATGTGCGATTATGGAAAACAATCCAAGCCGTGTAACTAGTTCTGGACGATTCTGATAGCTTCAAGGCTCGTTTTTGATTGCAAATTGCTTCTGAATGTCCCAGCAATGTATTGGAATCGTTCTAAGGCTTTGAATTATGCTGGAAGCTTGAGTTCAGTTTTCAAATTTTCCTCCTATTTTTGAATTTTGTTCATGGCTTTGTAGCAGCTTTTGCACGTGCCCTCAATTAGGTTTAGACCGTGTGTACATATGAGAAAGGGATTAGGTCATTGGTTGGGCCTTAATCCATGCACATGAGAGAATTAGTCTTAGGTTTTTTTTATCATTAACAAACTTTCCCTTTTTTAAGCAAAACCAAGACTTGGTGTACAACATAACCCTAGCATGAGTTTGTGAGCTGACACATGATGTATGGAAGCTATTCAAATTCAAATGACACTATTCCATTGATTTTTAGATTTTATTTGAATTATTATGGATTTAAAATTAATTAAATCAATAAAAATTAAATAAAATATAAAAATAAATGTTTGATCTTGAAATTAATCATGGGACACGTGTGTGGCATGACAAGGCTGAATCAAGTGGAAGAAAGTGGGCCCTTTTGTCAAAAATTGAAGTTTCAAGGATAGTTGACTTTTGCCATTTCACAAAAATTTCCCAACTTCTCCAATGCATATCTTGCTCAATTTTGATCATATGAACATGTTCTTGGACATTTTGGAAAGGTCTTGAAGTCCTCTAACCAATGCCTTTGGTCCCATATCATTTTGATTTACCAATATCAAGTTATGGTCTTTGACTTAAAATGCCTTTTTGTTGACTTTTGAAAGTGACCTATAATGTTGAAATTGATAACTTTTTATGAGAGCGTTTCTTGGACTTGGAATGTGAAGATGAGTTGTAGGAAATGTCATCCTATTCAAAATGAGCATTGGATGGGATTTTTCTGATGAACCATGAGAAAGTTATGCCTTGGTCAAGTTACAGTTGACTTTTCAACTGTCCAAAAATGGAAACTTTTGCATCTTGATGATTTTTGAGCCATTCTTGTGGAATCATGATCAAAACTTGATCAAATGATGATTGTGGCTTCAAAATAAGATGTTTACCAAATTTTTTGACTTTTGACTGCCAAATGACCATTTTACCCCTACAGTTGATTGTGAAGCAATTAGGGCTTTTGACTGTGCAACTTGATGCTGTGAGCCTTGAGACTTGACATGTAGATGCTTGGCAATGTGTATAGGCATATGAGGCTTGATTGATCCATTGAAAACTCCAAATTCCTTGAAGGAACCAAAACCCTAATTTTGACTGGCTTAGGAGGATGTTTGACTGTGCAACCCCTTGAGAAGTTTTGAGCCATTTGATGATGATTCTTGACAAACCTTGAAGAATATGGGAGGGAAAATTTTGGGGTACAACAGTTTCCCCTGTTCAATCTTCTTAGACCTGAGGATGTAGATTGGCTTGCGTGCCTTTCGTGATCCGAAGGTGGAAGATGATTGAACACTAGAGTGCCCAGAAATTTGCACTCACATAGCGGAGTATCAGCAGTGTGATGGCGGGAATAGGCTTACAGATGCCATTTGGAGATATGATGGATGGGAGGATGGGATTATAGATGCCATCTGGAGATTGTTGGTAGAAGGATGGGCTTATAGATGCCATCTGGAGGTTGTCTGTTGAATTGTAATTGTTGTGAGTTGAAAGAGGGAACCTGTGTAGGGTTGCCTGATGATGAGCTTGTGTAAAACTGCATCTTGGAAAGAAGGAAAGGAAACCTGTGTAGGGTTTACTGATGACGAGTCCGTGTAAAACTGCATCCTTGGAGAAGGAACCTGTGTAGGGTTACTTTGATGACGAGTCCGTGTAAAACCGCATCTAGATCTGAGAAGGAAACCTGTGTAGGGTTTACTGATGACGAGTCCGTGTAAAACTACGTCTGGAGTTTGAGAAGGGAACCTGTATGGGGTTACTTTGATGATGAGCCTGTGTAAAACTGCATCCTGGAAGAAGTAAAACCTGGGTAGGGTTTCCGATGACGAGTCCGTGTAAAACTGCATCTTTGGGAAGAGAGAACCTGTGTAGGGTTTCTTTGACGACGAGTCCGTGTAAAACCGCATCTAGAACTGAGAAGGAAACCTGTGTAGGGTTTACTGATGACGAGTCTGTGTAAAACTACGTCTGGAGTTTGAGAATGGAACCTGTATGGGGTTTCTTCGGGATAAGTTCGTGTAAAACTTCTGGAGGAACCGGGGTAAGGTTACTTCGAGATAAGTCTGTGTAAAACTTATGGATGAACCGGGGTAAGGTCATCTTGAGATAAGTCAGTGTAAGACTTCTGGAGGAACCGGGGTAAGGTTACTGTAGGATAAGTTCGTGTAAAACTTCTGGATGAACCGGGGTAAAGTCATCTTTAGATAAGTCCGTGTAAGACTTCTGGAGGAACCGGGGTAAGGTTACTGCAGGATAAGTTTGTGTAAAACTTCTGGATGAACCGGGGTAAAGTCATCTTGAGATAAGTCCGTGTAAGACTTCTGGAGGAACTGGGGTAAGGTTACTGCAGGATAAGTTCGTGTAAAACTTCTTGATGAACTGGGGTAAGGTCATCTTGAGATAAGTCCGTGTAAGACTTCTTCTGAAAGAAAAGGAACCGGTGTAGGGTTACTTTGATGATAAGTCCGTGTAAGACTTCGTCTGAAAATTGAGAAGGAACCGGTGTAGGGTTGCCTGATGATGAGTTCGTGTAAAACTACATCTGAGGTTGAGAAGGAACCGGTGTAGGGTTGCCTGTTGATGAGCCCGTGTAAGACTTCTTCTGAAAGAAAAGGAACCGGTGTAGGGTTTCCTGAGGATGATCAAGTAGATAATGGTCCTATTTGGTTTCGGATATTAACCCATGATCAGTCGTTTATAGAATTTTCCTGGCTTGTTACCGATGTTGATCTGGGACTGTAAAGATAGATGGTAATCATCTTTTGATTGACTTTTTCTGAAAAGGTAAAGTATTAGTCGTATGCAATGTCATGATGCATGAACTGCATGGTTTTAAGATGTTCTCAAAAATAAATGAGATTTGTGTTGTATGATGCGTATGCATGCTATAATGTATGAAGATGTGATGTTTATGAATGTATTCTCGTATGGGAAAATAAATCCTTGACGAATGCCTGGAGTTTGTTGAATTCTGGGCTGATGTTTGAAGAG
Organism: Vicia faba; assembly: GCA_948472305.1. NCBI lineage: Eukaryota > Viridiplantae > Streptophyta > Magnoliopsida > Fabales > Fabaceae > Vicia > Vicia faba. The sequence goes on from OX451736.1 coordinate 467,152,835, forward strand.
TAGAGTTCTTCGTTTCCGCTGGGGGATGATGGTTGCAAGAATAAACCGGTAGGAGAAGATGACTCCGTTGGGGAGTAAACTTGGCGAAGAGATTACTCTGCGGGGAATTACTCTGTGGGAAGAGATACTTTGCTGAGGTTTTGATGATAACTCCGCTGGGGATACCATTGATAAGTTATGTTGGGGAATTTGATGAACTCCGCTGGGGGTAGGAAGAACTTCGCCGAGGACGATCTTTCCGTGGTAATTAGCTGAGGATAACCCAGTTATAAGCTCTGGTGGGGAATAACCTTAGAATAGAGCCGGGGAGATGCATTCGTACTCTGCAGGGATAAGCTTTCAGAATCTACTGGGGATGAGCTCCCAGAATCTACTGGGGAGATTGATTCAACTCTCCTGGGGAGACTTTTGAACTGTACTGGGGAATAGCTCCACTGGGGTGTCTGGTATTCCGCTGGGGAATAATCTTATATTAAGACGGCCGAGGATGCTTGCTTAGGAACATCTGTATACTCCGCTGGGGAATATTGAGACTTTCTGGGGATACCCATCTTCTTTAAGGCTGAAAGTAGGCTAACTCTGCTTGGGGAGAACGTTGCGGTCTTGCTAGAGATACTGTGCCTTTTCGGGGTTGATGAGAGACCGACTCTTCTCGGGAGAGAGTATTGTTGAGTCTTGTCTTACTCTTCAGGGAGTGGAGGTATCTGGGTTATGTTCTTCAGTCGAACCTACCTTGGTACCTTGGTTGATAGAGTAACTAGATCGCTTGGACAACTCATTATTGCCCCTGTTTCTGATGTGGGAGAAGAAGATACCTTGTGGAGGTGCTTGATAATTGCCGATCGACAAATCTTCTTCTGGTAGGCAAGCGACGAGATGACGGGACATAGTCGTGCGCTTTTGATCCCTAACTTTTGCCTGGACCGCCCTCTCGGGTTTTCAGTCCATCGGGATACCCATTTTTGCCCAAGCCGCCTTTTCAGGTTTTCGACTTGCCGGGTGTACAGATTTTTTCTATTTCATCCCTTATTTTTTCCCGAACCCTTTTGGTTCGCCAGGAAGCCCTCATTTTTGCCTAGGTGTGTCAACCTAGCGGGTCTTTGATTGCGCGTATTATTTTTTCGACTATGTCCATGCTCTCATGATGTAAGGAGTTGTCACTGTCAGTAGTGTTGCGTTGCCCTGCTACTAGAAGATCTTCGTTTGATCGTCCAATGCCCCAAGTGATCCAGGTAGAGATTTGCCCTATGTTGATTGGCCTTTTGAGAGATTCTCCGAATCTTGACTTAACTGCCCCAAATGATGGACGATGATCATGCCATACCCCCTGATTGGAAGTGCTTTTGTTCATTAGATATTCTTCGCGCGAATTTCTCTATTGTTCGAACAAAAGGTCATATGAAAACAATAAAATGCAAAGCTTATGTCAGTCTTGAAGTTTTTGAAAATGAAGTTTTCATAAGTGAATTTTTTTGAACTGTGATGTCAAATCGTTATCTTACCGCAAGCCTTAAGGAGTCAGGATACCTTTCGTAACAGTATGCTTTCGAACTAACCCATGCTTCAGCTAGGGCTTTTAAGGGTTGTAGCGTGGCCTGGTTCACGGTTTAAGAAACAAAGGATAAAGGCTCAAATTTTATTTGTACCCACCCGTTCTTCGTGACGTTCTTCAAACCTAAACTCAGCTGATCATGCGTTAGACCTTGTTTGAGTCTTCGTCCTGATATACCGGTGATGGTTCGGATGTTGACAATTTATTTGGAATAGGCAGTCATTCCTTTTTTGGTTGAGGGTTTGTAGGACCTCTTTCTTTTTTGATTTTGTTATCCCTGTTTTTTGCCTGAACTGTTTCTTTCATGATCACAGTCAGCGGGATGCCCCAGTTTTGTAAGTCTCCTTCATAGGTTTTGACTTAATGGGCTTTTATTTTTGGGAGATAATGACTGCCCGTCTTTATGATTATTCGGAGCCATCACTGTCTTTTGTTTTGTAAGGATTCCTTTGGTGCCATTCGTTGTGCACCTGGATCAAACTGAGAGAACTACCCTGCCCTAGGTTATGATTAAGGGTTTTGATTTTTGAAAAGAAAAACTGCTACTTCTGTGGCTTATAGGGGTTGACGAGGGATTATCCTCCTTATAACTCCGGTGTTTAGGAATTAACACAATGCCTGTACCTCATCAGCGGGGTCCGTTCAAAAGCATACTGTAAAGATCGTGGTATCATTTTCGTCATCCTCCCTCAAGAGGCTTAGAATTTTCAATCGAGAGTTGAACATCAAGAAAAAAATAAAAGCAATTTTGAATATAGAGAACACAATTACTTCAAAACAGACACGTGTAATGCATTAATGAAATAATAGAGTTTGACATGATAATTGTTCGAATAAGCATAGAAAAATACAATATCAGAATTTAAATGAACAAGAGTCTCTCAATCCTAGCCATGTTTTGGCAAGGGAGCAGTGATCACATCGGAAGTCTCAGCAGGCTCGAATTCAATCTCCTTGGCGTCAATCATGTCCTGAATCTTGTATTTCAGCGCCCAACAATCCTCAGTATTGTGCCCCGGGCTTCCAGAATGATAAGCACATCTTGCATCTGGGTTGTAGTTTGGAGAAGAGGTCTTGGGATTTGCAGGAGGGTTGATCACCGCAATCAGGTTCATTTTTAACATATGCTGCAATGCTTGTGACAATGGCATGTTGATGTTGGTGAATTGTCTTTTAGGCTCGTCTGGCCTTCACTGATTTCCCTTTGGCGGTTGTCGGCGTGACGCAGAACCTGAGATCATGACTGCCCCTACGTGTTGGTCACGACGATCCTTCTGACTGTACGCAACATTGGACTCTTTGTTGAATGGTTTCTTCTCAGTGTTTGAGGAGTCACCCTTTTGTATCTTCCCGGACTTGATACCAGCTTCTATCCTCTCACCAGTTAAGATCAGATCTGTGAACCCAGCAGAAGAATTCCCAATCAGATGGTTGAAGAATGGACCGGACAGGGTTCCCAAGAACATGTCAACAAGCTCATGGTCAGTCAACGGTGGCTGCACCCTGCCAGCCAGGTCTCTCCACTTTTGCGCGTACTCCTTAAAACCTTCACCCGTCCCCAGTGACATACCCTGGAGTTGGGTACGCGTAGGAGCGAGGTTGGCATTACACTGATACTGCTTATAAAAAGCAGTTGCCAAGTCCTCCCAGTTACGAATATTGGTTCCATCCAGCTGATAGAACCATTCGAGCTGAGTCCCTGAGAGACTTTCCTGGAAGAAATGGACCCATAGATTCTTGTCTGCCGTGTAGGGCTGGATCTTCCTTGCGTATGAACAGAGGTGCAACTTAGGACAGGAAGCCCCATCGTATTTTGCAAAGGCAGGTGCCTTGAACTTGTGAGGGATCACCACCCCAGAAGATAAGCCTAGGTCTCCAAAGTCCAACCCGGGAACCTGTTGAATCTCCATGGCATTTAGACGGTCCTCTAGTTGCTTGTACCTGTCCTCAGCAGGAGGGTACTGTTCATCATTGAAATCTGTCTCGTTGTCGGAGACCACGAGACTAGGAACCTCTCTCCCTTGTGGGCTGTCTTTCCCAGCAGATGGGGTGGTCAGCTCAGCCTCATTTTGTGATCCATTCCCAGATCTGCGTCTAGGGTTGAACAAAACAGTCCTTTTCTTCTTCTTCTTCAAAAGCAAAGTCTTCAATTCCTGTTGTCCCTGGGCTAAGCTCATGACCAGCTCTTGGAACTGGGCGTTCTGGGCCTGGAGGGCCTTGATAGCTTGTTCATTGGAGGATTCAGGATTCATGATGATGGCTGAAATAAACAACGAAGAAGATTAAGCAACCTGTAGAACAGAGTACCTGTAATGCAATGATATGTATGTATGCATGCGATGTTTTCAAGGATCTCGCGGGGTAAACAGAGAGACTTGTTAGAATTTGAATTTGGGAAGCTTGATTGAAGGAACTTCATGTTGTTAAGAGTCCTTCTTCAAGAGTCAAGGCTCACCATATCGAGTGGGTCATAGCCCCTGTCTCAAGTCATTAACCTTGGCTAGAGGAAAATAAATCCCCTTTGCCCCTTGCTAGACTTTTGATTCAGCATGACCTGCATCACAAACCCTTGAGATCCTTGAAATGGATTAGTCCTTATGTAGGATGTATGCAATGGTATGATGTTATGCTATGCATGGAGTGATGTAAGTAGGCCCTGTAATGAGTCCCAATCAAGGACTGTAAACAAAAGCTGCAAGGAACTCGTGTTGTTATATAACAAGTATGCAAGTAGTCAAGTTTGAAGGCACACAAGTCACACAAAGAGCCCTTAGAGTTTAGGTCAACATGAAGTTTAGGTACTACCCTCTTTCAGTTTCGTTGGTTAAGACCTGTCCTAGAAAATAGTAACCGGGTTCAAGAGGATCTCAATATCACTGACTACCCTCAATCGGTCATAATTCCAGTTTAGCAACCTTTTCTTGCGGCCGGAATCATCGCAAGAGTTTAGTCTCAATGAGTGTAGCATACTGCTACTGTTCTATGGCCAAGTTGGTCAATTTAAGGTTCTAAGGTCAGTTGGTGCTTAATGACTCCTTAGAAGACCCATATTCTTCTTGTTCCAACACAAGGGATATCGGTACAGACCAAGGTGTCACACCAACGTAGCTACTGCTTCACCCGTGCCGGTCTACGCCGGACAGGTCCCTCACAACTTATGCTACCTAAAACAGGGTATCCCCAGATCCGGGTTAGGATCTACGAAACTCCGAAACAAAACCCACAATATTAAATCAAACGAAACAAGCAATTGAAAACATAAGTATGATCTAATCCTAAGGTACACCTCACTTTAAAATTATCCCCAGCAGAGTCGCCAGTTCTGTGATCGGTGGAAATAGAACTGACTGTTTTAAAGCTGGTTCGCAAAATGTCGCGGTAAGCAAGAGTCGCCACCGTCTTTTATGTTCTCCAACATGGAAAGGACAAAAGCACAACAAAATTCCTTATTCGAGATGTCTCTCGGTTCGGGAGGTAGATTTATAGAAAGGGAAGGTGTTAGCACCCTTTCTATCCGTGGTTATCCACGGGCTCTTAGGTACTTGCTCTTATGTTTTCAAAATTTGTTTGCTTTTCAAGTGTGTGTGTGTTTTGAAAAAGTTTCGTTGAAAAATTTCTGAGTAACTCTTGTATCAGTCCTCAAGAGTGTATGAAGTGTTTTGTTTGAAAACTTTTAGAAAGTGCAGGTGTGAAAAGTTGTTTTTGTTTATTTGAAAAGATCAAGTACCCATGAGAATCTACCTACCCTAAGGAATTAAGCTGTGTAAGAGTCCTTTAGATAGTGCTATCCCACCATTGAGAGGTAGGTAGCACCATCGTTGGAGGTGTTCGGGTTAATTCGATTAAGGGACAGTGTGGTCACCGAAGCAACGGTAGGACACCTTAGTGGTAACCCTAATGTCCTAGATCCTTTTATCCGAGGTAACCGTTTCGAGGCAACTGGATCTTTAGACAGAAGGGCGACCTCTAAAACACCCTATACTTGACGACCACATTCGAGGCAACGAGTGAGGCGTACCCTAGGAGTGGCATGTGCATGTGTAGTGTTTCATGTTAATGTTTGTCTTGTACATGTTATTTGTGAGCTACGGATTGATTTTATTTGGCATTCATTCTTGCATGCATATTAAAAGTTAAGAGTGCGGAAAATAAATTACGGAAATTTGAATCTACGCTATTACAAGGCGCGGGTCTATACATCGCTAAAAAACAAAGACCCGTTTTGATAAATAAGTACAGAAAGATAAATAAAGCGGTAAATCCTAATTAACTATTACATCCTTTGAACAGATACATAAATAATCAAAAATAAGAACAATGCGCGAAGGAAATTAAATCAGGATGTCCTAGGGTTTTTGACCCTTTTGAGAAAATATGAATGAAATTAGTCCTTTTTTGCAATTAATTAAATGTTAAATCTAATAACTAATTAATTAAATAAAGAAAGAAAAATGTTTTTTTTAATGTTTTTTATGTTTTTTAATGAAAATACTAAAAGGAATTAAAAATTAGTAAACAAAACCCTAATTCTAAACTAATTTTATTTATTGTAAAAAAAGAAATTAAAATTACCTAATTAAACTGAATCAATTGGTTAGTATTTTATTTACAAAAATAATAATTATTGAATTTAATAAATAAAAAAAATATTTACAATTTTTATATTATCTGAATTTATTATGAAAAATTAGTTTATTAGTTAATAATAATAATCATAATAATTAGTAAAAAGAATTAAAAAGAGAAAAAAAATAAATAATAAAAAATAGTAAACCAGGGGGGGTTTGATGGCCCAAGGGAAGTGTTGTTCTGGAATTCAGGCCCATTAACACATAAGCCACGTTTGACTTTTTGGATTGTCCATGGCGTAGTTGACTGAGGAGCATGGTAGTCCCCCTTTCTTGGCCTTCAGATTGCTGATTGGGACACATGGCATGATGATGCCTAGAGGTATATGGTGGACATCATTGCAAAGCCTGCACATGAAGATGTTATGAAAAATAATATTGAGATTTGGGTGGACCTGGGAATCGAACCCAGGTCCCAACAATTGCCAGACACGTCCTCTTCCACTACACCATGCTGCATGCTTTGTTATTATAATAGATAATGAAAATAATATATAAAAGAAAATCAATTATACTGGAAACTAAAAAGCGCGCATATTATTTGAATGAACCAATAGCTGGCTTCCACGTCTTATCTTCTTCGGTGAAATCTGCAGAAAAATCAATCAAATAGCGGGGGTTTTAAACCCCCACAAAATAGAACTGTCAATAATAGCGATTAGGTCTACATGTGATATAAAAAGGGCGCGATGGTTGGGTTGAATTCGTCTGGCCTTGACGAATTCAACCATAGGCGTTAGGTGGTCCAATTTTCTCATGCTGTAAAGCCCCAATTGAGAGCTTCGAAAACCCTAGATGTCATCAATGGTGGTTTCGGTTCCAGGGCACCATAATCAAATTAAATCATACCAATAGCTTCAGAATGGTCCTATTAACACAAATCCATCCAAAAAAGAGGTTAAAAATGCATGAATAATGATGTGCGATTATGGAAAACAAACCAAGCCGTGTGACTAGTTCTGGATGATTCTGATAGCTTCAAGGCTCGTTTTTGATTGCAAATTGCTTCTGAATGTCCCAGCAATGTATTGGAATCGTTCTAAGGCTTTGAATTATGCTGGAAGCTTGAGTTCAGTTTTCAAAATTTCCTCCTATTTTTGAATTTTTTTTATGGCTTTGTAGCAGCTTTTGCACGTGCCCTCAATTAGGTTTAGACTGTGTGTACATATGAGAAAGGGATTAGGTCATTGGCTGGGCCTTGATCCATGCACATGAGAGAATTAGTCTTAGGTTTTTTTTATCATTAACAAACTTTCCCTTTTTTAAGCAAAACCAAGACTTGGTGTACAACATAACCCTAGCATGAGTTTGTGAGCTGGCACATGATGTATGGAAGCTATTCAAATTCAAATGACACTATTCCATTGATTTTTAGATTTTATTTGAATTATTATGGATTTAAAATGAATTAAATCAATAAAAATTAAATAAAATAGAAAAATAAATGTTTGATCTTGAAATTAATCATGGGACACGTGTGTGGCGTGACAAGGCTGAATCAAGTGGAAGAAAGTGGGCCCTTTTGTCAAAAATTGAAGTTTCAAGGATAGTTGACTTTTGCCATTTCACAAAAATTTCCCAACTTCTCCAATGCATATCTTGCTCAATTTTGATCATATGAACATGTTCTTGGACATTTTGGAAAGGTCTTGAAGTCCTCTAACCAATGCCTTTGGTACCATATCATTTTGATTTACCAATCTCAAGTTATGGTCTTTGACTTAAAATGCCTTTTTGTTGACTTTTGAAAGTGACCTATAATGTTGAAATTGATAACTTTTTGTGAGAGCATTTCTTGGACTTGGAATGTGAAGATGAGTTGTAGGAAATGTCATCCTCTTCAAAATGAGCATTCGATGGGATTTTTATGATGAACCATGAGAAAGTTATGCCTTGGTCAAGTTATAGTTGACTTTTCAACTGTCCAAAAATGGAAACTTTTGCATCTTGATGATTTTTGAGCCATTCTTGTGGAATCATGATCAAAACTTGATCAAATGATGATTGTGGCTTCAAAATAAGATGTTGACCAAAATTTTTGACTTTTGACTGCCAAATGACCATTTTACCCCTACAGGTAATTGTGAAGCAATTAGGGCTTTTGACTGTGCAACTTGATGCTGTGAGCCTTGAGAATTGACATGTAGATGCTTGGCAATGTGTATAGGCATATGAGGCTTGATTGAGCCATTGAAAACTCCAAATTCCTTGAAGGAACCAAAACCCTAATTTTGACTGGCTTAGGAGGATGTTTGACTGTGCAACCCCTTGAGAAGTTTTGAGCCATTTGATGATGATTCTTGACAAACCTTGAAGAATATGGGAGGGCAAATTTTGGGGTACAACATTTGGCATTGAGCACGAGTTGCCTCAATCCGACATCGTGAGACTTCTAGGATTTTGTTCGAACGAAGGTGCTCATTTTCGGGTACCAGATAGTTTTGGTGAGGAGGCTTTCAACTTGTGGCACATTTTAACGAACATCCGTGCCGGATCCTACGACCACCTCAACGCCACCCATATTCACAATCCGGCAATCCGCTACTTCCATCGCATCCTTAGTAACACGATCTTCGCCCGCGACAGCAACCATAAGCTTAACTCCAAGGAGCTCTTCTTTCTACATTGCGCGTTCACTAGGCAAAAGATAAATGCCGCCCCGTTCCTACTTGCTCACATCCACTCTATTTGTGCTAGAGGTGGAAAACCTTTCTATTTCGGAGGGCTGGTTACTTCAATTGCCATTGGTCTGAATTACGGTGCTGCTCTTGCAACCTTGCCTTCTATGGCACCGACTTTGCTAACCTTGGATCACTACAAAGCCGCACACCTCATCTAAAAGTGGGAAGATGGCAAATTCCACCCCGTAATCAGGAATACTGTCTATCAGAATATTATTTTGCCGAACAGGGACCGAATCGATCCAAGTAACCGAGCAAACTGGTTGTTCGACCCTGAAGTTCCCGCAGAGCCTGCACCTGCCCACGAAGACCAACCTGCAGCCGTCGCAGACGATATACAAGAAGAGTTGGATAGTGTTCCGCCTGTCCACGACATTCCAGGATCCTCATCTGCACCTCCTCCTATCAATCTTGAAGACATCCTCCGCGCCCTCCACATGTAAAATCAAATGAATGCGGCGCTTGAAAGGAGGCAAGCTGAGCAATTTGAGTCTCTGTGCGCCCAAAATGCTCAGATCTTGACTGGGCAGCGCAACATGAATGAGAGGTTAGATGAGGCCCTGTCAGAGCTTAACGCCTTGAGGATAGATATGAACACCTTTGGCTTCAATGACACTGACACTGAAGCCACTCATACCAGACGCTCTCGCACCAGGAGCAGAGGACGTGGTCACCAGTAGTCTTTCTTTAATTTCTATGTAATTTGTTATTTTTTCCGTTTCATTTCTTTTCCTTTTGTTTTTGTAATTGTACTTCCCCGCATATATACCGCAACATTGAGGACAATGTCGGATTTTGTGTGGGAGAGGTACCTTTCAATCTTTTATAAAACTAGTAAATTCTTACGATATGTCTCGATTCAAATTCTTCGCTTTACTTTGCCATACCGAAAAATTTTTATTTTTGCATTAGCCCGACATACCTATTTTAACGAAATCCCAGTTGAGGAAGCCGAAAACGACATAATAAGATCGATACGGTTCTGTCACCGTAGACTTCTTACTTACGCGATCCGTTTCAATAACCATTATACCGATATCTGGAGTTTCAAGTTCTAGAAGTAACCCCTAGTAGTTTATACTAGCAGTCAGCACCGTCTTGACACAAACCACGTGGAGAATCGATGAATATAAGTGTTTGATGCCTGATTCTAAAAATATCCTTCCTATCTCGCTGCTAAAAGAAAAGAAAATCTGTGTACCAAAATATACAGGCACATATAAGAGCTGAGCAAATAATGAAGGAATCTAGTGTTGGTTGGTTCAGAGGTATCCCCACAACCTCCAATTTGGATAACATATGTAGGGTTGCCACATTCATGTACCAGACCCCGTGCTAAAGGATCAAAGTCACTAACCGGTTACTCCACTACGTGCGTGCTAAGGCAAAGGGCTTAATGTGATTGCGCCAGAACGAAACCGGGTGAAATAGATACGAGGAACTCCGGGAAGAGTTATAACGGAACTGTTGGATAGCTCGTTTAAAATGGAAGTCTACGGGTAAGCTTATTGCTTGCGTCACTAGCGTATCTTTAGTGTTTTACTCAAGTATTGGCCGAACCAACAAGGATTTCCCGAAACCACTTTAAAAATCTAAGGTATGTCATGCTTATGCGCTCGACGAAAACTTGTTCGACCTTTCGAATGACTATTTGCTTGAGGACAAGTAAAGGTTTAAGTATGGGGGAATTTGATAACGAGAAAACATATCGTATAATTAACATATTTTTTACCGATTTTATATTTCATTAAGTCGTCTAACCCCCGATTATTCCGAGATTATTTGTCTTTTTGCAGGTATAATACTTGTCGACTCAAACCAATGGAAAAGGACAACATGAAGAAGGCTAGACGATAAACAAAGAGAAAAAGAATTAAAAAATACAAAGTTTGGACTTCTGGATCTGTGACGGTCGTCACGTCCCTGTGACGGGCGTAACACCCCCCAACATAAGGAAACGCCCGTCATACACCACTGACGGGCGTAAGGCACTACTTCAGCGCGTGACGATCGTCACCCACCTGTGACGACCGTCACGCGCGTGAAGGTGGACGTTATGCATGGATTGAGACGTGGGCGTGAAGGGCAGACTCGTTCTCCCTCTTTCTACTGAGTCCCCTATTTTCTTGCCACCACTATTAGTGCTCCTGTATTTTCTCCACGAAGACTTCATCAAGAATTCAAAAACTGCTGATTTTTCCTATGCTATATATATGAGTACCAGTACACAGTTGAAGGGTCGAAGAAATTTACTCAGAGCAAATATTATTTTATTTTTTACAGTTATTTTCCAATTTGCTTGTTTTGGAATTCTGTTTTCATTTTCTTGTAATTTTCATTCAAAGCCTTAGTTTTCTATTTTTAAGTGTTAATTCTTCTTTCAAGAATTAACACGAATCATTTACTGCAAGTCAAGCTCGAAGATTGGATTACTGTATTACCTCAAGATTACTATAGCAACTTTGATTCCAGGTTTTTTATATTGCAATTATTATTTATTCAGTTTTTATAATATGCCAATTATTGCCATGAATTATATTTTGAACTGTATTGCTGTTAAGTTAATTATGTCTAGCTAAATTATTAATACCGGTATATGACCGTAAGAACTGAAAGAATTCAATGATACCTTGGCCAAAAATATTTATAAACACAATTTCTGGTTTCCAATTTCCAAGATTAATTTAACTATCCTTGTCACGAGAGTGAGAGGTTAATTAACACGATTTTGCCACGAGAGTGGGAAATTAATTAAGGCAAGAACCTGCATGCGAGAGCTGGGGTTCAATCCAGATAGTGGTAACGAAACATTGATTTTTAAATACACGAGAGTGTTTTAATAAATTAATTAAATTCAAATTGTTTTCAAAAAGTGTTATTAAATTTAAAGTGCATCCACTAGGTTTAGTAGCATGACTTATTTCATAAACACGAGAGTGTATGTCTCAGGTTTTTAAACAATTAGCTTTTACCGAAATACTTTATAGGCCAAGCGATTCATCGAATTCCCTAAGTCCGATTATCACATACCGATATAATTAGTACTATTACTTTTAATTAAACTGTTTCCCCCAAAAATCGAATATTCATCGCTTAGTTAAACAAATTGTAGCATTAGATCGTATGTGATTGATCCTCAGTCTCTGTGGGTTCGATAATCTTTTAAAACTAGAACGACTGAACTGTATACTTGCAGTTAGTATCCCGACAGACTTATAAAGTCCCGATCAAGTTTTTGGCGCCGTTGCCGGGGACTGGTAGTCAATTAATTACGATTCTTCTGTTGCGCGTTTAGACTAAGCAACAGATACCCTTTGTTGATTTGTATGCCAAGGGCTCGCTCACAAGGCGAACCACTTGACAAATCGACGGACGAACCTGAACGCATTCTTTCCGTAAGACGTGCAGTCATGGATTACTGTTTAAATCACGCTATTCCTTTACCCAAACCAGAAATCAAGATTGATTCTGAAACTGATTCTAATTCTTCCTCTGAAACCGAAACCAATCCAGAATTAGACATGGCCGAAGAACAAAGGACCCGTCCACTGAAGGAGTACGCAGCTCCATCACAACAAGAGCCCCATAACAGCATTGCTGCTCCAGCAATAAACCGAAACGATTTCGAGTTAAAGTCGTCATTGATATCAGCTATCCAACAACGCCAATTCTCTGGAGATCCTTCTGAGGATCCGAATGAACACCTTACAAAATTCGTTCAATTTGCCGACACAGTTATAGCAAATGGTGTTAGTAAAGATGCGATAAGATTACGTCTTTTCCCTTTCTCACTAAGAGATAGAGCTTGGGCTTGGTTGCAATCCTTGCCATCAAATTCCGTCACCACGTGGGAAGGATTGAAGATCGTATTCTTAGCATGATACTTTCCCCCAAGCAAGACCGCTGCACTAAGAGCCCAAATCAATGGATTTAGGCAGAAGGATACTGAATCACTATTCGATGCATGGGAGCGCTACAAAGATATGATGCGAATGTGCCCACATCACGGACTAGAAAAATGGCTGATAATCCACACAATTTATAATGGACTCTTGTACAACACAAGACTATCTATAGATGCCGCCGCAGGTGGTACACAGATGGACAAGCCTTATGACGAAGCTAACCAACTCATTGAAAACATGGCTCAAAACCACTATTAGTGGGGAGGAGAAAGAACATCTGTGGAGAAGACTCAAGCCAAAGGCGGGATGTACGAGATTAGTAGCCTAGATAAAGTTAATGCTAAGGTAGATGCTCTTACCCAAAAAATAGAAAGCTTGACCTTACCTCCCGCAACTACCGTAGTTGCAGTTACCCCAAGCTGTGAAGTTTGTGGAGTACCTGGTCATGTTGGAACCGAATGTCAAATCTTAGCAGGAATAACGGCTGATCAGGTAAATTACGCTCAAGGAAATCCTTATGCCAATACCTATAATCCTGGTTGGAAGAACCATCCTAACTTCTCGTACAAGAGCAATAACGCTTTATATGCACCTGGCCAAGCACCTGCTGTACCTCCAGGTTATCAAAAACCCGCTGGTAATGTTCCTAACATTCCTAAGAAATCTAACCTTGAAATCCTAATGGAAAATCTTATCGCTAATCAAGCCCAACAAAACAAAGAATTCCTCAATCAAAACGTTCACACCGGTGAACAATTGAAGCTATTAGCAAACAAGGTAGATGCCCTAGCTACTCACAACAAAATGTTAGAAACCCAAATCTCCCAAGTAGCACAACACCAAGCTAGTTCTGCCGCACCTGCTGGTACATTTCCTGGACAGACACAGCCCAATCCTAAAGGACATGCGAATGCTATTACATTACGAAGTGGGACAGCCCTTGATGGACCGGTAGATCCTAGACTCCAAAACCCGACCATGTATCAAAAGCCCGAAAAAGAAATAGAGAAGTCGAAAGATCAATCTGAAAATGTAGAGGAAGACGCGAATGAGAACAGAGAGGCCTCAGAAAAACCTTATGTGCCTCCACCACCATACAAACCACCAATTCCATACCCTCAAAGACTTGCAAAATCCAAGAACGAGGGACAATTCAAGAAATTTGTAGAACTTCTGAAACAACTAAACGTCACTATTCCGTTTACAGAAGCTATAACCCAAATGCCGTCATATGCTAAATTCCTAAAAGAAATATTGGCTAATAAGAAAAAAATCGTTGAGAACGAAACCGTTATGCTAACTGCCGAATGTAGCGCCATAATTCAAAATAACATGCCTCCGAAGCTAAAAGATCCTGGTAGTTTCTCCATACCATGTGTAATTGGAAAATCTGTCATAGACAAAGCTCTATGCGATTTAGGAGCCAGTGTCAGTCTAATGCCCTTATCTATTTGCGAGAAGCTCAAATTAGGCGACATGAGACCTACCAAGATGTCCCTACAACTAGCAGACAAATCAGTCAAATTTCCTGTTGGTATGCTAGAGAACATTCCTGTCCGAATAGGACAATTTTACATACCGACTGACTTTATAATAATGGACATCAAGGAAGATTCAAACATTCCCATCATACTAGGAAGACCATTTTTAGCTACTGCAGGAGCCATCATTGACGTTAAGAAAGGGAAACTTACCTTCGAGGTAGGAGAAGAAAAAGTAGAATTCATTCTTTCCCAATTCTTTAAAGCCCCTGCTATGGATGACTCATGTTGTCTCCTAGATATTATCGATGAATGTGTCAAAGAACTTGAATGCCAAGAGGACACCTACTCTGAGAAGCTGAAAATTCAGACATCGACTATCCTCAAGAACCAAGACTGGAAACAAGAACACTTAGATGCCAACCTAAGCGAATGTTTAGCCTTAACACCCGATCCTGACTCAACTAATAAGAAACCCGGTATAGAACTTAAAACATTACCTGAAGATCTTAGATATGAATTATTAGATAAAGAACTCGAACGACCAGTTATAGTCAATGCCGAATTAGGAGAGATCGAAACCGAAAAACTTCTTAGTGTGTTAAGGAAATATTCAGCCGCATTAGGATATAATATATCAGACCTAAAAGGAATAAGCCCTTATCTCTGTATGCACCGTATTATGCTGGAGGAGGACTGCAAGACTTCTAGAGAACATCAAAGACGAATAAATCCTATCCTAAGTGAAGTTGTTAAGAAGGAAGTGTAAAAATTACTAGAGGCAGGCATCATATACCCAATATCAGATAGCAACTGGGTCAGTCCAATTCATGTGGTGCCTAAGAAAGGAGGTGTTACAGTTATAACAAATACAAAAGGCGAATCGGTAGCACAACATACGCAAACAGGATGGAGAATGTGTATCGATTATAGAAAACTAAACAAAGCTACGCGCAAAGACCATTTCCCATTACCATTCATTGATCAAATGCTCGAGCATTTAGCCAAACATTCCCATTTCTGCTATCTTGATGGATACTCAGGATTCTTTCAAATCCCCATTCATCCTGATGATCAAGAGAAAACTATGTTCACATGTCCCTATGGTACCTTTGCATACCGGAGAATGCCATTTGGACTATGTAATGCACCTGCAACTTTCCAACGATGCATGATGGCGATCTTCGCAGATTTTTTAAAAGGAATCATGGAAGTATTCATGGACGATTTCTCTGTCTGTGGAGAGAGTTTCGACGAATGTTTAACAAATCTTGAATTAGTACTGAAACACTGTGTTAATGTCAACCTAGTGCTCAACTGGGAAAAATGTCACTTCATGGTGAGACAAGGAATTGTGTTGGGCCACATTGTATCAAACAGAGGGATTGAAGTCGACAAAAAAAAGATCGAAATTATCAAAAACCTTCAACCACCCAAAACAGTTAGAGAAATAAGAAGCTTTCTAGGACACGCAAGTTTTTACCGACGTTTTATCAAAGATTTCTCTAAAATCACCAAGCCACTAACTGAATTATTAATGAAAGAGGCTGAGTTTATTTTCGACGATAAATGCTTGAACGCATTCGAGACACTAAAAGAGGCCTTAATATCGACACCTATTATGAAACCTTCTGATTGGAACCTACCATTTGAAATAATGTGCGATGCGAGCGATTATGCTGTAGGCGCAGTCCTAGGACAACGCAAAGAAAAGAAGCTTCACGCTATCTACTACGCAAGCAGAAGACTCGACCCCGCACAAATGAATTACGCCACTACGGAGAAGGAACTCTTAGCTGTGGTATTCGCATTGGACAAATTTCGTTCCTACTTAGTAGGCGCTAAAATCATTATTTATACGGATCATGCTGCAATCCGATACTTACTAAGCAAGAAGGACGCCAAACCGCGATTACTCAGATGGATCTTACTCCTACAAGAGTTTGACTTAGAAATAAAAGACAAAAGAGGAACTGAAAACGTGGTAGCTGACCATTTATCGAGATTAGATGGAATCTAAACCGAGAGTGTTCCCATAAATGAAGATTTCCCTTATGAACGCCTCATTGCCAAGCTAGAGACAAACCCTACCGACAGTTTAGATCCACACAATGAAACTTTCACAACTGCGGTAGTAAAATCCATTTGTACTAATACCACATTACCATGGTACGCTGACTTCGTCAATTATTTAGTTGCCGGTGTTTTACCACCTGATTTGACGTACCAACAACGGAAGAAATTTTTCCATGACCTTAAACACTACTTTTGGGATGAACCATTACTCTTTAAAAGAGGCGCCGATGGTATCTACCATCGCTGAGTTCCCAATGATGAAATAAAAGACATCATTTCCCATTTCCATTCCGCCCCTTATGGTGGACACGCTAGTACATCGAAAACCTGTGCAAAAATACTTCAAGCTGGCTTCTTTTGGCCTACCTTATGGAAAGACGTCCACGTAGCAATTATGAACTGCGATAGATGTCAACGCACAGGAAATATATCTAGACGTGAGGAAATGCCGCAAAAAGGAATCCTCGAAGTAGAAGTTTTCGATGTGTGGGGAATTGATTTCATGGGACCTTTCCCCGCATCTTTTGGAAATAAATATATTTTGGTAGCCGTCGACTATATATCAAAATGGATTGAAGCCATCGCCGCACCCACAAACGATACACGTGTGGTACTAAAACTATTCAAGAATATTATCTTCCCACGATTCGGTGTACCAAGACTAGTGATCAGCGATGGTGGCTCCCATTTTATCTCCAGAATCTTCGAAAGGTTACTTTCTAAATATGGCGTTAAACATCGCATAGCCACACCATACCATCCTCAAACAAGTGGACAAGTGGAAGTGTCAAATAGGGAGATCAAACAAATACTTGAGAAAACCATAGCCACATCCAGAAAAGACTGGTCCTCCAAGCTAAACGATGCTCTTTGGGCATATCGGACAGCTTTCAAAACTCCTATCGGAACAACGCCGTTCAAGTTAGTTTATGGAAAATCTTGTCATTTTCCAGTAGAATTAGAACATAAAGCTTATTGGGCCATAAAAACCCTTAACTTAAACTATAAGAGTGCTGGCGAGAAACGAGTGTTAGATATCCATGAACTAGAAGAATTGCGTTTAGACGCTTATGAAAATGCTAAAATCTATAAAGAACGAACAAAAAAATGGCACGATAAGCGTATCTCGCGGAAAGACTTTAAGGAAGGAGACATTGTACTCCTATTCAACTCTAGACTGAAACTTTTCCCGGGAAAATTACGTTCCAGATGGTCTGGACCATTCGAAATTAACAAAGTTTTCCCAAGTGGTGCAATAGAAATTAAAGGTAGTTCTATCGAACCATTCATAGTTAATGGCCAGCGCTTAAAGCACTATTTTAACTTCGGAAATATCGACTTCTCGGCTTATCTTCAGTTAAGTGAGCCGCCTACCCCGTTACCTAACTGAATAGGTATTTACTGTCGAGCCGTCGACATAAAATAAAGGCGCTTCGTGGGAGGCAACCCATGTTTTACTTTAATTATTTTTTCTGCTTTAACATGCTTTTATTTTTTCTTTTCTTTTTCTTAATCTTTAAAACATTTTCATGATTGCATCTCTTACTCCTTTCTATATTTTTCTTCTGTTTTTATTTCTCCCTTTCATCTTTCTTTTTCTTTTTAATCTTTCCGCTCTTAATACCGGCTTCCACCCTTTCGCCAGTCAGAATCAGTTCAGTAAATCCCGTAGAAGAGCTCCCGATGAGATGGTTGAAGAAAGGGCCAGATAGGGTCCCCAAGAACATGTCAACTGGTTCCCTATCTGATAGCGGTGGCTGCACCCTTCCATCCAGGTCGCGCCACTTCTGGGCGTACTCTTTAAACCCCTCATTTGAGGCCATCCCCATACTTTGTAGCTGAGTACGGGTAGGTGCCAAGTCAGCGTTGTACTGATACTGACGATAGAAAGCAGCTTCCAGGTCTTCCCAAATATGAACTTCTGACCTCTCTAGCTGATAAAATCAGTCTAACTGAGTACCAGACAAGCTGTCTTGGAAAAAGTGTACCCAGAGATTTCTATCGGATGAATGAGGTTGAATTTTTCTGACATACGACCTCATGTGCATCTTAGGACAAGATAGACCATCGTATTTGGCGAAAGTCGGCACTTTGAACTTGGGAGGGATAACAATCCCATCAATCAATCCCAACTCTTCAAAGTCCAGCCCGGGAATCCTTTGCAACTCCATAGCTGCCAATCTGTCTTCCAGGTTCTTATATTTGTCGTCAGCTGGTGGGTATTGTTGTTCTGAATAGTCTTCATCTTCTTCAACCTCTTCCTCTTCAGCCTCAGACTCAGAGGGTACTGCATCTCCTTTTCCCTTGCCGGTCCCTTCGTCAGACGTTGAGGGGAATTCCATAACTCTCCTAGCTTCATTCTCAAATCTTCTTCCCAGTGTAGCTACCCCAATTCTCTTCTTTTTATTTTTTCCTTTTTCCTGCTCTTTCTTCTCTAACAGTTCTTTAAGATCCTTCTGACCCTTTGCCAAGTTCATGAGGAGTTGTTGAAATTGCGAATTCTGCGCTTGCAGATCTTTGACCGTCTGCTCAATATCCATCTTGCTGAAATAAACAGCAGAAAGATAAGGAAACCTGGTGTGAAGACCTGTTTATGCATATGATGAATGATATGTTTATTCATGTAATTCATTCAAGGATTTAGAAATTCAAAGTTGTCACAGACAAAAGAACACACGTCATATTAATAAGAAGAAATTTTATCAGTACATAAATGCCCCATGGGCCAAATATTACAAAGCTTCTTAAGGTAAAAAGACGTTGCGCATGCTTTTTGGTGCGATGTAAGTGTTGAGGGTCTCCTCCTCGTGAAGTCGGCGGGTAAGCTCCAAAACCTTCTTCTCACTGGCATAGAAGCTGGCTTCAAAAGTGTTCCGCTCCTCCTTGAGTTGGATCCAACTCTTCTGCATTTCCTCCCATGATGTTGGCATGTCAGGATGTAGGATGGTGTATGGAACCTCTCCTTCCTTAACAGGCTCTTTGATCAAGGGGAGAATGTGAGGGTATGGCATCATAAGATTCTGGGAGCAGGTTCGTACCCACTTGAGGTAAGGCTCAAGAGGGATGGAGTTCTTGTGCCCCAGTGTCTTACTATCCACCTTGTTAGGCATCCTCCAAGCTCTGATGAATCTTTGTCGAAGTCCTTGCGCATCGTTGTCGAAGTCAAAAACTAGGTCAGGGATCAGCATGTCATGAGGGCCATCCCTCTGAGCATATCCAAATTGTCTCAAGGCTAGGCAGGGGTTGTAGGTAATGCCTCCCCTAATGCCAAGTAATGGGACATTAGGGAACTCACCACAACGATCAATGATGATGACATTTTCTCTGGACCGAGAACACCAATGTACATCAGAATGTGTGAGGGTCATCAATCGTTGTGACCACCTTGAACCCTGCTCATTCTTCAAAACTGATTGTGGAAGGTGAGAAATAAACCACCTTGCTAGGAGAGGAGTACAGCACATGAGAACACCCCTTTTCCTCATTGTTCGTGTGTAAAATGAGTGGAGGATGTCCCCAAGTAATGTAGGTATGGGATTCTTAGACATGAAAATCTTGACAACATTCACATCTATAAGTTGGTCAGGGTTTGGGAACAAGACCAACCCATAAATAAGGAGTGCCACAATCTCTTCAAAGGCTTGCAGATCCAAAGAATTCCAACACTCTTGTGCCTTATCAAACAAGAACTTTGCCAAGAAGCCCTTGACACGACTTCTGGTTTCCCAATGCCCCTTGATGTCAGATGGTTGCAAGTGCAGTGCTTGAGCAACATCTTCAGGTTTTGGTTCTTTTTCCGTACCGTTGTAGGGTAGTTGATTAAGAATAGGAATTCTCAGAAGTTGAGAAAATTCCTCCAAAGTAGGCACCAATTGGTAGTCGGGGAATGTGAAACCGTGGTGAAGGGGGTCAAAGAATTGGAACAACACTTTCACCATGTCTTCTTCAATGCTGGTGTTGACTAGGTTGAGAAGCCTACCATGTCTTTCACGGAAGAGAGAATTTTCTGGAATTATGGATATAAGCTCCTTGAGTTGAGGAGGGATTCTCACAAGGTTGATTTGAATTATTTTCCTGCGAAGAGATTCCATGACCTACAAAACAAGAACAAAGATGAAGATCCAAACCCTTGAAATGGTTAGTGGATGCATATGATGCTTTATGATGTTCATGATGTATGCATAAACACATGTACAAGCAAGTCACCCAAAACCCTAGTTTCAGGCTTGCATGAGGTTTCATAGGTAAGTACCCTCTTGAGTGTAGTTGGCTCAAAACCTGTCTTATAAATAGTAACCGTGTTCTAAGGAGCTCAATATCATTGGATTGTTTTCTATGTTCATTGTTTTGGTTTAGCCACTTAAATAGCGACCAAAATATTCCAAGAAAACAACCCTCAATGAGTGTAGTATCGAGTATCTACCAACTTCGGACTGCACCAAAGCCGGTCATCTCACTACCCCTAATAAAAGGCCAAGATGGTCAAGTAAGGTTCTAGGTTATTAGTGCTTAGTGACATCACTCTGCGGCCCCGTATTCTCTTTGATTGACTCAAAGGCTACCGGTACTCACAAATATGTCGCACTATTATAGCTATTGCTTCAACCGTGTCGGTATACCCTGCACAATTTCCACAACATATTGCTATCTATGAATGTTTCCCAAATCCAGGTGGAGGATTTCAAGCCCAAACAAGAGAACCAAAATGTAAAGCAATCAAAACAATTAATCATGCAAAGGGTGATCTAAGCCCTAAGGTTACTCCACTTTTAAAGTTTTCCCCAGCAGAGTCGCCAGTTCTGTGATACGGTGGGAGAACTGACTTGGGTTTTGCGTTTGTGTTTGCAAATGTTTCGGTTTAGCAAGAGTCGCCACCGACTTTTTATCCTAAGGAAAGGTCAAAAAGCACAGGAAAGACCTTTGAGATGTTTTCTTGGGTTCAGGCAGTAGATTATAGAAAGGGAAGGTGTTAGCACCCTTTCTATCCATGGTTATCCATGGGCTCTTAGTTACTTGCTTAGATCACTTGCTTTGCATTTTCAATTGTTTGAAATGGTGCTTTGTGTGTGATTTTTGAAGATGTTTTGAAAAGAGGCCATCGTTGTGGCAACCTTTATAATGATTCTTGTTTGAATGTATACAAAGGTGTTTTTGTCTTTTGAAAAGGTTTTCAATGTTTTGAAAGTTGGATTTTGAAATTGTGTTGAGATGTGTGTTTTTGAAAAGTAGCAAGGATGTTTTTGCAAGTTTGATCAAGTAACTAAGAGTTGTCTACCCTATTTTACTCAAAGATCTTTCTTATGTTTTTAACCCTTTTAACAGTGTTGTTTCACCATTGCATTTGGTGAACAACCTTGTGTTAGGATGTAAACGGGACAGGCGCGGGTCATCGTATAGACCATGAAAGCAATAGTGTTAAGTGTCTTTGGCAATTTTAAGGGACTTGATCATTTTGTTTAGGCAGCTCCGATAGCGTCATCGAGGGACTATGATCACTTTGTTTGTTTTTGTTTTACCAAAGTACTCAACATGCAACCATGGCCCATTTTTGAAGGCAACAAGTGGATGAAACCCTAGGGGTGCAAGTGTGCACTGTGTTTGTTTTTTCATGCATGTTTATCTTGGATTAGGTCAAGCTAATTGTTGATTGATTTTGCATACAAACCCTAGGTCTAGGCATGGCATAATTAAAAGCTTTTAAATGTGCGAGAGTTTAAAGTTCTAGGCTATTACAACATGATTATGGGAAGGGGGGTACAAGTTTGAATTGGGGATATTTGACAAGAAATAAATTCTAAGTTATTACAACCATATCGAATGTACAAGTTAATATTTATCATTCAAATAAATACAATTAAGTAAATATCAAATGAAATGTATAATGCAAAAAAAAAAATTGTTTATGTATGTGAAAAGGGTATTTTTAATGTAAAATTTAAATAAAATAAAAAAGTCAAATTTTAATTATTTTGGTCATTTAGGGCAAAACCCTAATATTTTTTGAATAAATAGTAATATTTATTAATTATATACAATATATATTAATTTATACAAAAATAAAAAGTATATTGTAAAAGAAAAGTATTTTTGGTGTCAAATATTAATAAACATAAAAAATGTATTATTTTGTCCTAATTATCTAATAAAATATAAGTATATATATATATAATTAATAATATATATATATATATATATATATATATATATATATATATATATATATATATATATATATATATATATATATATATATATATATATATATATATATATATATATATATATATATATATATATATATATATATATATATAT
This sequence comes from Vicia faba, assembly GCA_948472305.1. Taxonomy (NCBI): domain Eukaryota; kingdom Viridiplantae; phylum Streptophyta; class Magnoliopsida; order Fabales; family Fabaceae; genus Vicia; species Vicia faba. Next base: position 467,175,473 of record OX451736.1, read on the forward strand.
ATATATATATATATATATATATATATATATATATATTAATTATATTAAATGTACAAAGATAAAATATTAATTATTTACAAAATGGATATTTTTCAAGAAAATGTTTTTGAATGTAAATAAAAATAACAAATAAAAAATAAATATATTTTTTGTATTATTTTTTAAGTTTTATTAAAAGAAGAAAAGGTTTATTTACATATATATACCTAAAAAAATAGATAAATATAAAATAAATATGAAAAAAAAGTGGAAAATTATTTTTGGTATTTTTTATGTTTGAACAAAAAATATAAAGTCAGAATAAAAAGGAAAAACATAAAAATGACAAATATTTAATCAAATGGGCCAGGGGGGGGGGGGGGGGGGGGCAAACTGAAAAAAAGGGGTGCCAAAAGCAAGGATGACTCAGGCCCAGCCCAAGCCATCACCTTCTTCAACCTCAAGCTTCTGTTTGAAAAAAGCGCGCGCCTCTTGTTCAACATGCCAACTCCTGATTCTTTGATCTTTTGCCAAAACTTAAAACATGAAACTTGTAGAGAATTTAAACACGAATCCAACCATATAAAGCATTAAATCTAACTCTCAAAGACCAGAGAGAATTTCTCTGGCCCTAAAATCTGACCTAACTTTTTTCACATGTTCATGGCTGAAATTCTCATAGCACGCTTAACATAAATAAAAACTGATCACATGTATGGCTTCAGGGCTATGAGTAGGACAAATTTCATTCACAAACCTAAGCCCAACCCTTCCTAAATAGAGAGATAGAAGTCCATGGAATACCTGTTTCAGCTTGAATCGAGTAGAGCAATGCAACAACCTTCAATGGTGTTTGAGCTTCTGTTGAGCTTGCCTGAGGTCCAAGGAAGCTTCTCCAATATCTGGCTTGCTTTGAAACACCATGTGTCGTGCTGTAGAAGTCCACCTGCAAAGCTTTGAAATGAAAATGGCAAATGGGATTAGAGGTGTTACAGCTGGTGTTTAAGGCTTGAAATAGTTTGGATGGATGAAATGGAAGGTGTTTGCACTGGTTTGGGCAAAAACGCACGAGTAGATTGTTCTATAGAAGTCAATTTGCAGAACTTGCCCTGTTTTGCAGCAAAACAGGGATTCTGAGTATTGGGAGGTATGAGGGATGAATGGATCGTGCTTTAAGTTAGTTGGGAGGTATGGAAACTGTGTACAATGTTTGCTTAAGCTTGTGTTAACAGGAATGAGAGTTGGTATGTGTTTTGCAATCTTTCTTCTACTTGAAGCAAGAAAATGTAAGTTGTGAATATAGGCCTGCACAAGCCCTCAAGTATGCTGCAACTTTGGCTCTTGGTAACTGGAATTTATGGACTCAATCTTGCCTCAAAGATCTGGCCCCATGTCTCAAGGATTCATTTTTTGACATAAAGTGACTTTAGGCAAAAATGGTAACTTTGCTTTTTCTAATTAAGGATTAGTTTTGCATGTAATGCCCAAATGGCCAAGATAACATCTTAATTCAATGGTTAAGAATTAAATTATGAAGTGTAAGTTGGTTTTGAGGCCTGCAAGCTAGCATAAAACAAGCTGATTTGAAAATGCAATTTGCTATGAACATGTATTGGTCATGAACAAAAGTGAGTTTTGGCCAACTTTGTGAATTCAATTCTCTCTAACCACAAGGGTGTTTGAGGAGTTCTTGGACAATTTGGAAAGCTTGGAACATGTAATACAATCCATCTTTGTAATGCAAATTGAAACTCCAAGTGGAACCATGTGAAAAATGGCCAAGAAGATGGGTCAAAATCCTGTCTAAATTAGGGCAAATTTCTTCTAAGTTAAAAGTTTTTGGTACCCTTGTTCCAAAAATCATAACTTGAGATACAAGCTTCTTTTGAGAAAACTTTGTGAATCAAAGTTGTAGATTTTGTGATGGACTACAAATTTCATGTTTCAAGTTTTGTTTGAATCCATTTTCATCTTGGTGAAAAAATGGGACAAAGTTAGGAAAAAATAAGAAAATTTCATAACTTAGAAAATTTCTAAGTTATGAAATTTTTTCATTTTAAACCCTAATTTGCATTTTTGGGTTTCTTGATGAACAAATTTCACAATTTGACATGTTTTGATTAAAAATAACTCTTGGCACTTGATTTTGACCAAAAAGTCAAAGTTTGACTTTTCAGTATACAGTCAAATTTTGATCAGTTGACTGAAAAATTCATCTGTCAATCCTATGCATTTGAGATCTTTTGAACTTGTTGAATGGGTCAAGACAATGTAATTGAGTCCTTGAGTCCATATGTGAGCTTGGTTTGCCATTGGTTAGGTCAAACAGTCAAAAATTGCCTTTGTACAGTCAAAACCCTAAAAATGACCATTTTGCCCTTTTGGTGATCTGATCAAATTTCTTGTGGAATTGTGATTCAAACTTGATCAAATGGTTCATATGAGTTCATAATGTTGATGTGGGTCAAAATCCACGAGGTTTGACTGTAAATTGGCCACAGTTGACTTTTTCCCCAATACAGCTGATATTTAGGTCAACTGTTCAATTGATTGGGCAAAGATTTGAATCAAGGCTTGAAACTTGGTATGGGCAAACTTGTGAACCCAAAATGAAGTATGAAAGTCAATTTGGGCATTGTAGGTCAAAATATCCTTATGCAAACTCAAACCCTAATTTGGGTCAACAGTGCAAGGAGGGGTCTTGAGCAGAGTAAACCCTAACTTGATCTTGAGTTCCAAGAGTTCTGTGATGAGAAAATGTTGGTGAAATGAGAGAGCAAATTTTGGGGTACAACACAGGGAAATGACTATTTATTCGTAGGCAACAAGTGAGATTACCCTAGAAGTGCGCGTGTGAAAAGTGTTTATTTTTCATGCTTTTTTGTCTTTGAATTAGGGCTTTCTATTTGTTGATTTTATGTCTTACTATACAAACCCTAATTACTAGAATTTCATATTGAAAGCGATAAATTGTAAAATTCTACGCTATTACATCATTTGGGGATGGGGGTACAAATTTACTAATGGGGAGGTAAAATCAAATAAAAACTAACTTTAATATTACAACCATATTGAATGAATAAATAATATATAAGAATATAAAGATAGATAAAAATAGGATTTTTTTTATAAAAAAAACTTGTATGCATTGACACATGCACTTATGCATTGATACGAAACTTTTATGCATTGACGCATGCACTTATGCATTGATACAAAAACTTTTATGCATTGACGCATGCACTTATGCATCAATACATATCATTTCTTGCCCCTGGAAGTTAAAACCAACTCAGTATAAGTCGACACATAATGGTTTGCATCGACTCATTTCTGTTTTGCATCGACTCATTCGTGTTTTGTATCGACTCATAACCTGTTTTGTACCTAATAGGTGTTGACTCATAGAGACATGCATTGACTCATACTTTTATTTTTTACTTCTAACAGTATTCTGTCACACATATAAGTTAGTTCTCAACACATGGTTAGTGAAAATGAAAAGTAAGCATATAGTTAGCTTCAGGGCTATGATATCTACATTTTATCTTCACAAATGAACCACTAATGATGCTTGTATGAAGAGCTCAAAGTCAAGAAAACTTACCTTGAAACTAAAATTTGTGTTTTGTGTTTGAGTTGCTGTATTGTCTTGGAGAAGTCAAGTTAGAGGTGGCTGTTTTTTAGTTTGGAAAATAGTGATGTTACAAAAGTTGTTCTTGTGTTTGAACAACTCCTATATGATGTATGTGAAGTGTTTGGATAGTTTGTTTAGGGGAAAACTTGCAAGGTTGTACAATGGGTTAAAGGTTTTTCTGTTCTCAGTTTTTGTTTTGTGAATGAATATAGAGTTGAAGATGAGCAGAGATTATAAAGAATTCTGTTAGGTTTTCCAAATCCTCTTTTTTCTCTTTCTCCCCCCTCTTTTTTTTCTTCAAAAAACCTCTCCTTTGTGTGTTGTGAAATAGCTTATTTATAGATGAAATTGACTAAAATTTGGGAGGGAAATAGATAAGTTTTTGAACTGTTTGGGTACAATGTTTCATTGCTTTTTAGATGCAGCTCTTGTGTGCTAAGTTTGTTCAAATATGGGACTGATATGATGCATATTTTTCAGGGCAGCATTGCAGGTTTTGGAACAGGTTTTGACAGTTTTCTTGGCATTACTATGTAGGTTTTGGACAGCAGGATATGTAGCATGATGAAGGTATGGCTTTGTGGACAGATTTGTGCAGCTTGTAACAAAGACAAGGCATATTTTTGGACAGCATAGTGGCAAAGTTTGAAGATTGAACCAAAGGGAAAAGTTCAAACAAGACAAAGCTTAGGATTTGTAACTTGCAATTTTTAACTTAAAAATGTAGCCCTGTTGTTTACGTGAAAAATTGTAACAACTTGAATTATCTTGAATTATGGTGAGAAGATGTCACGAAGTAATGAAATTAACATGTAAAAAAACACTTAGAAAAATTTCTAAGTCTTGCAAAGTTTGACTTTTCAAAATGACTTTTGACTTTCTTGATTTCTTGATGATCAAATTTCATATTTTGAATGTCTTGATGAAATGTAATCTTTGAAACTCAAATTTGATCAAAAAATCAAAGTTTGACTTTTTAGTGTACAATTGACTTTATTCATCAATTGACCAAATTTCATCTATCAATCCACTGATCTCGAGAGATGAATTGAAATATGTGATTAGGTCAAAATGATGTACTTGAATTCTTGAGATCATGTTTCAAACCAATAAGTCATGTACTAGGTCAAAAGTCAAAGATTGGTCATTCTCAATCAAAACCCTAATTTTGACCATTTTGCCCTTTTGATGATTTGAATAATTTTCTTGGAGAATTGTGATCCAATCTTAATAAAATGATACATATGAATTCAAAATGTTGATATTGGTCAAAAATCTTGAAGTTTGATTGTAGGTTGACCATAGTTGACTTTTTTTCCAATACAACTGATTTTAGGCCATCTGATCAACTGACTGAGCAATCTTGTAATCCAAGACTTGAAACTTGATAGGAGAAATCTTGAGGGTCCATAATGATCCATGAAATTAATTTAAAATATTAGAAGTCCAAATGTCTTTGTGCAAACTCAAACCCTAAGTTGAGGCATCAATGTTGAGAAGATGGCTTGACCTAGTCAATACTTGTGCAAGCTTGAATCATTGAAGATCTTTGTGAGAAATATCTTGAGAAAAGGGAGGGAAATTTTTTCCTATTTTTAACTGGAAGAGATAAATTTAACCAGAAGAGGTATGTTGTTTGGCGACTTCACTAGGGAAATAATCTTAACCAGAAGAGGTTTGTTGATTTCCTGTCATTAACTGGTAGAGATGAATCTAACCATACGAGGTCTATTGAATACCTGTCATTAACTGGAAGAAACATTCTAACCATAAGAGGTTTGTCTGTTTGCCTATCATTAACTGGAAGAAGTAAATCCAACCAGAAGAGGTCTTCGTCTGTCTGTCTTTAATCTGGAAGAAATAAATCTAACCATAAGAGGTCTTGTTGATTGTTTTTTCCTACAAGGAAGAGGATTAGTTGCATGCAGATGTATACATGGCGTGGTGATGTTCTCAAAATAAATGAGACTATGATATATGTATTTGTCATGTATATGTTATGATGTATGAATGTGAAATGTTTATTGAAGTGTATTCTTGTCTAGGAAAATAAATCCTTGACAGAATGCTGGGGAGTATTGGGAAGCTAAACCCAAAACTATTGCTGGAGATAAATAGTATGTGTATCTACAACTTTGTTGAGAATGCTTCCGCTAGGAATTCCTATTTGTTGTTTGAGGAAACTCTGTGGGGAATGTTAATTTCTTCTTGGGAAATAGAGTTCAGGAACATGGGTTATCCATTACTCTACTGGGGAATCATAACTTGACTGGGGATAAAAGAGATGGTTAAAATTTTGTCTTGGAGAGGATAATTGACTCGTATCTGGTCAAAATCCAGGCTTTGCAGCAACTTTCTGAGAGGATGAAGCTTATTGTTATCTGGTCGGTTTCCAGGCTTCGCAGCAACTTACTGGGGAGGATGAATTTAACTGTTATCTGGTCGGTTTCCAGGCTTCACAACAACTTACTGGGGAGGATGAAGTTAACTGTTATCTGGTCGGTTTCCAGGCTTCGCAGCAACTTACAAAAGTTAACTATTATTTGGTCGGATTCCAGGCTTCGCAACAACTTTCTAAGGTTAACAGTTATCTGGTCGGGTTCCAGGATTCACAGTAAGTTTCTGAGGTTAACTGTTATCTGGTCAGATTCCAAGCTTCGCAAAAACTTTCTGAGGTTAACTGTTATCTGGTCGGATTCCAGGCTTCGCAGCAACTTTCTGAGGTGGATAAAGTTAATTTTTATCTGATCGGATTCTAGGCTTCGTAACAACTTACAGAAGTTAACTGCTATTTGGTCGGATTCCAGACTTCACAACAACTTTTTGAGGCTAACTATTATTTGGTCGGATTCCAGGCTTCGCATCAACTTTCTGAGGCGGATGAAGTTAATTGTTATATGGTCGGATTCCAGGCTTCATAACAACTTATTGAAGTTAGCTATTATCTGGTCAGATTCCAGGCTTCACATCAACTTTCTGAGGTTAACTGTTATCTGGTTGAATTTCAGGCTTCCCAGCAACTTTCTGAAGTTAACTGTTATCTGGTCAGATTCCAGGCTTCGCAATGACTTTCTGAAGTTAACTGTTATCTGGTCGGATTCCAGGCTTCGCAACAACTTTCTAAGGTGGATGAAGTTAATTGTTATCTGGTCGGATTCCAGGCTTTGCAACAACTTACTGGAGTTAATATCAACTCCATTGGGGACAAAGGGGTTTTGTCCGTTGATTTGTAATGGTCTGAGAAAGGAACTCGAGTTGGGGATTTCGTAGCTTGTTGGGGAAATAAACCCTGTTGAGAAGGATATTTTGGTGTCCTTTTTGGAGAGATGAATTCTTTTAGGGAACAGCTTCGCAAAGTTTCTTTTTTCAGTTAAGGCCAACTTAGCTGGGGAGAGGATTGTCAGGAGATTGGAACTCCGGATGAATACTGTATGAATTCCAATATGTGGGGACAATTTCGTTGAAGTAACTATGGGGATATCTTGAATCCTTAAGAAAAATGTTTTTTACTATTTTTAAACATACATTTGTTAACAGTTAATCATGTTCATATGCATATGATCATTCAATTTTAGTCATTTGACGTTTTTGCACTCAAAATAAAAAGTTTGCACTTCGAAGTATATTTGTATTGATGTTTTGCCTATAAACATGCTTTTTTTTGTACAAGGAGACATAAGTCCTAGTAAGAGGAAATCGTCGGAAGGATGAAAGGAATATAAAGTGAAAACAAAATAATAGCCATGTGGAAGTAATCTCATTGGGTTCCAACTCCGCCATTGCCCCTATGTCTTCGAACATCATATGTTGTCGTTGAAAGAAGTTGATTGAATTTGATCTTATACCATTGAACTTGGACCTTGGTAATAAAGCCGGCTGTAGTGAATTCATGGGACATAGTCATACACTTTAATCCTTAACTTTTTCCTGGACCGTCCTTTCGGGTTTTCAGTCCACTAGGATACCCTTTTTTGCCCAAGCTGCCCTTTCAGGTTTTTGACTTGCCGGGTGTACAATATATTGTGTATATCCCTAACTTTTGCCTGGACTTTTTGGTTCTCCAGGATGCCCTTATTTTTTCCTAGGTATGTCAACCTAGCGGGTCATTTTTATGCGTAGTATTTTTTGACTATGCTCGCGTTCACAGGATGCGGAAAATCTTCGCCGTCCATAGTAGTTAGCATCATAGCACCGCCAGAGAATACTTTCTTAACAACAAATGGCCCTTCGTAAGTGGGAGTTCATTTGCCCCTGGGATCATCTTATGGTAAAATGATGCGCTTTATTACCAAGTCTCCAGTCTGATACACTCGAGGCTTGATATTATTATTGAAATCCTTGGACATACATTTTTGATACATTTGACCATGACAAACAACAACCAGTCTCTTCTTGTCGATCAATTTCAACTGATCCAATCTAGTCTGAATCCATTCATCTTCGCCTAAGTTAGCTTCTTTCATAATTATTAAAGAAGGAATCTGAACTTCCATAGGCAGGACAACTTCCATGCCATAAACTAGAGAGAATGGGGTTACCGCAGTTGATGTTCGTGCCGAGGTACGGTAGCCGTGGAGAGAAAATGGTAGCATCTCATGCCAATCTTTATAGGTCACCATTATCTTTTGCATAATCTTCTTATGTTTTTATTGGCAGCTTCCACTGCACCATTTATCTTAGGTCTGTATGGGGAAGAATTGTGACGTTTTACCTTGAGCTGTGTACAGAGTTCAGTAATCATAGAACTATTGAGATTGGTTCTGTTGTCGGTGATGATCCTCTTAGGGATAACGTATCGACATATGAGGTTATGCTTGATAAACCCGACTACAATGTTCTTAGTGACTAAGGCAAACGAAGCAGCTTCAACCCATTTTGTGAAGTAATCAATGGCAACAAGGATGAAACGATGTCCATTGGAGATAATGGGCTTAATCTCTCCAATCATGTCAATACCCCACATTGCAAATGGCCACGGAGCAGTTATGAAATTCAAAGGTATTGGAGGCACGTGAACTTTGTCAGCATAGATTTGACACTTATGGAAAGTCCTCGAGTGATGGTGACAATCATTTTCCATAATATACCAATAGTAACTAGCCCTTAGAATTTTCTTGGCCATAGTGTTCCCACTAGAGTGGGTTTCGAAGATGCCCTCATGCATGTCTTCCATGATCTTCTTCACTTCTTTCTTGTCCATGCAATATAGCAGAGTAGAATTATGATTATGCTTATACATGATCTCATTGCTTAGGAAGAATTTGGCTGAGAACCTTCGCAGAAATTTCTTGTCGTTGATGGAAGCTCCTTCAGGATACTATTGTGCTTCGAGATACCTTTTCACTTCATGGTACCAAGGCTTCTCTTCATCAGTGTCAATCTTACAACAGTGTGCTGGTTCGTCAAATCTTTCGACCAGGACTCGGGGCAAAGAGGTATTGGTTAAGTATGTCCAGACGAAGGCACATCCAGAAGCCATTCCTGAGGCTTCTAAAAAGGAGATGGAAGAGATATTGAAAATAATCAAGAAAAGTGATTACAATGTCGTAGAACAATTGGGGCATACCCCTTCAAAAATATCAATGTTGGCCCTACTGCTGTGCTCTGAAGCCCATGCTAAGGCTTTAGTAAAATTCCTGAAGTCAGCACACGTGCCTCAAGAGACCTCCGCTGATCAATTCAAGAATTGTGTGGCTAGTTTGACATCTGACAACGACATGGGATTCTCTGATGCATACCTAACTCCCAAGGGAAGTTTTGTACCCAAAAATTTTCCCTCTCATTTATCAATACTTTTCTCACAAGATCTCTTTTACTCAAGACTGGATTAGGGTTTGACCAGCTCAAGACATCTCATCATGCACTGATAACCCAAAATTAGGGTTTAGAATTGCATAAAGATTTTTGGACTATCAATGTTTCATATGACTTTCAAGTATCAATATGGACCCCTAAGATTACTCATGTCAAGTTTCAAGCCTTGAATCACTTTTTTTGATCAGTCAATTGGACAGTTAAACTAAAAATCAGCTGTATTAGGGAAAAAGTCAACCATGGACAATTTAAAGTCAAACTTCATAATTTTTTATCCAAATCAACATTTTAGACTCATATGTATCATTTGATCAAGTTTTGACCATATTTCCTCAAGAAATTTGATTAAATCATCAAAGGGGCAAAATGGTCAAAATGAGGGTTTTGATTGAGAAAGGGCAATTTCTGATTTTTGACCTAGAAAATGACCAATTGGTTTGAATCATGATTTCAAGGGTTCAATTGCATCATCATGACCTAATGACATGGTTCAAAACATTGCGAATCCATTGGATTGACAGATGAAATTTGTAGTCAACTAATCAAAAGTCAATTGTATACTGAAAAGTCAAACTTTGACTTTTTGGTCAAAATCAAGTGCCAAGGATCACAATTCACCAAAACATTTCAAAATGTGAAACTTGTTCATCAAGAAATCAAAGATTGAAGATTTGATTTTGAAAATTGAAATTTTCTTAACTTAGAAATTTTTCTAAGTATAGAAAATTTCTTATTTTTTCTCAACTTTAAGCAACATTTTCACCATGATACAAGATGTTTCAAAGAAAGTTCCCAACATGAAAGATGTAGATCTCCATGAAATATAAAACTTTTCTTCACACATTTTCCCCTAAATATGCTTGGATCTCAAGATATAATTTTGTGAATACATGCCCATGAACTAAAATAACTTAGTGAAATTTTGCCCTAATTTAGGCAGGTTTTTAACCTAACTTCATGGTAATTTTTCACCGAGTTCCAAGATGAATTTTGAAATGAATTTCAAATATGAGTTATAGATCACATTGCAAGATTTCCAAAATGTCCAAGAACTCCTCAAGATCATTTTTGAGTAGGGAGAATCGAAGAGATGAAGTTGGCAATTTCTCACTTTGATTTCAAGCCATTTCATGAAAAACAAAATTCAAATCTGAACCTATGCTGCCTAATCCTTGCTTTACAGGTCTCAAAATTGTTTCTGACTTCATAATTTAATGCTTACACAGATGATAAAGCCTTAATCCAAGCACAAGAGCCTTTGTCCAAGCTTTAATTCCATAAATGGCACAAAGTTGCCATTGCCATTTTGGAAAAGCATAACTTTTGCCACTTTTCACTCATTGAGCCTTGCATTTGTTTTTCTGCACACACAAGTCCTATAAACCAAAAGCAAGTTTGTCTAGGACTTTTACCAACTCCACACAGGCCTGTACAAGCATGTAGAGACTTGTCTCCTCACTTTGCTTCAAAAGCAAGTAAAAGTGCAAAAAGCCTATAACTCAGAAATCTGTTGTGGAGTGGATTAAAAACCTTCCTTATACTTATACACAAACACATTACAACAAAAAAACATGATTGCTCAAGACCAGAAATTCTCCAAAACTCCCTATCACCAAAAACCTGTCATAACTTGCAGTTTGATACCAAGCATAGCAATCCAAAAATCCACTCGTGCGTTTCAAGTTCTAATCACTCAAACACTTACTTACCTCATATCTAAGTGTTCCAGACCATCACCCCTTCACTGTAACTCCTCCTTCTCCATCTTCCATTTTTGTTTTTCAAGCTTGCAGGTTGACTTGGATAGGGAGATTCAGACACTTTCAAGACAAGGTAAAGATTGGAACATACTCAAGGAGGTCCAGGCAAGCTAAAGGGATTTTCAGGCCTTCATAAAACTCACTCAAACTGCATTCACGATCTCAGCTGAAGGAGGTAAGAACTCTAACTTCTATCTCTTCATACATGCATCTATTGGTCACGATTTGTGAAGATAAAATGTAGATATCCTTATGCTAAAACCAACCATGTTCATAGATTTCATATATTCATTGTGTATAGAGAATTTTAGAGTTCAAATTTCTGTAAAAATTAGGTTTAAAATTAGGGCCTTTGAAATTAGTTTTGATCATTGATTGTTAGTTTACATGAGTTACATGGTTGAAATCGTGGGAAAGAGTACTATCACTTTCATGTTGGAAGTTTCCATTTTCATGGAGAAATGAAAAAGATACAGAGGTTCTGGCCAGCTTGAGGAAGAAGATGAAGTACAGGCCAAGGAGGCATTATGTTTTATGTATTTTTTGTTTCATATGAACTAACGGATGTACAGCCACCCCAATGGCAAGATAGCACGCTGAAAGTGCATAGGTCATGGGTTCAAACCTTGGCGCTACCCTTTTGCATTTTTCAGCTTCATTTTTGTCATTTTTTGCAGCGCTGGGCTTTGTTCCATTGGGCCTCTCATCTTTTTTTCTAACACTTACCTCCCTTTCTCCTTATAGCACCCTTGGCCCAATCTTTTATTATTTATTTTTATTTTCATTTTCATTTTCATTTTATTAAATATATTTTCTTTAACATAAAAAATCATAAAAAATATAAAATATGATAAATATTGCATTTTGATTTATTTTATTTTATTTTCATATAAAAAAATGTTTTTTTAATTATATATTGACTATTTTTCTCAAATAAACTTTTAAAATAAAATAGACTTAGATATATTTTTATCCTTTTTTCTTCATACTTGTAAATATTTATTTTGATATATAAAAAGACTAAATATTTTCACAAATATTATTTATTATTTTAAGACAAAAAATATACAAAAAAATGATATTTAAAGAACTTTATTTCCTTTTAATAAACTAAAATTAGGGTTAATCAATGTATAAAAATAACTTTCCTTTTTTATTAGGATTAGGTCAAAACTCTTTTGCATATGAAAAACAAAGCAAATTTCTTTTTCTTGCATATACATAACATTGCATATTTAAATTATATTGTATATTGTTTATTCAAATACTTGTACAAATTCGATTTGGTTGTAATAGATTAAATTAGGTTTACATTATTGCAAATTCCCATTCATAATTTGTATACCCCCTCCCATAAAATGTTGTAATAGCGTAGTAATCTTTAAATTACGCAATTTACCGCTTTTATATACCATGCTAGTAATTAGGGTTTGTATGGCCAGAACAAAAAAATTAAATAGAAAACTTTAATCCAAAATAAAATCAAGCATGAAAATAACACACTTGCACACAAGCACCCTTAGGGTCACTCCCCTTGGTTGCCTTACACAAAAATGGCCATATTACGCATGCGAAGTATCTTGGCAAAAACAAACAAATATAAGATCATAAGTCCCTCAATGACGCTATTCAAAGTTGCCTTACAAAAATGATCTCGGTCCCTCAAAAATGCTAAGATACTTTGCAACATTGTTAATCATGGTTATACGATGACCCACGCCCGTCCCGTTTACATCCAAAGATAGGGTTGTTTACCAAATCAATGGTAAGACAACAATATCAAAGGAAAAGAAGATGAACAAGAAAGACATTTTGAGTAGGTAGATTACTTCTAGTTGCTTGCTTCATTTCGAAACAACTATCCTTGCTATTTTCAAAACAAACACACACATCTTACAAACATTGAAAACATTTTCAAAAAGACAAACATCTTTGTATACATTCTTACGAACGAGAATCATTACAAAGATTGCCTAAACAATGGCCTCTTTTACAAAATAATTTCAAAACCACACAAAGCACAATTTCAAACAAAAGCAAGTGATCTAGCAAGTAACTAAGAGCCCATGGATAACCATGTATGAAAATGGTGCTAATACCTTCCCTTTTCATAATCTACCCCCCGAACTCAAGAAAACATCTCTAAAGGTCTTTCCTATTATTTTTCACCTTTCCTCTTGGATAAAAGAAAAGTCGGTGGCGACTCTTGCTAACTGCAACATTTACGATAAAACGCAAAAACCTCAAGTCAGTTCTCCCACCGTATCACAGAACTGGAGACTATGTTGGGGATAATTATAAAAGTGGGGTTACCTTAGGGTTAGATCACATTTATTTGCTTACATTGTTTGATTTGTATGCTTTATATTATGGTTCTTTGTTTTGGTTTGAATCCTCTACCCAGATTTAGGATACATTATAGGTAAATAGCAATACGTTGTGGAAACTGTGCGGGGTATACCGACATGGTCTAAGTAATAACTATGTTAGTGTGACATATTTGTAGGTACAGGTAGCCTTTGAGTTAATCAAAGAGAATATGGGGCCGTTGAGTGATGTCATGAATCACTAATGAACTTCTAGAACCCTTTACTTGACCAACTTGGCCTTTAAGATGTAGTGAGATGACCGGCTTTGGTGCAGTCTGAAGTTGGTAAATACTCGATACTACACTCATTGAGGTTTGGTTTCTTGGGATATTTCGGTCGCCATTAAAGAGGCTTGATCTGAAACAATGACCAAGGAAACAATCCGGTGATATTGAGCTCCTTAAAACCCGGTTACTATTTTAGGATAGGTTTAAGCCAACTAAACTTCAAGAGGGTATTTACCTATAAAACTCCATGCAAGCCTAAACTAAGAACTTGTTTGCTTTGCTTGTATATGCATACTTGTACATAAAATCATGGACATCATGAACATCATATACATATACTAACCATTTCAAAGATTTTGGAGATTCATCTTTGTTCTTGTTTTGTAGGATATGGATTCACTTCACAGGAAAACTATCCAAGTCAACCTTGTAAGAATTCCCCCACAAATTAAGGAGCTATCTTAAAGGATCCCTGAGAACTCTCCATTCACCGAGAGACATGGTCGTCTACTCAACTTGGTTACCTCCAACATAGATGAGGATATGATGAAGGTGCTCTTTCAGTTCTTTGATCCTTTACACCATTGCTTCACATTTCCCGACTATCAGCTTGTGCCTACTTTGGAAGAATTCTCTCAACTCTTGAGGATTCCCATTCTCAATCAAATACCTTTTAACGGTACGGAAAGAGACCCAAAGCCAGAAGAGATTGCTCAAGATCTGCACTTGCACTCATCTGATGTCACAACTCATTGGGAAACTAGAAGTGGTGTCAAAGGCTTCTTAGTAAAATTCCTGTTTGAGAAAGCCCAAAGCTGTTGGAATTCCTTAGACTTGCAAGCCTTTGAGGAAATTGTGGCTCTTCTTATCTATGGGATGGTCTTATTTCCCAATCCTGACCAACTCATAGATGTGAGCACCGTCAATATCTTCATGTCACGTAACCCGGTGCCTACATTGCTAGGGGATATCCTACACTCTTTTCACACTCGCACAATGAGGAAAAGAGGTGTCCTTATGTGTTGCACTCCTCTCCTGGAAAGATGGTTTATTTCTCATCTTCCCCAATCAGTCTTAAAGAATGAGCAAGGTTCAAGATGGTCACAAAGGTTAATGACGCTCAAAAATTCAGATATTCATTGGTACTCCCGATCCAAAGAGAGTGTTATCATTGTTGACCGTTGTGGGGAATTCCCTAATGTCCTTATACTTGGAATTAGGGGAGGCATCACCTACAACCCATGCTTAGCTTTAAGACAGTTTGGTTACGCCCGAAGGGATGGCCCGCACGAGATGCTGATTCAAGGTTTGGTATTCGACTACGACAACGATGATCAAGGTCTTCACCAGAGATTCATCCGAATTTGGAGGATGCTAAACAAGGTGGATAGCAAGAATTTGGGACACAATAATTCCATCCCTCTTGAGCCTTATCTCAAATGGGTATGAACCCGTGCTCAAAGTCTCATGATGCCTTATCCTTCCGTCCTTCCGGTGATCATTGAGCCTGTTAAGGAGGGAGAAGTTCCATACACTATCCTACATCCTAACATGCCCACATCTCTTGAAGACCTACAAAGGGATTGGATATAGCTCAAAGGAGAGCGAGATGCTCTCGAAGCCCAATTCTATGCAAGCGAGAAGAAGGTTTTGGAACTCACTAGGCTACTTCATGAGGAGCAGACTCTAAATGCCTACATTGCACCAAAGAGGATGCGCACTACTTTTTTATCTTAGAGTTTTGTATTATTTTGCCCAAGGGGCAATTGGCGTACTCAAACTTTATCTTATTAATATAACATGTGTTTCTTTTTGTCTAAAACGAACTTGAATCTTTGAAATCCTTGAAAACATTGCATATGCACATATCATTCATCATAACATAAAAAGGTCTTTTGCAACGAGTTTCCTCATCTCTCTACTGTTTATTTCAGTAAGATGGATCTTGAACAGACAGTCAAAGATCTCCAAGCTCAGAACACACAGTTTTAACAGTTACTCATGACTCTAGCCAAGGGGCAAGAAGAGTTGAAGACTCTGCTACCTGAAGAAAGGAAAAAGAAAACAAATAAAGTCACCGGGGTTTTAAACATGGGGAGAAGATTTCAGGGGCAGACTAGAAGAACCTTGAATTTTGCAACAACATCCGGTGAAGGAGAGGGGAAAGGGAAGGAAACAACGGTTCCGTCCGAATCTGAATAGGAGGAAGAAGAGGAAGACTACTATGAGGAACAGTATCCTCTAGCTGATGATAAGTACAGACATCTTGAAGAGTGTTTGAGCGCTATGGGAATACAAAAGGTGCCAGGTCTAGACTTTAAAGAATTGGGACTAGTGTCGGGGATTGTGATTCATCCGAAATTCAAAGTGCCTTTGTTTGAAAAATATGATGGAGTGCCATGTCCTAAGATGCACCTCTGATCATATGTGAGAAAGATCCAACCACACTCTGTTGATAAAGACTCGTGGGTGCATTTTTCCAAGATAGTCTATCTGGAACACAACTCGATTGGTTTTACCAACTGGAAAGGGCCAACGTCCACAATTGGGAAGATCTTGCCGCAGCTTTCTACAAGCAATGTCAATATAATGCTGATTTGGCGCCTACCCATACTCAACTTCAGAGTATGGCTATGGCTTCCAATGGGGGTTTCAAGGATTATACGCAGAAATGGAGAGATCTAGCTGGAAGAGTTCAACCCCCTCTGTCTGAAAGGGAATTGGTGGACATGTTCTTAGGCACTCTATTGGGCCATTTCTTCAACCATTTAATTGGAAGCTCATCAGAAGGATTTACTGAGTTAATACTGACCGGAGAGAGGGTGGAAGTTGGCATAAAAAGTGGAAAGATTCAGAAGGATTCATCTTCTTCTACAGCTGTGAGGAAGCCTTTTATTGGGAAGAAAGAAGTAGATGTTGTATATCCATAGGAACCAAGGGAGATCCGAACGCTGACCAATGGTAGGGGCTGTTATGATCCCAAAGCCTACATCTGATCAACCAAGAAGTAATCAACCGAGGGTGGAAAGGCCAGTTCAGCAATTCACCAGAATCAATATGACTCTGTCCCAAGTATTATCGCATCTTCTGAAATCCAATTTGGCAACTTTAAAAGAAGCTCCAAAAAAACCCAACACAGCGTCCCCTCATTATCACCCAAATGCTCGTTGCGCATATCACTCCGAAAGTCTGGGTTACGACACTAACAACTGTTAGGCCTTGAAAAACAAAATTCAAGACCTTATAGAGGCAAAAGAAATTGAGTTTGATGCACCCGAGAAGCCAAACGTCATTTCTGCTCCTATGCCCAGACATGGTCACAACACCAATGCTATTGAAGAAAATTTGTTTGTTACCGCAGTTGATGAACTCTTGACTCCACTCCCAATCATTAAGATAAACTTGTTGAAAGTTGGTGTATTCTCGGGTTGTAATGAAGACTGCCACCTCTGCTTATCCTCACCAATTGATTTCCCTTTGTTAAAAACAGGCATTCAACGCTTGATAGGCAGCAAAGAGATTATGTTTGAAAGTACTCCTGCTTCACCTATTCCTGTTGAAGATGTTTCAATCATTACCATCTCCGCCAATTCTTCCAGGGTCCCCAAAAGACCTGTTAGAATTAGATCGGTTCCGAAAACAACTCCTCTAATAATCACAATGCCTGGGCCAGCCCCATATGAATCAGATAAAATTGTGATGTGGAATTACAGTGGGGACATTTACTACCACGGCATCAAACAAGATGGGCCAGCCGCCGAAGAGATAAACTCCGAAGAAGAAGATTCCGACATTAGCAATATTGCCGAAACTAGTAAGATTACCCGAAGCGGTAGGATCTTTTCTCCAGAAATTGCCCCCCAACGGCAGTTTTTGGACCCGTGGTTGCTCCAAAGGTTACTTCCGTACCCATAATAATATATGCAAGTGCTCCTATTGACGAAGCCGTTACAACCCCTGTTGTCATTCCTACCAACACTCCTGCTGCTGAAACTCGAGGAAAAAGTATTCAAGTGGAGTCTGTCCAGATGAAGACTCAACCACTGACTATCCCCGAGACCTCAAAGAGAGAAATTGAGGAGATCCTGAGAATTATAAAAAGGAGCGACTACGATGTAGTTGAACAGTTGGGGAAAACTCCCTCCAAAATCTCCATGTTGGCATTGCTACTGTGTTCCGAGGCACATGCGAAGGCCCTGGTGAAGTTCCTAAATACAACCCATGTGCCTCAAGAGACGTCTGCTGGTCAATTTCAAGATTGTGTGGCCAGCTTGACAGTGGATAACGGCCTAGGCTTCTCAGATGCCGATCTGACACCAATGGGAAGAAAGCACAACGAGGCATTACATGTCTCTGGAATGTAGAGGCATAACTCTGGCCCATGTCTTGGTGGACACTGACTCATCTTTGAATGTTTTACCGAAGAAAGCTCTCGACAGATTGGACTGCAAAGGACTAACGTTAAAGCCAAGTAACATAGTCGTAAGGGAATTTGATGGCTCAAAGAGAATGGTACACGGGGAGGTGGATATCCCCATAAAGGTTGGGACTCAGACTTTCAATTCAACCTTTTATGTAATGGACATCCGCCTCTCTTACTCTTGTCTGCTAGGACGGCCATGGATCCATAATGTTGGCGCTGTCACCTCTACACTGCACCAGATGTTGAAATATCCGATCCAAGGAAAGATTATCACTGTCCACGGAGAATAAGAATACATGATTAGCCATCTTAATTCCTTCAGGTATGTGGAATTGGACGACGAGTTCATTGAAACTCCTTTTCAACACTTCGAAGAGGTTCCCCAAGAGGTAGCAGTGACCAAGACTGTGTCTCATATTCCCAAGATTACAAGACCTCCACTCCGGATGTCATCTCTGAAGGACGCCAAAGCAGTAGTAGAGGAGGGTGGATGCACCATCTGAGGGAAACTTCCAGATATTCCGTATAAATCTGTCAAGTTTGGATTAGGGTTCACTTCAAGTGCTCAGAAGGCTGTACGTCGTGCCCGTGCTGGAGGGCCACCCTTGAAGATTAGCAACCGAGAGGTCAACGCGGTAGAAGATGGTGAAGAGGATTGCAACTTGGAGGATTGGATCTTTCCTACTATCAACGAAGGACTTTGCAAATGGGAGGCCAGAGACTTCATCCCAATAACTTTCATCCCTCAGTAATTTATCTTTTACATTTTGTCAGATATGTAATATTCAAAAACAATTCGCACCCTTAAAACCTTGTGTCTTGCCTGAGGCACAATGGTCCATTTGTAAGGGTTATTATTTCATCTTCATATGACGTTCAATGAATCATGGACGTTTTTCG
The DNA here is from genome assembly GCA_948472305.1 of Vicia faba. NCBI lineage: Eukaryota > Viridiplantae > Streptophyta > Magnoliopsida > Fabales > Fabaceae > Vicia > Vicia faba. The sequence continues at coordinate 467,194,582 of OX451736.1, forward strand.
CATACAAACTTTTGTGCTCTTTGTTTTTTCTTTTACATTTTATTTTTAAGGATGGCTATACCCTTGCACACACCCACACTCACAAGTGCAGGTACCCCTCCATTCTGGATCCCATGGGTAACGATACTGCTATGGCCTTTTGTGACTCTGAGGATTTAATCCACCAAGCCGAAGACGAAGGTGAGGAAGATTGTGAAGTACCAGGGGAACTTTCCAGACTACTACAACAAGAGGAAAGAACCATTCAGCCTCATGAGGAACCTGTGGATACAATCAACTTAGGTACCGAGGAGGATAAAAAAGAGGTCAAGGTGGGTGCCAATCTGGAACCCAGTGTCAAGGAGCATCTGATTCAGCTGTTGCATGATTATGTTAAGATCTTTGCCTGGTCATATGAAGATATGTCGGGACTTGATACAGACATCGTGGTACATCGTCTGCCTACAAGAGAAGATTGTCCACCAGTAAAACAAAAAGTCCACCGCATGAGGCCTGATATGTCAGAAAAGATCAAAGCGGAGGTCATGAAGCAATTCAATGCTAGATTCTTGGCTGTCACTTCCTACCCTCAATGGGTTGCCAACATTGTTCCCGTACCTAATAAAGACGGCAAAGTATGAATGTGCGTGGACTATAGAGATTTGAATAGGGCAAGCCCTAAAGATGATTTTCCACTCCCCCACATCGATATCCTGATTGACAATATGGCCCAACACAAAGTGTTTTCCTTCATGGACGGATTATCAGGTTACAACCAAATCAAAATGGCACCTGAGGACATGGAGAAAACTACATTCGTCACACAGTGGGGCATATTCTGCTACAAGGTAATTCCGTTCGGATTGAAGAATGCTGGGGAAACCTATCAACACGCCATGGTAGCTTTATTTCACGACATGATACATCATGAAATAGAGGTCTATGTAGACGATATGATATCCAGATCACAAACAGAAGAAGAGCACTTGGATCACTTACAAAAACTGTTTGAGAGACTGAAGAAGTACAAGCTGAGGTTGAATTCAAACAAGTGCACATTCGGAGTATGGTCCGGTAAACTCTTAGGTTTTGTCGTCAGTAACAAGGGTATTGAAGTCGATCCTGCCAAAGTTAAAGCAATACAAAAGATACCTGCTCCTCGTACTGAGAAGGAAGTAAGAGGATTCTTGGGATGCTTGAACTATATTTCCAGATTCATTTCTCACCTAACAGCTACTTGTAAGCCAATCTTCAAACTATTGAAGAAGGATCAAGTAGTAAAATGGAATGATGAATTCCAGGTTGCTTTTGAAAAAACCAAAGAGTACTTACAAGAGCCTTCTGTGTTGATGCCACCAGTTGAGGGAAGACCACTGATCATGTATCTGATTGTTTTAGAAAACTCAATGTGGTGTGTATTAGGGCAGCATGACGAGTCTGGCTGAAAAGAGCATGCTATTTATTACCTGAGCAAAAAGTTTACCGACTATGAAACCAGATATTCACTGCTCGAGAAAACTTGTTGCGCTCTGGCATGGGCTGCTCGCCGGCTAAGACAGTATATGCTGACTCATACTACTTTGTTGATATCTAAAATGGATCCGATAAAATACATCTTTGAAAAACCTGCTCTTTTTGGGAGAATAGCGAGATGGCAGATGATCCTAACGGAGTACGACATACAGTATACTACCCAAAAATCTATAAAGGGCAGTGTATTGGCTGATCACCTTGCTCACCAAGCTGTAGAAGACTACTAGTCCATGAAATTCGAATTCCCAGATGAAGACATAATGACATTAGACAACGGTGAAGAAATCAGGCCATATGACGGACCTGAACAAGGATCCCGATGGACCCTGTTCTTTGATGGAGCATCCAATGCACTTGGTAATGGCATCGGTGCTATACTCATATCTCCAGAAGGGTGTCATACTCCCTTTACTGCCTGACTTTGCTTCAACTGTACAAACAACATGGCAGAATACGAAGCGTGCATCTTTGGTCTCAAAGCTGCCATAGACTTGGGAATCAAATCTTTAGATGTGTTTGGAGATTCAGCTTTGGTCATCAGTCATATCAAAGGGGAATGAGACACTAAGCACCCAAACCTTATCCCTTACAAAGAACATGTTTTGACATTGCTACCACATTTTAAGAAGATTACCTTCGAGCATTTCCCGCGAGAAGAAAAATTAGCTAGAAGACGCTCTAGCCACAATGTCATCTATGTTTAAACTTTATTGGGATAACGAGGCTCCCCAGATCACCATCGAACGAATGGATGAACCAGCACACTGTCAAGAGATTAATACTGAAGAAGTAATGGACTAGCCTTGGTTTCATGAAGTCAAGAGGTATGTCGAGGCTCAAGAATATCCAGAATGAGCTTCAATCAATGATAAGAAGTTCTTAAGGAGATTCTCTGCTAAATTCTTCCTTAGTAATGGCATCCTGTACAAACACAATGATGACTCCATTTTGCTTCGGTGCGTGGATAAGGTTGAAGCTGAAGAGATCATGGCCGAATTACATGAAGGTACTTTTGGCACTTACTCCAATGGGCATACGATAGTGAAGAAAATCCTACGGGCAGGCTATTGTTGGTCTACCATGGAAGCAGATTGCTATCAACACTCTCGGACCTGTCATAAGTGTCAAATCTATGCTGATAAGGTGCATGTACCTCCGGTTCCTCTGAATGTCTTGATGGCTCCTTGGCCCTTTGCTATGTGGGGAATTGATATGATTGGAGAGATCAAGCCTACAGTCTCCAATGGACACCGCTTCATCCTGGTGGCCATTGATTATTTTATAAAGTGGGTTGAAGCAGCCTCCTTCGCCTCCGTTACCAAGAATGTTGTGGCCCGCTTCATCAAGCAAAATCTCATTTGTCGGTACGGTATCCCAGAAAGGATCATCACTGACAATGGTACAAATCTCAATAAAACTATGATCACCGCCTTGTGCAAGCAATTCAAGATTTAGCATCACAATTCCTTTCCCTATCAGCCAAAGATGAACGGTGCTGTCGAAGCTGCGAATAAAAACATTAAGAAGATCATACAGAAAATGACAGTCACATACAAAGAATGGCGTGCGATGCTTCCATTCGCTCTCCACGTGTATCGTACTACGACTCGCACATCAACTGGGGCAACACCCTATTATTTGGTATACGATATGGAGGTTGTTCTACCTGTTGAGGTTCAGATCCCCTCTCTGATAATTATGAAGGATGCAGGGTTGAATGAAGACGATTGGATCCAAACTCGACTTGATCAATTAAACTTAATTGATGAAAAGAGACTTATTGCTGTTTGCCATGGTCAAATGTATCAAAAACGAATGATCAAGGCTTTCAACAAGAAAGTCAAACGCCAAGTATATCGAGTTGGGGACCTAGTGATCAAACGTATCATCTTACCACAAAGTGATCCCAGGGGAAAATGGACTCCTACCTATGAAGGACCATTTATAATCAAAAACATATTCTCTGGTGGCGCGATGATCTTGACCACCATGGATGGCGGCGACCTGCCACACCCTGCGAACACAAACATAGTCAAAAGATACTACATATAAGAGACCTGCTAGGTTGACACACCTAGGCAAAACAAAGGGCATCCCGACGAACTAAAAGTTTCGGGCAAAAATTAGGGATAAAATGAAAAAATCTGTACACCCGACAAGTTGAAAACCCAAAAGGGCGACTTGGGCAAAAAAGGGTTTCCCGGTGGACTGAAAACTCGAAAGGGCGGTCCAGGCAAAAGTTAGGGAATTAAAGCGTATGACTATGTCCCGTCGGATCACTTTACAGATAACCTTTGACTTCCAATAACAAACTCATAGTTTCTGATCAATTCAATCATCTTCGGACAAGGCAAATAGACAAGATACTTAGAGATACGAAGGCTATAACAGAATGGGAACCCCATGGGATTATTACACATAGTTATCTTTCTTTGTATCAAATTTTTCTTGTTTTACGACAACATTCTCTTCCTAGAATGTTTGTCCCCTTTGTACAAAATATTTATTCAAAGTCAATACAAAGATACCCCTTTGAAAGTACAAACACTATTTGTCTTTTTTCTTTTATGCTTGTGTTTTGTTTACAAAAGACGTCTAATGATTCATTGATGAACATATGCATTCGAACATAATTGTTGTGTACAAATAAACAAAATGGGAGAGACAATTACTAATGGGTTGAAAGGATAGGAAAATATCTCTAGGCTATCCCATAAGTAATCCCCTGCAGTACATCATTTAAATCCCCAGCGGAACAAAACTTCAAGTTTTTAATCCCCAGTAGAAATCGTCAAATTTCTCAGGATTCCCCAAGCAGATCTTGCAAGCAGTACACGACATTTCCCTCACAACAGAATTTACTTCTCTCAACAAAAGTTCATCAAAACTTAGACTTCACAAAACGAAGACTTATACTTACATATTCTCAGCAGCATTCAGGGATTTATTTTCCTCAATCAAATAGCAATACAACAAACCGGCTCACATGCGCATACATTACATACATATATCAATAAACATTAATGAAGCAAATACATTTCATCATACATTTCATGCAAACATAACTTTGTATTTCAGCTAACATTTTACCCTTTTAAGGATAAGATTAACACCTACCATTAACAATATGCAATCATGATACAGTACGGATACACTCCAGACACGGATGCCATTCTGATACTCATTTAGACTCAACTTTCAGATACAGTTTGGATACGCTCCAGACACGGATGCCATTCTGATACTCATTCAGATTCAACTTTCAGATACAGTTCGGATACGCTCCAGACACAGATGCCATTCTGATACTCATTCAGATTCAACTTTCAAATACAGTTCAGATACGCTCCAGACACGGATTCCATTCTGATACTCATTCAAATTCAACTTTCAGATACAATACGAATATGCTCCAGACACGGATGCCATTCTGATACTCATTCAGATTCAGCTTTCAGATATAGTACGGATACGCTCCAGACACGGATGCCATTCTAATACTCATTCAGATACAACTTACAGATACAGTACGGATACTATCCAAACACGGATGCCATTCTGATACTCATTCAGATACAACCTTTCAGATAAAGTTCAGATACGCTCCAGACACGGACGCCATTCTGATACTCCTTCTTTCAGCTTACAACTTACAATTCAAAAAACATTCTTGGGTGGCATCTGCAAGCCCATCTCCGACAAGATCCTATCACTTCTCCAAATGGCATCTTTAAGTCCATTCCCTCAATCACATATTGTCGAGTGCAAATTTCTGGGCATTCTAGTGTTCAATCATTCTTTCACCTTCAGACCACGAAAGGCAGACAACCAATCTACATCTTCAGGTTAAGAAGATTGAACAGGGGCAGCTGTTGTACCCCAAAATTTTCCCTCTCATTTATCAAGACTTTTCTCACAAGATCTCTTTGACTCAAGACTGGATTAGGGTTTGACCAGCTCAAGACATCTCATCATGCACTGATAACCCAAAATTAGGGTTTAGAATTGCACAAATATTTTTGGACTATCAATGTTTCATATGACTTTCAAGTATCAATATGGACCCCTAAGATTACTCATGTCAAGTTTCAAGCCTTGAATCACTTTTTTTGATCAGTCAATTGGACAGTTGACCTAAAAATCAATTGTATTAGGGAAAAAGTCAACCATGGCCAATTTACAGTCAAACTTCATAATTTTTGATCCACATCAACATTTTAGACTCATATGTATCATTTGATCAATTTTGGACCACATTTACTCAAGAAATTTGATCAAATCATCAAAGGGGCAAAATGGTCAAAATTAGGGTTTTGACTGAGAAAGGGAAATTTCTGATTTTTGACCTAGAAAATGACCAATTGGTTTGAATAATGATTTAAATGGTTTAATTGCATCATCATGACCTAATTACATGGTTCAAAACATTGCAAATCCATTGGATTGACAAATGAAATTTGCAGTCAACTGATCAAAAGTCAACTGTATACTGAAAAGTCAAACTTTGACTTTTTGGTCAAAATCAAGTGCCAAGGATCACAATTCATCAAAACATGTCAAAATGTGAAAATTGTTCATCAATAAATCAAAGATTGAAGATTTGGTTTTGAAATTTGAAATTTTCTTAACTTAGAAATTTTTCTAAGTATAGAAAATTTCTTATTTTTTTTCAACTTTAAGCAAATTTTCCACCATGATACAAGATGTTTCAAAGAAAGTTCCCAACATGAAAGTTTTAGATATTCATGAAATCTAAAACTTTGCTTCACACATTTTCCCTAAAGATGTTTGGATCTCAAGATATAATTTTGTGAATACATGCCCATGAACTAAAATAACTTAGTGAAATTTTGCCCTAATTTAGGCAGGTTTTTGACCTAACATCATGGCAATTTTTCACCGAGTACCAAGAGGAATTTTGAAATGAATTTCAAAGATGAGTTATAGAGCACATTGCAAGATTTCCAAAATGTCCAAGAACTCCTCAAGATCATTTTTGAGTAGGGAGAATCGAAGAGATGAAGTTGGTAATTTCTCACTTTGATTTCAAGCCATTTCATGAAGAACAAAATTCAAATCTGAACCTATGCTACCTAATCCTTGCTTTACAGGTCTCAAAATTGTTTCTCACTTCATAATTTAATGCTTACACAGATGATAAAGCCTTAATCCAAGCACAAGAGTCTTTATCCAAGCTTTAATTCCATAAATGGCACAAAGTTGCCATTGCCATTTTGGAAAAGCATAACTTTTGCAACTTTTCACTCCTTGAGCCTTGCATCTGTTTTTCTGCACACACAAGTCCTATAAACCAAAATAAAGTTGTCTAGGACTTGTACCAACTCCAAGCAGGCATGTACAAGCATGTAAAGACTTGTCTCCTAACTTTGCTTCAAAAGCAAGTAAAAGTGCAAAAAGCCCATAACTCAGAAATCTGTTATGGAGTGGATTAGAAACCTTCCTTATACTTATACACAAACACATTACAACAAAAAACAGGATTGCTCAAGGCCAGAAATTCTCCAAAACTCCCTACCACCAAAAACTTGTCATAACTTGTAGTTTGATACCAAGCATAAATATCCAAAAATCCACTCGTGCGTTTCAAGTTCTAATCACTCAAACACTTAACCTACCTCATATCTAAGTGTTCCAGACCATCACCCCTTCACTGTAACTCCTCCTTATCCATCTGTCATTTTTGTTTTTCAAGCTTGCAGGTTGACTTGGATAGGGAGATTCAGACACTTTCAAGACAAGGTAAAGATTGGAACATACTCAGGGAGGTCCAGGAAAGCTAAAGGGATCTTCAGGCCTTCATAAAACTCACTCAAACTCCATTCACGATCTCAGCTGAAGGAGGTAAGAACTCTAACTTCTATCTCTTCATACATGCATCTATTGGTCACGATTTATGAAGATAAAATATAGATATCCTTATGCTAAAACCAACCATGTTCATAGATTTCATTTATATTCATTGTGTATAGAGAATTTTAGAGTTCAAATTTCTGTAAAAATTAGGTTTAAAATTAGGGCCTTTGAAATTAGTTTTGATCATTGACTGTTAGTTTACATGAGTTACATGGTTAAAATCGTGGGAAAGAGTACTATCACTTTAATGTTGGAAGTTTCCATTTTCATGGAGAAATGAAAAAGATACAGAGGTTTTGGCCAGCTTGAGGAAGAAGATGAAGTACAGGGCAAGGCGGCATTATGTGTTATGTATTTTTTGTTTCATATGAACTAACAGATGTACAACACCCCAGTGACAAGGTAGCGCGCTGAAAGTGCATAGGTCATGGGTTCGAACCTTGGCGCTACCTTTTGCATTTTTCAGCTTCATTTTTGTCATTTTTTGCAGCGCTGGGCTTTGTTCCATTGGGCCTATCATTTTTTTCTAACACTTACCTCCCTTTCTCCTTACAGCACCCCTGGCCCAATCTTTTATTACTTGTTTTTATTTTCCTTTTCATTTTATTAAATATATTTTCTTTAACATAAAAAATCATAAAAAATATAAAATATGATAAATATTGCATTTTGATTTATTTTATTTTATTTTCATATAAAAAATGTTTTTTTTAATTATATATTGACTATTTTTCTCAAATAAACTTTTAAAATAAAATAGACTTAGATATATTTTTATCCTTTTTTCTTCATACTTGTAAATATTTATTTTGACATATAAAAAGACTAAATATTTTCATAAATATTATTTATTATTTTAAGACCAAAAATATACAAAAAAAAGATATTTAAAGAACTTTATTTCCTTTTAATAAACTAAAATTAGGGTTAATCAATGTATAAAAATAATTTCCCTTTTTTATTAGGATTAGGTCAAAACTCTTTTGCATATGAAAAACCAAGCAAATTTATTTTTCTTGCATATACATAACATTGCATATTTAAATTATATTGTATATTTTTTATTCAAATACTTGTACAAATTCGATTTGGTTGTAATAGATTAAATTAGGTTTACATTATTGCAAATCCCCATTCATAATTTGTATACCCCCTCCCATAAAATGTTGTAATAGCGTAGTAATCTTTAAATTACGCAATTTACCGCTTTTATATACCATGCTAGTAATTAGGGTTTGTATGGCCAGAACAAAAAAATCAAATAGAAAACTTTAATCCAAAATAAAATCAAGCATGAAAATAACACACTTGCACACAAGCACCCTTAGGGTCACTCCACTTGGTTGCCTTACACAAAAATGGCCATATTACGCATGCGAAGTATCTTGGCAAAAACAAACAAATATAAGATCATAAGTCCCTCAATGACGTTATTCAAAGTTGCCTTACAAAAATGATCTCGGTCCCTAAAAAATGCTAAGATACTTTGGAACATTGCTAATCATGGTTATACGATGACCCACGCCCGTCCCGTTTACATCCAAAGATAGGGTTGCTTACCAAATCAATGGTAAGACAACAATATCAAAGGAAAAGAAGATGAACAAGAAAGACATTTTGAGTAGGTAGATTACTTCTAGTTGCTTGCTTCATTTTAAAACAACTATCCTTGCTATTTTCAAAACAAACACACACATCTTACAAACATTGAAAACATTTTCAAAAAGACAAACATCTTTGTATACATTCTTACGAACGAGAATCATTACAAAGATTGCCTAAATAATGGCCTCTTTTACAAAATACTTTCAAAACCACACAAAGCACAATTTCAAACAAAAGCAAGTGATCTAGCAAGTAACTAAGAGCCCATAGATAACCATGGATGAAAAGGGTGCTAATACCTTCCCTTTTCATAATCTACCCCCTAACTCAAGAAAACATCTCTAAAGGTCTTTCCTGTGCTTTTTCATCTTTCCTTTTGGATAAAAGAAAAGTCGGTGGCGACTCTTGCTAACCGAAACATTTGCAATAAAATGCAAAACCCTCAAGTCAGTTCTCCCACCGTATCACAGGAAGGAAACACAATGATGCCCTACATGTCTCCATTGAGTTCAGGGGCACTACGTTAGCCCATGTTCTGGTAGATACAGGTTCATCATTTAATGTCTTACCCAAGAATGCTCTGGACAGGTTGGATTGCGAAGGGCTCATACTAAATCCCAGTAACATTGTGGTGAGGGCCTTTAATGGTTCATGGGGAGGTGGACATCTCTATCAAAGTGGGTACTCAGACTTTTAGTTCCATTTTCTATGTGTTGGACATCCGCCCATCTTACTCCTATTTATTGGGTCGACCCTAGATCCATGGGCTGGTGTTGTGACTTCCACCCTACATCAGATGCTGAAGTACCCAGTCAATGGGAAAATTATCACAGTCCATAGGGAGGAGGAGTAAATGGTGAGCCACTTGAACTCTTTCAGGTACGTTGAAATGAACGGCGAGTTCATTGAGACTCCCTGTCAGAACTTTGAGGAGGTTCCACAGACCATTGCTGCAACCAAGACCACTGCCAGTGTTACAAAGATTACCAGGCCTCCGCTGAAAATGGCTTCTCTCAAGGATGCCAAAGCAGTAGTTGAAGAAGGTGGGTGTATAATTTGGGGCCGACTTCTGGATATTCCCTACAAATATGACAAATTTGGTTTGGGTTTTACTTCAAGAGCCCATAGAGTTGTTCGTCGTGCTCGTGTCGGGGGACCACCTTTACAGATCAGCAACCATGGAGTCAATTCCCTGGGAGACAATGATAGTGATTATGACCTGGACAAGTGGATCTTCCCAACCATCAGTGGTGGACTCAGCAATTGGGAGGATAAATACTTTGTGCCCATTACTTTTATTCAAGAGTGTTGTACCCCAAATTTTTCCCACTCATTTTACTCAACACATGTGTTGTACCCCAAAATTTGCCCTCCCCTTTTCACAAGAAATCACAACCCTAGGGTTTTCTCAGATTTTCAAAGATTGGCTCAAGAATCGATCAAACACACTTTCTTTGGCAGCAGATCAAGAATTAGGGTTTCTCTCGCATTTCTCAGAAAGAAATTGAATCCTCAGAAATTCAGTTAACTGTTACATTGTTTTCACACTTTTTTAAGTTTGCTGAAAGGTTAACTGGTTGTTCTCAAGGCCTGATTATCTGGGATAAGAGATAGGAGCTGAGACTGTTATTTGGAATATCAAGACATCTGCTTGTTAATGGAATGAAATGTTTGCCGGTTAATGAAATGCTTGTTTGTTTATTATACAATTCGTATTTTGATTGGAATGCTGTTGCAAGGTTATGAGACTACAAAATTATTGGTTTACTTAAAGTTTAAGTTATCTGTATTAGAATTGTTGAAATGCAATTTCAAGTATTTTGATATGAGAATCTTAAAAAAATAAGTGAAGACTTGAAGAAAGAATGGCAAGATTATTGGACAGTAAATGATCTTATTGGGTATCAGTTTGCCTCACAAAGATTTTTCAGATGATTGATACAAAAATAATTTATTATTTGAATATTGTAAGTTTTTACAACTTATAGTATTTAAAAAATAAATGATTACAATAAATGGAAAATCTAAGTCTAAGCCTAAGCTCCATTGCTCCCATGCTCAAAGTCTCCGGCTTCTACTGCTTTGTCGCCGTCCAAGTTGCACTCACATGAAAAAGATAAAGGAAAAGAAGATTAGTACAGTTAATTGAAAAGAATTTTTAAACAGAAAAAGAAAGGAAAAATTCATCATTAAAATTTGCCGTCTGGAATCAGAGTGCTTATTTTTCATCATGTTTTATTTTTCTCTTTGCAAATCACAAGAAGATTGCTCTTCTTGGTTCACAAAGAAAAAAATAAAAGTGCAAAAGAGGAATGCAAAAATTATTCAAATGCAACAGGCGCCAAACTGTACAAACAGCACAACCAAAAATCCCAAAACTGAGTTATAAAGTTACAAAGGCAAATAGGCGCCAAACTGTCTAACCATAGCCAAATATACAAAGCAAGACAAACTGGAACCTGCTGTACAAACAGCACAAGCACAAGGCGCCAAACTGCATAAGCAAACTGAACAAAACATATTGGATACAAATGTAGCAATGCAGCATGATAGCAGAAAAATGCAGTAGGATGGTAGTAAAAGGCAAGAGGTAATCCAAAATCACAAGTCAAAGACTTGTCTTAGCTTGTCATCATTTTCCAGTTAAAAGGAAAATTTTTCAGAAAATATAAAAAGACAAAAAAGCAAAGTTGTTTTGTCATTGAGAGAGAAAGAGAAAAAAGGGAGCACCTTTTTGGTATTTGTACAGTTGGCTAAAAAAATGGATCAAGAAATAATACCATAAAGTAGAGAGTGTGGTTATAAGACAAAACTGCAAGCCAAGTCAAAACACAAGTTAAAAACCTGTTAAACTTTTGAACAAGAAACCAAGCTGAAAAATATACAAAAAGCAATTCCATAACTCTCCAAACTGCACAACCAGAAAAATACATCCAACAATTTCTACTCAAACCACAAACCTGTTAACAAATAGCCAAGCATGTCAAACAAACCACAAACATGTTAACCAACAGCCAAGCATAACAGTTTTCACCACCATCCCATAACAATTCCAAAACAAAAACAACAGCCAAACTGTTAACAGTTTCAAACATCATCAAACCTGCACAAGCTAACAACAAACAAACAAACTGCAAATTTCCCAACAAAACTTCCATATCCTGCATAGCCAAACAACCACAAAAACCTGCAAGTTTCAAACTCAGAACAACAACTACCAAAACTGCAGCAAACTCACCAACCTGCACAACCAAACAGAACACCATAAGCCAGCCAAAACTACAACCAAAAATACTCAAAAACTGCAACAATTATCAAACTGCATAGCCTGCTAACCATCAAGCCTGTTAGCACAACAACTCAAACCAAAAACCAGTTACAACAAAAACTGTAACAAGCTTGCCCAAACTGCAAAAACTGTAAAGGATGCAAAACAAAGTCTAAACAACCAAACAATTTCACAACAACTACACAACCTGCATAGCAACACAAATCTGCTAACAGTTTCCAACCACAAAAGCCAAAAACTATTATCCAACAAACCAACAAAAGTTTCAGAAACTTGCAGAACATGCATCATCATAAACAATCAACCAAAAGTCCCAAAAAACTTCACCATCAACCAAAAAACAAGCATCATCATAAACAAATACAAACCAACACAGTTTCAAATTATCACATCATCATCAACAAATTAAGAGAGAGGAAAAGAGTTTTTAGAAGTAACCAACAACAAAGTTTTAGAATCGTATCCATCATCAACAGCAAAACATCAACAAGGAGGTTTCAAAAAGAACTCATCATCAACAAAAAAACAACAAACTCAGTTCAAATCATCATCAAGTTTCATCAACTATCATCAACTATCATCAATAAATCCATCAACAAAAAAAAGTCTCAGAACTGTACTCATCATCAACATTCAAGAGAAAGGAAAAAGTTACCAGAAGCAAGCACGACCATCATTTCTTCCCTTCTCCGCCTCTAAGCCACCAAGGAAGCGCCTCCGCCTCACCCTTTTCTCCTCTCCATTTTTCTTTCCAGAAAATCCCCAAGGTACGTTTTTCTCAAACCCTCTTTGCTACATCACATACATGTAAACACCAAAGATTAAAAAACTAAACTATAAAGCAAAACATGTGAAGCAAAAGAATCTGTAAAACTCGAATTAGAGGGACGAATAATACCCTTTTTTCCACCAAGGCCTTTTAATGTTAGGAAGATGATAGAGAGTGGGGGAGGCGCTCCAGCGGCTTAGGGCTAGAGGGGGATCAAAACCCTAGATTGAGAAAGATGAAAAGATGAAGAAGAGAGAAAACGAGAGAGCGGCGCCGCTGTGATTTTCGTTTCACAAACCCTAATGAGAAGACCCTAACAAAAAATGTTGTAAACTTGTGCATTGGGCCTGGCTAACTCTCAAATCCCTAAGCCCATAACCATTTCTAGCGCGTCACCCCCCATTTTGCCATTCTGACCCCTTTGTTTTTCCTTGAGTTTTTGTTTTGGGCCTAACCCCAAACAACCTTAAAGCCCATTCTTTTTTTTAACTTGTGATAATTTTCTTCTTTCTATTCAATACCTTTTTATTAGTCATTTTAATTAATCTTCATTTTTTTAATTTGTTACATTTAAGAAAATACCAAAAAATAGTTTAGTTAATTTTCTCTTTCTTAATTTATCCTTTTTTTATTTTATTAAAGATATACTAGTAATATATTAGAACTTTATTTTGTAAAATAAATTTGACTTTCTCAAATTGTTTTATTTTAATTATTTTCTATTTATTATGATTTTTTACACATTAATAAAATACAAGAATAATATAAATTTTGTTTAATTAATTTTTCTTCCTTTAAACTTTTTATTTACATAATTAATAAAATACAAAAAGAAAAGTAATCATAATATTTAATCTTTCTTTGTTAGAATAGATTTTATTTTCAAATAAATACATGCATCTCAAAATATTATTGATTTCTTAATTTGTTATGGCTTTACATTGAATTGCGACAATTCGATTTGGTTGTAATATTTGGACATTATTATTCTTGTGAGACTCATCCCCGTTTGTAATAATTTGTACCCCCATCCCCGGATACTTTTGTAATAACTTAGAAATTTAATTCTCGCACTTTATGCTTTCAAATATGCCATGATTAGAGATTAGGGTTTGTATGCGAAAATCCAAAAGAAATCGCTAGATGACCTAATACAAGACCTAAATGCATGAAAATGACAAACACAATGCACACTTGCATCTTTAGGGTAACCTCGCTTGTTGCCTCGGAAAATGCAATCATGTCCCTCGAATATGAGACACTCTAGCAAATGCCCCTTCGATAAACAAAGATTGTAGTCCCTCAATGACCCTCGATGTTGCCTTCGATAAAACGATCTCGTCTCTTACAAAATTGCTAGAGCGTCTCACAAGTTGCTTTCAATGATTGTATGCGATGACCCGCGCCTGTCCCGTTTAACATCCTAATACAAGGTTGTTTACCAAATGCAATGGTAAAACAACACTGTCAAAAGGGTTAAAAACGCATAAAAAAGATCTTTGAGTAAAATAGGGTAGACAACTCTTAGATACTTGAACAAAGCTTGCAAAACATCCTTGCTATTTTCAAACACACTTCACAACACAATTCAAAACACTTCCCAAAAACAAACTTTCAAACATTGGAATATCTTTTCAAAAAGACAAACACCTTTGTATATATTCAGACAAGAATCATTACAAAGGTTGCCACGACAATGGCCTATTTTTTAAAGCATTTTCAAAACCACACTAACAAAGCACCATTTCAAACAATTGAAAAGCAAAAGCAATTGATCTAAACAAGTAACTAAGAGCCCATGGAAAACCATGGATGAAAAGGGTGCTTGCACCTTCCCTTTTCATAATCTATCCCCCGAACCCAAGAAAACATCTCAAAGGTCTTTCCTGTGCTTTTTGACCTTTCCTTAGGATAATATAAAAAGTCGGTGGCGACTCTTACTAAACCGCACAATTGCGAACACAAATGCAAAACCTCAAGTCAGTTCTCCCACCGTATCACAACATGCCCATTGAGATCCTCAACTTGCTCAGGGATGCCCAAGAGTTTACCAGACAAACTCCATCCTAAGGCAATGTACCTCAAATTAGGGTTTCCATTTTCATCAAGATGGGTGAACTCCAAAGACCTCATATTCTCTCCATGGTCCTAATACGTTCTGAAGACCCTCCACGTCAAATTTCAAGCCTTGCACAAGAAGTTTGCTCAGTCAACTGCTCAAATGCTTGAGAATCGACTATATTAGATCAAAAGTCAACTGCGGCCCACATACAGTCAAACTTCAAGATTTTTGGTCAACATCAACATTTTGAAGTTATATCCATCATTTTATCAAGGGTTGATCATGATTCCTCAAGGAATGCCCCAAATTCATCAAAACCCAAAAGTTGCTAAATTAGGGTTTCTTAGGAAAAGGCAACCATACTTTTACCAAACATAACTTCCTCATACTTTATCATAAATTTTTTATCCTAGGATCATTTTGAAGAGGATGCAATTCCCTAAAATTCATCTTCAGCCCTCAAGTTCAAAATATGCACTCATGAAAAGATATAAATTGCTACATTATAGGTCCTTTTGAAAAGTCAACAAAAACACCTTCTGGGTCAAAGCTTCTTACATGAACATGGAAGACCCAATTTAGATGAAACTAAAAGGGTTGTTTAGGGGACATCGTAAGATTTCTAAAAAGTCCAAGAACACCTTCCTAGGGTCAAAATTGGAGGAGATATGCATTGTCAAAGTTGGCCATTTTTGGAAAATTGTCAAAAGTCAAATGTGCCCAAAATTGCATTTTTTTTGTAAAATGGTCATATTTTTTTATGCTTGCATCTTGCTTGTGACATGGTCCACGACCCAAATAATCATACACATGTTATTGGCTTTATTTATTTATTTTATTTTGATTTTTATTATTTAAAAGTCAAATTAAATCAAATAAATAACAAAAAATATCAAAGATTTGTTTTATGATCTAATTTATGCTGGAATCAAATCCAATAAAGCTGGTATATCAGATCAAATAGTGCAAGGGTTGATTAGGAGCAAAATTGGCATGGTTAAGCTATTTTGGAAACAAATAATACAAGAGAAAAATCAAATCAAATTTCCATGATTTACAAAGATACCAACTGTTTTTGTTGACCTAATATGTTCTAGTACTTATACAGAACACAACCAAAGCAAAAAAACAGGGGTTAACCGTCGTGGAAAGCACAAGAACAAACTCATTTTTTTTGCAAAAGTAGTGAATCGGTTTCAAGCTTGGGGGCCAATTCAATCCATTCTAACGTTGCCAATAGATTACTAGACATCTCAGGAACGTAACTGGATCAATTGAACGCTTGTTCACGCCCAGAAATGCACGCTACAGACCCACGGTTTGCCTTCCCTAGCTTGAATCATATTTTGCAATTTATACATGATTAACCATTATTGAACATAGCATTGTGTTTGTATGAGCTTTTAGAACATTTTGGTTTATGTAATTTTGCGTTTTGATGCGTATATCCATTACTGCCATTATTAGGGTTTGTCCTTGCGTTTTGGGGTTTTTGTCCACAGGTAAAATTAGACCAAGAACAACCCACCATGAGGATCGTGGCATCAAGACCAGTTGAATTCTGGTCTTCAATTTCATTTATCATTTGTTTTGTGAATTTTGGAAATTTGCAGGGTTTTAGTTACAGGTGTTGTCCGTAGGTAAAAGGTCGTTATCTAAAATGACGGTTCCAAGAAGAAGATAAGGACGTGGCTGATAACCATTGGCCATTTTGAATTTCACGCGCGTTTGTGACCTAATTACCTTGATTTATATATTATATATGATTGTTATTATATTAACAAACAAAACATGTAGCGCAACTGGCAAGGACGTGTGTTGGAAAGGGTAGAGGACCTGGGTTCGACCCCAGGTCCCAACAACTTTTCTTTATTTTATTTTCCTTTACAGATCCTATGCATCACCATCCCAAGCGTCTACCATGTGCCATCAACATCCAACCATGGAATTCACCATCAGTCCAATCCAACGCCCCCACTTGCCAGAGACCATGGTACACCATCAAGAGGGAGCACCACTGGATCCAACATTGACTGGGCCTTAGCTTCTTGGGCCAGGATATTTTCAACAATACACCCCCTCCAATTGCTTAAACATGCCCATTCTTCTTTTTATTTATTTATTATTTTTTCTTTTTATTTATTTCCTAATTATTTTTCTTTTTAAAATAACATCAAAGTTATTTTTTATTTAATAAAAATCACAAAAATCACCAAAAATCTTTAAAAAAAAAATATTTTGTTTCCTTTAATTAATTAATTTAATTCAAATTAGGTTAATTTAACTCCTTTTTTATAATTAAAATCAATTAGAAATTAGGGTTTAATTTTTGTAAATAATTAATTTTTTCTTCAAAACTAATTTAATATTTTCTCGATTAGATTTTTAGGTTTTTTAATCGTCCTCGCATTTAATTTGTCGTGCGCGTTTTACTTACTTTTTTTTAAAATTATTTTTGTAACTGCTTCGAGGTTGTAATAGATTTAATTAGGTTTTAATTCCGCATTTTATTTACAGTAAAAATAATTCTGTATCTGTGAAAGCTGTGTAATAGTTAGGATTTCTATTTCCGCACTTTAAATTCCTGCAAATTTTTAACTGTTAGATGTATGTTAATAGGATTGTATGGAAAGAACACTTAAAAATTAAAACGGTAGAAAACCATAAATGTGCAAAGACAAATTAACTGAAAAATTACACTCGCACATGCTCACTCCTAGGGTTTACTCCACTTCGGTTGCCTTCGGTTAAAAGGTCATGAAGTATAGGGTTTTTTAGTGGTCGTCCTCTAGTCCCAAAAGATAAAAAAATAACCCATTTGAATGTTTCCTCGGAAAAGATCTTTAAGACTTTAGGATAATTACTAAAATTTCCTAACATTGCTTTTGTAATCGTACTCGTCCCTTCAAACGTCCCTTAAAACTCCAACGAAGGTGCTACCTGTTCCTTAATAATGGGATAGCACTGTCAAAAGGAAAATGAACAGTCTTTTTCGAGTAGATAGAAAACTCTTAAGTACTTGCTCAAACAAACAAACCTTTTCACACAAACACTTTTTTAAAACGGTTTTCAAAACACTTCGTAACACTCTTGAGGACAGAAACAAGGGTTAAAACGAAGTAAAACAAAACTTTTCAAAACAAGCACACACACAAGCAATTTTAAAATGAGAAAGTACCTAAGAGCCCATGGAAAACCATGGATAGAAAGGGTGATAACACCTTCCCTTTCTATAATCTACCCCCTGTACTCAGAAATATTCTCGAAAAAGGTTTTTTCTGTTCTTTTTTCTTTTCCTGATTGGATAAAATAAAAGTCGGTGGCGACTCTTGCTTACCACAACATTTACGAACAAAAAACGCAAACCAGTATAACAGTCGATTCTGCCACCGTATCACAGAACTGGCGACTCTGCTGGTGACATAAATAAAGTGGAGTTTACCTTAGGATCTAGGTCATTTTAAAAATTGCTTTCTTGTTTTGCCTTGCCTGCTTTAAATTCAAGGGTTTTGTTTGGGTATTACTAAAGATCCTACACCCGGATCTGGGGGCACTTTTTAGGTAAACAACAATAGATCGTGGAGATTGTACGACATAGACCGATATGGTTTAAGTGATGGCTGTGTTGGTGTGGCACTTTGGTTGGTACAGGTATCCTTCGTATGAAAACAAGGAGAATACGGGGCCGCCGCGTGGTGTCGTGAAGCACTAACGGACCTTAGAACCTTAGTTGAACAAACTTGTCCATTAGAAAGTAGTGAGATAGCCGGCCTTGGTATAAAGCTGAGGATTGGTTGATACTCGATGCTACACTCATTGAGATCATACTTTCGTGATATTTCAGGCGCAAGAAAAGATTGCTTGAGCTGAGATAACGCTCGATAAAGGATGGTCAGTGATATTGAGAATCTTTAGAACCCGGTTACTTTTTAAGACAGGTTTGAAACCAACTAAACTTCAAGAGGGTATGACCTTTAACCTCAAGCAGGCCTTAAACCTAAGGACTTGGTGGGATTTGTCTGTGTTTGCTATACTTGTGGTTTATCATGACATCATGCATCATAACATAGAATCCACTCTTATTGCACTAACCATTTCAAGGACCAAGGGAATTTATCTTTGTTCTGTTTTGCAGATCATGGCTCCCGTTCGTAGAAACACTATCCAAATCAGCTTTGTGAAGATACCTCCCCAACTCAAAGAGCTAGTATCAAAGGTTTCTGAAACTTCTGCGTTCACTAAGAGACACGGTCGAATTCTCAACCTGGTTACTTCAAACTTTGATGAAAAGATGATGAGTGTACTCTTTCAGTTCTTTGATCCCAAGCACCACTGCTTCACCTTCCCAGACTATCAGTTGGTGCCTACCATGGAAGAATTCTCCCAGCTGTTAGATATACCCATTCTTTAACAGTTTCCCTTCACAGGTATGGAAGAAGTTCCTAAGCCATAAGTCATTGCCGCAGATTTGCATCTGAAATGGGCCGACATGGTATCCAATTGGGAAACAAGAAGCATAGTCAAGGGTTTTCTAGCCAAGTTCCTGATAGACAAGGCCCACCTGTTTTGGGATGATATGGATTATCAGGCTTTTGAGGAGGTCTTGGCTCTTCTAATCTATGGGTTGGTACTATTCCCTAATCCAGACTCATTCATAGATGTGAATGCTATCAAGATTTTTCTATCTCGCAACCCTGTGCCCACTTTGCTCGGAGATATTTTGCACACTCTCCATACTCGTACCATGAAGAGAAGAGGGGTCCTTATGTGCTGCATGCCATTGCTGTCGAGGTGGTTTATTTCTCACCTCCCTAAGTTCGTACTGAAGAATGAAGAAGGTTTGGGTTGGTTGCAAAGGATAATGTCACTCGCCCACATGGATATTCTCTGGTGTTCCCGAGATATGGAAAACACTGCTATTATTGACCACTGCGGGAGTACCCTAGTGTCCCATTACTTGGCATCAGAGGGGGTATAACCTACAATCCTTGTTTAGCTCTGCGACAATTTGGTTACGCTCGAAGATATGGTCCCCATGAGTTACTTATCGAGGGCATTGTATTCAACTATGAGGATGATGTTCAAAAGTATCGCCAAAGGTTCATACGAGCTTGGGGAATGGTAAACAGGTATGGCGCCAAGGCTTTGGGGCCAAAGCCTTCCATTCCTATGGAACCTTACCTCCAATGGGTACGAGCTCGCGCCCAAAAACTTATGATTCCCTATATGGCCATTTTACCAGTGATTGTGGAACCCACTACTGAAGGGGGGTATTCCTTACACGGTTCTCTATCCTGATATGCCCACTGATCTTGGAGAATTACAGAGGTCTTGGATTCAATTGAAGAAAGAGTGGGATACTTACATGGATCAATTTTATGCCCAGGAGAGGAAGGTTTTAGAGTTCACAAAGAAGCTCTATGAGGAAAGAGGACTCAATGTTTATCTCGGCACGAAGAGGAAGCATCCATGGGAATTTTGATTTCTTTTCTAGTTTTAGATTTGTTTTTAATTGTAACCCCTAAAAGGAATTTGAACTTTGAATTCAGCTAATGAAATCTTTGTTTTATTTTGGTTCGCAAATTTAAATTTCCCAAAGTCTTTGAAATCATTGCATGCGCATACCGTTCATAGCATTGCATGTACATGTACCATTACATGTTTCTCATCTTCTTCGCTATTTATTTCAGCAGAAATGTCTTCCGAACAAAGCATCAAGGATCTTCAGGCACAAAATGCCCAATTCCAACAAATGTTCATAAATCTGGCGAAAGGGCAGGAGGATCTGAAAGCCCTCATCCTGAAAGACAAAAAGAAAAAGAAGAAGGTTGTCGGTATTCTGAATATGGGCAGAAGGTTTGAAGGGTCGTTGAAGCGACAAGTCGATCTGACCTCTTCATCCAAAGAAGGGGAGAATCAAGAAGAAGAAATAAGGGAGAAGGATCCCAGTCCTGAAGTTTCTTACAATGATACCGACTACAATAATGAGCAGTATCCTCCCACTGAGGATATATACAAGCAGTTGGAAGATCGCTTGAGTGCCATGGAAGTTCAAAGCTCCAATTTTTACAATGTATGATGGGGTGTCCTGCCTAAAACTCCATCTCTGCTCTTATGTCAGAAAGATCCAGCCCCACACCGCTGATAGAAATTTGTGGGTTCATTTCTTTCAAGATAGTCTGTCAGGGACTCAACTTGAATGGTTCTACCAACTGTAGAGAGCCAATGTCCAAAATTGGGAAGATCTGGCTGCTGCTTTCTATAAGCAGTATCAATGCAACGCCGACCTTGCTCCTACTCATACTCAACTCTAGATTATGTCTATGGATGCAAGTGGAGGCTTTAAAGACTATGCACATAAGTGGAGAGACTTGGCTGGAAGAGTTCAACCCCCGTTGTCGGATAAGGAGTTGGTTGATATGTTTCTGGGGACACTATCTGGTCCATTCTTTAATCATTTGATTGGCAGCTTGTCAGCTGGTTTCACCGGGCTGATTCTGACTGGAGAGAGAGTAGAATCTGGGATTCGTAGCGGCAAGATACAAAAGGATGCCTCTTCGAGTTCAGTAAAGAAGCCTTTTACTGGTAAGAAGGAAGCCAGTGCCATCTATAGCCCGAAGGGCCAAAACAAAGCTGAACATCGTCAGACAGTAAGTGTTGTAATGATACATAGGCCTACAGTTGCTCCACAACGCAACAATCAACAAAGGGTGGAAAGACCACAATGGCAGTTTACCCGAATCAATATGACATTGGCTGAAGTTCTACCTCATCTGTTGAGATCCAACTTTTCCACCTTGAAAGAGGCTCCCAAGAATCCAAATACCACATCTCCCCGATATAATCCAAATGCTCGGTGTGCCTATCATTTTGAGAGTCCTGGCCATGATACCAATGACTGTTGGGCTCTAAGAAATAAGGTACAAGATCTAATTGAAGCCAAGTAAATTGAGTTCGATGCTCCGGAGAAGCCCAATGTCATAACTGCTCCCATGCCTAAGCACGGTCGTGGAGTTAATGCTGTTGATACTAACTTGTTTGTGACCTTGGTGGATGAAGTTTCTACTCCTCTCATGACTGTGAAGAAGAATTTGTTGTTGGCCGGTTTATTTCCGGGTTGTGGTGAAGGTTGCCACATGTGTTCATTTCTACCTCCTGGTTGCCATTTGCTGAAGTCAAGTGTTCAACGCCTGATGGACAACAAAGAAATTTTGTTCGAGAAAACTTTGGTTCCCGTTGTTCCATATGAAGACATCGCCATTATAACCATTTTCGCCAATCCTTCCAAGGTTTCCTCGAGAAGACCTGTTAGGATTGCATCTTCTCCAAGAATCGCTCTGCTAATAATCACTGTTATTAGTCATGTCCCGTATGTCTCGGACAAAGTTGTCCCCTGGCATTATGGTGTCGATGTGTACTATCATGGCATCAAACAAGATTTGAAAAATGAAGAGGCTGATCCTGATATTGGTAACATTGTCGGAACCAGTAAGGTTACCCGAAGTGGAAGGGTCTTCTCTCCCGAGATTTCCCCTGAGACTGTCAACAGGCCTATTGTCATTCCATCTGCTGTTCCTGTTGGTACATCGACTAAGGCTCTTGTTCTTACTCCAATTATCACCCCTGTCGGTGAATCGTCTGATACCCGCGGCAAAGAAGTTATAGGTGAGCCTGCCCGAACGGAGATGCCTAGAAAAATTGTTGTAGAAGCCTCTAAGCAAGAGATAGAGGAAATATTGAAAATAATTAAAAAGAGTGACTATAATGTGGTCGAGCAGGTGGGGCAGACCCCCTCAAAGATATCCATGTTATCCCTGCTGTTGTGCTTTGAGGCCCGTGCGAAGGCTTTGATTGCATTCCTCAAAACTGCACATGTGCCGCAAGAGACTTCAGCTGATCAATTTAAAGATTGCATGGCCAGTCTGACTGCTGACAATGGACTGGGTTTTTTAGATGCAAACTTGACACCGAAGGGGAAAAAGAATAATGATGCTCTACATGTCTCGATTAAGTGCAGGGGAACCACTATGGCTCATGTGCTGGTAGATATTGGGTCTTCACTAAATATCTTGCCTAAGAAGGCGCTGGACTGGTTGGATTGCAAGGGTTTGACTTTAAAGCCTAGTAACATTGTGGTAAGGGCTTTTGATGGGTTGAAAAGAATGGTGCACGGGGAGGTGGACATCCCTGTCAAAGTGGGTTCTCAGACCTTTGGGTCCATCTTCTATGTGATGGACATCAGGCCGTTGTATTCTTGTTTGTTGGGTCGTCCATAGATCCACGAGGCTGGGGCAGTTACTTCCACACTACACCAAATGTTTAAGTATCCAGTAAAAAGGAAGATTGTCACTGTGCGGGGTGAAGAGGAGTATATGGTGAGCCACCTCAATTCCTTCTGGTATGTAGAGATGGACGGGGAATTCATAGAAACTCCTTGTCAGAACTTTGAAGAGGTCCCTAAGATCTTGGCATCAACTGAAACTACTACCAGCAACAAACCTCCTATAAAGATGGCTTCTCTCAAGGACGCCAGGGTCGTGGTTGAAGAAGGTGGGTGTACCAATTGGGGTCAGCTCCCTGATTTCACTTAAAAAACTGACAAATTTGGTTTGGCATTTACTACAGGGGCTCAAAGGGCTGTTCGACGTGCTCAGGCTGGAGGACCTCCTATACACATCAGTAATCGGGGAATTAATGCCATTAAAGACAACGAGGAAGACTTAGACATTGACAGCTGGATCTACCTAACTACCAACGGTGGACCGAGTAACTGGACGGCTAGGGACTTTATACCAGTTTCTTTTATTCCGCTGTAATTGTCCTACTTGTTTTGAGATTTGTAATAAACAATTTAAAACTTTATGGCCTTGCGCCTTGCCCTAGGTACATTGGCTTTACTTGTGAGGGCTATTATTTGTCATTTCATATATCATTAATAAAGCATTGGACGTTTCTTGCATACAAATTTTGCGCTCTCTGTTTTTTCTTTTCTTTTCTGTTGTCACTTTATCAAAATAGCTATTCTCTTACACACACTCACGTATCATACTGCAGATCCATATCCACTCTGGATCCCATTGATAACAGCTCTGCTATTGCCAGTTATGACTTCGAAAATCCGATCAACCAAGCCGAAGACGAAGATGAGGATGATTGTGAGGTGCCTGGAGAACTTGCTAGACTATTACATCAGGAAGAAAGGGCCATACAGCCTCATGAAGAGCCGGCTGAGATAGTGAACTTGGGTACAGAGGAAGACAGAAAAGAGGTAAAGATTGGTGCAAATTTGGAAGTTAAGGTCAAACATCGGTTGATACAAATGTTGCACGACTATGTTGAGATCTTCGCATGGTCATATGAAGACATGCCGAGTTTAGACACTGATATTGTGGTTCATCGTCTGCCGACCAAAGAAGACTGTCCTTCGGTTAAACAGAAGGTTCGTCGTATGCACCCTGAAATGTCAAAAAAGATCAAGGCAGAGGTAATGAAACAGTTCGACGCAACATTCTTAGTTGTCACTTCTTATCCACAGTGGGTTGCTAACGTCGTTCTGGTACCTAAGAAGCACGGTAAGGTATAGATGTGTGTGGATTACAGAGATCTGAACAGGGCAAGCCCCAAGGATGACTTCCCTCTTCCTCACATTGATGTTCTGGTCGACAACACCGTGCAACACAAAATATTCTCCTTCATGGATGGTTTCTCTGGCTACAACCAGATCAAGATGGATCCTGAAGACATGGAGAAAACGGCCTTCGTCACACAGTGGGGCACTTTCTGTTACAAAGTGATGCCTTTTGGGTTAAAGAATGTTGGGGCAACTTATCAGCGGGCCATGGTCGCTTTGTTCCATGATATGATTCACCCCGAGATCGAAGTCTATGTTGATGACATGATAGCCAGATCTCAAACTGAGGAAGAGCACCTTGATCATCTACTAGAGTTGTTCGACAGGTTGAAGATATACAAGTTGAGGTTGAATCTGAACAAGTGCACCTTCGGGGTAAGGTCTGGTAAACTTCTGGGTTTCATTTTCAGCGACAAAGGCATCCAAGTAGATCCTGCAAAGGTAAAGGCTATACAAGAAATGCTAGCTCCCCATACAGAGAAGGAAGTTAGAGGTTTCTTGAGACGCTTGAATTATATCGCCAAGTTCATTTCGCATCTGACTGCTACTTGTGAGCCCATCTTGAAGCTTCTGAAGAAAGATCAAGTGGTAAGGTGGAATGATGAATTCCATACTGCTTTTGAAAGAATCAAAGAATACCTTTAAGAACCAATTCTGATGCCTTCAGTTGAAGGAAGACCTTTGATATTATACTTGAAAGTGCTAGACAATTCAATGGGGTGTGTGTTGGGGCAGCATGACGAGTCTGGTCGAAAAGAGCACGCAATATACTACCTTAGAAAAAAGTTTACTGACTGTGAGACAAGATACTCACTGCTCGAGAAAACTTGTTGCGCTTTGGCATGGGCTGCTCGTCGACTGAGACAGTATATGCTGACTCACACTACCTTATTGATATCGAAGATGGATCTGATCAAGTACATCTTTGAGAAGCCTGCACTCTCCGGAAGAATAGCAAGATGGCAGATGATCTTAACTAAGTACGACATACAATATACAACCCAGAAAGCAATAAAGGGGAGTGTATTGGCTGATCATTTGGCTCATCATGCCGTGGATGACTACCAGTCCATGAATTTTGAGTTCCCGGATGAGAATATTATGCTGGTGACCGACTATGAAGAACCTGGACCGGATGAAGGACCCGAGGAGGGATCCCGATGGTCTATGTATTTTGATGGATCCTCAAACGCATTGGGTAATGGTATTAGCGCCGTAATCAAATCTCCCGAGGGCTGTCATACTCCGTTCACAGGCCGATTATGTTTCAACTGTACCAACAACATGGCGGAGTATGAAGCATGTATCATGGGTCTTAGGGATTCTATTGACCTAAGGATCAAGTTCTTGAGTGTATTCAGGGATTCCTCTTTGGTGATAAGTCAGATCAAAGGCGAATGAGATACGAAGCATCTGAATCTCATCCCATATAAAGAGTACGTGTTGACACTGCTCCCACACTTTGAGGAGGTAACTTTTGAACATTTCCCACGAGAGGAGAACCAGTTAGCGGACGCTCTAGCTACCATGTCTTCTATGTTCAAAGTTAGGTGGGACAATGAAGCTCCCCAAATCACCATTGAGAGGCTAGATGAACCAGCAAACTGCTGTGAAATCAATACCAAAGAAGTGGCAGACAAACCTTGGTTTCATGAGGTGAAAAGGTATCTCGAGGCTTAAGAGTTTCTTGAAGGGGCATCTGTCAATGATAAGAAGTTTCTGAGAAGGTTCGCTGCAAAGATATTCCTCAGTAATAGAATCCTCTATAAATGCAACCATGACTCCACGCTACTACAGTGTGTAGACAAGAGCGAAGCAGAGAGGATCATGACAGATCTACATGAAGGCACCTTCGGAACCCATTCTAGTGGACATACCATGGCTAAGAAGATCCTACGGGTAGGATACTACTGGTCCACTATGGAAGCCGATTGTTATCATCACTCTCGAACTTGTCATAAGTTCCAAATCTATGCTGATAAGGTGCATGTACCTTCGGTCCCCTTAAACGTCTTGACAGCTTCGTGGCCCTTTGCAATGTGGGGCATCAACATGATTGGAGAAATCAGGCCCATTGCTTCTAATGGACATCATTTCATCCTAGTAGCCATTGATTACTTCACGAAGTGGGTTGAGGCAACCTCTTTTGCTACAGTAACCAAGAACGTCATGGCGCGGTTTATCCGACATAATCTGATCTATCGATATGGTGTGCCAGAGAGAATTATTACTGGCAATGGTACGAATCTTAATAACACAATGATCACCGAGCTCTGTAAACAGTTCAAGATACAACATCATAATTCTTCTCCCTACCGCCAAAGATGAATGGCGTTGTAGAAGAAGCTAACAAGAACATCAAGAAGATTGTACAGAAGATGACTATGACATGCAAAGACTGGCATGAGATGTTACCATTTTCTCTTCATGGGTACCGTACCTCAGCACAGACATCGACAGGGGCAACACCATACTCTCTAGTATATGGCATGGAGGCAGTCCTACCCATAGAAGTCCAGATACCTTCTCTCAGGATTATGAAGGATGCGGGTTTGAACGAAGACGACTGGATCCGAACCCAACTTGATCAGTTAAATCTAATCAATGAAAAGAGACTTACTGCTATCTTCCATGGTTAGACGTATCAAAAGCGAATGATCAAGGATTTTAACAAGAAAGTCAGGCGTCAAGAATATTAAGTCGGGGATCTAGTGATCAAACACATCATACTTCCGCAAGGTGATCCCAGAGGCAAATGGACCCCCACGTGCGAAGGACCATTTGTGGTTAAGAACATTTTCTCGGGTGGAGCTATGATTCTAACCACCATGGACGGTGACGACCTTCCTCACCCTATCAATGTAGACATAGTGAAAAGATACTACGCCTAATCAAAAGACCCGCTAGGTTGACTGGCCTAGGAAAAAATAAGGGCTTCCCGATGAACCAAAAGGGTTCGGGAAAAAATAAGGGATGAAAATGAAAAATTTGTACACCCGACAAGTCAAAAACTCGAAAGGGCGGCTTGGGCAAAAAAGGGTATCCCGGTGGACTGAAAACCCGAAAGGGAGGTCCAGGAAAAAGTTAGGGATATAAAGCGTACCACTATGTCTCATTGGATCATCTTGCGACCAAACTTCGGTATCGACTATCAAGCTCGGACGGTGCCAATCAATCTGATCAACTTTCGGCCAAGAAGCAAAGTGATGAGACACTTGAAGATATAAAGGCAATAGCAGAGTTGGAACCCAATGGGGTTGTTTCACATAGCTGTTTTTTATTTTACATAAATTTGTATAGCTTCCATTTTTTCGGCGGCATTCTCTTACTAGAGCGTCAGCCTCTTTGTACAAAAATGCCTATTACAGGCCAACTTCAAAAAATCAATACAAATCATTTTCACAAGAAACTTCGAGTCTGTTTTTTCTTTTTTTGTTTTGTTTTGCAAGAACGTCCAATGACTTATTTTTTATATATGCATTTGAAAATGATTGCTGATCATAAATATTTACATAAGAAACAAGGATAATTACTCGTAATTCCAGAAACAGGAGCAAAAAACAAGAAGTGCCAAACCCGACAGTTACGCCGCCCAGCAGGTATCGGGATAGAGCCAACTTTGGAACACAATCATTGGTACATACACTCCCCATAGAGTAAAAGTATTCAAAATCATTGATGTCAGCTTTCCCGAGATAGGACTTAACCTCCCCAGCCAGGGTCATTCTGAAACCTGACAGCTATGTCCTCCAGCCGAATTTCATAATCACGGGCGAGTCAGTAAATTTCATCCCCCAAGCAGAGTTTATTTCTATGGATACAGAGGCTCAATCCCCGACAAAGTTCATCACTTCAGCTACAAAAATTCATTTTCTAAGTTTGTTCCCCGCAGAGTTTATTCTCAAGCAGAATCTCTTCCTGACAGAATATTTATAAATCTCCAGCAACAGTCAGGGATTTATTTTCCCAGACGCGGGCAAACTCCGATAGCATTTCGTGAACATACATCATGACATGCGCATACATATCAAATACAACATTATCTCATTTATTTTGAGAATATCATTCCACCATGCATTTCATGCATCGCATATAATTAACCCTGTTATCTTTTCAGGAAAGGCGGTTAGCTTTCAACAAATCTAGCAGTTATACATGTCACGTCTGCAGACAACTAACGGAAACTCAGTTCCCTAAACCAAACGGGTCAACTAATCTACACTTTCATCTCGAGGTAACCCTACGACCCAGGTTCCTTATCATAGCCCTACTATCCAGGCTATCATTTCTAAGTAACCCTACCATCCAGGTTCCTTCTCACAGCCCTACTACCCAGGCTTTCATTTCGAATTAACCCTATTATCTAGGTTCCTTCTCATAGCCCTGCTATCCAGGCTTTCATTTCGAAGTAACCCTACGACCCAGGTTCCTTCTCATAGCCCTACTATCCAGGCTCTCATTTCGAAGTAACCCTACCATCCAGGTTCCTTCTCACAGCCCTACTATCCAGGCTTTCATTTCAAATTAACCCTACTATCTAGGTTCCTTCTCATAGCCCTACTATCCAGGCTTTCATTTCAAAGTAACCCTACGACCCAGGTTCCTTCTCATAGCCCTATTATCCAGGCTCTCATTTCGAAGTAACCCTACCATCCAGATTCCTTCTCACAACCCTACTATCCAAGCTTTCATTTTGAAGTAACCCTACTATCCAGGTTCCTTCTCATAGCCCTACTATCCAGGATTTCATTTCGAAGTAACCCTACTATCCAGGTTCCTTCTCACAGCCCTACTATCCAGGATTTCATTTCGAAGTAACCCTACTATCCAGGTTCCTTCTCATAGCTCTACTATCCAGGCTTTCATTTTGAAGTAACCCTACTATCCAGGTTCCTTCTCATAGCCCTACTATCCAGGCTCTCATTTCGAAGTAACCCTACCATCCAGGTTCCTTCTCACAACCCTACTATCCAGGCTTTCATTTTGATGAACCCTACTATCCAGGTTCCTTCTCATAGCCCTACTATCCAGGCTTTCATTACGAAGTAACCCTACTACCCAGGTTCCTTCTCATAACCTTACCATCCAAGTTTCTTCTCTCTTATCTCCAGACAACAGTTCACAACGCTGTAAGACCTGGACCCGACCAGTTTTGGTCGATTTCACCTTTACCCGTTAAGCTGTTGTGCAGCCTGTACCCTGACCAGATACGCAGTTCACTTTTTCTTCCTCAAGCAGGAGTTATTTCCCCAATATAGTAACGGACAACTGAAGCTCCTAAAATTCTATTTCTCCCAAGACAGATACCAACATTCCTCAGCAGATTCCTCCTTAACGACAGAAACAAGAATTCTCATCAAACGAATGCCTCAAGTAATCAACATCCTCTAGATGGCATCTTTAAGACCATCTCCGACGATTCTTCGTCACATCCTGGATGGCATCTTTAAGCCCATCCCCGATGATTCTTCATCAACTTCCAAATGGCATCTGCAAGCCCATTCCCGATATTACCAAATCAAGTATCACTTCATACGAGTGCAAATTTCTAGGCACTCTAGTGTTCAATCATCTTCCAACTTCAGATCACGAAAGGCAGACAAGCCAATCTACATCCTCAGGTTTAAGAATATTGAACAGGTTTAGTTTTTGTACCCAAAAATTTTCCCTCTCATTTTACTCAACACATGCCCATTGAGATCCTCAACTTGCTCAGGGATGCCCAAGAGTCGACCAGACAAACTCCCTCCTAAGGCAATGTACTTCAAACTAGGGTTTCCATTTTCATCAAGATGGGTGAACTTCAAAGACCTCATATGCTCTCCATGGTCCTAATACGTTCTCAATATGCTCCATGTCAAATTTCAAGCCTTGCACAAGAAGTTTGCTCAGATGCTTGAGAATCGACTGTATTAGGTCAAAAGTCAACTATGGCCCACATACAGTCAAACTTCAATATTTTTGGTCAACATCAACATTTTGAAGTTATATCCATCATTTGATCAATGGTTGATCATGATTCCTCAAGGAATGCCCCAAATTCATCAAAACCCAAAAGTTGCTAAATTAGGGTTTCTTAGGAAAAGTCAACCAAACTTTGACCAAACATAACTTCCTCATACTTTATCAGAAAATTTTCATCCAAGGCTCATTCTAAATAGGATGCAATTCCCTACAATTAATATTCATCCCTCAAGTTCAAAATATGCACTCATAAAAATATATAAATTCCTACATTATAGGTCCTTTTGAAAAGTCAACAAAAACACCTTCTGGGTCAAAGCTTCTTACATGAACATGGAAGACCCAATTGAGATGAAACCAAAAGGGTTGTTTAGGGGACATCCTAAGCTTTCTAAAAAGTCAAAGAACACCTTCCTAGGGTCAAAATTGGAGGATATATTCATTGTCAAAGTTGGCCATTTTTAGAAAATTGTCAAAAGTCAAATGTGCCCAAAATTGCATTTTTTTGTCAAATGGGCCTATTTTTTTATGCTTGCATCTTTCTTGTGACATGGTACACGACCCAAATAATCATCCACATGTTATTGGCTTTATTTGTTTATTCTATTTTTATTTTTAATATTTAAAAGTCAAATTAAATCAAATAAATAAAAAAAAATATGGCTGAGTATGAAGCATGTATCATGGGTCTCAAAACTGCAATCGATTTAAGGATCAAGTTCTTAAGTGTATTTGGAGACTCGACTTTTGTAATCATCCAGATAAAAGGAGAATGGGACACGAAGCATCCTAATATCATCTCGTACAAAGAGCATGTGTTGACACTAATCCCATACTTTGAAGAAATTACCTTTGAGTATTTTCCACGAGAGGAAAATCAACTAGCGGACGCGCTAGCTACGATGTTATCCATGTTCAAGGTCATGTTGGATAATGAGGCTCCTCAGATCACCATTGTGAGGATGGATGAGCCAGCATACTGTCACAAAATTGGTACTGAAGAGGTAGTGGACAAGCTTTGGTTCCATGAAGTCAAAAGATATCTCGAAGCCCAAGAATACCCTGAGGGAGCTTCAGTCAATGATAAGAAGTTCCTAATAAGGTTCTCTGCCAAGTTCTTCCTCAGTAACGGGATCCTCTACAAACACAATCATGACTCTACCTTGCTTCGGTGTGTAGACAAGAGTGAGGCAGAAAAATTATGGCTGATTTGCATGAAGGTACCTTTGGCACCCACTCTTGTAGGCACTCAATGGCTAAAAAGATCCTATGGGCAGGATACTACTAGTTCACCATGGAGGCAGACTGTTATCAGCATTCGCGGATTTGTCACAAATGTCAGATCTATCCTGATAAGGTGTATGTACCTCAGGTTCCTTTAAATGTCTTTACTTCTCCTTGGCCTTTCGCAATGTGGGGCATCGATATGATTGGGGAAATAAGATCTACAACTTATAATGGGCATCACTTCATCCTGGTTGCCATTGATTACTTCACGAAGTGGGTTGAGGCAACTTCATTTGCTTATGTTACCAAGAACGTTGTGGCTCGATTTATTAGACATAACATTATCTATCGGTATGGTATCCCAGAAAGAATAGTTACAAATAATGGTACCAATATCAACAACACTATGATCACCGAGCTTTGCACGCAATTCAAGATTCAACATCATAACTCTTCTCCTTAGCGGCCGAAGATGAATGGCGTCGTTGAAGCTACTAATAAAAACATCAAGAAAATTATACAGAAGATAACAGTGACATACAAAGACTGGCATGAGATGTTACCATTTTCTCTTCATGGTTACCGCACCATAATACACACATCAACATGGGCAACTCCTTTCTCTTTGGTATACAGTATGGAAGCTGTCCTACCAATTGAAGTTCAGATACCTTCTTTGAGAATCATGAAGGATGTAGGGCTGAACGAAGATGAATGGATTCTAACTCGACTTGAACAATTGAACCTGATTGATGAGAAGAGGCTTACGGTTGTCTGCCATGGTCAGATGTACCAAAAACGTATGATCAAAGCTTTTAACAAGAAGGTTAGACGTCAGGTATATCAGGCTGGGGATCTAGTAATCAAATGCATTATCCTGCCGCAAGGTGATCCCAGGGGCAAATGGACTCCCACATACGAAGGGCCGTTTAAGATCAAGAATATATTTTCTGGTGGAGCCATGATCTTAACCACTATGGACGGTGACGACCTTCCACACCCGGTAAATGCGAATATAGTTAAAAGATACTAGACATAAGTAAAGACCCGCTAGGTCGAATGGCCTAGGAAAAAATTAGGGCATCCCGGCGAACCAAAAGGGTTTGGGAAAAAATTAGGGATATACATAAAAATATCTAAACACTCGGCAAGTCGAAAACCTGAAAAGGCGGCTTGAGCAAAAAAGGGTATCCCGGTGGACCGAAAACCTGAAAGGGAGACTGTTGTACCGCAATTTTTCCCCCTAAGATCCCTTCATCATACCATATTGATTCAATCACAACAAGATCACGTTAGGGATTTTGGTCCTCCTCCCTATCTTTAGTTTTGCTGTTTGAGGAATCACCAAGAATCTTGACTTGTTTTCTTTTGTGATCATGGATATTTTGACTTGATTTTCTTTCTAAGTGATAAAATGCAATGTTGGATGGTCTTACTTGTTAATAATGTAGGTAAAGGAAATGTGGCTTAGCAAGTTGATCTATGGGTTCATGAGTTTATTTCCATGCCCTAGTCAATAAATCTTGAGAAATTCAAACCTCACCATTGAAGTTGTTTTAGAAGAAATGGCATGGCAAAGCTTATTTTGGTTCATCACATTTCAAAGTTATCAAATTGATTCAAAGGTACAAAGGGTTGATGGAAGAAGTTGTCATGATTGGACAAGGTCTTGTTCCCATTGATCACAAGTGCATATTTCTCTAAATTCTCAAGATATGGAAGTGGTTTTGATGGCTATGAGTTATAACTATCATCCTCAATAACTTCTATTTACAAAGAAAGAGTTTTGGTACAAGAAGGTTGGTCAAAATTGTCAAAGTTCCTCAAAGCATTTTCTTGGTCTAGGAGCTAGGATTTTGAACTTCAAAGAAGTATATCTTGCTCATATTTTTGGTATTTTTGAGTTATTCCAAAAACATCCTTCTCTTCAAAGGGTTATTAACAAATCACTTCAAAAGTTTAAAGGAGTTTTCATGTGGAAGAAACTTGATAATGAAGAAAGATTACAAGTCCTCCAGATGAACCCCCAATTTCTCAAGTGTAGCTTCAAATGATCATAACTTGGTCAATTTTTATCACCTTGAGCCCACTCATTTTCCATAATGATCTTGAGGATGTGAAATTTATTCCTTCTTTTATGTGCAAAGTGAGAAAATGGATGGAATATTCCCTAAGGATGCAAAAGATTATAGGCCATTTCATGCTTTTTTGTCAACTTCAACAATTCATAACTCTCTCAATTTTTGGAGATTTTGAATGGTTCAAGTTTCAAAATGTCATTCAAGAGGTCTATTTCATACCATATTTTTTGGTCAAGAGAAAATTCCAAGTGTAAGGACATGATTGGATGCAAAACATTATAGGTCACTTTTGAAGAAAAATTTGAAATATTTCTAAGTATGGAAAGTCAACCCCTTTTCTCCAACTTTGACTCAATGCAACTTTCATCTCAAGCATCCATTTGATCCCATTATTTTTCCATTTCAAATCTTGTAACCTCATCTTTCTAAAGCATCAAGAATCATGTCATAAGACCCCTTGAGCTGAAAATGCCATTGTTTTGAAATTGGTTGCTTGAAACTGAAGTTTCATCACAAGTCAGATTTTAAAATCTTTGTTTTGGCTTCTAATCACAAGTTTTCCATGCGTTTTTGCTTCTAATCATGTTTATCAACTTTCCAAATGTGTTTAGCATCATGAAACGCATGATTTGGATGAGTTTTGATGCTAAACAAGTCACACTTTGTTCATGCTGCAGACCCCCCACGATTTCCCTCCAAACTTCATCATTTCACATGCTTGAGGATCCCATTCATTCTCTTGTAAATAGAGGGTCATCCCCCATTCATTTCCTCAAGCTTGGATAGCTGGAATAACCCTGCCAAACTTGCTCCATAACTCAATTTTCTGTAAATTCATAATCAGTGTTCAAGCCTTTTTTAATCCAATTTTTCTATCAATTCACCTTCCTTGATCTTCTATGAAGCTAACCATACAATTACCTTCAAGAATCGTGCCCTATATTGCTCCATAGAAGTCCAGTTTCAGAGCTCTGCAACTCAACTTCAATAGGTAGATTTCTCTATCAATTCTTTAAAATTTTGATATCATTGTGATGCTCTCATTGCCTTGGTTCTAGTTGCAACACTTGCCTTTATCTGGAAACACGTTTTGACCATGAAATTCCAAATCCCTTTTCAAAACTTTCCTTCCAAATTGCTTGAGTTATAGTTTATATTAATTTGTCGCGAATGTGTGGTTGTCTTCGTCTTGAAGAGACGAAGCGAATGACATATGTCTGAGCTTCTGATTTTACAGTTTGAGAGACTTGCAGTTCACGTTGGCTGGAGGTTGAAGATGACCAACGTGTCATCTTCCAACCAATGAAGGCGCGCCAGTTTTTTTTTTTTGAATTTTTGATTTAATAAGTGATCCAGTGTTTTATTCACTAATGACCATGATATGCACAACGCACCAGATCCCTTGGATTTGATTACTAACGCGTTTTGACTCTCATCCATTGGTCCACATCTTTTTGGTTTTTATTTTATTTTTCTGATTTTTATATTTAATTGTTTTAAACTTCAAAAAATCATAGAAAATTAATTTTTAGTCCAAAAAATCTGAAAAAATTATGAAAAATATTTTTGATTTTTCTCTTTCTGATTTTTATTATTTCAAAATTTTATTTTGTGTTTTGATATTTTTTATAAATTTTTACTTTATTTGATTTGTTTTAAATGTTTAAAAATACTTTTATGCATTTTTAATTTCTGAAAAAATCATGGAAGGATCCAATAATAATGTGACAAATGTTGGTGGCCTCATTTATTTTTTATTTCTGATTTTGTTATTTTTTTTAATCATTTTTGGTTTAATTTACCCATTTCTTTTAATTTTAAAAATAGTTTATGATTTTAAAAAATTACCAAAATTTTTATAAAAATATTTAAGTTCATTTCTGATTTTTCTATGATCTTACTTTTTATTTCTTGATTAATTTGAACATAGTTGATATTTTTCTCTTTTATTTCTATTTTAAAAACATTTTAAAATCTTTTTAATGTATATATTAAATGCAATATTATTTGTCATTATTTTCTGGCTGATCTTGGGTTGAATTTTTTATTATGAACTTTGTTAACATCATTGGATCCATGATGTTGAGTTTAACTCCATAAAAATGGATGAATGATTTTAATAATAGTTTAATTAAAATTTAATTCAAATGTGGTTTGTATTCTTTTCCACCCCTCTTCATCTCATCCCTTTCTTATTGCACTAAGTGTTATTGGAACATGATCTCTATATCATGTCTCAAAACAAATGGTACATAAATTTCTATTAACCGGTCTCAAAATAGGCGCGACTTCTATATAAGTCCACTCACGATTGCTTAACATAGCGCTAAATTTTGTCCCGATTCGAATAAATGATCATTCATGGCCCAAACCTATGTTTGCAAGCCCAAGTATTTTAATTTGATCCCTTTGATCCAATAACTTTGAGATTCATTGTGTGGAGGCTTTGGTTCTACCAATCCTCTAATGGATCTACAACACTTTTGGTCAACGCGGATCACTTAAACATCGTTGATCATTAAATGGTACTTGTGAGAATTCCAAATGGATGATATACTTGACAAAAAGCAAATGCAACTTGTTGTGTGGAGGATTTGGTTCTACCAATCCTCTAATGAGTTCAAAATGCAAGTTTCAAGATGGTCATCCAACTAACCACTAATTACTAATTTGTTTCATTTTATGCTTTTATCTTTTTTTATGCTTTATGTACCATTTACTTTAAGCATTACATTTTATGTATTGGTATTTTGCTTACTTGAGCATTTCTATCCTTGTCATTTTTGTTTTTCTCACTTGAGATTTTCTTTTCTTTTTCAAGACACCTAATAATCAACATGAACCCCAAAAAAGGCTTTAATGATACTTGGACTATTTGGTTACTATGCTTGACATTATGGAGTATTGGACTTCTTGGACTTAGGATTCGAAACCTTGGCCTATGTTGGAGACCTTGTGACCTTAATTGATATTTTGTCTGGAGTTCTTGAGGTTTACCTCAAGACATTGGGTTGTTTGTTTGTTTTGTGTGCAAGTTATTGTGATTATATTCTTTGTTTATAATATGGAATTCACCTGTATACAGCCGTTACTCTGCCTAATTTTTTAGAAGACTTAATACACTCGAAGTTTGTTTCTCTCAATAGGTCTAGTATCTTTGCTTGTTTGGTTTTAATCCAAGGAATGGGAATTCTATCTTGACTCATAATGTCAAGTATTGGCTTCTTGTTGGTTAGATGGTTCTTATCCTTAGCTTTTTACCTTATGCTTTAGGATAGTCTCTTCTTCTCCTCCCATCTTCTTTAATTTCAAAAATCTTCTTCCTCCTTTTGAAAACTCTTCTTGTTTTTAAATTTGAACCACTTTCATAATAAACTTGGACTTAGGTCCATGCATTTTCAAAACCTTTTCATAAACAAACCCCAATCAACTTAATAATACTTTGACATTTTTTTTGAGAAGACTAAAAGTCAATAAATCTCATTTCAAACTATTTTGCCACTTTGGCTTTTTTATTTTAAAACATTTATCAAAATATTAGACTCTTGACAATCCTTATAGTGATGCAAACAACTATACTTCTATAGTATGCAGTGAAGTGAGATATTTTCCACTTGGGTGTTGAGTGAGGCATTGTTGATTTTAAAATCTAAGCCATATCCTCCACTTTGAGATGATGCAAAATTATCCTTTCTCGTGATTGTGGATGTTGTACCCCAAAATTTGCCCTCTCCTGTCTCAAGGATTCTTAGAATTACTTCAGTCAAGTTTCAAGCCTCAGACCACATTTTCTAAGAAGAATCATTCAAATTACCAAAAGGGGGCAAAACAAGCAAAATTGAGTTTTCTGCTGGAAAAGTCAACCGGACGCTAAAAAAGGTTAAACTTCAACTTTTTGATCAAATTTGAGTCCCAAAAAATCACATTATGTCAATACATCCCAAAAAATGAAATGTGATCATCAAAAATCAAGAGAATCAAAAACCCAACTTTACAAGACTTTGAAATTTTCTAAGTATTTTCTATACTTGGTTGATTTCATTTTGCTCCACGGCATTTTACTACAATTCCAATGATGCAAGTAATTCAAATTATTATAAAGTGCATTTTTGCAAGATTACAAATTCTAAGACTATGTCTTGATTTAAAAAAAGACCTTGTCACAATGTTTTGGCCCTTGATATAATGTGCATGAAATATTCCACAAGACCAAATTTGTGACATACCACAAATCATATTGTCCAAGATTGAACAAAATGTGACGTGCCACATTGCCATAACACCCCATGCTGCCCTGCAAGAAAGCTTGTGCTATGCTGCACCCCAAGTATGCATGTTGTCCAATACAGTCCAAAACAGCTCTATGCAGTCTGTTCAAGCCTGCACCACAACAACCCCAAAATTGCACCAAAATGGCAAAGGAAAATTGTGTGCAGAAAGTATCAAAGCAGTAGGCAAAAACAATTCAAAATGACTTATTTGTTTTCCCCCCTAAACCACAGTCAAGGGGTCTACAAAAGAGGACTGTCTCATAAGACAAAGAGGTAGGATTTTGAAGAGAGGTTAAAATTTTTCTAGAGAGAAGATAGAGAGTTTTGTTGAGCAGAAAAACAATATTCTGTGCAATTTTGACTCATTTTCAAAACCAAAACTGCTCTTGTTCAAAACAGAAATCCAACCCATTGCTCCACCATACAAACTCTTCCTTAAAGATTGTCCAAACATAACCAAAAAAAAAAAACAGTCCCTGTAGTGTTGTTCATCCCTATCCTCAAAACACCAAAAACATTACCGTACAGTCCAGCTTAGTTTCAACAGTCCGGAGTAGCTTTCTGGAGATTCATTGAGGTCCTCATCACATTTGGAAAAGCATTCAGATTTAAAATAGACAGTGCAGTCCAGAGGTAAGTCTTCTTGACTTGGTATCTTTCCAGACATCATTAATGATTTGTTTATTTTGAAGACAAGATGTAGTACTTTAATATCTTTTTTGAACTAGTCATCTCCACCTTGTTTAGGCTTATTCAATCATTTATTGTTCATGTTTATCCATCATATGCCATAAGCTAACCTGTACATTCAGTAAAATAATGTTTAAGGCAGGAAAATGCAGCATATATCGACATATATCCTCATGTGTCGACCCATCCTAGTGAAAAAACAGGGTATGAGTCGACACATAACCCTCATGCATCGACCCATACTGAATTCAGGTCACAAAGCAGAAGCTGGAAAAGCCTATGAGTCGATACATACGCGTTTCGCATTGATACAAGAAGGTGTATAAGTCGATACATCCCATTATGTGTCGACTCATACTGAACAGATTTCGTTTTACAGGAGCAAGGAAAAGCTATGTGTCGACGCATAGCAACATGGGTTGACACGTAGCAGTTCAAAATGCATTTTTTCCTATATTTGGCACTGTTTTCACATTATCTTTGTTGTTTGTTCGATATGGTTGTAATGTTTTAGCGTCTACTTCATCCCCATTATTAATTTGTACCTCCATCCCCCTAAAATGATGTAATAGCTTAGATTTTTACTTTCCGCATTTTACTTGCTTTTCATGTATTGCTAGTAAATAAGATGCATGGCAAGATAAAATCAACAAATAGACGACTTTCAAATACAAAATAAAACGTATGCAAACTAACACACTTGCACATTAACACCTCTAGGGCAATCTCACTTTGTCTCCTTTCAGAAAATAGTCATGTCCCTCGAACATGGGACGTTTTAGCAAAGACCCTTCGATGAAAAAGGGTCGTAGTCCCTTGATGACCCTCGATGTTGCCTTCGGTAAAACGATCTAGTCCCTAAACGACATTGCTAAGATGTTCAATGAGTTGCCTTCTATGACTATACAAACGTCCCTACACTCATCCCTTCATATCCAACGATGGGACCTCTTACCAAAATAATGGTAAGATAGTCATATCTAAAGGAGAAGGAAAATCACATTTAAGACCTTTTGAGTAGGTTGTTCCTCTCTTAGTTACTCGCTTGCTCGCAACAAAAAAACATTTTATACAGCAGCACTTTTCATTTCAAAAACATTTTCAAAAAAAAAAGATAAAACATTTTGTATACGTTCTTATAGAGACGAGAACCATTGCAAAATATCTTTCCAAAAACCATTCTCCACAACACAGTCCACAAACACGTCTTTGAACTATCTTTTGAAACAAAACTTTGTACGCGTTCTTATAGAAACGAGAACCATTACAAAGACATTTTCAAAACACTTTCAAAGCCCACATCACAAAGCACATTTAAACAAAAGCAAGTTGATCTAGCGAGTAACTAAGAGCCCATGGAAAACCATGGATGAAAAGGATGCTAATACCTTCCCTTTTCATAATCTACCCCCCGAACTCAAGAAAACATCTCTAAAGGTCTTTCGTGTGCTTTTTCACCTTTCCTTTTGGATAAAAGAAAAGTCGGTGGCGACTCTTGCTAAACCGCAAAATTTGCTAACACAAACGCAAAACATCAAGTCAGTTCTCCCACCGTATCACAGTGGGTAATAAGTATGTTTTCCACACGGACAATGACGATGATGTCTTATCTCATAAAATTAACCAACACACTTTTGTTTTAGAATTTTTTAAAGATGGAATACGTGTACCCTGATCCCCTATTGCACGAAAAGTGGTACGTAGGCAATAAAGGTTCGCAACCGCGGTGGGTGCAAAAATCATTAAAAAAAATATTTCTTTTCTCACTTCCACCATCTATTTTACATACAACATTTTATAGCCAAAATATACAGATTTTTCAAAGAGGTTCCTGCGGAGTACCATAGATGCTTTGGGTGTTAATACCTTCCCTTTGCATAACCAACCCCCTTACCTTGAATCTTTCTCCCTCTTTTTGGGTTACTCGCTCTTTTCCCATTCCTTTGGAAACAATGAAGCGCGGTGGAGATTTTGATTTTGATTTGTAAAAGTCTAGTCAATCTAATGGCTTAGTCTTAAACATTTCTACCGCTATAGAAAAAATCGCGACTTCACTGGGGAAAGATTGACCACTTGCTGGTCCATCCCTAAGTGAGTTGAGCCTATCTTTGTCTATATCTGTATATGTGCTACTGTTGATTATGTATTATATGTTGTATATCTGTTTGTCTGGACTTTTCTGGTTTTCAAGATGCTTGGTGATTATTTATAAGTCCTATACCCGGACTTGGGCAACCTTTAAGATAAGACGGACGGTATAGTCATGTTAACTTTGAGGGAGTAATCCCAAAAAAGGATGCATGAGATCCCCCTCTCAGTGGAGGCCCCTTTGACTGTGGTGTCGTTTACCGAGTAATCAGGAAGATGTACTGCTTTTGACCTGGGAGACTGCTGAATTTGAGGACCGTAGAATACCTAACCCATGTTGGCCTTTTAGGTGTAGTGCGGAAGCTATGACAAAGTAATCCAGAAATAGTTGTCACGCGATACTATGCTTGGACGAGTTTTTCTTGAGAATATTACTAATTACCGAGTCAATCAGGAAGTTGGTAATATCCGAAGGAAGGATGTAGACTTTGGGAACCTCTAGAACCTTGTTCGGCAGGTGATAACTTTTAGACCATACCTTATGGGTAGTATCTTCGACCTCATGCTCGTGACGTTGAACCTATGAACCCTATATGTGTGATCTTGTGTGTGATTGTTACATCATGCATCCATGCACTTATAAGTATCTTTTGAAGGAATTTAATTTCAATAGACTTAA
This sequence comes from Vicia faba, assembly GCA_948472305.1. NCBI lineage: Eukaryota > Viridiplantae > Streptophyta > Magnoliopsida > Fabales > Fabaceae > Vicia > Vicia faba. Next base: position 467,236,324 of record OX451736.1, read on the forward strand.
TAGTTGACCATTTGTGAATATCTCATTTACCTTTTGACCATGGATTCTAGAAAAATAAAGACCGGAAAATACAGTTTCAAGGATCCCAAGATAGATGAGTTGATCAGTCTAATTCCCGAGATTGAGTGTTTTGCAGATTTTCAGAAGAAGTCCATCGTTCCTATCATGAAGCTTAGGATGAAGGAGGGTATTCTCTCGACCTTGGTCCAGTTCTATGATCCGGTGTATCATTGCTTTAATTTCCCTGACTATCAGTCGATGCCTACACTGGAGGAGTATTCTTATCTGTTGGATTTACCTGTTACCGATCATGTTCCTTTTACTAGTTTGGAGGGTGAGCCAAAATCACACAAGATTGCTGCTTTGATCCATCTAGGGAAGTCTGAGGTTGAAGCCCATATGACTACTAAAGGAGGTATTATAGGATTACCAACTCAATTCTTATTGGAGAAAGCTCGTTACTTTTCTAGGATGAAGAGTACAGTCGCTTTTAAGTCCATCTTCGCTCTACTTGCTTACGGGTTGTTCTTATTTCCTAATGTGGACAAGTTTGTTGACGTTAATGCTATCAGGATCTTCATGATCAGAAACCCAGTTCCTACATTGTTGGGTGATGCTTATTACTCTATTCATCTTCAGAATTCTTATCCTGGGGGGATGATTATCTGTTGTACGCCTCTATTGTACCAGTGGTTTATCTCTCGTATGCCTCAGTTCGATGCTTTTTGGGATATCAGGAAGGAACCCCGTTGGGCTCCTAAGATCATGGAACTTACTCACTCGGATATTGATTGGTATCATCGAGCTTACCAGGATGTAGATATTGTTGACAGTTGTGGTAGTTTCCCCAATGTACCTCTTCTTGGTATAAAGGGAGGAATTAACTATAACCTTGTTCTTGCACGACGATAGCTCGGTTATCCGATGAGGGATAAACCAAATAGTATTCATTTGAGTGGTTTCTTCCTAAAGGAGGGAGAAGACCATAAGGAAGCTAGGGAGCAGATTGCGAAGGCCTGGCGTCACATTCATAAGAAGGGTAGGAAATATTTGGGACCAAGAGGGGTTGTTTCTTTGCAACCTTATCTTCAGTGGGTCCAAACGAGAGCTATTCAGTTGAAGATGTCGTATTCTCGGAAAGCACCTATGCCTTATTTGTTTATGAAGACCACTTCTCCCCTATTGGATGACGTGGAAGAACTACAACTTGCTTTGGTCAAGATGCAACAAGAAAGGGATGCTTGGAAGAATAAGTGTCAAACATTAGAGATTTCCTATAAAGCAGACTTGAAGGAGAAAGACGGCTTGATTGAGATCCTTGAGAGTCAGGCTATAGAGATGATGGAGAGGCAAGGGGATTTATTTTTCTCCTAAGCCTCATTCAGATGCTAGTTGCTCACTTCCTGATTCAGGTGATTGGAAGGAGGTTGCCACCAAATATGCGGAAGAAAACCAGAGGTTGAAGGCTCAGGTTACCAGGCTTACAGGGAAGCGCCAGCGTATAGAGTGATCTCCATTAGCTTTACTTCTTAGGGTCTTAGACTTCATTTCATCTTGTACTTGGGATTATTGAAATTTGTAATCCATTTTAAAGTTATTATAATAAAAAAATTCAGTATTTCAAATGTGTTATTACTTTGATATTTGCAATGTGTCTATAAATTAAGTCCCTTTAAATATTAATAATAAAAATTAATCATGTGTGTTGTACCCCAAAATTTTCCCTCCCATATTCTTCAAGGTTCCTCAAGAATCATCTCAAATTGCTCAAGTCTACTCAAGGATTGCACAGTCCAAACCACCTCCTAAGCCAGCTGAAATTAGGGTTTTGGTTCTTTCAAGGAATTTGAGGTTTTCAATGGTTCAATCAAGTCTCATATGCCTATATACATCCTCAAGCACCTACATGCCAAGTTTCAAGGCTCACAGTGCCAAATTCCACAGTCAAAAGCCCTATTTGATCCACAGTCAACTGCAGGGGCAAAATGGTCATTTTGCAGTCAAAAGTCAGAAATTTTTGGTCAACATCTTATTTTGAGTCCACAATCATCATTTGATCAAGTCTTGATCATGATTCCACAAGCATGGCTCAAAAATCATCAAGATGCAAAAAGTTACTATTTTTGGACAGCAGAAAAGTCAACTGTATCTTGATCAGGGCATAACTTTTTCATGGTTCATCAGAAAAATTCCATCCAATGCTAATTTTGAAGGGAATGACATCTCCTACAATCCATCTTCACACTCCAAGTCCAAGAAATGCTCTCATAAAAAGTTATCAATTTCTACATTATAGGTCAATTTCAAAAGTCAACAAAAATGCATTTTAAGTCAAAGACCATAACTTGAGATTAGTAAATCCAAATGACATGGGACCAAAGGAATTGGTTAGAGGACTTCAAGACATTTCCAAAATGTCCAAGAACATGTTCATATGATCAAAATTGAGCAAGATATGCATTGGAGAAGTTGGGAAATTTTTGTGAATTTGCAAAAGTCAACTTTGCTCAAAACACCTTGTTTTTGCTAATGGGCCTCAAATTTCTTCTTGAAACTTTATCCATGGCCTATGAACGACCCATCAAGCTTAATTGAATTATTTTCTTATTTTTTATTAATTAATTGGATTTTTAATCAATTTTAATTCATTTAATTAATTTAAATTGTAGGAAATACAAAGATTTGATTTTTCAATCTTTTTGTGAAGCAAGAATGACCTAATCATGCTGGCAATTTCGTGTACCAATCAAGGATATCAAAATCTCCCAATTTAGCAACTTTTTCCAATCATGAAGATTCAAAAATATTTGATATTCAATCAAATATTCAAACATCAAATCCATGGATTTCTTTGCAAGATTCTGACCTAATTCTATTCTACTATATATACACAAGCTAACCCTACTCATGCATACGTGAAAGCTGCTGCAAGAAAGCCATAACCAATTCAAGAAAATTCAAGAAAACTTGAAAACTGTTTTCTATATTCCAGGCCAGTTCAAGGACTTTTGTTGATTAAAACACATTGCTGGAAGTGTGAGGAACGTGTAGCAATCAAAATCAAGCGTTAAAGCTCAAGAAATCCTCCAGAACAGTCTCACGGTTTGACATTTTTTCTCATAATCGTAATTTATGATTCATGCATCATTAACGTGATTTCTTGTTTGTTTTGTGTTGCTAGAAACCTCATGAAGCTATTGGCATAGTTTGATTGAATTAAAACGCACAGAATCACAAGATGCCATTGATGAATTCTAGGGTTCATAAGACTTCAAATTGGGGCTTTGCAGTATAAGAAAAATTGAGCCTCATAAGACCCATGACTGAACTCGTGAGAACCAGACGAACACATTGGACTATTCGCGAAATATTTATGTTAAGCACAACCCTAATCGCTATTATTGGTCATTGTAGTTTGTGGGGGTTAGAAACCCCCACTATCTATTTGTGTTTTTTACAGGAAATATGAAGAAGATGATGATGTGGTGATGCATCATTGGACCATTCAAAAAAGGAGCGCGCGTTTTCTTTTGTACAGCATATTGGATTGTTTCTTAATATTATATTTGTCTCTTATCATAATAACAAATGCGTGCAGATGGCTTAGTGGATGGTGCGTTGGCCAATGATCATTGGGACCTGGGTTCGAATCCCAGGTCCCCCAAATCGCTTATGTTATTTTGCTTAATATGATCATATGCAGGTTTCCAAAGGATAAACACCATGTACCTCCAGACATCCAAGCGCCATGTGGCTCCAGGCACAAATCCAGTGGTCAGAATTGAATGATCATGGTACTCTCAGTCAACCAACAAACATCTAACCCAGAAAGTCAAAACAGGCTTGTGTACAAATGGGCCAGAATTTCCAAACTTACCTCTCTATTGGGTCAACACCCCCTTTGGGTTCTTTTTCTTTTTTCTCTTTATATTTTCTCTTTATATTTTCTATTTTCCTTTATTAATTATTATCGTTATTATTATTTAATTAACATAAATATTATTTTCATAAAAAATTCAGAAAACTAAAAACTAAAATATTTTTATTATTATTAATTTCACCTTTAATTTATTATTTTTGTAAATAAATGTGATTAATTAATTTAGTTGTTTTAATTAGGTTAACTTTAATTATTTCATAACAAATAAAATAAATTAGAATTAGGGTTTTTTTTGACAATTTTAATTTCTTTTCTTTTATTTCATTAAAAACATAAAAGCTAAAAATACTTTTTTCTTTTAATTAATTAATTAATTAGTTTTAGGTTTAATTTAATGCAAAATAACCAAAAATTCATTCTTTTCTCAAAAAGGGTCAAAACCCAAAGGACTTCTCTGATTTAATTTCTTTTCGCGCATATTATTTTTAATTATATTTATGTAATTGCTCCGAGAATGTAATAGCGTAATTAGGACTTTTATCGCTTTCTTTAATTTCTCGCAATTTATCTTTTCAAGGGTTATGTTTCTGGCGATGTAAATACCCGACGCCTTGTAATAACGTAGATTTACTTTCTGCAATTTACTTTCCGCAAATTATTAACTGTTAATTATGCATGACAAGACTTGCCTAAAAATTAAAATCAACTCGTAGCTCACAACAACATGTGCAAAGATAATATAAACTGAATCCTGACACACTCGCACATGCCACTCCCAGGGTACGTCTCACTTGGTTGCCTCGACGTGGTCATTGAGTATAGGGTGTTTTAGAGGTCGCCCTCTTGTCTAAAGATCCAAGTTGCCTCAAAACGGTTGCCTCAGATAAAAAGGATCTAGGACATTAGGGTTACCGCTAAGGTGTCCTACTATTGCTTTGGTGACCACACATGTCCCTATAATTGAATTGACCCGAATAACTCCGACGACGGTGCTATCTACTTCTCAATAGTGGGATAGTACTTTCTAAAGGACATTTACACAGCTTAATTTCTTTTGAGTAGGTAGATTTCTCCTGGGTATTTGCTCTTTCAAAACAAAACAACTTTTCGCACCTACACTTTTCTGACAAAAGTTTTCAAACAACACTTCATACACTCTTGAGGACTGATACAAGAGTTACATAGAAGTTTTCAAACAAACTCTTTTCAAAACTCACAGACACCAAAAAAGCAAAACATTTTGAAAACATAGTGAGCAAGTACCTAAGAGCCCGTGGATAACCACGGATATAAAGGGTGCTAACACATTCCCTTTCTATAATCTACCTCCCGAACTGAGAAACATCTCGAAAAGGAATTTTGCTGTGCTTTTGTCCTTTCCTTGTTGGAGAACATAAAAGACGGTGGCGACTCTTGCTTACCGCGACATTTCGCGAACCATCATTAAAAAACAGTCAGTTCTATTTCCACCGATCACAGAACGGGCGACTCTGCTGGGGAATTATAAGTGAGGTGTACCTTAGGATTAGACCACTTGTGTTTTCAATTGCTTGACTTGTATGCTTTATCTTTGTGGTTTGTATCGGAGTTCTATGGATCCTAACCTAGATCTGGGGATACCCTTTAGAAGTAGCAACAAACTGTGAGGGAACTGTGTGGGGTATACCGACATGGTTGAAGCAATTACTACGTTGATGTGGCACTTTGGTGAGTACCGGTAACCCTTGAGTCAAGTCAAGGAGAGTACGGGGCCGCCGCGTGGTGTCGTGAAGCATCAACCGACCTTAAGAACCTTACTTGACCATCCTGGCCTCTTTAGGGGTAGTGAGATGACCGACTTTGGTGCAGTCCGAAGTTGGTAGATACTCGATACTACACTCATTGAGGGTTGTTTTCTTGATATATTTTGGTCGCCAGTTAAGTGGCTAAATCAAAACAATGAACATAGAAAACAATCCAATGATATTGAGCTCCTTAGAACCCGGTTATTATTCATAGGACATGTCTTAACCAACTGAAACTGAAAGAGGGTAGTATCTAAACTTCATGCCGGCCTGAGATCTAAGGGCTCTTTTGTGTGACTTGGGTGCCTTCAAATCTGAACTACTTGCACATTCTTGTTATCTGACAACATGAGTTCCTTGCAGGTTTTGTTTACAGTCCTTATCCAATAATCTGGATTTATTACAGGGCTTACTTACATTGCCTCACACTTTTGCTTAAACGCATAGCATACACATCATAACATCATGCCTTAACATTTCTTTAACCATTTCAAGGATCTCAAGGGTCTGTGATGCAGGTTATGGTAAATTAAATGGCTAGCAAGGGGAAAAGGGGATTTATTTTCCTCTAGCCAAGGTTGTCTAGAAATCCAAGCACGATAACTTGAGTCAGGGGCTATGACCCACTCGATATGGTGAGCCTTGACTCTTGAAGAAGGACTCTCAACAACATGAAGTTCCTTCAATCAAGCCGCAAAATTCAAATTTTAACAATTTTCTTGTCTACCCCGTGAGATCCTTGAAAATATTGCATACATATATCATACATATCATTGCATTACAGGTACACTTTTACAGGTCACTTATCTTCTTCGCTGTTTATTTCAGCAATCATCATGTCTTCCGAACCTTCCACTGAACAAGCTATCAAGGCCCTTCAGGCCCAGAATGCCCAGTTCCAAGAGTTGGTTATGAGCCTAGCCCAGGGTCAACAGGATTTGAAGACTCTGATTCTAAAGGAAAGGAAGAAGAAGAAGAAGAGGATCGTCTTGTTCAACACTGGACGCAGATTTGGGAATGCACTGCAGAATGAGGTTGAGCTGACTACCCCATCTGTAGGGAAAGACAACCCACAAGAGAGAAGGGTTCCTAGTCTCGTGGTCTCCGACAACGAGACGGATTATAATGATGAGCAGTACCCTCCTGCTGAGGATAGGTACAAACAGCTGGAGGACCGCTTAAGTGCTATGGAGATTCAACATATGCCCGAGTTGGACTTTGGAGACCTAGGCTTATCCTCTGGGGTGGTGATTCCCCATAAGTTCAAGGCGCCTGCTTTTGCAAAGTACGACGGAGCTTCCTGTCCTAAGCTGCACCTCCGATCGTATGTAAGGAAGATCCAACCTTACACTGCTGACAAGAATTTGTGGATCCATTTCTTCCAGGATAGTCTTTCAGGGACTCAACTCGAATGGTTCTATCAACTGGATGGAGCCAGTATTCGTAACTGGGAGGATTTGGCTACTGCATTCTATAAGCAGTATCAGTATAATTCCGACCTTGCTCCTACGCGTACCCAACTCCAGGGTATGTCACTAGGGACGGGTGAAAGATTTAAAGAGTACGCCCAAAAATGGAGAGACCTTGCCGGAAGGGTGCAGCCACCTTTGACTGATCGTGAGCTGGATAATATGTTTCTGTGGACCCTGTCTGGTCCGTTCTTCAACCATTTGATTGGAAATTCTTCAGCCGGGTTCACAGACCTTATCTTGACTGGTGAAAGAATTGAAGCTGGCATCAAAAGTGGGAAGATTCAAGAAGCTACACCTTCCGATGCTCAGAAAAAGCCCTACAATGGGAAGAAAGAGTCCAATGATATGTATGGTCAAAAGAGTCGTCGTGATCAACAGGTAGGGGCAACCCAGATCTCTGATCCCACGTCTGTTCAACAAAGACAGAGCAATAGGCGTAGGGTAAGATATCAAGATAGGAAGTATATTGACATCAACATGCCTTTGTCTCAAGCGTTACAACAATTGCTGAAGGTGAAACTGATCACACTAAAGGATCCTCCGCAAAATCCTGATACTTCCTCTTCCAAGTATAACCCGAGTGTGAGATGTGCCTACCATTCTGACAGTCCTGGACATGACACCGACGACTGTTGGAGTTTGAAGAACAAGATCCAAGACTTGATTGATGCCAAGGAGATCAAGTTTGATCACTGATCCTACACCAAATCATTGAGAATGTCTTTTGTTCATTTGAATTTTCAAGTTGTATTTTTCTTTGCTTATTCAAACAATTATCATGTCAAACTCTCTTATTTCATTAATGCATCGCATATGTCTATTTTGAATCAATCCATTCATATTCACTATATTCAAATTACTTTCATTTCTTGTGATGTTCAACTCTCGATTAAAAAATTCTAAGCCTTTTGAGGGAGGATGACGAAAACGATACCACGATCTTTACAGTATGCTTTTGAATAGACCCCGCTGATGAGGTACATGCATTGTTTCAAATCCTAAGCAGTGGAGTTATAAGGAAGATAATCCCTAGTAAACCCCTTTGAGCCAAAGAAGTTGGAGTTTTTCTTTTCACGCAAAAATTAAAACCCTTAATTACAACCCGGGGCAGGGTAGTTTTCTCAGTTGATCCAGGTGCACAATGAATGGCATCAAAGAAGTCCTTCCAAAGACAGTGATGGTTCCGTACAATCGTAAGGACAGGCAGTCGTCATCTTTCAAAAGTAAAAGCCCAATAAGTCAAAACCTATGAAGGAGACTTACAAAAACTGGGACATCCCGCTGACTGTAATCACAAAATAAACAGTTCAGGCAAAAAACAGGGATAACAAAATCAAAAAAAGAAAGAGGTCCTACAAACTCTCAAACAAAAAAAAATGACTGCCTATTCAAAATAAACTATCAGTATCCGAACCATCACCGGAATATCAGAGCAAAGACTCAAACACGGTCTAATGCATAATTAACTGAGTTTAGGATTGAAGAACATCACGAAGAGCGGGTGGGAACAAATATACTTTGAGCCTTTATCCTTTGTTTCTTAAACCGTGAACCAGGCCACGTTATAACCCTTAAAAGTCCTAGCTGAAGCATGGGTTAGTTCGAAAGTATACTGTTACAAAAGGTATCCTGACTCCTGTAGGGCTTACTGTAAATCCTGAGTTGACATCACATTTACAAAAAATTCACTTGTTTTATTGAAAAACGCATTTTCAAAAATTTCAAAAGACAGACATAAGCTTTGCATTCTTGAAATAATATTGTTTGCATATGACTATTTGTTCGAACAACAGAGAAATTTGCACGAAGAATATCTAGTGAACAAAAGCACTTCCAATCAAGGGGCACGGCATGATCATTGTCCATCATCTGGGGCAGTCAAGTCAAGATTCAAGGAATCTCTCAAAATGCCAAATAGCCAGGGGCAAATCTCCGTCTGAATCACTTGGGGCATTGAACATGAATTCCAGTGACGAATCATACACGATCAAACATCTTCTGGTAGTATGGCAACACAACACTACTGACAGTGACAACCTCCCTGCACTCTGAAAACATGGACATAGTCGAAAAAACACTTCGCATAATCAAAGACCCGCTAGGTCGACTGGCCTAGGCAAAAATAAGGGCTTCCCGGCGAACCAAAAGGGTTCGGGAAAAAATGAGGGATGAAAATGAAAAATTTGTACACCCGGCAAGTCGAAAACCTGAAAAGGCGGCTTGGGCAAAAAAGGGTATCCCGATGGACTGAAAACCCGAAAGGGCGGTCTAGGCAAAAATTAGGGATCAAAGCGTACGACTATGTCCCGTCATCTCGTCACTTGCCTACCAGAAGAAGATTTGTCAATTGGCGGTTATCAAGCACCTCATAGGCCTTCTTCTCCCGCAGAAACCGGGGCAATAAGAATTGTCTGAACTGTGCAGTTGCTCTGTCCACCAAGGTACCAAGGTAGCTTCAGCTTAAGAATATGACCAAGATACCTTCACTCTCCGCAGAGTAAGACAATAATGGAAGCTCTCCCCGCTGAGACCTGCAACTACAAAAGAATCAGCAATACTCTCCCCAAGCAGAGTTGGTCTCCCATCAGCCCTAAAAAGGCACAGTATCCCCAGCAAATCAGCAATACTCTCCCCCGAGCAGAGTTAGTCTACCGTCAGTCCTGAAAAGTTGGGTATCCCCAGAAGATCTTAATATTCCCTAGCAGAGTATACAGATATTCCTCAGCAAGCATCCCCGACAGTCTTAATATTCCTCAACGAAATATAAGATTGTTCCCCGGCGGAATACAAGATACCCCCAGTGGAGTCATTCCCAAAAAAGTTTCCCCAGGAGAGTTGAACCATCTCCCCAGTAGATTCTGGAAGCTTATCCCCTGCAGAGTGCAAATGCGTCTCCCCAGCCTTATTCAGAAGGTCATTCCCCACCAGAGTCTAACTAGGTTATCCTCAGCAAATTGCAACGAAAATATCGTCCTCAGCAAAGTTCTTCCTATCCCCAGCGGAGTTCATCAAATTCCCCAACAGAGCTTATCAACGGAATCCCCAGCGGAGTTACCATTCAAATCTCAGCAAAGTATCGCTTCCCACAGAGTAATTCCCCGCAGAGTAATCTCTTCACCAGTTTATTCCCCAACGGAGTTCCTTTCTCCTGCAGGTTTATTCTCACAATCATCTTCGTTCATCATCCCCAGCGGAAACGAAGAACTCTACTCTTCAACATCAGCCCAGGATTTAACAAGTTCCCGGCATTCGTCAAGGATTTATTTTCCCAGATGAAAATACATTCATAAACATTCCACACCTCATACCTCCTATTTACATACATGATAAAGTGCATACGACACGATCTCATTTATTTTTGAGAACATCATGACATCATGCATTTCATACATCATGACATTGCATATAACTAATGTTTTGCCTTTTCAGGAAAAGGTCAATCAAAAGACGATTACCATCAACCTTTTTAAGTTCCAGATTAATACCTGTATCTAGCCAGGAAGTATCTGTGAGCGATTAATTGTAGATTTATACCTGTATCTTTCCAGGAAAGTTATCTACATGAAGAGATTGAAGATCAATACCTGTAGCAAGCCAGGAAGTCATCTTTATTTCTCAGGCCAGAGATCTATACCTGAAACCAGACAGGAAATCTATCTTGACCAACCTTTTTTTAAGTTCCAGATTAATACCTGTATCTAGCCGGGAAGTATCTATGGACGACCGATTGTAGATCTATACCTGAAACCAGACAGGAAAGTTATCTACATTGAAGAGATTGAAGATCAATACCTGTAGCAAGCCAGGAAGTCATCTTTATTTCTCAAGTCAGAGATCTACACCTGTATCCAGACAGGAAAGCTATCTCAACCAACCTTTTTTTAAGTTCCAGATTAATACCTGTATCTAGCCAGGAAGTATCTGTGGATGATTGATTGTAGATCTATACCTGTATCTAGCCAGGAAAGTTATCTACATGAAGAGATTGAAGATCAATACCTGTAGCAAGCCAGGAAGTCATCTTTATTTCTCAGGTCAGAGATCTACACCTGTATCCAGCCAGGAAAGCTATCTTGACCAACCTTTTTCCAAATTAAATACCTGTATCTAGCCAGGAAGTATCTGCGGACGATTGATTGTAGATCTATACTTGTATCTAGCCAGGAAAGTTATCTACATGAAGAGATTGAAGATCAATACCTGTAGCAAGCCAAGAAGTCATCTTTATTTCTCAGGTCAGAGATCTATACCTGAAACCAGACAGGAAAACTATCTCACCTGCCAACCTTTTTCAAGTTCCAGATCAACACCTGTAACTAGCCAGAAAATATCTGTGGATGACGGATTGTAGATTAATACCTGAAACCAGACATAACAACTATCTACTCGACCATCATGAAGCAACCCTACACTGGTTCCTTCTCTTCCAAGATGCAGTTTTACACGGACTCATCATCAAGCAACCCTACACAGGTTCCTTCTTTCAACCTACCAAGTTACAATTCAACAAACATCTCCAGATGGCATCTTTAAGCCCATCTCTACAACTACCCATTACATTTCCAGATGGCATCTTTAAGCCCATCCTCGACAAGATTCTGTCACATCTCCAGATGGCATCTGTAAGCCCATCCTCCTATCCATCATCTCTCCAAATGGCATCTGTAAGCCCATTCTCGACATCACATTGCTGATACTACACCATGCGAGTGCAAATTTCTGGGCACTTTAGTGTTCAATCATCTTCCACCTTCGGATCACGAAAGGCACGCAAGCCAATCTACATCCTCAGGTTTAAGAAGATTGAACAGGGGCAACTGTTGTACCCCAAAATTTGCCCTCCCATATTCTTCAAGGTTCCTCAAGAATCATCTCAAATTGCTCAAGTCTACTCAAGGATTGCACAGTCCAAACCACCTCCTAAGCCAACTGAAATTAGGGTTTTGGTTCTTTCAAGGAATTTGAGGTTTTCAATGGTTCAATCAAGTCTCATATGCCTATATACATCGTCAAGCACCTACATGCCAAGTTTCAAGGCTCACGGTGCCAAATTCCACAGTCAAAAGCCCTATTTAATCCACGGTCAACTGCAGGGGCAAAATGGTCATTTTGCAGTCAAAAGTCAGAAATTTTTGGTCAACATCTTATTTTGAGTCCACAATCATCATTTGATCAAGTCTTGATCATGATTCCACAAGCATGGCTCAAAAATCATCAAGATGCAAAAAGTTACTATTTTTGGATAGCAGAAAAGTCAACTGTATCTTGACCAGGGCAAAACTTTTTCATGGTTCATCAGAAAAATTCCATCCAGTGCTAATTTTGAAGGGGATGAAATCTCCTACAATCCATCTTCACACTCCAAGTCTAATAAGTGCTCTCATAAAAAGTTATCAATTTCTACATTATAGGTCAATTCAAAAGTCAACAAAAATGCATTTTAAGTAAAAGACCATAACGTGAGATTGGTAAATCCAAATGATATGGGACCAAAGGAATTGGTTAGAGGACTTCAAGACCTTTCCAAAATGTCCAAGAACATGTTCATATGATCAAAATTGAGCAAGATATGCATTGGAGAAGTTGGGAAATTTTTGTGAATTTGCAAAAGTCAACTTTGCTCAAAACACCTTGTTTTTGCTAATGGACCTCAAATTTCTTCTTGAAACTTTATCCATGGCCTATGCACGACCCATCAAGCTTAATTGAATTACTTTCTTATTTTTTATTAATTAATTGGATTTTTAATCAATTTTAATTCATTTAATTAATTTAAATTGTAGGAAATACAAAGATTTGATTTTTCAATCTTTTTGTGAAGCAAGAATGACCTAATCATGCTGACAATTTAGTGTACCAATCAAGGATATCAAAATCTCCCAATTTAGAAACTTTTTCCAATCATGAAGATTCAAAAATATTTGATTTTCAATCAAATATTCAAACATCAATTCCATGGATTTCTTTGCAAGATTCTGACCTAATTCTATTCTACTATATATACACAAGCTAACCCTACTCATGCATACGTGAAAGCTGCTGCAAGAAAGCCATAACCAATTCAAGAAAATTCAAGAAAACTTGAAAACTGTTTTCTATATTCCAGGCCAGTTCAAGGACTTTTGTTGATTAAAACACATTGCTGGAAGTGTGAGGAACGTGTAGCAATCAAAATCAAGCGTTAAAGCTCAAGAAATCCTCCAGAACAGTCTCACGGTTTGACATTTTTTCTCATAATCGTAATTCATGATTCATGCATCATTAACGTGATTTCTTGTTTGTTTTGTGTTGCTAGAGACCTCATGAAGCTATTGGCATAGTTTGATTGAATTAAAATGCACAGAATCACAAGATACCATTGATGAATTCTAGGGTTCATAAGACTTCAAATTGGGGCTTTGCAGTATAAGAAAAATTGAGCCTCATAAGACCCATGACTGAACTCGTGAGAACCAGACGAACACATTGGACTATTTGCGAAATATTTATGTTAAGCACAACCCTAATCGCTATTATTGGTCATTGTAGTTTGTGGGGGTTAAAAACCCCCGCTATCTATTTGTGTTTTTTACAGGAAATATGAAGAAGATGATGATGTGGTGATGCATCATTGGACCATTCAAAAAAGGAGCGCGCGTTTTCTTTTGTACAGCATATTGGATTGTTTCTTAATATTATATTTGTCTCTTATCATAATAACAAATGCGTGCAGATGGCTTAGTGGATGGTGCGTTGGCCAATGATCATTGGGACCTGGGTTCGAATCCCAGGTCCCCCAAATCGCTTATGTTATTTTGCTTAATATGATCATATGCAGGTTTCCAAAGGATAAACACCATGTACCTCCAGACATCCAAGCGCCATGTGGCTCCAGGCACAAATCCAGTGGTCAGAATTGAATGATCATGGTACTCTCAGTCAACCAACAAACATCTAACCCAGAAAGTCAAAGCATGCTTGTGTACAAATGGGCCAGAATTTCCAAACTTACCTCTCTATGTGGACAACACCCCCTTTGGGTTCTTTTTCTTTTTTCTCTTTATATTTTCTATTTTCCTTTATTAATTATTATCGTTATTATTATTTAATTAACATAAATATTATTTTCATAAAAAATTCAGAAAACTAAAAACTAAAATATTTTTATTATTATTAATTTCACCTTTAATTTATTATTTTTGTAAATAAATGTGATTAATTAATTTAGTTGTTTTAATTAGGTTAACTTAAATTATTTCATAACAAATAAAATAAATTAGAATTAGGGTTTTTTTGACTATTTTAATTTCTTTTCTTTTATTTCATTAAAAACATAAAAAACTAAAAATACTTTTTTCTTTTAATTAATTAATTAATTAGTTTTAGGTTTAATTTAATGCAAAATAACCAAAAATTCATTCTTTTCTAAAAAAGGGTCAAAACCCTAAGGACTTCTCCGATTTAATTTCTTTTCGCGCATATTATTTTAATCATATTTATGTAATTGCTCTGAGGATGTAATAGTGTAATTAGGACTTTTATCGCTTTCTTTAATTTCTCGCAATTTATCTTTTCAAGGGTTATGTTTTTGGCGATGTAAATACCCGACGCCTTGTAATAGCGTAGATTTACTTTCCGCAATTTACTTTCCGCAAATTATTAACTATTAATTATGCATGACAAGACTTGCCTGAAAATTAAAATCAACTCGTAGCTCACAACAACATATGCAAAGATAATATAAACCGAATCCTGACACACTCGCACATGCCACTCCTAGGGTACGCCTCACTTGGTTGCCTCGACATGGTCATTGAGTATAGGGTGTTTTAGAGGTCGCCCTCTTGTCTAAAGATCCAAGTTGCCTCGAAACGGTTGCCTCAGATAAAAAGGATCTAGGACAATAGGGTTACCGCTAAGGTGTCCTACTATTGCTTTGGTGACCACACATGTCCCTATAATCAAATTGACCCGAATAACTCCGACGACGGTGCTACCTACTTCTCAATAGTGGGATAGTACTGTCTAAAGGACATTTACACAACTTAATTTCTTTTGAGTAGGTAGATTTCTCCTGGGTACTTGCTCTTTCAAAACAAAACAACTTTTCGCACCTACACTTTTCTGACAAAAGTTTTCAAACAACACTTCATACACTCTTGAGGACTGATACAAGAGTTACCTAGAAGTTTTCAAACAAACTCTTTTCAAAACCCACAGACACCAGAAAAGCAAAAGATTTTGAAAACATAGTGAGCAAGTACCTAAGAGCCCGTGGATAACCACTGATAGAAAGGGTGATAACACCTTCCCTTTCTATAATCTACCTCCCGAACCGAGAAACATCTCGAAAAGGAATTTTGCTGTGCTTTTGTCCTTTCCTTGTTAGAGAACATAAAATACAGTGGCGACTCTTGCTTACCGCGACATTTCGCGAACCAGCATTAAAAAATAGTCAGTTCTATTTCCACCGATCACAATGTGCTTTGCATATCATGCATCATATTGCATGTATTTCTTGCATTTGTTATGCATATCTAGGTGTCTTACCAAGCTTCTTTAATTTGTTCAGTAAGCTGACTCACCACTACAACACTCGAGCTAATTTTAAAATGAAGATGGACAGCTGAACAAGAGAATTGCAAGTTGCGCGATGAGGTTTCTGCTTTGAAGGTCGGCATGGCCAATCTTACTGCTTTGATGGAATCTCTAGTGATTGCTCATAATCAGCCACCGAGTGTTCAACCTCAACCAACAAGGGTTACTGCTGAAGCTCCAGTTGTTCCTGTGTCTGCTACTCTAGCTGTTGTTCAGAACCGCATGCCTCAAGGTTATCCATGGGGAATGCCAGAGAACTTTGTGCCTGGAGGTTTCAATCTTGGTCCTCAAGAAGCTCCAATTGTTCAGACTACTATTACTCCTGAACTCCCTGTGGTGCATGTTGCTCCTGCTGCACCTTCTTCGATGAATATGGTTTCATTTGTTAATGATGATATGTGTCGCCCTTTTCCTCCACCAAGTGAAGACTTGGATCTTTATGACAGAATGGATGATTTTTAAGAACAGTTTGACAAGATGCAAAGGGAGATAAAGGCCCTCAGGGGAATGGAGTTATTCGGGAAGAAGGTGAATGAATTATGCTTGGTCCCGAATGTTAAGATACATGTGAAGTTTAAAGTCCCAGAATTCGAGAAGTACAAGGGAAACACTTATCCTCGTGCTCATCTTGTGATGTATGTAAGAATAATGTCTACCCATACTGATGATCAGCGTCTGCTGATTCACTTTTTTCAGGATAGTTTGACTGGTGTTGCACTGATGTGGTATATGAGTTTGGACAGCGTCAACATACATACTTTCAATGACTTGGGAGAAGCATTTATCAGACAATACAAATACAACGTGGACATGGCGCCTGACTGTGATCAACTCAGAGCCATGGTCCAGAAAGATAGGGAATCATTCAAAGAATATGCATAAAGATGGCGTGAGGTAGCCTCCCAAGTGATTCCTCCCATGGAAGAGAAGGAGATGACTAAGATTTTCTTGAAAACTATGGGTTCTTTATACTATAAGAGGATGGTAGCGAGTGTGCCAAGTGACTTTACCGAAATGGTGGGCATGGGTATCTGTTTAGAAGAGGCTATAAGAGAGGGCCGTTTAACAAAGAGTGGAGGTTCTGGAAGTACGAAGAAGCCATCATATGGGTTTGCCAAAAAGAAGGAAGGAGATACAAATGATGTTATTCAAGAGAGGAGGGTTAATCCTCCTAGAAGAAATTATCAGCGTCATCAACAAGTCACCTCAGTTACTCCAGTTGTTGGTGTAGCTCCAACCACCGTTGCCTATCAGAGACCATCCCATCAGGGGAATCAAGGGTATAATCAAAGAAGGGAGACTTATGACCATATTCCTATGAGCTATATAGAATTACTCCCGGTATTAATTTAGAAGAAGTTGGTTCAGACCCGACCACCTCCCGCTGTACCATTAACATTGCCTTGGTATTACAAGGCGGACCAAACATGTGCTTTTCATCAGGAAGCACAAGGGCACAATGTTGAGAACTGCTATCCTTTAAAGACTAAGGTGCATAAATTGGTGATGTCTGACATTCTATCCTTCAAAGATATGGGCCCTAATATGAAAGACAATCCTCTACCCAAGCATGGAGGAACAAATGTTGTGAATATGGTTGTCGGTTGTCCAGGCGACTTTCAGATTTTTGATATTAACCTAGTTAGAGGAGATTTGATGAAAATGCATGCAGACCTCTGTGAATTTAGCTACTATATGCATGGCCATGTCGGTTGTGCTATTTGCAGTATAGACATACAGGGTTGCGACAAGATAAAGGCTGATTTGTAAGAGATGATGGATGAAGGCCTCATCCACATAATTAGGCCTAGGGAAGAGTATGAAGAGGAAGTGAACATGGTTTCTGGATGTCCTGGAGAGTTCATAATTTTTGATGTGGAGTACATGAATGAGGATCTTGTGCAATTGCATGCCACTTTCTGCCACATGGTTGGTTAGATGGAACATCAGTATGGATCTTTCCGAGTTTGCTGCCAGGATTCCTGGGGATGTTGAATTGTGAGGGAAGGTGTTCAGTTGTTGTTGGATAATGGAACCATCAAGGTTACATGTCAAAGAGATGATTACCATGAAGTAGATATGATTGAGGTTTTTTTGGCTAAAGAAGAGTCGGATGATGAGTATGCCTCGGCAGATGAGTATTTCTCCTCAGATAAGGATTTGTTTTCTAGAGATGACTCAATAATGACTGATTATGTTGAAGAAGGGGTAAACTTTATTGTGCCTTATTTTAGTACACCTTCCCATTTTGAAGTTGAGTATCCTAGTAAGCCAGCTATTACTCCATTGGTGATTAGTTTACCGGGTCATGTCCCCTACAAGTTAGATAAGGCTGTACCCTACAAATATAATGCTACAATTTTGGAGGATGGTGTGGAAGTTCCCATCCAGCTAATGCCTGATGTTGGAAATATTGCTGAGACTAGCAGAGTGACCCGCAACGGTCGTGTAATTGCACCAGTTATTCGAGGAGATGTGAGTGTTGGAAAGAAAATTGTTGAAAATGTTGAACCCAAGAAGGCAGTGGGTGAGTCTAGTGGAGCTACGCTAGAGAAAGAGGTGGATGATATTTTGAATATAATCAAGATGAGCGACTACAAAATTGTGCATCAGCTACTGCAAACTCCTTCAAAAATATCTATCTTGGCTTTATTGATGAACTTCTCTGCTCACAGGGAATCTTTGATGAGGGTATTGGTCCAAGCTTTTGTGGAAAGTGACATGCCTATAGACCAATTCAGCAGTGTAGTAGGGAACATTATGTCATGTAATAACCTGAGTTTCTGCGACGATAAATTTCCAGATGAGGGAAGGAATCACAACTTGGCCCTCCACATCTCTATGAACTGCAAGAATGATTCATTATCCAATGTGCTGATTGATAATGGAACCGCTTTGAACGTTATACCAAGGAGTACACTTATGAAGTTGAAATATCAAGGAACGCCCATGCGCCCAAGTGGCATTATTGTGAAAGCGTTTGATGGATCAAGGAAATCTTTTATGGGTGAAGTGGACTTACCTATTCATATAGGCCCACATTTGTTTCAGATTACCTTCCAGGTCATGGATATTATACCCGCTTATAGTTTCTTTCTGGGACGCTCGTGGATACATGAGGCAGGGGCCGTCACTTCGACTTTACACCAAAAGCTGAAGTTTGTACGTGAAGGAAAATGGTGATTATAAATGGAGAACAAACATTATTGATATCTTATTTGTCCTCTTTCAGCATTATGGAGGCGGATGAAGCTGTTGTTGGAACCCAGTTCCAAGCTTTATCCATTGACAACATAAGGGGTAATGAGAGTTATATGGTTTCACTTAAGGATGCGCAGCAGGTTGTACGTAATGGTCATAGTGAGGTATGGGGACAGATTGTGGATCCACCTGTGAACAAGAACAGAGTTGGTTTGGGGTTCTCTTTGAAGAATGATAAAGTTAAGAGCATGAAGCTGAAGTCTGGTGCAGGCAAGTATCAAGACATCTTTCATAGCGGGGGTTATCTTCATCCAGCTGTTTACGGGATTAATACCGTTGTGGAAGATGAAGCAGAGCCAGAAATACTGAATTATGTGACGCACGGAGTTAGGGTTCAGAACTGGATCACCATTGATGTTCCCTCTTGCATACATGTTTCAAAGTAATTTGTTTGTGTTAATCTTTTTGAAAAGCTTTCGCTCTGCCCAAGGTGAAAGTATTGTACGGGCTTATCTTTTTGCTGTGACTTTTAAAATCAATAATAAAAGTTGTCTTTGTTTCCCAAATTGTGTTTTGCTTTTTGCTTTTCTTGGAAAATGGTAATCAGAAAAAACCTTTCAAAATAAATAATAACTGAAATTTAATCTGCATGATCACTTGTTATATGTTTCAGTTTCTAAAAACAATCATAAATCCTATGTGCAGATTAATTAAAAAACCCATTGAATACAATGACCCAGCACCCTCTCCCAACTTTGAATGTCCTGTGTATGGGGCCGAAGAACAAGACTATGATGAGATCTCAGAAGAGGTATCACGGTTATTTGAGCGTGATGATGATTCCATTCAGCCATATAAAGAGCCATTGAAAGTAATCAATTTGGGTTCAGAAGAAGATCCGAAGGAAGTCAAGATTGGAGCGTCATTGCATCCTGATGTGAAGAGCAGGTTAATTGAGTTGTTGAAAGAGTATGTGGACATTTTTGCTTGGTCTTACCAAGATATGCCTGGTCTAGATACAGATATTGTAGAGCATCGTTTTCCATTGAAGCCAGAGTGTCCGCCAATCAAACAAAAGTTACGAAGAACTCACCCAGATATGGCAGTGAAGATCAAAGAGGAAGTTCTAAAGCAGATTAATACCGGTTTTCTTGTGACATCAGTGTACCCTCAATGGATTGCCAATATTGTCCTAGTACTGAAGAAAGACGAAAAAGTTCATATGTGCGTAGATTACAGAGATCTAAATAAAGCTAGTCCAAAAGATGATTTTCCATTGCCACACATTGATATGTTAGTGGATAGTACAACAAAATTCAAAGTTTTCTCGTTCACGGACGGATTTTCTGGGTATAATCAAATAAGAATGGCTCTTGAGGACATGCAAAAAACAAGGTTTATCACACCCTGGGGAACATTCTGTTACAGAGTGATGCCCTTCGGGTTGAAGAATGCTGGTGCAACGTACCAGAGGGATATGACAACCCTATTCCATGATCTGATGCACAAGGAAATCGAGGTATATGTTTATGATATGATTGCTAAATCCTAGACTGAAGAAGGGCATGTAGAAGATTTATTGAAGTTGTTTCAGCGTTTGAGGAAGTATCGTCTCTGCTTGAATCCAAATAAATGTACCTTCGGTGTTCGGTCAGGGAAATTGTTTGGTTTCATTGTTATACAGAGAGGGATTGAAGTTGACCCTGATAAAGTTAAAGAAATTCAAGAAATGGCAGTGCCGAGAACTGAAAAACAAGTCATAGGGTTCCTCAGGCGTTTGAATTATATTTCCAGATTCATTTCCCACATGAATGCAACGTGTGAACTGATATTTAAGTTGTTAAAGAAAGATCAAGGTTGTGTCTGGACAGATGACTTCCAAAGGGCATTTGAAAGTATAAAAGAATATCTTCTTGAACCTCCTATCTTGCTCCCTCCTATTGAAGGAAGACCATTGATTATGTATCTGACAGTGTTAGATAATTCCATGGGCTGTATTTTGGGACAACAAGATGAAATGGGGAAGAAATAGTATGCCAATTATCATCTCAGTAAAAAGTTTACTGATTGTGAGTCGCGATATTCCATGCTGGAAAAGACATGTTGTGCTCTGGCCTGGGCGGCAAAATGTTTGCGGCAGTATATGTTGAATCACACTACTTGGTTAATCACAAAAATGGATCCAATCAAGTAAATTTTTGAAAAGCCTGCTCTTACTGGGAGAATTGCCCGCTGGCAGATGCTGCTATCTGAATATGACATCGAATACTGCACCCAAAAAGCTTATAAAAGTAGCATGTTGGCAGATTATCTCACTCACCAACTAGTTGATGATTATCAGTCTGTGAAGTATGATTTCCCTGATGAGGATGTGATGTTTCTAAAAGTGAAAGACTGTGATAAACCATTTCCTGAGGAAAGTCCTGATCCTGAATCTCGTTGGAGTATGATATTTGATAGAGCTGTGAATGCTTATGGTAAAGGAATTGGTGCTGTGATTGTCACTCCACATGGATCGCACATCCCTTTCACTGCAAGGTTGACATTTGATTGTACTAATAATATGACAGAATATGAGGCTTTCATCATGGGTCTCGAGGAAGCTATTGATCTCAGAATTAAAATCCTAGATGTGTATGGTGATTCAGCTTTAGTGATAAATCAAATTAAAGGAGAGTGGGATACTCGTCACCCTGGCTTGATCCCTTACAAAGATTATGCTAGAAGATTGTTACCCTTCTTTAATAAAGTTGAATTTCATCACATCCCTAGAGATTAAAATAAAATGGCGGATGCTCTGGAAACTCTGGCTTCTATGTATCAAGTAAATACTTGGAATGATATACCTCGAAATATAGTTCGGTGACTGGATACGCCCTCTCATGTGTTTATAACAGAGGAGGTAGCAGATGATAAACCTTGGTATTATGATATCAAGCATTTTCTTCACACTCAGGAATACCCGATTGGTGCATCGAATAAAGATAAAAAGACATTGAGAAGATTAAC
This sequence comes from Vicia faba, assembly GCA_948472305.1. Lineage (NCBI taxonomy): Eukaryota > Viridiplantae > Streptophyta > Magnoliopsida > Fabales > Fabaceae > Vicia > Vicia faba. The sequence continues at coordinate 467,258,247 of OX451736.1, forward strand.
TAGCAGTTTCTTCCTTAGTGAAAATGTGTTGTACAAGAGAAATTATGACATGGTCCTGCTCAGATGCGTGGATAGACACGAAGCAGACATGTTGATGCATGAGGTTCTTGAAGGCTCATTTGGTGCACACGCCAATGGACATTCAATGGCTAAAAAGATGCTAAGGGCATGTTACTATTGGCTGACAATGGAATCTGACTGTTACAAATTTGCAAAGAAGTGTCATAAGTGCCAGATTTATGCAAACAAGATTCATGTGCCTCTGACACTTCTCAATGTGATCTCTTCCCTGTGGCCTTTCTCTATGTGGGGTATTGACATGATTGGGATGATAGAACCCAAAGCTTCGAATGGACACCATTTTATATTGGTATCAATTGATTACTTCACCAAATGGGTGGAAGCAGCTTCATATTCTAATGTTACTAAACAAGTGGTAGTGTGCTTCATTAAGAATAATATTATATGTCGGTATGGTGTGCCGAGCAGAATTATCACTGACAATGGCTCGAATCTGAACAACAAGATGATGACAGAAATTTGTGAGGAATTCAAGATTGTGCATCACAACTCATCTCCATACAGGCCAACGATGAATGGGGTTGTTGAAGCTGCTAATAAGAATATCAAGAAGATTATCTAGAAGATGGTTGTTACTTATAAAGATTGGCATGAAATTCTCCCTTTCGCTTTGCATGGATATCGGACATCTGCCTGCACTTCAACAGGAGCAACCCCGTTCTCCCTTGTGTATGGAATGGAAGCGGTACTCCCAATTGAGGCCGAGATTCCCTCTTTGCGTGTGATAATGGAAACTAAGTTATCAGAGGCTGAATGGGTTCAAAATAGGTTTGACCAATTAAATTTGATCAAAGAGAAGAGAATGATGGCTTTGTGTCATGGGCTGTTATATCAGAAGAGAATGAAGAAAGCTTTTGATAAGAAGGTCAAACCTCGTGAATTCAGAGAAGGCGACCTCATGCTCAGGAAGATCATGTCTTTTAATGCTGATTCTAAGGGCAAGTGAACTCCCAATTTCGAAGGCCCATATCTTTTCAAGAAAGCCTTCTCTGGAGGTGAATTAATTCTTGAAACTATGGATGGCGAGGAGTTCCCACGTCCCATGAATGCTGATGCAGTCAAGAAATACTTCTCCTAAAGAAATAAAAAAGAACAGTTTGCTAAGTTAAAAACCCGAAAGGGCGGCTTAGGCAAAAAAGAGCGTCTCGGTAGACCAAAACCCGAAAGGGAGGTCTAGGCAAAAATTAGAGACATAAACAGAATACATTTCCCGCTAAGTTGAAAACCCGCAAATGCAGTTTAGGCAAAAGTTAGGGACTTTCTTGGCAAGTAACTACATCAGACAAGACTTGATCATTGAAGCAACAATCTTCTCGGATCCTCATCGTACTTCAACGGAAGCTGCTGCTCAGGATTTCAAAAGTTGTTAGAGGGGATAGTGGTCATTGTATCTCAATGTATCTTTTCCATTATATATACCATTTTATGAACTTTGTAATTATCCATGGAGTCTCGCCATTCGCAGACTACCATTCTATCAATGAAATTTGAGCTTTTACCTAATTCTTTGTATTTCTTGTTTTATTTAGCTTACAAAGACTCCATTTATTATTAATAATAATTTTCAAAGAAAAAAATATTAAACAACAAAATTGTTTTTCAAAAAGAATTTACAATTTACTTTTCCTTTAGATTTTGTGATTCAAGAGGAAAATAAAAGTGATGATCCCGGGAATGGACGATCTCCAGTAGTTTTGAGAAGTTTTTATTTCGCCCAGGAAGATTTCCTCCAGACGTTTTCGCTGTATTGGGTTTGTGACTCCAGTATCCCCAGTCAAGTCTTGGTTCATTTTTTCTTCTTTGTTGAGTTTCCATGATATGAAGATTCAATTCAAGATTTCTCCAGTGAAGGTTTCACTTATTGGATATGAGTCCTCTCTTCCCAGAGAAGTTGGTACAATTATTATTCTCGAAGAACACGTATCTGCGGTTTCTCCAGTAAAGAATGTATATTGGTTTCCCCTTTGATGATATGGTGTTGATCTCATCAATGGAGTCAACACAAAGTTCCCATTAGATATCTCGATGATAAAGCGTTTTATGCCTTAGTGAAGTTTGTATGTTTTTCCTCCTTTAATTTGGGCCTGAATTCCCCAATGAATGTTTTGATGATTTAGTGTCCATTTGCTTTATTTGAATTAGTTTTGCAATCCCTAGTAGAAGTGTTACATTTGAAAATATCTATTTCCCCGTTGAAGTCTGAGTGCTACTCCCTAGTGAAGCTTGGAGAAGGATGTTATATCTCTGTATATGTATTATTTCATCGCTATATTATGTTTCTCCCCAGTAAATTTAAGACATGTAGTAGGACTTTATTTCCTCAGTTGGTGCTTATTTTTCTTTGGGATGATCGTCTTGGATGTGATTTAGCCGTGTTATTTGTGCCTGAGTTGGTTTTGCCTGTTTATTCCCAGTATTATATGTTTGTTTTGTCAGCATATACATAATAACACTCATACACTCATACATACATCATACATAGTTAAATTTAGCAAATCATTGCTCATTCACATTCGTTAGTATTTTGTGAACATATTGCCCTGTTTTGCAGAGTTGTGTTGTCCTTTCTCCAATAGAGTGTCAGTCATAAGCAGAAAATGTAGATTCTTTCAATTTTCCTACTGAGTTATCCCTCGTGAAAGATTTTTTTTGCTTTAGCCTTCCTACACAGCTCCCCCTGACTGGATGATTTGGGTTTCCCTCTTGAGTTCATTTCTCAAGGAATGTATTTTGGCAGACCGTTTTACTCCAGTTTATTTCTGGATTAAATCTTTGTTTCCCAGCAGCGTTATTACTTTGGATTTCTGAAAGCTTCGAGTTTTGGTTTGAGAATGTGCATTTATTTTGCACGAGAAGACTTTATCTCCCCAACAGGAATATGTTGGCATTTCCCCAGGAAGCCATATTATTTTCCCCAGGAAGCCATGTTGTTTTCCCCAGGAAGTCTTTTTTTTTTTGCAAGTCTTCATAACAGAAAATAACAGGTCTCTTTATTTTAGCAACTTGTATTTCCCCGAAAATGTCGATGTTACTTTTTTGCTACCTTCTTTATGAGTGGATAGTTTGCAGTTTGTTGTCAAATTACTCTAGTGGATGGCCAGTTATTCAATATCGCAGAGACAATTCATTGTGAAATCTTTGTAAGTGGTAGTCTCTTTTTTTGAGACAACTTATATATTACCCTTTCCAGGTGGAATTCCTTGGCTAAAGAAGAAGTTGAGACCCGTTCTAGGTGAAACGCCGAAATTTTGGGGAAACTTGTTATCTTTTTTCTACCTTCAGTGAACGTTGGTAGTTCATCGTCAGTGAATGGTGATGCTATGATATATTCTCTTTCTACCTTCAGTGAAAGTTGGTAGGTCACCTTCAGTGAAAGTTCGTGCTTGTTATCTTTTTGCTACCTTCAGTGAACGTTGGTAGTTCATCGTCAGTGAATGATGATGCTATGATATATTCTCTCTCTACCTTCAGTGAAAATTGGTAGGTCACCTTCAGTGAAAGTTGGTGCTTGTTATCTTTTTGCTACCTTTAGTTAACATTGGTAGTTCATCGTCAGTGAACGGTGATGCTATGATATATTCTCTCTCTACCTTCGGTGAAAGTTGGTAGGTCACCTTCAGTGAAAGTTGGTGATTGTCATCTTTTTACCTTCAATGAACGTTGGTATTTTTGCCTCCAGTAAAAGTTGGTGTATCCTTTGACTTTTTATCACCCTCTATGAGTCGGGTCTTTTGATCCACCAGTGATTTATTTTCCTGGTTGGGTTTCTCTTTTGTTTCTTTATTTTGTTACATCTCCAGTGGTGTTTTACGTCCCTTTGAATTTGTCCATGTGCATTCATATTCATAAGCATTGCATGGCATCTTAGAATCAAAAATAGGGTTTATTTTATATTTTAGTATCTTCGATCGCGTTGACACAAAGATTTTTAACCTTCGTATCTCGGAATAGAAGAAACTTAAATAAGGGCAGTTGTTGTACCCCTATTTTTGCCCCTAAGACCCCTTCATCATACCATAGCGATTCAATCACAACGAAATCACATTAGGGATTTTGGTCCTCCTCCCTATCTTTAGTTTTTCTCTTTGAGGAATCACCAAGCATCTTGACTTGTTTTCTTTTGTGATCATGGATATTTTGACTTGATTTTATTTCTAAGTGATAAAATGTAATGTTGGATGGTCTTACTTGTTAATAATGTAGGAAAAGGCAACGTGGCTTAGCAAGTTGATCCATGGGTTCATGAGTTTATTTCCATGCCCTAGTCAATAAAGCTTGAGAAATTAAAACCTCACCATTTAAGTTGTTTTGGAAGAAATGGCATGGAAAAGTTTATTTTGGTTCATCACATTTCAAAGTTATCAAATTGATTCAAAGGTACAAAGGGTTGATGGAAGAAGTTGTCATGATTGGACAAGGTCTTGTTCTCATTGATCACAAGTGAATATTTATCTAAATTCTCAAGATATGGAAGTGGTTTTGATGGCAATGAGTTCTCATTATCATCCTCAATAACTTATATTTACAAATCAAGAGTGTTGGTACAAGAAGGTTGGTCAAAATTGTCAAAGTTCCTCAAAGCATTTTCTTGGTCTAGGAGCTAAGGTTTTGAACTTCAAAGAAGTATATCTTGCTCATATTTTGGTATTTTTGAGTGGTTCCAAAAACATACTTCTCTTCAAAGGGTTATTAACAAATCAATTCAAAATTTTCAAAGATTTTTCATGTGGAAGAAACTTGATGATGAAGAAAGATTACAAGTCCTCCAGATGAACCCCCAATTTCTCAGGTGTAGCTTCAAATGATCATAACTTATTCAATTTTTATCACCTTGAGCCCAGTCGTTTTCCATTATGATCTTGAGGATGTGAACTTTATTCCTTATTTTATGTGCAAAGTGAGAAAATGGATGGAAGATTCCCTAAGGATGCAAAAGATTATAGGTCATTTCATGCTTTTTTTCCAACTTCAACAATTCATAACTCTCTCAATTTTTGGATATTTTGAATGGTTCAAGTTTCAAAATGTCATTAAAGAGGTCTATTTTATTCCATATTTTTTTGGTCAAGAGAAAATTCCAAGTGGAAGGACATGATTGGATGCAAAATATTATAGGTCACTTTTGAAGAAAAATTTGAAATATTTCTAAGTATGGAAAGTCAACCCTTTTTCTCCAACTTTGACTCAATGCAACTTTCAGCTCAAGCATTCATTTGATCCCATTCTTTTTCCATTGCAAAGCTTGTAACCTCGTATTTCTAAAGAATCAAGAATCATGTCCTAAGACCCCTTGAGCTAAAAATGCCATTGTTTTGAAATTGGTTGCTTGAAACTGAAGTTTCATCACAAGCTAGATTTTAAAATCTTTGTTTTGGCTTCTAATCACAATTTTCCACGTGTTTTTGCTTTTAATCATGTTTAGAAACTTTCTAAAGGTGTTTAGCATCATGAAACATACGATTTGGCTACGTTTTGATGCTAAACAAGTCACACTTTGTTCATGCTACAGACCCCCCACGATTTCCCTCCAAACTTCATCATTTCACACGCTTGAGGATCCCATTCATTCTCCTATAAATAGAGGGTCATCCCCCATTCATTTCCTCAAACTTGGATAGCCAGAATAACCCTGCCAAACTTACTCCATAACTCAATTTTCTGTAACTTCGTAATCAGTGTTCAAGCCTTTTTTAATCCAATTTTTCTATTAATTCATCTTCCTTGATCTTACCTAAAGCTAACCATACAATTACCTTCAAGAATCATGCCCTATATTGCTCTATAGAAGTCCAGTTTCAAAGCTCTGCAACTCAACTTCCATAGGTATATTTCTCCATCAATTCTTCAAAATTTTGATATCATTATGATGCTCTCACTGCCTTGGTTCTAGTCACAACACTTGCCTTTATTTGGAAACATATTTTGCACATGAAATTTACAATCCCTTTTCAAAACTTTCCTTTCTAATTGCTTGAGTTACAGTTTATATAAATTTGTCGCAAAGGTGTGGTTGTCTTCGTCTTGAAGAGACGAAGCGAATAACATAGGTCTGAGCTTCTGATTTTACAGTTTGAGAGATCTACAATTCACGTTGGCTGGAGGTTGAATATGATCAACGTGTTATCTTCCAACCAATGAAGGCACGCCACTTGTTTTTTTTAATTTCTTATTTAATAAGTGATCTAGTGTTTTATTCACTAATGACCATGATATGCACAGCGCACCAGATCCCTTGGATTTGATTACTAACGCGTTTTGACTCTCATATATTGGTCCACATCTTTTTGGTTTTTATTTTATTTTCTGATTTTTATATTTAATTTTTTTAAACTTCAAAAAATCATAGAAAATCCATTTTTAATCCAAAAAATCTTGAAAAAATTATGAAAAATATTTTTTATTTTTCTCTTTCTGATTTTTATTTTGTGTTTTGATATTTTTTTTATAAATTTTCACTTTATTTGATTTGTTTTAAATGTTTAAAAATACTTTTATGCATTTTTAAATTCTGAAAAAAATCATGGAAGGATCCAATAATATTGTGACAAATGTTGGTGAGCTTATTTATTTTTTATTTCTAAATTTGTTATTTTTTTTTTATCATTTTTCGTTTAATTTACCTATTTCTTTTAATTTTAAAAATAGTTTATGACTTTTAAAAATTACCAAAATTTTTATAAAAATATTTGAGTTCATTCTGATTTTTCTATGGTCTTAATTTTTATTTCTTGATTAATTAGAACATAGTTGATATTTTTCTCTTTTATTTCTATTTTAAAAACATTTTAAAACCTTTTTAATGTATATATTAAATGCAATATTATTTTGTGATTATTTTCTGGCTAATCTTAGGTTGAATTATTTATTATGAACTTTGTTAACATCGTTGGATCCATGGTGTTGAGTTTAACTCCATAAAAATGGATGAATGATTTTAATAACAGTTTAATTAAAATTTAATTCAAATGTGGTTTGTATTCTTTCCCACCCCTCTTCATCTCATCCCTTTCTTATTGTACTAAGTGTTATTGGAGCATGATCTCTATATCATGTCTCAAAACAATGGTGCATAAATTGCTATTGACTGGCCTCAAAATAGACTTCTATATAAGTCCACTTATGATTGCTTAACATATCGCTAAATTTTGTCTCGATTCGAATAAATGATTATTCGTGGCCCAAACCTATGTTTGCAAGCCCAACTATGTTAATTTGATCCCTTTGATCCAATAAATTTGAGATTCATTGTGTGGAGACTTTGGTTCTACCAATCCTCTAATGGATCTACAACACTTTTGGTCAACACGGATCACTTAAACATCGTTGATCATTAAATGGTACTTGTGAGGATTCTAAATGGATTATGTACTTGACAAAAAGCAAATGTAACTTGTTGTGTGGAGGATTTGGTTCTACCAATCCTCTAATGAGTTCCAAATGTAAGTTTCAATATGTTCATTCAACTAACCACTAATTATTAATTTATTTCGTTTTATGCTTTATGTACCATTTACTTTAAGCATTACATTTTATGTATTGGTATTTTGCTTACTTGAGCATTTTTATCCTTGTTATTTTTGTTTTTCTCACTTGAGCTTTTCTTTTCTTTTTCAAGACACCTAATAATCAACATGAACCCCAAAAAAGGCTTTAATGATACTTGGACTATTTGGTTACTATCCTTGGCATTGTGGAGTATTGGACTTCTTGGACTTAGGATTAGAAACCTTGGCCTATGTTGGAGACCTTGTGACCTTAATTGATATTTTGTCTGGAGTTCTTGAGGTTTACCTCAAGACATTGGGTTGTTTGTTTGTTTTGTGTGCAGGTTATTGTGATTATATTCTTTGTTATAATCTGGAATTCACCTGTATACAGCCGTTACTCTGCCTAATTTTTTAGAAGACTTAATACACTTGAAGTTTTTTTCTCTCAAGAGGTCTAGTATCTTTGCTTGTTTGATTTTAATCCAAAGAATGGGAATTCTATCTTGACTCATAATGTTAAGTATTGGCTTCTTGTTGGTTAGATGGTTCTTATCCTTAGCTTTTTACCTTATGCTTTAGGATAGTTTCTTCTTATCCTCCCATCTTCTTTAATTTCAAAAATCTTCTTCCTCCTTTTGAAAACTCTTCTTGTTTTTAAATTTGAACCACTTTCATAATAAACTTGGACTTAGGCCCATGCATTTTTAAAACCTTTTCATAAACAAACTCCAATCAACTTAATAATACTTTGCCATTTTTTTATGAGAAGACTAAAAGTCAATCAATCTCATCTCAAACTATTTTGCCACTTTGGCTTTTTTATTTTAAAACCTTTCTCAAAAGATTAGACTCTTGTCAATCCTTGTAGTGATGCAAACAACTATATTTCTATAATATGCAGTGAAGTGAGATATTTTCCACTTGGGTGTTGAGTGAGGCATTGTTGATTTTAAAATCCAAGCCATATCCTCCACTTTGAGATGATGCAAAATTCTCCTTTCTCATGATTGTGGGTAGTAAGTATGTTTTCCACACGGACAATGACGATGATGTCTTATCTCATAAAATTAACCAACACACTTATGTTTTAAATTTTTTTAAAGATGAACTACGTGTACCCTGATCCCCTATTGCATGAAAGGTGGTACATAGGCAATAAAGATTCGCAACCACGGCATGTGCAAAAATCATAAAAAAATATATTTCTTTTCTCACCTCCACCATCTATTTTACATACAACATTTTATAGCCAAAATATACAAATTTTTCAAAGCGGTTCCTGCGGAGTACCGTAGATGTTTAGGGTGCTAATACCTTCCCTTTGCATAACCAACCCACTTACCTTGAATCTTTCTCCCTCTTTTTGGGTTACTCGCTCTTTTCCCATTCCTTTGGAAACAATGAAGCGCAGTGGCGATTTTGATTTTGATTTGTATAAGTCTAGTAAATCTAATGGCTTAGTCTTAAACATTTCTACCGCTACAAAGGTCCAGGAAAAAGTTAGGGATTTAAAGTGTATAAATATGTCTCGTTGGATCACCTTACAGCCAATCTTCAATCAAGCTCAAGTAGTACTAGTCAATCCAATCAGCTTCAGACAAGCAGCGAAAGGGATGAGACGCTCAAAGACATAAAAGCAATAGCAGAATGGGAACCCAATGGGATTATTTCACATAGCTGTTTTTCTTTGTATACTATTTTTGTATAATTTCCATTCTTATGACAACATTCTCTTACTAGGATGCATGTCTCCTTGTAAAAAAATGCTTATTTCAAGTTAATACAAAACTATTTCATTGAAAGTGTAAAACTTCTGTTTTTATTTTTCTGTTTTTGTGTGCGAAAACGTCCAGTGGTTATTCTTGAACATATGCATTTGAATGAGAGTACTGCTTACAAATATACACCTAAAAACAGAAAGACATTTTCTAATGACTTTAAGAAATGGGACAATATCTAAGGGCCATCCACAAAATCCCCGCAGATGTTTTCCCCGGTAGATACCTTCTCTAGCAAGTACAGAGGCAGGGATATCCTACTGCAGGGTCTCTGCCATATTCTCAGTATACGGTCTAAAGGGTTTCAGGTGTTCTCATATCCCCAGCGGAGAAAGAATCTTCAAATTACTGCTCCAACAAAAATTCCCCAGTGAAGTCACCAAGCTTCTCAGGATTCCCCAGCAGGATTTCAACAAAATCCCCAAGCGGTGCACAAAGTTTACCTTCCCCGACAGAGTTTATTTCTCTAACAACGGAAGTTCATCTCCCAGCATTTCAACTTCAACACATATAAAGACCTACATTCTTCACCCCCAGCAACAGTCAGGGATTTATTTTCCCTAATTCAACAACACAGCAATGGAACAACAGACATATTCATACATTGCATTCATACATCATTTCTAAAAACAGATAGGAGATTTGAGAAGGAAAAAGAAAAGAAGAAAAAGAAAAGAATTGGTGCGGCCACTATGGGAAGAAGATTTGAGACCCAAGCTAGGAGAGTTCTGGATTTCCCCTCAACGTCTGATGAAGGGGTTGGTAAAGGAAAAGGAGTTGCGGTACCTTGCGAGTCTGAGGCTGAAGAGGAAGAAGAAGAAGAGGATGAAGATTACTCCGAACAGCAGTACCCTCTGGCGGACGATAATTATAAGAATCTAGAGGACCGGCTGGCATCCATGAAGGTACAAAGGGTACCTGGGCTAGATTTCGAAGAACTAGGGTTGGTTGCTGGGATCGTCATTCCCCCCAAGTTCAAAGTGCCTACATTTGCTAAATACGACGGGTTGTCCTGTCCGAAGATGCATCTGCGGTCCTACGTCAGAAAGATCCAACCTCACTCTTCTGATAAGGATCTGTGGGTCCACTTTTTTCAAGATAGTTTGTCGGGTACGCAATTGGACTGGTTCTATCAACTTGAGAGATATGATGTTCATAACTGGGAGGATTTGGCTGCTGCTTTCTACCGACAATACCAATATAACGCAAATTTAGCGCCTACTCGTACTCAACTACAGAGTATGGGTATGGTCTCTAATGAAGGCTTTAAGGAATATGCCCAGAAGTGGCGGGATTTGGCTGGAAGGGTGCAGCCACCATTATCAGATAGAGAGTTGGTTGATATGTTTTTGGGGACCCTGTCAGGTCCATTCTTCAATCACTTGATCGGGAGCTCATCTGTAGGGTTCACCGAATTAATTCTGACAGGTGAAAGGGTCGAAGTTGGCATTAAGAGTGGTAAAATTCAGAAAGATACCTCCGCTTCCACTGCTATCAAGAAGACCTTCCCAGCCAAGAAGGAAGTTTCTACTGTTCACACCCAGAGAAATCAAGGGAGAATGGAGCACCGACCAGCGGTGGGGGCTGTGATGATCCAGAACTCCTCAGCCGATCAACCTCGAAGCAGTCAACCCAGAGCTAACCAGCAAAGGGTAGAAAGGCCACAACGACAGTTCACCCGGATCAATATGACACCTGCTCAGGTCCTCCCTCATCTATTAAAGTTAAACCTTACCAACTTGAAAGAAGCGCCGAAAAACCCAAATACCTCTTCTCCCTATTATCATTCAAATGTAAAATGTGCATATCATTCGGACAGTGTGGGGCACGATACCAATAACTATTGGGCCCTTAAAAACAAGATCCAAGATTTAATAGATGCCAAGGAGGTAGAGTTTGATACCCCTGAAAAACCTAATGTGATATCCGCTCCTATGCCAAAACATGGTGATAATGTCCATGCTATTGTAGAAGATCTTCATGTTACCACTGTTGATGACTTAATGACTCTGTTTCCAATGATCAAGATAAATCTATTGAAAGCTAGAATTTTCCCAGGCTGTGAAAAAGATTGTTACTTTTGTTCGACCTTGCAATCTGACTGTCCGCTGTTGAAGTCAGACATCCAACGCCTGATGGATACTCAAGAAATCCTCTTCAAGAAAACTCCTGTTGCTCCTGTTACTCCTGTTACTCATGTTACTCTTGTTACTCCAATTAATGATATTGCTATAATCACCATTTTCGAAAATCTTTCCAAGACCTGCAAAAGGCCTGTTAAGATTACACCTGATCCAAAGTTTGTACCGCTGAAGATTACCATGCCAGGGCCTATCCCATATAAGTCCAACAAGACAATACCGTGGAATTATGGAGGAGAGATCTTCTACCATGGTGTTAATAAGATCGAATCAGTCGAAGAAAGTTCCAATGAAGAGACTCCTTATGTGGGGAATATTGTGGGGACAAGTAAGATCACTCGTAGCGGAAGAATCTTCTCTCCGGAGATTGCTCCTCCACGGGCAGTCTTCGAACCCTCAAGTGTTCCTGTGCATGTCAAGATATATGTGCGAAGTCCAGTAATTGAAGAAATTGTTACTTCCGAAGCTATACCCTCTGCTGTTACTGCCGATAAAGGTAAGGGGATCCAAGAAACGCCCGTCAGGACGAGGGCTCAGACTTTGGTTATCCCGGAGACCACCCAAAAGGAAATGGAGGAGATTTTAAAGATAATTAAGAAGAGAGACAATGATGTCGTAGAGCAACTGGGGAAAACCCCTTCAAAAATTTCTATGCTGGCTCTATTGATCTGCTCCAAGGCTCATGCCAAAGACTTGATCAAATTCTTGAAGACGGCGCACGTGCCTCAAGAAACTTCTTCGGATCAGTTTCAAGAGTGTGTAGCCAGCCTTACAGCCAACAATGGTCTTGGCTTCTCTGATGCCGATTTAACATCTAAGGTAAGAAAGCATAATGATGCGCTGCATGTCTTGGTAGAGTGCAGAGGGACCACTCTTGCTCACGTTCTGGTTGATACTGGTTCATCTTTAAATGTCCTACCAAAGAAAGCATTGGACAAATTAGACTGTGAAGGTTTGACCTTAAAGCCCAGTAATATCATTGTTAGAGCCTTAGACGGTTCTAAGAGGATGGTTCACGGAGAAGTGGACATTCCAATTAAGGTGGGAACAGAAGTTTTCAACTCTACTTTTTATGTGATGGACATCCGTCCTTCATATTCATGCTTGTTAGGAAGGCCATGGATCCACAACGCTGGGGCAGTCACTTCTTCTCTACACCAGATGCTCAAGTACCCAGTCCAGGGTAAGATCATAACAGTTCATGGTGAGGAGGAGTATATGATAAGCCACCTTAATTCTTTCCGCTACGTGGAGTTAGATGGTTAATTCATAGAAACACCTTTCCAACACTTTGAAGAGTTTTCTCCTGAAGTTGCGGTAGCTAAGACAATGACTGATGTGCCCATCATTACCAAGCCTGTGTCCCGGATGTCATCCCTTAAAGATGCAGAGGCTGTTATCAAGGAAGGAGGAAGTACAGTATGGGGTCAACTGCCAGATTTTCCTTACAAGACAGATAAGTACGGATTGGGTTTCACTGCTGCTAGTCAGAAGGTTGTGCGTTGCTCCCGGGCTAGAGGACCGCCACTGAAAATCACTCATCATGGAGTTCATGCTTTAGAAGATGATGAAGAAGGAAGAAATTTTGAAGACTGGATCTTTCCAACCATTGAAGGAGGACTGAACAACTGGGAGGCGAAAGACTTTGTTCCCATTACTTTCATCAATCAGTAATTTATCTTTTGAACATTTCCTGTTTGGTCTGTAATAACTTTAAAAAATTTGTACACTTTTTGCCTTATGCCTTACCCGGGCCATATAGGTCCATCTGTAAGGGTTTTGATTCTTCATTTTCATATGCCATTTTTAATGAATCATAGAAGTTTTCATATATAAACTTTTGTGTTCATTTTCTTTCTTTTACATTTTATTTTGTTTAAAGGTGGCTATCCCTTACACACACCCACACTCACAAAATGCAGGTACCCATCCACTTCAGATTTCGTGGGTAATAATTCTGCTATGGCCTTCAGTGACTCTGAAGATCTGGTCAATCATGCCGAATACGAAGGTGATGAAGACTGTGAAGTGCCTGGAGAGTTGGCTAGACTTTTGCAACAAGAAGAAAGGCTTATTCTGCCCCATGAAGAGTTGTTATAGACCATCAATTTGGGTACTGCCGAAGACAGAAAAGAGGTTAAAGTGGGGGCCAACCTAGAGCCAAATGTCAAAGAGCGCTTAGTTCAGCTGTTAAATGAATATGTTGTGATCTTCGCCTGGTCCTATGAAGATATTCCGGGATTGGATACAAATATTATGGTTCACCGTCTCCCTACAAGAGAAGACTGTCCACCAATCAAACAGAAAGTCCGTCGAATGAGGCCCGACATGTCCGAAAAGATCAAAGCTGAAGTGATGAAGCAGTTCAATGCTGGCTTTCTTGCTGTTACTTCCTATCCACAATGGGTTGCTAACATTGTGCCCGTGCCTAAGAAGGACGAAAAAGTCAGAATGTGTGTAGACTACAGAGATTTAAACAAGGATAGCCCTAAAGATGGCTTTCCACTACCGCACATTGACATTTTGGTTGACAACACAGCTCAACACAAAGTATTCTCTTTCATGGATGGATTTTCGGGATACAACTAGATCAAAATGGCCCCTGAAGACATGGAGAAGACTACTTTTGTTACGCAGTGGGGTACCTTCTGCTATAAAGTGATGCCATTCGGACTGAAGAATGTCGGGGCAACCTATCAGCGAGCCATGGTAGCTTTGTTTCATGACATGATACATCATGAGATTGAAGTCTGCGTAGACGACATGATAGCCCGTTCACAAACAGAAGAAGAGCACCTCGACCATCTGCAAAAGCTGTTTGTCAGGTTAAAGGAATACAAGCTCAGACTGAACCCTAGCAAGTTCACTTTTGGAGTCAGGTCCGGTAAACTTTTGGGATTCATCGTCAGTAACAAAGGCATCGAGGTTGATCCTGCCAAAGTCAAAGCTATACAAGAAATGCCCACCCCTCGCACTGAGAAGGAGGTCAGAGGTTTCTTGGGACGCCTAAACTACATTGCAAGGTTCATCTCTCACCTAACATCTACCTGTGAGCCAATATTCAAGCTGTTGAAGAAAGATCAGGTGGTTGAATGGAATGATGACTGTCAAGTTGCTTTCGATAAGATCAAGGAGTATTTGCTGGAACCTCCTATCTTGATGCCACCCGTCGAAGGAAGGCCTTTAATCATGTATCTGACTGTCTTAGATAATTCAATGGGGTGCGTATTGGGCAAACATGACGAGTCTGACCGAAAAGAGCATGCAATTTATTACCTTAGCAAAAAGTTTACCGACTGTGAGACTCGCTACTCATTGCTCGAGAAAACTTGCTGCGCTTTGGTATGGGCTGCTCGCCGGCTAAGGCAGTATATGTTGACACATACCACTTTATTAATCTCTAAGATGGATCTAATCAAGTACATCTTCGAGAAGCCTGCTTTATCCGGAAGAATCGCTAGATGGCAGATGATCCTGACTGAGTATGATATCCAGTACACAACCCAAAAAGCTATAAAGGGGAGTGTGTTAGCCGATCATCTGGCCCATCAAGCTGTCGAAGATTACCAATCCATGAGGTTTGACTTTCTCTACGAGGATATCATGACATTGGACAATATTAAAGGTAATAGGCCATATGACAGACCTAAACAAGGATCCCGATGGACCCTGTACTTTGATGGTGCTTCCAACGCACTTGGGAACGGTATCGGTGCGGTACTTATCTCTCTGGAAGGTTGCCATACACCTTTCACTGCTAGACTCTGCTTCAGCTGCACCAACAACATGGCCGAGTATGAAGCTTGTATCTTTGGTCTCGAGGCCGCTATTGACTTGGAAATCAAATCTTTGATTGTATTTGGGGACTCAGCTTTGGTTATCAGTCAAATCAAAGGAGAGTGGGATACTAAGCATCCTAATCTCATCCCATATAAAGAACATGTCCTGACATTGTTGCCTCATTTCGAGCAGATTACCTTCGAGCATTTCCCGCGAGAAGAAAATCAGCTAGCGGACGCTCTGGCTACAATGTCATCCATGTTTAAACTTAACTGGGATAGTGAGGCACCTCAAATCACCATTGAACGAATGGATAAACCTGCACATTGTCACGAGATTAATACCAAAGAAGTGGTGGACTGACCTTAGTTTCATGACGTCAAAAGGTATCTCGAAGCACAAGAATACCCTGAAGGAGCTTCAGTCAATGACAAAAAGTTCTTAAGGAGGTTCGCTATCAAATTCTTTCTGATCAATGGTATCCTATACAAGCACAATCTTGATTATGTCCTACTCCGTTGTGTGGACAAGGTTGAAGCTGAGCAGATCATGGCTGAACTACATAATGGAACCTTTGGCACCCACTCGAGCGGTCATACGATGGCTAAGAAGATTCTACGGGCAGGCTACTACTGGTCTACCATGGAAGCTGATTGTCATCAATATTCCAGTACTTGTCACAAATGCCAAATTTATGCTGACAAGGTACATATTCCCCCAGTTCCTCTCAATGTCTTAACAGCTCCTTGGCCATTCGCGATGTGGGGAATCGACATGATTGGAGAGATCAAGCCTATAACATCCAATGGACACCATTTCATCCTGGTGGCCATTGACTACTTTACCAAGTGGGTCGAAGCAGCTTCCTTCGCCTCCGTTACAAAGAATATGGTTGCCCGCTTCATCAAGCAAAACCTCATATGCCGGTATGGTATCCCCGACAGGATCATCACTGACAATGGGACAAATTTGAACAACACTATGATCATCGCTCTGTGCGAGCAGTTCAAGATTCAACATCACAATTCATCTCCCTATCGGCCTAAGATGAACGGTGTTATCGAAGCTGCAAACAAAAATATCAAGAAGATCATTCAAAAGATGACAGTCACCTACAAGGACTGGCATGATATGTTACCGTTTTCTTTACACGGGTACCGTACAACGGCACGCACTTAAACTGGGGCAACACCCTTTTCTTTGGTATATGGCATAGAAGATGTTTTACCTATCGAGGTTCATATTCCCTCCTTGAGAATCATGAAGGATTCTGGTTTGAGTGAAGATGATTGGATTCAGACCCGGCTTGATCAACTCAACTTGATTGACGAGAAGCGACTTACTACTGTTTTCCATGGTCAGGCGTATCAGAAACGTATGATCAAGGCCTTCAACAAGAAAGTCAAGAGACAAGTATACCAAGTCGGGGACCTTGTAATCAAGCGAATCATCTTGCCGCAAAGTGATCCCAGGGGAAAGTGGACTCCTACTTACGAAGGACCATTTATGATCAAAAACATCTTTTCTGGTGGGGCAATGATTCTGACCACCATGGACGGCGATGACCTGCCGCACCCTGCGAACGCAGACATAGTCAAAAGATACTACGCATAAACGACCCGACAAGTTGAAAACCCGAAAGGGAGACTTGGGAAAAAATGGGCATCCCGGTGAATCGAAAACCCGAAAGGGCGGTTCAGGCAAAAATTAGGGATAAATAAAAAAATTTGTACACCCAGCAAGTTGAAAACCCAAAAGGGCGACTTGGGCAAAAAAGGGTTTCCCGGTGGATCGAAAACCCGAAAGGGCGATCCAGGCAAAAGTTAGGGAATTAAAGCGTATGACTATGTCTCGTTGGATCACTTTAAGGATAATATCTTCACGGAAAAGCTCAAAGCTTTTGATTAATCCAATCATCTGCGGACGAAGAAACGTATGGACAAGATACTCAGAGTTGTGGAGGCTATAGCAGAATGGGACCCCCATGGAATTGTTACACATAGCCATCTTTCTTTGTATAAATTTTCCTCATTTTTTATGACAACATCCTCTTACTAGGATGTTTGTCTCCTTTGTACTAAATACTTACAAAAAGTTAATATAAAGATACTTCAAAGTGCAGAAATTTGTTTGTTTTTTCTTTTTCTTTTTTTTTACACTTGTGTTTTATTTGAAAACGTCCAATGATTTATTAAATAATCATATGCATTTGAATATAATCACTGCTTATAAATAAAACGAAATGAGAAAGAATAATTACTGATAGGTTGAGAGTATAGGAGAATGTCTTTAAGCTCTTCCAGAGGAAATCCCCTGCAATAAATCGTCCAGATCCTCAACAGAGTTAAAACCTTGAAATACACATCCCTAGCGGAGTTAAGTTTCAAAATCCATTACATCAGAGCTAAGATTCTAAACTCCCGATCCCCAGCGGAGCCAGAAGAATTCGAACTACAAACCCTCAGTAAAGATAAAACTTTCTTCCCCAACGGAGTCCAAAACTTCAACCTTTAAACCACAGTGGAAATCATCCGGTTTCTCCAAATCCCCCAGCAAGTTATCTTAAAACCTGGAAATCAACCAGATAACAGTTAACTTTTATCCCCAACCAAGGATAAAACCCCAGAAGATTGGCATACTCCCAAGCTCCTGATACCCTTAACAGAATGAAGATTCTCATTCTTAAAACCCAGAAGATTGGCATACTCCCAAGCTCCTGATACCCTTAACAGAATGAAGATTCTCATTCTTAAAACCCCAGAAGATTGGCATACTCCCAAGCTCCTGATACCCTTAACAGAATGAAGATTCTCATTCTTAAAACTCTAGAAGATTGGAATACACCCAACCTCCTGACCCAAACGCCTAAATGAAGATTATGATTCTTGCTTCCTCAGTAGATTGGCATAAAACCCAAGCTTTTGAAAACTCTCCAACAGGATAAGCATTCTCTCCACAGAGTTATTTCCCTGCAGATCAAAGATTCTCGATCTCGGTTGAAGCCTCCCAGGTTTTGATTCCCCAATAGAGATCTTCAGAGTTTTCCTTATTCCCAGGAAAGTCATGAAGGATTCTCAATTCCCTGCAGAAGTTGTCAAAGCTCTTGTTAATCCCCACAAGTCCCCAAGGATTTTCAATCCCCAGCAGTAGTCCAAAGGATGTCTCATTCTCAACAATCAACGATTTTGAATCTCCAGCAGCAGTCACAGATTTATTTTCCCCGACAGCAGTCAAAGGTTGTATTATCCCCAGCAGTCATGGATTTATTTTCCCCGGCAACAGTCAAAGATTTCATTATCTTCAGCTATCAAGGATATATCACACTCAGCAAGACGGCTACTCAGCTTACATGCGCATCCATTACATTCATATATCATAAACATTGATAGAACACATTTTATTACATCATACATATCATGCAACATAACTTTGTGCTTCAGCTAACATTTTACCCTTTTTAGGATAAGATTAAAAGCTACCTCTAACAAATATTCAATGATCTCAAATACAGTACGGATACACTCTAAGACATGGAAGTCATTCTGCTACTCATTCAGGTCTCGTATTTCAGATACAGTATGGATACACTCCAGATGCGGCATTCATTCTGATATTCATTCAAGAATCAAATACAGTTACAGCTTGGATACGCTCCAGACACGGACACCATTCCTTTGCTCATACAAATCCAATCTCCAGATACAACTCAGATACATTCCAGATACGGATACCATTCTGACATTCATTCTCCTAATTCTCAACAAACAAGTCCAAATGGCATCTTTAAGCCCATTCCCTTAGCTACATTTTGACGAGTGCAAATTTACGGGCACTCTAGTGTCCAATCATCTTTTACCTTCGAGTCACGAAAGGAAAACTCGCCAATCTAACTCTTCAGGTTCAAGAAGATTGAACAGGGGCAGATGTTGTACCCCAAAATTTTCCCTCTCATTTTATCAAGATTTCCCCTCACAAGACTCTTTGGACCCAAGACCAAGCTAGGGTTTACACTGCTCAAGACATCTCCTTGCATTGTTGACCTGAAATTAGGGTTTGAGTCTTGTTGTACCCCAAAATTTTCCCTCCCATATTCCTCAAGATTTGACAAGAATAATTCTCAAATTGTTCAAGGTTGCTCAAGGATTGCACAGTCCAAATACCTCCTAAGCCAGCTGAAATTAAGGTTTTGGTTCTTTCAAGGAATTAGGGTTTTCAATGCTTCAATCAAGTCTCATAGGCCCATATACATTCTCAAGCATCTACATGTCAAGTTTCAAGACTCACAGTGCCAATTTGCACAGTCAAAAGCTCCATTTGATCCACAGTCAACTGCAAGGGCAAAATGGTCATTTCACAGTCAAAAGTCAGAATTTTTGGTCAACATCTTCTTTTGAGTTCACAATCATCATTTGATCAAGTCTTGATCATGATTCCACAAGCATAGCTCAAAAACCATCAAGATGCAAAAAGTTACTATTTTTGGACAGTAGAAAAGTCAACTGTATCTTGACCAGGGCATAACTTTCTCATGGTTTGTCAGAAAAATTCCATCCAATTCTCATTTTGAAGGGGATGAAATTTCCTACAACCCATCTTCACACTCCAAGTTCAAGAAATGCTCTCACAAAAGGTTATCAATTTCTACATTATAGGTCAAATTCAAAAGTCAACAAAAGTGCACTTTAAGTCAAAGACCATAACTTGATATTGGTAAATCCAAATGACATGGGACCAAAGGCATTGGTTAAAGGACTTAAAGACCTTTCCAAAATGTCCAAGAACATGTTCATATGATCAAAATTGAGCAAGTTATGCATTGGAGAAGTTGGGAAATTTTTAGGAATTTGCAAAAGTCAACTTTGCTCAAAACACCTTATTTTTGCTAATGGGCCTCAAATCTCTTCTTGAAACTTCATCCATGGCCTATGCACGACCCATCAAGCTTAATGGAATTTATTTTCTTATTTTTATTGATTAATTGGACTTTTAATTAATATTAATTCATTTAATTAATTTAAATTGTAGGAAAATGCAAGATTTGATTTTTCAATCAATTTGTGAAGCAAATATGGTCAAGATATGCTGGCAATTTCGTGCACAAAGTCAAAGATACAAAAAATCCAAATTTGGCAACATTTTCCAATCATGAAAAATCAAAAAGATTTGATTTCCAATCAAGGATTCAATCATCATTGCAATGGATTCTTGCTCAAGCTTTTGACCTAATTCCATTCTCTTATACATAAGCAAGAAAACCCTGATGCAAAGGACGGGAAAAAGCTGCAGAAAAAAGCCATAGCATATTGAGAAAATTCAAGAAAATTGCAAACTGGTTTTTGCATTCTAGGGCGATTTAAGGAATTTTGTTGATTCTAATACACTACAGGAGGTTCCCAGAACGTGTGGCAATCAAATTCCAGCTTCATAACTCAAAGAATCATCGCTTACGGTTTCACGGTTTGCTTTTTATTTTCATAATCGTACAGCTTAATTCATGCATATTTAACATGCTTTTGTGTTTGATTTGTATTGATAGGGACCGTATGAAGTTAATGGTATAACTTAATTGAACTGAAACTCCCTAAATCACAAGATGCCATAGTTGAATTTTTAGGATTCGTGAGCTTTGAATTGGGGCTTTACAATCCAGGAACAATTAGGATTCATAAGGCACATGGTTGGAATCGTTGAACCAAGACGAACACAAATCACCCATCGCGAAATATTTATATATGCTATAGCTCTAATCGCTATTTTTCGTCGCCATAGTTTGTGGGGGGTAAAAACCCCCGCTATCTAATATTGTTTTTGCAGGTACAGCGAGGAAGATGATGGGGTGTTGATTCATGGTTGGCTGATTTGAAAATACGTGCGTTTTTATTGTGTCACAACATATTATTTAATTTCTTAATATAATAATCGCTTATCATTCTAATAACAGTTGAAGCATGATGGTGGAGTGGTTAGTGTGTTGAGTTGGAAGCATTGGGACCTGGGTTCGAACCCCAGGTCCCCCAAAACATTTGTTTCTATTTTTCTTCACATGATCATATGCAAGTTCCAAAGTGAGGTCTACCATATACCTCAAATTTCAGCACGCCATGTGTCTCTAAGCCTGGACCAGTGGTCATGAGTGGAAGACTACCATGCTCCCTAGTCAATCAACGCCTGGGTGATCAGGAAAGTCATAGAGGCTTGCAGCTAGTGGGCCTAAAAATTGCCAAACATACCTCCTAATTGGGCCAGCACCCCCCTGGGTTTATTCTTTCTTTTCTTCTTTTATATTTCTTATTTTAATTATCTATTATAATTATTATTATTATTATTTAACTAACCAAATTAATTTTTTCATAATAAAAAATCAGAAAACTAAAATATAAATATTTATTATTATTTATTAATTTCACCCTTAATTTATTATTTTTGTAAATAAATACTAACATAATTAATTTAGTTCTTAATTAGGTTAATTTCAATATTTTCACAATAAATAAAATTAATAGAGAATTAGGGTTCTTGACTTTTAATCATGTTTTTTTTTAAACATTAAAAAACTCAAAAAATATTTTTTCTTTTATTTAATTAATTAATTAGTCTAGGTTTAATTTAATTAAATGTAAAAATAACCAAAACTTCTTTCTTTTTTCAAAAAAGGGTCAAAACACTAAGGACTTCTCCGATTCAAGTTTTTCGCGCATATTATTTTTGATCCATTATTATGTAATTGCTCCGAGGATGTAATAGCTTTAATTAGGATTTTTTATCGCTTTCATTTAATTTTCGCAATTTACTTTTTCAAGGGTTTGCTTTTGGCGATGTAAATACCCGACGCCTTGTAATAGCGTAGATTCATTTTCCGCAAACTATTAATTGCTAGATGTATGTTAACTAGGCTATGCATGACAAGACTTATCTCTGAAATTAAAATCAATCGTAGCTCACCATACCATGTACAAAGATAACATAACTGAAACTTGACACACTCGCACATGCCACTCCTAGTGTACGCCTCACTTGGTTGCCTCGACGTGGTCATTGAGTATAGGGTGTTTTAGAGGTCGCCCTCCTGTCTAAAGATCAAAGTTGCCTCGAAACGGTTGCCTCGATAAAAAACGATCTAAGACATTAGGGTTACCGTTAAGGCGTCCTACTATTGCTTTAGTGACCACATGTCCCTATAATCGAATTGACCCGAAAACTCCAACGACGGTGCTACCTACTTCTCAATAGTGGGATAGTACTGTCTAAAGGACATTTACACAGCTTAATTTCTTTTGAGTAGGTAGAGGTTCTCAGGTACTTGCTCTTTCAAAACACAAATACTTTTCGCACCTACACTTTTCTGACAAAAGTTTTCAAACAACACTTCATGCACTCTTGAGGACTGATACAAGAGTTAAATTGAAGTTTTCAAACAAACATTTTCAAAACCCACAAACACAAGAAAAGCAAAACATTTTGAAAACATAGTGAGCAAGTACCTAAGAGCCCGTGGATAACCACAGATAGAAAGGGTGCTAACACCTTCCCTTTCTATAATCTACCTCCCAAACCGAGAAACATATCGAAAAGGAATTTTGCTGTGCTTTTGTCCTTTCCTTGTTGGAGAAAATAAAAGACGGTGGCGACTCTTGCTTACCGCGACATTTCACGAACCAGCATTAAAAACAGTCAGTTCTATTTCCACCGATCACAGAACTGGCGACTCTGCTGGGGAGAATCTAAATAAGTGAGGTGTACCTTAGGATTAGATCACTATGTTTTCAATTGTATGCGTTGAATGCTTTAATATTGTGGGATTGTATCGGAGTTTTATAGATCCTAACCCGGATCTGGGGATACCCTTTAGAAGTAGCAATAAACTGTGAGGGAACTGTGCAGGGTATACCGACATGGTTGAAGCAGTTGCTACGTTGATGTGGCACTTTGGTGAGTACCGGTAACCCTTGATTCAAGTCAAGGAGAGTACGGGGCCTCCGCGTGGTGTCGCGAAGCATCAACTGACCTTAGAACCTTACTTGACCATCCTGGCCTCTTTAGGGGTAGTGAGATGACCGACTTTGGTGCAGTCTGAAGTTGGTAGATACTCGATACTACACTTATTGAGGGTTGTTTTCTTGGAATATTTTGGTCACCAGTTAAGTAGCTAAATCAAAACAATGAACATAGAAAACAATCCAATGATATTGAGCTCCTTAGAACCCGATTACTATTTTCTAGGACAGGTCTTAACCAACTAAAACTGAAAGAGGGTAGTACCTAAACTTCATGCCAGCCTGAAATCTAAGGGCTCTTTTGTATGACTTGTGTGCCTTTACCATGTTTGCCTTCTGTGAATACTTGTGGTGTGCCTTTATCATAACATCATAACATCATAAAGCATCATGTGCATCTGCTAACCATTTCAAGGGTTCGGATCTTCATCTTTATTCTTGTTTTGTAGGACATGGAGTCTCTCCGCAGGAAAACAATTCAGGTCAACCTTGTAAGGATTCCTCCTCAGCTCAAGGAGCTTACATCCAGGATTCCCGAGAACTCTCTTTTCAGTGAAAGACATGGTAGACTACTCAGCTTGGTCAACACCAACATTGAAGAAGATATGATAAAAGTTCTCTCCCAGTTCTTTGACCCCCTGCACCACTGTTTTACATTCCCAGATTATCAATTGGTGCCTACTATGGAGGAATTTTCTCAACTTCTGAGAATTCCTATTCTTAGTCAACTACCCTACAACGGTACGGAAAAGGAACCAAAACTTGAAGAGGTTGCTCAAGCATTACTTCTGCAACCATCTGACATCAAGGGGCATTGGGAAATCAGAAGTGGTATCAAGGGATTCTTGGCAAAGTTCTTGTTTGAGAAGGCACAAGAATGTTGGAATTCTCTTGATCTACAAGCCTTTGAAGAGATTGTGGCACTCCTTGTCTATGGGTTGGTGTTGTTCCCAAATCCTGATCAACTTATAGATATAAATGTTGTCAAGATTTTTATGTCCAGGAATCCTATACCTACATTGCTTGGGGACATCCTTCACTCATTTTACACTCGAACAATGAGAAAAAGAGGTGTTCTCATGTGCTGTACTCCTCTCCTGGCAAGGTGGTTTATTTCTCACCTTCCACAATCAATTTTGAAGAACGAGCAGGGTTTAAGGTGGTCACAACGGCTGATGACCCTCACACATTCTAGTATACATTGGTGTTCTCGGTCCAGAGAAAATGTCACTATCATTGACCGTTGCGGAGAATTTCCTAATGTTCCTTTACTTGGAATTAGAGGAGGCATTACCTACAACCCTTGTTTGGCTTTGAGACAATTTGGATATGCTCGGAGGGATAGAAGTCATGACATGCAGATTCCTGACATAGTTTTTGACTTCGACAACGATGCGCAAGGACTTCACCAAAGGTTCATCAGAGCTTGGAGGATGCCTAACAAGGTAGATAGTAAGACATTGGGGCACAAGAATTCCATCCCCCTTGAGCCTTACCTCAAGTGGGTACGAACCCGCTCTCAGAAGCTTATGATGCCATATCCTCACATTCTCCCCGTGATCAAAGAGCCTGTTATGGAAGGAGAGGTTTCATACACCATTCTACATCCTGACATGCCAACATCATGGGAAGAAATGCAAAAGAGTTGGATCCAACTCAAGGAAGAACGGAATGCTTTTGAAGCCAGCTTACATGCCAGTGAGAAGAAGGTCTTGGAGCTCACCCGCCTACTTCACGAGGAAAAGACCCTTAACACTTACATCACTCCAAAAAGGATGCGCAATGTCTTTTTACATTAAGTATTTTGTAATATTTCGCCCATGAGGCACTGATGTACTAAACAAATTACTTCTTAATATGACGGGTGTTCCTTTTTTTTGTCTGCAACAAATTTGAATTTTCGAACCCTTGAATGCATTGCATAAATAGAATACCATTCATCATATGCATAACAGGTACTGTTGTACCCCAAAATTTTCCCTCCCATATTCTTCAAGAATTGCAAAGAGCATGCTTCAAAATCTCCCCAAGGGTTGCACAGTTCAAGGGCCTCCTAACAGTCAAAAACTAGGGTTTTGGTTCTGACAAAGAAATTGAAGTTTCCAAGGGTCCAATCAAGTCCCACATGCCTATAAACATGGTCAAGCATCCTCATACCAAGTTTCAAGACTTACAGCACAAAATTGCACAGTCAGAAACCCTAATTGCTCAGCAGTCAACTGCAGGGGCAAAATGGTCATTTGACAGTCAAAAGTTCAAATTTTTGGTCAACATCTTATTTTGAAGCCACAAACATCATTTGATCAATTCTTGATCATGATTTTCAAGGCATGGCTCAAAAAGTCTCAAGATGCAAAAGTTTCCATATTTGGACAGTTGAAAAAGTCAACTGTAACTTGACCAAGGCATAACTTCCACATGGTTTATTAGAAAAATTCCATCCAAAGCTCATTTTTAAGAGAAAGACATTTCCTACAACTCCTCTTCACACTTCAAGTCCAAGAAATGCTCTCACAAAAAGTTATCAATTTCAACATTATAGGTCATTTTCAAAAGTCAACAAAAAGGCACTTTAAGTCAAAGGCCATAACTTGAGATTGGTAAATCAAATTGACATGGGACCAAAGGCATTGGTTAGAGGACTTCAAGACCTTTCTAAAATGTCCAAGAACATGATCAAAGCTTAAAAAT
Source organism: Vicia faba (assembly GCA_948472305.1). Lineage (NCBI taxonomy): Eukaryota > Viridiplantae > Streptophyta > Magnoliopsida > Fabales > Fabaceae > Vicia > Vicia faba. The sequence continues at coordinate 467,284,199 of OX451736.1, forward strand.
TGAGCAAGATATGCCTTGTGGAAGTTGGGGAATTTTTGGGCATTTTGAAAAGTCAACTTTGCTTCAAATACCTTAAAATTGCTAATGGGCCACATTTTCTTCCAAGATTCATCATCCAAAGACTGTGCACGACCATTTGGCCCAAAGGGGATTTATTTCATCATTTTTATTTATTTGTTTGAATTTTTAATTACTATTAATTCATTTAATAAAATAAAATATGACAAAAATACTAAAATAAGGTTTTCAAATCTTTTTGTGCAGAATAAACTCTCCTTAAAGGCTCAAGATTCGTGCATACCCAAAATTGGAAGGTTTGGCCATGATTGACATCAAAATCACATGAAAAGATTTGAAAAAAATATGCATGAAAATCAAATATTCCATACATCAATGCAAAAGGTTTTGGATCCAAATTTCAACCCTAATCCGTTCCCATACATATACTGATGCAAACCCTAAAGCTGAAGACACTGAAAGCTGCGCTCAAGCCATAAACAAACTTTGAATTTTTGGAGAAATTTTTCAAAACTGTTTTCCTATTTTCAGCAGGTTTCAAGGCAAAACAATAATTCCATTGCACTCCTGACACCTCCAGGAATCTTCCTGAATCAAAATCATAACTTCTAACATCAAGAAACGGTAGAACCATGTCACACTTTTCATGAAAATATGCATAATCGTGTTTAAGTTTCTGGGCATCTTTCATACATTTTAATTGTTGTTTTATGCTAATATGATCCTTCTAAAGCTAACCATACTGTTTAATTGAGTTTTTATCGCCTATATGCCAAATTACCATTGAAGCTTTCTAGGGTTTCAGAGTTGCAAAATTAGGGGTTTCCTTGTCTAGAAAAATTAGACCACGAGACCAAGGCTATTGGATTCAGAAGCTTCACGTGAATCGTTCCCATAGCTCGCGATCAATTTATGATCAACAGGGTGCTAATCGCTATTTTTATGCTTGCCATTTAGTGGGGGTTTAAAACCCCCGCTATCTCTTTTATTTTGCAGGTTCAACATGAAGAAGATGATGCGTGGAAGCTTCTGAGTGGTCTGTTCAAAGTTGGCGTGTAATTTGTTTTGATTCAGGCCACTAACTCTTTTTTTCTTATAATAATTGCATCCTATTAATGTTACAAAGAAAGCAGATGGCACAGTTGGTTGAGGCATTGTATTGGTAAGCAACGGGACCTGGGTTCGATTCCCAGGTCCCCTCCTTTTCTCCATATTATTTTTCTAACCATGTTCCTATGTAGCTCGCTTCTAGAGGTTCATCGTACACTCAATATCCCAGCTTGCCACATGGCCAATAACCTCAATCCAAGGGCCCTGATCTGATGAACACCATGGGCACCAGTCAATGCACACTCACGTGGTCAGAAAAGTCAACTGAAGGCCTTAATGATTGGGCCTAATTACTGGCCAAAATACCTCCAAACTGGGGTCAGCACCCCCAAGGGTTTGCAATTCTTTTCTTTTTTTTTTTTCTATTTTTCCATTATTTGTGTTAATTCAATTATTTCCTTTTAATTCTTTAAATTAATATATTTTCATAACATAAAAAATAATAAAAAAATCAGAAAGTCACAAAATAAAATATATTTTATTTAAATGTTATTTTTGTAAATAAATGTTATCAATTAATTTAGTTTTTTTATTCTAGGATTAATTTTAACGTTTTCTTAATAAACTTAAAAAATTTGTAGAATTAGGTTTTAATTACTTTTATCTTTTTTTCCTTTTCTTTTATCATCACTAATAATTAATTATTTATTTTTGTAAATAAAATTGAATTAATTAATTAGGTTAACTTTAGGTTTAATTTTCACATTTTCTTAATAGATAAAAATAGTTAGAATTAGGGTTAATTAACTTTTTAATTTCATTTAATTCTCTCATTAAAATCAATAAATACGAAAAACTCAAAAATAATTCATTTTCTCATTTAACTTAATTTAATTTGTTAATTATAATTTAATTTCCTAAAAAGGGTCCAACGCCCTCGCATTCCCGATTTTACTTATTCTCGCATTTTTATTTTATTTCCTTTTTCATGTAATTCTCCCAAAGCCATGTAATAGCTTAATTAGATATTTGTCTTTCGCATTTTTATTTTCAAATCGGGTCCTGGATTTAATTTGGCGATGTGGACCCGCGCCTTTGTAATAGCGTAGGATTTTTAAATTCCGCATCTTTTAAACTGTTAATTAAATTGCATGAAAGAATGAATGTTAAAATAAAAACAAAAGCGTAGATCACCAATACATGACAAGACAAAAATATCTGAAAACGACACACAAATCACACACCACCCCTAGGGTACTTCTCACTGTTGCCTTGCCCCTCGAAAGGTGATCGTCGAGTAGAGGACGTTTTAGTAAGTCCTCATGTCCATGAACATGGCATGAGGGTAGCTTCTAAGGTGTCTTCCTATTGCTCCGGTGATCACCATGTCCCGAACCCTCGAATTGACCCGAACACCTCCAACGGTGGTGCTACCTACCTCTCAATGGTGGGATAGCACTACTTTAAGGACATTTACACAGACGAATTCCTTAGGGTAGGTAGACGACTCTAGATACTTGCTCTAATTTCAAAACAAATCAAAAATACTTTTCACACCGACACCTTTTCAAAAAGCTTTCGAAAGCAACTTTTCAAACACTCTTGAGGACTGATACAAGAGTCGAACTGAAATTTTCAAAGAACCTTTTTTAAACCCACAATTGAAAAGCAAACAAACCTTTTGAAAACACAAATGAGCAAGTATCTAAGAGCCCATGGATAACCATGGATAGAAAGGGTGCTAACACCTTCCCTTTCTATAATCTACCTCCCGAACCGAGAGCAATCTCTATAAGGAATTTTTCTGTGCTTTTGTCCTTTCCATTTGGAGAAAATAAAAGACGGTGGCGACTCTTGCTTCTGCGACATTTCGCGAACCAGCGTTAAACAGTCAGTTCCAGATCCACCGATCACAGAACTGGCGACTCTGCTGGGGATACTAATAAAGTGAGGTGTACCTTAGGATTAGTTCATAATTGTGTTTTCAATTGTATTGATTTGCTTGCTTTATTATTATGGGACTGTCTCGGGAGTTCTATAGATCCTAACCCGGATCTGGGGATACCTTCTTAGAAAGTAGCAACAAGGCTGTGAGGGAACTGTGTGGGGTATACCGACATGGTTGAAACAGTCTGCTACGTTGATGTGGCACTTTGGTGTGTACCGGTAACCCTTGAGTTCAGTCAAGGAGAGTACGGGGCCTCCGCGTGGTGTCGTGAAGCATCAACAGACCTTAGGAACCTTAATTGAACTATCTTGGCCTCTTTAGGGTAGTGAGATAACTGACTTTGGTGCAGTCCGAGGTTGGTTGATACTCGATACTACACTCAATTGAGGGTTGCTTTCCTGGAATATTTCGGTCGCCAGTTCAGTGGCTAAATCGAAACGATGAACAATGAAAGCAATCCAGTGATGTTGGGACCCTTAGAACCCGGTTACTTCTAATAGGACAGGTTGAACCCACCAACTTCAAGAGGGTAATACCCAAACCCCATGTTGGCCTAAACTCTAAGGGCTTGTCTTGTGTGACTTGTGTGCCTTACATGTTTGCCTTTGTAAATATCTGTGGTGTGTTTAATCATAGCATCATGACATCATCCAGCATCATATGCATTGACTAACCATTTCAGGGGTTCGAATTTTCATCTTTGTTCTTGTTTTGTAGGACATGGAAACCGTTCGCAGAAAGACAATTCAAATCAGCCTCGTAAGGGTCCCTCCTCAGCTTAAGGAGCTTATATCCAGGATTCCCGAGAGCTCTTCATTCAGTGAAAGACATGGAAGACTCATCAGCTTGGTCAATACCAACATTGAGGAAGATATGATAAAAGTCCTATTCCAGTTCTTTGACCCTCTGCATCACTGTTTCACTTTCCTGGATTATCAGCTGGTACCTACATTAGAGGAGTTCTCCCGGCTCCTGAAGATCCCTATCCTTGATCAATTACCCTACAACGGTACGGAAAAGGAACCCAAACTTGAAGAGATTGCTAAAGCCTTACACCTACAATCATCTGACCTCAAGGGACATTGGGAAGTTAGAAGTGGTATCAAAGGGTTCTTAGCCAGGTTTCTGTTTGAAAAGGCCCATGAATGTTGGAACTCCCTTGACTTACAAGCTTTTGAAGAAGTTGTGGCCCTCCTTGTCTATGGTTTGGTGTTGTTCCCTAACCCAGATCAGCTTATAGATATCAGTGCTGTCCAGATCTTCATGTCCAGGAATCCTATACCTACGTTGCTGGGGGACATCCTTCACTCATGTTACACTCGAACCATGAGAAAAAGAGGTGTCCTTATGTGCTGCACTCCTCTCCTGGGAAGGTGGTTTATTTTGCACCTTCCACAATCAGTTTTGAAGAACGAGCGGGGTTTGAGATGGTCACAACGATTGATGACTCTTACACATGCAGACATACATTGGTGCCCTCGGTCCAGAGAGGATGTCACTATCATTGATCGTTGCGGGGAGTACCCTAATGTTCCTTTACTTGGAATCAGAGGAGGTATTACTTACAACCCGTGCCTGGCTTGGAGACAGTTTGGTTATGCTCGAAGGGATGGCCCTCATGACATGTTAATTCCTGACATAGTTTTTGACTTCGACAACGATGCACAAGGACTTCGCCAGAGATTTATCAGAGCTTGGAGGATGCCAAGTAGGATAGACAGCAAGACACTGGGGCACAGGAACTCCATCCCATTGGAACCTTATCTCAAGTGGGTACGCGCCCGCTCCCAGCAGTTAGTAATGCCTTATCCTCATATGCTCCCAGTAATCAAAGAGCCAGTCTCGGAAGGAGAGGTGTCCCACACCATTCAGCATCCTGACATGCCCACGTCCTGGGAAGAGATGCAGAAGAGTTGGATCCAGCTTAAGGAAGAACGGAATTCTCTTGAGACCAGTCTACATGCTAGTGAAAAGAAGGTCCTGGAGCTCACCCGCCTATTGCATGAGGAGAGGAATCTCAACACCTACATAGCTCCAAAGAGGATGCGTAGTGTCTTTTGGGATTGATTTGCTTTGTAATTTGTGCCCATGAGGCTTTGATGTACTGAACAATTATTTCCTTAATGATAACGTGTGTTCCTTTTTGTCTACAACAAATTTGAACTTTCGAACCCTTGAATGCATTGCATAAACACATATCATTCATCATGTGCATAGCAGGTTTTCTTCTTTTCAGGTTGCTTACTGTTCTTCGCTGTTTATTTCAGCATCATGAATCCTGACTCATCATCAACCGAGATGTCCATCAAGGCTCTTCAGGTGCAGAATGCGCAATTTCAGGAACTAATCATGGGTTTGGCTCAGGGCCAAGAAGAGCTGAAGGCTCTGCTCCTGAAGAAGGAGAAGAAGAAGAAGAAGAGAACTGTTCTTTTCAACTCGGGCCGAAGGTTTGGCAACACTCTGCAGAATGAAGAGGCTGGTTCTTCTATAAGCAAGAGCAGTCCCCAAGGGGGAAAAGGTCCTAGTCCGGTAGTCTCTAACAACGAGACTAATTTTGATGAGGAACAGTATCCTCCGGCTGAAGACCGGTACAAGCAGTTGGAGGACAGACTGAATGCAATGGAGATCCAACAAGTGCCTGGGCTGGATTTCGGAGACTTGGGTTTGTCTACTGGTGTGATCATTCCTCATAAGTTCAAAGCACCATCTTTTACCAAGTATGACGGGGCGTCTTGTCCCAAGCTGCACCTCAGATCTTACGTGCGGAAGATTCAACCGTACTCAGTGGACAAAAACTTGTGGATCCACTTCTTCCAGGAGAGTCTTTCAGGGACTCATCTCGAATGGTTCTATCAGCTGGATGGGACCAAGGTTCGTAACTGGGAGGAGTTGGCTACTGCTTTTTACAAGCAGTATCAATATAATGCCGACCTTGCTCCTACGCGTACCCAACTCCAGGGTATGTCGCTAGGGTCAAGCGAAGGTTTTAAAGAGTACGCATAGAAGTGGAGGGATCTGGCTGGCAGGGTGCAGCCTCCGTTAACTGACCGGGAGTTGGTGGATATGTTCTTGGGGACCCTATCTGGGCCATTTTTCAATCATCTTATCGGGAATTCGTCTGCAGGGTTTATCGATCTTATTCTGACTGGAGAGAGAATAGAGGCTGGGATGAAGTCTGGTAAAATTCAGAAGGGTGCATCTGCAAGCTCTGAGAAGAAGCACTTTAAGAAGGAGGCCAGTGCTGTATACAGGTCTAGAAGACAAGAGAAACCTGAGCGCCGCCAGTCTGTCAACGCGGTGATGATTGCTAAGCCTGCTGCCGCTCCTCGGCAAACCAATCCTCAAAGGGCTGAAAGACCCAGGAGAGAGTTTACCCGTTTGAGTATGACTTTATCGCAAATCTTGCCGCAGTTGCTGTCCACCAACCTAGTGACTGTTAGAGAAGCCCCGAAAGTTGTAAACACTGCCTCTCCCAAGTACAACCCAAATGCTCGCTGTGTTTATCACTCCGATAGCCCGGGGCATTCCACTGACGACTGTTGGGCCTTAAGGAATAAGGTGCAAGACCTTATTGACGCAAAAGAGATACAGTTTGAAGCGCCTGAGAGGCCAAATGTGGTGACTGCTCCTATGCCCCAGCATGGAGTGAATGTCGTTGATGAAAATGTATACGCCGTTTCTGTGAATGATGTAGCCACTCCCTTGATGACTGTCAAGAGGAACCTACTGCTGGCCGGTTTATTTCCGGGTTGTAGTGAAGGTTGCCTTTTCTATGTTGTTTCCCTATCTGGTTGTCCTTTGCTGAAGTTGGGCATCCAAAGCCTAATGGACAGCAAAGAGATTCTGTTCAAGAAGTCTGCTATTCAGTTTGTTCCGGTAGAAGAAGTTTCTGTTGTTACAATTTTCCATAATCCAATCAAGGCTCTTCCAAGGAAGCCGGTTCAAATCATGACTGTCGCACCCGTTGTTATTACTGTTCCGGGGCCTCTCCCCTACGAATCTGATAAGGCTGTCCCCTGGCACTATGGGGCAGACGTGTATGTTCATGGAATCAAGCAAGAGTTCAACACTGGCACCAGTATCAGCAATATCACTGGTCCAGCAAAGGTTACCCGCAATGGCAGGCTCTTCTCGCCTGACATTGCACCACCCGCTATTCGAAGACCCCTCACTATAACACCTGCAAGTGTACCTGTTCCCGTGTCTGATCAAGTTGTTTCCCCTGCTGCCGAGTCATCCAATGCTCGGGGCAAAGGGATTGAAGATGAGCCTGCCCGGATGGAGGCACCAAAATCTGTGACTGCTGAGGCCTCCCAACAAGAGATGGAGGAAATTCTAAAAATAATCAAGAAGAGTGACTTTAATGTTGTGGAGCAGCTAGGGCATACACCCTCCAAGATCTCAATGCTCTCCTTATTACTGTGCTCAGAGGCCCATGCTAAGGCCCTGATTTCATTTCTCAAGATGGCCCATGTGCCACAGGAGACATCTGCCGTCCAGTTCACTGATTGTGTAGCCAATCTGACAGCGGACAATGGGTTGGGTTTCTCGGATGCTGACCTTACTACTAAGGGAAAGGACCACAATGATGCCCTACATGTCTCTATTGAATGCAGGGGCACTACTCTTGCGCACGTGTTGGTGGATACTGGTTCTTCCCTAAATGTGCTACCCAAGAAAGCCTTAGACCGTTTGGATTGTGAAGGCCTGGAGCTGAAACCTAGCAATATCATCGTCAGAGCCTTTGACGGTTCCAAGAGGATGGTTCATGGAGAGGTAGACATTCCTATCCGGGTGGGTTCTCAGGTGTTCGACTCTACTTTCTATGTGATGGATATCCGTCCATCGTATTCTTGTCTACTGGGTCGATCTTGGATCCACAAAGCTGGGGCAGTGACCTCTACCTTGCACCAGAAGCTCAAGTACCCCGTCAGAGGGAAGATTGTCACCGTGCAGGGAGAGGAGGAGTATATGGTGAGCCATTTGAATTCCTTCAGGTATATTGAGATGGACGGGGAGTTCATTGAAACCCCCTTTCAGCATTTCGAGGAGGTACCTCCAACATTGGCAGCAGCGGAAACAGTGGTCGAAGAGGATGTTCCTTTGAAGATGGCTTCCTTGAAGGATGCCCGGGCTATGATCAAGAAAGGTGAATGTGCTAACTGGGGCAGGCTCCCTGATTTTACACCTAAAACTGACAAGTTTGGACTGGGTTTTACTGCAGAGGGTCAGAAGGCTATGCGCAAGGCCAAGACTAGAAGACCTCCTGTGCTCATTACCAACCTAGGAGTGAATGCTGTGGGAGATGAAGATGAAGTGGGAGAGTCAGAGTTCAATAGCTGGATCTACCCAACAACTGGTGGCGGATTGACCAATTGGATTGCCAAAGATCATACTCCTGTTACTTTTGTTACGCAGTAATAAACTCCTTTGTTTTGTTATTTGTAATAAACAATTAAAACTCTATGGCCCGGTGTCTTACCCGAGGCACCGTTGGTTTCATTTGTGAGGGCATATAAATTGTCATTTCATATATCATGAATAAAGATCTTGGACGTTTTCTCGCATTTCAAATCTTATGCTCCGTTTATTTCTTTCCTTTCTTTATATATTGCAAAACAGTTGTATTTACACACACTCACTCATACAGGTTTCAATCCACTCTGGATCTCACTGGTAACGACTCTGCTACTGCCAGTTATGACTTCGAAAATCCGATCAACTTATCCGAAGACGAAGGTGAAGATGACTGCGAAGTGCCTGGCGAGCTTGCAAGACTGTTACTCCAGGAAGAGAGGGCAATTCAACCACATGAAGAGCTAGTGGAAACAATAAACCTGGGTACTGATACAGACAGAAAGGAGGTAAAGATTGGTGCCAACCTAGAGCTCAGCGTGAAGCAACGGTTGACTCAGATGCTACATGATTATGTGGAGATATTTGCCTGGTCCTACGAAGATATGCCCGGGTTAGATACCGATATTGTGGTCCATCATTTGCCTACCAAGGAAGACTGCCCCCCGGTTAAGCAAAAGGTCCGCCGTATGCGTCCAGAGATGTCTGAGAAGATCAAAGCCGAGGTTATGAAACAGTTTGATGCCGGGTTCCTTGCAGTGACTTCTTACCCTCAGTGGGTTGCTAATGTGGTGCCGGTACCAAAGAAAGATGGAAAGGTCAGAATGTGTGTCGATTACAGGGATCTGAACAGGGCCAGCCCCAAAGATGACTTCCCCCTACCTCACATTGATGTCCTTGTTGACAATACAGCTCAGCATAAGGTGTTCTCCTTCATGGATGGCTTCTCAGGTTACAATCAGATCAAGATGGCACCTGAAGACATGGAAAAGACTACCTTCGTCACTCAGTGGGGCACCTTCTGCTACAAGGTCATGCCTTTCGGACTGAAGAACGCTGGGGCAACCTACCAACGTGCCATGGTTGCTTTATTTCATGATATGATCCATCATGAGATAGAAGTGTATGTTGACGACATGATCGCAAGGTCCCAAACTGAGGAAGAGCACTTAGATCATCTGCAGAAGTTGTTTGACCGTTTGAAACTGTACAAGCTGAGGTTGAACCCGAACAAGTGCACCTTCGGGGTAAGATCTGGAAAGTTTCTAGGCTTCGTCGTAAGTGATAAGGGTATTCAAGTGGACCCTGCCAAGGTTAAAGCTATTCAAGAGATGCCAGTTCCTAAGACAGAAAGAGGTCAGAGGCTTTTTAGGACGCCTGAATTACATTGCTCGATTCATCTCACACCTGACTGCTACCTGTGAGCCAATCTTCAAGCTGCTGAAGAAAGATCAGGTAGTACGTTGGAATGATGAATGCCAGGCTGCTTTTGACAGAATCAAGGAGTATCTCCAAGAACCACCCATCCTTATGCCACCGGTTGAGGGGAGACCTCTGATACTATACCTGGCAGTGCTTGACGACTCAATGGGGTGTGTGCTGGGGCAGCATGACGAGTCTGGCCGAAAAGAGCACGCCATTTATTACCTTAGCAAAAAGTTTACCGACTGTGAGACCCGATACTCACTGCTTGAGAAAACTTGCTGCGCTTTGGTATGGGCTGCTCGCCGGCTGAGACAGTATATGCTGACTCACACTACCTTGTTAATCTCAAAGATGGATCCTATAAAGTACATATTTGAAAAGCCTGCTCTGTCTGGGAGAATAGAAAGATGGCAAATGATCTTGACAGAATACGACATTCAGTACACGACCCAGAAATCCATCAAAGGAAGTGTATTGGCAGACCACTTGGCACATCAGGCAGTAGATGACTATCAGTCAATGAACTTCGAGTTTCCCGATGAGAGCATCATGATAGTAACTGATTGTGAAGTACCTGGACCGGATGAAGGACCTGAGGAAGGATCCCGATGGTCTATGCACTTCGACGGAGCCTCCAATGCTTTGGGTAACGGTATCAGCGCTATAATCATATCCCCTCAAGGCACTCATACTCCACTCACTGCCCGGCTATGTTTCAACTGTACCAATAACATGGCGGAGTATGAGGCATGCATCATGGGTCTCCAAGCTGCGATCGACTTAAGGATCAAGTTTCTGAGTGTCTTCGGAGATTCCGCTCTCGTGATCAATCAGATCAAAGGAGAGTGGGATACGAAACATCCGAATCTTATTCCTTACAGAGAATGTGTATTGACCTTGATCCCCCACTTCACAAAGATAACCTTTGAACATTTCCCAAGAGAGGAGAATCAGATGGCGGACGCGTTAGCTACGATGTCTTCCATGTTCAAAGTCAAATGGGACAATGAGGCTCCCCGGATCATCATCTGAAAACTGGACGAACCGGCATACTGTTGTGATCTCGAGACTGAATTGGTGACTGAGAAGCCTTGGTACCATGAGGTGAAGAGATATTTAGAAGCTCAGGAATACCCTGAAGGTGCGTCTATCAACGATAAGAAGTTTCTGAGAAGGTTCGCATCAAAGTTCTTCCTTAGCAACGGCATCTTGTACAAGCGAAACCACGATTTGACCTTACTGCGCTGTGTGGATAAGACTGAAGCAGAAAGGATTATGGAAGAGCTACATGAAGGGACCTTCGGGACACATTCCAGTGGACACACTATGGCAAAGAAAATCCTTTGGGCAGGGTATTTCTGGTCCACAATGGAAGCAGACTGCTACCAACATTCTCGGACGTGCCATAAGTGCCAGATATATGCAGACAAGGTGCATGTTCCTCCAGTTCCTCTAAATGTTCTGACTGCGCCTTGGCCGTTTGCAATGTGGGGCATAGATATGATCGGTGAGATTAAACCTACGGCATCCAATGGGCATCGCTTCATCTTAGTGGCGATTGATTACTTCACGAAGTGGGTCGAAGCAGCTTCCTACGCTACAGTAACCAAGACTGTTGTGGCACGGTTTATTCGGCATAATCTGATCTGTCGATACGGCGTCCCAGAAAGGATCATTACAGACAACGGTACCAATCTTAATAAAAAGATGATCACTGAGCTCTGCGAGCAGTTTAAAATACAGCACCACAACTCTTCTCCTTATCGACCGAAGATGAATGGGGCTGTAGAAGCAGCAAATAAAAACATTAAGAAAATCGTGCAGAAGATGACAGTGACTTATAAAGATTGGCATGAGATGTTACCATTCGCTCTACATGGGTACCGTACTTCAGCCAGGACGTCAACCGGGGCAACTCCTTTCTCCTTGGTCTACGGCATGGAGGCAGTCTTACCGATCGAAGTGCAGATACCCTCTCTCCGGATAATGAAGGATGCAAACCTGAACGAAGATGATTGGATCCAGACACAACTTGATCAGCTAAACCTTATTGATGAAAAGAGACTTGCTTCTATCTGTCATGGTCAGACGTACCAAAAACGGATGATCAGGGCATTTAACAAAAAGGTCAGACCACAAGAATATCAAGTTGGGGATCTGGTAATCAAGCGAATCATCCTTCCTCAGAGTGATCCAAGGGGCAAATGGACCCCTACGTACGAAGGGCCATTTGTGGTTAAGCATGTGTTCTCAGGAGGAGCCATGATTCTAACCAACATGGATGGTGACGACCTTCCTCACCCCGCCAATGCAGACATAGTAAAAAGATACTACGCCTAAAAAAGACCCGCTAGGCTGGCATGCCTAGGCAAAAATTAGGGCTTCCCGGCGAACCAAAAGGGTTCGGGCAAAATGAAGGGATGAAATAAAAAAATCTGTACACCCGGCAAGTCGAAAACCTGAAAAGGCGGCTTGGGCAAAAATGGGTATCCCGGTGGACTGAAAACCCGAAAGGGCGGTCCAGGCAAAAGTTAGGGATAAAGCGTAATACTATATCTCATTGGATCACTTTGCATCCAGAATCCGGTATCTACATCAAGTTCAGACGGCATCGATCAGTCAGCTTCATCTTCAACTAAGGTCATCAAGTGATGAGACGCTCGGAGATATAAAGGCAATAGCAGAGTTGAAATCCAGTGGATTATCCATTTCGCACAGCTGTTTTATTTTCTTTTGTAAAAACTGTATAAACTCTGTTGTTCGGCGGCGTTCTCTTACTAGGACGTCAGCCTCTTGTACAAAAACGCCTATTTACAGGAAATTCAAAAATCAATACAAAAATATACTTTTCAGTTAAAATTGCCAATTGTTTTTCCTTTTCTGTTTTGTTTTGCGAAGAACGTCCAAGGTTCAATTTGTGATATATGCATTGACAATAATTTGCTAACTCATGAATATTTGCATACGAAACAAAGGATTAATTACAGGTAACATTAGAAACAGGGGCAATAAAGAGTTGTCTAAGCGATCTAATTGTTCCATCCACCAAGGTACCAAGGTAGGTTCGGCTGAAGAACATAACCAGATATCTTAATCCCCCAGAGAGTGAGCCAACAAGTCAGTATACTCACCCCAAGCAAAGTTACAGTCAACCTTAAGAAAGTTGAGTATCCTCCAGCAGATCTTAACATTCCCCAGCGCATCATTCCTAACAAGCATCCCCGGCAGTCTTAGTCTAAAGATTGTTCCCCGGTGGTATATCAAACATTCAGTGGAGTCACTTCCCCGATACAATCCAAATCTTCCCCCAAGAGAGTCCAATCTAGTTCCCCAGGAAAGTTGGAATTCATCTCCCCAAGCAGTAAGCTTATCCCCAGTAGATTCTGGAAGCTTATCCCTCGCAGAGCACGAACGCGTCTCCCGGCTTTATTCAAAGGTTATTTCCCTACCAGGATATAACTGGGTTATCCTCAGCCAAAATCCACAGAAAGATCGTTCTCGGCGAAGTCTTCTTATCCCCAGCGAAGTCTATTAACACTTCCAACATAATAATGGTATCCCCAGCGAAGTTACCATCAACATTTCAGCAAAGTATCTCTCTCCCCACAGAGTATTGCTTCCCGGCAAGATCGTTAGAGTACTTTTCTCCCTGCAGAGTAATCCATTCGCCAAGTTTATTCCCCAACGGAGTTATCTTCTCCTACCGGTATTCTTGCAACTATCATCCCAAGCGGAAGCAAAGATCTATTCTTCAACATCAGCCCAGGAGTGACTTCCCGGCACCCGTCAAGGATTTATTTTCCTAAAAGACGAAAAGATACATTCATAAACATCGCACTTCCATACATTATAGCATGCATATACGCATCATATCTTACAAATCTCATTTATGTTGAGAACATCATTGCTTGATCCATATCATGCATTGCATATGACTGACCTTTACCTTTCAGGGAAGACCCAGTTAAGTTCTCAGCTATGTCCAAGACTTTAGTCTGGTTCAGTCAGATCGACCCTAAGATCTCCCTGATTCTTATCCAATTGAAGATTCCAAGACCTTGACCGGTTCAGTTAAATCGACCCTAAGATTTTCCTGTTTCTTACCCAGTCAAAGGCCTTCTCTGGTTCAGTCAGATCGACCCTAAGATCTCCCTGATTCTTATCCAGTTGAAGATTCCAAGACCTTGACCGGTTCAGTTAAATCGACCCTAAGATTTTCCTGTTTCTTATCCAGTCAAAGGCCTTCTTTGGTTCAGTCAGATCGACCCTAAGATCTCCCTGATTCTTATCCAGTTGAAGATTCCAAGACCTTGACCGATTCAGTTAAATCGACCCTAAGATTTTCCTGTTTCTTACCCAGTCAAAGGCCTTCTCTGGTTCAGTCAGATCGACCCTAAGATCTCCCTGATTCTTATCCAGTTGAAGATTCCAAGACCTTGACCGGTTCAGTTAAATCGACCCTAAGATTTTCCTGTTTCTTATCCAGTCAAAGGCCTTCTCTGGTTCAGTCAGATCGACCCTAAGATCTCCCTGATTCTTATCCAGTTGAAGATTCCAAGACCTTGGCCGGTTCAGTTAAATCGACCCTAAGATTTTCCTGATTCTTATCCAGTCAAAGGCCTTCTCTGGTTCAGTCAGATCGACCCTAAGATCTCCCTGATTCTTATCCAGTTGAAGATTCCAAGACCTTGGCCGGTTCAGTTAAATCGACCCTAAGATTTTCCTGTTTCTTACCCAGTCAAAGGCCTTCTCTAGTTCAGTCAGATCGACCCTAAGATCTCCCAGTTTCTTATCCAGTTGAAGACTTCAAGACCTAGACCGGTTCAGTTAAATCGACCCTAAGATTTTCCTGTTTCTTATCCAGTCAAAGGCCTTCTCTAGTCCAGTTAAATCGACCCCTAAAAGATTTTCCTGATAAGGACTCAGTAGAAGACATCCAAGATTCTCTCAGCGTTGTTGTTGAGGTTGAAGTCACCCAATATTCTCTCAGCGTTACTGTTGAGGTTGAAGTCGCCCAAGATTCTCTCAGCGTTACTGTTGAGGTAGTAATCGTCCAAGGTTCTCTCAGCGTTCCTGTTGAGGTAGTAACCATCCCTGGTTCATTCATCACCTTTTGAAGCTCCAGATCCAGCTCCTGTAACCAGTCAGGACACATCTACACAAAGAATTTGAAGACCAGCTCCTGTAACAGGTCAGGTAATCATTGTCTCTTTCAGGTACGCAAGTTCTCGCTAAGAAATCTCTTACGCGATCGACATCCAGATGGCATCTATAAGCCCATCCATATATCCATCATCTCTTAGCATGGCATCTATAAGCCCATCATCCTATCCATCAATCTCCAAATGGCATCTATAAGCCCATTCCCCACATCACACTACTATGCGAGCGCAAATTTCTGGGCACTCTAGTGTTCAATCATCTTCCACCTTTGGATTACGAAAGGCACGTCAGCCAATCTGCATCCTCAGGTTTAAGAAGATTTAACAGGGGCAACTGTTGTACCCCAAAATTTTCCCTCCCATATTCTTCAAGAATTGCAAAGAGCATGCTTCAAAATCTCCCCAAGGGTTGCACAGTTCAAGGGCCTCCTAACAGTCAAAAATTAGGGTTTTGGTTCTGACAAAGAAATTGAAGTTTCCAAGGGTCCAATCAAGTCCCACATGCCTATAAACATGGTCAAGCATCCTCATACCAAGTTTCAAGACTTACAGCACAAAATTGCACAGTCAGAAACCCTAATTGCTCAGTAGTCAACTACAGGGGCAAAATGGTCATTTGACAGTCAAAAGTTCAAATTTTTGGTCAACATCTTATTTTGAAGCCACAAACATCATTTGATCAATTCTTGATCATGATTTTCAAGGCATGGCTCAAAAAGTCTCAAGATGCAAAAGTTTCCATATTTGGACAGTTGAAAAAGTCAACTGTAACTTGACCAAGGCATAACTTCCACATGGTTTATTAGAAAAATTCCATCCAAAGCTCATTTTTAAGAGAAAGACATTTCCTACAACTCCTCTTCACACTTCAAGTCCAAGAAATGCTCTCACAAAAAGTTATCAATTTCAACATTATAGGTCATTTTCAAAAGTCAACAAAAAGGGACTTTAAGTCAAAGGCCATAACTTGAGATTGGTAAATCAAATTGACATGGGACCAAAGGCATTGGTTAGAGGACTTCAAGACCTTTCTAAAATGTCCAAGAACATGATCAAAGCTTAAAAATTGAGCAAGATATGCCTTGTGGAAGTTGGGAAATTTTTGGGCATTTTGAAAAGTCAACTTTGCTTCAAATGCCTTAAAATTGCTAATGGGCCACATTTTCTTCCAAGATTCATCATCCAAAGACTGTGCACGACCATTTGGCCCAAAGGGGATTTATTTCATCATTTTTATTTATTTGTTTGAATTTTTAATTACTATTAATTCATTTAATAAAATAAAATATGACAAAAATACTAAAATAAGGTTTTCAAATCTTTTTGTGCAGAATAAACTCTCCTTAAAGGCTCAAGATTCGTGCATACCCAAAATTGGAAGGTTTGGCCATGATTGACATCAAAATCACATGAAAAGATTTGAAAAAAATATGCATGAAAATCAAATATTCCATACATCAATGCAAAAGGTTTTGGATCAAAATTTCAACCCTAATCCGTTCCCATACATATACTGATGCAAACCCTAAAGTTGAAGACCCTGAAAGCTGCACTCAAGCCATAAACAAACTTTGAATTTTTGGAGAAATTTTTCAAAACTGTTTTCCTATTTTCAGCAGGTTTCAAGGCAAAACAATAATTCCATTGCACTCCTGACACCTCCAGGAATCTTCCTGAATCAAAATCATAACTTCTAACATCAAGAAACGGTAGAACCATGTCACACTTTTCATGAAAATATGCATAATCGTGTTTAAGTTTCTGGGCATCTTTCATACATTTTAATTGTTGTTTTATGCTAATATGATCCTTCTAAAGCTAACCATACTGTTTAATTGAGTTTTTATCGCCTATATGCCAAATTACCATTGAAGCTTTCTAGGGTTTCAGAGTTGCAAAATTAGGGGTTTCCTTGTCCAGAAAAATTAGACCACGAGACCAAGGCTATTGGATTCAGAAGCTTCACGTGAATCGTTCCCATAGCTCGCAATCAATTTATGATCAACAGGGTGCTAATCGCTATTTTTATGCTTGCCATTTAGTGGGGGTTTAAAACCCCCGCTATCTCTTTTATTTTGCAGGTTCAACATGAAGAAGATGATGCGTGGAAGCTTCTGAGTGGTCTGTTCAAAGTTGGCGCATAATTTGTTTTGATTCAGGCCACTAACTCTTTTTTTCTTATAATAATTGCATCCTATTAATGTTACAAAGAAAGCAGATGGCACAGTTGGTTGAGGCATTGTATTGGTAAGCAACGGGACCTGGGTTCGATTCCCAGGTCCCCTCCTTTTCTCCATATTATTTTTCTAACCATGTTCCTATGTAGCTCGCTTCCAGAGGTTCATCGTACACTCAATATCCCAGCTTGCCACATGGCCAATAACCTCAATCCAAGGGCCCTGATCTGATGAACACCATGGGCACCAGTCAATGCACACTCACGTGGTCAGAAAAGTCAACTGAAGGCCTTAATGATTGGGCCTAATTACTGGCCAAAATACCTCCAAACTGGGGTCAGCACCCCCAAGGGTTTGCAATTCTTTTCTTTTTTTTTCTATTTTTCCATTATTTGTGTTAATTCAATTATTTCCTTTTAATTCTTTAAATTAATATATTTTCATAACATAAAAAATAAAAAAAAAATCAGAAAGTCACAAAATAAAATATATTTTATTTAAATGTTATTTTTGTAAATAAATGTTATCAATTAATTTAGTTTTTTTATTCTAGGATTAATTTTAACGTTTTCTTAATAAACTTAAAAATTTTGTAGAATTAGGTTTTAATTACTTTTATCTTTTTTTTCCTTTTCTTTTATCATCACTAATAATTAATTATTTATTTTTGTAAATAAAATTGAATTAATTAATTAGGTTAACTTTAGGTTTAATTTTCACATTTTCTTAATAGATAAAAATAGTTAGAATTAGGGTTAATTAACTTTTTAATTTCATTTAATTCTCTCATTAAAATCAATAAATACGAAAAACTCAAAAATAATTCCTTTTCTCATTTAACTTAATTTAATTTGTTAATTATAATTTTATTTCCTAAAAAGGGTCCAACGCCCTCGCATTCCCGATTTTACTTATTCTCGCATTTTTATTTTATTTCCTTTTTCATGTAATTCTCCCAAAGCCATGTAATTGCTTAATTAGATATTTGTCTTTCGCATTTTTATTTTCAAATCGGGTCCTGGATTTAATTTGGCGATGTGGACCCGCGCCTTTGTAATAGCGTAGGATTTTTAAATTCCGCATCTTTTAAACTGTTAATTAAATTGCATGAAAGAATGAATGTTAAAATAAAAACAAAAGCGTAGATCACCAATACATGACAAGACAAAAATATCTGAAAACGACACACAAATCACACACCACCCCTAGGGTACGTCTCACTGTTGCCTTGCCCCTCGAAAGGTGATCGTCGAGTAGAGGACGTTTTAGTAAGTCCTCATGTCCATGAACATGGCATGAGGGTAGCTTCTAAGGTGTCTTCCTATTGCTCCAGTGATCACCATGTCCCGAACCCTCGAATTGACCCGAACACCTCCAACGGTGGTGCTACCTACCTCTTAATGGTGGGATAGCACTACTTTAAGGACATTTACACAGACGAATTCCTTAGGGTAGGTAGACGACTCTAGATACTTGCTCTAATTTCAAAACAAATCAAAAATACTTTCCACACCGACACCTTTTCAAAAAGCTTTCGAAAGCAACTTTTCAAACACTCTTGAGGACTGATACAAGAGTCGAACTGAAATTTTCAAAGAACCTTTTTTAAACCCACAATTGAAAAGCAAACAAACCTTTTGAAAACACAAATGAGCAAGTATCTAAGATCCCATGGATAACCATGGATAGAAAGGGTGCTAACACCTTCCCTTTCTATAATCTACCTCCCGAACCGAGAGCAATCTCTATAAGGAATTTTTCTGTGCTTTTGTCCTTTCCATTTGGAGAAAATAAAAGACGGTGGCGACTCTTGCTTCCGCGACATTTCGCGAACCAGCGTTAAACAGTCAGTTCCAGATCCACCGATCACAGGTACCCTTTTTTACAGGTCACTTATCTTCTTCGCTGTTTATTTCAGCAATCATCATGTCTACTGAACCATCCACTGAAAAAGCTATCAAGGCCCTCCAGGCCCAGAATGTCCAGTTCCAAGAGTTGGTTGTGAGCCTAGCCAAGGGTCAACAGGAGTTGAAGACTCTGATTCTGAAGAGGAAGAAGAAGAGGACTGTCTTGTTCAATACTGGACGCATATTTGGGAATGGATTGCAGAATGAGGTTGAGCTGACTACTTCATCTGTAGGAAAAGATAGTCTACAAGAGAGAAGGGTTCCTAGTCTCTTGGTCTCCGACAACGAGACAGATTATGATGCAGAACAGTATCCTCCTGCTGAGGATAGGTATAAACAGCTAGAGGACCGCTTGAGCTCCATGGAGATTCAGAATATGCCCGGGTTGGATTTTGGAGACCTAGGCTTATCCTCTGGGGTGGTGATTCCCCATAAGTTCAAAGCACCTGCTTTTGCCAAATACGACGGAGCCTCCTTCCCAAAGCTACACCTTCGGTCGTATGTAAGGAAGATCCAACCTTACACTGCTGACAAGAATTTATGGATCCATTTATTTCAGGATAGTCTTTCAGGGACTCAACTCGAATGGTTCTATCAGCTGGATGGGGCCAGCATTCGTAACTGGGAGGATTTGGCTACTGCGTTCTATAATCAGTATCAATATAATTCCGACCTCGCTCCTACGCGTACCCAACTCCAGGGTATGTCACTAGGGACGGGCGAAGGATTTAAAGAATACGCCCAAAAATGGAGAGACCTTGCCGGAAGGGTGCAACCGCCTTTGACTGATCGTGAGCTGGTTAATATGTTTCTGGGGACCCTGTCTGGTCCGTTCTTCAACCATTTGATTAGAAATTCTTCAGCCGGGTTTACAGATCTTATCTTGACTGGAAAGAGAATTGAAGTTGGTATCAAGTCTGGGAAGATACAGAAGGGTGCTTCCTCGAGCACTAAGAAGAAACCATTCAAGAAGGAATCTAGTGTTGTCTATGGTTCAAGGAGACAGAACAGACCGGAACGCCGCCAAGCTGTCAATGCGGTGGTTATTTCAAAGCCTGCTCCTGCTCCTCAGCATCATAACCAGCAAAGGGGTGAGAGACCTAGAAGACAGTTCACTCGACTCAGCATGACCTTATCCCAGATATTGCCGCAGTTACTGACAACCAATCTGGTGACTCTGAAAGAAGCTCCGAAGATTGTAAACACAACATCTCCGAAGTACAATCCTAACGCCCGCTGCGCTTATCACTCTGACAGCCCGGGGCATACTACAGATGATTGTTGGGCTCTGAAGAATAAGGTCCAGGACCTAATAGATGCAAAGGAGATAGAGTTCGAGGCGCCCGAAAGGCCCAATGTTGTGACTGCTCCCATGCCCAAGCATGGAGTAAATGTTGTAGTAGAAGACTTGTTTGTAGCCTCTGTGGATGATATTGTTACTCCACTAATGACCGTCAAAAGGAACCTATTGCTAGCCGGTTTATTTCCGGGATGTAGTAAAGGTTGCCATCTGTGTTCCGTTTCACCTGCTGGTTGTCCATCTTTGAAGTCAGGCATCCAAAACCTGATGGATAATAAAGAGATCCTGTTTGAAAAGATTGTTGTTCCTGCTACCCCTACTGAAGAAATGTCCATTGTTACTATTTTCAACAATGCTCCCAAGGCTCCCTCGAAGAAGCCTGTCAGAATCATGCCTGTTCAGAAGATTGCACCTATAATTATCACTGTTCCGGGGCCCATCCCCTATACGTCCGACAAAGCTGTCCCGTGGCACTATGGGGCAGATGCTTATGTTCTTGGAGTCAAGCAAGAGTTTGATACTAGTACCGGTGTCAGCAACATCACCGGGCCTGCTAAAGTCACTCGTAGTGGTAGGCTTTTCTCACCTGATATTGTGCCACCAACTATCTAGAGACCTCTTGTCATGACACCTGCAAATGTACCTACTTCCCTTCACGATCAAGTCCCTATTTCTACCCCTGCTGCCGAGTCATCTGACGCTCGGGGCAAAGGGATCGTCACTGATATGCCTGCCCAGATGGAGGCACCGAAGACAACCACTGTTGAAGCTTCCAAACAGGAGATGGAAGAGATTCTTAAGATTATCAAGAAGAGTGATTTTAATGTAGTTGAGCAGCTGGGGCACACCCCATCTAAAATTTATATGCTATCACTGTTGTTGTGTTCAGAGGCCCGTGCTAAGGCTCTGATTACCTTCCCGAAGACGGCCCACGTGCCACAACAGACATCAGCTGATCAGTTTACCGATTGTGTGGCCAACTTAACTGCTGATAATGGTTTGGGTTTCTCCGACGCTGATTTGACTGCTAAAGGGAAGAACCATAACGATGCCATGCATGTCTCTATCGAATGCAGGGGCACTACTCTTGCACATGTGTTGGTTGACATTCGGTCCTCATTGAACGTCTTGCCTAAGAAAGCTCTAGACATGTTGGATTGCGAAGGGTTGGAGCTAAAGCCAAGTAGCATTGTTGTCCGGGCCTTTGACGGGTCTAAGAGGATGGTACATGGTGAGGTCGATATTCCAATCAGGGTTGGTTCTCAGGTCTTTGATTCTACATTCTACGTGATGGACATCCGACCGTCCTATTCTTGTTTGCTGGGTCGTCCATGGATCCATAAAGCTGGAGCTGTGACCTCCACACTACATCAGAAGCTGAAATACCCGGTCAGAGGGAAGATTGTGACAGTACAGGGGGAGGAAGAATATATGGTCAGCCACCTCAACTCGTTCCGGTACATAGAAATGGATGGGAAGTTCATTGAGACTCCATTCCAGTACTTTGAAGAGATTCCTCAGACACTGGCATCAGCTGAAACTGTGATTGAAGATTCTCCTTTGAAGATGGCTTCCTTGAAGGATGCTCGGGCTGTTATTGAGAAGGGTGAGTGTGCAAACTGGGGCCGACTTCCTGACTTCACTCAGAAGACTGATAAGTTTGGTTTGGGTTTCACTGCAGAAGCTTAGAGGGTTGTTCGTCGTGCAAGGATTGGAAGACCTCATGTGTTCATCAGTAACTCGGGAGTAAATTCCATTGAAGATGACATGGAGGAATCTGAATTCGACAGCTGGATCTACCCAACGACCAACGGTGGACCAAACAACTGGACAGCGAAAGACTTCGTCCCTATTACTTTTGTTACTCAGTAATGAACTCCTTTGTTTTGAATTTGTAACAGACAATATTGTGAAACTTTATGGCCCGATGTCTTACCTGGGGCACCGTGGCTTCATTTGTGAGGGCTTTTGTGTGTCATTTTCATATATCATTAATAAAAGAATTGGACGTTTTTTGCATTACAAATCTTGCGCTCCTTGTCTTTCTTTATTATATATTGCAAAACAGCTATTTACACACACTCACATATACAGGTCCTAATCCACTCTGGATCTCACTGGTAACGACCCTGCTACTGCCAGTTATGACTTCGAAAATCCGATCAACTTAGCCGAAGACGAAGGTGAAGATGATTGCAAAGTGCCTGGTGAGCTTGCAAGACTGCTACTCCAGGAAGAGAGGTCCATTCAGCCCCATGAAGAGCTAGTGGAAACGGTAAATCTGGGAACTGAGACAGACAGAAAGGAAGTCAAGATTGGTGCCAATCTGGAGTCTAGTATGAAACAACGGTTGATTCAGATGCTGCATGACTACGTGGAAATCTTTGCCTGGTCTTACAAAGATATGCCTGGGTTGGATACCGACATTGTGGTTCATCACCTGCCTACCAAAGAAGACTGCCCTCCGGTAAAACAGAAGGTCCTCTGTATGCGTCCAGAGATGTCCGAGAAAATCAAAGCTGAGGTTATGAAACAATTTGACACCGGTTTTCTAGCAGTGACTTCTTACCCTCAGTGGGTTGCCAATGTGGTTCTGGTACCAAAGAAAGATGGTAAGGTCCGAATGTGTGTTGACTACAGGGATTTGAACAGGGCGAGCCCTAAGGATGACTTCCCTCTGCCTCACATTGACGTTCTGGTTGACAACACTGCTCAGCATAAGGTATTCTCCTTCATGGACGGGTTCTCCGGTTATAATCAAATCAAGATGGCTCTTGAAGACATGGAGAAGACCACCTTTGTTACTCAGTGGGGCACCTTCTGTTACAAGGTCACGACATGATCCATCATGAGATTGAGGTATACATCGATGATATGATTGCAAGGTCCCAGACTGAGGAAGAACACCTTGACCATCTGCAGAAGTTATTTGATAGGTTGAAATTGTACAAGCTGAGATTAAACCCGAACAAGTGCACCTTCGGGGTAAGATCTGGTAAGTTATTGGGTTTCGTCGTGAGCGATAAAGGTATTCAAGTGGATCCTGCCAAAGTGAAATCCATACAATAGATGCCAATTCCCAAGACAGAGAAAGAAGTCAGAGGCTTTCTAGGACGGCTGAACTACATTTCCCGGTTCATCTCGCACCTAACTGCTACTTGTGAGCCAATCTTCAAGCTACTGAAGAAAGACCAAGTAGTACGTTGGAACGATGAATGTCAGGACACTTTTGAAAGAATCAAAGTGTATCTCCAAGAGCCACCCATTCGTATGCCACCAGTTGAAGGGAGACCTCTAATCTTATACTTGACAGTACTTGACAATTCAATGGGATGTGTGCTGGGGCAGCATGACGAGTCCGGCCGAAAAGAGCATGCTATTTATTACCTTAGCAAAAAGTTTACCGACTGTGAGACCCGATACTCACTGCTCGAGAAAACTTGCTGCGCTTTGGTATGGGCTGCTCGCCGGCTGAGACAGTATATGTTGACTCACACTACTCTGTTGATCTCAAAAATGGATCCAATCAAGTATATCTTCGAAAAGCCTGCCTTGTCCGGAAGAATAGCAAGATGGCAGATGATCTTGACGGAATATGACATCCAGTACACGACTCAAAAAGCAATCAAGGGAAGTGTATTGGCAGACCATTTGGCACATCAGGCAGTGGATGACTACCAGTCCGTGAACTTTGAATTTCCTAACGAGAGTATCATGGTAGTGACTGATTGTGAAATACCTGGACTGGATGAAGGACCCGAGGAAGGATCCCGATGGTCTATGCACTTTGATGGATCCTCAAACACTTTGGGTAACGATATTGGCGCTGTGATCATATCTCCTAAAGGCTCTCACACTCCACTTACCGCCCGACTATGTTTCAACTACACTAACAACATGGCGAAGTATGAAGCATGCATCATGGGTCTCTGAGCTGCAATTGACCTAAGGATCAAGTTTTTGAGTGTCTTTGGAGATTCCGCTCTCGTGATCAGTCAGATCAAAGGCGAGTGGGATACGAAACACCCAAATCTTATTCCTTACAAGGAGTATGTATTGACGTTGCTTCCCCATTTCGAGGAGATAACCTTTGAACATTTCCCAAGAGAGGAGAATCAGTTGGCGGACGCATTAGCTACGATGTCTTCTATGTTCAAAGTCAAATGGGACAACGAGGCTCCCCGGATCATTATTTGGAAATTGGATGAACCTGCACATTGCTGTGATCTTGAGACCGAAGAGCTAACAGAAAAGCCTTGGTATCATGAGGTAAAAAGATATCTTGAAGCTCAAGAATACCCCGAGGGCGCATCCGTCAATGACAAAAAGTTTTTGAGAAGTTTCGCGGCAAAGTTCTTCCTCAGCAATTACATTCTTTATAAACGAAACCATGATTCAACCTTACTGCGTTGTGTGGATAAGACTGAAGCAGAAAGGATCATGGCAGAGCTGCATGAAGGCACCTTCGGAACGTATTCTAGTGGACATACCATGGCAAAGAAAATCCTCCGGGCAGGATATTACTGGTCCATAATGGAAGCCGACTGTTATCAGCATTCTCGGACATGTCACAAGTGCCAGGTCTATGTTGATAAGGTGCACATTCCTCCAGTTCCTCTAAACGTCTTGACAACACCTTGGCCTTTTGCAATGTGGGGCATTGATATGATCGGCGAGATCAGACCTACGGCATCCAATGGGCATCGTTTCATCCTGGTAGCGATTGATTACTTTATGAAGTGGGTTGAAGCATCTTCCTTTGCCACCGTAACCAAGAACGTCGTAGCACGGTTCATTCGGCACAACCTGATCTGTCGCTACGGTGTACCTGAGAGGATCATCACGGATAATGGTACCAATCTAAACAACAAGATGATCACTGAGCTCTGCGAGCAATTTAAGATACAGCACCACAACTCTTCTCCCTACCGGTCGAAAATGAATGGGGCTGTAGAAGCAGCTAATAAAAACATCAAGAAGATCGTGCAGAAGATGACAGTCACTTATAAGGATTGGCATAAAATGTTACCATTTGCTCTTCACGGGTACCGTACCTCAGCACGGACGTCAAGAGGGGCAACACCCTATTCCTTGGTATATGGCATGGAGGCAGTCCTACCCATCGAAGTGCAGATACCCTCTCTCTGAATCATGAAGGATGCAGGTTTGAGCGAAGACGACTGGATCCAGACCCGGCTTGATCAATTAAACCTAATTGACAAAAAGAGACTCACTGCTATTTGTCATGGTCAGACGTACCAAAAACAGATGATCAAGGCATTTAACAAGAAAGTCAGACGATAGGAGTATCAAGTTGGAGACCTGGTAATCAAGCGCATCATCCTACCTCAAGGTGATCCCAGGGGCAAATGGACCCCTACGTATGAAGGGCCATTTGTGGTCAAGAACATCTTCTCAGGAGGAGCAATGATTCTAACTACCATGGATGGTGACGACCTTCCTCACCCCGCCAATGCAGACATAGTAAAAAGATACTACGCATGATTAAAGACCCGTTAGGTCGACTGGCCTAGGCAAAAATAAGGGCTTCCCGGCAAACCAAAAGGGTTCGGGCAAAATAAGGGATGAAAATATAAAAAAATTTATACACCCGGCAAGTCGAAAACCTGAAAAGGCGGCTTGGGCAAAAATGGGTATCCAGGTGGACTGAAAACCCAAAAGGGAGGTCCAGGCAAAAGTTAGGGATTAAAGTGTAATACTATGTCTCATTGGATCACCCTGCATCCAGACTTCGGTATCGACCACCAGGCTCAGACGGCACCAATCAATCAGATTCCTCTTCAACTAAGCAGCAAAGTGATGAGACGCTTGAAGACATAAAGGCGATAGCAGAGTTGGAACCCAGTGGGATTTTTCACATAGTTGTTTTGTTTCCTTTTCACAAATTGTATAAACTCTATTTTGTTCGACGGCGTTCTCTTACTAGGACGCCGGCCTCTTGTACAAAACGCCTATTTACAGGCAAATTTCAAAATCAATACAAGTTTCATTTTTCGGACAAATTGCAAATTATTTTTCCTTTATCTGTTTTGTTTTGCAAAGAACGTCCAATGTTCATTTTTGATATATGCATTTGACATTAATTGCTGATCACAAAGATTTGCATGTGAAACAAAGGACTAATTACGGATGACATCGGAAGTAGGGGCAATAAGAATTGTCTAAGCGATCTAGTTGCTCTGTCCACCAAGGTACCAAGGTAAGTTCAGCTGAAGAATTTGACCAAGATACCATCGCTCCCCGCAGGTGGTAGCTCTCCCACTGAGCCTCACAAATCAGCAATACTCTCCCCAAGCAGAGTTGGTCTCCCCTCAGCCCTAAAAAGGCACGGTATCCCCAGCAAGTCAGCAATACTCTCCCCCAAGCAGAGTTGGTCTACCATCAGCCCTGAAAAGTTGGGTATCCCCAGAAGATCTTAATATTCCCTAGCGGAGCATACAAATATTCCTTAGCAAGCATCCCCGTCAGTCTTAATATTCCTCGACAGAAATATAAGATTGGTCCCCGTCGGAATACAAGATACCCCCATTGGAGCCATTTCCCAGTGCAGTCTAACAAAAGCTTCCCCGCCAGAGTTGAATCATCTCCCCAGTAGATTCTGGAAGCTTGTCCCCTGCAGAGTACAAATATCTCTCCCCAGCCATATTCAGAGATTATCCCCACCAGAGTCTAACTGGGTTATCCTCAGCAAGTTGCAACTGAAAGATCGTCCCCAGCGAAGTTTTTTCTATCCCCCAGCGGAGTTCATCAAAAATCCCTCAACAGAGCTTATCAACGGAGTCCCCAACGGAGTTATCGTTAAACTCTCAGCGAGGCATCTCTTCCCACAGAGTAATTCCCCACAGAGTAATTTCTTTGCCAGGTTTATTCCCCAATGGAGTCATCTTCTCCTACAGGTGTATTCTTGTAATCATCTTCGTTCATCATCCCCAGCGGAAACGAAGAACCCTACTCTTCAACATCAGCCCAGGATTTAACTCCCCGGCATCTGTCAAGGATTTATTTTCCCAGACGGAAATACATTCATAAACATTTCACATATCATGCATAACCAAATGCATACGACACGATCTCATTTTAAGAACATCATGCATTTCATACATCATGACGTTGCATACAACTAATGTTTTGCCTTTTCAGGAAAAGGTCAATCCAAAGATGATTACCATCAACCTTTCTTAAGTTCCAGATCAACACCTGTAACTAGCCAGGAAATATTTGTGGACGATTGATTGTAGATCTATACCTGAAACCAGACAGGAAAGTTATCTACATTGAAGAGATTGAAGATTAATACCTGAAACCAGACAGGAAAACTATCTTTCTTTCTCAAGTCAGAGATTAATACCTGAAACCAGACAGGAAAACTATCTCATCGGCCAGTCTTTTTCAAGTTCCAGATCAACACCTGTAACTAGCCAGGAAATATCTGTGGACGACTGACCATAGGTTAACACCTGAAACCAGACAGGAAAGCCACCTATATGAAGAGATTGAAGATTAACACCTGTAACAGGCCAGGAAACCATCTTTCTTTCTCAGGTCAGAGATTAATACCTGAAACCAGCCAGGACAACTATCTCCCCGACCACCATTTCCTAAGTTCCGAATTAATACCTGTAACTAGCCAGGAAATATCTATGGACGATTGATTGTAGATTTATACCTAAAACCAGACAGGAAAGTTATCTACATTGAAGAGATTGAAGATTAATACCTGTAACAAGCCAGGAAATCTATCTTTATTTCTCAGGTCAGAGATTAATACCTGAAACCAGACAGGACAACTATCTACTTGACCATCATGAAGCAACCCTACACCGTTTCCTTCTCTTCCAAGATGCAGTTTTACACGGACTCATCATCAGGCAACCCTACACAGGTTCCTTCTTTCAATCTACCAAGTTACAATTCAACCAACAACCTCCAGGTGGCATCTATAAGCCCATCCTCCTATCCATCATCTCTCCACATGGCATCTGTAAGCCCATTCCCGACATCACATTGCTGATACTCCACCATGCGAGTGCAAATTTCTGGGCACTTTAGTGTTCAATCATCTTCCACCTTCGGATCACGAAAGGCACGCAAGCCAATCTACATCCTCAGGTCTAAGAAGATTGAACAGGGGCAATTGTTGTACCCCAAAATTTGCCCTCCCATATTCCTCAAGATTTGAAAAGAATAATTCTCAAATTGTTCAAGGTTGCTCAAGGATTGCACAGTCCAAATACCTCCTAAGCCAGCTGAAATTAGGGTTTTGGTTCTTTCAAGGAATTGGGGTTTTCAATGCTTCAATCAAGTCTCATAGGCCCATATACATTCTCAAGCATCTACATGTCAAGTTTCAAGACTCACAGTGCCAATTTGCACAGTCAAAAGCTCCATTTGATCCACAATCAACTACAAGGGCAAAATGGTCATTTCACAGTCAAAAGTCATAATTTTTGGTCAACATCTTATTTTGAGTTCACAATCATCATTTGATCAAGTCTTGATCATGATTCCACAAGCATAGCTCAAAAACCATCAAGATGCAAAAAGTTACTATTTTTGGATAGTAGAAAAGTCAACTGTATCTTGACCAGGGCATAACTTTCTCATGGTTTGTCAGAAAAATTCCATCCAATGCTCATTTTGAAGGGGATGCAATTTCCTACAACCCATATTCACACTCCAAGTTCAAGAAATGCTCCCACAAAAAGTTATCAATTTCTACATTATAGGTCAAATTCAAAAGTCAACAAAAGTGCACTTTAAGTCAAAGACCATACCTTGAGATTGGTAAATCAAAATTACATGGGACAAAAGGCATTGGTTAGAGGACTTCAATACCTTTCCAAAATGTCCAAGAACATGTTCATATGATCAAAATTGAGCAAGTTATGCATTGGAGAAGTTGGGAAATTTTTAGGAATTTGCAAAAGTCAACTTTGCTCAAAACACCTTATTTTTGCTAATGGGCCTCAAATCTCTTCTTGAAACTTCATCCATGGCCTATGCACGACCCATCAAGCTTAATGGAATTTATTTTCTTATTTTTATTGATTAATTGGATTTTTAATTAATATTAATTCATTTAATTAATTTAAATTGTAGGAAAATGCAAGATTTGATTTTTCAATCAATTTGTGAAGCAAATATGGTCAAGATATGCTGGAAATTTCGTGCACAAAGTCAAAGATACAAAAATCCAAAATTGGTAACATTTTCCAATCATGAAAAATCAAAAAGATTTGATTTCCAATCAAGGATTCAATCATCATTGCAATGGATTCTTGCTCAAGCTTTTGACCTAATTCCATTCTCTTATACATAAGCAAGAAAACCCTGATGCAAAGGACGGGAAAAAGCTGCAGAAAAAAGCCATAGCATATTGAGAAAATTCAAGAAAATTGCAAACTGGTTTTTGCATTCTAGGGCGATTTAAGGACTTTTGTTGATTCTAATACACTGCAGGAGGTTCCCAGAACGTGTGGCAATCAAATTCCATCTTCATAACTCAAAGAATCATCGCTTACGGTTTCACGGTTTGCTTTTTATTTTCATAATCGTACAACTTAATTCATGCATATTTAACATGCTTTTGTGTTTGATTTGTATTGATAGGGACCATACGAAGCTAATGGTATAACTTAATTGAACTGAAACTCCCTAAATCACAAGATGCCATGGTTGAATTTTTAGGGTTCGTGAGCTTTGAATTGGGGCTTTGCAATCCAGGAACAATTAGGATTCATAAAACACATGGTTGGAATCGTTGAACCAAGATGAACACAAATCACCCATCGCGAAATATTTATATATGTTGTAGCTCTAATTGCTATTTTTCGTCGCTATAGTTTGTGGGGGGTAAAAACTCCCGCTATCTAATATTGTTTTTGCAGGTACAACAAGGAAGATGATGAGGTGTTGATTCATGGTTGGCTGATTTGAAAATACGCGCGTTTTTATTGTGTCACAGCATATTATTTAATTTCTTAATATAATAATCGCTTATCATTCTAATAACGATTGAAGCATGATGATGGAGTGGTTAGCGTGTTGAGTTGGAAGCATTGGGACCTGGGTTCGAACCCCAGGTCCCCCAAAACATTTGTTTCTATTTTTCTTCACATGATCATATGCAGGTTCCAAAGTGAGGTCTACCATATACCTCAAATTTCAGCACGCCATGTGTCTCTAAGCCTGGATCCAGTGGTCATGAGTGGAAGACTACCATTCTCCCTAGTCAATCAACGCCTGGGTGATCAGGAAAGTCAAAGAGGCTTGCAGCTAGTGGGCCTAAAAATTGCCAAACATACCTCCTAATTGGGCCAGCACCCCCCTTGGATTTATTCTTTCTTTTCTTCTTTTATATTTCTTACTTTAATTATTTATTATAATTATTATTGTTATTTAACTAACCAAATTAATTTTTTCATAATAAAAAATCAGAAAACTAAAATATAAATATTTATTATTATTTATTAATTTCACCCTTAATTTATTATTTTTGTAAATAAATACTAACATAATTAATTTAGTTCTTAATTAGGTTAATTTCAATATTTTCACAATAAATAAAATTAATAGAGAATTAGGGTTCTTGACTTTTAATCATGTTTTTTTTTTTAAACATTAAAAAACTCAAAAAATATTTTTTCTTTTATTTAATTAATTAATTATTCTAGGTTTAATTTAATTAAATGCAAAAATAACCAAAACTTTTTTCTTTTTTCAAAAAAGGGTCAAAACCCTAAGGACTTCTCTGATTCAATTTTTTCGCGCATATTATTTTTGATCCATTATTATGTAATTGCTCTGAGGATGTAATAGCTTTAATTAGGACTTTTTATCGCTTTCATTTAATTTCCGCAATTTACTTTTTCAAGGGTTTGCTTTTGGCGATGTAAATACCTGACGCCTTGTAATAGCGTAGATTCATTTTCCGCAAACTATTAATTACTAGATGTATGTTAACTAGGCTATGCATGACAAGACTTATCTCTGAAATTAAAATCAATCGTAGCTCACCATACCATGTACAAAGATAACATAACTGAAACTTGACACACTCGCACATGCCACTCCTAGGGTACGCCTCACTTGGTTGCCTCGACGTGGTCATTGAGTATAGGGTGTTTTAGAGGTCGCCCTCCTGTCTAAAGATCAAAGTTGCCTCGAAACGGTTGCCTCGATAAAAAACGATCTAAGACATTAGGGTTACCGCTAAGGCGTCCTACTATTGCTTTAGTGACCACATGTCCCTATAATCGAATTGACCCGAAAACTCCAACGACGGTGCTACCTACTTCTCAATAGTGGGATAGTACTGTCTAAAGGACATTTACACAGCTTAATTTCTTTTGAGTAGGTAGAGGTTCTCAGGTACTTGCTCTTTCAAAACAAAAATACTTTTCGCACCTACACTTTTCTGACAAAAGTTTTCAAACAACACTTTATACACTCTTGAGGACTGATACAAGAGTTAAATTGAAGTTTTCAAACAAACTTTTTCAAAACCCACAAACACAAGAAAAGCAAAACATTTTGAAAACAT
Source organism: Vicia faba (assembly GCA_948472305.1). Classification (NCBI taxonomy): domain Eukaryota; kingdom Viridiplantae; phylum Streptophyta; class Magnoliopsida; order Fabales; family Fabaceae; genus Vicia; species Vicia faba. Next base: position 467,316,104 of record OX451736.1, read on the forward strand.
AGTGAGCAAGTACCTAAGAGCCCGTGGATAACCACGGATAGAAATGGTGCTAACACCTTCCCTTTCTATAATCTACCTCCCGAACCGAGAAACATCTCGAAAAGGAATTTTGTTGTGCTTTTGTCCTTTCCTTGTTGGAGAAAATAAAAGACGGTGGCGACTCTTGCTTACCGCGACATTTCGCGAACCAGCATTAAAAACAGTCAGTTCTATTTCCACCGATCACAAGTTTGCACAGAGATTTTTGGACTTTCAATGCTCAAAGTGACTTTCATACTTCATTTTGGACTCATAAGTTTGTCCATACCAAGTTTCAAGCCTTGAATCAAATTTTTGCCCAGTCAATTGGACAGTTGACTTAGAAATCAGCTGTATTGGGGAAAAAGTCAACTATGGCCAATTTACAGTCAAACCTCATAATTTTTGATCCACATAAACATTATAGACTCACATGAACCATTTGATCAAGTTTGTACCACAACTTCTCAAGAAATTTGATCAGATCATCAAAAGGGCAAAATGGTCATTTTTAGGGTTTTGACTACACAAGGGCAATTTCTGATTTTTGACCTAGCCAATGGCAAATTGGGTTCAAGCATGGATTCAAGGACTCAATGGCATCATCTTGACCTATTCACAAGGTTCAAAAGATCTCAATTGCATTGGACTGACAGATGAATTTTTCAGTCAACTGATCAAAATTTGATTGTACACTGAAAAGTCAAACTTTGACTTTTTGGTCAAAATCAAGTGCCAAGGGTCATTTTTTATCAAGATGTGTCAAAACATGAAACTTGTTCATCAAGAAACCCAATTTTGCAAATTAGGGTTTAAGATTGAAAAAATTTCATAACTTAGAATTTTTCTAAGTTATGAAATTTTCTTAATTTTTCCCAAATTTTCCCAACATTTTCACCATGATGCAATTGGATTCAAACAAAACTTCCAACATGAAAGTTGTAGTCCTCCACAAATTCTACAACTTTTATTCACAAAGTTTTCTCAAAATAAGCTTGTATCTCAAGTTATGATTTTTGGAACAAGGGTCCATGAAACTTTTAACTTAGTGAAATTTTGCCCTAATTTAGGCAGGATTTTGACCCATCTTCATGACCATTTTTCACATAGTTCCAGTTGGAATCTCAAATTGAATTTCAAAGATGGATTGTAGAGCATGTCGCAATCTTTCCAAAATGTCCAAGAACTCTCCAAAATCATTTATGGTTAGGGAGAATCGAAGGCTTAAAGTTGGCAAAAACTCACTTTTTATCCATGGCATGTTCATAGTGATACAAGTTGCAAACTCTAATCAGCTTGCTTTGTACTTGATTATAGGTCTCAAAACCATTCCACACTCAATAATTAAATGCAAATCCATTGGTCTAAGGCTTTGTTTTGGTCATTAGAGCATTGCACACAAGATTAATCCTTAAATAGAAAAAGCAACATTATCATTTTTGCTTAAATCTTGCTTTATGTCAAAGTTGCATCCTTGAGCATTGAACCATATCTTGTGAAGAAAATAAAATCCACAAACTTGAGGGGCTAAGAGCATAGTGTGCAAGCTGATAGATAGCCTGTACAGGCCTGCTTTGCATCACTTCTCACTTTTTGCTTCATTTACAAGAAACATGTCAAAATTCACACAACTTGAACATCTGAAAGGACCAACCTTTGCAAGCATTTGGAACAAGTTTCTCACATCCCCTTGAGTCAAAAACACGAGCCTTTGAGCCCTAAAACCTCCCATAGCACAAAATCACCTTCCATTGGCAAAACAGGGCAGCATCTGCATCTTGAGTTCTATCTCACAAGTTGCTCGTGCATTTTGTCCCAAAACCTGTTCAAACACCTTCCATACAACCTATCCAAGCTATCCCAACCCTTAAACACTAACTGTAACTCCATTTACAAGGTTTTCCATTTTTGATTTTAGCTTGTATAGGTTGAGTTCTGTAGGCTTGTTCAAGCACATCCAAGGCAAGCTAGGCATTGGAGAAGGTCAGGGGAAGTTCAAGCAAGCTCCCAAACATCTTAGGCCTCATTGAAAAGCTCCACATTGTCAGACACGATCTCAACTGAAACAGGTTTTTATCAACTTCCTATCTCTCTATTTAGGAATAGTTAGGCTTAGGTTTATGAATAAAAAATGTAGTATTCATAGCCATGAAGTTGTACATATGCTCAGTTTTCATTTAAATTAATCGTGTTAAGAGAATTTGATCCATGAACTTCCTGAAAAAATTAGGTTAGGATTTAGGGCCAGAGAAATTCTCTCTGGTCTTTGAGAGTTAGGACAAGTTTTTTATATGGCTGACTTCGTCTTGGAAAATTCTACAACTTTGATTTTATGTGTTTTTGCATTAGAGCACGTATGCGGGTTGTTCGTGTTTGTACAGGGCGCGCGTAATTTTTGAATACAAAGGTTGAAGATGAAGTCTGGTGGGCTGGGCTTGGTCCTGGCTCACTATTGACACCCCCCTTTTATTGATTGCACCCCCTGGCCCAATTTCTTTATACTTTTATATTTTTTTATTTTATTTTCATTTTCTGATTTTATTTTATATTTTTCAAACATAAAAATACCCAAAAATATTTTCATAATTTTTCATATTTATTTTTATTATTTTATTATTTTTTAGACATGAAAATAATTATTAAATAATATATACTCTTATTTTATTTAATTAAAACTTTTAAATATTATAGAAATATTATATTTTTTATTTTTTATCATTTATACCTATAAAATAATATTCTTTCTCATATACTACTATTTATCTAAATATTTGTGTATATTTATATTTTACTTTTTTGTACATAAAATAATTAAAATAATATATGTTATTTTAAACAAAAAAATTAGGGTTTCCACCCTTATTAAAAATAATACTTTTTTTAATATATTTTTTTTACACTTGAATATATTTTTATTTTTATTATACATAAATAATATAGTTAATATATTTACTTTCTTAAAAAGGAAATTAGGGTTTTACCCTTAATCAAAAAAAATAATCTTTTCATTTATTTCTTTCTTTTTGCATTAAATATTTTTTACATACATAAAAAATAAACATACACGTTTTTGCATATTCATAATATTTGGTATATTTATTTAATTTGTTCATTTAAATATTATTCATTTATTATTTATGCCATTGATTCAATTTGAATGTAATAGTAAAATTAGGGTTTTAATTTCTTGTCAAATAATCCCCATTCAAAAATTGTATCTCCCTTCCTATAATCATGTTGTAATAGTGTAGATTTATTTTACGCATTTATGCTTTCAATTATGCCATGGTTAGAGATTAGGGTTTGTATGCCAAAAAATCCAAAATCAAACAAATAGCTTGACTAATACAAAGACAAAAATGCATGAAAATGATAACACAATGCACACTTGCACCCCTAGGGTTTCATCCAGTTGTTGCCTTAAAATTGGCCATGTTATGCATGTCGAGTATCTTTGGCAAAACAAAAACAAAACAAAAGATCATAGTCCCTCGATGACGCTATCTTGGTTGCCTATATAAAATGATCTAGTCCCTCAAAAATTGCTAAAGATACTTGGCAATATTGCTACCATGGTCAATACGATGACCTGCGTCTGTCCCGTTTAACATCCTAATACAAGGTTGTTTACCAAATGCAATGGTAAAACAACATTGTCAAAAGGGTTAAAAATGTATAAGAAAGATCTTTGAGTAAAATAGGGTAGACAACTCTTAGTTACTTGATCAAAACTTGCAAAACATCCTTGCTATTTTCAAACACACCTCACAACACAATTTCAAAACATTTCCCAAATCAAACTTTCAAAACATTGAACATCTTTGTATACATTCAAACAAGAATCATTACAAAGGTTGCCACAATGATGACCTCTTTTCAAAGCATCTTTCAAAACCACACACAAAAGCACCATTTCAAACAATTGAAAAGCAAAAGCAAGTGATCTAAACAAGTAACTAAGAGCCCATGGATAACCATGGATGAAAAGGGTGCTTGCACCTTCCCTTTTCATAATCTACTCCCCGAACCCAAGAAAACATCTCAAAGGTCTTTCCTGTGCTTTTTGACATTTCCTTTGGATAAAATAAAAACTCGGTGGCGACTCTTGCTAAACCGAAACATTTGCGAACACAAACGCAAAACCTCAAGTCAGTTCTCCCACCGTATCACACATGTGTTGCTGCCTTTGTTTATTACATGTTGGTTTGCAGCATGCTTTTGCTTGGATCCTGCTGTGATATTTTGCATCTGCTGTAGACTTGCCCCTTTTTGTATTTGACTGATGTTGTTTGCAGCTTGTTGCCTTTATTGCAATTTGGGCAGCAGCTTGCCTTTTTCCCGGATCCTACTGTTTTGTTTTGTTGCTTATTTGAACTGATGGCATAGCTTGTTGACTGTTTGTATTTGCTGCCTTGCCTGTCCAGTTTGTATATTTTCTTTTTCCCCCTTTTTTTTGTGAACCAAAATCTAGGTTTTGAGATTTGCAAAATAGGGAGGAATGGATGGTGATTAAAACAAATGAAATTCTGATTCCTAAAAGCAAACCCTAGTTATGAAAATCATTTTTGCTTAGATTTTTCAATGCTGATTGTTTGCTAATGTTTTTCCTTTCTTTTGTTACATTTACAAACAAATGAGTGGCAAGCAAGACAAGATGAAGAGAAGACCATGGCTAGCAATGAGGAATTTATTGAAGATGAAGCAAAGAGTCTTGAAGAAGAAGCCTCTCTTTCTTTGTAAATATAAAACTTTAGATTCTTTGTAAACAAGACAAACAATTTGTAATTTATATTTTACATTGTAAACCCCTTTTTTTTACAAATTGTCAAAGAATGTAAACATAACATTTGAATGAAATGTATGAATGATGAATTTGTTGTACCAAACTTTGAGTTCTATTTTAAACTTTGTAACTCTTGATTGAATGCTTAGAATAAATCATCTTGACTTGGTAACTTGCATTTTAAGCAAACACAATATGATAGTATAAATCATGTATTTTGCACTCTTAAACAAAATAAATGTTTAAGAGCTCAAACCCAATGGATTAATTGAATCCACAATCATGATTGTTTAAAATGATAGTCTTAAACCTTATATCTTATCAAAACAGAACATGCTCCCAAGAATAACATCAACCCTCAGAAGATTGTGGTTAAGAAAAATTTAAAATCACACAAATGCCTTTTCAGTTATCTGGGCCATGGATTGGGAAAAATTGCAATGTGAGGTTTGAAAACTGACTTAAACAACTTTGAGGAGACATGGTGACTTATTTGAAACCTTGATTACTCAATTTCCTTTGAGAAGTGCAAAACCCTAATTGCTGACCGGTTGCCTAGGAAGAGAATCTGCTTGATCAACTTTTGAGCCAAATTGAGTGTTTGAGAAACCCTAGGATAGCATCTTGAGTGGAAAAAAAACGGGAGGGCAAATTTTGGGGTACAACAGCTACCCCCGTTCAATATTCTTAAACTTGAAAAGTGAGATCGACGTGTTTATCGTTCGTGGCTTGAAAGTAGAAGATGATTGAACACTAGAGTGCCCATAAATTTGCACTTGATGATGCATTGGTTGATTGTGTAGGGAATGGGCTTAAAGATTCCATTTGGAGAAATGATGGAGAGTGGTCGGAGATGGGCTTATAGATGCCATCCAAAGGTGATTGTTGACAGAAAGTATGAATTCGACTTTAACAGAAAAGAAATAAGAATAAACCCTTGATCGATTTAAACTGGAGCTAGCAGAAGTCTTGAATGTTTGTTGGAAAGAATCAGAATATCTTTTGGAGCGATTTTAAACTGAACCAAAAGATATCTTGGATTAATCTTGACTGGAAAGGATCAGAATAAATATTGGTGCAATTTATCTGAACCAGAGAAAATTATCGGTGGGGAAGAATTAGAATAAACCGTTGAGAGGTTTAAACTGAAAGGCCGGGATTCAGAGGAGGATCAAAACAAATCATTGAAAGATTTATCTGAACTAGTAAGAATCTGGAGAAGAATCAGAATAAATCATTGAGATTTATCTGAACTAGTAAGAATCTGGAGAAGAATCAGAATAAATCGTTGAGATTTATCTGAACTAGTAAGAATCTGGAGAAGAATCAGAATAAATCATTGAGATTTATCTGAACCAGTAAGAATCTGGAAACAAACCAGAGTAAACCGTTAAGAGATTTATCTGAACCGATAAGAATCTGGAAACAAATCAGAGTAAACCGTTGAGAGATTTATCTGAACCAGTAAGAATCTGGAGATGAATCAGAGTAAACCGTTGAGAGATTTATCTAAACCAGTAAGAATCTGGAGATGAATCAGAATAAACTGTTGAGAGATTTATCTGAACCAGTAAGAATCTGGAAACGAATCAGAGTAAACCGTTGAGAGATTTATCTGAGCCGATAAGAATTTGGAAACGAATCAGAATAAACCGTTGAGATATTTATCTGAACTAGTAAAAATCAGGAGATGAATCAGAATAAACTGTTGAGAGATTTATTTGATCCAGTAAGAATATGGAAACGAATCAAAGTAAACCGTTGAGAGATTTATTTGAACCAATAAGAATCTGGAGATGAATCAGAGTAAACCATTGAGAGATTTATTTGAACCAGTAAGAATCTGGAGATGAATCAGAATAAACCGTTGAGAGATTTATCTGAACCAGTAAGAATCTGGAAACGAATCAGAGTAAACCGTTGAGAGATTTATCTAAACCGGTAAGAATCTGGAAACAAATCAGAATAAACCGTTGAGAGGTTTATCTGAACCAATAAGAATCTGGAGATGAATCAGAATAAACCGTTGAGAGATTTATCTGAACCAGTAAGAATCTGGAAACGAATTAGAGTAAACCGTTGAGAGATTTATCTGAACCAGTAAGAATCTGGAGATGAATCAGAGTAAACCGTTGAGAGATTTATCTGAACCAGTAAGAATCTGGAGATGAATCAGAATAAACCGTTGAGAGATTTATCTGAACCAGTAATAATTTGGAGATGAATCAGAATAAACCGTTGAGAGATTTATCTGAACCAGTAAGAATCTGGAAACGAATCAGAGTAAACCGTTGAGAGATTTATCTGAACCAGCAGAAATTTGAAGGAAATATTTGTTGTGTAGATGGTCGACCAGTCTTTTCTCGGGAATTGATCTATATTTGACTTGTTGAAAATATTTTCCTGTCAGAGATTTGTTGATGATAATTTCCTGTCGATTGATTCTTTCCTGAAAATGTGAAGAGTTAATTGCATGCAATATCATGATGTATGTAATGCATGGTATAATGTTGTTTCTCAAAATAAATGAGATTGCACTGTATGTACTTGTGTTGTCAATGCTATGACATATGCATGGAAATGTATGGATTTAAAGATTGTGCATGTTGTAGTGTTGCTGGAAGCGGGGAAATAACTCCCTTTTGAAGCACTGATGAGTGAGTTTCCAAATATTAGAGAAATAAACTCTGTTGTAAAAGGGAAACGTCGGACATTGTTTGTGGACTCCGTGAAATCCTACTGGGGAATCCTGAGAAGTTGAGCAACTTACTGGGGAACCTCTGGAGCGGTAGTTAGAAGTTTTGCTCTGTCAGGGGTATGAGAGCGCTTGATACCAACATGCTGCATACTGGGGATACGTTAGTGATTTTGTAGTAGGATGTCTTTGCTTTCGCTCTTGTTGGGGAAGGTAATTGCGTGGATTTTATGGAATGGCCTGTAGATATTATCCTATTTCTTAAAGCCATTAGTAATTGTCTTTCTATTTTCTGTTCATTTGTAAATCAGTAATCACGTTCAAACACATATGTTCAAAAATAAATCATTGGACGTTTTTGTAAACAAAACATAGAAATAAAGAGAAACGAATGGTTTTTCACTTTCAAAAGGGATATCTTTGTATTAACTTGAATAAGTCTTTTTTGTACAACGAGACGAGCATTCTAGTAAGAGAATGTCGTCGTAAAAAAATGAAAACTGATACAAAGAAAAGATAGCTATGTGAAATAATCTCATGGGGTTCCCATTCTGCTATAGTCTTCATGTCTCTGAGTTTCAGATCTACTAGTCACTTCGGCGATGCTGATTAGATTGATTAGAACCGTTTGAGCTGGTTGGTCAACGCTGAAGATTGTCTGCGAGATGATCCAACGGGACATAGTCATACGCTTTAATTCCCTAACTTTTGCCTGGACCGCCCTTTCGGGTTTTCGATCCACCGGGATACCCTTTTTTGCCCATGCCGCCCTTTCAGGTTTTCAGCTTGCCGGGTGTAATTTTTTTTGTATTTTATCCCTAATTTTTTCCCGAACCTTTTGGTTCGCCGGGATGCCCTAATTTTTGCCTAGGTCAGTCGACCTAGCGGGTCCTTGTTCATGCGTAGTATCTTTTAACTATGTTTGTATTTAAAGGGTGCGGGAGGTTGTCGCCATCCATAGTAGTCAAGATCATTGCTCCACCAGAGAATATGCTTTTGATTACAAATGGTCCTTCATATGTAGGAGTCCATTTGCCCCTGGGATCACCTTGTGGCAAAATGATACACTTGATTACCAAGTCACCGACCCGATATACCTGACGTTTAACCTTTTTGTTAAAAGCTTTAATCATGCATTTTTGGTACATCTGACCATGACAGATAGCTGCAAGCCTCTTCTCGTCAATCAAGTTCAACTGGTCAAGTCGAGTCTGGATCCAATCTTCTTTGTTCAAACCAGCATCCTTCATGATCCTCAGAGAGGGGATCTGGACCTCAATAGGTAGGACAGCCTCCATGCTGTATACCAGAGAATAGGGTGTTTCCCCAGTTGATGTGCGAGTTATGGTACGATACCCGTGGAGAGAGAACGGTAGCATCTCATGCCAGTCTTTGTATGTGACTGTCATTTCCTGTATGATCTTCTTAATGTTTTTGTTAGCAGCTTCTACAATGCCATTCATCTTTGGCCAGTAAGGGGAAGAATTGTAATGCTGGATCTTAAATTGCTCACACAAGGAGGTGATCATAGTGTTGTTTAGATTCGTACCATTATCAGTAAGGATTCTCTCTGGGATACTATACCGACAGATGAGATTCTGTTTGATGAATCGGGCGACCACATTCTTAGTAACGGAATCGAAGGAAGCTTCCTCAACCCACTTTGTAAAATAGTCGATGGCCACTAAGATAAAGCGGTGTCCATTGGAAGCCGTTGGCTTGATTTCACCAATCATATCGATTCCCCACATAGCAAAGGGCCAAGGAGCCGTCAAGACATTCAGAGGAACCGGATGTACGTGCACTTTCTCAGTATAAATCTGACACTTATGGCAAGTCCGAGACTGTTGATAGCAATCTGCCTCCATGGTAGACCAATAATAGCCTGCCCGTAGGATTTTATTTGCCATCGTATGCCCACGGAAATGGGTACCAAAAGTGCCTTCGTGTAATTCAACCATGATCCTTTCAGCTTTAACCTTGTCTATGCACCAAAGTAATACAGAGTCATGACTGCGTTTGTACAAAATGCCGTTACTAAGGAAGAATTTAGCCGATAATCTTCTTAGGAACTTCTTGTCATTCACTGAAGCTCCTTCTGGATATTCCTGAGACTCGAGATACCTTTTAACTTCATGGAACCAAGGTTGATCCACTACTCCTTCAGTACTGATCTCACGACAGTAGGTTGGTTCATCCATCCGCTCAATGGTGATTTGAGGAGCCTCGTTATCCCGATTAAGTTTAAACATAGATGACATTGTAGCTAATGCGTCTGCTAGCTGATTTTCTTCTCGCGGGAAATGCTCGAAGGTAATCTTCTCAAAATGCCGTAGCAACGCAAAGACATGTTCTTTGTAAGGGATAACATTGGGGTGTTTGGTGTCCCATTCCCCTTTGATCTGACTGATGAACAAAGTTGAATCTCCAAATACATCCAAGGATTTGATCCCCAAGTCTATGGCAGCTTTGAGACCGAAGATGCATGCTTCGTATTCTGCCATGTTATTTGTACAGTTGAAGCAAAGTCTGGCAGTAAAGGGAGTATGACATACTTCCGGAGATATAAGTACAGCATCGATACCATTGCCAAGTGCATCAGATGCTCCATCAAAGAACATGGTCCATCGGGATCCTTGTTCAGGTCCGTCATATGGCCTGATTTCTTCATAGTTGTCTAATGTCATGATGTATTCATCTGGGAATTCAAACTTCATGGACTGATAGTCTCCCACAGCTTGGTGAGCGAGGTGATCAACTAATACACTACCCTTTATAGCTTTCTGGGTAGTATACTGTATGTCATATTCTGTCAGGATCATCTTCCATCTCGCTATTCTCCCAGAAAGAGCAGGCTTCTCGAAGATGTACTTTATCAAATCCATTTTAGATATCAACAAGGTAGTATGGGTAAGCATATACTGTCTCGGCCGGCGAGTAGCCCATGCCAGAGCGCAGAAAGTTTTCTCGAGCAGTGAATATCTTGTTTCACAGTCGGTAAACTTTTTGCTCAAGTAATAAATAGCATGCTCTTTTCGGCCAGACTCGTCATGCTGCCCCAACATACACCCTATTGAGTTTTCTAAAACAGTCAAATACAGGATTAAAGGTCTTCCCTTGACTGGTGGCAACAAAATAGGAGGTTCTTGTAAGTATTCTTTGATTTTGTCAAAAGCAACTTGGCATTCGTCATTCCATTTAACTACTTGATCTTTCTTCAATAATTTAAAGATCGATTCACAAGTAGCTGTCAGGTGAGAAATGAACCTGGCGATGTAATTCAAATGTCCCAAAAATCCTATGACTTCCTTCTCAGTACGAGGAGAAGGCATCTCTTGTATCGCTTTAACCTTGGCAGGATCAACCTCGATACCTTTGTTGCTGACGACAAAGCCTAGGAGTTTACCAGACCGTACTCCGAACGTGCATTTGTTTGGATTCAACCTTAACTTGTATTTTTTCAGCCTCTCAAACAGCTTCTATAAATGATTGAGATGTTCTTCTTCCGTTTGAGATTTGGCTATCATATCGTCCATATAGACCTCTATTTCGTAGTGTATCATGTCGTTAAATAGAGATACCATGGCACGCTGATAGGTTGCCCCAACATTCTTCAGTCTGAATGGCATGACCTTATAGCAGAATGTGCCCCACTGCGTAACAAAGGTTGTTTTCTCCATATCCTCAGGCACCATTTTGATTTGGTTGTAGCCTGAGAAACTGTCCATGAAGGAAAACACTTTGTGTTGTGTTGTATTGTCAACTAGAATGTCGATGTGGGGGAGTGGGAAGTCGTCCTTTGGACTCTCCCTATTCAAATCTCTGTAGTCCACACACATTCTAACTTTACCGTCTTTCTTGGGCACGGGAACAACATTGGCAACCCATTAGGGATAAGAGGTGACATCCAAGAATCCAGCATTGAATTGCTTCATGACTTCTACTTTAATCTTTTCTGACATATCAGGCCTCATGCGGAAAACCTTTTGCTTTACTGGAGGGCAATCTTCTCTTGTAGGCAGACGATGTACCACAATGTCTGTATCAAGTCTCGGCATGTCTTCGTACGACTAGGTAAAGACCTCAACATAATTGTGCAGCAACTGAATCAGACGTTCCTTGACACTGGGTTCAAAATTGGCACCCACCTTGACCTCCTTTTTGTCCTCCTCAGTACCTAAGTTAACTGTTTCAACCAGCTCTTCGTGAGGCTGAAAGGTTCTTTCTTCCTGTTTCAACAACCTGGCCAACTCCCCTGGCACCTCACAATCTTCCTCACTTTCGTCATCGGCTTGGTAGATCGGATTTTCAAAGTCACAATAGGCCACAGCAGAACCGTTACCCATGGGATCCTGAGTGGATGTAGATCTGCATTTTAATATGTGAGTGTGTGTAAGAGCATAGCTACCTTTGAAAGAAATAAAATGTAAGAAAGAAAGACAAAGAACACAAAATTTTATGCAAAAACGTCCATGATTCATTAGTGACATATGAGAATGAAGTGACAACCCTCACAAATGGACCGTTGTGCCTCGGGTAAGACACAAGGTTTTAAAAGTCTGAATTGTTTAAATATTACAAGCCTGAAAACATTAAAAGACAATTACTCTTGAATAAAAGTAATAGGAATGAAATATTTGGCCTCCCAATTGTTGAGCCCTCCGCCGATGGTTGGGAAAATCCATTCGTCCATATCACAACTGACATCATTGTCTTCCACTGCATTGACTCCCTAATTGCTGATTCGTAAAGGTGGTCCCCCGGTGCGAGAACATCGAACAACTCTTTGGGCCTCTGTAGTGAATCCCAAACCAAATTTGTCAGACTTGTAGGGAATATCGGGAAGCTGGCCCCATATGGTAAACCCTCCTTCTTCAACTACTGCTCTAGCATCTTTCAAAGAGGCCATCTTCAGTGGAGGTCTGGTAATCTTCGGGACTTTAGGAGTAGACTTGGTTATCGTGACTGTTGCTGGAACTTCCTCAAAATTCTGACAGGGAGTCTCAATGAATTCACCATCCATTTCAACATACCTGAAAGAGTTCAGATGGCTAACCATGTACTCTTTCTCCCCGTGAACTGTGACAATTTTTCCTTTGATCGGGTATTTTAGCATTTGGTGCAGGGTAGAAGTGACGGCACCAACACCATGGATCCAGGGTCGACCCAATAGATAAGAGTATGAAGGGCGGATGTCCATCACATAGAAAGTTGAGTCAAAAGTCTGAGTTCCAATTTTTATGGGGATACTAACTTCTCTGTGCATTGTCCTCTTGGAACCATCAAAGGCCCTTACTATGATGTTTCTAGGCTTTAAGGTGAGCCCCTCGCAGTCCAGTCGGTCGAGAGCATTTTTGGGCAAGACATTTAATGATGAGCCGGTATCCACCAGAACATGGGCAAGTGTGGTGCCCCTGCATTCAATGGAAACATGCTAGGCATCGTTGTGCTTCCTTCCCTTAGAAGTTAAATCAGCGTCGGAAAAGCCCAATCCGTTATCAGCAGTTAGACTGGCCACACAATTCTCAAATTGGTCGATGGAGGTCTCTTGGGGCACGTGGGCGGTCTTGAGAAACTTTACCAAGGCTTTGGCGTGGGCCTCAGAACACAAAAGTAAGGACAACAATGATATCTTCAAGGGGGTCTGCCCCAACTGTTCTACAATGTTGTAGTCACTTTTCTTGATTATCTTTAGTATTTCTTCTATCTCCTTTCTAGAAGCTTCAAGGATGATCTCGGGACGCTCTTTTGCTTGGACAGGCTCATTCAAGACCTCTTTGCCCCATGTCTCGGTAGCAGGGATAACAGTAGGAGTGTCGGTAGGAGTGGCAGTTGGAACAATCATAGGAGTAGCAACGGTCTTTGGAGAAATCTCGAGTGAGAAGACCCTTCCACTTCTTGTTATCTTACTAGTCCCAGTAATATTACTGATGTCGGGATCAATATCTCTCGCAACTTCGTCTTTGACAACCAACTGATCTTGCTTGACAACATAGTAGTAAACGTCAGCTCCATAGCTCCAGGGAACAACTTTATCTGAAGAGTATGATATTGGTCTTGGCATAGTGATGATTAAAGGTGCAGACCTTCGAACAGATGTAATCTTGATGGGTCTTTTGGTGGAGACCCCGAGAGGATTGTCAGAAATAGTGATTATCGAGACATCTTGATAAGAACTTCTGGTAAGAGGAAGCTTTTCAAATAAGTTTCCTTTTCTAGTCATCAGGCGTTGGACGCCTATCTTCAGTAACAAACAGCCGTTCGATAGAGACTTGCATAAGTGACAATTTTTATCGCAGCCCGGGAATAGACCGGCTTGCAGTAGATTTTGTTTAATGGTCAACAAAGGAGTAATAAAGTCATACACGGAGGAGACAAAATGATCATCATCAATGGAGTTGATACCTTGGCCATGTCTGGGAATTGGCGCCGTTATTACATTAGGCGTTTCTGGGGGATCAAACTCAATCTCTTTCGCATCGATAAGGTCTTGCACCTTATTCTTTAAGGCCCAACAATCGTTTGTATCGTGCCCCGGGCTTTCAGAATGATAGGCACATCGAGCGTTCGGGTTGTAGCAAGGAGAAGAAGTATTGGGGTTCTTGGGAGCTTCTTTTAAAGTTGCCAGATTAGTCTTCAGAAGGTGTGGCAAAACTTGAGACATGGTCATGTTGATCCGGGTAAATTGTCTCATGGGTGCTTCTGGCTTACGCTGATAATTTCGCTACTGATTTGGCACATGATTAGAAATTATAACAGCCCCTACCACCGGGCGATGGTCAGTTTTATTTTTATTCCTATAGTCATATGCGGCACTGACCTCCTTCTTTCCAATAAAGGGTTTCTTCATCATGCTCGAGGATGCATCTCTTTGAATTTTTCCGCTTTTTATACCGGCTTCGACCCGCTCACCAGTCATGATTAATTCAGTAAATCCAGCTGAGGAACTCCCAATCAGGTGGTTGAAGAATGGTCCCGACATGGTGCCTAAGAACATATCCACTAATTCTCTGTCAGATAAAGGGGGTTGGACTCTGCCTGCGAGATCCCTCCATTTTTGAGCATAGGTTTTGAAACCTTTGAAGATGTGAAAAACACAAGAAGGGGGGTTGAATTGTTAAAACTTGAAATCAAATGCAGACAACACGTTATTTTTATCCTGGTTCGTTTGATCTCAAACTACTCCAGTCCACCCGTCAAGATGATTTCGCCTCTCTCCAACGAGGTCTTAATCCACTATATTCAACTGAATACAAAACTGCTTTAACAACTGCTAAAGCCTTCTTGAGTCTAAACCATAGACCGGTTTCTCAAGGAAATTCTTACACAGATAAATGAACAAATGTGTGTTTGATGTTTCTAGAAAAACTATATATCACAACTGTGATAATACACAAAATGAAGCTTATATGAAACTAGATTGCTAGAACTATAGAGTAAGCAGTTGAGAGCTTTAGCAAACTGATTTAGTGAGAACGAAGATGATTATTGGCTTTAGGCGTGTATATGCGTGTAGAGAATTGTAGAGCATTAGCCATTTCACTTCTCACTGATTTGTTTAAATACTTCTTGGAATAGATACGTTGCAGTCCATAATTCCATTTCAATGCTCATTACGTTCTTTCCATTTTGAGAAGATCTTTGTCTTGGAATAAAGCCGTTGGTAATTAATCTGCCTTGAATGCAGTAACGTTGATACTTCAGAATGTTCTGCGTAATGAAGATCAGAGCGTTCTTGGCTTTAGCTTATTCTGGCGCTTCTGAGTGCTGATGACATGATTAGGAACTTGATCAGAATCAGAGTATGTTGAGCGCAGATTCTGTTCATCAGACTTCAGTGTAGCACATGTACTGATCTTCTGATGCTGATGTTGATACTGATGTTCTGCTGCTGATTGCATCAGAGTTTCCTGTAAATACACAACATAATTTTTTAGTAGCATCTATGTCTCATATAAAACTCATAATATTTTAATCTTGTATTTTGTTATAATCAAAACTCTAACTGAGGGTTGTAGAATCAAACTATTTTCTAACAATCTCCCCCTTTTTAATGATGACAAAAACTAGATTTTTTTCAATTAAAATAAAATGATGAAAGTATCAGAGTTTAAGGATAAAGAGGAAACGGTATCAGAGATAGTCAGATAATGAGTAAAAAGTATCAAAGTTAAGAGAGTAAGGAATAAAAAGTATCAGAGTAATGAAGAGAAAAACTCCCCCTGAGTTGATTATTCCCTTTGATTCCTTGAGACCTTGAGCATCAGAACTTTACTTGAACTTTCTTTGAGCATTAGAGTGTTACTTCATCAGAGTTCATCGGATTCTTGTACCTGTAAGCTTTTCAGAACAGCAAATATATAATGATATGTTAGAATGTTTGAGACTTTTGTCTCAGTAAACCGTTATTGAAAAATATCATTCTTTCTCCCCCTTTTTGTCAGTTATCAAAAAGCATAAATAATCAGAGTTTAAAAAGATCAGAGTAAAAACACGTTTGTATTAAAACAGAAGCAATGATAGTTTAGAACAAGTAGAAATATTACAGACAAACATGTAAAGAAAACAAGGAAAACACAAAAAAAAATCTAAGAAGAAGGAGGAAGTCGTGTGAACAGAGATTCCAACATGCTCTTGATTTGCTCGCTGGTTTCCTATTGCTTAGATACCATGTTTGCTATAGAGTCAATCTTGATATTCTGCTTGTCCATCCTTTCGTTCATCAGCATATCTGATCTCTTCAAATCCTCCAGAGCCTGCCTGTCAAGAGAGGAAGCTTGAGGATCTTCAGATACAGACTGCTTCTCAGAGCTTTCTGTAGCTTCTTCTGCTTGACCCAAGTCTTCAGCTTGAATAACCTGTTCTTCTGCAGCTTTAACTATAGATGCTGGACGCTTTTCAGACCAAGGCTCAATGTCCAGAGGGAGAGCTTCTTCCTTCAGCAGCTTGCTCAGAACTGGACCTTCCATTTCCTTCAGCAGATTGCTGAAGTTCTGCTGAGCCTGTCCATAGCTCTGGTCTTGCAGCTTGAAGGTTTCAGCACAAACCCATCTTCTGAACTGAGTCCAGAGGAAGTCTGAGACAGCAGGATCAACCACTTCCAGATTTGCTTGTTTCAAAGAAGTTATCCACTTCTGCATATCTGTTTCAAAATTCAAAATGCTGGAACCAACATCTGGTTGTTTTGGTTTGGGAATAGCAGTTTTCTGGTTTATTGCAGCAAGGCGTTCAAAGATTGTTAGATCAATGACTGTCTTGCTGTGGTTCTCTGAATTTTTCTTAGGTGAGGGAGTAGGAGAATCAGAAATAACGATTGGACTGGATGGGGTATTAGGTGGAGTTGTTTCTGGTGAGGATGGTAGTTGAGACATGTTCACAGTTGTACCACAAGGCAATTGAATGGCCAAGGGTTGTGGTTCAGGGGACTCAGAGGTTTGAGCCTCAGAGTTTTGAGTCTCAGGCTGTGGTGATTGTGCATGTTGAGGAGATGGTGGATTAATATTTGGTTGAGGAGAGGATGGTTGTGGAATTTCTGGTTCTGGTATTGGGGAGAGTGAAGTTTCAGGAATTGGAGTTTCTGGTATTGGTGATAGTGGGATGTCAGGTTGTGGAGAAATGGGAATTTCAGAGTTTGGATTTGGATTTTCTATTTGGGGAGCGGAAGTATGTTGGTCTATATCAGACATAACTTGTGTAAGTTCTGGTTCTAGTAAGGTTGCAGTGATTGGATTTTATGGTTTGGAGCGGGATCTTCTGAGGGTTAATGACTCATAAGGGTCAAAATCAATGTCAAAATCTTCATAGGTTTGGGGTGTTGGGATATCAGCTGGAGTTGGAATGGGAGTAGGAATAGATGAGGAACCAGCACTTGAACTTAAAACAGATACAGAAACAGGATTACCTCTTTTCTTTGGAGTCTATTGTGATGGTCCTTCTGGAGCAACTTTCCTCTTCTTCGTCTTCTTCAGAGCTACCTCTGGTGCCTTCTGCTGAAGATCTTGAATATTCAGGTTAGGTTTTGTACCATCAGCTTTGCACGCGTCCAAATATCTCAAGATGATCTGAGGCTTTGAGTCAATCTCTGAGAACATAGGGAAGTCGTCCAGAGGGACTCTTCTGCTGGAGATTTCAGCAAAAGGAGTGATGCTGGGCTCCTTCTTAATGTTCTCTATCAGCTTCATCTTCTTGAGATTCTTGGCATTCAGCTGCTTGCCAACAGATGGTTCCAAGGTGCTAATCTCTTGTGCCTCTGTCAAGTGTTCAATCAGCCTATTCTCATTCAGAATATCTGATATCAATCTGCCCAAGGGTATCCAATCATTTTTAGTACGTTCCTCTTCCCTTGTCTCCTTGATGCTGGTTCTCAGATGGTTGAACAGAAGATGAGCTAGATTAATCTTTACCTTCTGATTGATAAAATAAATCAGAAACTGCTGATCTATGTTTATGTAATCAGGAGAGCTTGTAGGCTTCCTGTGATTGAAACAGCCCAGAATAATCTTTGCCCAAATTTTGTGCTTATCTTTCAGATCCCTTATCTTGCTGGAGGGAAGCCCCAGCGTGAAAATATCCCTTGCAATTAGGGCAGCATCTTGACATCTTTCTGCCATGTCAAAACAGCGTATACCACCTCCATTGTAGCCAATCAGACGAGCAATCAAATCTTCAGTTGTCACAATTTTCTTCCCCATTATGTAAGAAGTGACTTGGTGATTTGAGGAAGAGGCGTGAATCCAAAATTCCTTAACCAAGATAGGGAAAGTTGGACCCACCAACCTGTCAAAGTATTTCTCCCACCCTTGAGCTTGAACCTCTTCTGATAAATCAAAGCCATTTTCCTTCAAACTGTTGAAATCCACAATAATTTCTGACAGAACTTCAAGGTTCTTGACTGGAGTGAGTAGCATTCTGAGAGGAACCTCATATTGCTCAGCTGATGTGTCTTTCTAGGAACCTGATGAAAGATTGCTGCTAGAAGCCATGTTCACACGAGGATTTTTTTTAAAAAAGCTTGAAAGGTTTCTCAGAAAACAGAAATGCTTAGTGAAGACGAAAGTGAAGGTAAACGTGTGTGAGTGGTGTGAGTGGTGTTTAAATAGATTTTGAAAAAAAATTTGAAAACATAAACGCTTAAGAGAGAGAAATAAATCATGATTAATATCATTTAATGATAGCTTATTTTAGGGGATTTTGGAAAGATACTTAAACGGTTACCAGTGACATGTGTCTCAATGCATCCAATCAGCGTTTTGCCTTTTCAGAAGCGTGAACGCGTGTTCAGCCTCAGGAAACTGCTAATGACTGGATGACACTTGTTTGCTTGAGTGAATAACATATCTATCCTTGAACTGAAGCGCTCAGATCTTCATGGATAGATTCTGATGCAATCTGCATTTCTAAAATTCTGAAAGAGGATTGATCAGAAGTTCACATAAAAATAAAAATAATTCTGAAGGTTAATATATAAAATTAAAACAGTTTTATTCTGGACAGAGCTTCATGCTGAGATGTTTCAGAATGAAGTTGAACCTATCTTCAGAAAGTGGTTTTGTAAAGATATCAGCCCATTGATGGTTTGTATCAATAAATTTTAAGTTTAAAATGCCTTTCTGAATATAGTCCCTAATAAAATGATGTTTTATTTCTATATGTTTAGCCCTAGAATGCAAAATTGGATTTTTACTTAAGCAAATGGCAGAAGTGTTATCACAGAGAATAGGAATGTTACTCTCATATATTTGGAAGTCCTCAAGTTGACTTTTCATCCAGAGCATTTGTGTGTTGCATCCAGCTACTGCTATATATTCAGCTTCTGATGTTGATAGAGCAATGGTGGATTGTCTTTTGCTGGACCAAGAGATCAAATTTTCTCCCAGAAACTGGCAGTTTCCAGAAGTACTTTTACGTTCAACTCTGTCTCCAGCAAAGTCAGCATCACAGTAACCTACTAAGCTGTAATCACCAGATTTTCTATAAAACAAACCCAGATTAGTAGTACCTTTCAGATACTTGAAAATTCGCTTAACAGCTGTTAAGTGAGATTCTCTAGGATCTGATTGGAATCTTGCACAAATTCATACACTGAATAAAATATCAGGCCTTGAAGCTGTAAGATAAAGAAGAGAACCAATCATACCTCTGTAGACTTTCTATTCTACCTTTTTGCTTACCTCTTCTCTTTCCAGAATGCACGTGGGATGCATTGGAATCTTTGATGGCTTACATTCTGAGAGATCAAATTTCTTCAGAAGTTCTCTGACATATTTGCTTTGATGAATGTAAGTTCCTTATGGGGTTTGATTGATCTGGATGCCCAGAAAGAATTTCAGTTCCCCCATCAGGCTCATCTCAAATTCTGCCTGCATACACTTAGCAAATTCTCTTCCCAGAGAAGGTTTAGTAGATCCAAATATAATATCATCAACATAAATCTGACAGACTAAAATGTCATTATTAATTGTCTTATAGAATAAGGTTGTGTCCACCTTCCCTCTGGTGAATTCCTTTTCTAACAGGAAGTTACTTAGTCTTTCATACCAAGCTCTGGGAGCTTGTTTCAGACCATACAGTGACTTCTTTAGTTTAAAAACATATTCTGGATTTTTTGGACTTTCAAAACCAGGGGGTTGGTGCACATATACCTCTTCTTCTATATATCCATTTAAGAATGCACTCTTAACATCCATCTGATACAGAGTGATGCCTTTATTAACAGCAAAAGAAATTAAAAGTCTGATAGATTCTAACCTGGCGACTGGAGAAAAGGTTTCTGTATAGTCTATCCCCTCTTGCTGACTATAACCTTGTGCTACCAATCGTGCTTTGTTTCTGATGACTTCACCTTGTTCATTCAGCTTGTTTCTGAACACCCATTTTGTTCCAATGACGTTGAATCCTTTTGGCTTAGGAACTAAATCCCATACGTCATTCCTTGTGAATTGATCCAGCTCCTCTTGCATTGCTAGAATCCAGTCATTGTCCAGAAGTGCTTCATCAATTAAGGATGGTTCAATCAGAGAAACAAGTCCCATGAGGGATTCTTCAGAGTTTCTGAAGCTGGCTCTTGTTCTGATTGGATCTTCCTTTCTTCCTAAGATAGTTTCTTCAGGGTGGTCCATGCTGCTTCTGGAGGGTCTTTTATGAGGTGGATCAACAGAAGATGCTGGATTGCTTGCAGTGCCTCTTTCTGATGTTGAGGGAGTGTCTCTGTTAAGAGCTTCTGATGACTTGTCTTCAGTACCTGTGAATTCAACTTCCATACCTGCAAGTAATTCATTCTGCTTTGACTTTTGAGAGTCAAGCTTATCACCAAAACAAAAACTGATTGATTCTTCCACAATCTGTGTTTCTGTATTGTATACTCTGTACCCTCTTGAGCATTCAGAGTATCGTAAAATAATACACTTATGTGCTTTAGAGTCAAACTTGTTCACACAGAGCATCTGAATTGAACTTCAGGTTAGGAAGTCCTCTGACCAGATTGAGTTTGTTAATCTGAGATATTCTTCTCATACTAAAATGCCCCAATCTTCTGTGCCAGATCCATTGCTCGTTGTTAACAGACAGAAGACACTTTACATTCTGAATTTTCAGTTCAGAAAGTTTGATTTTGTAAATGTTGTTTCTCCTCTTTCCATTAAATAGGATAGTCCCATCTTTCTGACTAACAGCTTTACATGAATTTTGATTAAAGATTATATCATAACCGTTATCACTTAATTGACTTATGGATAACAGGTTATGCATTAATCCATATACTAATAAAACATTACTTATATAGGGAAGATTTCCATTACCTACTGTTCCAGAGCCAATGATCTTTCCCCTCTGATTGCCTCCAAAGCCTACGTGGCCTCCAGGCTTAAGTTCCAGGCTTTGGAACATATGCCTTCTTCCCGTCATGTGTCGCGAGCAGCCAGAGTCCAGACACCATGACTGGTGTTTCTGCTTTGCTGCTAAAGATATCTGCAACATGTATTATTTTATCCTTAGGTACCCATATTTTCTTGGGTCCTGATTTGTTAGTGTGATCGGTGGAAATAGAACTGACTGTTTTGGAATGCTGGTTCGCGAAATGTCGCGGTAAGCAAGAGTCGCCACCGTCTTTTATTTTCTCCAACAAGGAAAGGACAAAAGCACAGCAAAATTCCTTTTTGAGATGTTTCTCGGGTTCGGGAGGTAGATTATAGAAAGGGAAGGTGTTAGCACCCTTTCTATCCGTGGTTATCCACGGGCTCTTAGGTACTTGCTCACTATGTTTTCAAAAATGTTTTGCTATTCTTGTGTTTGTGGGTTTTGAAAAAAGTTTGTTTGAAAACTTCGTTTTAACTCTTGTATCAGTCCTCAAGAGTGTATGAAGTGTTTGTTTGAAAACTTTTGTCAGAAAAGTGTAGGTGCGAAAAGTATTTTTTTGTTTTGAAAGAGCAAGTACCTAAGAGCCCGTGGATAACCACGGATAGAAAAGGTGCTAACACCTTCCCTTTCTATAATCTACCTCCCGAAACCGAGAAACATCTCGAAAAGGAATTTTGTTGTGCTTTTGTCCTTTCCTTGTTGGAGAAAATAAAAGACGGTGGCGACTCTTGCTTACCGCGACATTTCGCGAACCAGCATTCCAAAATAGTCAGTTCTATTTCCACCGATCACAGAACTGGTGACTCTGCTGGGGATAGAAAGAACTTCGCCGGGGATGATCTTTCCGTTGCAACTTGCTGAGGATAACCCAGTTAGACTCTTGTGGGGATAACCTCTGAATTTGGATGAAGAGATGCACTTGTACTCTGCAGGGGACAAGCTTCTATAATCTACTGGGGAAGATGATTCAACTCTGGTAGGGAGGCTTTTTAGACTGTGCTGGGAAATGGCTCCACTGGGGGCGTCTTAATTCCACCGGGGAACAATCTTATATTTCAATGAGGAATATAAGACTGTCGGGGATGCTCTTATGCTGCTGAGGAATATCTGTATACTCCGATGGGGAATATTAAGATCTACTGGGGATACCCAACCTTTTTTAAGGCTGATGGTAGACCAACTCTGCTTGGGGAGATTATTGCTGATTTGTAAGGCTCAGTGGGAGAGCTACCATTATTGTTTTATTCTGCGGGGAGTGAAAGTATCTTAGTCATACTCTTCAACTGGATCTACCTTGTACCTGGAGGACAGAGCAGCTTGTACAGTTCGGACAATTCTTATTGCCCTAGTTTCTGCGGGAGAAGAAGGCCTATGAAGTGCCTGATAACTGCCGATTGACAAATCTTCTCTTGGTAGGAAAGTGACGAGATGACGGGACATAGTCGTACGCTTTGATCCCTAATTTTTGCCTGGACCACCCTTTCGGGTTTTCAGTCCATCGGGATACCCTTTTTTGCCCAAGCCGCCTTTTCAGGTTTTCGACTTGTCGGGTGTACATATATATTTATTTTTTAATTTTCATCCCTTATTTTTGCCCGAACCCTTTTGGTTCGCCGGGAAGCCCTTATTTTTGCCTAGGCCAGTCGACCTAGCGGGTCTTGGATTATGCGTAGTATTTTCTTGACTATGTCCATGCTCTCAGAATGTAGGGAGTTGTCACTGTCAGTGTTGCCATACTACCAGGAGATCTTCGTTTGATCATGCAAGGTTCGTTGCTGGAATTTATGTCCAATGCCCCAAGTGATTCAGATGGAGATTTGACCCTGGCTATTTGGCATTTTGAGAGATTCCTTGGATCTTGACTTGACTGCCCCAGATGATGGACAATGATCATGCCGTGCCCCTTGATTGGAAGTGTTTTTGTTCACTAGATATTCTTCATGTGAATTTCTCTGTTGTTGAACAAATAGTCATACGCAAACAATATTATTTTAAGAATGCAAAGCTTATGTCTGTCTTGAAGTTTTTTGAAAATGCAGTTTTCAATAAAACAAGTGAATTTTTTTTGTAAATGTGATGTCAACTCAGGATTTTACAGCAAGCCCTACAGGAGTCAGGATACCTTTTGTAACAGTATGCTTTCGAACTAACCCATGCTTCAGCTAGGACTTTTTAAGGGTTATAGCGTGGCCTGGTTCACGGTTTAAGAAACAAAGGATAAAGGCTCAAATTTTATTTGTACCCACCCATTCTTCGTGATGTTCTTCAATCCTAAACTCATCTAATCATGCATTAGATCTTGTTTGAGTATTTGCTATGATATTCCAGTGATGGTTCGGATACTGACAATTTATTTTGAATAGGCAGACATTTTTTTGAGAGTTTGTAGGACCTCTTTCTTTTTTGATTTTATCCCTGTTTTTTGCCTGAACTATTTCTTTTGTGATTACAGTCAGTGGGATGCCCCAGTTTTTGTAAGTCTCCTTCATAGGTTTTGACTTATTGGGCTTTTGTTTTTGAAAGACAACGACTGCTTGTCTTGACGATTATAGGGAACCATCACTGTCTTTTTGTCTCGGAAGGACTTCTTTGATGCCATTCATTGTGAACTTGGATCAACCGATCAACCGAGAGAACTACCCTGCCCCAGGTTTTGATTAAGGGTTTTAATTTTTGAAAAGAAAAACTCCAACTTCTTTGGCTCAAAGGGGTTGACTAGGGATTATATTCCTTATAACTCCACTGTTTAGGATTTGAAACAATGCCTGTACCTCATCAGCGGGGTCTATTCAAAAGCATACTGTAAAGATCGTGGTATCATTTTTGTCATCCTCCCTCAAAAGGCTTAGAATTTTTAATCGAGAGTTGAACATCACAAAAAAATGAAAGCAATCTGAATATAGTGAATACGAATGGATTGATTCAAAACAGACATATGCGATGCATTAATGAAATAAAAAAGTTTGCCATGACAATAATTGTTTGAATAAGCAAAGAAAAATACAACTTCAGAATTCAAGTGAACAAAAGTCTTTCAATCCTAGCCGTGTTTTGGCAAGGGAGAAGTGATCACATTGGGAGTCTCGGGCGCCTCAAACTCAATTTCCTTTGCGTCAATCAAATCTTGGACCTTATTTTTCAGACTCCAACAATCATCTATATTATGCCCCGGGCTCTCAGAGTGATAAGCGCAGCGGGCATTGGGATTATACTTTGGTGACGTTGTATTTTGATTCTTTGGAGCTTCTTTTAGAGTCACCAGATTGGTCTTCAGCAACTGTGGCAATATCTGAGACAAAGTCATACTGAGAAGAGTGAATTGCCTTCGAGGTTTCTCGTCCCTTTGTTGGTTGTGATGCTGAGGAGAACCAGTAGGTTTTGAAATAACAAACGCATTGACAGCTTGGCGGTGTTCAGGTCTACTCGGTCTTCTTGAACTATAGACAACACTGGATTCCTTCTTGAAGGGTTTCTTCTCGGTTCTCGATGAAGCATCCTTCTGTATCTTCCCGGACTTGATACCAGCTTCAATTCTCTCACCGGTCAAGATGAGGTCTGTAAACCCGGCTGAAGAATTTCCAATCAAATGGTTGAAGAACGGACCAAATAGGGTCCCCAGAAACATATCAACAAGTTCACGGTCAGTTATAGGTGGCTGCACCCTTCCAGCAAGGTCTCTCCACTTTTGAGCATATTCTTTAAATCCTTCACCCGTCCCTAGTGACATACCCTGGAGTTGGGTACGCGTAGGAGTGAGGTCGGAATTATACTGATACTGCTTATAGAACGCAGTAGCCCAATCTTCCCAGTTGCGGATACTGGCCCCATCCAGCTGATAGAACCATTCGAGTTAAGTCCCTGAAAGACTATCCTGAAAGAAATGGATCCACAAATTCTTGTCAGCAGTGTAAGGTTGGATTCTCCTCACATACGACCGGAGGTGCAGCTTTGGGCAGGAGGCTCCGTCATATTTGGCAAAGGCAGGTGCCTTAAACTTATGGGGAATCACCGCCCCATAGGATAAGCCTAGGTCTCCAAAGTCCAACCCGGGCACATTCTGAATCTCCATGGCGCTCAGGCGGTCCTCCAACTGTTTGTACCTATCCTCAGCCGGGGGGTACTGTTCTGCATCATAATCCGTCTCGTTGTCGGAGATTATGGGATTAGGAACCCTTCTCTCTTGTGGACTGTCTTTTCCTACAGATGAGGTAGTCAGCTCAACCTCATTCTATAATCCATTCCCAAATCTGCGTCCAGTGTTGAACAAGACGGTCCTCTTCTTCTTCTTCTTCCTCTCTTTCAGAATCAGAGTCTTCAAATCCTGTTGACCCTGGGCTAGGCTCATAACCAACTCTTGGAACTGGGCATTCTGGGCCTGGAGGGCCTTGATAGCTTGTTCAGTAGAAGGTTCAGTAGACATGATGATTGCTGAAATAAACAGCGAAGAAGATGAGAAACCTGTAATGGTACCTGTAATGCGATGATATGTATGATATATGCATGCAATGTTTTCAAGGATCTCGCGGGGTAAACAAGAAAATTGTTAGAATTTTAATTTGGTAGCTTGATTAAAGGAACTTCATGTTATTGAGAGTCCTTCTTCAAGAGTCAGGCTCACCATATCGAGTGGGTCATAGCCCCTGACTCAAGTTATCATGTTTTGATCTCCGAACAACCTTGGCTAGAGGAAAATAAATCCCCTTTGCCCCTCGCTAGACATTTGGTTCATCATGACCTGCATCACAAACCCTTGAGATCCTTGAAATGGGTTAGTCCTTATGCAAGATGTATGCAATGTTATGATGTTATGATGTCATGGTAAAGGCACACCACAAGTATTCACAAAAGGCAAACATGGTAAAGGCACACAAGTCACACAAGACAGCCCTTAGAGTTCAGGTTGGCATGAAGTTTAGGTACTACCCTCTTTTAGTTTCAGTTGGTTAAGACCTGTCCTAAAAATAGTAACCGGGTTCTAAGGAGCTCAATATCATTGGATTGTTTTCTATGTTCATTGTTTTGATTTAGCCACTTAACTGGCGACCAAAATATTCCAAGAAAACAACCCTCAATGAGTGTAGTATCGAGTATCTACCAACTACGGACTGCACCAAAGTCGGTCATCTCACTACCCCTAAAGAGGCCGGGATGGTCAAGTAAGGTTCTAAGGTCAGTTGATGCTTCGCGACACCACGCGGCGGCCCCGTACTCTCCTTGACTTGACTCAAGGGTTATCGGTACTAACCAAAGTTCCACATCAACGTAGCTACTGCTTCAACCATGTCGGTATACCCCGCACAGTTCCCTCACAGTTTGTTGCTACTTCTAAAGGGTATCCCCAGATCCGGGTTAGGATCTATAAAACTCCGATACAAGCCCACAATATTAAAGCATTCAAGGCATACAATTGAAAACATAGTGATCTAATCCTAAGGTACACCTCACTTATAAAGTCCCCAGCAGAGTCGCCAGTTCTGTGATCGGTGGAAATAGAACTGACTGTTTTGAAATGCTGGTTCGCGAAATGTCGCGGTAAGCAAGAGTCGCCACCGTCTTTTATTTTCTCCAACAAGGAAAGGACAAAAGCACAGCAAAATTCCTTTTCGAGATGTTTCTCGGTTCGGGAGGTAGATTATAGAAAGGGAAGGTGTTAGCACCCTTTCTATCCGTGGTTATCCACGGGCTCTTAGGTACTTGCTCACTATGTTTTCAAAAATGTTTTGCTTTTCTTGTGTTTGTGGGTTTTAAAAAAAAGTTTGTTTGAAAACTTCGTTTTAACTCTTGTATCTGTCCTCAAGAGTGTATGAAGTGTTGTTTGAAAACTTTTGTTTGAAAAGTGTAGGTGCGAAAAGTATTTTTGTTTTGAAAGAGCAAGTACCTGAGAACCTCTACCTACTCAAAAGAAATTAAGCTGTGTAAATGTCCTTTAGACAGTACTATCCCACTATTGAGAAGTAGGCAGCACCGTCGTCGGAGTTATTCGGGTCAATTCGATTATAGGGACATGTGGTCACCAAAGCAATAGTAGGACGCCTTAGCGGTAACCCTAATGTCTTAGATCGTTTTTTATCCGAGGCAACCGTTTCGAGGCAACTTGATCTTTAGACAGGAGGGCAACCTCTAAAACACCCTATACTCAATGACCACGTCGAGGCAACCAAGTGAGGCGTACCCTAGGAGTGGCATGCGCGAGTGTGTCAGGTTTCATGTTAAGTTATCTTTGTACATGTTATGGTGAGCTACGGGTTGATTTTATTTTCAGATAAGTCTTGTCATGCATAACCTAATTAGCATACATCTAGCAGTTAATAATTTGCGGGAAAGTAAACTAAGCTATTACAAGGCGTCGGGTATTTACATCGCCAAAAGCAACCCTTGAAAAGTAAATTGCGGGAAATTAAAGAAAGCGATAAAAAGTCCTAATTAAAGCTATTAAATCCTCGGAGCAATTACATAAATAATGGATCAAAAAATTAATAAAACAAACATACGCGCGAGAGAAAATTGAATCGGTGAAGTCCTTAGGGTTTTGACCCTTTTTGAGAAAGAAAGAAGTTTTGGTTATTTTGCATTTTATTAAATTAAACCTAAAACTAATTAATTAATAAAAAGAAATATTTTTGGTTTTTTAAGGTCTCAAGGAAATAAATACAAAAATAGTCAAAAGTTAGTAAAAACCCTAATTCTATGTTAATTTTATTTATTGTAAAAAAAAGTTAAAATTAACCCTAATTAAACTAAATTAATGATATTAGTATTTATTTACAAAAATAATAAAGGGTGAAATTAATAAATAATAATAATAAAAATATTATATTTTAGTTTTCTGAAGCTATTATAAAAAAAATTAATTTGATTAATTAACTAATAATAATAATTAATAATAAAAATAGTTAAATAGAAAATATAAAAAGAGAAAAAAGAATAACCCAGGGGGTGTTGGCCCAATTAGGAGGTGAGTTTGTAATTCTGAAGCACATTATGCTGCAAGCCCTTTTGACTTTTGTGATTGTCCATGGCGCGTGTTGACAGGGAGTACGCTAGTCTTCCAATCTAGGCCACGGGATTTGAGTTTGAGGCCACTTGGCACCTGGGAATTGGGAGCACATGGTGGAACTCACTTTGAAACCTGCATGTGATTATGTGAAAAGAAAAGAAATAAAGGTTTTTGGGGGACCTGGGATTCGAACCCAGGTCCCAATGCTTCCAAGCCAATGCCTTAACCACCCCACTACGCTGCTTCAATCGTTATTGGAATAACAAGTGTTGATTATATATGTAAACAAATTAATAGACTGAAATTATAAAAAAAACGCGCGCTCTTTTGAACTGGCCAACCATGTACTAACACATCATCATCTTCTTCATGGTTCCTGCAAAAAATATAAACAGATAGTGGGGGTTTTTAACCCCCACAATGTGCTACGAGGAAAAATAGCGATTAGAGCTATGGTTTACATAAATATTTCGCGAGGGTTTGGTTTTGTTCGTCTTGTTCTAACGATTCCAACCATGGGTCTCACAAGTCTTAATTTTTCTGGGTTTAGAAAGCCCCAATTTTAAAGCTTAAGAACCCTAGAAATCATCCATGGAATCTTGTGATTCAGTGCATTATAATTCAATTAACTTATGCCATTAGCTTCGTATGGTCCCTATCAATGCAAAACAATCAAGAAAATATGTTAAATGCACATGAATTAAGCAATACGAATTTGAATAAAAGGGGTAAATTGTGAAACTATATAGGACGATTCTTTGAGCTTTAAGGCCTGAATTTGATTGCCACACGTTCCTCACACTCCCTGCAATGTGTTTGAATCAATAGAATGCCTTGAATTGGCCTGGAATGTAAAAATCAGTTTTGAGTTTTTCTTGAAATTTCTCAATATGCTATGGCTTTCTCTGCAGCTTTTTTCACATCCATGAGATTAGGATTTGCTTGCATATATATAGAGGAATGGAATTAGGTCAAAACTTGAGCAAGAATCCATTGAATTGATGATTTGATCTTTGATTGAAAATCAAATCTTTTTGCATTTTCATGATTGAACAAAGTTGCCAATTTTGGAGATTTTGCATCTTTGACTTTGAGCACGAAATTGCCAGCATATCCTGACCATATTTGCTTCACAAATTGATTGAAAAAATCAAATCTTGTATTTTCCTACAATTTAAATTAATTAAATGAATTAATATTAATTAAAAATCCAATTAATCAATAAAAATAAGAAAATAAATTCAATTAAGCTTGATGGGTCGTGCATAGGCCATGGATGAAGTTTCAACAAGAGATTTGAGGCCCATTAGCAAAAATAAGGTGTTTTGAGCAAAGTTGACTTTTGCAAATTCCTAAAAATTTCCCAACTTCTCCAATGCATATCTTGCTCAATTTTGATCATATGAACATGTTCTTGGACATTTTGGAAAGGTCTTGAAGTCCTCTAACCAATGCCTTCAGTCCCATGTCATTTGGATTTACCAATCTCAAGTTATGGTCTTTGACTTAAAGTGCATTTTTGTTGACTTTTGAATTTGACCTATAATGTAGAAATTGATAACTTCTTGTGAGAGCATTTCTTGGACTTGGAATGTTAAGATGGTTTGTTGGAAATGGCATCCCCTTCAAAATGAGCATTGGATGGAATTTTTCTAACAAACCATGAAAAAGTTATGCCCTGGTCAAGATACAGTTGACTTTTCTGCTGTCCAAAAATAGTAACTTTTTGCATCTTTGATGATTTTTGAGCTATCCTTGTGGAATCATGATCAAGACTTGATCAAATGATGATTGTGAACTCAAAATAAGATGTTGACCAAAAATTCTGACTTTTGACTGCAAAATGACCATTTTGCCCCTACAGTTGACTGTGGATCAAATGGAGCTTTTGACTGTGCAAATTGGCATTGGGAGTATTGAAACTTGGCATGTAGGTGCTTGAGGATATATGTAGGCCTATGAGACTTGATTGAACCATTGAAAACCTCAAATTCCTTGAAAGAACCAAAACCCTAATTTCAGCTGGCTTAGGAGGTGATTTGACTGTCTAACCATTGAGCCATCTTGAACAATTTGAGGATCATTCTTGACAAATCTTGAGGAAATATGGGAGGGAAAATTTTGGGGTACAACAGTTAGTTTTACCAAAACTCTGGTTGAATTTTGGTTTGACAGAATATTTACTACTGGTATATTTAATGTCGTGTGTGTGCCCATATACAAAGTGTGAATTAAGAGGAGTTTGTTTAATAACTAAATCCATGGCATTCTTAGGAATTCTAAGGTCAGCTTTCTATAAGATTTAAATCTTCTTCTCAAAGGAGAAGCATCCCAACCTACTTGGTTTAGCAAAAACATTACACTGTCTCTAATTCCTAAAGAGGTCATGGCAGGGCCATCAGGATAATAGGTCAGTGTCATTTCCCTTGCATCCAGTGCCTCGAAGCGCCTCCTCTGGGCTCTTCCTCTGAAAACTATATCCATGGTGTCAACTTATTGCATCTTAAGTTAGTATTGTTAGCTAAAAATTAATTTAACACATAAGTAAGTTGACAATTAGAATTAAGTCAGTAGTGGATAACATTAGAGATTAATATTACAATACTATAATAAAAAGGAAAGAAAGAAAAGTAAGAAAATAAAAACAAAACAAAATAGTAAATCAAAATAAAAATTAGAAAGTGGGTTGTCTCCCACCAAGAACTTTGCTTTATGTCGTAAGCTCGGCATAATTTTAATAGATTATTAGATCTGTGAGTGAGCGGGTAGCTCTGCAAGATGGAAACTAGCGGAATAGTCCTTGCTTTTTATGCAATGATAGTGCTTTAAGCACTTCCCATTTACAATAAACAGTTCGCTAGATTTTCCCTTGATTTCAATAGCTCCACTTGGAAAAAACCTTAGTTATTTCAAACGGACCAGACCATATAGAACGAAGTTTTCCTGGGAATAATTTAAGTCTAGAATTAAACAGGAGCTTTATATCGCCCTCATTGAACCTTTTTCCAGAAATGCGCTTGTCATGCCAATTCTTTGTTCTTTCTTTATAGATCCTGACATTTTCATACACATCTAGTCTAAGTTATTCTAGCTCATGGATATCCAAGATTCACTTTTTGCCTGCGGTAGTGTAACTTAAGTTTAGGGGTTTGATTGCCCAATAAGCTTTATGCTCTAGTTTTACCAGCAGATGACATGATTTTCCATAAACTAGTTTGAAAGGTGTGGTTCCTATGGGTGCCTTATAGGTTGTTCCATATGCCCACAGCACTTCATGTAATCTGGACGACCGATCTTTCCTAGAAGTGACAACTGATTTTTCTAAGATTTTCTTTATCTCTCTATTGGAGACTTCTACTTGTCCACTTGTTTGGGTATGATATGGTGTTGTTACACGGTGGCGAACTCCACATTTCACTAATAGTATTTCAAATATTTTCAAAATGAAATGAGAACCACCATCGCCGATGACAAGTCTTGGCACACCGAATCTGGCAAAAATTATATTTTTTAAAGAGCCTGATTACTACTCGTGTGCCATTTGTTGGAGAAGCTACAACCTCAATCCATTTCGATACGTAATCAAGAGCAACGAGTATGTATTTATTTCTAAAAAAGGATGGGAAAGGTACCATGAAATCAATTCCCCACACATCAAAGACTTCTACTTCTAAAATGCTCTTTTGAGGCATTTCGTCATGTCTGGAGATGTTACCAGTGCGTTGGCATCGGTCACAGTTTATAACTATAATGTGAACATCTTTCCATAAGTTAGGCCAATAGAGGCCATCTTGTAAAATCTTAGCACAAGTCTTTGAAGTGCTCGCATGTCCACCATAGGGAGCGGCATGAAATTGGGAAATTATGTCTTATATTTCATCTTCGGGGACATATCAACGGAAAATACCATCGGTGCCTCTTTTGAATAACAGAGGATCGTCCCAATAATATTCTTTAAGATCGTGGGAGAACTTCTTCTTTTGTTGATAGGTTAGATCTGGTGGAAGAACTCCAGCGGCAAAATAGTTAACAAGGTCGGCGTACCATGGCAGTGTGTTCTTACTGTTAATGGTTATGGGGTGTTCGATGGTGTTGTTTTCTAACTGGTCTATGAGTTGTTCGTAAGGGAAATTATCATTGATAGGCACTTGTTCAGGCTTAATGCCTTCCAGTCTAGATAAGTGATCAGCTACTACATTTTTTGTGCCTTTTTTGTCTTTGATTTCTAGATCAAACTCTTGTAGGAGTAAGATCCATCTGAGTAATCTTGGTTTGGCATCCTTTTTCTTAATAGGTATCTAATCGCAGCATGATCAATATAGATAATTATCTCCGCTCTTACTAGGTAAGAATAGAATTTATCTAGAGCGGAGACGACAACCAAAAGTTCCTTTTTGATTATGGCGTAGTTCATCTGTGCAGGATCTAAGGTTCTACTGGCGTAATAGATCACATGAAGTTTTTTTTAATCTTTTCGTTGTCCTAAGACCGCGCCTACAACATAGTCACTAGCATCACACATGATTTCGAAAGGTAATCTCCAATCAGGTGGTTTCATAATAGTTGCGGTAATAAGAGATGTTTTAATTGTTCGAATGCTTTTAAGCATTTGTCGTTAAAATTGAATTCAGTGCCTTTAATTAACAGACTAATTAGCGGTTTGGTAATGTTAGAGAAATCTTTAATGAATCGTCGGTAGAAACCGGCGTGTCCTAAGAAACTTCATATTTCTCTTACAGTTTGCTGAGGTTGAATGTCTTCTATACCTTCTATTTTTGCTTTTTCAACCTCGATTCCTTTATCATATACTATGTGTCCAAGTACGATTCCTTGTCAGACCATGAAATGGAATTTTCCCCAATTTAACACAAGGTTCACTTTTACGTATCGTTCAAGTACCATTTCTAAGTTTAATAAGCATCCTTCAAAACTTTGTTTGCAGACAGAGAAATCGTCCATAAATACTTCCATGATGTCTTCTATAAGATCAACGAAAATTGACACCATGCATCTTTGGAATGTTGCGAGAGCATTGCATAGTCTAAACGGCATTCGTCTATAGGAAAATGTACCATAAGGACATGTGAATGTAGTTTTTTCCTGACCTTCAAGGTGTATAGGGATTTGGAAAAATCTCGAATAACCATCCAGATAGAAAAATAAGAATGCTTAGCTAGTCGTTCGAGCAATGCTTCCTTGATATCCATAATAATGAAGTCTGTAGGGATATAAAATTGTCCAATATGTACAGGCACATTTTCGAGCATTCCTAAAGGAAACTTCACTGAGCGATCAGCTAGTTGTACAGAAATTCTTGTTGGTTGTAATTCTCCCATATTTAGTTTTTTTGCAATTCGATAAGGGCATTAGACTTATATTGGCTCCTAAGTCGCATAGATCTTTGTCTATGACGAACTTTCCTATTACACATGGTATGAAAAAGCTACCAGGGTATTTAAGCTTAGGGGGCATGTTATTTTGGATTATAGTGCTACACTCTATAGTAAGCATAACGGTTTCATTGTCTTCGAGCTTTTTCTTATTGGATAAGATTTCTTTAAGGAACTTAGCATATAAGGAAATTTGCGTGATGGATTCTGTAAAAGGTATAGTGATATTTAGCTATTTTAGAAGTTCAACGAATTTCTTAAATTGCCCTATATTTTTAGATTTAGCTAACCTTTGAGGGTATGGTATCAATGGTTTGTACAATGGCGGAGGTACGTAGGGTTTTTCTTTCTCTTCTACCTCTGCGCTTTCATCTCCCTTCTCATCTTCTTTTGGTTCATCTTCCTTCCCATTTGGTTTACCAGTGCTCTGGTACATGGCTGGATTTTTTATTCTTGGGTCAGTGGGTCCTTCTACTTCTGTTCCACTTCGAAGTGTTATGGCATTAGCATGTCCTTTCGGATTTTGTTGTGGTTGGCCAGGAAAATTGCCAGCTGGAGCAGCTTGTTGTTGCGCCACTTGAGAGATTTGCATTTCAAGCATTTTGTTATGAGTAGCAAGGGAATCAACCTTGTTTGATAGTTGCTTTATTTGTTCTCTAGTGTGTATGTTTTGATTTAGAAAATCTTTGTTTTGTTGAGCTTCGGTAGCTATAAAGTTTTCTATGATGATCTCTATATTAGATTTCCTAGGAACATTATGAGTAATTTGGATGGCTTTCTGGTATCCCGGAGGTGTAGTAGGAGCTTGTCCAGGTGGATATAACGCATTGTTATTCTTGTATGAAAATTTCTGATGATTTTTCCAGGTAGGATTATAGGTATTTCCGTATAGGTTTCCTTGAGCATAATTCACTTGATCAACTGCTACTCCTGTTAAAAATGGACATTCAGGTGCAACATGTGCGTGAAGTCCGTATAAATCGCATGTTGGAGCTACCGCAGTCACAGTTGTTGCGGGAGTTGTGGTCAAATTTTCTATCTTTTGGGTAAGAGCTTCTACCTTAGTGTTAACTTGGTCTAAACTACTAACTTCGTACATATCGCCTTTCATCTGAGGTTTCTCTATAATGGTTATATCGCTTCCCCACTGGTAATTGTTTTGAGCCATACTTTCGATAAGTTGATAAGTTTCATGATAAGGTTTGTCCATCAGTGCGCCGCCAGCTGCAGCGTCAATCATTAGTCTTGTGTTGTACAAGAGATAATTGTAAAAGGTGTGGTTGATCATCCATTCTTCTAGACCATGATGTGGACAGAGTCACAACATGTCTTTGTATCTTTCCCAAGCTTCAAAGAGAGATTCACTTTCCTTTTATTTAAAACCATTGATATTGGCTCTTAGCATATCCATTTTACTAGGCGAAAAATATCGCTCTAGGAAAACTTTATTTAGTTTGTTCCACGTGGTAACAGAGTTGGATGGTAGAGACTGGAGCCAGGCTCTAGCTCTATCTCGTAATGAAAAAGGAAAAAGACAAAGTCTTATTGCTTCGGAGCTGACACCATTTGCTTTTACTGTGTCTGTGTACTACACAAACACAAATAAATGTAAATTTGGATCGTCCGTAAGACATCCTGAAAACTGATTTTGTTGGACAGCTTATAATAACGAAGGTTTTAACTCGAAATCGTTTCGAGCGATAGCGGGAGCAGCAATACTGTTGTGAGGTTCCTCTTGCAATGGGGCAGCATAATCCTTCAGAGGAAGATTTTGGGGTCCTTCGGCCATTCTTGGTTCATGAAGAGATAAATTTTGGGAAGATTGAATTCAGGAAGATTGTGCTTAATTTGGTATTCTGTAATTCTGCATCTTATACTAATAAAACGCCAGACTTCGTCGATTGGTTTCTCTAGTTCTTCGCCTTGAGAGTGAGTGCTTTTCATGCAATCAATGGATAAAAGGAAATAAAATATGTTGCCTTAGTCTATACTGCATAGCAAGAGATTCACAATATCGACTAAATCAGTCCCCGACAACGGCGCCAAAAACTTGATTGCATGATTGTAAGAGTCTATCGGGTGTATTAACTGCAAACACACAGTTTGATCGCGTAATTTTAAAAGATATCGAACCCATAGGGACTGGTAATCAAAATATTGTTATTTAAAGCTATTGTGTAAAGCTAAGGCTAATGAATCTAGGATTTTGAGGTAGACGAAAAAATGATGTTAAACTTAATTGAAATATTTAATAACGGGACATCGGTACATAATAGTCTAACTTCAGGAATTTAGTGATTCATTGGCATAACTTTGAGTATTTAAAACACTTATTCAGTAGAAACTATCTGTTTAAAAATCTTTATCTCACACTATCGTGATTATTGATTTGGATTATATAATTAAACTTAAATGTTTGCTCTCGCTATCTCATTTAAAATCCAAAGATACTTTTTGAAAATAAATAGAGTCTAATTAACTGTAAACCGCTCTCATTGCATTTAAAACCAATGTTTGATGACCAC
The DNA here is from genome assembly GCA_948472305.1 of Vicia faba. Lineage (NCBI taxonomy): Eukaryota > Viridiplantae > Streptophyta > Magnoliopsida > Fabales > Fabaceae > Vicia > Vicia faba. The sequence continues at coordinate 467,352,366 of OX451736.1, forward strand.
TATCCGGTTAAAAACTCACAATCTCGTGATTATTGATTTTAGCCTTTGTTTTGTCTCTTAATCTCATAACAAAACAATTTGTATTAAATTTTGAAACCAAACCAGAAAAGTATTTTTATAAAATGTTTATGCCAATTTATTACCGAACTCCTTCGATTTGTGACCTTACATACCGATATCAAGGAGATTAGCCAGACATATTATTCGTTAAGAACACAAAACAATAGCAGACATATAATAATACATGCATGATTGATAAATAAAAACAGTAATAAAATTAAACTATAAGAAACCTGGAATTAAATAATGAGAATGCAATTCTTTAAGTACTTGTAGCAATCCTCCATAATATTCCGGCAAGATTTGCTTGCGGAAAATTAATTTGGATGCAGAACAAAATATTAAACTAAAACAAGTTCAGGAGGCTATGAAGAAAATCTAATGTTGCAATAGTTTCCCAGTGTAGAAAACTATTGTTGTTTAGGTGAAGGTTTTATCTGCCTAAGTTCTAAATAAAGCTCTGAACGTTAAACTGAATAATGGCGTGAAAGAGAGAAAAAAATGAGAATGCAAGTTAATGTAATAAAACTAAAACAAATGGAGATGAGAAAGTTCAAAAGTATGCCGAACGAGAGAGAGAGAGAGAGAGAGAGAGAGAGAGAGAGAGAGAGAGAGAGAGATAGAGAGAGAGAGAGAGAGATTGTGTAACTATTCTTCTTTTTTTATATGTCTGACCATAATAAAAATTCCTTGAGAAATTCTAGGCATGTGACTTCGTGCTTCCAAAAAGTTTGTGTGTGGAGAAAGACTAGGAGGAAATTCAACTTCCAAAAATGCAGGTCGTTGGCACTGGAGATTCGTGGAATCATGGAGAAATATTCGCGCATCAAACAAAATAGAAAACATGATGTGACGAGTGGAACGCAACGTGTGTCATGGGGAACACATATTTATCTATGCCGATCGAAATGGCTTGGGTGCCGAGGGGAACATAAATTAGACTTGTGCCGAGGGGCACAACCTTCTGATATGAAATCTTTTGTTTTTCTGTTGTTTTTCTAATTTTGAGCTCGTTTCTTTTCCATTTCTTATCCTCTTCTCATGTAGGCCTTGGATGGAATAATTACCTGAAACACACTTGAAAATCCAACATAATGTAACATAATTGAGATAAAACGGTAACTTTATTTATGAAAATTGGGTCGAATAAGTTATGTATTTTCGCGTTATCACATCTGGACTTTAATAGAAACTTGAGTCTTCATATATTCTGACTGGTTTCTTTAGAACAACATCAGAGCATACACTTCAAAGCCTTCTGGAGTGTCTTATGTGATCGGTGGAAATAGAACTAACTGTTTTGAAATGCTGGTTCACGAAATGTCGCGGTAAGCAAGAGTCGCCACCGTCTTTTATGTTCTCCAACATGGAAAGGACAAAAGCACAGCAAAATTCCTTTTCGAGATGTTTCTCGGTTCGGGAGGTAGATTTATAGAAAGGGAAGGTGTTAGCACCCTTTCTATCTGTGGTTATCCACGGGCTCTTAGGTACTTGCTCACTATGTTTTCAAAAAATGTTTGCTTTTCTTGTGTTTGTGGGTTTTGAAAAAGTTTGTTTTGAAAACTTCTAGGTAACTCTTGTATCAGTCCTCAAGAGTGTATGAAGTATTTGTTTGAAAACTTTTTGAAAGTGTAGGTGCGAAAAGTTGTTTTTTTGTTTTGAAAGAGAAAGTACCTAGGAGAAATCTACCTACTCTAAAGAATTAAGCTGTGTAAATGTCCTTTAGATAGTACTACCCCACTATTGAGAAGTAGGTAGCACCGTCGTTGGAGTTATTCGGGTCAATTCGATTATTGGGACATGTGTGGTCACCAAAGCAATAGTAGGACGCCTTAGCGGTAATCTTAATGTCTTAGATCATTTTTTACCCGAGGCAACCGTTTCGAGGCAACTGGATCTTTAGACAGGAGGGTGACCTCTAAAACACCCTATACTCAATGACCACCTCGAGGCAACCAAGTGAGGCGTACCCTAGGAGTGGCATGTGCATGTGTGTCAGGATTCAATTCATATTATCTTTGCACATCTATTGTGGTGAGCTACGAGTTGGTTTTATTTTTCAGACAAATCTTGCATGCATAATTAACAGTTAATAGTTGTGCGGAAAATAAAATGCGGAAAGTGAATCTACGCTATTACAAGGCGTCGGGTATTTACATCGCCAAAAACATAACCCTTGAAAATAAAATGCGAGAAAATAAAGAAATTGATAAAAGCCCTAATTATCTATTACATTCTCGGAGCAGATAAATAAGTATAATCAAAATAATAATCATGCGCGAAAAGAAATTAAACCGGGAACTTCTTACGGTTTTGACCCTTTTTGAGAAAGAAAGAAATTTTGGTCCTTTTTTGCATTTAATTAAATATTAAACCTAAAACTAATTAATTAAATAATTACAAGAAAAAAGTATTTTTTTAGTTTTTTATGTTTTTATTGAAAATAAAAATAAAATAAAAAGAAATTAAAAGCTAGTAAAACCTAATTCTAAATTGATTTTATTTATTATAAAAGAAAATTCACAATTAAACCTAATTAGATTAAATTAATTCGTTAGCATTTTATTTACAAAATAATAATTAAAGGTGAAATTAATAATAATAATAATAATAATAATAATAATAATAAAAGTATTAGTTTTCTGAATTAATTATGAAAATAATTATTTGTCAATTAAATAATAATAATAATAATTAATGAAAAGATTAAATGGAAATAAAAAAAAGAAAATAATAGAGAAACCAGGGGGGGTGCTGGGCCCTTAGGAGGTGTTGATTGGAAATCTGGCCCATTAAGGTGCAGGCCTGCTTTGACTTTGGAGATTGCCTAGGCGCAGGGTTGACCAGGAACATGGTGTTCATCATCTTTTGGCCTTTGGATGCATGCCTGTAGCCACTTGGCGTTTGGATGAGTGGAGTATATGGTGGACACCCTCAAGCAACCTGCATGTGAACATATTGAAAAAAATAGGAACAATTAATCTGGGGGACCTGGGAATCGAACCCAGGTCCCAACGCTTACTGAACACCTGGCCAACCACTCCACCAACTTGCACGCTTTGTTATATGAATAAGAAGAAAATATAATATATAAAAATTAATGAATATGCTGAAACACAAAACAAGCGCGCATTTTATTTGAATCAACCAACCAGGAACCAGCACGTCATCGTCTTCTCCATTAAACCTGCAAAATAACAAATAGATAGCGGGGGTTTTTAACCCCCACAAAGCAGAACGACCAATAATAGCGAATAGCCCTACGCTAAATATAAATATGGCGCGATGGTCTCATTGTGTTTGTCTCGTTCCAGCGGTCTCAACCATATGCATTAGGGGTTCTGATTTTTCCTGGATAATAAAGCCCCAATTTGGAAGCTTGGAAACCCTAAGATTCGTTCATGGTGATTTGTGATTCAGGGCGTTTCAGTCCAATTAACCTATGCCAAAAGCTTTGTACAGTCCCTATGAACACAAAACAATCAACAAAACATGTTAATGATGCATGAATCAAAGTATGCGATTATGAAAAAAACTCCAAACCGTGAAACTGTTATCCTTGGATTCTTTGAGCTTTAGCGTGTGGTTTTGATTCCTACACGTTTCTGGGGACCTCTGCAATGTATTAGAAGCAATTAAAAGCTTTGAATTGGTCCGGAAATTAGAAAACACTTTTGACTTTTTCTTGAATTTTTTCAATGTTGTTATGGCTTTGTAGGCAGCAAATTCTCGTCCAATGCATTAGGGTTGAGTTGTGTATATATAATAGAATGAAACTAGGTTAAATCCTTGAGCAAAGATCCATGGAATGATGGTTTCAATATTTGATTTGCAATCATATCTTTTTGCATCTTTTTGATTGAGAAAACTTTCCAAACTTGAAGATTTTTGTCCCCTTGATATGCACACGAATTTGCCAGCTCTTGTAGGTCATATTTGCTTCATGAAAAGATTGAAAAACCATATCTTGATATTTTCCTACAATTAAATGAATTAAATGAATTAATATTGATTAAAAATTCAATTAATTAATAAAAAATAAGAAAATAATTCAATTTAATCTCAATGGGTCGTGCATAAGCCTTGGATAAAGTTTCAAGAAGAAATTTGAGGCCCATTAGCAAAAACAAAGTGTTTTGAGCAAAGTTGACTTTTGCAAATTCACAAAAATTTCCCAACTTCTCCAATGCATATCTTGCAAAATTTTGATCATATGAACATGTTCCTGGATATTTTGGAAAGGTCTTGAAGTCCTCTAACCAATGCCTTTGGTCCCATGTCATTTGGATTTACCAATCTCAAGTTATGGTCTTTGACTTAAAGTGCATTTTTGTTGACTTTTGAATTTGACCTATAATGTAGAAATTGATAACTTTTTATGAGAGCATTTCTTGGACTTGGAATGTGAAGATGAGTTGTAGGAAATGTCACCCCCTTCAAAATGAGCATTGGATGGGATTTTTCTTATGAACCATGAAAAAGTTATGCCTTGGTCAAAATACAGTTGACTTTTCTACTGTCCAAAAATAGTAACTTTTTGCATCTTGATGATTTTTGAGCCATGCTTGTGGAATCATGATCAAGACTTGATCAAATGATTATTGTGGACTCAAAATAAGATGTTGACCAAAAAATTTGACTTTTGATTGCAAAATGACCATTTTGCCCCTATAGTTGACTATAGTTCAAATAAGGCTTTTGACTGTGCAAATTGACATTATGAGTCTTGAGACTTGACATGTAGATGCTTGACAATGTATATAGGCCTATGGGACTTGATTGAGCCATTGAAAACCTCAAATTCCTTGAGAGAACCAAAACCCTAATTTCAGCTGGCTTAGGAGGCATTTGGACTGTGCAACCCTTGAGAAATCTTGAACCATTTGAAGATGATTCTTGATAAACCTTGAAGAATATGGGAGGGCAAATTTTGGGGTACAAAAGTTGCCCCTGTTCAATATTCTTAAACCTGGGGATGTAGATTGGCTTGCGTGCCTTTCGTGATCTGAAGGTGGAAGATGATTGAACACTAGAGTGCCCAGAAATTTGCACTCGCATAGTGGGATATCAGCAATGTGATGTCGGGAATGGGCTTACAAATGCCATTTGGAGAGATGATGGATAGGAGGATGGGATTATAGATGCCATCTAGAGATGTGATAGAATCTTGTCGGGGGATGGTCTTATAGATGCCATCTGGAGATTGTTGATAGGTAGTTTAAGAGATCGACAGAATGATATCCGAATCTGGATCGTATCTGAACTGTATCTGGGATCTGGATAAGTGACAGAATGACTTCTATATCTGAAGTATATATGTACTTGAAGTTGATAGTTGAATCTGAATGCGAAATAGAATGGCTTCCGTGTCTGGAGCATATCTAGTCTGTGTCTAATTACTGACGTCTGAACGAGTAGTAGAATGACCGCCGTGTCTGGGGTATATCCATAATGCATCTGAATGAGTGGTAGAATGTCATCCGAATCTGGATCGTATCTGGACTGTCTTTTGAATGAATCTGGACTAAACAATAGAATAGCATCCGGGTCTGGAGCATCTCTAAGTTGTCTTTAGAAGTTGGAATCTGAATAAGCAATAAAATAGCGTCCGGGTCAGGAGCATCTCTAAGCTATCTCTGAAAGGAAATCTGAATAAGCAAAAGAATAGCATCCGAATCTGGATCATCTCTATGCTATCTCTGAAAAGAAACTCTAAATAAGCAAAAGAATAGCATCCGAATCTGGAGCATTTCTAAGCTATTTCTGAAAGGAAATCTGGAATAAGTATCAGAATGTCGCCATGCCCGGGTCGCAACTGAACTATCTCTAGAAGGAATCTATGAATAAGCAATAGAATAGCATCCGGATCTGGAGCATTTCTAAGCTATCTCTGAAAAGAAACTCTGAATAAGTAATAGAATAGCATCCGGATCTGGAGCATCTCTAGGCTATCTCTGAAAGGAAACTCTGAATAAGCAATAGAATAGCATCCGGATCTGGAGCATCTCTAGGCTATCTCTGAGAAGAAACTGTGAATAAACAAAAGAATAGCATCCGGGTCTGGAGCATCTCTAAGCTATTTCTGGGAAGAAACTCTGAATAAGAAAAAGAATAGCATCCAGGTCTGGAGCATCTCTAAGCTATTTTTGCAATCTCTTCAATGTAGATAACTTTCCTGGCTAGATACAGGTATCGAATCTGGAATTAGTCGCCCACAGATATGCCTTGGCTAGATACAGGTATCAAATCTGGAACTTCAAAAGGTTGATCGAGATAACTTTCCTTGCTGGATACAGGCGTAGACCTCTAATCAGTCGCTCACAGATATGCCCTGGCTAGATACAAGTATCGAATCTGGAACTTCAAAAGGTTGATCGAGATAACTTTCCTGGCTGGATACAAGCGTAGACCTCTAATCAGTCGCTCACAGATATGCCCTGGCTAGATACAGGTATCAAATCTGGAACTTCAAAAGGTAGATCGAGATAGCTTTCCTGGCTGGATACAGGCGTAGACCTCTAATCAGTCGCTCACAGATATGCCCTGGCTAGATACAGGTATCGAATCTGGAAGTCAAAAGTTGATGGTAGTATCCTTTGATTTGACTTTTCCCTGAAAAAGGCAAAACATTAACTGTATGCAATGTCATGATGTATGAAATGCATGATGTCATGATGTTCTCAGAACGAGATTGTGTTGTATGCACTTTATCATGTATGAAAATAGGAGATATGAAATGTGACATGTTTATGAATGTATTTTCGTCTGGAAAATAAATCCTTGACGAATGGCGGGAGTTTGTTGAATCCTGGGCTGATGTTTGAAGAGTAGCGTTCTTCATTTCCACTGGGGATGATGATTATAAGATGTTTGCCAGAATAAACCAGTAGGAGAAGATGACTCCGTTGGGGAATAAACCGGTGAAGAGATTACTCTGCGGGGAATTACTCTGTGGGGAAGAGATACTTCGCTGAGATTTTAACAATAACTCTGCTGGGGATTCCGTTGATAAGCTTTGTTGGGGAATTTGATGAACTCCGCTGGGGATAGGAAGAACTTCGCCGAGGACGATCTTTCCGTTGCAATTTGCTGAGGATAACCCAGTTAGACCCTGGTGGGGGAATAACCTTTGAACATGGTCGGGGAGAGATGCATTCTGCAGGGGATAAGCTTCCGGAATCTACTGGGGAGATTGATTCAACTCTCTTGGGGAAACTTTTGACTACACTAGTGAAATGGCTCCACTGGGGTGTCTGGTATTCTGTCGGGGAACAATCTTATATTTCTGTCGAGGAATATTAAGACTGCCGGGGATGCTTGTTGAGGAATATCTGTATACTCTGTTGGAGAATATTGAGATCTTTTGGGGATACCCGACTTCCTTAAGGCTGACAGTAGACTAACTCTGCTTGGGGAGAGAATCGCTGACTTGCTGGGGATACTGTGCCTTTTTAGGGCCGATGGGGGACCAACTCTGCATGGAGAGTGAAGGTATCTTAGTCATGTTCTTCAGCCGAACCTACCTTGGTACCTTGGTGAACAAGGCAACTAGATCGCTTAGACAATTCTTATTACCCCAGTTTCTACGGGAGAAAGTACCTGTGGAGGTGTTTGACAACTGCCGATTGACAAATCTTCTTCTGGTAAGCAAGTGACGAGATGACGGGACATAGTCGTACGCTTTAATCCCTAATTTTTGCCTAGACCGCCCTTTCGGGTTAGAGTCCACCGGGATACCCTTTTTTGCCCAAGCCGCCTTTTCAGGTTTTCGACTTGCCGAGTGTACAGATTTTTCATTTTTATCCCTTATTTTTGCCCGAACCCTTTTGGTTCGCCGGGAAGCCCTTATTTTTGCCTAGGCCAGTCGACCTAGCCGGTCTTTGATTATGCGTAGTATTTTTTCGACTATGTCCACGCTCTCAGAATGTAGGGAGTTGTCACTGTCAGTGGTGTAGTGTTGCCATACTACCAGAAGATGTTTGATCATGCCAGATTCGCTGCTGGAATTCATGTCCAATGCCCCAAGTGATTAAGACAGAGATATGGCCCTGGCTATTTAGCATCTTTGAGAGATTCTCTGAATCTTGACTTGACTGCCCCAGATGATAGACAATGATCATGCCGTGCCCCTTGGTTGGAGGTGCTTCTTCCACTGGAGATGATCCTTGAGAAGATTTGTGTTCACTAGATATTCGTCGTACGAATTTCTCTGCTGTTCGAACAAATAGTCATATGCAAACAATATTATTTTAAGAATGCAAAGCTTATGTCTGTCTTGAAGTTTTTGAAAATGCATTTTTCAGTAAAACAAGCAAATTTTGTCAAATGTGATGTCAACTCAGTATTTACAGCAAGCCTTAAGGACTCAGGATACCTTTTGTAACAGTATGCTTTCGAACTAACCCATGCTTCAGCTAGGACTTTTAAGGGTTATAACGTGGCTTGGTTCACGGTTTAAGAAACAAAGGATAAAGGCTCAAAGTATATTTGTTCCCACCCGCTCTTCGTGATGTTCTTCAATCCTAAACTCAGTTAATCGTGCATTAGATCGTGTTTGAGTCTTTGCTCTGATATTCCGGTGATGGTTCGGATGTTGATAGTTTATTTTGACTAGCCAGTCATTTTTTTGTTGAGGGTTTGTAGGACCTCTTTCTTTTTTGATTTTATTATCCCTGTCTTTTTTTGCCTGAACTGTTTCTTTTTGTATTTACAGTCAGCGGGATGCCCCAGTTTTTGTAAGTCTCCTTCATAGGTTTTGACTTATTGGGCTTTTACTTTGAGACAGTGATTGCCTGTCTTGACAATTATTCGGAACCATCACAGTCTTTTGTTTCGGAAAGACTCCTTTGATGCCGTTTGTTGGGCACTTGGATCAACTGAGAGAACTACCCTGCCCCAGGTGATGATTAAGGGTTTTAATTTTCGAAAAGAAAAACTCCAACTTCTTTGGCTCAGAGGGGTTGACGAGGGATTATCTTCCTTATAACTCCACTGTTTAGGATTTGAAACAATGCCTGTACTTCATCAGCGGGGTCTGTTCAAAATCATACTGTAAAGATCGTGGTATCGTTTTCGTCATCCTCCCTCAAGAGGCTTAGAATTATTAATCGAGCGTTGAACATCACAAAAAAAAAATGAAAGCAGTTTGAATATAGTGAATACGAATATATTGATTCAGAACAGACATATGCGATGCATTAATGAAATAAAAGAGTTTGCTATGTCAATAGTTGTTTGAATAAGCAAAGAAAAATACAACTTGAAAATTCAAATAAAACAAAAGCCTTCAATGATTTGGCAAAGGAGCAGTGATTATGTTTGGAGTCTCTGGGGGGTCAAACTGGATTTCTTTGGCATCAATCATGTCTTGGACCTTGTTCTTCAGAGCCCAACAGTTGTCTGTAGTATGCCCCGGGCTATCAGAGTGGTATGCGCACCTTTCATTGGGATGATAGTTAGGAGCGGAAGTGTTTGGATTCCAAAGAGGAGCCCTTAATGTAATCAGCCCTGCCTTCAACATTTGTTGTAGCGCTTGAGCCAGTGACATGTTGATCTTAGTGAACTGTCTTTTAGGTGCGACCTCCTTATGTTGATGCCCCTGTCCTTGTTGAGCAGGCATAGGATGGGAGAACTGGGTTGCCCCTACATGTTGATCATGACGACTCTTTTTACCATGCACAACATTTGACTCTTTTTTTCCATGGTAAGGCTTTTTCTGAGCCTCGGAAGGTGTAGCTTCTTGAATCTTCCCGCTTTTGATGCCAGCTTCTATTCTCTCACCAGTCAAGATCAGATCTGTAAACCCGGCAGAAGAATTTCCAATTAAATGGTTGAAGACAGACCAGACAGGGTCCCCAAGAACATATCCACAAGCTCACGGTCAGTCAGAGGTGGTTGCACCCTTCTGGCAAGGTCTCTCCACTTTTGAGCATACTCTTTAAATCCTTCACCCTTCCCCATTGACATACCCTGGAGTTGGGTACGCGTAGGAGCGAGGTCGGAATTATATTGATACTGCTTATAGAACGCAGTAGCCAAATCTTCCCAGTTACGGATACTGGCTCCATCCAGCTGATAGAACCATTCGAGTTGAGTCCCTGAAAGACTATCCTGGAAGAAATGGATCCATAGATTCTTGTCAGCTGTATAAGGCTGGATCTTCCTTACATACGATCGGAGGTGCAGCTTAGGATAGGAAGCTCCGTCGTACTTTGCAAAGGCATGCGCCTTGAACTTATGGGGAATCACCACCCCAGAGGATAAGCCTAGGTCTCCAAAGTCCAACCCGGGCACATTTTGTATCTCCATAGCACTTAAACGGTCCTCTAGTTGTTTGTACCTATCCTCAGCAGGAGGATACTGTTCATCATTATACTCCGTCTCGTTGTCGGAGACCACAGGACTAGGAACCCCTCCCTCTTAGGGACTGTCCTTGCCTACAGATGAGGTAGTCAGCTCAGCCTCATTCGGTAATCCATTCCCAGATCTGCGTCTAGTGTTGAACAAAACAGTCCTCTTCTTCTTCTTCATTAGCAGGGTCTTCAACTCCTGTTGACCTTGGGCTAGGCTCATAACCAACTCCTGGAACTGGGCATTCTGGGCCTAGAGGGCCTTGATAGCTTGTTCAGTGGATGGTTCAGGATTCATGATGATTGCTTAAATAAACAGCGAAGAAGATAAGTGACCTGTACAAAGGGGTACCTGTAATGCAATGATATGTATGATATATGTATGCAATGTTTTCAAGGATCTCGCGGGGTAAACAAGAAAATTGTTAGAATTTGAATTTTGTAGCTTGATTGAAGGAACTTCATGTTGTTGAGAGTCCTTCTTCAAGAGTCAAGGCTCACCATATCGAGTGGGTCATAGCCCCTGACTCAAGTTGTCATGTTTTGATCTCCGAACATCCTTGACTAGAGGAAAATAAACCCTTTTTGCCCCTTGCTAGACAGTTGGTTCGTCATGACCTGCATCACAAGCCCTTGAAATGGTTAAGGAAATGCTATGGTATGATGTTATGATGCGTATGATGTTATGTACGTGGATGCAAAGGTGTGAGGTGTAAGTAAGCCCTGTAATGAGTCCAAATTAAGGACTGTAAACAAAACCTACAAGGAACTCATGTGCCAGATAACAAGAATATGCAAGTATTTCAAGTTTGAAGGCACACAAGTCACATAAAAGAGCCCTTAGATTTCAAGCTGGCGTGAAGTTTAGGTACTACCCTCTTGAAGTTGGTGGGCTCAAAACCTGTCCTATCAAAAGTAATCGGGTTCTAAGGAGCTCAATATCATTGGATTGTTTTCTATGTTCATTGTTTAGATTTAGCCACTGAACTGGCGACCAAAATATTCCAAGAAAACAACCCTCAATGAGTGTAGTATCGAGTATCTACCAACTTCGGACTCCACCAAAGTCGGTCATCTCACTACCCCTAAAGAGGCCAGGATGGTCAAGTAAGGTTCCTAAGGTCAGTTGATGCTTTACGACACCACGCGGCGGCCCCGTACTCTCCTTGACTTGACTCAAGGGTTACCGGTACTCACCAAAGTGCCACATCAACGTAGCTACTGCTTCAACCATGTCGGTATACCCCGCACAGTTCCCTCACAATTTGTTGCTACTTCTAAAGGGTATCCCCCAGATCCGGGTTAGGATCTATGAAACTCCGATGCAAGCCTACAATATTAAAGCAATCAAGGCATACAATTAAAAACATAGAATGATCTAATCCTAAGGTACACCTCACTTGTAAATGATTCCCCAGCAGAGTCGCCAGTTCTGTGATCGGTGGAAATAGAACTGACTGTTTTGAAATGCTGGTTCGCGAAATGTCGCGGTAAGCAAGAGTCACCACCGTCTTTTATGTTCTCCAACATGGAAAGAACAAAAGCACAGCAAAATTCTTTTTCGAGATGTTTCTCGGTTCGGGAGGTAGATTTATAGAAAGGGAAGGTGTTAGCACCCTTTCTATCTGTGGTTATCCACGGGCTCTTAGGTACTTGCTCACTATGTTTTCAAAAAATGTTTGCTTTTCTTGTGTTTGTGGGTTTTGAAAAAGTTTGTTTTGAAAACTTCTAGGTAACTCTTGTATCAGTCCTCAAGAGTGTATGAAGTATTTGTTTGAAAACTTTTTGAAAGTGTAGGTGCGAAAAGTTGTTTTTTTGTTTTGAAAGAGCAAGTACCCAGGAGAAATCTACCTACTCTAAAGAATTAAGCTGTGTAAATGTCCTTTAGACAGTACTATCCCACTATTGAGAAATAGGTAGCACCGTCGTTGGAGTTATTCGAGTCAATTCGATTATTGGGACATGTGTGGTCACCAAAGCAATAGTAGGACGCCTTAGCGGTAATCCTAATGTCTTAGATCATTTTTTATCCGAGGCAACTGTTGTACCCCAAAATTTGCCCTCCCATATTTCTCAAAATATTTCAAGAAAAATTCACAAGTCCAACCCGGCGCGTCATATTCAGGTATTCTTTCGCCAAGATATCTCTGATAACGTATTCTCAAATTTAGGTTCGGCTCAAGAGTCAATTCTTTAAAGAAGGTATCCGAATGTGTGAGTTTTCTCGAAGAAATATGGTGAAAAAGTGTGCTGAAAGTGCAGTTTTTACGCGCTAAAAAATTCATAACTTGAAGATCGTGACTCGTTTTGAACCCATTACGGTGGCCAAAATTCCGTCTTGACATTATCTACGTTTTCAACTCTCACGGCTGGAAGCCAATTTCGATCAGAAGGTCTTCAAAAATATGGATTTATCAAGTATTTTCGCATAGAAAATTTGTGACAAGTTTATTTGCATCATGTTCAGAAAATCATAACTTGGTCGATTTTCATCGTATCGAGCTGGTTCCGGCGCCAAAATTTCACGAATTGACGTGACTACATTTTCACAGAAGGTATTGAGTTCAAACGGTATTCAAAAGGCCTTCGTTTTTTGCTCAGAGTGCGTAACACGCTGAAAATCCTGAATGCTGAATATTATTTCATCTGGGCCGAAACTTCGAAAATTCATAACTCGGTCAATTTTTATCGGATTGGGCTCATATTTTTACACAAAGTCACTGATTCATAGATCTACAACTTTCCTTCAAAAGTCGAGACCGGATTATGCTCCGATCAATACCAGTTTTTTATTGAAGAACGTGTCAGAGTCGACACTAGAGCCCAAAATAAGTTTGTCTGAGCTGAAACTTCAAAAATTCATAACTAATTCACCGTTTATCCGATTGAGCCGATTTTCGGACAGGAGTTAGTTCTCAATGTAGGCTACATTTTGTTTTCACATTTCAACTTCAAAAATTGCACTTAAGTCCCTATGATTTATCCTGGAAAGTGACGAACTCAAGTGAACATTGGAGGCCCAATTGCACATTCAAAGCCCATTTTCTTTACCCTAATTTCTATTATATAATCACCTTCTTTTCACACAAACCAAGGAGAAGAAAAAGAGAGAAAAAAACCTTTGCCACAACACTGTTAGAATATCAAATTCTTTCAAGAACCCTAAATCCTTGAAATCCTTATTACAAATTCCTCTCTCACTACAAACAAGCTATCACAATTACAAACCAACACCTCACTACTTCTTCAGTAAGGGTAAGGCTGGCTTGATCTCCATGATCAAAAGGGTATAATCATTCATACATGCCATATTGTGACTAAACATTAAATTTCTTCATATATTGGCTTTATTTGCATTTTATGATTTTATTTAATGTGTTCATGAGATTCAACACTGCAGATTTAGACAGGATCCCATGCAGGTTCATTAAGGAACGTTGAGGCCAAAAGCCAAATGGGCAAAAGCCAAAAGCCAAAAGCCAAAAACCAAATGGCCAAAAGAACAACTTATGCATGACACCAATACATGGCGAGACAGACATCCTGAGAAGATTAAGGAACGTTGAGGCCAGAACACAAATGGCCAACAGCCAGAACACAAATGGCCATGAAACTCAATCCAATGGCCAAAGAATGCAGACCACGGTACTCAGGAGTCAATGAACACGCACGTGATGTCAGAAAGTCAAACAAGGCTTTTTGTCTAATGTGCCAGAATACTTCAAAAAAACCTCCCCTTGGGCCTGAAACCCCCCTTGGTTTGCATCCTTTTTAATTTTATTTTATTTTCTTTTCTAATTCTTTTTTAATTGTTTTAATTGTTTTTTTCACCATAAAATAATTTTCTATAATAAAAACAGAAAAATCAAAAATAAAAATATATTTAATTATTATTAATTTCATCACTAACCTATTTTTTGTAAATAAACTCTAACAATTAACTTAGTTTAATTTAGGTTTTTAAACTTTAATTTTTTTCTTAATAAGTAAAAAGTATCTAGAATTAGGTTTTTTTGACATTTTCTTCATTTTTTTTAATAAATAATTTTCTCATCATTATTATTATTATTAATTATTAAATATTTTTGTAAATAAACATGTACATTAAATATTTAGTAAATTAGGTTAAACTTGAATATTTTTTTTCATTAATAATTAAAAACAACTTAGAATTAGGGTTTCTTTTCAATTTTAATTTCTTTCTCTCATGAATACCAAAAACCTAAAAAACGTTTTTTTTTCTTTAAATTAATAATTAATTAGCTTTTAATTTTAATTTCTTTAAAGGGTCCAACACCCTCGAACGTTCTCTTTTTATTCTTTTCGCACGTTATTTTATTTTCCTTTGTGAATATTATGTAACTGCTCAAGCCATGTAATAGTAAACTAGGTTTTACTTTCCGCATCTTTTATTAAAACGGGTCTTTGTTAATTTGGCGATGTATAGACCCGCGCCTTGTAATAGCGTAGGATTTACCTTTCCGCATTTAAATTTCCGCACTTTTAAATTCTAATTGCATGAAAGAATGTATGGCATAATTAAAAACAATGCGTAGATCACCATGATACATGTATAAGATAAAACATAACATGAAAAATAACACACAAATTCACACACCACTCTTAGGGTACGCCTCACTGTTGCCTTGCCCTCGAAACGTGGTCGTCGAGTATAGGACGTTTTAGTAAGTCCTTATGTCCATGACATGATCCAGTTTCCTCGAAACGGTTGCCTCGGAATTAAAAAGGATCAATGGCATAAGGGTAGCTTCTAAGGTGTCCTACTATTTCTTTGATGACCACACTCTCCCTACAAACGAATTGACCCAAATACCTCCAACGGTGGTGCTACCTACCTCTCAATGGTGGGATGGCATTACCTTAAGGACATTTACACAGCCTAATTCCTTAGGGTAGGTGGATGACTCATAGATACTTGCTCTATTAAAAAAAAACAAATCAAAACTTTTTTCACACCGACACTTTCAAAAAAGCTTTCAAAACAATTTTTCAAACACTCTTGAGGACTGATACAAGAGTCGATCTGAAATCTTTAAAACGAAACTTTTTCAAACCCACTCACAATTTAAAAGCAAACCATTTTGAAAACACAATGAGCAAGTATCTAAGAGCCCATGGATAACCATGGATAGAAAGGGTGCTAACACCTTCCCTTTCTATAAATCTACCTCCCGAACCGAGAAACTATCTCATAAGGAATCTTGCTGTGCTTTTGTCCTGTCCATGTTGGAGAAAATAAAAGACGGTGGCGAATCTTGCTTCCGCGACATTTCGCGAACCAGCGTTAAACAGTCAGTTCCAGATCCACCGATCACAGCAACCGTTTCGAGGCAACTGGATCTTTAGACAGGAGGGCGACCTCTAAAACACCCTATACTCAATGACCACCTCGAGGCAACCAAGTGAGGCGTACCCTAGGAGTGGCATGTGCATGTGTGTCAGGATTCAATTCATATTATCTTTGCACATATATTGTGGTGAGCTACGAGTTGGTTTTATTTTTCAGACAAGTCTTGCATGCATAATTAACAGTTAATAGTTGTGTGGAAAATAAAATGCAGAAAGTGAATCTACGCTATTACAAGGCATCGGGTATTTACATCGCCAAAAACATAACCCTTGAAAATAAAATGCGAGAAAATAAAGAAAGCGATAAAAACCCTAATTATCTATTACATTCTCGGAGCAGATACATAAGTATAATCAAAATAATAATCATGCGCGAAAAGAAATTAAACCGGGAACATCTTAGGGTTTTGACCCTTTTTGAGAAAGAAAGAAATTTTGGTCCTTTTTTGCATTTAATTAAATATTAAACCTAAAACTAATTAATTAAATAATTACAAGAAAAAAGTATTTTTTTAGTTTTTTATGTTTTTATTGAAAATAAAAATAAAATAAAAAGAAATTAAAAGCTAGTAAAACCTAATTCTAAATTGATTTTATTTATTATAAAAGAAAAGTCACAATTAAACCTAATTAGATTAAATTAATTTGTTAGCATTTTATTTACAAAATAATAATTAAAGGTGAAATTAATAATAATAATAATAATAATAATAATAAAAGTATTAGTTTTCTGAATTAATTATGAAAATAATTATTTGTCAATTAAATAATAATAATAATTAATGAAAAGATTAAATGGAAATAAAAAAAAGAAAATAATAGAGAAACCAGGGGGGTGCTGGGCCCTTAGGAGGTGTTGATTGGAAATCTGGCCCATTAAGGTGCAGGCCTGCTTTGACTTTGGAGATTGCCTAGGCGCAGGGTTGACCAGGAACATGGTGTTCATCATCTTTTGGCCTTTGGATGCATGCCTGTAGCCACTTGGCGTTTGGATGAGTGGAGTATATGGTGGACACCCTCAAGCAACATGCATGTGAACATATTGAAAAAAATAGGAACAATTAATCTGGGGGACCTGGGAATCGAACCCAGGTCCTAACGCTTACTGAACATCTGGCCAACCACTCCACCAACTTGCACGCTTTGTTATATGAATAAGAAGAAAATATAATATATAAAAATTAATGAATATGCTGAAACACAAAACAAGCGCGCGTTTTATTTGAATCAACCAACCAGGAATCAGCACGTCATCGTCTTCTCCATTAAACCTGCAAAATAACAAATAGATAGTGGGGGTTTTTAACCCCCACAAAGCAGAACGACCAATAATAGCGAATAGCCCTACGCTAAATATAAATATGGCGCGATGGTCTCATTGTGTTCGTCTCGTTCCAGCGATCTCAACCATATGCATTAGGGGTTCTGATTTTTCCTGGATAATAAAGCCCCAATTAGGAAGCTTGGAAACCTTAAGATTCGTTCATGGTGATTTGTGATTCAGGGCGTTTCAGTCCAATTAACCTATGCCAAAAGCTTTGTACAGTCCCTATGAACACAAAATAATCAACAAAACATGTTAATGATGCATGAATCAAAGTATGCGATTATGAAAAAAACTCCAAACCGTGAAACTGTTATCCTTGGATTCTTTGAGCTTTAGCGTGTGGTTTTGATTCCTACACGTTCCTGGGGACCTCTGCAATGTATTAGAAGCAATTAAAAGCTTTGAATTGGTCCGGAAATTAGAAAACAGTTTTGACTTTTTCTTGAATTTTTTCAATGTTGTTATGGCTTTGTAGGCAGCAAATTCTCGTCCAATGCATTAGGGTTGAGTTGTGTATATATAATAGAATGAAACTAGGTTAAATCCTTGAGCAAAGATCCATGGAATGATGGTTTCAATATTTGATTTGCAATCATATCTTTTTGCATCTTTTTGATTGAGAAAACTTGCCAAACTTGAAGATTTTTGTCCCCTTGATATGCACACGAATTTGCCAGCTCTTGTAGGTAATATTTGCTTCATGAAAAGATTGAAAAACCATATCTTGATATTTTCCTACAATTAAATGAATTAAATGGATTAATATTGATTAAAAATTCAATTAATTAATAAAAAATAAGAAAATAATTCAATTTAATCTCAATGGGTCGTGCATAAGCCTTGGATAAAGTTTCAAGAAGAAATTTGAGGCCCATTAGCAAAAACAAAGTGTTTTGAGCAAAGTTGACTTTTGCAAATTCACAAAAATTTCCCAACTTCTCCAATGCATATCTTGCTCAATTTTGATCATATGAACATGTTCTTGGACATTTTGGAAAGGTCTTGAAGTCCTCTAACCAATGCCTTCGGTCCCATGTCATTTGGATTTACCAATCTCAAGTTATGGTCTTTGACTTAAAGTGCATTTTTGTTGACTTTTGAATTTGACCTATAATGTAGAAATTGATAACTTCTTGTGAGAGCATTTCATGGACTTGGAATGTGAAGATGAGTTGTAGGAAATGTCATCCCCTTCAAAATGAGCATTGGATGGTATTTTTCTTATGAACCATGAAAAAGTTATGCCTTGGTCAAAATACAATTGACTTTTCTACTGTCCAAAAATAGTAACTTTTTGCATCTTGGTGATTTTTGAGCCATGCTTGTGGAATCATGATCAAGACTTGATCAAATGATGATTGTGGACTCAAAATAAGATGTTGACCAAAATTTTTGACTTTTGATTGCAAAATGACCATTTTGCCCCTGCAGTTGACTGTAGTTCAAATAAGGCTTTTGACTGTGCAAATTGACATTATGAGTCTTGAGACTTGACATGTAGATGCTTGACAATGTATATAGGCCTATGGGACTTGATTGAGCCATTGAAAACCTCAAATTCCTTGAGAGAACCAAAACCCTAATTTCAGCTGGCTTAGGAGGCATTTGGACTGTGCAACCCTTGAGAAATCTTGAACCATTTGAAGATGATTCTTGATAAACCTTGAAGAATATGGGAGGGAAAATTTTGGGGTACAAAAGTTTCCCCTGTTCAATCTTCTTAAACCTGGGGATGTAGATTGGCTTGCGTGCCTTTCGTGATCTGAAGGTGGAAGATGATTGAACACTAGAGTGCCCAGAAATTTGCACTCGCATAGTGGGATATCAGCAATGTGATGTCGGGAATGGGCTTACAAATGCCATTTGGAGAGATGATGGATAGGAGGATGGGATTATAGATGCCATCTAGAGATGTGACAGAATCTTGTCGGGGGATGGTCTTATAGATGCCATCTGGAGATTGTTGATAGGTGGCTTGAGAGATCGACAAAATGATATCCGAATCTGGATCGTATCTGAATTGTATCTGGGATCTGGATAAGTGACAGAATGACTTCCGTATATGGAGTATATATGTACTTGAAGTTGATAGTTGAATCTGAATGCGAAATAGAATGGCTTCTGTGTCTGGAGCATATCTAGTCTGTGTCTAATTACTGACGTCTGAACGAGTAGTAGAATGACCGCCGTGTCTGGGGTATATCCATAATGCATCTGAATGAGTGGTAGAATGTCATCCGAATCTGGATCGTATCTGGACTGTCTTTTGAATGAATCTGGACTAAACAATAGAATAGCATCTGGGTCTGGAGCATCTCTAAGTTGTCTTTAGAAGTTGGAATCTGAATAAGCAATAGAATAGCGTCCGGGTCAGGAGCATCTCTAAGCTATCTCTGAAAGGAAATCTGAATAAGCAAAAGAATAGCATCTGAATCTGGATCATCTCTATGCTATCTCTGAAAAAAAACTCTAAATAAGCAAAAGAATAGCATCCGAATCTGGAGCATTTCTAAGCTATTTCTGAAAGGAAATCTGGAATAAGTATCAGAATGTCGCCATGCCTGGGTCGCAACTGAACTATCTCTAGAAGGAATCTATGAATAAGCAATAGAATAGCATCCGGATCTGGAGCATTTCTAAGCTATCTCTGAAAAGAAACTCTGAATAAGCAATAGAATAGCATCCGGATCTGGAGCATCTCTAGGCTATCTCTGAAAGGAAACTCTGAATAAGCAATAGAATAGCATCCGGATCTGGAGCATCTCTAGGCTATCTCTGAGAAGAAATTGTGAATAAACAAAAGAATAGCATCCGGGTCTGGAGCATCTCTAAGCTATTTCTGGGAAGAAACTCTGAATAAGCAAAAGAATAGCATCCAGGTCTGGAGCATCTCTAAGCTATTTTTGCAATCTCTTCAATGTAGATAACTTTCCTGGCTAGATACAGGTATCGAATCTGGAATTAGTCGCCCACAGATATGCCCTGGCTAGATACAGGTATCAAATCTGGAACTTCAAAAGGTTGATCGAGATAACTTTCCTGGCTGGATACAGGCGTAGACCTCTAATCAGTCGCTCACAGATATGCCCTGGCTAGATACAGGTATTGAATCTGGAACTTCAAAAGGTTGATCGAGATAACTTTCCTGGCTGGATACAAGCGTAGACCTCTAATCAGTCGCTCACAGATATGCCTTGGCTAGATACAGGTATCAAATCTGGAACTTCAAAAGGTAGATCGAGATAGCTTTCCTTGCTGGATACAGGCGTAGACCTCTAATCAGTCGCTCAGAAATATGCCCTGGCTAGATACAAGTATCGAATCTGGAAGTCAAAAGTTGATGGTAGTATCCTTTGATTTGACTTTTCCCTGAAAAAGGCAAAACATTAACTGTATGCAATGTCATGATGTATGAAATGCATGATGTCATGATGTTCTCAGAACGAGATCGTGTTGTATGCACTTTATCATGTATGAAAATAGGAGATATGAAATGTGACATGTTTATGAATGTATTTTCGTCTGGAAAATAAATCCTTGACGAATGTCGGGAGTTTGTTGAATCCTGGGCTGATGTTTGAAGAGTAGCGTTCTTCATTTCCGCTGGGGATAATGATTACAAGATGTTTGCCAGAATAAACCAGTAGGAGAAGATGACTCCGTTGGGGAATAAACCGGTGAAGAGATTACTCTGCGGGGAATTACTCTGTGGGGAAGAGATACTTCGCTGAGATTTTAACAATAACTCGGCTGGGGATTCCGTTGATAAGCCCTGTTGGGGAATTTGATGAACTCCGCTGGGGATAGGAAGAACTTCGCCGAGGACGATCTTTCCGTTGCAATTTGCTGAGGATAACCCAGTTAGACCCTGGTGGGGGAATAACCTTTGAACATGGTCGGGGAGAGATGCATTCTGCAGGGGATAAGCTTCCGGAATCTACTGGGGAGATTGATTCAACTCTCTTGGGGAAACTTTTGACTACACTAGGGAAATGGCTCCACTGGGGTGTCTGGTATTCTGCCGGGGAACAACCTTATATTTCTGTCGAGGAATATTAAGACTGCCGGGGATGCTTGTTGAGGAATATCTGTATACTCTGCTGGAGAATATTGAGATCTTTTGGGGATACCCGACTTCCTTAAGGCTGACAGTAGACTAACTCTGCTTGAGGAGAGAATCGCTGACTTGCTGGGGATACTGTTCCTTTTTAGGGCCGATGGGGGACCAACTCTGCATGGGGAGTGAAGGTATCTTAGTCATGTTCTTCAGCCGAACCTACCTTGGTACCTTGGTGAACAAGGCAACTAGATCGCTTAGACAATTCTTATTGCCCCAGTTTCTACGGGAGAAAGTACCTGTGGAGGTGTTTGACAACTGTCGATTGACAAATATTCTTCTGGTAAGCAAGTGACGAGATGACGGGACATAGTCGTACGCTTTAATCCCTAATTTTTGCCTGGACCTCCCTTTCGGGTTTCAGTCCACCGGGATACCCTTTTTTGCCCAAGCCGCATTTTCAGGTTTTCGACTTGCCGGGTGTACAGATTTTTCATTTTTATCCCTTATTTTTGCCCGAACCCTTTTGGTTCGCCGGGAAGCCCTTATTTTTGCCTAGGCCAGTCGACCTAGCCGGTCTTTGATTATGCGTAGTATTTTTTCGACTATGTCCATGCTCTCAGAATGTAGGGTGTTGTCACTATCAGTGGTGTAGTGTTGCCATACTACCAGAAGATGTTTGATCATGCCAGATTCGCTGCTGGAATTCATGTCCAATGCCCCAAGTGATTCAGACGGAGATCTACCCCTGGCTATTTGGCATCTTTGAGAGATTCTCTTAATCTTGACTTGACTGCCCCAGATGATAGACAATGATCATGCCGTGCCCCTTGGTTGGAGGTGCTTCTTCCACTGGAGATGATCCTTGAGAAGATTTTTGTTCACTAGATATTCGTCATGCGAATTTCTCTGTTGTTCGAACAAATAGTCATATGCAAACAATATTATTTTAAGAATGCAAAGCTTATGTCTGTCTTGAAGTTTTTGAAAATGCATTTTTCAGTAAAACAAGCAAATTTTGTCAAATGTGATGTCAACTCAGTATTTACAGCAAGCCTTAAGGACTCAGGATACCTTTTGTAACAGTATGCTTTCGAACTAACCCATGCTTCAGCTAGGACTTTTAAGGGTTATAACGTGGCCTGGTTCACGGTTTAAGAAACAAAGGATAAAGGCTCAAAGTATATTTGTTCCCACCCGCTCTTCGTGATGTTCTTCAATCCTAAACTCAGTTAATCGTGCATTAGATCGTGTTTGATTCTTTGCTCTGATATTCCGGTGATGGTTCGGATGTTGATAGTTTATTTTGACTAGGCAGTCATTTTTTTGTTGAGGGTTTGTAGGACCTCTTTCTTTTTTGATTTTATTATCCCTGTCTTTTTTTGCCTGAACTGTTTCTTTTTGTATTTACAGTCAGCGGGATGCCCCAGTTTTTGTAAGTCTCCTTCATAGGTTTTGACTTATTGGGCTTTTACTTTGAGACAGTGATTGCCTGTCTTGACAATTATTCGGAACCATCACAGTCTTTTGTTTCGGAAAGACTCCTTTGATGCCGTTTGTTGGGCACTTGGATCAACTGAGAGAACTACCCTGCCCCAGGTTATGATTAAGGGTTTTAATTTTCGAAAAGAAAAACTCCAACTTCTTTGGCTCAGAGGGGTTGACGAGGGATTATCTTCCTTATAACTCCACTGTTTAGGATTTGAAACAATGCATGTACTTCATCAGCGGGGTCTGTTCAAAAGCATACTGTAAAGATCGTGGTATCGTTTTCGTCATCCTCCCTCAAGAGGCTTAGAATTATTAATCGAGCGTTGAACATCACAAAAAAAATGAAAGCAGTTTGAATATAGTGAATACGAATATATTGATTCAGAACAGACATATGTGATGCATTAATGAAATAAAAGAGTTTGCTATGTCAATAGTTGTTTGAATAAGCAAAGAAAAATACAACTTGAAAATTCAAATAAAACAAAAGCCTTCAATGATTTGGCAAAGGAGCAGTGATTATGTTTGGAGTCTCTGGGGGGTCAAACTGGATTTGTTTGGCATCAATCATGTCTTGGACCTTGTTCTTCAGAGCCCAACAGTTGTCCGTAGTATGCCCCGGGCTATCAGAGTGGTATGCGCACCTTTCATTGGGATGATAGTTAGGAGCGGAAGTGTTTGGATTCCGAAGAGGAGCCCTTAATGTAATCAGCCCTGCCTTCAACATTTGCTGTAGCGCTTGAGCCAGTGACATGTTGATCTTAGTGAACTGTCTTTTAGGTGCGACCTCCTTACGTTGATGCCCCTGTCCTTGTTGAGCAGGCATAGGATTGGAGATCTGGGTTGCCCCTACATGTTGATCATGACGACTCTTTTTACCATGCACAACATTGGACTCTTTTTTTCCATGGTAAGGCTTTTTCTGAGCCTCGGAAGGTGTAGCTTCTTGAATCTTCCCGCTTTTGATGCCAGCTTCTATTCTCTCACCAGTCAAGATCAGATCTGTAAACCCGGCAGAAGAATTTCCAATTAAATGGTTGAAGAACGGACCAGACAGGGTCCCCAAGAACATATCCACAAGCTCACAGTCAGTCAGAGGTGGTTGCACCCTTCCGGCAAGGTCTCTCCACTTTTGAGCATACTCTTTAAATCCTTCACCCGTCCCCATTGACATACCCTGGAGTTGGGTACGCGTAGGAGCGAGGTCGGAATTATATTGATACTGCTTATAGAACGCAGTAGCCAAATCTTCCCAGTTACGGATACTGGCTCCATCCAGCTGATAGAACCATTCGAGTTGAGTCCCTGAAAGACTATCCTAGAAGAAATGGATCCATAGATTCTTGTCAGCTGTATAAGGCTGGATCTTCCTTACATACGATCGGAGGTGCAGCTTAGGATAGGAAGCTCCGTCGTACTTTGCAAAGGCATGCGCCTTGAACTTATGGGGAATCAGCACCCCAGAGGATAAGCCTAGGTCTCCAAAGTCTACCCCGGGCACATTTTGTATCTCCATAGCACTTAAACGGTCCTCTAACTGTTTGTACCTATCCTCAGTAGGAGGATACTGTTCATCATTATACTCTGTCTCGTTGTCGGAGACCAAAGGACTAGGAACCCCTCCCTCTTGGGGATTGTCCTTGCCTACAGATGAGGTAGTCAGCTCAGCCTCATTCGGTAATCCATTCCCAGATCTGCGTCTAGTGTTGAACAAAAGAGTCCTCTTCTTCTTCTTCATTAGCAGGGTCTTCAACTCCTGTTGACCTTGGGCTAGGCTCATAACCAACTCCTGGAACTGGGCATTCTGGGCCTGAAGGGCCTTGATAGCTTGTTCAGTGGATGTTTCAGGATTCATGATGATTGCTTAAATAAACAGCGAAGAAGATAAGTGACCTGTACAAAGGGGTACCTGTAATGCAATGATATGTATGATATATGTATGCAACGTTTTCAAGGATCTTGCGGGGTAAACAAGAAAATTGTTAGAATTTGAATTTTGTAGCTTGATTGAAGGAACTTCATGTTGTTGAGAGTCCTTCTTCAAGAGTCAAGGCTCACCATATCAAGTGGGTCATAGCCCCTGACTCAAGTTGTCATGTTTTGATCTCCGAACATCCTTGACTAAAGGAAAATAAACCCTCTTTGCCCCTTGCTAGACAGTTGGTTCGTCATGACCTGCATCACAAGCCCTTGAAATGGTTAAGGAAATGCTATGGTATGATGTTATGATGCGTATGATGTTATGTACGTGGATGCAAAGGTGTGAGGTGTAAGTAAGCCCTGTAATGAGTCCAAATTAAGGACTGTAAACAAAACCTGCAAGGAACTCATGTGTCAGATAACAAGAATATGCAAGTATTTCAAGTTTGAAGGCACACAAGTCACATAAAAGAGCCCTTAGATTTCAAGCTGGCGTGAAGTTTAGGTACTACCCTCTTGAAGTTGGTGGGCTCAAAACCTGTCCTATCAAAAGTAACCGGGTTCTAAGGAGCTCAATATCATTGGATTGTTTTCTATGTTCATTGTTTAGATTTAGCCACTGAACTGGCGACCAAAATATTCCAAGAAAACAACCCTCAATGAGTGTAGTATCGAGTATCTACCAACTTCAGAATGCACCAAAGTCGGTCATCTCACTACCCCTAAAGAGGCCAGGATGGTCAAGTAAGGTTCCTAAGGTCAGTTGATGCTTTACGACACCACGCGGCGGCCCCGTACTCTCCTTGACTTAACTCAAGGGTTACCGGTACTCACCAAAGTTCCACATCAACGTAGCTACTGCTTCAACCATGTCGGTATACCCCGCACATATCCCTCACAGTTTTTTGCTACTTCTAAAGGGTATCCCCCAGATCCGGGTTAGGATCTATGAAACTCCGATGCAAGCCCATAATATTAAAGCAATCAAGGGATACAATTGAAAACATAGAATGATCTAATCCTAAGGTACACCTCACTTATAAATGATTCCCCAGCAGAGTCGCCAGTTCTGTGATCGGTGGAAATAGAACTGACTGTTTTGAAATGCTGGTTCACGAAATGTCGCGGTAAGCAAGAGTCGCCACCGTCTTTTATGTTCTCCAACATGGAAAGGACAAAAGCACAGCAAAATTCCTTTTCGAGATGTTTCTCGGTTCGGGAGGTAGATTTATAGAAAGGGAAGGTGTTAGCACCCTTTCTATCTGTGGTTATCCATGGGCTCTTAGGTACTTGCTCACTATGTTTTCAAAAAATGTTTGCTTTTCTTGTGTTTGTGGGTTTTGAAAAAGTTTGTTTTGAAAACTTCTAGGTAACTCTTGTATCAGTCCTCAAGAGTGTATGAAGTATTTGTTTGAAAACTTTTTGAAAGTGTAGGTGCGAAAAGTTGTTTTTTTTGTTTTGAAAGAGCAAGTACCCAGGAGAAATCTACCTACTCTAAAGAATTAAGCTATGTAAATGTCCTTTAGACAGTACTACCCCACTATTGAGAAGTAGGTAGCACCGTCGTTGGAGTTATTCGGGTCAATTCAATTATTGGGACATGTGTGGTCACCAAAGCAATAGTAGGACGCCTTAGCGGTAATCCTAATGTCTTAGATCATTTTTTATCCGAGGCAACCGATTCGAGGCAACTGGATCTTTAGACAGGAGGGCGACCTCTAAAACACCCTATACTCAATGACCACCTCGAGGCAACCAAGTGAGGCGTACCCTAGGAGTGGCATGTGCATGTGTGTCAGGATTCAATTCATATTATCTTTGCACATGTATTGTGGTGAGCTACGAGTTGGTTTTATTTTTCAGACAAGTCTTGCATGCATAATTAACAGTTAATAGTTGTGCGGAAAATAAAATGCAGAAAGTGAATCTACACTATTACAAGGCGTCGGGTATTTACATCGCCAAAAACATAACCCTTGAAAATAAAATGCGAGAAAATAAAGAAAGCGATAAAAACCCTAATTATCTATTACATTCTCGGAGCAGATACATAAGTATAATCAAAATAATAATCATGCGCGAAAAGAAATTAAACCGGGAACGTCTTAGGGTTTTGACCCTTTTTGAGAAAGAAAGAAATTTTGTTCCTTTTTTGCATTTAATTAAATATTAAACCTAAAACTAATTAATTAAATAATTACAAGAAAAAAGTATTTTTTTAGTTTTTTATGTTTTTATTGAAAATAAAAATAAAATAAAAAGAAATTAAAAGCTAGTAAAACCTAATTCTAAATTGATTTTATTTATTATAAAAGAAAAGTCACAATTAAACCTAATTAGATTAAATTAATTTGTTAGCATTTTATTTACAAAATAATAATTAAAGTTGAAATTAATAATAATAATAATAATAATAATAATAATAATAATAATAATAATAATAATAATAATAATAATAATAATAATATAAAAGTATTAGTTTTCTGAATTAATTATGAAAATAATTATTTGTCAATTAAATAATAATAATAATAATTAATGAAAAGATTAAATGGAAATAAAAAAAAGAAAATAATAGAGAAACCAGGGGGGTGCTGGGCCCTTAGGAGGTGTTGATTGGAAATCTGGCCCATTAAGGTGCAGGCCTGCTTTGACTTTGGAGATTGCCTAGGCGCAGGGTTGACCAGGAACATGGTGTTCATCATCTTTTGGCCTTTGGATGCATGCCTGTAGCCACTTGGCGTTTGGATGAGTGGAGTATATGGTGGACACCCTCAAGCAACCTGCATGTGAACATATTGAAAAAAATAGGAACAATTAATCTGGGGGACCTGGGAATCGAACCCAGGTCCCAACGCTTACTGAACACCTGGCCAACCACTCCACCAACTTGCACGCTTTGTTATATGAATAAGAAGAAAATATAATATATAAAAATTAATGAATATGCTGAAACACAAAACAAGCGCGCGTTTTATTTGAATCAACCAACCAGGAATCAGCACGTCATCGTCTTCTCCATTAAACCTGCAAAATAACAAATAGATAGCGGGGGTTTTTAACCCCCACAAAGCAGAACGACCAATAATAGCGAATAGCCCTACGCTAAATATAAATATGGCGCGATGGTCTCATTGTGTTCGTCTCGTTCCAGCGGTCTCAACCATATGCATTAGGGGTTCTGATTTTTCCTGGATAATAAAGCCCCAATTTAGAAGCTTGGAAACCCTAAGATTCGTTCATGGTGATTTGTGATTCAGGGCGTTTCAGTCCAATTAACCTATGCCAAAAGCTTTGTACAGTCCCTATGAACACAAAACAATCAACAAAACATGTTAATGATGCATGAATCAAAGTATGTGATTATGAAAAAAACTCCAAACCGTGAAACTGTTATCCTTGGATTCTTTGAGCTTTAGCGTGTGGTTTTGATTCCTACACGTTCCTGGGGACCTCTGCAATGTATTAGAAGCAATTAAAAGCTTTGAATTAGTCCGGAAATTAGAAAACAGTTTTGACTTTTTCTTGAATTTTTTCAATGTTGTTATGGCTTTGTAGGCAGCAAATTCTCGTCCAATGCATTAGGGTTGAGTTGTGTATATATAATAGAATGAAACTAGGTTAAATCCTTGAGCAAAGATCCATGGAATGATGGTTTCAATATTTGATTTGCAATCATATCTTTTTGCATCTTTTTGATTGAGAAAACTTGCCAAACTTGAAGATTTTTGTCCCCTTGATATGCACACGAATTTGCCAGCTCTTGTAGGTCATATTTTCTTCATGAAAAGATTGAAAAAACATATCTTGATATTTTCCTACAATTAAATGAATTAAATGAATTAATATTGATTAAAAATTCAATTAATTAATAAAAAATAAGAAAATAATTCAATTTAATCTCAATGGGTCGTGCATAAGCCTTGGATAAAGTTTCAAGAAGAAATTTGAGGCCCATTAGCAAAAACAAAGTGTTTTGAGCAAAGTTGACTTTTGCAAATTCACAAAAATTTCCCAACTTCTCCAATGCATATCTTGCTCAATTTTGATCATATGAACATGTTCTTGGACATTTTGGAAAGGTCTTGAAGTCCTCTAACCAATGCCTTTGGTCCCATGTCATTTGGATTTACCAATCTCAAGTTATGGTCTTTGACTTAAAGTGCATTTTTGTTGACTTTTGAATTTGACCTATAATGTAGAAATTGATAACTTTTTATAAGAGCATTTCTTGGACTTGGAATGTGGAGATGAGTTGTAGGAAATGCCATCCCCTTCAAAATGAGCATTGGATGGGATTTTTCTTATGAACCATGAAAAAGTTATGCCTTGGTCAAAATACAGTTGACTTTTCTACTGTCCAAAAATAGTAACTTTTTGCATCTTGATGATTTTTGAGCCATGCTTGTGGAATCATGATCAAGACTTGATCAAATGATGATTGTGGACTCAAAATAAGATGTTGACCAAATTTTTTGACTTTTGATTGCAAAATGACCATTTTGCCCCTGTAGTTGACTGTAGTTCAAATAAGGCTTTTGACTGTGCAAATTGACATTATGAGTCTTGAGACTTGACATGTAGATGCTTGACAATGTATATAGGCCTATGGGACTTGATTGAGCCATTGAAAACCTCAAATTCCTTGAGAGAACCAAAACCCTAGTTTCAGCTGGCTTAGGAGGCATTTGGACTGTGCAACCCTTGAGAAATCTTGAACCATTTGAAGATGATTCTTGATAAACCTTGAAGAATATGGGTGGGAAAATTTTGGGGTACAAAAGTTGCCCCTGTGCAATCTTCTTAAACCTGGGGATGTAGATTGGCTTGCGTGCCTTTCGTGATCTGAAGGTGGAAGATGATTGAACACTAGAGTGCCCAGAAATTTGCACTCGCATAGTGGGATATCAGCAATGTGATGTCGGGAATGGGCTTACAAATGCCATTTGGAGAGATGATGGATATGAGGATGGGCTTATAGATGCCATCTAGAGATGTGACAGAATCTTGTCGGGGGATGGTCTTATAGATGCCATCTGGAGATTGTTGATAGGTAGTTTGAGAGATTGACAGAATGATATCCGAATCTGGATCGTATCTGAACTGTATCTGGGATCTGGATAAGTGACAGAATGACTTCCGTATCTGGAGTATATATGTACTTGAAGTTGATAGTTGAATCTGAATGCGAAATAGAATGGCTTCCGTGTCTGGAGCATATCTAGTCTGTGTCTAATTACTGACGTCTGAACGAGTAGTAGAATGACCGCCGTGTCTGGGGTATATCCATAATGCATCTGAATGAGTGGTAGAATGTCATCCGAATCTGGATCGTATTTGGACTGTCTTTTGAATGAATCTGGACTAAACAATAGAATAGCATCCGGGTCTGGAGCATCTCTAAGTTGTCTTTAGAAGTTGGAATCTGAATAAGCAATAGAATAGCGTCCGGGTCAGGAGCATCTCTAAGCTATCTCTGAAAGGAAATCTGAATAAGCAAAAGAATAGCATCCGAATCTGGATCATCTCTATGCTATCTCTGAAAAGAAACTCTAAATAAGCAAATGAATAGCATCCGAATCTGGAGCATTTCTAAGCTATTTCTGAAAGGAAATCTGGAATAAGTATCAGAATGTCGCCATGCCTGGGTCGCAACTGAACTATCTCTAGAAGGAATCTATGAATAAGAAATAGAATAGCATCCGGATCTGGAGCATTTCTAAGCTATCTCTGAAAAGAAACTCTGAATACGCAATAGAATAGAATCCGGATCTGGAGCATCTCTAGGCTATCTCTGAAATTAAACTCTGAATAAGCAATAGAATAGCATCCAGATCTGGAGCATCTCTAGGCTATCTCTGAGAAGAAACTGTGAATAAACAAAAGAATAGCATCCGGGTCTGGAGCATCTCTAAGCTATTTCTGAGAAGAAACTCTGAATAAGCAAAAGAATAGCATCCAGGTCTGGAGCATCTCTAAGCTATTTTTGCAATCTCTTCAATGTAGATAACTTTCCTGGCTAGATACAGGTATCGAATCTGGAATTAGTCGCCCACAGATATGCCCTGGCTAGATACAGGTATCAAATCTGGAACTTCAAAAGGTTGATCGAGATAACTTTCCTTGCTGGATACAGGCGTAGACCTCTAATCAGTCGCTCACAGATATGCCCTGGCTAGATACAGGTATCGAATCTGGAACTTCAAAAGGTTGATCGAGATAACTTTCCTGGCTGGATACAAGGGTAGACCTCTAATTAATCGCTCACAGATATGCCCTGGCTAGATACAGGTATCAAATCTGGAACTTCAAAAGGTTGATCGAGATAGCTTTCCTGGCTGGATACAGGCGTAGACCTCTAATCAGTCACTCACAGATATGCCCTGGCTAGATACAGGTATCGAATCTGGAAATCAAAAGTTGATGGTAGTATCCTTTGATTTGACTTTTCCCTGAAAAAGGCAAAACATTAATTGTATGCAATGTCATGATGTATGAAATGCATGATGTCATGATGTTCTCAGAACGAGATCGTGTCGTATGAACTTTATCATGTATGAAAATAGGAGATATGAAATGTGACATGTTTATGAATGTATTTTCGTTTGGAAAATAAATCCTTGACGAATGTCGGGAGTTTGTTGAATCATGGGTTGATGTTTGAAGAGTAGCGTTCTTCGTTTCCGCTGGGGATGATGATTACAAGATGTTTGCCAGAATAAACCAGTAGGAGAAGATGACTCCCTTGGGGAATAAACCGGTGAAGAGATTACTCTGCGGGGAATTACTCTGTGGGGAAGAGATACTTCGCTGAGATTTTAACAATAACTCCGTTGGGGATTCCGTTGATAAGCTCTGTTGGGGAATTTGATGAACTCCGCTGGGGATAGGAAGAACTTCGCCGAGGACGATCTTTCCGTTGCAATTTGCTGAGGATAACCCAGTTAGACCCTGGTGGGGGAATAACCTTTAAACATGGTCGGGGAGAGATGCATTCTGCAGGGGATAAGCTTCCAGAATCTACTGGGGAGATTGATTCAACTCTCTTGGGGAAACTTTTGACTACACTAGGGAAATGGCTCCACTGGGGTGTCTGGTATTCTGCCGGGGAACAATCTTATATTTCTGTCGAGGAATATTAAGACTGTCGGGGATGCTTGTTGAGGAATATCTGTATACTCTGCTGGAGAATATTGAGATCTTTTGGGGATACCCGACTTCCTTAAGGCTGACAGTAGACTAACTCTGCTTGGGGAGAGAATCGCTGACTTGCTGGGGATACTGTGCCTTTTTAGGGCCGATGGGGGACCAACTCTGCATGGGGAGTGAAGGTATCTTAGTCATGTTCTTCAGCCGAACCTACCTTGGTACCTTGGTGAACAAGGCAACTAGATCGCTTAGACAATTCTTATTGCCCCGGTTTCTACGGCAGAAAGTACCTGTGGAGGTGTTTGACAACTGCCGATTGACAAATCTTCTTCTGGTAAGCAAGTGACGAGATGACGGGACATAGTCGTACGCTTTAATCCCTAATTTTTTCCTGGACCGCCCTTTCGGGTTTCAGTCCACCGAGATACCCTTTTTTGCCCAAGCCGCCTGTTGTACCCCAAAATTTGCCCTCCCATATTCTTCAAGGATTGCAAAGAGCATGCTTCAAAATCTCCCCAAGGTTTGCACAGTTCAAGGGCCTCCTAACAGTCAAAAACTAGGGTTTTGGTTCTGGCAAAGAAATTGAAGTTTTCAAGGGTCCAATCAAGTCCCACATGCCTACAAACATGGTCAAGCATCCTCATACCAAGTTTCAAGACTTACAGCACAAAATTGCACAATCAAAAACCTTAATTGCACTACAGTCAACTGTAGGGCCAAAATGGTCATTTGACAGTCAAAAGTTCAAATTTTTGGTCAACATCTCATTTTGAGGCCACAAACATCATTTGATCAATTCTTGATCATGATTTTCAAGGCATGGCTCAAAAAGTCTCAAGATGCAAAAGTTTCCATATTTGGACAGTTGAAAAAGTCAACTGTAACTTGACCAAGGCAAAACTTCCACATGGTTTATCAGAAAAATTCCATCCAAAGCTCATTTTGAAGAGAAAGACATTTTCTACAACTCCTCTTCACACTTCAAGTCCAAGAAATGCTCTCACAAAAAGTTATCAATTTCAACATTATAGGTCATTTTCAAAAGTCAACAAAAAGGGACTTTAAGTCAAAGGCCATAACTTGAGATTGGTAAATCAAAATGACATGGGACCAAAGGCATTGGTTAAAGGACTTCAAGACCTTTCCAAAATGTCCAAGAACATGATCAAAGCTTAAACATTGAGCAAGATATGCCTGGTGGAAGTTGGGTAATTTTTGGGTATTTTGAAAAGTCAACTTTGCTTTAAATGCCTTAAAATTGCTAATGGGCCACATTTTCTTCCAAGATTCATCATCCAAAGCATATGCACGACCATTTGGCCCAAAGGGGATTTATTTCATCATTTTTATTTATTTATTTGAATTTTTAATTACAATTAATTCATTTAAATTAAATTAAATATGGAAAAATACTAAACCAAAGTTTTTAAATCTTTTTGTGCAGAATAAACTCTCCTTAAAGGCTCAAGATTCGTGCATAACCAAAATTGGAAGGTTTTGCCATGATTGGAAGCAAAAACATGTGGAAAAAGATTGAAAAAATATGCCATTAAATCCAATATTTGATTCATGATTGCATTGATCTTTTGATTCAAAACTCAACCCTAATTCATTCCTTACATATACTAATGCAAACCTAATGCACAAAAACCTCTAAGTTGCGCCCCATCTGAAGAACCAAGTTTGCATTTTTACCAAAAAAATCAAAAACTGAAAACTGCCTTGGAGGACGATTCAAAGGAGAATATTGATCCCATTAGCTTGCCAAGACGTTACTGAACCTGACTGGACACTTTTCCACGCCCATAGCACCCAGAATTGGTATATAGAACTCAAAGTTTTTCACACTTTATGCATATTCGTGTTTCGATTTTTAAGCATCCTCATTGCATTTTCTTTATTGATTTATACTAATTGAACCATTCTGAATCTAACCATGACCTCCAATTGAGTTTTCGTGCAATATAGGAGAATCCACCATTGGAGCTTTCTAGGTTTTCAGAAACCTTAAAAGAGGGCTTCGTCCATGTGGGAAAATTGAACCATAAGAATTATACCATTGAACTCGTGACGTTCCACTGAATCTAAAACATCTCTCGCGCTTTTTTTATATGCAGCCAATTTCTATTCGCTATTTTTTGGCACTTTAGATTGTGGGGGTTTAAAACCCCCGCTATTCAGTTTGTTTTTGTTTCAGGCACAGCAAATAATTGGAGAAGATGGTGATGTGTAGGCCAATGAGTGGCGCATTTGAAATTCGCGCGAAAATATCCCACTAACCCTTGTTTTATCTCATATTGATTATTTGTCATATAATAAACAAAGCGCGTAGTTGGATCAGTTGGCAGGCACGTGAATTGGTAAGCAACGAGACCTGGGTTCGATTCCCAGGTCCCCCTTCTTTCTTCCATATTTTTCTTCTAAACGTGTTTCTATGCAGCGCACTACCTGACGTTCACCATACGTCCACCATCCCAACTTGCCACGCGCCCATTGAGATCAATCTATTGGCTATGATCTGAGGAGTACCATGGGCACCGGTCAACGCACATGCACGTGGCCCTGAAAAGTCAAAAAAAAGGCCTCCAATGATGGGCCAGGATTGCTACAACCTAACCTCCAGTTTGGGGGCAGAACCCCCCATTGGTTTGCTTTTTCATCCTTTTTGTATTTTTTCTACTTTTATTTGTTTTAATTAGTTTTAATTTAATTCTTTAAATCAATATTTTCATAACATAAAAAATATAATAAAAAAATCAGAAAGTCACAAAAATAAAATATATTTTATTTAAATGTTATTTTGTAAATAAATGTCATCAATTAGTTTTTTTTAAATTCTAGGATTAATTTTAATATTTTCTTAATAAAAGTTAAAAAATGTAGAATTAGGGTTTTGATTATTTTTATCCTTTTTTCTTTTTCACCATATTAATTATTAATTATTTATTTTTGTAAATAAAATTGCATTAATTAATTAGGTTAATTTTAGATTCAATTTTAACATGTTTTTTTTAATAAATTAAAAATAGCTAGAATTAGGTTTTAAATTCCATTTAACTCTCATAAAAATCCATAAATACAAAAAACTCCAAAAAAATCTTTTCTTTTTCATTTTAATTTAATTAATTTGTTAATCATAATTTAATTTCATTAAAAAGGGTCCAACGCCCTCGCTTTCGATTATTAGTTCGTTTCGCGCATTTATTTCTCTTCTTATAATATTCATGTAATTCTCCCAAAGCCATGTAAATTAGACATGTATATTTCTCGCACTTTATTTTATTTTCAAATCGGGTCCTGGATTAAATTTGGCGATGTGGACACGCGCCTTTGTAATAGCATAGAACTTTTAAATTCCGCACTTTTTAACTGTTAATAAATTTGCATGCAAGAATGAATGTTAAAATAAAAACAAAAGCGTAGATCACCCATGACATGACAAGACAAAATATCTGAAAACGACACACAAATCACACACCACCCCTAGGGTACGCCTCACTGTTGCCTTGCCCCTCGAAAGGTGATCGTCGAGTAGAGGATGTTTTAGTAAGTCCTCATGATCCGGGAACCTGGCATGAGGGTAGCTTCTAAGGTATCTTCCTATTGCTCTGGTGATCACCATGTCCCGAACCTCGAATTGACCTGAACACCTCCAATGGTGGTGCTACCTACCTCTCAATGGTGGGATGGCATTACTTTAAAGGACATTTACACAGACGAATTCCTTAGGGTAGGTAGACGACTCTAGATACTTGCTCTAATTTCAAAACAAATCAAAAATACTTTTCACACCGACACCTTTTCAAAAAGCTTTCGAAAGCAATTTTTCAAACACTCTTGAGGACCGATACAAGAGTCGAACTGGAATTGTCAAAGAAACTTTTTAAAAACCCACAGTTGAAAAGCAAACAAACCATTTTGAAAACACAAAAGAGCAAGTATCTAAGAGCCCATGGATAACCATGGATAGAAAGGGTGCTAACACCTTCCCTTTCTATAATCTACCTCCCGAACCGAGAGCAATCTCAATAAGGAATTTTTCTGTGCTTTTGTCCTATCCATATTGGAGAAAATAAAAGACGGTGGCGACTCTTGCTTCCGCGACATTTCGCGAACCAGCGTTAAACAGTCAGTTCCAGATCCACCGATCACACCGCCTTTTCAGGTTTTCGACTTGCCGGGTGTACAGATTTTTCATTTTTATCCCTTATTTTTGCCCGAACCCTTTTGGTTCGCCGGGAAGCCCTTATTTTTGCCTAGGCCAGTCGACCTAGCCGGTCTTTGATTATGCGTAGTATTTTTTCGACTATGTCCACGCTCTCAGAATGTAGGGTGTTGTCACTGTCAGTGGTGTAGTGTTGCCATACTACCAGAAGATGTTTGATCATGCCAGATTCGCTGCTGGAATTCATGTCCAATGCCCCAAGTGATTCAGACGGAGATCTGCCCCTGGCTATTTGGCATCTTTGAGAGATTCTCTGAATCTTGACTTGACTGCCCCAGATGATAGACAATGATCATGCCGTGCCCCTTGGTTGGAGGTGCTTCTTCCACTGGAGATGATCCTTGAGAAGATTTTTGTTCACTAGATATTCGTCGTGCGAATTTCTATGCTGTTCGAACAAATAGTCATATGCAAACAATATTATTTTAAGAATGCAAAGCTTATGTCTGTCTTGAAGTTTTTGAAAATGCATTTTTCAGTAAAACAAGCAAATTTTGTAAAATGTGATGTCAACTCAGTATTTACAGCAAGCCTTAAGGACTCAGGATACCTTTTGTAACAGTATGATTTCGAACTAACCCATACTTCAGCTAGGACTTTTAAGGGTTATAACGTGGCCTGGTTCACGGTTTAAGAAACAAAGGATAAAGGCTCAAAGTATATTTGTTCCCACCCGCTCTTTGTGATGTTCTTCAATCCTAAACTCAGTTAATCGTGCATTAGATCGTGTTTGAGTCTTTGCTCTGATATTCCGGTGATGGTTCGGATGTTGATAGTTTATTTTGAATAGGCAGTCATTTTTTTGTTGAGGGTTTGTAGGACCTCTTTCTTTTTTGATTTTATTATCCCTGTCTTTTTTTGCCTGAACTGTTTCTTTTTGTATTTACAGTCAGCGGGATGCCCCAGTTTTTGTAAGTCTCCTTCATAGGTTTTGACTTATTGGGCTTTTACTTTGAGATAGTGACTGCCTGTCTTGACGATTATTCGGAACCATCACAGTCTTTTGTTTCGGAAAGACTCCTTTGATGCCGTTTGTTGGGCACTTGGATCAACTGAGAGAACTACCCTTCCCCAGGTTATTGTTGTACCCCAAAATTTGTCCTCCCATATTCTTCAAGACTTACCAAGGTCAAGGCACAAAATCTCCCAAGGGTTGCACAGTCCAATTGCCTCCTAACAGTCAAAAATTAGGGTTTTAGTGCTGGCAAAGAAATTGAAGCTTCCAAGGGTCCAATCAAGTCCCACACGCCTATATACATTGTCAAGCATCCATATGTCAAGTTTCAAGACTCACAACATCAAATTGCACAGTCAAAAACCCTAATTGCTTCACAGTAAACTGTAGGGGCAAAATGGTCATTTGACAGTCAAAAGTCAAAAATTTTGGTCAACATCTTATTTTGAAGCCACAAACATCATTTGATCAATTCTTGATCATGATTCTCAAAGCATGGCTCAAAAAGTCTCAAGATGCAAAAGTTTCTATTTTTGGACAGTTGAAAAAGTCAACTGCAAATTGACCAGGGCATAACTTCCACATGGTTTATCATAAAAATCCCATCCAAAGCTCATTTTGAAGAGAATGACATTTCCTACAACTCATCTTCACACTTCAAGTCCAAGAAATGCTCTCACAAAAAGTTATCAATCTCAACATTATAGGTCATTTTCAAAAGCCTGTATGAGAAGTTGCCATGAACGTAGGTTAGGGTTTCAGAAGCTTCAATTTGGGGTTTTGCATATATGGAAAAATCAGGCCATGAAACTGGTACCAATGGACTCGTGACATTCAAACAAAGCTAACTCACATATCGCGCCCAATTTATATTGTCCTATATTCTATTCGCTATTTTTCAGGTTTGAGTTTAGTGGGGGTTTAAAACCCCCGCTATCTATTTGATAATTGTAGGAAAGGTGAGGAAGAAGGAGGACGTGTCTCCTGATGACTGGTGCATTTGAATTTTGGCGCGGTGGATATCACTAAGTGTTGTTTTGCATTATATTGTTTGCTTGCCAATTCCTATACAACGCGCACGCATGGCTCAACTGGCAATTGGCATATCTGGTAAACGCTGGGACCTGGGTTCGATTCCCAGGTCCCCCACTTCTTCCATAATTTTTCTTTTAACGTACTTCTATGCAGCATGCCATCAGAAGATCACCATGCATCCTCGCCTGCTTGCCTGCCAAGTGTCCAGAAGGCCAATCCAAAGGCCAGAACATGCAGCTCACCATGGACGCTAGTCAACCGTTCTACACACGCGCTGGAAAAGTCAAAAAGGCCTCATTCTGATGGGCCAAAATGCTCACAATAAACCTCCAACAAGGGCCTAATACCCCCCCCCCCCCATGGTTTGCATTATCTTTGATTTCTATTTGATTTCTTTTAATTCTTTTTAATGCTTGATTATTTCTTTTAATTCCCTAAAAATAATTTTCATAATAACATAAAACCAGAAAAATCAAAACTAAAAAATATGTTTATTTAATATTTAGTTCATTAATATTTTTGTAAATAAATTTTTAATAATCAATTTAATAATTTAGGTTTAAATTTAAATGTTTTTCTTAATAACTAAAATACATAGAAATTAGGTTTTTTAGCATTTTTATTCTTATTCCTAATAAATAATTTCTTCCTATCATTATTATTATTAATTATTAATTATCTTGTAAATAAATATGTCATTAAATAAATTAGGTCAAAACTTAAATATTTTTCTTTAACATTTAAAAATAATTTAGAACTAGGGTTTTATTTAATTTCTAATTTCAATTAATTTTCTTTGTTTCATAAATACCAAAAACCATAAAAAACATTCCTTTTCTTATTAATTAATTAATTGATTTTTAATTTCATTTAATTTCTTTAAAGGGTCCAACGCCCTCGAACTCTCGATTCTAATTCCTTTTCGCGCGTTTATTCTTATGTTCTTTTTTTATATTATGTAATTGCCCAAAGCCTTGTAATAGTAATTAGGAAATTTATTTACTTTCTGCATTTTATTCAAAAATGGGTCTTTGTTAATTTGGCGATGTATAGACCCGCGCCTTGTAATAGCGTAGGACTTTATTTTCCGCACTTTAATTTCCGCACCCTTAAAACTACTAAAACTTTGCATGAAAGAATGAATGGCCCAAATAAAATCAAAGCGTAGCTCACCAAATGCATGACAAGATAAAACATAACTGAAAACAATACACAAATTCACACACCACTCTTAGGGTACGCCTCACTGTTGCCTTGCCCCTCGAAACGTGGTCGTCGAGTATAGGGCGTTTTAGTAAGTCCTTATGTCCATGAACATGGCATAAGGGTAGCTTCTAAGGTGTCCTATTGTTGCTCTGGTGACCACACTGTCCTTAAAAACGAATTGACCCGAACACCTCCAACGGTGGTGCTACCTACCTCTCAATGGTGGGATGGCACTACCTTAAGGACATTTACACAACCTAATTCCTTAGGGTAGGTAGATGACTCATAGATACTTGCTCTAAAAAACAAATCAAAACTCTTTTCACACCGACACTTTCAAAAAAGCTTTCAAAACAATTTTTCAAACACTCTTGAGGACTGATACAAGAGTCGATCTGAAATCTTTAAAACGAAACTTTTTCAAACTCACTCACAATTGAAAAGCAAACACTTTTGAAAACACAATGAGCAAGTATCTAAGAGCCCATGGATAACCATGGATAGAAAGGGTGCTAACACCTTCCCTTTCTATAAATCTACCTCCCGAACCGAGAAACTATCTCATAAGGAATTTTGCTGTGCTTTTGTCCTGTCCATGTTGGAGAAAATAAAAGACGGTGGCGACTCTTGCTTCCGCGACATTTCGCGAAACCAGCTTTAAACAGTCAGTTCCAGATCCACCGATCACAGAACTGGCGACTCTGCTGGGGATTTATTTTAAAGTGAGGTG
This sequence comes from Vicia faba, assembly GCA_948472305.1. Lineage (NCBI taxonomy): Eukaryota > Viridiplantae > Streptophyta > Magnoliopsida > Fabales > Fabaceae > Vicia > Vicia faba. The sequence goes on from OX451736.1 coordinate 467,392,240, forward strand.
TACCTTAGGACTAAGATCACTTGTGTTTTCAATTGCTTTGACTTGTTTGCTTTATTATTGTGGGACTGTCTTGGGAGTTCTATAGATCCTAACTCGGATCTGGGGATACCCTGTTAGGTAGCATAAGCTGTGAGGGACCTGTCCGGCGTAGACCGACATGGGTGAAGCAGTGGCTGCGTTGGTGTGGCACCTTGGTCTGTACCGATATCCCTTGTGTTGCAACGAGGAGAATATGGGTCTTCTGAGGAGTCATTAAGCACCAACCGACCTTAGAACCTTAAAGGACCCAACTTGGCCAATAGAACAGTAGCAGTATGCTACGCCCATTGAGGCTAAACTCTCGTGATGGTTCTGGCCGCAAGAAAAGATTACGATGCTGGAGTTATGACCGATTGAGGGTAGTCAGTGATATTGGGATCCTCTAGAACCCGGTTACTTCTGATAGGACAGGTATGAACCAACAAACTGAAAGAGGGTAATACCTAGACCCCACGCTGGCCTAAACTCTAAGGGCTTGTCTTGTGTGACTTGTGTGCCTTATCATGTTTGCCTTTGTAAATATTTGTGGTGTGCTTTATCATAACATCATGCCATCATGAACATTGCATGAATCCTACATAAGGACTGACCATTTCAAAGACAAGAGGGTTTCACCTTTGCTCTGTTTTGTAGGACATCATGATGCTTATGCGAAGGAATACTATCCGGTTCAACTTTGCTCACCCACCTGAGTTACTTGAAGAGTTGGTCAGCAGAATTCCAAATACTACTTCCTTCATCCAGAGGCATGGTTCTCTTCTCAGTTTAGTCACGGCAAAGTGGGACCAACAGTTGATGAGTTTCCTAACCCAGTTCTATGACCCTCTGTACCAGTGCTTCACCTTTCAAGACTTCCAGCTGGTCCCTACCCTGGAAGAGTTCTCTGATTTGCTTGGTATCCCTATCTTGGATCAGACCCCCTACACTGGTTGGGAAAAGACTCTTAGGCTTGAGGAGGTTGTTGCAGCTCTTCCCTTGACCCACCAAGAATTAATGGACAACTGGGTGACTAGAAGCGGAGTTAAGGGTTTCTTGGCCAAGTTTCTGATTGGTAAGGCTAACAGTTTCTGGAATGACTTGGACTTTAGGGCGTATGAAGACATCCTGGCTCTCTTAATCTATGGTCTAGTCTTGTTCCCTAATCCTGACAACTTCATTAGCGTCACTGCCATAAGGATCTTCATGTCTCAGAATCCTGTGCCCACTCTCTTGGGTGATATCCTGCAACAACTTTATGCTCGTACTGCCCGAAGACGAGGAACCCTGTGGTGTTGTATCCCTTTGTTGGTGAGGTGGTTTATTTCGCACCTCCCTAAGTTCGTGTTGAAGAACAAAGAAGGAAGAGGTTGGGCTCATAGGTTAATGTCTCTCACTGATAAGGACATCATTTGGACTCTCAGAGGTTTGGATGAGTTAGCTGTTATTGATTGCTGCGGAGAATACCCCAATGTTCCTCTGATTGGTACCCAGGGAGGAATCTCTTATAATCCATGTCTAGCTCTCCATCAGTTTGGAAGAGCCAGAAGAGCAGGGCCTCATGAGATGTTGGTGCCTCACCTCAGTTTTGAGTTTCAGGTGGATAGTGACGAGCTGCGTCGTAGGTTCATCAAGGCTTGGGACAGAATTCACAAAGCTGATCCACAAGAGTTGGGACCAAAGACTTCTCTTCCTATGGAAGCCTATTACAAATGGGTCTGCATCCGTGCTCAGAAGTTAGGTATGCCGTACGAAGCTGTCAGACCCGTCATTCTTGAGTATCCTGATAAAGATGGGGCTCCTCCAACTGTCCTCCCTCCTTAGATACCTACTGATTATGAGACATTAAAGAGGTCTTGGGCGCAACTGCGAGAAGAACGGGATTCTTATCGGGAAAAGTTCAACGAGTAGGAATTGAAGATCCAGAAGCTGACAAAGCAGTTGGAGAATGAGCGAGCTCTGAATGACTACATCTGTACTGAGAAGAGGAGACCATGGGATCAATGATGAACTTTGGATGTTCTTTTACAGTTTTATTTCCCTTTTTAGTATTTCCATTTTTTATGTAACGCCTAAGGGCAACCTGTTGAACAATTTAAAATTCAAAGTTGAATCTAATGAAGTGTGTTCCTTTTTGTTTACAAAGTTGATTCCTGATTGTCTTTGAAAACATAAATCATACGCATTCCATTCATCATGTGCATCACAGGCACTCTTCTTTTCAGGTTGCTTACTGTTCTTCGCTGTTTATTTCAGCATCATGAACCCTGAATCCTCTACCGAGCAGTCTATCAAGGCCCTTCAGGCGCAGAACGCACAATTTCAAGAGCTGATCATGGGTTTGGCCCAAGGTCAAGAGGAGCTGAAGGCTCTGCTGGTTCAGAAGAAGAAGAAGAAGAAGAGAACGGTTCTATTCAACACGGGCCGGAGGTTTGGTAATACATTGCAGAATGAGGAAGCTGGTTCTTCTGTAGGCAAAGACAGTCCCCAGGGGGGAAGGGCTCCAAGTCCGGTGGTCTCTGACAACGAGACTGATTTTAACGAGGAACAGTATCCTCCAGCTGAAGACAGATACAAGCAGTTGGAAGACCGTCTGAACGCCGTGGAAATTCAACATGTGCCTGGGTTGGATTTCGGAGACTTGGGTTTATCTTCTGGTGTGATCATCCCTTACAAGTTTAAAGCACCATCTTTCACCAAGTATGACGGGGCATCTTGCCCTAAGCTACACCTCAGATCCTATGTGCGGAAGATTCAGCCGTATACAGTGGACAAGAACTTGTGGATCCACTTCTTCCAGGAGAGTCTTTCAGGGACTCATCTCGAATGGTTCTATCAGCTGGATGGAACCAAGGTTCGTAACTGGGAGGAGTTGGCTACTGCTTTTTACAAGCAGTATCAATATAATGCCGACCTTGCTCCTACACGTACCCAACTCCAGGGTATGTCGCTAGGATCAGGCGAAGGTTTTAAAGAGTATGCGCAGAAGTGGAGGGACCTGGCTGGCAGGGTGCAGCCACCATTAACTGACCGTGAATTGGTAGATATGTTCTTGGGGACCCTATCCGGGCCATTCTTCAATCATCTTATCGGTAATTCATCTGCAGGGTTCACAGACCTTATTCTGACTGGGGAAAGGATAGAGGCTGGTATGAAGTCAGGAAAGATTCAGAAAGGTGCGTCTGCAAGTTCTGAGAAGAAGCCTTTCAAAAAGGAGGCCAGTGCTGTGTATGGACCTAGGAGACAAGACAAACCAGAGCGTCGCCAAACTGTCAACGCGGTGGTGATTGCTAAGCTTGTTGCCTCTCCTCGGCAAGCTAATCAACCAAGGGGTGAGAGACCCAGAAGAGAATTCACTCGGCTGAGTATGACCTTGTCACAAATCTTGCCGCAACTGCTATCAACCAACTTGGTGACCGTCAGAGAGGCTCCGAAGGTTGTGAATACTGCCTCTCCTAAGTATAATCTAAATGCCCGTTGTGCTTATCACTCCGATAGCCCGGGGCATTCTACTGATGACTGCTGGGCCCTGAGAAATAAGGTGCAGGACCTTATTAATGCGAAGGAGATACAATTTGAGGCGCCTGAGAGGCCAAATGTGGTGACTGCTCCTATGCCCCAGCATGGAGTAAATGTCGTCGATGAAGACTTGTATGTCGTTTTTGTGAATGATGTAGCTACCCCTTTGATGACTGTTAAGAGGAACTTGCTGCTGGCCGGGTTATTTCCGGGTTGTAGCAAGGGTTGCCTTTTGTGTGCTGTTACCCCTACTGGTTGTCCGTTGCTGAAGTTAGGCATCCAAAGCCTGATGGACAGCAAAGAGAATCTATTCAAGAAGACCGTTGTTCCTTTTGTTCTTGTGGAAGAAGTATCCGTTGTTACAATTTTCAACAATCCAATCAAGGCTCCCCCGAGGAAGCCAGTTAAAATCATGACTGTTGCACCCATTGTTATTACTGTTCCGGGGCCCCTCCCCTATGAATCTGATAAGGTTGTCCCATGGCACTATGGGGCAGATGTATATGTACTTGGAATAAAGCAAGAGTTCAACACCGGTACCAGCATCAGCAATATTACCGGTCCAACTAAAGTAACCCGCAGTGGCAGGCTCTTCTCGCCTGACATTGCGCCACCTATTCGAAGACCTCTCATAATAACGCCTGCAAGTGCGCCTGTTTCCACTTCTGATCAAGTTGCTTCCCCTGTTGCCGAGTCATCTAATGCTCGGGGCAAAGGGATTGATGATGAGCCTGCCCGGATGGAGGCACCAAAGTTTATGAATGTTGAAGCCTCCCAGCAAGAGATGGAGGAAATTCTTAAGATAATCAAGAAGAGCGACTTCAATGTCGTTGAACAGCTGGGGCATACACCCTCCAAAATCTCTATGCTATCATTGTTGTTGTGCTCAGAGGCCCACGCCAAGGCCTTGATTTCATTTCTGAAGACGGCCCATGTGCCACAAGAGGCATCTGCAGATCAGTTTACTGATTGCGTAGCCAATTTGACAGCCGACAATGGTTTGGGTTTCTCGGATGCTGATCTTACCGCCAAGGGAAAGAACCACAATGATGCCCTGCATGTCTCCATAGAATGCAGGGGCACTACTCTCGCGCACGTGTTGGTGGACACCGGTTCTTCCCTGAATGTGTTGCCCAAGAAGGCCTTAGACCGGTTGGATTGTGAGGGCCTGGAGTTGAAACCTAGCAACATCATTGTTCGAGCCTTTGACGGATCGAAGAGGATGGTTCATGGAGAAGTAGACATTCCTATTCGTGTTGGTTCCCAAGTATTTGACTCGACGTTCTATGTAATGGACATCCGTCCATCTTATTCCTGTTTGCTGGGTCGACCTTGGATTCACAAAGCTGGGGCTGTGACTTCCACTCTACACCAGAAGCTCAAGTATCCTGTCAGAGGGAAGATTGTCACTGTGCAGGGGGAAGAAGAATATATGGTTAGTCATTTGAATTCCTTCCGGTATATTGAGATGGACGGGGAGTTTATTGAAACCCCCTTTCAGCATTTTGAAGAGGTACCTCCAACATTGGCAGCAGTAGAAACAGTGGTTGAAGAGGACTTTCCTTTGAAGATGGCTTCCTTGAAGGACGCCTGGGCTGTAATCGAGAAAGGTGAATGTGCTAACTGGGGCAGGCTCCCTGATTTCACTCCTAAAATTGACAAGTTTGGACTGGGTTTTACTGCAGAGGCTCAGAGAGCTGTGCGCAAAGCTAGGACCGGAAGACCTCCTGTGCTCATCACCAATCCAGGAGTGAATGCTATTGGGGATGAAGACGAGGTGGAAGAATCAGAGTTCGATAGCTGGATCTACCCGACGACTGATGGTGGATTGAACAATTAGACCGCAAAAGATCATACACCTGTTACTTTTGTTACGCAGTAATGAATTCCTTTGTTTTTGTTATTTGTAATAAACAATAAATTGAAACTTTATGGCCCGGTGTCTTACCCGGGGCATCGTTGGCTTCATTTATGAGGGCTTATAATTGTCATTTCCATATATCATGAATAAAGACCTTGGACGTTTTTTCGCATTTCAAATCATGTGCTCCCTTTCTTTCTTTATTTCTTTATATATTGCAAAACAGCTGTATTTACACACACTCACCCATACAGGTTTCAATCCACTCTGGATCTCACTGGTAACGACTCTGCTACTGCCAGTTATAACTTCGAAAATCCGATCAACTTAGCCGAAGACGAAGGTGAAGATGATTGCGAAGTGCCTGGTGAGCTTGCAAGACTGTTACTCCAGGAAGAGAGGGCAATTCAACCACATGAAGAGCCAGTGGAAACGATAAATCTGGGTACTGAGACAGATAGAAAGGAGGTTAAGATTGGTGCCAATCTGGAGCTCAGCGTGAAGCAACGGTTGACTCAGATGTTACATGATTATGTGGAGATCTTTGCCTGGTCCTACGAAGACATGCCTGGGTTGGATACCGACATTGTGGTCCATCACTTGCCTACCAAGGAAGACTGCCCTCCGGTTAAGCAAAAGGTCCGCCGTATGCGTCCAGAGATGTCCGAGAAGATCAAAGCTGAGGTTATGAAACAGTTTGATGCCGGGTTTCTTGCAGTGACTTCTTACCCTCAGTGGGTTGCCAATGTGGTGCCGGTACCGAAGAAGGATGGTAAGGTCAGAATGTGTGTTGATTACAGGGATCTGAACAGGGTCATCCCCAAGGATGACTTCCCCCTACCTCACATTGATGTTCTGGTTGACAATACTGCTCAGCACAAGGTGTTTTCTTTCATGGATGGTTTTTCAGGGTATAATCAGATCAAGATGGCTCCTGAAGATATGGAAAAGACTACCTTTGTTACTCAGTGGGGCACCTTCTGCTACAAGGTCATGCCATTCGGGTTGAAAAATGCTGGGGCAACCTACCAACATGCCATGGTCGCTTTATTTCATGACATGATCCATCATGAGATTGAAGTGTATGTTGACGATATGATTGCAAGGTCCCAAACTGAGGAGGAACACCTTGACCATCTGCAGAAGCTGTTCGACCGTCTGAAACTGTACAAGCTGAGGCTGAACCCGAACAAGTGCACCTTCGGGGTAAGGTCTGGAAAGTTGCTAGGCTTCGTTGTAAGTGATAAGGGTATTCAAGTGGACCCTGCTAAGGTTAAAGCCATTCAAGAGATTCCAGTTCCCAAGACAGAGAAAGAAGTCAAAGGCTTTCTAGGACGTCTGAATTACATTGCTCGATTCATCTCGCACCTAACTGCTACTTGTGAACCAATCTTCAAGCTGCTGAAGAAAGATCAGGTAGTACGTTGGAACGATGAATGTCAGGCCGCCTTCGACAGAATCAAAGAGTATCTCCTAGAACCACCCATCCTTATGCCACCGGTTGAAGGGAGACCTCTGATATTTTACCTGACAGTACTCGATAACTCAATGGGGTGTGTGCTGGGGCAGCATGACGAGTCTGGCCGAAAAGAGCATGCCATTTATTACCTTAGCAAAAAGTTTACCGACTATGAGACCCGATACTCACTGCTCGAGAAAACTTACTGCGCTTTGGTATGGGCTGCTCGCCGGCTGAGACAGTATATGCTGACTCACACTACCTTGTTGATTTCAAAGATGGATCCTATAAAGTACATATTTGAAAAGCCTGCTCTGTCCGGAAGAATAGCAAGATGGAAAATGATCTTGATAGAATAAGACATCCAGTACACAACTCAGAAAGCTATCAAAGGAAGTGTATTGGCAGACCACTTGGCACATCAAGCAGTAGACGACTACCAGTCAATGAACTTCGAGTTTCCAGACGAGAGCATCATGATAGTGACTGATTGTGAAGTACCTGGACCGGATGAAGGACCTGAGGAAGGATCCCGATGGTCTATGCACTTTGATGGAGCATCCAACGCTTTGGGTAACGGCATCGGCACTGTGATCATATCCCCTCAAGGCACTCATACTCCACTCACTGCCCGGCTATGTTTCAACTGTACCAACAACATGGCGGAGTATGAGGCATGCATCATGGGTCTTCAAGCTGCGATTGACTTAAGGATCAAGTTTCTGAGTGTCTTCGGAGATTCCGCTCTCGTGATCAATCAGATCAAAGACGAGTGGGATACGAAACATCTGAATCTTATTCCTTACAAAGAATGTGTGTTAACATTGATCCCCCATTTCACAGAGATAACTTTTGAACATTTCCCAAGAGAGGAGAATCAGTTGGCGGACGCGTTAGCTATGATGTCTTCCATGTTCAAAGTCAAGTGGGACAATGAGGCTCCCCGGGTCATTATCTGGAAACTGGACGAACCGGCATACTGTTGTGATCTTGAGGCTGACGTTGTAACTGAAAAACCCTGGTACCACGAGGTGAAGAGATACTTGGAAGCTCAGGAATACCCTGAAGGTGCATCTGTCAACGATAAAAAGTTTCTGAGAAGGTTCGCAGCGAAGTTCTTCCTTAGCAACGGCATTCTGTACAAACGAAACCATGATTTGACCTTACTGCGTTGTGTGGATAAGACTGAAGCAGAAAGGATCATGGCAGAGCTACATGAAGGTACCTTCGGAACACATTTCAGTGGACACACTATGGCAAAGCAAATCCTTCGGGCAGGATATTTCTGGTCCACCATGGAAGCCGACTGTTACCAACATTCTCGGACATGCCATAAATGCCAGATTTACGCAGATAAGGTGCACATTGCTCCAGTTCCTTTGAATATCCTGACTGCACCTTGGCCGTTTGCAATGTGGGGCATAGATATGATCGGCGAGATTAAACCTACGGCATCCAACGGGCATCGCTTCATTCTGGTGGCGATTGATTACTTTACAAAGTGGGTTGAAGCAGCTTCTTACGCCACTGTAACCAAGAATGTCGTGGCACGGTTCATTCGGCAAAGCCTGATCTGTCGATACGGCATCCCGGAAAGGATCATTACAGACAACGGTACAAATCTCAACAACAAGATGACCACTGAGCTCTGCGAGCAATTCAAGATACAGCACCACAACTCTTCTCCCTACCGGCCGAAGATGAATGGGGCTGTAGAAGCAGCTAATAAGAACATTAAGAAAATCGTGCAGAAGATGACAGTGACCTATAAAGATTGGCACGAGATGTTACCGTTTGCTCTACATGGGTACCGTACCTCAGCAAAGACGTCAACCGGGGCAACTCCTTTTTCCTTGGTCTACGGCATGGAGGCAGTCTTACCGATCGAAGTACAGATACCCTCTCTCCGGATAATGAAGGATGCAGATCTGAGCGAAGATGATTGGATCCAGACACGACTTGATCAATTAAACCTAATCAACAAAAAGAGACTTGCTGCTATTTGTCATGGTCAAACGTACCAAAAATAGATGATCAGGGCATTTAACAAGAAGGTCAGACCACAAGAGTATCAAGTTGGGGATCTGGTAATCAAACACATCATCCTTCCTCAGAGTGATCCCAGGGGCAAATGGACCCCTACGTACGAAGGGCCATTTGTGGTTAAACATGTGTTCTCAGGAGGAGCCATGATCCTAACCACCATGGATGGTGACGACCTTCCTCACCCCGCCAATGCAGACATAGTAAAAAGATACTACGCATGATAAAAGACCCGCTAGGTTGACATACCTAGGCAAAAATTAGGGCTTCCCGGCGAACCAAAAGGGTTCGGGCAAAATGAGGGATGAAATGAAAAAATCTGTACACCCGGCAAGTCGAAAACCTGAAAAGGCGGCTTGGGCAAAAATGGGTATCCCGGTGGACTGAAAACCCGAAAGGGCAGTCCAGGAAAAAGTTAGGGATAAAGCGTAATACGATGTCTCATTGGATCACCTTGCATCCAGAATCCGGTATCAGCCATCAAGTTCAAACGGCATCGATCAATCAGCTTCATCGTCAACTGAGCAGCAAAGTGATGAGAAGCTCGAAGATATAAAGGCGATAGCAGAGTGGGAACCCAGTGGGATTATTCTTTTCACACAGCTGTTTTGTTTTTCCCTTTGTACAAATTTGTATAAACTCTTTTGTTCGGCGGCGTTCTCTTACTAGGACGTCAGCCTCTTGTACATAAACGCCTATTTACAGGCAAATTCAAAAATCAATATAAATTCATTTTTCAGACAAATTGCCAATTGTTTTTCCTTTTTTCTGTTTTGTTTTGCGAAGAACGTCCAAGGTTCAATTTGTGATATATGCATTTGACAATAATTGCTAACTCATAAATGTTTGCACACGAAACAAAGGATTAATTATAGGTAACATTAGAAACAGGGGCAATAATGAGTTGTCTAAGCGATCTAATTGTTCTGCCCGCCAAGGTACCAAGGTAGGTTCAGCTGAAGAACATAACCAAGATATCTTAAGTCCCCCAGAGAGTGAGCCAGCAAGTCAATACACTCTCCCCAAGCAAAGCTATACTATCAGCCTTAAGGAAGTTGGGTATCCCCAGCAGATCTCAACACTCCTCAGTGCAATATACGAATATTCTTAACAAGCACCCCCGGCAGTCTTGATCTAAGATTGTTCCCCGGCGGTATATCAAGCATTCAGTGGAGCCACTTCCCCAATATATCTCAAGAATTTCCCCAAGAGAGTTCAATCAATCTCCCCAGCAGGAAGCTTATCCCCAGTAGATTCTGGAAGCTTCCCCCCCTGCAGAGCACGAACGCGTCCCCCGGCTTTATTCAAAGGTTATTTCCCTACCAGGATATAACTGGGTTATCCTCAGCCAAAAGCCACGGAAAGATCGTCCTCGGCAAAGTCTTCTTATCCCCAGCGAAGTTATCATCAACATCTCAACAGAGTACCTCTCTTCCCACAGAGTATTGTTCCCCAGCCAGATCGCTAGAGTAATCTTCTCCCCGCAGAGTAATCCATTCGCCAAGTTTATTCCCCAACGGAGTTATCTTCTCCTACCGGTATTCTTGCAACCATCATCCCCAGCGGAAACAACAAAGCACTATTCTTCAACATCAGCCCAGGATGTGACTTCCCGGCACCCGTCAAGGATTTACTTTCCTAGACAAAAACATACATTCATAAACATCATATCTTCATACATTATAGCATGCACATACGCATCATGAACATACAATCTCACTTATTCTGATCTCATCACGCATGTCATACATCATGACATCGCATACAACTAACGTTTTGTCTTTTCAGGACAAGGGTTAATACCAAGATGATTACCATCAACAATCGCAACTAAAGATCCGATTCATGTATCTTGCCAGGGTGTATCTATTGAAGACTAGCATTACCAGACCCGATTCCTGTATCCTGCCAGGGTGCGTCTGAAGAGTTCGAAGATCCGATACCTATATCTTGCCAGGGTGTATCTGTTAACGACTAACATTACCAGACCCAATTCCTGTATCCTGCCAGGGTGCGTCTGAAGAGTTCGAAGATCCGATACCTGTATCTTGCCAGGGTGTATCTGTTGAAGACTAGCATTACCAGACCCGATTCCTGTATCCTGCCAGGGTGCGTCTGAAGAGTTCGAAGATCCGATACCTGTATCTTGCCAGGGTGTATCTGTTGACGACTAACATTACCAGACCCGATTCCTGTATCCTTCTAGGGTGCGTCTGAAGAGTTCGAAGATCTGATACCTGTATCTTGCCAGGGTGTATCTGTTGAAGACTAGCATTACCAGACCCGATTCCTGTATCCTGCCAGGGTGCGTCTGAAGAGTTCGAAGATCCGATACCTGTATCTTGCCAAGGTGTATCTGTTGAAGACTAACATTACCAGACCCGATTCCTGTATCTTGCCAGGGTGCGTCTGAAGAGTTTGAGGATCCGATTCTTGTATCTTGCCAGGGTGTATCTGTTGACGACTATATTCTCCAGACTCGATTCCTGTATCTCGCCAGGGCACGTCTGAAGAGTTTAAAGATTCGATTCCTGTAACCAACCAGGGCGCATCTACGTAATGAGCTTGAAGATCAACTCATGTAACAGGCCAGGTAATTATCTTTCTTTTTCAGGTACGCAAGTTCTCGCTAAGGAATCTCTTACGCGATCGACGACCTCCCGATGGCATCTATAAGTCCATCTCTCACATACCAACAGTCTCCAAATGGCATCTATAAGCCCATCCACCTATCCATCACCTCCAAATGGCATCTATAAGCCCATCTTCCTATCCATCCATCTCCAAATGGCATCTGTAAGCCCATTCCCCGCATCATACTGCTGATACTCTACTATGTGAGCGCAAATTTCTGGGCACTCTAGTGTTCAAACATCTTCCACCTTCGGATTACGAAAGGCACGTCAGCCAATCTACATCCGCAGGTCTAAGAAGATTGAACAGGGGCAACTGTTGTACCCCAAAATTTTCCCTCCCATATTCTTCAAGACTTACCAAGGTCAAGGCACAAAATCTCCCAAGGGTTGCACAGTCCAATTGCCTCCTAACAGTCAAAAATTAGGGTTTTGGTGCTGGAAAAGAAATTGAAGCTTCCAAGGGTCCAATCAAGTCCCACATGCCCATATACATTGTCAAGCATCCATATGTCAAGTTTCAAGACTCACAGTATCAAATTGCACAGTCAAAAACCCTAATTGCTTCACAGTCAACTGCAGGGGCAAAATGGTCATTTGACAGTCAAAAGTCAAAAAATTTGGTCAACATCTTATTTTTAAGCCACAAACATCATTTGATCAATTCTTGATCATGATTCTCAAAGCATGGCTCAAAAAGTCTCAAGATACAAAAGTTTCTATTTTTGGACATTTGAAAAAGTCAACTGCAATTGACCAGGGCATAACTTCCACATGGTTTACCAGAAAAATCCCATCCAAAGCTCATTTTGAAGAGAATGACATTTCCTACAACTCATCTTCACACTTCAAGTCCAAGAAATGCTCTCACAAAAAGTTATCAATCTCAACATTATAGGTCATTTTCAAAAGTCAACAAAAAGGCACTTTAAGTCAAAGACCATAACTTGAGATTGGTAAATAAAAATTACATGGGACCAAAGGCATTGATTATAGGACTTCAAGACCTTTCCAAAATGTCCAAGAACATGATCAAAGCTTAAAAATTGAGCAAGATATGCCTTGTGGAAGTTGGGCAATTTTTGGGAATTTTGAAAAGTCAACTTTGCTTCAAATGCCTCAAAATTGCTAATGGGCCTCAATTTCTTCCATGAACCATTACCCAAAGGCTATGCACGACCCATTGACATCCAAGGGAGTTATTTTATCATTTTTGATTAATTATTTGAATTTTTATTATTATTAATTCACTTAATTAAAATTAAATATGAAAAAATAGCAAATCATACTTTTCAAATCTTTTTGTGCATAGAGTTCACTCAATATCTCGTGTACCATTCAAAAAGGAAAGAATCTTCCATGATTTGGCATAATTGGCATAAGAAAGGATTGGAAAAGATTTGACAAAATCAAATATTCAAAGCATTGATTCAAGGATTTGGGCTTGGTTTTTCTAACCTAATTCTATCTACATACATATGCAAACATAACCCTAATGCACAAGAGACAGAAGCTGCGCAGAAACCTAAAGAACAAGATTGCATTTTTTGACAAAAAAAGTGGAAAACTGTTTTGATACTTAGAGCTCGTTTCAAAGCCTAAAAGCTATTCCAAAAGCTTGCTAAGACATCCAGGAAGGGATTGCAGTCAAGAACAAAGCCCCTGACCTCAAGAATTGGTAGAACCACATTGCCCTGTTCATAAAATTTTGCATATTCGTGTTTGCATTTTCATGCCTTATTAATGTCTTTTAATGGTTGATTTACACTAACATGAACTTTCTGAAGCTATTGGCGTCCTTTAATTGAATTAATATTGCCTGTATGAGAAGTTGCCATGAACGTAGGTTAGGGTTTCAGAAGCTTCAATTTGGGGTTTTGCATATATGGAAAAATCAGGCCATGAAACTGGTACCAATGGACTCGTGACATTCAAACAAAGCTAACTCACATATCGCGCCCAATTTATATTGTCCTATATTCTATTCGCTATTTTTCAGGTTTGAGTTTAGTGGGGGTTTAAAACCCCCGCTATCTATTTGATAATTGCAGGAAAGGTGAGGAAGAAGGAGGACGTGTCTCCTGATGACTGGCGCATTTGAATTTTGGCGCGGTGGATATCACTAAGTGTTGTTTTGCATTATATTGTTTGCTTGCCAATTCCTATACAACGCGTGCGCATGGCTCAACTGGCAATTGGCATATCTGGTAAACGCTGGGACCTGGATTCGATTCCCAGGTCCCCCACTTCTTCCATAATTTTTCTTTTAACGTACTTCTATGCAGCATTCCATCAGAAGATCACCATGCATCCTCGCCTGCTTGCCTGCCAAGTGTCCAAAAGGCCAATCCAAAGGCCAGAACATGCAGCTCACCATGGACGCTAGTCAACCGTTCTACACACGCGCTGGAAAAGTCAAAAAGGCCTCATTCTGATGGGCCAAAAAGCTCATAATAAACCTCTAACAAGGGCCTGATACCCCCCCCCATGGTTTGCATTATCTTTGATTTCTATTTGATTTCTTTTAATTCTTTTTAATGCTTGATTATTTCTTTTAATTCCCTAAAAATAATTTTCATAATAACATAAAACCAGAAAAATCAAAACTAAAAAATATGTTTATTTAATATTTAGTTCATTAATATTTTTGTAAATAAATTTTTAATAATCAATTTAATAATTTAGGTTTAAATTTAAATGTTTTTCTTAATAACTAAAATACATAGAAATTAGGTTTTTTAGCATTTTTATTCTTATTCCTAATAAATAATTTCTTCCTATCATTATTATTATTAATTATTAATTATCTTGTAAATAAATATGTCATTAAATAAATTAGGTCAAAACTTAAATATTTTTCTTTAACATTTAAAAATAATTTAGAACTAGGGTTTTATTTAATTTCTAATTTCAATTAATTTTCTTTGTTTCATAAATACCAAAAACAATAAAAAACATTCCTTTTCTTATTAAATAATTAATTAATTTTTAATTTCATTTAATTTCTTTAAAGGGTCCAACGCCCTCGAACTCTCGATTCTAATTCCTTTTCGCGCGTTTATTCTTATGTTCTTTTTTATATTATGTAATTGCCCAAAGCCTTGTAATAGTAATTAGGAAATTTATTTACTTTCTGCATTTTATTCAAAAACGGGTCTTTGTTAATTTGGCGATGTATAAACCCGCGCCTTGTAATAGCGTAGGACTTTATTTTCCGCACTTTAATTTCCGCACCCTTAAAACTGCTAAAACTTTGCATGAAAGAATGAATGGCCCAAATAAAATCAAAGCGTAGCTCACCAAATGCATGACAAGATAAAACATAACTGAAAACAATACACAAATTCACACACCACTCTTAGGGTACGCCTCACTGTTGCCTTGCCCCTCGAAACGTGGTCGTCAAGTATAGGGCGTTTTAGTATGTCCTTATGTCCATGAACATGGCATAAGGGTAACTTCTAAGGTGTCCTACTGTTGCTCTGGTGACCACACTGTCCTTAAAAACGAATTGACCCGAACACCTCCAACGGTGGTGCTACCTACCTCTCAATGGTGGGATGGCACTACCTTAAGGACATTTACACAGCCTAATTCCTTAGGGTAGGTAGATGACTCATAGATACTTTCTCTAAAAAACAAATCAAAACTCTTTTCACACCGACACTTTCAAAAAAGCTTTCAAAACAATTTTTCAAACACTCTTGAGGACTGATACAAGAGTCGATCTGAAATCTTTAAAACGAAACTTTTTCAAACTCACTCACAATTGAAAAGCAAATACTTTTGAAAACACAATGAGCAAGTATCTAAGAGCCCATGGATAACCATGGATAGAAAGGGTGCTAACACCTTCCCTTTCTATAAATCTACCTCCCGAACCAAGAAACTATCTCATAAGGAATTTTGCTGTGCTTTTGTCCTGTCCATGTTGGAGAAAATAAAAGACGGTGGCGACTCTTGCTTCCGGGACATTTCGCGAAACCAGCTTTAAACAGTCAATTCCAGATCCACCGATCACAGTTATGATTAAGGGTTTTAATTTTCAAAAAGAAAAACTCCAACTTCTTTGGCTCAGAGGGGTTGACGAGGGATTATCTTCCTTATAACTCCACTGTTTAGGATTTGAAACAATGCCTGTACTTCATCAGCGGGGTGTGTTTAAAAGCATACTGTAAAGATCGTGGTATCGTTTTCGTCATCCTCCCTCAAGAGGCTTAGAATTATTAATCGAGCGTTGAACATCACAAAAAAAAATGAAAGCAGTTTGAATATAGTGAATACGAATATATTGATTCAGAACAGACATATGTGATGCATTAATGAAATAAAAGAGTTTGCTATGTCAATAGTTGTTTGAATAAGCAAAGAAAAATACAACTTGAAAATTCAAATAAAACAAAAGCCTTCAATGATTTGGCAAAGGAGCAGTGATTATGTTTGGAGTCTCTGGGGGGTCAAACTGGATTTCTTTGGCATCAATCATGTCTTGGACCTTGTTCTTCAGAGCCCAACAGTTGTCCGTAGTATGCCCCGGGCTATCAGAGTGGTATGCGCACCTTTCATTGGGATGATAGTTAGGAGCGGAAGTGTTTGGATTCCGAAGAGGAGCCCTTAATGTAATCAACCCTGCCTTCAACATTTTCTGTAGCGCTTGAGCCAGTGACATGTTGATCTTAGTGAACTATCTTTTAGGTGCGACCTCCTTACGTTGATGCCCCTGTCCTTGTTGAGCAGGCATAGGATTGGAGATCTGGGTTGCCCCTACATGTTGATCATGACGACTCTTTTTACCATGCACAACATTGGACTCTTTTTTTCCATGGTAAGGCTTTTTTTGAGCCTCAGAAGGTGTAGCTTCTTGAATCTTCCCGCTTTTGATGCCAGCTTCTATTCTCTCACCAGTCAAGATCAGATCTGTAAACCCGGCAGAAGAATTTCCAATTAAATGGTTGAAGAACGGACCAGGCAGGGTCCCCAAGAACATATCCACAAGCTCACGGTCAGTCAGAGGTGGTTGCACCCTTCCGGCAAGGTCTCTCCACTTTTGAGCATACTCTTTAAATCCTTCACCCTTCCCCATTGACATACCCTGGAGTTGGGTACGCGTAGGAGCGAGGTCGGAATTATATTGATACTGCTTATAGAACGCAGTAGCCAAATCTTCCCAGTTACGGATACTGGCTCCATCCAGCTGATAGAACCATTCGAGTTGAGTCCCTGAAAGACTATCCTGAAAGAAATGGATCCATAGATTCTTGTCAGCTGTATAAGGCTGGATCTTCCTTACATACGATCGGAGGTGCAGCTTAGGACAGGAAGCTCTGTCGTACTTTGCAAAGGCAAGCGCCTTGAACTTATGGGGAATCACCACCCCAGAGGATAAGCCTAGGTCTCCAAAGTCCAACCTGGGCACATTTTGTATCTCCATAGCACTTAAACGGTCCTCTAGCTGTTTGTACCTATCCTCAGTAAGAGGATACTGTTCATCATTATACTCCGTCTCGTTGTCGGAGACCACAGGACTAGGAACCCCTCCCTCTTGGGGACTGTCCTTGCCTACAGATGAGGTAGTCAGCTCAGCCTCATTCGGTAATCCATTCCCAGATCTGCGTCTAATGTTGAACAAAACAGTCCTCTTCTTCTTCTTCATTAGAAGGGTCTTCAACTCCTGTTGACCTTGGGCTAGGCTCATAACCAACTCCTGGAACTGGGCATTTTGGGCCTGGAGGGCCTTGATAGCTTGTTTAGTGGATGGTTCAGGATTCATGATGATTGCTTAAATAAACAGCGAAGATAAGTGACCTGTACAAAGGGGTACCTGTAATGCAATGATATGTATGATATATGTATGCAATGTTTTCAAGGATCTCGCGGGGTAAACAAGAAAATTGTTAGAATTTGAATTTTGTAGCTTGATTGAAGGAACTTCATGTTGTTGAGAGTCCTTCTTCAAGAGTCAAGGCTCACCATATCGAGTGGGTCATAGCCCCTGACTCAAGTTGTCATGTTTTGATCTCCAAACATCCTTGACTAGAGGAAAATAAACCCTCTTTGCCCCTTGCTAGACAGTTGGTTCGTCATGACCTGCATCACAAGCCCTTGAAATGGTTAAGGAAATGCTATGGTATGATGTTATGATGTTATGTACGTGGATGCAAAGGTGTGAGGTGTAAGTAAGCCCTGTAATGAGTCCAAATTAAGGACTGTAAACAAAACCTGCAAGGAACTCATGTGTCAGATAACAAGAATATACAAGTATTTCAAGTTTGAAGGCACACAAGTCACACAAAAGAGCCCTTAGATTTCAGGTTGGCGTGAAGTTTAGGTACTACCCTCTTGAACTTGGTGGGCTCAAAACATGTCCTATCAAAAGTAATCGGGTTCTAAGGAGCTCAATATCATTGGATTGTTTTCTAGGTTCATTGTTTAGATTTAGCCACTGAACTGGCAACCAAAATATTCCAAGAAAATAACCCTCAATGAGTGTAGTATCGAGTATCTACCAACTTCAGACTGCACCAAAGTCGGTCATCTCACTACCCCTAAAGAGGCCAGGATGGTCAAGTAAGGTTCCTAAGGTCAGTTGATGCTTTACGACACCACGCGGCGGCCCCGTACTCTCCTTGACTTAACTCAAGGGTTACCGGTACTCACCAAAGTGCCACATCAACGTAGCTACTGCTTCAACCATGTCGGTATACCCCGCACAGTTCCCTCACAGTTTGTTGCTACTTCTAAAGGGTATCCCCCAGATCCGGGTTAGGATCTATGAAACTCCGATGCAAGCCCACAATATTAAAGCAATCAAGGCATACAATTGAAAACATAGAATGATTTAATCCTAAGGTACACCTCACTTATAAATGATTCCCCAGCAGAGTCGCCAGTTCTGTGATCGGTGGAAATAGAACTGACTATTTTGAAATGCTGGTTCGCGAAATGTCGCGGTAAGCAAGAGTCGCCACCGTCTTTTATGTTCTCCAACATGGAAAGGACAAAAGCACAGCAAAATTCCTTTTCGATATGTTTCTCGGTTTGGGAGGTAGATTTATAGAAAGGGAAGGTGTTAGCACCCTTTCTATCTGTGGTTATCCACGGGCTCTTAGGTACTTGCTCACTATGTTTTCAAAAAATGTTTGCTTTTCTTGTGTTTGTGGGTTTTGAAAAAGTTTGTTTTGAAAACTTCTAGGTAACTCTTGTATCAGTCCTCAAGAGTGTATGAAGTATTTGTTTGAAAACTTTTTGAAAGTGTAGGTGCGAAAAGTTGTTTTTTTGTTTTGAAAGAGCAAGTACCCAGGAGAAATCTACCTACTCTAAAGAATTAAGTTGTGTAAATGTCCTTTAGACAGTACTACCCCACTATTGAGAAGTAGGTAGCACCGTCGTTGGAGTTATTCGGGTCAATTCAATTATTGGGACATGTGTGGTCACCAAAGCAATAGTAGGACGCCTTAGCGGTAATCCTAATGTCTTAGATCATTTTTTATCCGAGGCAACGGTTTCGAGGCAACTGGATCTTTAGACAGGAGGGCGACCTCTAAAACACCCTATACTCAATGACCACCTCGAGGCAACCAAGTGAGGCGTACCCTAGGAGTGGCATGTGCATGTGTGTCAGGATTCAATTCATATTATCTTTGCACATGTATTATGGTGAGCTACGAGTTGGTTTTATTTTTCAGACAAGTCTTGCATGCATAATTAACAGTTAATAGTTGTGCGGAAAATAAAATGCAGAAAGTGAATCTACGCTATTACAAGGCGTCGGGTATTTACATCGCCAAAAACATAACCCTTGAAAATAAAATGCGAGAAAATAAAGAAAGCGATAAAAACCCTAATTATCTATTACATTCTCGGAGCAGATACATAAGTATAATCAAAATAATAATCATGCGCGAAAAGAAATTAAACCGGGAACGTCTTAGGGTTTTGACCCTTTTTGAGAAAGAAAGAAATTTTGTTCCTTTTTTGCATTTAATTAAATATTAAACCTAAAACTAATTAATTAAATAATTACAAGAAAAAAGTATTTTTTTAGTTTTTTATGTTTTTATTGAAAATAAAAATAAAATAAAAAGAAATTAAAAGCTAGTAAAACCTAATTCTAAATTGATTTTATTTATTATAAAAGAAAAGTCACAATTAAACCTAATTAGATTAAATTAATTTGTTAGCATTTTATTTACAAAATAATAATTAAAGGTGAAATTAATAATAATAATAATAATAATAATAATAAAAGTATTAGTTTTCTGAATTAATTATGAAAATAATTATTTGTCAATTAAATAATAATAATAATAATAATTAATGAAAAGATTAAATGGAAATAAAAAAAAAAAAGAAAATAATAGAGAAACCAGGGGGGTGCTGGGCCCTTAGGAGGTGTTGATTGGAAATCTGGCCCATTAAGGTGCAGGTCTGCTTTGACTTTGGAGATTGCCTAGGCGCAGGGTTGACCAGGAACATGGTGTTCATCATCTTTTGGCCTTTGGATGCATGCCTGTAGCCACTTGGCGTTTGGATGAGTGGAGTATATGGTGGACACCCTCAAGCAACCTGCATGTGAACATATTGAAAAAAATAGGAACAATTAATCTGGGGGACCTGGGAATCGAACCCAGGTCCCAACGCTTACTGAACACCTGGCCAACCACTCCACCAACTTGCACGCTTTGTTATATGAATAAGAAGAAAATATAATATATAAAAATTAATGAATATGCTGAAACACAAAACAAGCGCGCGTTTTATTTGAATCAACCAACCAGGAATCAGCACGTCATCGTCTTCTCCATTAAATCTACAAAATAACAAATAGATAGCGGGGGGTTTTAACCCCCACAAAGCAGAACGACCAATAATAGCGAATAGCCCTACGCTAAATATAAATATGGCGCGATGGTCTCATTGTGTTCGTCTCGTTCCAGCGGTCTCAACCATATGCATTAGGGGTTCTGATTTTTCCTGGATAATAAAGCCCCAATTTGGAAGCTTGGAAACCCTAAGATTCGTTCATGGTGATTTGTGATTCAGGGCGTTTCAGTCCAATTAACCTATGCCAAAAGCTTTGTACAGTCCCTATGAACACAAAACAATCAACAAAACATGTTAATGATGCATGAATCAAAGTATGCGATTATGAAAAAAACTCCAAACCGTGAAACTGTTATCCTTGGATTCTTTGAGCTTTAGCGTGTGGTTTTGATTCCTACACATTCCTGGGGACCTCTGCAATGTATTAGAAGCAATTAAAAGCTTTGAATTGGTCCGGAAATTAGAAAACAGTTTTGACTTTTTCTTGAATTTTTTCAATGTTGTTATGGCTTTGTAGGCAGCAAATTCTCGTCCAATGCATTAGGGTTGAGTTGTGTATATATAATAGAATGAAACTAGGTTAAATCCTTGAGCAAAGATCCATGGAATGATGGTTTCAATATTTGATTTGCAATCATATCTTTTTGCATCTTTTTGATTGAGAAAACTTGCCAAACTTGAAGATTTTTGTCCCCTTGATATGCACACGAATTTGCCAGCTCTTGTAGGTCATATTTGCTTCATGAAAAGATTGAAAAACCATATCTTGATATTTTCCTACAATTAAATGAATTAAATGAATTAATATTGATTAAAAATTCAATTAATTAATAAAAAATAAGAAAATAATTCAATTTAATCTCAATGGGTCGTGCATAAGCCTTGGATAAAGTTTCAAGAAGAAATTTGAGGCCCATTAGCAAAAACAAAGTGTTTTGAGCAAAGTTAACTTTTGCAAATTCACAAAAATTTCCCAACTTCTCCAATGCATATCTTGCTCAATTTTGATCATATGAACATGTTCTTGGACATTTTGGAAAGGTCTTGAAGTCCTCTAACCAATGCCTTTGGTCCCATGTCATTTGGATTTATCAATCTCAAGTTATGGTCTTTGACTTAAAGTGCATTTTTGTTGACTTTTGAATTTGACCTATAATGTAGAAATTGATAACTTTTTATGAGAGCATTTCTTGGACTTGGAATGTGAAGATGAGTTGTAGAAAATGTCATCCCCTTCAAAATGAGCATTGGATTGGATTTTTATGATGAACCATGAAAAAGTTATGCCTTGGTCAAAATACAGTTGACTTTTCTACTGTCCAAAAATAGTAACTTTTTGCATCTTGATGATTTTTGAGCCATGCTTGTGGAATCATGATCAAGAATTGATCAAATGATGATTGTGGACTCAAAATAAGATGTTGACCAAAAATTTTGACTTTTGATTGCAAAATGACCATTTTGCCCCTGCAGTTGACTGTAGTTCAAATAAGGCTTTTGACTGTGCAAATTGACATTATGAGTCTTGAGACTTGACATGTAGATGCTTGACAATGTATATAGGCCTATGGGACTTGATTGAGCCATTGAAAACCTCAAATTCCTTTAGAGAACTAAAACCCTAATTTCAGCTGGCTTAGGAGGCATTTGGACTGTGCAACCCTTGAGAAATCTTGAACCATTTGAAGATGATTTTTGATAAACCTTGAAGAACATGGGAGGGCAAATTTTGGGGTACAACATCTTGCTACTGTGTTAAAAAATAGTTTGATTCTATAATCCTTGTAAGAGTTTTGATGATAACAAACACAAAGAACAATTATGCTCCCTAAATTTATATTTTATTTTGCAGAGAAGTTCTGATGGTAGAAGATCAGAAGATGAGTTAAAAAGTTGTTTCAACTCTGATTCTAGACATCTCTTAAAGAAGTTCTAACGCTGCAAACAGGACTTCGTGTTTCTGATCCACAGAGCTCTGGAAAGAAGCAATAGATACTTTCATCTTCTGAAGCAAGCATGGGATGACTCGGACTCTTCTAATGCAGACACAGAATCAGAAGATGAAAGAGCCAACATAGCCCGTATGGCTAACGTGTCAAATGATACTGAATCATCTAGATCAGAATCAGACTCAGAGGCAGAAGAGGCATTTTCTAATTTTTCTATATCTCAATTAGAAGAAAGTCTATAAAAAATTCTAGAAAGATATCAGAAACTTCAAGTCATAAACAAGAACCTGAAAAACGATCTAGTTTCTGACTCTGAAGAAACTAAGAAATTGAGATCAGAAAACTATGAGCTAAAAGAAATAATTTCAAAACTTGAAAATAAATTACAAAATGCTCAGAAGGAAACTATCTCAGAAATTCCTAGTAACCCTGATAAGATCATAGAGGAATATGAGCATAGCTTTCAGAGATTTCTTGTTAAAAACATAGATAGAAGCAAGATGGATTCAATGATCTATGGAGTTAGCAAAAATGGCAGAAAAGGAATAGGATATAAAGGTAAAGTGTCTCAACCTAAGAAAGTTACGGATTTGGTAATTAAACACACTCCTCTGAATTCTCACTTTACCTATGGGCACACACATGACTTAAAGTATACTAGTAATGCTTTTTCTGCTAAACCAAAATTCAAACAGAACTTTGGTAACTCTAACAAACAAGGACCCAAAAAGATATGGGTACCTAAGGATAAAATTGTCTATGTTGTAAATATCTTTAACTGCAAGACTGCAACACCAATCCTGGTACCTAGACTCTGGATGCTCTCAACACATGACAGGAAGAAAGCATATGTTCCAAATCCTGAAGCTTAAATCTGGAGGCTACGTAGGTTTCAAAGGAAATCAGAAGGGAAAGATCATTGGCTCTAGAACTATTGGTAACAATACTCTTCCCTTTATAACTAATGTTCTGTTAGTAGATGGATTAATGCATAACTTGTTATCCATAAGTCAATTAAGTGATAACGGTTATGATATAATCTACAATTAAGTCATGTAAAGCAGTTAGTCATAAAGATGGATATATCCTCTTTAATGGAAAGAGAAAGAACAACATTTACAAAATAAAATTTTCTGAATTGAAAAGTCAGAATATAAAATGCCTATTGTCTATTAACGATGAGTAATGGGTCTGGCATAGAAGATTGGGGCATGTTAGTATGAGAAGAATATCTCAGATTAACAAACTCAATCTGGTCAGAGGACTTCCTAACCTGAAGTTCAGCTCAGATGCTTTGTGTGAAGCATGTCAAAAAGGCAAGTTTGCAAAACCTTAATTTAAAACAAAAAATGTTGTTTCTACCTCTAGACCATTAGAACTTCTGCATATAGATCTATTTGGACTAGTGAAAACTGCATCCATTAGTTGTAAGAAGTAGGGATTAGTGATCGTAGATGACTATAGAAAATGGACATGGGTAAAGTTTTTAATACACAAGGACGAGTAACACCAGTGTTCTTTGCCTTCTGTAACCAAGTCCAAAATGAAAAAGATCTTACAATTGTTAAAGTCAGAAGTGATCATGGTGGAGAATTTGAAAACAAAAATTTTGAACTATTTTTTACTGAGAATGGCATCTCTCGTGATTTCTCTTATCCTAGAACTCCCCAACAAAACGAATTTGTAGAACGGAAGAACAAAAGTTTACAATGGCCAGAACCATGATCAACGAGACTAACATTGCTAAGAACTTCTGGGAAGAAGCAATTAACATAGCATGTTAAATTTAGAATAGAATCTGCATAAGACCTATTTTGGATAACACTCCATATGAACTGTGGAAGAATGAAAGCCCAACATCTCGTATTTCCATCCATTTGGATGTACTTGTTTTATTCTGAACACTAAAGAACATCTGAACAAGTTTGACTCTAAAGCACAAAAGTGTATTATGTTAGGATACTATGAAAGCTTAAGAGGTTATAGAGTATACAACACAGAAACACGGATTGTAGAAGAGTCAATCAGTGTCAGATTTGATGATAAGCTTGGCTCTCAAAAGTCAAGGCAAGATAAATCTTGTACAGATATAGAAGTCCAATTTGCAGGTACTGAAGACATTGCATCAGAAGTTTCTCACAAAAAATCATAGTCAACTCCAGAAGAAGATGTCACAAATATTACAACAACATCTGAAGAGACTCTCCAGAAAAGCTAATCCTGAAGCAGCTTAGCTCATCCGGAAGACAAAATTCTGGGAAAGAAAGAAGACCCAATCAGAACAAGATCCACATTCAGAAACTGTGAAGAATCTCTCATGGGATTATTGTCTCTGTTGTACACCAAAATTTACCCTCTCACTTATCAAGAATTTTCTCACAAGATCTCCTTTGGCTCAAGACTGCACTAAGGTTGATCAGCTCAAGACATCTCCTTAGGCACTGATGACCAAAATTAGGATTTGAGTTTTCACAAGGATATTTGAGCTTCCAATGCCCCATATTACTTTCTTGGATCATTATGGACCCTCAAGATCACTCATGTCAAGTTTCAAGCTTTGAATCACATTTTTGCTCAGTCAATTGAGCAATTGACCTAAAAATCAGCTGTATTGGGAAAAAAGTCAACCATGGCCAATTTAAAGTCAAACTTCATAATTTTTTATCCACATCAACATTTTAGACTCATATGTATCATTTGATCAAGTTTGGACCACAACTCCTCAAGAAATTTGGTCAAATCTCCAAAAGGGCAAAATGGTCAAAATTAGGGTTTTGGCTGAGAAAAGGGCAATTTCTGATTTTTGACCTAGCAAGTGGTCAATTGGTTTAAGGCATGATCTCAAGATTCTAATTGCATCATTTTGACCTAATGCCATGGTTCAAAACATTGCAAGTCAATTGGATTGACAGATGAATTTTTCAGTCAACTGATCAAAAGTCAATTGTATACTGAAAAGTCAAACTTTGACTTTTTGGTCAAATTCAAGTGCCAAAGATCATAATTCTTCAAAACATGTCAAAATATGAAACTTATTCATCAAGAAATCAAAAAGTCAAGATTTCATTTTGAAAAGTCAAAATTTCTAAACATAGAAATTTTTCTAAGTGTTGGAAATTTCATGTTTTTTCATAACTTTGAGCCAAATTTTCACAATGATGCAAGATGATTCAAGAAAAACTTCCAACATGAAAGTTTTAGATCTCCATGAAATTTACAACTTTGCATTACACAACTCTTTCTAAAAATGCTTGAATCTCAAGTTATGATTTTATGAACATAGGGTCATGAAACTAAACACTTAGTGAAATTTTGCCCTAATTCAGCCAGGACTTTGACTTAACTTCATGAAACTTTTTCACATAGTTCCAAGGGTAATCTTTAAAATAAATTCAAATATGGATTGTAGAGCACATTTAAATATTTCCAAAATGTCCAAGAACTCCTTGAGATCATTCTTGAGGAGGGAGAATCAAAGAGATGAAATTAGGGTTTTGTCACTTGAATTACAAGTCATTTTTGATGAACACTTGAACCAAATCCATGCTAGGCTGCATAATCCTTGCTTTTCAGGCCTTAAACTTGTTTTTCACTCCATATTTAAATGTTTACACATCTTTTATAGCTTTGATCCAAGCAATTGAGCTATTGTCCAAGTTGCATTTCCATTTATGGCACAAAGTTAACAATGCCATTCTTGTAAAGCAAGCTTTTTGCATAAAGTTCACATTGAGTCTCTAACTTGTTCCCTCTGATCACACTCTATCCACAAAGTCAGAAGCAAGCTTGTTTAAAGTATAACCACTCTATCTTAGCAAGTACACAAGGCATGGAAACTTGTTTTGTCAAAAAATCACATGTTTAACTTAAACATGTAAATTTGAATTCTGATCAACTAGAGCACTCAAAACTTGTTGCTTATAAATAGAGTCATTATTTGTGAGCTTGAACACCCTGAAATACACCAAAACTCTTTCAAATCAGAAATTGCACAAAAACTCCATTATTGCACAGTTTCTGACCTTGAACATCAAACTCCCATTTCCCTCGTGCGTTTCTTGGCCTTTTAGTTTCTAAAGCTTCCTTACATCAAATACAACTCATCCTCATCCTTATTCCAGAACTGTAACACCATTTACCATAACTTCCATAACCAAAAAACAGAGTCTACAACTTGACTTCTCCAGGCCATTTCAATCATCCATTGTTCAAGCTAACCATTGCATTAGCTTCATAGGACCTCAAGGAAGCTAACCTGATCATCACCATCACTTGAAACAAGTTCAAACTCAAAACACGATTTCCAGTTTTGAGGTAAGTTTTCTTAACTTGGAACTCTTCATACAGGTATCGTCAATGGTTTATTTGTGAATAAAACATGTAGATATCATTGCCCTGAAGCTAACCATGTCCTTAGTTTCCATTAATTTTGCTTGAGCTTATAGAATTTTGAAACTGAAATTTCTGAAATTTTTAGGATTCAGATTAGGTCCATTAAAATTCTTGCTTATCTTTGATCCATAGTTCTAATACTTTACATTTCTGGAATCGTGAGAAAATTTGCTACAGTTTTCATTTTTAATGAGAAATGAGCAAGTTACAGTAGGTCTGGCTGGAGGTTGAAGATGAAGTCTTCAGGGGGCGTTTTGCCTTACATATTTATTATTTCATTTGTATTAACGGATGTATAGACACCCTAGTGGTAGAAGCGCGCGTCTGTAACCTATGGGATCTGGGTTCGAGCGCCAGTGGTACCCTTTTGCATTTTTTAATGTTTTTTTTGCAATTCTGACCTTTTTTATTTGGCAGGCGCTGGGCCCTTTGGGCCTGGTTCATTTTTGTTTTTGCTAGCTGACTCCCATACTGACTTTTGGCATCCCCTGGCCCAAATTATTTTATTTATTCATTTTTTTTATTTTTTTATTTTTCTTTTCTTAAAAATATTTTCTAAATACTAAAAAAATCATAAAATACAAAAATGGTATATTTATATTTTGGCTTATTTTATTATATTTTTTATTTGTTATACTTTATTTATTTTATTAAGTAAACCTCATAAACTTAATTAATATTACTTTATTTATTTATTTTTCTTCACACCATTTAAAATACATTATTTTAATATAAAAAAGACTAAAAATATTTTATAATACTACAAATATTTTCAAGATAAAAAAATACCAAAAAAATACTTTTCTTAAACTTATTTTTCTTTTGATTAATTAATAGAACTGAGCTTTCATTTAAAATCTTTTCTTAATAAATTCAAACTTAATTAATTATTTTCTTTATTTAATTAGGTTAAGGCAAAAATCTTATTTTCATGAAAACCAAACAAAATTCCTTTTCTTTACATTTTGCATCCTTGTACATTTATTTATTTTTATACTTTGTATTTATTTAATTCCTTGTATATTCATACCAATTCAATATGGTTGTAATAGATTAATTAGGGTTTAAATTCTTGCAATCCCCATTCAACTTGTACACCCCCTCCCCGCAAATGTTGTAATAGCGTAGTAACATTAAATTTCACAATTTATCGATTTTATATAACATGCTAGTAATTAGGGATTGTATGGAAAGACTAAAACCAATGATTAGAAAACCCTAATTCAAGACAAAAACAAGCATGAAAATAATACACTTGCACACAAGCACCTCTAAGGTTATTCCACTTGGTTGCCTTATACAAAATGGTCATATTACGCATGTGAGGTATCTTAGCAAAAACAAGCAAAAATACAAGATCATGGTCCCTCGATGACGTTATCTAAGTTGCCCTACAAATGATCTTATTCCCTAAAAAAGAATGCTAAGATACCTTGCAACATTTCTAATCATGATTATATGATGACTCGCGCCCGTCCCGTTTGCATCCAAAGATAGGGTTGTTTACCAAGTCAATGGTAAGACAACAATGTCAAAGGAAAAGGAAATGAACAAGAAAGACATTTGAGTAGGTAGATTGCTCCTAATTACTTGCTCCATTTCAAAACAAACATCCTTTCTATTTTCAAAACAAACACATACACTTTCAAACATCTTACAAAATTGAAAATATTTTCAAAAGATCAAACATCTATGTATACATTCTTACAAACAAGAATCATTACAAAGATTGCCTAAACAATGGCCTCTATACAAAATACTTTCAAAAACCACATCAAGCACAATTTCAAACAAAAAAGTAAGTGATCTAGCAAGTAACTAAGAGCCCATGGAAAACCATGGATGAAGAGGGTGCTAATACCTTCCCTTTTCATAATCTACCCCCCGAACTCAAGAAATAATCGCAAAGGTCTTTCATGTGCTTTTTCACCTTTCCTTTTGGATAAAATAAAAGTCGGTGGCGACCCTTGCTAACCGCAACATTTGCGATCAAACGCAAAAACACCCGAGTCAGTTCTCCCACCGTATCACAGAACTGGCGACTCTGCTGGGGAAAATTCTAAAAGTGGGGTTACCCTAGGGCTAGATCATATTTACTTGCTTACATTGTTTGATTTGTTTGCTTTACATTATGGTTCTTTGTTTGGGTTTGAATTCTCTACCTGGATTTGGGATACATTATAGGTAAGTAGCAATACATTGTGGAAACTGTGCGGGATATACCGACATGGTCTAAGCAATAGCTACATTAGTGTGACATATTTGTGGGTACCGATAGCCTTTGAGTTAATCAAAGAGAATACAAGGCCGCTGAGTGATGTCATAAAGCACTAATGAACTTCTAGAACCTTTACTTGACCAACTTGGCCTTTAGGATGTAGTGAGATGACCAACTTTGGTGCAGTCCGAAGTTGGTAGATACTCGATACTACACTCATTGAGGTTTAGTTTCTTGGGATATTTCAGTCGCCATTAATGAGGCTTGTGCTGAAACAATAACTAAGGAAACAAACCAGTGATATTGAGATCCTTAGAACTCGATTACTATTACTAGGATAGGTTTGAGCCAACTAAACTTCAAGTGGGTACTTACCTATAAAACTCCATGCAAGCCTAAACCTAAGGATTTTTTTGCTTTGTTTATATATACATACTTGTATATAACATCATGAACATCATAACAAATTCACTAACCCTTTCAAGGATTTTTTTGGATTCATCTTTGTCTTGTTTTGTAGGATACGGATTCACTTCATAGGAAAACTATTCAAGTCAACCTTGTAAGGAACCCTCCACAACTTAAGGAGTTAGCTTCAAGGATTCCTGAAAACTCTCCATTCACCGAGAGACATGGTCGCCTACTCAACTTGGTCACCTTCAACACAGATGAGAACATGATGAATGTGCTCTTTCAATTCTTTGACCCCTTACACCATTGCTTCACATTTCCCGACTATCAACTTGTGCCTACTTTGGAAGAATTCTCCCGACTCTTGAGAATTCCAATTCTCAATCAACTACCTTTCAACGGTACGGAAATAGACCTAAAGCCAGAAGAGATTGCTCAAGCTCTACACTTGCACTCCTCTGATGTCACAACTCATTGGGAAACAAGGAGTGGTGTCAAAGGTTTATTAGAAAAGTTCTTGTTCGAGAAAGTCCAAAACTGTTGGAATTCCTTGGATTTATAAGCCTTCGAGGAAATTGTGGCTCTCCTCATCTATGGGATGGTTTTGTTTCCAAATCCTAACCAACTCATAGATGTGAACACCGTCAAAATCTTCATATCTCGCAACCCGGTGCCTACATTGCTAGGGGATATCCTACACTCTTTTCACACTCGCACAATGAGGAAAAGAGGTGTCCTTATATGTTGCACTCCACTATTGGCAAGATGGTTTATTTCACATCTTCCCCAATCTGTATTAAAGAATGTGCAAGGCTCAAGGTGGTCACAAAGGTTGATGACGCTCAAACATTCAGGCATTCATTGGTGCTCCCGATCCATAGAGAATGTTACTATTGTCGACTGTTGTGGGGAATTTCCTAATGTCCCTTTACTTGGCATTAGGGGAGGAATCACCTACAACCCCTGCTTAGCTTTAAGATAGTTTGGTTACGCCTGAAGGGATGGTCCGCACGAGATGCTGATTTAAGGTTTGGTATTTGACTACGACAACGACGATCAAGGTCTTCGCCAGAGATTTATCCGAGCTTGGAGGATGTTAAACAAGGTAGATAGAAAGACTTTGGGGCTTAATAATTCCATACCTCTTGAGCCTTACCTCAAATGGGTACGAACTTGTGCTTAGAGTCTTATGATGCCTTATCCCTCCATTCTCCTGGTAATCATTGAGCCTGTCATGGAGGGAGATGTTCCATATACTATCCTACATCCTGACATGCCTACCTCTCTTGAAGACCTACAAAAGGATTAGATACAACTCAAGGGGGAGCGAGATACCTTCGAAGCCCAATTCTATGCAAGCGAGAAGAAGGTTTTGGAACTCACTAGGCTACTTCATGAGGAACAGACTCTGAATGCCTACATTGCACCAAAGAGGATGCGTACTACCTTTTTATCTTATAGTTTTTGTATTATTTTTCCCAAGAAGGCATTGATGTACTCAAGCTTTAATCTATTAATATGACGTGAGTTTCCTTTTTGTCTAAAAAAAATTTGAATCTTAAAATCCTTGAAAACATTGCATATGCATTTACCATTCATCATAACATAAGCAGGTTTCTTGTGACAAGTCTCCTCATCTCTCTACTTTTTATTTCAGTGAGATGGATCTCGAGCAAATGGTGAAGGACCTCCAAGCTCAGAATTCACAGTTCCAACAATTGTTCTTGGCCCTAGCTAAAGGACAAGAAGAGTTGAAGATTTTGCTGGCTGAGGAGAAGAAAAAGAAGACAAAGAAGGTAACTGAAGTTCTAAACATGGGAAGAAGGTTCCAAGGGCAGACAAGAAGGGCCCTAGACTTTGCAATAACATCCGGTGAGAAAGACAACCAAGATGGGAAGGGAAAGGAAATAATTGTCCAGTCGGAATCAGAAAAGGAAGAGGAAGAAGAAGACTATTCTGAAGAACAATACCCTCCAGCTGATGACAAGTATAAACATCTCGAAGAGCGGTTGAGTGCAATGGAAATCCAAAAAGTGCCTTGCTTGGACTTTGAGGAGTTGGGGTTAGTATCGAGTATTATCATTCCTCCAAAATTCAAAGCACCTATGTTCGCCAAATATGATGGAGTTTCATGTCCTAAAATGCATCTCCGGTCTTATGTGAGGAAAATCCAGCCCCATACCGCTGACAAAGATTTATGGGTACACTTCTTCCAAGACAGTCTGTTTGGAACTCAACTTGATTGGTTTTATCAGTTAGAAAGAGCCAATGTTCATAACTGGGAAGATCTTGCTGCAACCTTTTACAAACAATACCAATATAACGTTGATCTTGCGCCAACCCGTACCCAACTCCAGAGTATGGCCATGGTTTCAAGTGAGGGCTTCAAAGACTATGCGCAAAAATGGAGAGACTTGGCTGGAAGATTTCAACCTCCCCTATCTGAAAGAGAATTAGTAGACATGTTTTTGGGCACCTTGTCTGGTCCCTTCTTCAATCACCTAATTGGGAGTTCATCGGCAGGTTTTACTGAACTGATATTGACCGGAGAGAGGGTAGAAGCCAAGATAAAAAGTGGAAAGATTCAAAAAGATACATCCTCTGCTGCTATAAGGAAGCTATTTATCGGAAAGAAAGAAGTGGTTGCTATTTTTCCTCAGAGAAATCAAGATAGGGCCGAACGTCGTCCAATGGTGGGGGCTATTATGATTCCTAAACTTGCGCCTGATCAGCAAAGAAACAACCAACCAAGGATGGAAAGACCAGTCATACAATTCACCAGAATTAATATAACCTTATCTCAGGTATTTCCACATCTGTTGAGATCCAACCTAGTAACCTTGAAAGAAGCTCCTAAAAATCCTAACACAACATCTCCTCACTATCATCCTAATTCCCGCTGTGCATACCACTCTGAGAGTCCCGACCATAACACTAACAACTATTGGGCGCTAAAGAACAAAGTACAAGACCTCATTAAAGCCAAGGAGATTTAATTTTATGCGCCCGAAAAGCCAAATGTCTTTTCTGCCCCTATGCCCAAACATGGCCATAATACCAACGCCATTGAGGAAGATATGTTTGTTATTTCAGTTGATGACCTTATGACTCCACTCCGGACTATCAAAGAGAACTTATTAAATTCCAGCGTATTCCCAGGATGTGATGAAAGCTGCCATTTCTATTTGTCCTCACCAACTAGTTTTCCTTTGTTGAAAGCAGGCGTTCAATGCCTAATAGATAACAAGGAAATTTTGTTTGAAAAGACTTTTGTTTCACCTGTTCCTTATAATGATGTTTCCATCATTACCATTTCCGTCGATTCTTCCAGGGTCTCCACCAAAAGACCCGTTAGAATTACATCAGTTCCAAAAGCAGCTCCTTTGATAATTACAATGCCTGGACCAGTCCCGTATTCGTCAGACAAAACCATACCATGGAATTATGGAGGGGATGTCTACTACCACAGTATCAAGCAAGATTGGCCAGCTGCCGGAGATTCAAGTTCTGAGAAAATTGGCTCTGATATCAGTAATATTGCAGGGACTAGCAAGATTACCCGAAGCGGAAGGATATTCTCTCCAGAAATTGCTCCCCCAAAAGCAGTTTCTGGACCCGTAATCATTCATGTTGTTGTTGCTCCTTCGAAGGCTATTCCCAGTCCTACAATCATCTCCACCAATACTCCAACTGACAAAGCTGTTACAATCCCTGCTATCACTCCTACTGACATTCATGCTACCGAGTTAACCGAGACTCGAGGTAAAAGTATTCTAATTGAGCCTGTCCGGACGAAGGCACAATCATTGGCTATCCCTGAGACCTCCCGGAAAGAGATGGAGGAAATTCTAAAGATCATAAAAAGAAGCGACTATGATGTAGTTGAGAAACTGGGGAAAACTCCATCTAAAATATGCATGCTAGCTTTACTACTATGTTCTGAGGCGCATGCAAAAGCCCTGGCAAAATTCCTGAAAACTTCCCATATACCCCAAGAAACATCTGCCGATCAGTTCCAAGACTGCATAGCCAGCTTGACTGCAGATAATGGTCTAGGTTTTTCGGATGCTGATTTAACGCCAAGAGGAAGGAAGCATAATGAGGCATTGCACGTATCAGTTGAATGTAGGGGCACAACCTTGGCTCATGTTTTGGTGGACACTGGCTCATCTCTTAATGTATTGCCTAAGAAGGCTCTTGATAGGCTTGACTGTGAGGGATTGACATTGAAACCAAGCAACATAGTAGTGAGGGCCTTTGACAGCTCAAAAAGGATGGTGCATGGGGAAGTGGATATCCCCATACAGGTTAGAACCCAAACATTTGATTCAACTTTTTATGTAATGGATATCCGCCCCTCATATTCCTGCTTGCTAGGAAGACCGTGGATTCACAATGATGACGATGTTACTTCTACGTTGCACCAAATGTTGAACTATCCGATCCAAGGGAAGATTATCACCACTCATGGAGAAGAAGAGTATATGATCAGCCATCTCAATTCCTTCAGATATATGGAGTTAGATGGTGAATTTATTGAAACTCCATTCCAACACTTTGAAGAAGTCCCGCAAGATGTGGTAGTAACCAGGGTTGTTCCCAAAATCATAAGGCCTTCACTCAGAATGTCATCTTTGAAGGATGCAAAGGCAGTGATAGAAGAAGGTGGATGCACTATCTGGGGGAAACTCCCAGATATCCCATACAAGTCTGACAAATTTGGCCTGGGTTTCACTTCAAGTGCTCAGAAAGTTATACGCCACACTCGTGCTGAAGGACCACCCCTGAAGATCAACAACCGTAAAGTCGACGCGGTAGAGGATGATGAAGATGGTTGTAACCTGGAAGATTGGATCTTCCCAACTGTCAGTGGAGGGCTCAACAATTGGGAGGCTAGAGATTTTGTCCCGATCACTTTTATCCCACAGTAATTTGTCTTTACATTTTGTTGGATCTGTAATATTAAAACAATTCAAACTCTTAAAACCTTTTGTCTTAACCGAGGCGTAATGGTCTATTTGTAAGGGTTATTATCTCATTTCCATATGACATCAATGAATCATGGACGTTTTGCATACAAACTTTGTGCTCATTATTTTTTTTTTCTTTTTACATTTTCATTTCTTTCAAAGATAGCTATACCCTTATGAAGAAGTGAAAAACACAAGAAGGGGGGTTGAATTGAAAAACTTGAAATAAAATGCGCATGACACCGTATTTTTATCCTGGTTCGTTTAATCTCAAACTACTCCAGTCCACCCGTCAAGGTGATTTCGCCTCTCTCCAACGAGGTCTTAATCCACTAATCACAAACAGATTACAATCACTACTTTGACAACTGTCAAAGTCCTCTTGAGTACAACCATAATCCGATTAATCTCAAGGAACAACTGTCTTAATCAAAGATACAAGAATTTTGTGTAGATGTTTTTCGTTACAAAAACAGTTATCACAACTGTGATAATTTACACAATTTTACAACATGGAAAATACTAGAGAAAGCTTGCAGCGTTTTAATTGTATTCCAGTGGCATTGGAAATTCGTTTACAATTTGATCTCTTATCTTGTTTATATAGGCAATGGAATCATGTTCATCATTAAGCGTGATGATGGTCATTTAAGGAGTTTCCATATTGAGAATATCATGTCTGAATGAAGCCGTTGTAATTGATGTTGTCTTGATTGAATAGTAACGCTTCAGAATCTTACTTCCTTGTCTGCTGATGATGCTTCATAACATTGATGACTTAGATTATAATCCTTCTGTTCAGAATCAGAGTTTACTTCACTTAAGCGCGGGTTCTGATCATCATTCTTCAGCGCAAATTCTGATTACCTCAGCGTGAAAGCTTCTATAGCTTAACTTTTGATGCTGCTTTGGTCAGAACTTCTGCATACAAAATAACATATTTTTAGAGTTCATATTTGTTCTTTGTGTTTGTTTTCATCAAAATTCTAACTAAGGGTTGTAGAATCAAACTATGTTCTAACAATCTCCCCCTTTCTGATGATGACAAAAATTAAGATTTTCAATGAAAAATATAGAACAAAAAGTTTAAGAGAGACTCCCTCTGAGTTGATTACTTCCCTGAAGTTCCTTCTCGTCAGAGCTTTTGTTGCACCTCCTATCAGAATTTTGGAAATGGAGGCTCTAAGATTTTGAAGAGAGAAGGGTTTCTCTTGCTTTTGTGGGATATAAAATGATGGATAATTGTAAAGAGTAATGAACATTGAATGAAAATATATGACTGGACAGAGAAATATGTTTCTAAAATTATGCTTCTAAGAGATTACTTTTTTAAAGGGTCTTGAACAAATGGATCAACAAATAAAAAGTTTGGTTTATGATACAATCATATACTCTCTGTAAGGAGATATGATTTAAATTTATCTATTGAAATTCTCCAAAGCTCCCATAACATAGTGAAAATATCGGTTAACATGATCAGTCATATATAACTACAATATTCATTAGAGAGGAGAAATCCAAAAAATATTTGATTAATAAAATAATTAAAAAGTAAATAATTAAAATATTTAATTAAGATTGTATTTCATCTTGATGTCTTATAAATAAATAAAAATTAAAAGAAAGTTAAAAAAAAAAGAACAAAATGTATTTTTTTACTAGTGAACTAGTGAAAAATAAATATTTATTTATCCAATACTACTATCTTATGTCAATGTCTTTTAAATAAAAATTGAAGAAAATTATAATACAGTATTTATTTATAAATAGTCCTTCATAAAAAAATATTTTTCCAATAGACAATTAGTTAAACAAAAATTGAAGTAGTTATTCTTATAATACAGTATCATTTTGAGTTATATTTGATGGAAAGGCATGAGTAGTGGTGTAATTATAGAGAGTTGTAAACTACGACGGAAATAACATCAATCAGCGGGGATAGCTCAGTTGGGAGAGCGTCAGACTGAAGATCTGAAGGTCGCGTGTTCGATCCACGCTCACCGCATTTTATCCATTCTTTTTCGCCATCGCACGTTATACGTTTGGTTTTATACCTGCTAATAAAACTTCATACTAACAATTCCATTGTCGTCCAGCGGTTAGGATATCTGGCTTTCACCCAGGAGACCCGGGTTCGATTCCCGGCAATGGAACTTTTTATTCATATATTTTCACACTCCATCATCATTCAATCACTTATATATAACTACTAACTATACTTTTTGCTCATATCAAATTATTTTATTTTGTTTTTTCTTTATCAATTAAAACATATTTAAATTTTGTTCATATAATAATATACACACTTTTTAATCATTATAAATTTTTTCTACAAAATATTTTATTCCTTTCTATTAATAAAATATTATTCAAGAATTTAATAGTTGAGATATAATTAAACACCTTTTCTTTTATTGGTAGAATAATTTTATCAAAACTCAAAAGTACAATATTTTCCGCTTATGCTTCAAAGAATAAATATAAAACTTCATCAACAAATAGTATTTTATCATGTCTACACCTAAAAATAAAAGAACACCCACACACATGTTTTTAATGTAAAAGAACACTTAAAATTTAAAATAATAATAATAATAAAAGTTAAATTAATTTAAAATATTTCATGTCTATGGTAGTGGAATTTTCCTTGAGCCCTTAATGTTATATCAAATTTTATGTGCTTTTCCCTTCGCTTAAGTTCTAATTGTTCTTTTCTTAATCTCAAGATCTTAATGAATTGTTGATTAGTAGTGATTTTGGTTAAATAGAAAAGAATTACTTCTTCACTTTTGAAAACCCTCGAATTATAAAAATTTAGAATATGAAAATAAGCAAGGCCGCCGTCTTCAAGCACAACAAACCCTGTAGCGCTGAGCCCCACATTTCTAAAGGCCATTTAATCTATTTATTTATTAAAACTTGAAACGGTGCTAGCACCTATAAAACGAAACGGTGCATATTTTAAAGGCACTTATTTTTTCCATTACCTACTTTAAAAAATGTTGTTATATTTTTGCATATAAAACAAAATGAAACAAAATGAAAAACAATTATTGCATACTGTTTTCTTCTCATTATTACATATACTTTTATTGGACGTAGAAATGACCACGACGAAACACCGAAAGCGAAAAATGAAACGACCGGTAAATTGATATGTACCGGTCACTTTTCAGAAAGTAGAAGTTAAATAATTCAAAATGTTTGAGACTTTTGTCCCGGTATACTGTTATTGAAAATATCTTACTTTCTCCCCCTTTTTGTCAAGTATCAAAAAGCAATATAATCAGAGTCAAAAAGATGAATTATATTAAAACAGAAGGCAATGACAAGTTTCAGAAACAAGGAGGTAAAGATAAAGGATTACAGATAAACAGTTTTTAAAGAAAAACTAAGAAGGAGGGGGAAGACGTGTGAACAACGCTTCCAGCATGCTCTTGATCTGAGTGCTCGACTCTTCCTGCTTGCCCAAAATATCTTTGATTTCCTTTGTAGTATCTTCTTGTTTATCCAGAATACCCTTGATCTCTTTGTTCGTATCCTCTTGCTTATCCAGTCTTGCATGGATTAATGCATTCTCTTTCTTGAACTCTTCCAGAGTTTGCATGACTAGAGAGGAAGCTGGTGTCTCTTTAGGGGTTGCATGATGTTCAGAATATTTTGTAGCTTCTTCTGATTGAACCACTTCTTCTGCTACAACCAAGTCTTCTGGAGCAGTAGTCAGGGAGAGACTATCTGAATCTGGTTCAGTAACTTCTGAAGGATGGTGCTCTTTCCAGGGAGCATTATCCAACGGAAGAATTTCTTTCTTGCACCATTGACTCAGAACTTGATCTTGGAAAGCTTTTAGCTGATCACTGAAGTTCTGTTGAACCCTTTCATAACCCAATTCCTTCAGCTTCAGAGTTTCAGCGTTGAGCCATTTTCTGAATCTTTCCCACAGAGAATCAGAAGTAGCAGGATTAGAAGTCTCTAGGCTAGCTTGCTTCAAATAATTGATCCATTCCTGCATTTCTGTTTCAAAAATCAATAGACTCTTACCAACATCTGATTTTGGTTTAGGTTTGGGAATGGAAATTTTGTGAGAGGTGGACGCTAGTCTGTCCAGCACTAGTGGATCAATGACAATTCTGAGGTTGTCAGCTGGATGGTTGATGGGTGAAGGAGTGGGAGAGTCAGGAATTATAATTAGTGTGTTAGGGGTGTTTTTTGGTGTGGATTCATAAGGTGAATGGATTTCTGGAATATCATGAATAGTGAGAGGCATGCGTATCGTAAGAGGTTCTGTTATTCCAGTGATTGGGATAGTGGTATCAGAATTTGAAGGAGAGTCTTCAGATTGGTTTGCAGAGGCGTGTTGAGTTTCTGGTTGTGGAATTTCAGAAGATGGGTTTTCAGAAGGTGGAGAGAAAGAATGTGGTTGTGGATTTTATGGTTGTTGTTGGGAGTTTGGATTTTCTGGGAGTTATTGATATTGAAAGTCTGAATCAAATAGTTCAATGTCAGATAAAACTTTGGCAAGTTCTGGTTGATGATGTTCTGGGTTTGGATTTTGATTAGGAGAGTGAGGTTCATTCAGAAAGTTTCCTAGAGTTACAGATGGATCAAACTCTATGTCAAAATCTTCAAAAGTTTGGGGTGAAGGATTTTCTGTTGGTTGAGGGGGCATGGCTTCAGATGTTGAAACAATTATTGATTCTATAACAGAAACAGAAGATTGATTACCTTTCTTTTTCGCAGCTTTAGGTGTCCTCTGAGAGGATCCTTCTCCTGCTGCTTTCCTCTTCTTAGATTTCTTTAACGCAACCTCTGGAGCATCCTTGTGCAGATCTTGAATATTGATTTCTGGAGCATTCCCATCAGCCTTGTAAGCTTCAAGGTATCTGACTATGATTTCTGGGTTGGCGTCTATCTCAGAAAATAGAGGAAAATCCTTCAGAGGGATTCTCTTAGAAGTAGTGGTCTCATGAGAAGCAATAGTTGATTCCTTCTGAATATTCTCAATGATCTTCATTTTCTTCAGATTCTTTGCGTTCAAAGGGTTTCCAGCACTTGCTTCCAAAGTGCTTATTTCTTAAGCCTCTGTCAGATATTCTATCAGCCTGTTTTCTGTTAGAATATCTGATATCAGTCTTCCTAAGGGAATCCAATCCCTCTTAGTTCTTTCTTCTTCTCTTGTCTCTTTCACACTTGTTCTGAGATGGTTGAAGAGCAAGTATGGAAGATTTATCTTGGTCTTCTTTGCAATGAAATAGATCAGAAACTACTGATCAAAACTGATGTAATCCAGAGAGCTTGTAGGCTTTCTGTGATTGATACATCCCAGAATGATCCTGGCCCAGATTCTGTGATGATCCTTCAAATCTCTGATTTTGCTTGATGGTTGTCAAGAAGTGAAAATTTCCTTGGAAATTGATTTTAGGTCAGAACATCTATCTGCCATATCAATGTATCTAACTCCACCACCATTGTAACCAATGAGCTTCCCAATAAGATCTCCTGTAATCACTATTTTATTTCCCATAACATACGAAGTAACCTGGTGGTTGGAAGATGTAGCGTGAATCCAAAACTCTTTGACGAGAATGGGAAACGTTGGACCCAACAGACGATCAAAATACATGTTCCAACCCTGAGTAGTTACGTCTTCATAGAGATTGAACCCATTTTCTTGCAGACTCTCAAAATCAATGATCAATTCAGAGAGAACTTCCAGATTATCAACAGGAGTGAGAAGCGTCCTAATTGGTTCTTCATATTGTTCCTTTGATGAAGATTCAGGAGCACTGAGATTTTTGAGGTTTGATGAAGAAGCCATTGTTCACACGGGTTTGTTGAAGAAGATGAAAAGGTTTTTTGAAAATGAAATCTCAAATATGTTAAAGTCTTCAAGTTGAATTTTCATCCAGAGCATTTGAGTGCTACATCCAGCAACTGCTATGTATTCAGCTTCTGCTGTTGACAATGCTATTATGGATTGTCTCTTGCTGGTCCATGAGATCAAATTCTCTCCCAGAAACTGGCATCTTCCAGAAGTGCTTTTACGCTCTACTCTGTCTCCAGCAAAATCAGCGTTACAGTATCTTACTAAGTTGTATTTGTGATCGGTGGAAATAGAACTGACTGTTTTTTAAGCTGGTTCGCGAAATGTCGCGGTAAGCAAGAGTAACCACCGTCTTTTATGTTCTCCAACATGGAAAGGAGAAAAGCACAGCAAAATTCCTTTTTTCGAGATGTCTCTCGGTTCGGGAGGTAGATTTATAGAAAGGGAAGGTGTTAGCACCCTTTCTATCCGTGGTTATCCACGGGCTCTTAGGTACTTGCTCTTATGTTTTCAAAAATTGTTTGCTTTTCAAGTGTTTGTGGGTTTTGAAAAAGTTTCGTTTGAAAAATTTCTAGGTAACTCTTGTATCAGTCCTCAAGAGTGTATGAAATATTTGTTTGAAAACTTTTTGAAAGTGTCAGTGCGAAAAGTTGTTTTTATTTTTTTGAAAGAGCAAGTACCCAGGAGAAATCTACCTACTCTAAGGAATTAGGCTGTGTAAGAGTCCTTTAGACAGTACTATCCCACTATTAAGAAGTAGGTAGCACCGTCGTTGGAGGTATTCGGGTCAATTCGATTATTAGGGACATGTGTGGTCACCAAAGCAATAGTAGGACGCCTTAGCGGTAACCCTAATGTCCTAGATCCTTTTTATCCGAGGCAACCGTTTCGAGGCGACTGGATCTTTAGACAGGAGGGCGACCTCTAAAACACCCTATACTTGACGACCACGTCGAGGCAACCAGTGAGGCGTACCCTAGGAGTGGCATGTGCATGTATATTGTTTTTCAGTTAAGCTTATCTTGTACATGTTA
This sequence comes from Vicia faba, assembly GCA_948472305.1. Classification (NCBI taxonomy): domain Eukaryota; kingdom Viridiplantae; phylum Streptophyta; class Magnoliopsida; order Fabales; family Fabaceae; genus Vicia; species Vicia faba. The sequence continues at coordinate 467,433,391 of OX451736.1, forward strand.
TTTGTGAGCTACGGATTGATTTTATTTGTCACACAAGTCTTTCATGCATATTAACAGTTAAGAGTGCGGAAAATAAATTGCGGAAAATTGAATCTACGCTATTACAAGGCGCGGGTCTATACATCGCCAAAAACAAAACCTGTTTGGAAAAATGATGCGAGAAAAGTAAATAAAGCGATAAAAGCCTAATTAACTATTACATTTCCGGAGCAGATACATCAATATAATGAATTAAAATAAACATGCGCGCGAAAGATTGAATCGGGACGTCTTAGGGTTTTGACCCTTTTTCAGAAAAGAAAATAATTTGTCCTTTTTGCAATTAATTGAAATTAAACCTAATTTACTAATTAATTAATTATTTACAAGAAAAAAAAGTATTTTTGTGTTTTTTATGTTTTTAATGAAAATAAAAGTAAAAAGAAATTAAAAGTCAAGAAAACCCTAATTCTAAGTTTATTTTATTTATTATGAAGAGAGAAAAAAAGATTAAAGTTAACCTAATTTAACTAAATTAACTAATTTACATTTATTTACAAAATAATAATTAAAGTGAAATTAATAATTAATAAAAAAAAACAATATGTTAAGTTTCTGATTTTATTATGAAAAATAATTTATGAATTAATTAAATAATAGTACTAATAATTATTAAAAGAAAATAGAAAGAAAGAAAATAAAAAAGAAATAGAAACCAGGGGGGGTTGATGGCCCAATGTGGAGGTGAATTAGCAAACTGAGGCCCAAGAAGCACACAAGCCTGTTGACTTTCTGGATCCTCAAGAACGCTTGTTGACTGGGAGCATGGTGCTCCTCACCTTTTGATCACTGGATTGATGCTTGAAGACACTTGGCGTCTGGATGAGCAAGGTGTATGGTGGACACCTCCTAAAGCGCTGCATGAGAATACATTATGAAAAATAATATGAGGATTTTGGGTGGACCTGGGAATCGAACCCAGGTCCCAATGGTTGCATGCCAACTCACTAACCACCAAGCCAACTGAACGCATTTGTAAACACAGTGGACAATGAATATATTATGTAAAAACAACAACACACGCTGGAAACAATAAAATGCGCGCCATTATATTTGAATGAACCAATTGCTCATTGCCAGCTCACCGTCTTCTTTGTTCACCTGCAAAAAAACAAAACAGATAGCGGGGGTTTTTAACCCCCACAACCTGCATCCACAGATAATAGCGATTAGAATTCTATGCTATATAAATAGGGCGCGATATGTCCAGTATGTTCGTCTTGATCAGACGGTTTTAACCATGGGCATCATTAGTCCTAATTTTTCTTGGTCAAGAAAGCCCTAATTCCAGAACTCATAAACCCTAGAACCCTTCAATGGCAACCTGCGATTCTGTACACTATAATGCAATTAACCAATTCCATTAGCTTTGTAAAGGTTCAAGCAATGTAAAATGATGACTAGAACATGTTAATGATGCATAAAACGTGAGTTTCGATTATAGATAAGTCAAGCAAACCGTATCATTGTTCTTGCGTGTTCTTTGAGTGTTAAGGCTTGTTTTTGATTGCTACACGCTTCTGGGAATGCTAGCAATGTATTAGAATCCTTAAATTGCTTTGAAAGGGCCTGGAAAGTGGAATTCAGTTTTGAGTTTTCTTGGCTTTTTTTCAATATTGCATATGGTTTTCTGCAGCAGCTTTCACGTTCCAGGCATTAGGGTTAGCTTCAGTACATATATGGGAATAGAATTAGGTCAGCAGCTGGGCCTTAATCCATGTATATGAGAGAATTAGGTTTACACTTTCCTCCATTGACAAACTTTCCATATTTGAATTAAATCTAAGATTTTGTGTAAACATAAGCCCTAGCACGAATTGTTTGGTCAGCACATGATATATGAAAGTTGTATGAATCAAAAATATACTATTCCATTGATTTTTAGATTTTATTTGAATTATTATGGATTTAAAATGAATTAAATCAATAAAAATTAAATAAAATAGAAAAATAAATGTTTGATCTTGAAATTAATCATGGGACACGTGTGTGGCATGACAAAGCTGAATCAAGTGGAAGAAAGTGGGCCCTTTTGTCAAAAATTGAAGTTTTAAGGATAGTTGACTTTTGCAAATTCATGAAAATTTCCCAATTTCTCCAATGCATATCTTGCTCAATTTTGATCATATGAACATGTTCTTGGACATTTTGGAAAGGTCTTGAAGTCCTCTAACCAATGCCTTTGGTACCATGTCATTTGGATTTACCAATCTCAAGTTATGGTCTTTGACTTAAAATGCCTTTTTGTTGACTTTTGAAAATGACCTATAATGTAGAAATTGATAACTTTTTGTGAGAGCATTTCTTGGACTTGTAATGTGAAGATGAGTTGTAGGAAATGTCATACCCTTCAAAATGAGCATTGGATGGGATTTTTATGATGAACCATGAAAAAGTTATGCCCTGGTCAAGTTACAGTTGACTTTTCAGCTGTCCAAAAATAGAAACTTTTGCATCTTTGATGATTTTTGAGCCATTCTTGTGGAATCATGATCAAGAATTGATCAAATGATGACTGTGAGCTCAAAATAAGATGTTGACCAAAAATTCTGACTTTTGACTATAAAATGACCATTTTGCCCCTGCAGTTAATTGTGAACCAAATGAAGCTTTTGACTGTGCAATTGGACCCTGTGAGTCTTGAGACTTGATATGTAGATGCTTGACAATGCATATGGGCACATGGGACTTGATTGGACCACTGAAAACCTCAAATTCATTGAAGGAACCAAAACCCTAATTTTGACTGGCTTAGGAGGATGTTTGACTGTGCAACCCTTGAGGAATCTTGAACCACTTGGAGATGATTCTTGATAAATCTAGGAGAATATGGGAGGGAAAATTTTGGGGTACAACAGTATTCATTGGATTTTCTATAAAACAAACCCAGATTAGTAGTACCTTTCAGATACTTGAAAATTCGCTTAACTGCTGTTAAGTGAGATTCTCTAGGATTTGATTTGAATCTAGCACATAAGCAAACACTGAATAAAATGTCAGGACTTGAAGCCGTCAGATAAAGGAGAGAGCCAATCATACCTCTGTAGACTTTCTGTTCTACCTTTTTACTTACCTCTTCCTTTTCCAGAATGCATGTGGGTGCATTGGAGTCTTTGAGGGCTTACATTCTGAGAGATCAAATTTCTTCAGAAGTTCTCTGACATATTTGCTCTGATGAATGTAAGTTCCTTCTGGAGTTTGGTTTATCTGAATGCCCAGAAAGAATTTGAGTTCCCCCATTAAGCTCGTCTCAAACTCTGCCTGCATGCACTTATCAAACTCTCTTCCCATAGAAGGTTTAGTGGATCCAAAGATGATGTCATCTACATAAATCTGACACACTAAAATGTCATTCTTAAATGACTTACAGAATAAGGTTGTGTACAATTTCCCTCTAATGAATTCCATTTCTAACAGGAAGTTACTTAGTCTTTCATACCAAGTTCTGGGAGCTTGTTTCATACCATAGAGTGACTTCTTTAGTTTGAAAACATATTCTGGGTGTTTGGAATTCTCAAACCCAGGGGGTTGGTGCACATATACCTCTTCATCTATATAGCCATTTAGGAATGCACTTTTGACATCCATCTGATACAGAGTGATGCCATTATTTACAGCAAATGAGATTAAGAGTCTGATAGATTCTAACCTGGCGACTGGAGCAAAGGTTTCTATATAGTCTATCCCTTATTGCTGACTATAACCTTGTGCCACCAGTCGTGCTTTGTTTCTGATGACTTTTCCTTGCTCGTTCAGTTTGTTTCTAAACACCCACTATCTTCCAATGATGTTAAATCCTTTTGGTTTAGGAACCAGATCCCATACGTCATTTCTAGTGAAATCATTTAATTCCTCCTGCATTGCCAGAATCCAGTCATTGTCCAAAGAGCTTCATCAATTGTTATTGGTTCAATCAGAGATACCAGTCCCATGAGGGATTCTTCAGAGTTTCTGAATATTGATATTGTTCAGATTGGATCATCTTTCTTTCCCAGGATTTTATCTTCTGGGTGAGCTATGCTGCTTCTGGAAAACCTTTTCTGGAGTTGATCAACAGAAGGTGCTGGATTGCTTGTAACATTTCTTTCTGATGTTGTTGGAGCATCTTCGTTGAGAACTTCTAATGATTTTTCTTCAGTACTTGTGAATTCAACTTCTATATCTGAAAAGAATTCATTCTGCTTTGACTTTTGAGGGTCAAGCTTATCATCAAATCTAATACCGATTGACTTTTCAACAATTTGTGTTTTTGTATTCTATACTATGTACCCTCTTGAGTGTTCAGAGTATCCTAACATAATACACTTTTGTGCTTTAGATTCAAACTTGTTCAGATAATTTTTAGTATTCATAATGAAACAAGTGCATCTAAACGGATGGAAATAAGAAATGTTGGGCTTTCTGTTCTTCCACAGTTCATATGGAGTCTTTTCCAGAATAGGTCTTATAGAGATTCTATTCTGAATGTAACACATTGTGTTAATACCTTCTGCCTAGAAGATCTTAGTAATGTTAGTCTCATTGATCATGGTTCTGGCCATTTCTTGCAATGTTCTGTTCTTTCGTTCTACAACTCCATTTTGTTGGGGAGTTCTAGGACAAGAGAAGTCATGCAAGAAGCCTTTTTCACTAAAAAATGATTCAAAATTTTTATTTTCAAATTCTCCACCATGATCACTTCTGACTTTGACAATTCTAAGATCCTTTTCATTCTGAGCTTGGTTACAGAGTGCAATGAACACAGAGTGCGACTCGTCCTTGTGTCTTAAGAACTTTACCCATGTCCATCTGCTATAGTCATCTACGATCACTAACCCATACTTCTTGCCACTGACAGACGCAGTTTTTACTGGTCCAAATAAGTCTATGTGTAGAAGTTCTAATGGCTTAGAGGTGGAAACAACATTTTTGGATTTAAAAGCAGGTTTTGCAAATTTTCCTTTCTAACATGCTTCACACAGAGCATCTGAGTTGAACTTCAAATTAGGAAGTCCTCTGACCAGATTGATTTTGTTAATATGAGATATTCTTCTCATACTAACATGCCCCAATCTTCTGTGCCAGACCCATTACTCGTTGTTAACAGAAAGAAGGCATTTTACATTCTGACTCTTTAGTTCAGAAAGTTTTATTTTATAAATATTGTTTTTCCTCTTACCATTAAACATGATAGTTCCATCTTTCTGACTAATAGCTTTGCATGAATTTTGATTAAAGATTATATCATAACCGTTATCACTTAATTGGCTTATGGATAACAGGTTATGCATTAATCCATCAACTAATAGCATATTATTTATAGAGGGAAGATTTCCATTACCTACTATTCCAGAGCCAATAATCTTTTCTCTTTGGTTGCCTCCAAAGCCCACGTAGCCTCCAGGTTTAAGTTCCAGGCTTTGGAACATATGCCTTCTTCTCGTCATGTGTCGAGAGCAGCCAGAGTCCAGGTACCATGACTGGTGTTTTAGCCTTGCTGCTAAAGATATCTGCTACATATATAATTTTATCCTTAGGTACCCATATCTTCTTGGGTCCTGGTTTGTTAATTTTACCAAAATTCTGGTTGAATTTTGGTTTGACAGAGTAATCGTTACTGGTGTATTTGATGTCGTGTGTGTGCCCATATATGAAGTGTGATTTAAATGGTGTGCGTTTTATGACTAAGTCCATGACTTTCTTAGGTATAGGTACCTTACCTTGATATCCTATCCCTTTTCTGCCATTTCTGCTAACTCCATAGATCATTGAAGCCATCTTGCTTCTATCTATGTTTTTAGCCAGAAACTTTTGAAAGTTGTGATCATACTCTTTGATGATCTCATCAGCATTACTGGGAGTCTCTGAGATTATTTCCTTCTGAGAGTTTTGCAAATCATTTTCTAATTTTGAAACTTTTTCTTTTAACTCAGAATTTTCTAATATGAGACTCTCAGTCTTTTCAGAGTCAGAGACAAGTTCCCTTTTCAGGTTCTTGAATTTGACTCTGATTTGCTGACACCTTTCCAGAATTTCATTTAGACTTTCTGCAAGTTCAAACTTAGTAAAGTTTATAGTGAAGTCATGGAATACCTCTTCAGTGTCTGATCCTGAGTCTGAACCAGAAGCTTCACTATCTTCTGACACATTTTCCATGACAGTTATGTTTGCTCTTTCATCATCTGACTCTGAGTCAGCTTCAGAGGTGTCTGAATCGTCCCATGTTGCCATGAGGCTTTTCTTCTTTTCCTTGAATAACTTATTTTTGGGCTTCTCCTTCTAAACCCTTGGACAATCACTTTTGTAGTGCCCTTGCTCATTGCACTCATAGCAGATGATGTCCTTGTTATTTTATTTTTTGTGTCTTGAAGAACCTTCAGATCTTCTGTGTCCAGAGGAAGATTCAGACTTTTTGTATCTGGATGAGGGTTCATTTTGATTCTCTGATCTTCTAGGATTTCTGAATTTCCTTTGTCTCTGCTTCCACAGTTGATTCACCCTTATGGAGAGGAGAGAAAATTCATCTTCTTCTGATGAGGATCCATCAGAGGTTTCTTCCATAACCTGCAAAACCTTAGAATCAGATTTTTTGTTAGATTTTAAAGCTAGTGGCTTACCTTGCTTTTGAGGCTCATCTTCTTCTAGCTCTATCTCGTGACTTCTGAGGGAGCTGACAAGTTCCTCCAGAGATATCTTGTTGAGATCTTTGGCTAGCTTGAGTGTTGTGACCATTGGCCTCCATTGCTTAGGTAGACTTCTGATGATCTTCTTTACATGATCAGCAGTAGAATATCCTTTGTCAAGAACCTTCAGCCCAACAACAAGGATCTAGAATCTTGAGAAAATTGCTTCTATGGATTCACTATCTTCCATCTTGAATGCCTCATACTTCTGAATGAGCGCAAGGGCTTTGGTTTCTTTGACTTGAATTCTACCTTCATGTGTCATTCTCAGAGAGTCAAACATATTTTTGGTTGTCTCTCTATTTGAGATTTTCTCATATTCTAATTATGAGATAGCACTGAGAAGTATTGTTCTGGCCTTATGATGATTTCTGAAATCACGTTTTTGCTGGTCATACATCATTTTTCTGTCTATCTTCTGACCTCTTCCATCCACTGAATGTGTGTATCCATCAGTTACCATGTCCCATAGATCAGCATCATAGGCCATAAAGAAGCTGTCAATTCTATCTTTCAAGTAGTCAAAATTTTCTCCATCAAAGACTGGAGGTTTGCCACTGATTCAGTCCTTGTCTTTGTGATAGTCATTGCTGATGTTTTGGCTTGGTCCCACCATAGTGTTTTTCTGAAGCTTGGATCTTGTACTGACACGGTTAAGTGTATTAACTCAAAACCAGGCGCTCTGATGCAAATTGAAGAAGTGAAACACACAAGAAGTGGGGGTTAAATTGAAAAACTTGAAATCAAATGCGTAATGACATAATATTTTTATCCTAGTTCATTTGATCTCAAACTACTCCAGTCCACCCGTCAAGGTGATTTCGCCTCTCTCCAATGAGGTCCTAATCCACTAATCACAAACAGATTAAATAACTACTTTGACAATTTTCAAAGTCCTCTTGAGTACAACCACAATCTGGTTAATCTCAAGGAACAACAGTCTTAATCAAAGATACAAGAATTCTGCGTAGATGTTTTTCGTTACAAAAACAGTTATCACAATTGTGATAATTTACACAATTTTAAAGCGTGGAAAATACTAGAGAAAGCTTGCAGCATTTTAATTGTATTCCAGTGGCATTGGAAAATCGTTTATGATGTGATCTCTTATCTTGTTTATATAGTCAATGGAATCCTGTTCATCATTAAGCGTGATAATGGTCATTTAAGGAGTTTCCATATTGAGAAGATCATGTCTGAATGAAGCCGTTGTAATTGATGTTGTCTTGATTGAATAGTAACGCTTCAGAATCTTACTTCCTTGCCTGCTGCTGATGCTTCATAACATTGATGACTTATATTATAATCCCTCTGTTCAGAATCAGAGTTTACTTCACTTAAGTGCAGGTTCTGATCATCATTCTTCAGCGCAAATTCTGATTACCTCAGTGTGAAAGCTTCTATAGCTTAACTTCTGATTCTGCTTTGGTCAGAACTTCTGCGTACAAAATAACATATTTTTAGAGTTCATATTTGTTCTTTGTGTTTGTTATCATCAAAATTCTAACTAAGGATTGTAGAATCAAACTATGTTCTAACACCTTACACACGCTCACTCACAATGCAGGTCTACATCCGTTTGAGATCCCATGGGTAACGGTTCTGTTATGGCCTTCTGTGACTCTGAAAATCTAATCTACCAAGTTGAAGACGAAGGTGAGGAATATTGTGAAGTACCAGGGGAACTTGCCAGATTACTACTACAAGAAGAGAAAACCATTGAGCCTCACGAGGAACCGTGGATACGATCAACCTAGGTACCGAGGAAGACAAAAGAGAAGTTAAGATGGGTGGCAATCTGGAACCCAGTGTCAAGGAGCGTCTGATTCAGTTGCTACACGAGTATGTTGAGGTCTTTTCCTAGTCGTATAAAGACATGCCAGGACTTGATGCAGATATTGTGGTGCATCGTCTACCTACAAAAGAGGATTTCCCACCAGTAAAACAAAAGGTCCGTATGCGACCAGATATGTCAGATAAGATTAAAGTTGAAGTCATGAAGCAATTCAATGCTGGATTCTTCGTCGTCACCTCTTATCCGCAATGGGTTTCCAATGTTGTCCCCGTGCCCAAAAGGACGGCAAGGTACGAACGTGCGTTGACTACAAAGATTTGAATAGGGCAAGCCCTAAGGATGATTTCCCACTTCCCCATATTGACATCCTAGTTGAAAATACTGCACAACACAAGTGTTTTCCTTCATGGACGGTTTCTCAGGTTACAACCAAATCAAAATGGCGCCTGAGGACATGGAGAAGACAATCTTTGTCACACAATGGGGCATATTTTGCTACAAGGTGATGTCGTTCAGACTGAAGAATGCTGGGGTAACCTATCAGCGTGCCATGGTAGCTCTATTTCAAGACATGATACATCACGAAATAGAGGTCCATATGGACGACATGATAGCTAGATCTCAAACAGAAGAAGAGCATCTTGATCATTTACAAAAACTGTTCGAGAGATTAAAAAAGTACAAGCTGAGGTTGAACCCAAATAAATGCACGTTTGGAGTAAGGCCTGGTAAGCTCCTAGGCTTTATCATCAGCAATAAGGGTATTGAAGTAGATCCTTCCAAAGTAAAAGCGATACAAGAGATGCCTGCTCCTCGTACTGAAAAGAAAGTCAGAGGATTCTTGGGACGTTTGAACTACATTGCCATATTCATTTCTCATTTGACAGCTACCTGTGAACCAATATTCAAACTATTGAAGAAAGATCAAGTAGTCAAATGGAATGATGAATTCCAAATTTCTTTCGACAAGATCAAAGAGTACCTGCAAGAGCCTCCTGTTTTGATGCCACCAGTCGAGGGAAGACCGTTGATTATATATTTGACCGTGTTGGAAAATTCAATGGGGTGTGTGCTGGGGCAGTATGACGAGTCTGGCCGAAAAGAGCACGCTATTTATTACCTGAGCAAAAAGTTTAGTGACTGTGAAACAAGATATTCGCTGCTCGAGAAAACTTGTTGCGCTCTAGCATGGGCTGCTCGCTGGCTAAGACAGTATATGCTGACTCATACTACCCTGTTGATATCTAAAATGGATCCAATAAAATACATCTTTGAGAAACCTGCTCTCTCTGGGAGAATAGCAAGATGGCAGATGATCCTAACAGAATATGACATATAGTATACTACCCAAAAAGCAATAAAGGGTAGTGTATTAGCTAATCACCTTGCTCACCAAGCTGTAGAAGACTACCAGTCCATGAAGTTCGAATTTCTAGATGAAGACATCATGATGGTAAACAACTGTGAAGAATTCGGGCCATATGACAGACCTGAACAAGGATCCCGATGGACCCTTGTTTTTGATGGGGAATCTAACACACTCGGAAATGGTATTGGTGTTGTACTCATATCTCCTGAAGAATGTCATACTCCTTTTACGGCAAGACTCTGCTTCAATTGTACAAATAACACAGCGGAATACGAAGCATGCATCTTTGGTCTCAAAGTTGCCGTAGACTTGGGGATCAAATCTTTGAATGTATTCGGAGATTCAGCTTTGGTTATCAGCCAGATCAAAGGGGAATGGGACACCAAACACCGTAACCTTATCCCTTACAAAGAACATGTTTTGACATTGCTCCCACATTTTGAGAAGATTACCTTCAAGCATTTCCCGCAAGAAGAAAATCAGCTAGCAGACGCACTAGCCACAATGTCATCTATGTTTAAACTTAAATGGGATAATGAGGCTCCCCAGATCACCATTGAACTATGAGATGAACCAGCACACTGTCATGAGATTAATACCAAAGAAGTGGTGGACCAGCCTTAGTTTCACGAAGTCAAGAGGTATCTCGAGGCTCAAGAATACCCAGAAGGAGCTTCAGTCAAGGATACAAAGTTCTTAAGGAGATTCTCTGTTAAATTATTCCTTAGTAATGGCATTCTTTACAAACACAACCATGACTCTGTATTACTTCAGTGCGTAGACAAGGTTAAAGCTGAAAGGATCATGGTTGAATTACATGAAGGCACTTTTGGCACTCATTCCAGTGGGCATACGATGGCAAAGAAAATCCTACGGGCAGGCTATTACTAGTCTACCATGGAAGCAGACTGCTATCAACACTCTTTAACTTGCCATAAGTGTCAGATCTGTGCTGACAAGGTGCACGTACCTCTGGTTCCTCTGAATGTCTTGACGGCTCCTTGGCCCTTTTGAAGATGTGAAAAACACAAGAGGGGGGGGGGGTTGAATTGAAAAACTTAAATCAAAAGGCTTAACAACAGAGTATTTTTATCCTGGTTCGTTTGATCTCAAACTACTCCAGTCCACCACGAAGGTGATTTCGCCTCTCTCCAACGAGGTCTTAATCCACTATTCTCAAAGGATTACAACAGCTACTTTAACAACTATTAAAGTCTTCTTGAGTACAACCACAATCCGATTAATCTCAAGGAAATTCTTTTACAAATGATTGAACAAGTGTGTGTTGTTGTTTTCTTACAAAACTGTATATCACAACTGTGATAATTACACAAAATAAGCTTGGAATAAAATGAATTTGCTAAAGCTTTGAATATGCGTGGTTTGGATAGCTTGGCAAATTTTGAGTGCGTACGTACGTGCTTCTTTTCACAAGCAGACCTGTTTATATAGGCAAGCAAGGATACGTTGTCCATAAAGCAGGTTTTAATGATAATAATGCACTTTCCTTTTGTAGAAGATCTTTGTCTGAAGAAAGCCGTTAGCATTTAATTCTGTCTTGAATAACCAGTAACGCTTCAAAGTCTTCTTTGCTATACCTGCTGATAACACTTTAGAGTGTTGATGACTTGGTAAAGATGTCTTTGATCAGAGTCAGAGTGTATTTGTTTAGGCGCTGATTCTGGTCATCAATCTTCAGCATATAATCTGGTAGCTTCAGCGTGTAGTCTGGTAGCTTCAGCGTATAGCACATATTTCTGATCTTCTGATGCTGATTCCATTCTGATGCTGATTCCATCAGAACTTCTGCATATACAAAACATAATTTCTAAGGAGCATAATTGTTCTTTGTATATAACTTTGAAATAATTTATTCTTTGTATTTTGTTATCATCAAAACTCTAATCAGGGGTTGTAGAATCAAACTATGTTCTAACAATCTCCCCCTTTTTTATGATGACAAAAACCAGATTTTTCAATTTAAGAATAAAGAATAAAAAGTATAGAATTAAGAAGAAAAACTCCCCCTGAGTTGATTACTTCCCTTTAATTCCATGAGTCTTTGAGCATCAGAGTCTTACTGTATCTTTCATCAGAGTTTTGTACCTGTTCAAGCTTTTCAGAAGAAGAAAAAATTGAGTAGATCAGAATGTTTGAGACTTATGTCTCAGTAATCCATTATTGAAAGTATCTTATTTTTTCTCCCCCTTTTTGTCAGTTATCAAAAAGAACATATAATCAGAGCCAAAAAGAGTTTATATTAAAATCAGAATCAATGATAATAAGTTCAGAACAGCAGCAATGTAGAAAATATTACAGATAACAAGTTTTAAAACAAAGGAAAATCTAAGAGGGAGGAGGAAGACGCGTGAACAAATGTTCCAACAAGCCTTGATCTGAATGTTGGTTTCCTCTTGTTTGGTTAACATGCTCTTGATTTCCGAAATTTTGTCATCCTGTTTATCCATCCTTTCCTGCATAATAATATCAGATATCTTCAGTTCTTCCATAGTCTGCCTTTCATAGGAGAAAGCTTGAGAATCTTCAATAACCGAATGCTTCTGAGAGCATTCTGCAATGTCATCTTTTTGACCCAGTTCTTCTGCAGGAATCATCTGTTCTTGAGCAGCAGTCAGATTAAGATCTTCTGACTCTGGTTGAACTTTGTCTCCTGGACGATGTTCTGACCAGGGAGCATTGTCCAGAGGGAGAACTTCTTCCTTGAGCAGTTTGCTCAGAACTTGATCTTCAATGACCTTTAGCAGATTACTGAAGTTCTGTTGAACTTGTCTGTAACTCTGTTCTTTCATCTTATGAGTTTCAGAACATACCCATTTTCTGAAACTTGTCCAAAGATAATCTGATGCAACAGGATTAATCATCTCAAGACTAGCTTGCTTCAGGGAAGTTATCTACTTCTTCATTTCTGTTTCAAATATCAATAAACTAGTACAAACATCTGGTGTAGGTTCATATGGTTTTGGTTTTGGAATGGCTGTTTTGTGGGTTATGGCAGCAAGGCATTCAAAAATAGTTAAATCAATGACAGTTTTAGCGTTGTCATTTGGATTGTTCTTTGGTGAGGGAGTGGGAGAGTCTGGAATGATTATTGGACTAGTTGGGGAGTTTGGTGGAGTTGATTCTAGTGAAGAAGGAATTTGGGGTCTGTCCAGAATGGTGAAGGGTATATGGATGGCCAGAGGTTCAGTGATACCAGGAATGGGAATGGTATCAGAATCTGAAGTGGGTTCTTCAGTTTGGTTGGATTGAGTGTTATTTGGTTCTGGTTCACAGGATTCAGAAGGTTGGACCTCGGAAGTTTGAACTTCTGGTTGTGATAGTTCAGGTTGTGGAGAAGGTGGATGAATTTCTTGTTGAGGAGATGGAGGTAGTGGTATTTCTGGTTGTGGAGAGAGTGGAATTTCTGGTTGAGGTGCTTCTGAAATGGTTTCAGAGTTTGGATTTTCTGGTATGGGAGCAGAAATATGCTGGTCAAAGGTTTCAATATCTGATAGAACTTTTGCAAGTTCTGGTTGAGTTGTTTCAATATTTGGATTGATAGGTAGGGAGTGAGATCCTCTAAGAGTTAAAGTTTCTGAGGGGTCAAACTCAATGTCAAAATCATCAAGGGTTTGAGGGGTAGGAATTTCTGAATGGGTAGGAATTGGTGCAGATGTTGATATAGATACTGAATCTAAAACAATTACAGACGAAGGATTACCTCTCTTTTTAGCTGCTTTGGGAGTCCGTTGGGATGATCCTTCTGCTGCTGCCTTCCTTTTCTTGTTCTTCTTCAGCACAACTTTTGGAGCCTTCTGCTGCAGATCCTGAATGTTTAAATCTGGTGTTGTACCATTGACCTTGCATGCATCCAGAAATCTGACTATAATCTCAGGCTTGGAATCAATTTTTGAGAACATGGGAAAGTCATCCAGATGGATTCTTCTGCTGGTGATTGTTGCAAAAGAAGTGACACTGGGTTCCTTCTTGATGTTCTCAATAATATTCATCTTCTTCAGATTCTTTGCATTTAAAGGCTTTCCAACAGTTGCCTCTAAAGTGTTGATTTCCTGTGCTTCTGTTAGATGATCTATCAGCCTATTCTCTATCATAATATCTGATATGAGCCTTCCAAGGGGTATCCAGTCCCTTTTAGTGCGCTCCTCTTCTCTAGTCTCCTTAACACTAGTCCTCAGATGATTGAACATCAAATGAGCCAGATTCACCTTAGTCTTCTGGGAGATGAAGTAGATCAGAAACTGCTGATCAATGTTGATATAGTCAGAAGAGCTGGTTGGCTTCCAGTGGTTTATACATCCCAGAATAATCTTAGCCCATATTTTGTGATGGTCCTTCAGATCCCTTATCTTACTGGAGGGAAGACCCAGAGTGAAGATTTCTCTAGCAATTACAGCGACATCAGCACATCTTTCAGCCATGTCTATACACCTTACACCACCACCATTGTAACCTATCAATATTGCAATAAGGTCTTCAGTTATGACTATCTTCTTCCCCATTATATACGAAGTAACTTGATGGTTGGAGGATGAAGCATGAATCCAAAATTCCTTCACAAGGATTGGGAATGTTGGACCTACCAGACGGTCAAAATACTTGTTCCATCCTTGAGCCTTTACTTCTTCAGAAAGATTGAACCCATTTTCTTGAAGACTGTTAAAGTCCATAATCAATTCTGAGAGTACTTCTAGGTTGTTAACTGGCGTGAGGAGAGTTCTGAATGGTTCTTCATATTGTTCTGTGGATTCTGTTCTCTGAGTATTGGAAGTTGGGTTTCTTGAGGAAGCCATGTTCACGCAGAAAATTTGAGAAGAAAATGAAAAGGTTTTGAAAAAGATGCAAACCGAAAACAATTAGATTGTAGAGAAAGTGAAAGTGAAAGAGTGTAAAGAATAAGAAATGTGTTTAAATAGATTTTGAAAACGTAAACTGCAAGAGAGAGAAATAAATTGTAATGATTATAAGCATTAATGACAACTGATTTTGGGGGATTCAGAAAGATATTGGAACGGTTACCCATGACATGTGTCTCAATGCATCCAATCAGCACTTTTTACCTTTCAGAAAAGTGAACGCGTGTTCAGCCTCAGAAGGTAGCTGATGAATGGATGACAACTGTTTTCTTACGTGAACAACACACCTCTATCCTTGAAATGAAGCGCTCAGATCTTCACGGATAGATTCTGATACAATCTGGACTTCTAAAATTCTGAAGGCAGGTTGATCAGCAGTTCACAGAAAATAAAAAAAATTCTGAGGATTAAGATATGTAAATAAAACAGTTTATTCTGGGCAAAGCTTCATGCTAAGATGTTTCAGAATGAAGTTAAACCTATCTTCAGAAAGAGGTTTTGTAAAGACATCAACCCATTGATGGTCTGTGACAATGAATTTTAAATTGAGAATCCCTTTCTGAATATAGTCCCTAATAAAATGATCTTTTATTTTTATATGCTTAGCCCTAGAATGCAAAATATGATTTTTACTGAGACAAATAGCAGAAGTATTGTCACAGAGGATAGGGATGTTACTCTCAAATATATTGAAGTCCTCAAGTTGACTTTTCATCCAGAGCATTTGCATGCTACATCCAGCTGCTGCTATGTATTCAGCTTCTGTTGTTGATAGAGCTATTGTGGATTGTCTTTTGCTGGACCATGGGATCAGATTTTCTCCCAGAAACTGGCAGCTTCCAGAAGTTCTTTTACGTTCTACTCTGTCTCCAGCAAAATCAGCATCACAGTATCCTACTAAGCTGTAATCACTTGATTTTCTATAAAACAGACCCAGATTAGCAGTACCTTTCAGATACTTGAAAATTCGCTTAACTGCTGTTAAGTGAGATTCTCTAGGATCTGATTAGAATCTAGCACAAATTCAAACACTGAATAGAATGTCAGGCCTTGAAGTCGTCAGATAGATAAGAGAACCAATCATACCTCTGTAGACCTTCTGTTCTACCTTTTTACTTACCTCTTCTTTTTCCAGAATGCACGTGGGATGCATTGGAATCCTTGAGGGCTTACATTCTGAGAGATTAAATTCTTCAGAAGTTCTCTGACATATTTGCTCTGATGAATGTAAGTTCCTTCTGGAGTTTGATTAATCTGAATGCCTAGAAAGAATTTTAGTTCCCCCATTAGGCTCATCTCAAATTCTGCTTGCATACATTTAGCAAACTCTCTTCCCAGAGAGGGTTTAGTGGATCCAAATATAATGTCATCAACATAAATCTGACATACTAAGATGTCATTTTTAACTGTCTTACAGAACAAGGTTGTGTCCACTTTCCCTCTGGTGAATTCCTTTTCTAACAGGAAGTTACTTAGTCTTTCATACCAAACTCTGCGAGCTTGTTTCAGACCATAGAGTGACTTATTTAGTTTGAAAACATATTCTGTATTTTTGGAACTTTCAAAACCAGGGGGTTGGTGCACCTAAACCTCTTCTTCTATATAGCCATTTAAGAATGCACTCTTGACATCCATCTGATACAGAGTGATGCCTTTATTAACAGCAAATGAAATTAAAAGTATGATAGATTCTAACCTGGCAACTGGAGCAAAGGTTTCTGTATAGTCTATCCCTTCTTGCTGACTATAACCTTGTGCTACCAGCCGTGCTTTGTTTCTGATGACTTCACCTTGTTCGTTCAGTTTGTTTCTGAACACCCATTTTGTACCAATGACGTTGAATCCTTTTGGTTTGGGAACCAGATCCCATACGTTATTTCTTGTGAATTGATTTAGCTCCTCTTGCATTGCCAGAATCTAGTCATTGTCCAGAAGTGCTTCATCAATTGTTGTTGGTTCAATCAGAGAGACCAGTCCCATGAGGGATTCTTCAGAGTTTCTGAAGGTAGATCTTGTTCTGATTGGATCTTCCTTCCTTCCTAAGATTGTTTCTTCTGGATGATCAATGTTGCTTCTGGATGGTCTTTTCTGGAGTTGATCAACAGAAGGTGTTGGGTTGCTTGCAGTGATTCTTTCTGATGTTGAGGGAGTGTCTCTGTTGAGAGCCTTTGATGAGTTGTCTTCAGTACCTGTGAGTTCAACTTCCATATCTGCAAGAAATTCATTCTTCCTTGACTTTTGAGGGTCAAGCTTATCATCAAACCGAACACTGATTGACTCTTCAACAATCTTTGTTTCTGTATTGTATACTCTATACCCTCTTGAGCATTCAGAGTATTGTAACATAATACATTTTTGTGCTTTAGAGTCAAACTTGTTCAAATAATTTTTTGTATTCAAAATAAAACATGTACATCCAAATGGGTGAAAATCAGAAATGTTGGGCTTTCTGTTCTTCCACAATTCATATGGAGTCTTTTCCAGAATAGGTCTTATGGAGATTCTATTCTAAATGTAACACGTTGTGTTTATTGCTTCTGCCCAGAAGATCTTAGCAACGTTAGTCTCATTGATCATGGTTCTGGCCATTTCTTGCAATGTTCTGTTCTTTCGTTCTACAACTCCATTTTGTTGGGGAGTTCTAGGACAAGAGAAATCATGCAGAATGCCTTTGTCATTAAAGAATAATTCAAAGTCTTTATTTTCAAATTCTCCACCATGATCACTTCTGACTTTGACGATTCTAAGATCTTTTTCATTCTGAACTTGGTTGCATAAGGTAACAAACACAGAGTGTGACTCGTCCTTGTGCCTTAAGAACTTTACCCATGTCCATCTGCTATAGTCATCTACGATTACTAACCCATACTTCTTGCCACTGACTGAAGCAATTTTTACTGGTCCAAATAAGTCAATGTGCAGAAGTTCTAATGGCTTAGAGGTGGAAACAACATTTTTGGATTTGAAAGCAGGTTTTGCAAACTTGCCTTTCTGACATGCTTCACACAGAGCATCTGAATTGAACTTCAAGTTAGGAAGTCCTCTGACTAGATTGAGTTTGTTAGTCTGAGATATTCTTCTCATACTAACATGTCCCAATCTTCTGTGCCTGATCCATTGCTCATTGTTAACAGACATAAGACATTTTACATTCTGACTTTTCAGTTCAGAAAGTTTGATTTTATAAATGTTGTTTTTCCTCTTCCCATTAAATAGGATAGTCCCATCTTTCTGACTAACAGATTTGCATGAATTTTGATTGAAGATTATATCATAACCGTTATCACTTAATTGGCTTATGGATAACAAGTTATGCATTAATCCATCAACTAATAAAACATTACTTATAGAGGGAAGATTTCCATTACCTACTGTTCCAGAGCCAATAATCTTTCCCCTCTGATTGCCTCCAAAGCCTACGTGGCCTCCAGGCTTAAGTTCCAGGCTTTGGAACATATGACTTCTTCCCGTCATGTGTCGTGAGCAGCCAGAGTCCAAGTACCATGACTGGTGTCTTTGCTTTGCTGCTAAAGATATCTGCCACATGTATTATTTTATCCTTAGGTACCCACATTTTCTTGGGTCCTGATTTGTTAGTTTTACCAAAACTCTGGTTGAATTTTGGTTTGACAGAGTAATCACTACTTGTATATTTTATGTCATGTGTGTGCCTATATATAAAGTGTGAATCAAGTGGAGTACGTTTTATAACTAAATCCATGGCATTTTTGGTGTAGTAACCTTACCTTGATATTCTATCCCTTTTTTGCCATTTCTGCTAACTCCATAGATCATTGAAGCCATTTTGCTTCTGTCTATGTTTTTAGCCAGAAACTTCTGAAAGCTGTGATCATACTCTTTGATGATCTCATCAACATTGCTGGGAGTTTCAGGGATTATTTCCTTCTGAGAGTTTTGCAATTGGTTTTCTAATTTTGATATTTTATCTTTTAACTCAGAATTCTCCAATTTGAGACTCTCAGTCTTATCAGAGTCAGAAGCAAGATTCCTTTTCAGGTTTCTGAATTTGACTCTGATTTGTTGATACCTTTCCAGAATTTCATTAAGGCTTTCAGCGAATTCAGCCTTAGTAAAATTTATAGTAAAGTCAGGGAATACCTCTTCTGTATCTGATTCAGAGTCTGACTCAGAAGCTTCACTGTCTTCAGATACGTTTTTCCATGAGAGTTATGTTTGCTCTTTCATCATCTGATTCTGAGTCAGCTTCAGATGTGTCAGAATCATCCCATGTAGCCATGAGACTTTTCTTCTTTTCCTTGCCAAACTTCTTTTTGGGCTTCTCCTTCTGAAGCTTTTGGAAATCACTTTTGTAGTGCCCTTGCTCGTTACACTCATAGTAGATGATGTATTTGTTGTTTGGCTTTCTGTATCCTGAAGAGCCTTCAGATCTTTTGTGTCCAGAGGAGGATTCTGACCTTCTGTATCTGGAGGAAGATTCATTCTGATTTTCTGATCTTCTGGGATTCCTGAACTTCCTTGCCTCTGCTTCCACAGTTGTTTCACCCTTCTGGAGAGAAGAGACAGTTCATCTTCTTCTGATGAGGATCCATCAGAGGTTACTTCCACAACCTACAAAACTTTGGAGTCAGATTTTCTGTTAGATTTTAAAGCTAATGGCTTACCTTGCTTTTGAGGTTCATCTGCTTTTAGCTCTATCTCGTGACTTCTGAGGGAGATGACAAGTTCCTCCAGAGAGATTTTGTTGAGATCCTTGGCTAGTTTAAGCGCTGTAACCATTGGCCTTCACTGTTTTGGCAAGCTTCTGATGATCTTCTTAACGTGATCAGCAGTGGAATATCCTTTGTCAAGAACTTTTAGACTAGCAACAAGAATTTAGAATCTTGAAAACATAGCTTCTATTGATTCACTATCTTCCATCTTGAATGCCTCATACTTCTGAATGAGCGCAAGGGCTTTTGTTTCTTTGACTTGAATGTTGCCTTCATGCGTCATTCTCAGAGAATCAAACATATTCTTGGCAGTTTCTCTGTTTGATATTTTCTCATATTCTGAATATGAGATGACGCTGAGAAGAATTGTTCTGGCCTTGTGATGATTTCTGAACTCACGCTTTTACTGATCAAACATCATTTTCCTGTCAATCTTCTGACCACGTCCATCCACTGGGTGCGTGTATCCATCAGTCACCTTGTCCCACAGATCAACATCATGGGCCAGAAAGAAACTCTCAATTCTGTCTTTCCAGTAGTCAAAGTTTTTTCCATCAAATACTGGAGGTTTGCCACTGAATCCGTCCCTTTCTTCATTGTTGTCATTGCTGATGTTTTGACTTGGTCCTGCCATTGTGTTTTTCTGACGCTGGATCTTGTACTGACACGATTAAGTGTTGAAGCTCAGAACCAGGCGCTCTGATTCCAGTTGAAGATGTGAAAAACACAAGAGGGGGGGGGGGGGGGGGGTTGAATTGAAAAACTTAAATCAAAAGGCTTAACAACACAGTATTTTTATCTTGGTTCGTTTGATCTCAAACTACTCCAGTCCACCCGTCAAGGTGATTTCGCCTCTCTCCAACGAGGTCTTAATCCACTATTCTCAAAGGATTACAACAACTACTTTAACAACTATTAAAGTCTTCTTGAGTACAACCACAATCCAGTTAGTCTCAAGGAACTTCTTTTACAAATGATTGAACAAGTGTGTGTTGTTGTTTTCTTACAAAACTGTATATCACAACTGTGATAATTACACAAAATAAGCTTGGAATAAAATGAATTTGCTAAAGCTTTGAATATGCGTGGTTTGGATAGCTTGGCAAATTTTGAGTGCGTACTGTCATACCCCAAATTTGCCCGCCCTTTATTTCTACAATAAAAAAATTATTTTAAACCTGGTTTTTATAAATTTGATTTTTATTCGTTCTCAAGTCCAGTTAAAAATATAAAATTTATTTCAAATTATTTGTATTTTTAAATAACAAATACATGCTCATCTTCATGTACTTTTGATTGGCTTTTTATTTTGAATAAGTAACATAACACAATTGGTAAGGAATGAAACTTGTAAATATAAGGTCGCGGGTTCGAATCTCATCTTTGACATTCTTTTTTTTTACTAACTTTAAGTTTTCTTTTATTTCTTTATTAGAAAAAATCACAAAAAAGGCAAAATTAAATTTTTTTTAATCATTTAATATTAATTTTCGTTTTTCATTTTTTATTTTCGTATTTTCTAATTAATGGAATTTAAAAAAAAAAGTTTTTTTTGACATTTTTCAATTTTTATTCTAAAAATAACCAAAAAATTATAAAATAAAAAAGATTTTAAAAGATTTTAAAAATATTGTAATTTAGGATAGTTTTTATTTTTAGGAAGAAATCAATATAATTGATTAAAAATTTGAAATTAAATTAAATTTGATTTTAATTTTAGTTAATTATTTGATTATTATCTTTTTTATTTAACTTAATATTTTGTTATAAATAGAGGACAATTCATTTACAATATAAAAAAAAAACACAATTTCTCATAATTTCACTACACACTCTTCACAAACACATTCTCACACTTTCTTTTCAAAATTGTTTTCAAATACTATTGGTTTTTTTTTTACCGATGATTCAAATATGAGGCCCCCTCTTTTATTTTCAATGTTTAGTTTTTAACATATGATGAACATCTATCTGATGTTATAAGTTTTTTTAAATTATATTATACATTATATTCACTAACATTCACCTATTTCACACAATTTCTAAAACATTATTTTTATAATATTTCTAACATAAACAAAACCTTCCTCGCATTTTCTTTACACTGTTCGCATACACATAACGACCTACACATATATATCATTTCTAAATTTTATTCAAAAGACCATTGTTCACAAAATTTCTAACCATTTTATTCAAACCAAAATCCGTTAAAAACTAACATCACCACCATAACTATGAAATTGCAATCACCATAATTTTAGATCTGAAAAAAATTAACAACATCACTTTTGCTATAACAATAACATCAATACCATATAAATTCAACATAACAATGAATCAAAATCTGGAAAAATTGTGTGTTGTTGTCTTTTGTTTGTTTTTGTGTAGAAAAGAAGGAGAAGAAAACCGTAGAAACAATAGTAAAATCTCAACAACACACCCATCAGATCTGCATCACTCATCGCACCGTCAAAGAACCGCGAATCTGCGGCCTTCCTTATGCAATGGACGCGTCCATGATCCTTCGATCTCCTATTCTGTTCGCGCCCTCAACCTCCCTAACACCGCCCCTATAATAAGGTAAGTTTCTTCTATCGGTTTTGATTTTGTTCCTTTATGTGATATTTTTTTATATCTTGAGAAAGGAATAAGTTTTGATCTTGCGGATTAGAAGAAGAGAGAATGTTTAGTTTTAAATATGAGAAAAAATGGAAAAAACTTCTATCTACATTTGGTTTTACATATCATTCTTGTTCTTAATTTTGTTATTAATATTTTTATTTAAAACATGCTACGTGTCGAAGCCTGGTTGGATAATTCCAATATTTGAAAAGTCAATTCAATCTTATTTTAATACACGTGATCACATCAGTTTTATTCTCACCCTTTAATATAATTATTATAACTAGTAGGATAATAATTATTAGGTTCATTTGCTCTTGCACAACATTGGGGTACTGGTTGTTTCAAACTGCAAGAATTTTATTTAATATTATATCTCTAAGTTTTGATCTACCTTTTTATTTGGTAATTGAATGTATAGTTAGTGTTATGGTCAAAATACAAACAAATCACACCCCTTAGCCTTATGGGCCAAGTCCAATATCTGGACTTGGACCCTTACTCATGCGCACCCCTGTTTTTCTAACCTATTCAAACCAACACCTCCTCCCCTGCATTGGGCCTGAATTCAATATCTGAATTCAGGGCCTTGTTACATACACCCCTCTATTTTGCTAGCCCAACATTAATTTGCACCCCCTGCATTTTTTAATCATTTTATTTTTATTATTTTATTTATAATTATTATTTACTATTATTATTATTATAAAATCACATCTATTTTCTCAACTCATCAAAATATTTTATTTATTCTATTGCATTAAAAATCATTTTTTATCATGCATTAATAAAGACATTTTTATAATTAGCACATTAAAAAATATTCAATCAACAATAAAATCATTTTCATAATAAAATTAAAAAAATCAATCTCTAGTAAAATAATTAGATTTATTAGGTTGATTACATTATTTTTTATAAATAATTAATTTAGTAAAATTATTTAAGATGATTGGTAAAATAACCTTGTACATAAATCCAAACACTATTCAGAATTAAATTAATTCAATAATGGGATTGGTAGATTTTTCATCCACCGTTGTCCTCGAATAAGTGATTGATTGACCCATCGTCTATCAGTCAATTATATAATAATCAAAATATTAAAACCCATACAACTCACCAACTTTTCCATCTGCGAGCGACACGTGGCCAATATTTGGACACGTGATGAGGAGACTATATCAGACTCCATCGCTCTACGTCTTAAAAATACTCAAACAAACATCAAATAAGTTTTCGTAATAAATTAATTCAATATTAATTTTTGAAAAAAGAATACGAATAATTTTGAATCAACCGCGCACTTGGTCTAACAAACTCCGCTTTTCAGACTCTTAGACTACATATGCGGGAAATTCAAATATATTCCGCAATCCATAAAAAAACACAAATCAACTGCGAACTACGAAAATGAGACTTTGATTCCTCCTAAGGAGGATACGTAGGCATACGATCAAAAATCGTTACGAGTCCCGCTAACTAAAATCAAACCCTTTTCCTTAATTAATAATTAAAACCCTATTTCTTAAACATCTCACTTCTAAACCTAGTATCCTTGCGAACAAGGTAGATAAGGGGTGCCTAACACCTTCCCCTCGTCTAGAACTGAGTCCAAATCTAGAATCTCTGAACTTTAGGGTTATTCCTTTATACTATTAGGATAAAAATTAAGGGTGACGACTCTAATTTAAAAACCAGTTGCAACAGTTGGCGACTCTGCTGGGGAATCAACTCTAGGTTTAGAAGCCTCAACTTTAGGTTTTAGGGTTTTTCTTTATTTTTGGGTTTTATTCTTTCCTGTTTAATTATTTATTTATTTTATTTATTATTTTTTATTATTAATTATACTTATATACCTGTGGTGGGATTTATAATTTTGCAAAAAAAATTATTCTCAAAAACCTTAGAAAGAAGGTTCGTCTATTAGCCAAGGGGTTACATTAACCCTATGAGTTTATGTGACGACTTCGCCTAGAGTCGGTGGAACTCCACAAAAGGAATACCTCTCGAGAGACATCCTCTTGGGAAGTAGGACTTTATAATGATACCTATGACTCTTTGTACGACCTTTAAACCAGAAACTCATGATAAAGACCTTTCATGACCTAGAGACGAAAGTTTTGGTCTGTAAAGAGACTCCGCTTAAGGGAGGCCCTTGTGCCTTTCCCTCTAGTGTCATTCATGATACCCTTAAGGAAGCCACCTTATGGGGAGGATAGAATATATGTAGGCCAATACTAAGAACCTACCTTATAAGGATACCTTTCACAAATCCCACTACAATCTGCAAGGGTTATCCCTTTATTCACTACTATCTCTAGCCCGTGGGGCTTCCATCTTTATCATCATCCATGTCCTGTAGGGACTCCTCGTTGTCTTTCATTAGGCCATAATCCTAAAAAATTCCTGCCTATCTCAATCTCTGAGATAATGTAGGACATCATCAAATCTATGTCTATTATCATCTTCGCCCGTAAGGAGTCCCTGCCTGCTTCAATTTCTGAGACAGAGTAGGATATCATCATAAAACTTGTACAGGGTACCCCTACATCTACCATCATACTATATCTACATCGCATTTCATATTCATTAAATTTTCATACCCAAGCATTTTCATACGTTTTCATTCTTCATCCATCTGCATAAAACTCACATCTCTTCCATCTGAGAAATTTCAACAATAACCTGACAAGGTGATTCCCGAATACTCAGAACGAACTCGAGATAACTTACGAAGCAAGTGTAAAATTAGATACAACAATGGAAGAAGTTAAATAAGCCACAACTGAGGACGTCATTACACCTCAAGGAGACACTCAAGCTCGACCTCATCCTGTACAAGCTGCCATGGAGAACCTTGATGTGCAAGCACACGCCATTTTCCGAGACGGATATACTCCATCCCAGAATCAATTGAGTATCATCAATTTGCATTCCCTACGCCAAAACCTCAAGGGGAAAACTTGACCATGAATACTAAAGAATTCAAAAATCTTGAGGACGCCAAAAGATATCGCATACTAGAAGAGAGGCTTAGCGCCATGGAAGGACAGGACACTCATGACTTTGATGTTTCTGCCTTATGTTTGGTTGAAGACGTGGTATTTCCCCTGAAATTTAAGATGCCAGATTTCGAAAAGTACAAAGGGTCTAGTTGCCCTAAGACCCATTTGAAGATGTATGTTAGGAAGATGGCAGCATACCCACGCGACAACAAATTGCTTATCCATTATTTTCAAGACAACCTTAGTGGAGTATCATTAGAATGGTATACACAATTGGAAAGAAACCACGTTCCCACATGGAATGACTTGGCTGTATAATTTCAGAGGCATTATCAATACAACACCGACATGGCTCCAAGTTGCACGAAATTGCAAGATTTATCTAAGAGGAGCAACTGATCCTTCAAAGAATACGCATAGAGATGGAGGGAGCTGGCTGCTTGAGTACAACCGCCTTTATTGGATAAGGAGTTAATAGACATGTTCGGGTGTACTCTACAAGGTCAGTATTATATATTGGGAAGTATATCATCACACTTTTCTGACCTAGTAATAGTTAGGGAGCACATCGAGAATGTCATCAAGACTGGAAAAATCCAGAGCATCTCGAGTGACTCGACTAGTGAATCCCTTAGATATTTTTAAGTGGGAGAATAAAATGAAACAAGTGCGATATGGGAAAGTTATCAATATCCCGAAACCCCGTCTCCTGTGCCTTATCATCAATATTCATGTGCAGTAGATGCTCAGTGCCAACAACCATCCTCCGGTCTGCAACACCAGCATCCATGACCTATACCACATAACCAACAGATTAAGATTTCACCTCAACATCGATGTCAGAATCGGCAGGCTCAGAATCGAAACAATCATCATCAACGCCCAAATCAGCATAGGTATCCAAACAGCCAAAAAGGGGAAAGTCACTGGTTTGACCCGATCCATATGACATACAGTCAATTATGGTCATATCTGGTCCAAAATTCAGCAATGACCCCTAGATAAACTAGATCCATGAAGTCTTCATTTCCTCCTTGGTACAACTCAGATGTTCAATGTGAGTTTCATGATGGTTTAGCGGGGAATTCAATTGAAGAATGCAATTCATTCAAAGAAGCGGTGCAAGAGCTGATTGATAATAATCAATTAACTTTTGAAGAAGATGGTCCGCATATGATGGAAAATCCCTTGCCCTGATTGGTGGATCATTACATAAGCTTATCTCCAGGATAATTAGGCTTTATCATTTCAAATTGTAATTTCCTTTTTGCTAAGTGTTATTTGTTATAAACTTTGTACTCTTTGGTCAAGTAATTTTAATAAAATAAGCATGCATGTTTTTGAAATCGATTCATTCCATGAATAATCAACGACTTTCCATTTCACTCTTCTTTTCCATTTTTAAATTAACAAACTTCGATGGAGAATGATGAAAATACAAAATAATCGAATTTTTCTGACGTATGCTTTTTAATAGTAAGGCTTAGCTGACGATGCAAGGCATTATTTCAATCCCTAGACAGTGGAGATATAAGGAGATAATATGTAGTCAACCCCCTCGAGCCAGAAGTTAGAGTTCTTTCTATTCTCTAAAAAACCCTTAATCTTAACCAGGGGCAGGGTAGATTTCAATTAATTCGAAGATGCATTCATATCCCAGGAGAATCAAAACAATCTAAGCAAAGGTTCAAGCATATATCTTTCCTCGATACATCATCGAGATAACGGTCTAAGCAAAGGTTCAAGCATATCTCTTTCCTCGATACATCATTGAGAAAACAACCTAAGCAGATATTCGAGCACATCATTTTCCCCGCGTTCATCACCCAAGATTGAGGAATCAATAAAAATAAAGTCCAAGACACCCTTCTTCCTCAATCAAGATCGAAGAAATGATGTAGATGAAGCTTACAACAATCAGCATGGTAGTCACAATTTTCAAAAGCAAAAGCAAAAAAAAAAAGAAATTCAATAAATATAGAGAAAGCCCGCTAACTCAAAGCAAATCAATACTTGACTTAGGTAAAAATTAATGCATCCCAATGGATCTAAGAAAAGAATTCAAAAAAATTGGTCCATGCAAAAATAAGGGATTGAAAACAATAAATTGAAGAACAATCTTGTGACTACCACCTTAAGAACCATCAAGGCTTCTCATCAACGCTTGGATCTTATCAACGCTTGGATCTTATTAATACTCATATCTTATCAATGCTTTTCATCGGCGCTTGGATCTTTGCCTACGCTTCTCATCATCTGCGCGACTACAAAACTTCTCTTGGGGATTAAACACATCCATTGGATTAATTGAACTTAGGATTGGAGAACATCAAGGAGAATGGGGTGGGATAAATTAATTTTGAGCCTTATATCTTTTGTTTCTTAAACCATGAACCATGGCCACGTTACAACCTTTAAAATTCCTAATTGAGGCTAGGTTCACTATGAAAGAATATTCAGCAAGATTTGTGTTAAATTGACTCCCATGTTTGTAAAAATCATTTCTAACTACTTCGCTTCTTCGAATATTCATCTTCTAATCTTCCATTTCTATTCAAATAATCCATTTCAAGAACGTGCATGTGCATCAAACAAAATTACTTTTTCGAAATGTACAATTTTATCTATGAACCAATACTTAACATAAAAGAGATTTCAAGAAGGTCTGATCAAAGGCCATCCTTTCCAAGAAGCTCCTAACTGGGGCAAAAGCATCTAAGGGGATCCCTATAAACAAGGGCATAGACTAATGATCATAGGGGTATATCACATGAAGATAATATTGACAAGGGGCGATCATTCATAGGTTCAATCAACTTGGATCAAATTTTAAAGCACTGTTCAACAAGGTGCATATCTTTCGAAGAAGCATTCATGCCACGAAAGGATATGACTCGGTTTCCTAGTTTTAATAAACCTCTCAAGGCCTGGAAGCAGGGGCAACTTTCCGAGATTCAAATGTTGGGGCAGTGCGTACCAAGTTCATCCTACTGCATGTAGGGTCCAAATTCTTCAAGCAACTTCAAGTATAAACTTTTCAAGCTTCGAATAATTGGGGAAATCTATGTCAAGTTCATGGTAAAGTCTGAGTTCTTTCTAAGGATACTTCCTCCGGATCTTGAAGATTGAGGGGCATGTCTTTCAAAATTCAAATGTTGGGGAAAACCACTGCGAGGCTCGATCAAAAAAGAAGTTGATACAAAAGGGTCC
Source organism: Vicia faba (assembly GCA_948472305.1). Taxonomy (NCBI): domain Eukaryota; kingdom Viridiplantae; phylum Streptophyta; class Magnoliopsida; order Fabales; family Fabaceae; genus Vicia; species Vicia faba. The sequence continues at coordinate 467,461,664 of OX451736.1, forward strand.
ATCAAAGCCAAGCATTTTTCAGGAGTCTTTTAATCAGGGGCATAATGCAAAATATTAGGGTCATTCACATTATGATCAAACTTTTTCCAAGCTCATATTAAAGATAATCTCCTCTAGGACCCTACCAACAAATTAGGAAAAACAGTTCATACAAAAGCAAGCTCTCTTCATACTTTCACATACCTCTGGTGGACCTCTCTTCTACGTCAGCAATCTTCGAGTTCGAAACAAGTATCAGGGAATCATGCAAGCACAACACTCAACCATAATGTGACAAGCAACCTTGTTGCATAAACAAACCTCCATGCTTTAATCATCCATAACCCATCACAGGGGAACCATTCAAAAAATATCCAATTCATAATCATAAAGCATAAGGTTGCATAAATCATGCATTAGGGCTCCTAGATCCAAAACCAAGCCATACTATCATCTCATTCATCTACGCATTCCAACAGCATGGGTCGATCGTATCTCAAAAAGCCTAACTACGCATTTGCATTTCAAAGTCCAACATCCATTTACATATATCCAAGTCATTCATCACATTTCATCCATCAATCAATCATTACATACATCAATCAATTCACACCTCAATCAATCATTACATACATCAATCAATCATTACATGCATCAATCAATCATTACATTCCATGCACCAATCAAATTTGCACGCATAGCATGAAACCTCGTTTTATGTAAAGGCAATCATCATCGGCAATCAAGCTACCAATTCTACATAGAATCTCGGCAGTAGATTCCTCTTGTTGATCACGGCAGGTGATTTTTTGGAAAACCTAGGCAAGAGGTAATCTTTTAACAGAATCTCGGTAATAGATTCCCCTGGTTGATCACGGTAGGTGATTTTCCAGAAAACCTCGAAATGAGGTAATCTTTCAACAGAATCTCGGAAGTAGATTCCCCCGGTTGATCACGGAAGGTTATTTTCAAGAAAAACTTGGCAGGAGGTAATCTTTCGACATAATCTCGGCAGTAGATTCCTTGGAAATCTTGGCAGCAGATTTCCCACTAAGAGCCTCACATCAAGCATGATGTACGCAAAATCTCAAGATCATTTGCAACATTTGGTGCATCTAACATACAGAAACACCAAAGAGAATTTGATAAATCATCAAAAGTTTATTCTAGTTAGAAGAACAGCGAAGGAAAATCCATGCCTACACCCATGTCCACGCCAATTTCTATGCACATGCCTACGTCCATGACTACACCAACGTCCACGTCCATACCTATGCATGCGTCTACGATACAGACATTAAGATCTCGTAAACATCTCTCACCAAATCCAAATCCACTTGGAGATACAATAAGGGCAGACAACACTGTTGAGGAGTTGGTGACTACGAGAACCCAATTGGTTTACCAAAAAAAATATCGATCAAAAGCATACACATACAAACATTTGGGGTATACATCACACTCGAATAACATACCAGTTTAGGACATTATGCATACATGGCATTTTGCAAAGCTACTCTGGTTAAGATTGCAAATTCTTTTGGGGTTCATTTTCTTCATGTTGATAATGGTTGAGACGACACGACCAATATCATCATGAATTTGGGGTTTCTTTTTCTTCATGTTGATAATGGTTGAGACGACACGACCAATATCATCATGAACTTGGGGTTTATTTTCTTCATGTTGATAATGGTTGAGACGACACGAGCAATATCATCATGAATTTGGGGTTCATTTTCTTCATGTTGATAAAGGTCGAGATGACACGACCAATATCATCATGAATTTGGGGTTCATTTTATTCATGTTGATAATGGTTGAGACGACACGACAAATATCATCATGAACTTGGGGTTTATTTTCTTCATGTTGATAATGGTTGAGACGACACGACCAATATCATCATGAATTTGGGGTTTATTTTCTTCATGTTGATAATGGTTGAGACGACATGACCAATATCATCATGAACTTGGGGTTTATTTTCTTCATGTTGATAATGGTTGAGACGACACGACCAATATCATCATGAATTTGGGGTTCGTTTTCTTCATGTTGATAATGGTTGAGATGACACGACCAATATCATCATGGATTTGGGGTTTATTTTCTTCATGTTGATAATGGTTGAGACGACACGACCAATATCATCATGAATTTGGGGTTCATTTTATTCATGTTGATAATGGTTGAGATGACACGACAAATATCATCATGGATTTGGGGTTTATTTTCTTCATGTTGATAATGGTTGAGACGACACGACCAATATCATCATGAGTTTGAGGTTTATTTTCTTCATGTTGATAATGGTTGAAACGACACGACCAATATCATCATGAATTTGGGGTTCATTTTCTTCATGTTGATAATGGTTGAGACGACACGACCAATATCATCATGGATTTGGGGTTTATTTTCTTCATGTTGATAATGGTTGAGACGACACGACCAATATCATCATGAGTTTGGGATTTATTTTCTTCTTGTTGATGGTTACGGTTGAGACGACACAACTAACCTCATCGGTGAACTTTGGGTTCCATCGCTTCAAATCTAGCATATTGCATTTGGCTATCGAATATTGGTTGAGGGCTGACACAACCAGCATCGTCATTCCAAGTCCAAATATCTGGTTTCAAGCTTTTTCAATTATTTATCCCCTAGGTTGCGATAGATATGCGAATCTTCAAGGTTATATTATTCATCCCCTAGGTTGTGGTGGATAACGTAAGCCAACCCCTGTTGTCTTTTATCCCCTAGGTTGTGATAAATGCACAGGTTCATCCTCGTACTGTTTACTCCCTAGGTTGTAGTAAACATAAATAAATTGGTGTAAATCCATCGCATCAGTCTCCATGCAGTAATGTGTTATCAAGCTTTATGTTGTTCATCCTCTAGGTTGCAATGAATATACAAAATCTGCGTCACAAACTTACTATATCAGTCTCCTAGCATTAGTAAATTAGCTTTTTAAACTCGTACCATTTACCTCCTAGGTTATGGTAAATAAGCAAAATCTTACAATCTCTCAGATACCGACGAGTTATCTGCGTTGTCGAGTCTTGATTCTAACCCACTTTGGTCCAAACGCTGGTAAGATGATACATCATCATCTATGCCTATTATTCACACTCATAAGAATGTTGTACAACGTATTCTTATATTAGCTCCGACAAATCTTAGGGTTTTCCAATATTTAATAAACTTCTGATTAAACACGCGAGACCTGCGTATTCTCGCACTATTCAATCGAAAGATGATTAAATAGGGGCAGCTGTCATACCCCAAATTTGCCCGCCCTTTATTTCTACAATAAAAAAATTATTTTAAACCTGGTTTTTATAATATTATTTAATTTTTATTCGTTCTCAAGTCCAGTTAAAAATATATAATTTATTTCAAATTATTTGTATTTTTAAAATACAAATACTTGCTCATCTTCATGTACTTTCGATTGGCTTTTTATTTTGAATAAGTAACATAGCACAATTGGTAAGGAATGAAGCTTGTAAATATAAGGTCGTGGGTTCGAATCTCATCTTTGACATTCTTTTTTTTTTTGACTAACTTTTAGTTTTCTTTTATTTCTTTATTAGAAAAAAATCACAAAAAAGGCAAAATTGAATTTTTTTTAATCATTTAATATTAATTTTCGTTTTTCATTTTTTATTTTCGTATTTTCTAATTAATGAAATTTAAAAAAAAATAGTTTTTTTTTTACATTTTTCAATTTTTATTCTAAAAATAACCAAAAAATTATAAAATAAAAAAGATTTTAAAAATATTGTAATTTAGGATAGTTTTTATTTTTAGGAAGAAATCAATATAATTGATTAAAAATTTGAAATTAAATTAAATTTGATTTTAATTTTAGTTAATTATTTGATTATTACCTTTTTTATTTAACTTAATATTTTGTTATAAATAGAGGACAATTCATTCACAATATAAAAAAAAAAAAAACACAATTTCTCATAATTTCACTACACACTCTTCACAAACACATTCTCACACTTTATTTTCAAAATTGTTTTCAAATACTATTGGTTTTTTTTGACCGATGATTCAAATATGAGGCCCCCTCTTTTATTTTCAATGTTTAGTTTTTAACATATGATGAACATCTATCTGATGTTATAATTTTTTTTAAATTATATTACATATTATATTCACTAACATTCACCTATTTCACATAATTTCTAAAACATTATTTTTATAATATTTCTAACATAAACAAAACCTTCCTCACATTTTCTTTACACTGTTCGCATACACATAACGACCTACACATATATATCGTTTCTAAATTTTATTCAAAAGACAATTGTTCACAAAATTTCTAACCGTTTTATTCAAAACAAAATTCGTTAAAAAACTAACATCACCACCATAACTATGAAATTGCAATCACCATAATTTTAGATATGGAAAAAATCAACAACATCACTTTTGCTATAACAATAACATCAACACCATATAAATTCAACATAACAATGAATCAAAATCTGGAAAAATTGTGTGTTGTTGTCTTTTGTTTGTTTTTGTGCAGAAAAGAAGGAGAAGAAAACCGTAGAAACAATAGCAAAATCTCAACAACACACCCATCAGATCTGCATCACTCATCGCACCGTCAAAGAACCGCGAATCTGCGACCCTCCTTATGCAATGGACGCGGCCATGATCCTCCGATCTCCTATTCTGTTTGCGCCCTCAACCTCCCTAACACCTCCCCTATAATCAGGTAAGTTTCTTCTATCGGTTTTGATTCGGTTCCTTTATGTGATATTTTTTATATCTTGAGAAAGGAATAAGTTTTGATCTTGCGGATTAGAAGAAGAGAGAATGTTTAGTTTTAAATATGAGAAAAAATGAAAAAAAGCTTCTATCTACATTTGGTTTTACATATCATTCTTGTTCTTAATTTTTTATTAATATTTTTATTTAAAACATGCTACGTGTCGAAGCCTGGTTGGATAATTCCAATATTTGAAAAGTCAATTCAATCTTATTTTAATACACGTGATCACATCAGTTTTATTCTCACCCTTTAATATAATTATTATAACTAGTGGGATGATAATTATTAGGTTCATTTGCTCTTGCACAACATTGGGGTACTGGTTGTTTCAAACTGCAAGAATTTTATTTAACATTATATCTCTGAGTTTTGATCTACCTTTTTATTTGGTAATTGAATGTATAGTTAGTGTTATGGTCAAAATACAAACAAATCACACCCCTTAGCCTTATGGGCCAAGTCCAATATCTGGACTTGGACCCTTACTCATGCGCACCTCTGTTTTGCTAACCTATTCAAACCAACACCTCCCCCTGCATTGGGCCTGAATTCAATATCTGAATTCAGGGCCTTGCTACATACACCCCTCTATTTTGCTAGCCTAACATTAATTGCACCCCTTGCATTTTTTAATTATTTTATTTTTATTATTTTATTTATAATTATTATTTACTATTATTATTATTATTATAAAATCACATATATTTTCTCAACTCATCAAAATATTTTATTTATTCTATTGCATTAAAAATCATTTTTCATCATGCATTAATAAAGATATTTTTATATTTAGCACATTGAAAAATATTCAATCAATAATAAAATCATTTTCATAATAAAATTAAACAAATCAATCTCTAGTAAAATAATTAGATTTATTAGGTTGATTACATAATTTTTTATAAATAATTAATTTAGTAAAATTATTTAAGATGATTGGTAAAATAACCTTGTACATAAATTCAAACACTTTTCAGAATTAAATTAATTCAATAATGGGATTGATAAAATTTTCATCCACCGTTATCCTCGAATAAGTGATTGATTGACCCATCGTCTATCAGTCAATTATTCAATAATCAAAATATTAAAACCCACACAACTCACCAACTTTTCCATCTGCGAGCGACACGTGGCCAATATTTGGACACGTGATGAGGAGACTATATCAGACTCCATCGCTCTACGTCTTAAAAATACTCAAACAAACATCAAATAAGTTTTCGTAATAAATTAATTCAACATTAATTTTGAAAAAAAGAATACGAATAATTTTGAATCAACCGCGCACTTGGTCTAACAAACTCCGCTTTTCACACTCTTAGACTACGTATGCGGGAAATTCAAATATATTCTGCAATTCATAAAAAAACACAAATCAACCGCGAACTACGAAAATGAGACTCTGATTCCTCCTAAGGAGGATACGTAGGCATACGATCAAAAATCGTTGCGAGTCCCGCTAACTAAAATTCAAACCCTTTTCCTTAATTAATAATTAAAACCCTATTTCCTAAACATCGCGCTTCTAAACCTAGTATCCTTGCGAACAAGGTAGATAAGGGGTGCCTAACACCTTCCCCTCGTCTAGAACCGAGTCCAAATCTAGAATCTCTGAAATTTAGGGTTATTCCTTTATACTCCCTTCCATTAGGATAAAAATTAAGGGTGGTGACTCTAATTTAAAAACCAGTTGCAATACGTACGTACGTGCTTCTTTTCACAAGCAGACCTGTTATATAGGCAAGCAAGGATACGTTGTCCATAAAGCAGGTTTTAATGATAATAATGCACTTTCCTTTTGTAGAAGATCTTTGTCTGAAGAAAGCCGTTAGCATTTAATTCTGTCTTGAATAACCAGTATCGCTTCAGAGTCTTCTTTGTTGTACCTACTGATAACGCTTCAGAGTGTTGATGACTTGGTAAAGATGTCTTTGATCAGAGTCAGAGTGTATTTGTTTAGGCGTAGATTCTGGTCATCAATCTTCAGCGTATAATCTGGTAGCTTCAGCGTGTAGTTTGGTAGCTTTAGCGTATAACACATATTTCTGATCTTCTGATGCTGATTCCATTCTGATGCTGATTCCATCAGAACTTCTGCATATATAAAACATAATTTCTAAGGAGCATAATTGTTCTTTGTATATAACTTTGAAATAATTTATTCTTTGTATTTTGTTATCATCAAAACTCTAATCAAGGGTTGCAGAATCAAACTATATTCTAACACCTTTGCTATATGGGGGATTGATATGATTGGGGAAATCAAGCCAACAGCCTCTAATGGACACCGCTTCATCTTAGTGGCCATTGATTATTTTACAATGTGGGTGGAGGCAGCTTCCTTCACTTCCGTTACCAAGAACGTTGTCGCCCGGTTCATCAAGCAGAATCTCATCTGTCATTACGGTATCTTGGAGAAGATCATTACAGAAAATGGTACAAACTTGAATAATACTATGATCACCTCCTTGTGCGAGCAATTCAAGATCCAGCATCACAATTCTTCCCCTTACCAGCCGAAGATGAATGGTGTTGTCGAAGCCGCGAATAAGAACATTAAAAATATCATACAGAAGATGACAGTCATATACAAAGACTGGCATGAGATTCTACCTTTCGCTCTCCACGGGTATCGTACCACAGCTCGCACGTCAACTGGGGTAACGCCCTATTCTCTGGTATACGGCATGGAGGTTATCTTGCCCATTGAGGTCCAGATCCCCTCTTTGATAATTATGAAGGATGCAGGGATGAATGAAGATGATTGGGTCCAGACTCAACTTGATCAACTAAACTTGATTGATGAGAAAAGGCTTACCGTTGTCTGTCATGGTCAAATGTATTGAAAACGGATGATCAAGGCTTTCAACAAAAAGGTCAGACGCCAAGTGTATCGAGTTAGGGATCTGGTGATCAAACATATCATACTACCGCAAGGTGACCCCATGGGAAAATAGACTCCTACATACGAAGAACCATTTATAATCAAAAACATTTTCTCTGGTGGAGCAATGATCTTGACCACCGTGGATGGTGATGACTTGTCGCGCCCTGCGAACGCAGACATAGTAAAAACATACTACGCATAAGAGACCCTCTAGGTTGACACACCTAGGTAAAATGAGGGCATCCCGAAGAACCAAAAAGGTTCGGGATAAATTAGGGATAAAACAAAAAAAATCTGTACACCCGGTAAGTTGAAAAACCGAAAGGGCGACTTGGGTAAAAAAGGGTTTCCCAGTGGACTGAAAACCCGAAAGGGTGGTCCAGGCAAAAGTTAGGGAATTAAAGCGTATGACTATGTCCCGTCAGATCACCTTACGGACAACCTTTGGCTTCAACTGGAAAACTCATAGTTTCTGATCAATTCAATCATCTTCAGACGAGGCAACAAATAAACAAGATGCTCAGAGATACGAAGGATATAGCAGAATGGGAACCCCATGGGATTATTGCACATAGCTATCTTTTCTTTGTATTAAAATTTTTATTTTTTTACAACGGCATTCTCTTACTAGAATGTTTGTCTCATTGTACAAAAATACTTACTCGAAGTCAATACAAAGATATCCCTTTGAAAGTGCAAAAAACTATCTGTTTTTCTTTTCGCTTGTATTTTGTTTACAAAAACGTCCATCGATTCATTTTTGAACATATGCATTTGAATATAATTACTGTTTGCAAATAAATAAAATAGAAAGACAATCACTGGTGACTTTAAGAGGTAGGGAAATCTCTCTATGCTATTTCCATAATCCCCCGCAGTGTGCAGTTCAATCCCCAGCAGAACAGAGCTCCTAGTTATCAAATCCCCAGTAGAAGTTATCAAATTTCTCCCAATTCCCTAGGCAGGATTTTTTCAAGCAGTACACAGCATTCCCCTTATAACAGAGTTTATCTCTCCAAGCAAAATTTCATCAATGTTTAAACTTCGTAACATGAAGACTTATACTCCGTATACTCAGCAACAGTCAGGGATTTATTTTCCCCAATCCAACAAGCAGTGCAGCAGATTAGCTCACATACGCATACATCGCATCCATATATCATAAACATCGATAACACGAATGCATTATACCTTGCATTTCATACAACATAACATTGCATTTTAGCTAACATTTTACCTTTTTCAAGATGAGATTAATCAACGGCTACCATTAACAATGTTCAAAGTCTTCAGATATAGTTCAGATACGCTCCAGACACGGATGCCATTCTGATATTCATTCAGATTCTTTTTCAGATACAGTTCAGATACGCTCCAGACACGGGTGCCATTCTGATAGTCATTCAAATTCAGCTCTCAGATACAGTTCAGATACGCTCCAGACACGGACGCCATTCTGATACTCATTCAAAGTCTCTTTCAGATACAATACAGACACACTTCAGACACGAACGCCATTCTGATACTCATTCAAAGTCTCTTTCAGATACAATTCAGATACACTCTAGACGTGGACGCCATTCTGATATTCATAAGATACAATACAGATACGCTCCAAACATGGACGCCATATCGATACTCATTCTTTCAGCTTACAAATTACAATTCAACAAACACTCTTGGATGGCATCTACAAGCCCATCTCCAACAACTTTCTATGATCTCTCCAAATGGCATCTTAAGCCCATTCCCTATGCCATCACATCGCCTAGTGCAAATTTCTAGGCACTCTAGTGTCCAATCATCTTCCACCTTCAAGTCACGAATGACAAATCATGCCAATCTAACTCTTCAGGATTAAGAAGATTGAACAGGGGAATCTGTTTTACCCTAAAATTTTCCCTCTCACTTATCAAGAATTTGCTCATAAGATCTCCTTTGGCTCAAGACTGCACTAAGGTTGATCAACTCAAGTCACCTCCTTAGGCACTGATGACCAAAATTAGGGTTTAAGTTTGCACAAGGATTTTTGAGCTTCCAATTCCCCATATGACTTTCATGGATCATTATGGACCCTCAAGATCACTCATGTCAAGTTTTAAGCTTTGAATCACATTTTTGCTTAGTCAATTGAGCAATTGACCTAAAAACCAGTTGTATTGAGAAAAAAGTCAACCATGGCCAATTTACAGTCAAACTTCATAATTTTTTATCCACTTCAACATTTTAGACTCATATGTATCATTTGATCAAGTTTGGACCACAGAACCTCAAGAAATTTGGTCAAATCTCCAAAAGGGCAAAATGGTCAAAATTAGGGTTTTGACTGAGAAAAGGGCAATTTCTGATTTTTGACCTAGAAAGTGGTCAATTGGTTTAAGGAATGATATCAAGAGTCAAATTTCATCATTTTGACCAAATGGCATGGTTCAAAGCATTTCAAGCCCATTGGATTGACAGATGAATTTTTCAATCAACTGATCAAAAGTCAATCGTATACTGAAAAGTCAAACTTTGACTTTTTGATCAAATTCAAGTGCCAAAGATCATAATTCATCAAAACATGTAAAAATATGAAAATTATTCATCAATAAATCAAAAAGTCAAGATTTCATTTTGAAAAGTCAAAATTTCTAAACTTAGAAATTTTTCTAAGTCTTGGAAATTTCATGTTTTTTCATAACTTTGAGCCAATTTTTCACCATGATGCAAGATGATTCAAGAAAAACTTACAACATGAAAGTTGTAGATCTCCATGAAATCTACAATTGTTCTTTACACAACTCCTTCTAAAAATTCTTGGATCTCAAGTTATGATTTTATGAACATAGGGTCATGAAACTAAACACTTAGTGAAATTTTGCCCTAATTTAACCAGGATTTTGACCTAACTTCAGTACACTTTTCACATAGTTCCAAGGGGAATCTTCAAAAGAAATTCAAATATGGGTTCTGGAGCACATTTCAAGCTTTCCAAAATAATCAAGAACTCCTTGAGATCATTCTTGAGGAGGGAGAATCGAAGAGATGAAATTAGGGTTTTGTCACTTGAATTACAAGTCATTTTTGATGAACACTTGAACCAAATCCATGCTAGGCTGCATAATCCTTGCTTTGCAGGCCTCAAACTTGTTTGTCACTCCATAATTAAATGTTTACACTGCTGTTAGTGCTTTGATCCAAGCAATTGAGCTATTATCCAAGTTGCATTTCCATTTATGGCACAAAGTTAACAATGCCATTCTTGTAAAGCAAGCTTTTTGCATAAAGTTCACATTGAGCCTCTAACTTGTTCCCTTTGATCACACTCCATCCACAAAGTAAGAAGCAATCTTGTTTAAAGCATAACCACTCTATCTTAGCAAGTACACAAGGCATGGAAACTTGTTTTGTCAAAATATCACATGTTTAACTTAAACATGTGAATTTGAATTCTGATCAACTATAGCACTCAAAACTTGTTGCTTATAAATAGAGTCACTATTTGTGAGCTAGAACACGAGCTTGAACACCCTGAATTACACCAAAACTCTCTCAAATCAGAAATTTCACAAAAACTCCATTATTGCACAGTTTTTGGCCTTGAACATCAAACTCCCATTTCCCTCGTGCGTTTCTTGGCCTTTTAGTTTCTAAAGCTTCCTTACATCAAATACAACTCATCCCCGTCCTTATTCCAGAACTGTAATACCATTTACCATAACTTCCATAACCAAAAAACAGGGTCTGCAACTTGACTTCTCCAGGCCATTTCAACCATCCATTGTTCAAGCTAACCATTGCATTAGCTTCTTAGGACCTCAAGGAAGCTAACCTGATCATCACCATCACTTGAAACAAGCTCAAACTTGAAACACGATTTCCAGTTTTGAGGTATGTTTTCTCAACTTGGAACTCTTCATACATGCATCATCAATAGTTTATTTGTGAATAAAACATGTAGATATCATTGCCCTGAAGCTAACCATGTCCTTAGTTTCCATTAATTTTGCTTGAGCTTAGAGAATTTTGAAACTGAAACTTATGAAATTTTTAGGGTTCAGATTAGGGCCATTAAAATTCTTGCTTATCTTTGATCCATAGTTTTAATACTTTACATTTCTGGAATCGTGAGAAAATTTGCTACAAGTTTCATGTTTATAGTTTTCATTTTTAATGAGAAATGAGCAAGTTACAGTAGGTCTGGCTGGAGGTTGAAGATGAAGTCTTCAGGGGGAGTTTTGCCTTACATATTTATTGTTTCATTTGTATTATCAGATGTATAGCCATCCCAGTGGTAGAAGCGCGCGCCTGTAACCTATGGGACCTAGGTTCGAGCCCCAGTGGTACCCTTTTGCATTTTTTCATGTTTTTTTGCAATTCTGACCTTTTTTGTTTGGTAGGCGCTGGGCCCTTTGGGTCTGGTTCATTTTTGTTTTTGCTAGTTGACTCCCATTATGACTTTTGGCACCCTCTGGCCCAAATTATTTTATTTATTCATTTTTTTTATTTTTTTATTTTTCTTTTCTTAAAAATATTTTCTAAATACTAAAAAAATCATAAAATACAAAAATGGTATATTTATATTTTGGCTTATTTTATTCTATTTTTCCACAAAAAAATATTTTTTATTTATTATACTTTATTTATTTTATTAAGTAAACCTCATAAACTTAATTAATATTACTTTATTTATTTATTTTTCTTCACACCATTTAAAATACATTATTTTAATATAAAAAAGACTAAAAATGTTTTATAATACTACAAATATTTTCAAGATAAAAAAATACCAAAAAAATACTTTCTTAAACTTTTTTTCTTTTGATTAATTAATAGAACTAGGTTTTCATTTAAAATCTTTTCTTAATAAATTCAAACTTAATTAATTATTTTCTTTATTTAATTAGGTTAAGGCAAAAATCTTTTTTTCATGAAAACCAAATAAAATTCCTTTTCTTTACATTTTGCATCCTTGTACATTTATTCATTTTTATACTTTGTATTTATTTAATTCCTTGTATATTCATACCAATTCAATATGGTTGTAATAGATTAATTAGGGTTTAAATTCTTTCAATCCCCGTTCAACTTGTACACCCCCTCCCCACAAATGTTGTAATAGCGTAGTAACTTTAAATTTCGCAATTTATCGCTTTTATATAACATGCTAGTAATTAGGGTTTGTATGGAAAGACTAAAACCAATGATTAGAAAATCCTAATTCAAGACAAAAACAAGTATGAAAACAACACACTTTCACACAAGAACCTCTAGGGTTATTCCACTTGGTTGCCTTATACAAAATGGCCATATTACGCATGTGAGGTATCTTAGCAAAAACAAGCAAAAATACAAGATCATGGTCCCTCGACGATGCTATCTAAGTTGCCTTACAAATGATCTTAGTCCCTCAAAAAGAATGCTAAGATACCTTGCAACATTGCTAATCATGACTATACGATGACCCACTCTCGTCCCGTTTGCATCCAAAGATAGGGTTGTTTACCAAGTCAATGGTAAGACAACAATGTCAAAGGAAAAGAAAATGAACAAGAAAGACATTTGAGTAGGTAGATTGCTCCTAATTACTTTCCCCATTTCAAAACAAACATCCTTGATATTTTCAAAACAAACACATACACTTTCAAACATCTTACAAAATTGAAAACATTTTCAAAAGATCAAACATCTTTGTATATATTCTTACAATCAAGAATCATTACAAAGATTGCCTAAACAATGGTCTCTTTACAAAATACTTTCAAAAACCACATCAAGCACAATTTCAAACAAAAAAGCAAGTGATCTAGGAAGTAACTAAGAGCCCATGGAAAACCATGGATGAAGAGGGTGCTAATACTTTCCCTTTTCATAATCTACCCCCCAAACTCAAGAAATAATCTCAAAGGTCTTTCCTGTGCTTTTTCACCTTTCCTTTTGGATAAAAGAAAAGTCGGTGGCGACTCTTGCTAACCGTGACATTTGTGATCAAACATAAAACACCCAAGTTAGTTCTCCCACTGTATCACAGTCTCTGATTGAGCCAACTTCCATTGACAAAGCTCTTCTGGACAATGATTGGATACTTGCAATGCAGGAAGAATTAAACCAATTCACCGGAAACAATGTGTGGAATCTTGTTTCTAAACCAAAAGGGTTAAACATAATTAGAACCAAATGGGTATTTGGAAACAAACTGAATGAACAAGGAGAAGTCATTAGAAACAAAGCACGACTGGCGGCACAAGGTTATAGTCAGCAATAGGGGATAGATTATACAGAAACCTTTGCTCCAGTCGCCAGGTTAGAATCTATCATACTTTTAATTCTTTTGTTGTAAATAATGGCATCACCCTCTATCAGATGGATGTTAAAAGTGAATTCTTAAATGGTTACATTGATGAAGAAGTTTATGTGCACCAACCCCCTAGTTTTGAAAATTCAAAATATCCAGAATATGTCTTTAAACCAAAGAAATCATTATATGGTCTGAAACAAGCTCCCAGAGCTTGGTATGAAAGACTAAGTAGCTTTCGGTTAGAAAATGATTTTACTAGAGGGGAGGTGGACACAACTTTATTCTGTAATCCATTTAAAAATGACATTCTAGTTTGTTAAATTTATGTATATGATATTATTTTTGGATCTACTAAAGCCTCTCTGGGAAGAGAATTTGCTAAGTCTATGCAGGAAGAGTTTAAAATGAGCTTGATAGGAGAACTCAAGTTCTTTCTAGGCATCTAGATCAATCAAACTCTAGAAGGAACATACATACATCAAAGCAAGTACATCAAAGAACTTCTGAAGAAATTCTACCTATCAGAATGTAAGCCAACCAAAACTCCAATGCATCCTACATGCATTCTGGAAAAGGAAGAGGTAAGTAAGAAGGTAGGACAGTAGATCTACAGAGGTATGATTGGTTCTCGCTTATATCTTACAGCTTCAAGACTTGATTTTATGTATAGTATATGTTTGTGTTCTAGATTCCAATCATATCCTAGAGAATCTCACTTAACAGGTGGTAAGCGAATTTTCAAGTATTTGAAAGGTACTACTAATCTTGGTATGTTTTATAGAAAAACCAAAGAATACAAATTAGTAGGATATTGTGATGTTGACTTCGCTGGAGATTAAATAGAAAGAAAAAGTACTTCTGGAAGCTGCCAATTTTTGGGAGAAAATCTGATCTCGTGGTCTAGTAAGAGGCAATCCACAATTGCATTATTAACCGCTGAAGTTGAATATATAGCAGCAGCTGGATGCAACACACAGATGCTTTAGATGAAAAGTCAGCTTGAAGACTTCAACATATCTGAGAGTAACATTCCTATACTCTATGACAATACTTCTGCCATTTATTTATCTAGAAATCCTATTTTACATTCTAGGGCTAAGCATATAGAAATAAAACATCACTTCATTAGGGACTATATTCAGAAAGGAATTCTTTCATTAAAATTTATTGACACAGACCATCAATGGGTTGATGTCTTCACTAAACCCCTTTCTGAAGATAGGTTTAATTTCATTCTGAAACATTTCAGCATGAAATTATGTCTAGAATAAGAGTTTTATTTATGTATTCTTTAACCCTCAGAACTTTATGTTTTTTTTATGAACATCTGATCAATAATTCTTCAGAAGTTAGAAGGACAGTTGTATCAGGATCTATCTAAGAAGATCTGAACAGTTCCCAAACGGTTCATTTCAAAGATAGAAGCATGAAGTTCACAACATCAACATCTATCATCCTCTCATAATAGTTTCTTCTAAGGCTAAACACGCGTTCAAATTATGAAGAGACTAAAGCGTTGATTGGATGCATTGAGAATCATGTCATATTGGTAACTGTTTTATATCTCTACACCATCTCCCTATTTTTAGGAATAGTTAATGATATGTAATCATTTCTTTTCACTCTTTTCTTGTTAATTAAGTTTTCTATTTTTCTATAAATACACCGCTCACTTTCACTTTCACTTTTTCACTCTCACTTCTTCTCTCTATTACTTGTGTTCAATTTTTTTCTTCAAAAATCCTCAAAAGTCTGTGTGAACAATGGCTTCTTCTCAAATTGCTCAAAGCTCTCAAAGTGTTCCTGACTCTTCTTCTTCAACAGCAGACAAGTATGAAGAACCCTCGAGAACAATCCTGACTTCCATTGATTTGCTAGAAGTTCTTTGTGAACTAATTGTGGACTTCGTCAGTATGAAGAAAAATGGTTACGACCTTACTCCTGATGTTGAATTTCAAGGGCGGACAAAGTATTTTGATCGTCTACTGGGTCCAGTTTTTCCAAGATTAGTTAAAGAATTCTGGATTCACGCTACTACTTCAAACCATGAAGTTACTTCTATTGTTATGGGAAAGAAAATAGTAATCTCTGAAGATCTTATTGCACGTTTGATAGGTCATGACGGCGGAGGCATTCGTTGTAGCGACATGGCAGATAAATGCTCTTACCTAACAAAGATTTCAAAAGAGATTTTTTCTTATGGAAAACCTTCAAACAAAATCAAAGATCTAAAAGACTAATTCAGAATTTGGTCAAAAATTATCTTGGGCTGCATCAGCCACAAAAAATCCACAAGTTTTCCAGACTATATCAACATCGATCAGCAATTTGTTTTATACTTCATAGCAACCAAGGAAAAGGTCAATCTTCCTCATCTGTTGTTTAATCATCTGAAGACCAACATCAAAGAGACTAGAGAAGAAGAAAGGACAAAGAGGGACTGGATACCTCTGGGCGGGCTCATGTGTGGGTTTTAGCACTCTGGAAGCATGTGCTGGTAAACCTCTGAATGTGAAGAATCTGAACAAAATGAAGATCATTGACACCATCAAGAAGGATCCAAAAGCAACAACAAAGGAAGTCATCACAAATAGAAGAGTACCTATGAAGGATTTTCCTCTCTTCTCTCAAACAGATGCTACTCCAAAAATTATTATCAGATATCTGGAGGCTTGAAAAATGGACGGGACTAATCCAAAAGTGAACATTCATGATCTACGACAACAGGCTCCAGAGATTGTCCTCAAGAAATCAAGGAAAAGGAAAGTTGCTGAAGAAGGATCTTCTTAGAAGGCTCCCAAGGTTGCTAAGAAGAAAGGTAATTCTTCTTTTATTTATGTTATGGAATCAGTTCTTTTATCAACATCTGAAACCCCCTCCTCTCTAAAACCCACAGAAGACCCTTCACCACAAACTTTTGATGACTTTGATATTGAATTTGATCCTTCACTTACTCTAGAAAACATTCTGGACTAACCACCTTCTACCCATCTTAACCAAAATCAGCCAGAACTTGCTCAAGTTCTTTCTAATATTGATCAATTTGATCCGGTGTTCCAAGCTCCCCACTCAGAAAATCCAAACTTCTAAGCTCCCCACTCAGAAAATCCAAACTTTCACGCTCCCAATACAAATTTTGAATTTGATACCACTACATCCATTCCTGGAATAACATGCCCTCTCATGGTCCAACAACAATTCACAATCCAAGACATCCCAGAAATTCCATCTCCCTATCATTCCACTCCACCAAATTCACCACATTCATCCATTATTATCTCTGATTCTACCTCTCCAAACAACCATCTAGAAGATCACCTTCGCACCATTATAGACCTAAAAGCTCTGGACAATCTTGTCTCATGCTCTCAAAAAATTGCCATACCAAAACCAAAAATCACCAAAGCAGATGTTGGTAAAAATGTGATGATTTGTGAAACAAAATTACTTGAATGGGTTAAATCTCTAAAGATAGCCTACTTAGAGAATCTTAATCCTGCTGCTTCTTATTCACACTGGAACCAGTTCATAAAATGGTTCAAATCTAAGTCCCATAAACTTAAGGAGTTGAGTTATGAAATTGCTCAACATAACTTTTGTGATCATCTTTAAATCTTCAAAGATCAAGTTTTGCGTCACTGGGAAAAGAAACCTCTCCTTCTATTGGACAATACCCCCCTGGTAAGATCAACAACCTTCATAATATGATGAACCATACTCTGATCCTCCGACTCTGGTTACAGTTTAGGACAAAGGCAAGGAAGTTGAAGAAGCTATTGAATCAGATTCAATAGCAGCTTGCTCTAAAAAGGTGGCACCTTCTATTGATATACCCTCTTCATCTCTAGTTCTGCAAACTCTGGAGGAGTTGAAGAAAGAAAATGCAGTATTCAAGGAGAGACTAGACAAGCAAGATGACACGTGTAAGGAAATCAAAGGGATACTGGGAAAACAAGAAGAGTTAAAAACTCAGATTAAGAATGTGTTGGAAGCCCTGTTCACACGACTTCCTCCACCTCAATCTTAGTTTTGAAAATTGTTTTCTTTACTGTGTTCATTTTTTTTGTTTTCTTCTGAATGTGTTATTACAATCCATTTGAATACAACTCATCTTTTTTTCTTAAAGTTTTTATATTTCTTTTTTATTATTGACAAAAGGGGGAGAACGTAAGATATTTCTAATAACAGTATCGAGACGCGGTCTCAAACATTTTGAATATCATAACTTCTATCATTTTTTCTGAAAGCAAAACAGGAACAAACTCTGCTGAAGACATAAGTAGATGCATCAAAAACTCTAATCAAAATAAACTTCAGGGAAGTATTTCTTCTCTATCTAAGTATTCAACTCATGGGGAGACCTTAAAATGCTTTATGTTCTTTCCGTTTCTATTAAATTATCCTAGTTTTTGTCATCATCAAAAAGGGGGAGATTGTTAGAACATAGTTTGATTCTAAAATCCTTGTAAGAGTTTTGATGATAACAAACGCAAAGAACAATTATGCTCCCTAAATTTATATTTTGTTTTGAAAAGAAGTTCTGATGGTAGAAGATTAGAAGATGAGTTAAAAAGTTGTTTCAACTCTGATTCTAAAAATCTCTTTAAGAAGTTCTAACGCTGCAAATAGAACTCCTTATTTCTGATCCACAAAGCTCTGGAAAGAAGTAGCGGATACTTTCATCTTCTAAAGCAAGCATGTTCTGAAGCGTTACGAATTAATTATTACCATTTAAAAAGTAACGGCTGGAAGGGAACAAGGATCTCTATTTTTGGAAATCTCTTTAATTGTCATTGATCAACATTCCAAAAGCTCCTACATGCTTCTCCTATTTAAACAAAGTTTGAAGGATAAATCGTTCACGGTTTTTCACGCACGGTAACAAAGCTATCTTTTTCATCCTCAAACGTTCAAAATTCAAATTGTGTAAAACATCACTTGTGATACTGTTTTATTAGAAAACATTCTTGTACACTCTTATTCAATATTGTATAGTGAAATTCCTTGAGAAAACCGGCTTGTGAGTTATACTCAAGAAGACTTTGACAGTTGTGATAGTAGTTTTGTAATCAAGATTGATTAGTGGATTAAGACCTCGTTGAGAGAGGAGAAATCACCTTGGCGGGTGAATTGGAGTAGTTTGAGTTCAAACGAACCAGGATAACCAACGTGTTATTTTCTTTAAGTCTTAAAAACCCCAATTCAAACCCCCCATTTCTTGTGTTTTTGCATTCTTCATACTGTGAAATAGCACTTGTGTAGCATAGAAGCAAAATCATTTCTCTTCTAATGTCTTGGTCACACCATCCGTCAGAAGAAGAACCTGTTTGTTAAGTACTCAACAATAACAAATATTATAGTATCAAAATTGTTCATACAACACACTCATTTGTTATCATCAAAACTCTGAGATAATATTGCAGAACCAAATCTTGTTCTTACATTTTCAACTACTATCTAAAATCAGAAAATTGGAGAACAAGCCAATAAGAAAAGATTCATCAGATAAGAAGTTATATATGTTGAATGCTTTTGATTAAGTTCCTTGAGAGTATGATATGTTTTCAAGAAACGAATTATTCCACCATTAACTTTCTCATAAGATCTCATTAGGAATCTTTTCAAAAGATGAAATATTGTTGTCTTATGATACATAAGAACCTCATAATAAAGTTGTTCATTCAAGCAGGCAGAAAATCTAAACATTGTCCCTATCAAAGGAGGCTTTATAGAAGAATAGACATTGTTGAGAAAATAACACTCATTGACGCATCAGAAGTATGGTCAAAGACTAATTCTAAGTAAGTTAGCTCAGTATTGCAAGAACAAGATTGTTAATCAGAAAAATGTCAAAGTTTTGATTATAACATATTTTGCAATTTATTCAAGGAAAAATAAATTTCAGAAGACGTTAGGCAATGATAGGTAACTCTCACTATCACATAGTGTGATACGGTGGAAGAACCGACTATTTTGAAAATGATGATTTGTGTTTTGTGTTTTCTGTTTGCAAAATGTCGCGGTAAGCAAGATTCGCCATCGACTTTTATTTCATCCAACCGGAAAGGAAAAAAGCACAGAAAAAATCCTTTTTCGAGATATTCTGAGTACGAGGGGTAGATTATAAAAGGGCAGATGTTAACACCCTTCCTATCCATGGTTTTCCATGGGCCATTAGGTACTTGCTCATCTTTTGAAAATTGCTTGTGTATGCTTGTTTGGAAAAGTTTTGTCTTACTTCGTTTTAACCCTTGTCTCTGTCCTCAAGAGTGTTACGAAGTTGTTTTTGAAAACTTTGTTTGAAAAGTGTTTGGTGTGAAAAAGTTTGTTTGTTTGAGCAAGTACTTAAGAACTAATCTACCTACTCGAAAAAAGATTGTTTCAATTCTATTTTCCCTTAGACAATGCTATCCTACTATTAAGAAATAGGTAGCACCGTTACTGGAGTTGTAAGGGTCAACTCATAAGGGACATACGATCACCAAAGCAACATTAGGACATCTTAGTAATAACCCTAGAGTCTTAAGATCATATTCGAGGCAACATTTCCAAACGGGACTTTTGATCTTTTGTTAGACAGGAGGGTAACCACTAAGACACCCTATACTTAATGATCGTTTACCGAAGGCAACCTAAGTGAGGGTACACCCTAAGAGTACATAGGTGCGAGTGATTTGATTTCAGTTATTATCTTTGCACATTAGGGTTTTCTAGCCGTTTTAAATTATCATGAAATCTTGTCATACAATCCTATCAACATACATCTAAACAGTTAATATTTGAGAGAATAAAAATGCAAGAAAATAAACATACGCTATTACAAGGCTTCGGGGTAGGGATTAATTACATAGCCAAAAAAACCGTAAAAGACGATAAATATAAGAAATGTCCTAGATTAAACTATTACATACTGTGGACAGTTACATCAATATTGCAAAAAATAATAAACGCGCGCGATGAATAGAAAATAAGAGAATTAGGATTTTGACCCCAAACTATACCTAATTGTAACTTTAAAGGAAAAAAATCATTTTTTGTCGTTTTTGATTATTTGAGAAAATAAAGCTCAATTGAATAATAAAAACAAAACCTAATTGCTAATTAATTTTAATTTAAGAAAGATAATTAAATTGACCTATTTTTATTTTATTTTTTATTTTTGAGAAGGAAATAAAAATTAAATCAAGGGTTGAACCCTAATTTTTCTAATTGATTTTAACTATATATAGAGAAAAGTTAGAATTTCCCTAAATTAAATTAAACTAATATTAAATTAAACTTGATAAAAAAACCTAATTCTAATTTTTGTAAACTCTTGATTTTATGATTTTTGTGAAAAAGAAATTAATTTTGTAAAAAAATAATTAAGCAAATTAAATTAAGCAAAAGAAATAAATTAGAGAAAAGAAAAAAAGAAAGGGCCTGATAGCAATAGCAAAGGGGGGTGTTGCTTGGAAATTTTTGGCCCAACAAGCTCCTGGCCCTATTGACTTTGTTGGATCCAGTGCACTCATTGACAGGAGGTGCGTGATGGACCTTCAAGGGAGAAGCCTTGGATCTGGCTTGTTGATGATCTGATGGTTGGATGCTGATGATGCATGGTGGACACATGGGATACTAGCGCACCTGATCATGCAAATAAAAATAATATGAAGCAAATGTTGGGACCTGGGGATCGAACCCAGGTCCTTGAGCATTCTCCCCTTGCAACGCTGCCAGCTGAGCCAGGATGGTTAGTTGTAATTACAATAATAAACAATTATTATATAATACAAACAAAATGTTAGTCCTTAAAACACGTGAATTTCAAACTGGCAAGTCAGGGAGTGCCATGTAACCATCTTCTTCCTCCCACCATCGCTGTAAGTCTTGCAACTTTTACCTACGGACATTAAGCGTAGGTATAGCCCCTGTGTATTTCCAAAATCTTATACACGCATGATAAATGAACACCAATGGTACCAATCAACTCGTTTCAAGCCCACGAGTATCATGGTACCTTATCATTGTCCAATTTTCCCTATATAAGAAATCCCTAAAAACGAAGGGCAAACCCTAGCCATGGCATTTTCATGTCCAGTCAATTAAAGTGCAATTGAATATAACCATTAGCTTGCAAACATCTCAAGGATTATAAATATGCCAATCAATCATGCTAAATATGCTAGAATCAATATATTCGAATTCGAGAAAATATGCAAACCGTGTGACTACTACGATGCGTTTCAAGGTGTGGGGAAGCTTGCTAACGATTGAAACACGGTCCTGGGGAGTCCAGCAATTGATTGGTATGGTTAGAATGACCTGAGATGGCCTGCAACTCAAAATCTAGTTTGCACTTTCTTCTTGAATTTTTGAAATTGGTTCTTTGCCTTTGCACGCCTCTAGCCTCTTTCTTTTGGTCTGCATTTGTTCCATATGTATACTAGAGTGTATTAGGGTTAGAGTTTACATCAAATCTTTTCCAATTATGAAAATTGATCCATGATTTAATCCTTGTACCAAATCTTTCCAAAACAATCAAATTAAATCTTTTTCAGTCCATATAGAACCTTGCACGATTTGATCTTGTCTCCAGTTGTATAATAGACCTAATCATGCACAAAATCTCAAGGTTTTAATGATTTTTGATATTTTCACTATTTTATTATGATTTTATTTTATTTAAATGAAATAAAATCAAAATAAATAACAAAAAATAAAAGAATGACAAGTGGAAGGGCTCATGGGTCATGGGTCACATTACAAACTCAGTGCAAGCATAAAAAGTTGGCCCATTTAACAAAAAATGCAATTTTTGACACATTTGACTTTTGGCAATTTTGCAAAAAGGGTTAACTTGGTCAATGCATAACTTTCTCAATTTTGACCCTAGAGATGTGTTCTTGGACTTTTTAGAAATCTTAAGATGTCCTCTAAGCAAACCTTTTGGTCTCATCTCAATTGAGTCTTCCATGTTCATGTATAAAGCTTTGATCCAAAAGGTGTTTTTGTTGACTTTTCAAAATGACCTATAATGTCCAAATTCATATCTTCTTGTGAATGCATATTTTGAATTTGGGAGATGAAGATGAATTGTTGGTAATTACATCCTCTTCAAAATGAGCTTTGTATGGGTCATTTTTGATAAAGTATGAGAAAGTTATGCTTGGTCAAAGTTGAGTTGACTTTTCCTGCAAAACCCTAATTTAGTAACTTTTGGGTTTTGATGAATTGTGAGCAATCCTTGAGGAATCATGATCAACCCTTGATAAAATGATGAATAACACTTCAAAATGAGAATGTTAACCAAAAATCTTGAAGGTTGACTGTATGTGGTCCACAATTGACTTTTGCCCTAGCATAGTCGATTTCTAGGTCTTTGAGCAATTGACTGAAAATCTTCTCTGCAAGGCTTGAAACTTGTCATGGATGATCTTGAGAACATATTAGGACAATGGTGAGAATTTGGGATCCTTTGTACTCAAGCATCTTAATGCAAAATGAAACCCTAATTTGAGGTAGACTGTCTTAGGAGAGAGTTTGTCTGGTCAACTCTTGGACTTCCTTGAGCAATTTGAAGACCTTACTTGACATGTATTGAGAAATATGGAAGGGAAAATTTTGGGGTACAACACATATCTTCTTAAAAGTTCATGAAATATTTACCTTCTGAAATTAAGCTTATGTTTAAAAGGAAGTTTGACAAACATATGGATGTTTTGATAATAGAAGATCAGAATATCTTTACTCTGAGGACTATCTCAAAAGTCAAATGAGTGATTCTAAACAGAAGAGTGAAGAGACCATCTGAAGAGAAAACTGATTCTAGTTCTCAAATTATAAATTAGAGTTCAGAATAAGGTTATTCTTCTCAAATCAAAAAACTGAGAATACTTAAAGAAATAAGAGGAATCAATATGAAGATAATTCAGAACCTCTGAAAGATCGCTCTGAAGAAATCATAAGAAGAAAGAAGTCGATCAGAAGTTGTATCTAAAAGAAAGCTAGAATTAAAGATAGATGGAAGATCTCCAAGAATAGGACAATATCATTTCTCTCCTTATCTTTACTTATGATAGTTTTATTATAGGCTCAATTATCAGAGGATGTTTCAGTCATAAATATCTCTGATCAAATGAAACCCCTTGGTTATTCAGACCCTGAGTATATTGATCGTGTCGCTTAGTTAGACGAAGTGGTTAACGCGTGTAATCTTAGATTATTTTTAATCATCACACGTTACCTAAACTAGATCTGAACATCGTGCAATTTCTTGAGTTGATCTGTCATTATTACTTTTATTAATTACCCCCCATTAATTCTTCTAATCCTTTTTAAACATACACACACACACACACACGTTACTCCCCACACCTGTTAGAAACCCTAAAACCTTATTTGTCTCAACTGTTCCTCGTCTCTCTCTCTCCGAGTTCTTCATCCTCTTCAAAAGTTCATCTACAATCGCCATCTATATCTCCATCCATTTTCAACAATGACGACTCCTGCTCAAGAAGAAGTTGTTAAGTTTTTGAGTAAACTGGAACAAGCCCTAAATTTATATGTCGCAACATCGTCAACTATTGTGTACTCGTCTTTAAAAATGGTTTCGTCATCTTCAACATTTCTGTCTTCATCAACCATCACTCCATATTCATCAATTGAGGTTCCTTCATCCTCTGTAAATCCTACTTATAGCGATAAAAAATGTAGCGGGGTAAATCGGAGATCGAATTATTGATTAATTCGTCTCACAAAAGCAAGAGTCGCCACCGCGCTTTATTATTTCCAAGGGAAAAGGGAAAAGAGCGAAATAAAACCCTAAATATGCAATGTAAAATAATACTTTTTAAAAGTAATAAAAATACAAGGCGTGTTTGAAAAGAGATCTATGGTTCGGGGGTTGGTTATACAGTGGGAAGGTATTAGCACCCAATGTATCTATAGTACTCTATAGGAACCTTTTGAGATATCTGTTTTATTAAAATTGATCGTTTGATTAAAAATAAATTATTTTGGCCGAAAAGGGGTACGGACGGGTTTTGAAGGTACGACGACCTAATGTCGAAGTTTTGGCTTAAAAGGTATAAGTTTTGAAAAGATTGAATGTTGAGGAAAAAATTGTCTTAAGTTTTGATGAAATGAAGATATTCGCATGATCAGACTTGAGGACATGAAGTCAACAAATCTAATCGTTTTTCCCTTGGATTTAGACGTAAATGGAATAATCGAATAAAGATGAAATAAACCAAACTGAAAATCAGATAGATAATGATATACAACAATTAAATAAAAGACTAAATGGTGTGAACATGCATTTTTTAGATTTTTGTTTAATAGGTATAACGCAAGAGAATTAATTAAAGAAAAATAAAATGTTTTAATTCTTAAACTCTATTTTTTTTTATGTTTTTTATATTAATATGAAGTATTATTTTTAATAGTTATTAAATAATTAAACTAAATTAAAACTTAAAAGGTTATTAACTTAAATCTAATGAAAATAATATTAAAATTTCTAAATGAATTCTAAAGTTAAACTAATAAAAATGATCAAACTATTTAAAATTGTTTAATTAAATTATACCTACTATTTAATTAAATTACTAATTAACTAATTAATAAAAATTCTAAAAAAACTAATAGAAAGTAACATAGAGGGAGTGGTGTATTAGAAATAAAAGGGGTTAAATAAACAAATGTATGGGTCTGAGGAGTTCCAAGGGGGCCAATCAACAACAGCAAAGGGATGGGGGTGTGCTCAATAAAATCGTTGGGCTTCATGCAGGGAGACAGAGTCAGGTCCAAACATATTCCAAAATTGTTTTAGGGTTAAACAAGGTTTTAGTTGAATTAGGGATTAGGGTTAGGCCAAAAGGCGTACAGCAGCGCTCGTTCTTCTCGTTCTCGTGTTCTTCTCCTTCATGCTTTCGCCTCTGAGTTCCTTGCCACGGCCACCGGTACCTCAGTCAACTCCCTCTTCTCCAAGGTCACGTGGGCAATGGTCTACGAGGTATTGATTTCACTTTGGATGTTTTATGCTTTTGTGCGTTTTAGTTACTTCTAATTCCATTTTACATTGTTCAAGGTTTGCACGATATGTGGGAAAAAAAAGGGAAATGAAGAGTTATACCTTTGAAGAGGAGGTGAGAAGGACTAGAGGCGACATGGCGGCCAAGGGCGGAAGAAAGGGTGATGCGCTGCGAGCTTTTTGATAACCCTGGTACTCTGTACTCTTTATCTCTCTCTTTTGTTGGGTTTAAACTTTTTCTTCTTCTCTTGTTGTCTTGATGCCTTTCCCTAGATCGCCTTGGAACACTTCCTTTTATGATTGCCTCGATTGTCTCTGATGCTTGCCTTGCCCTTTTTCACTGGCCTACGATGAATGTTTGAGGCTTTTGCATGCTTGAATATGCTGTCGTTGAAATGCTTTGTTTTGACCAGCTTCCCTCTTCTTCTTCTTCTCTTGCTTCTGTATGCTGAATTTGGTTGCCTGGATGTTTTGAATGTTGGTGGATGCCTTGTGTTGCCTAATGATGAAGAGATTCTGAAGGCATTTTGTGGGTTTGGAAATTGGTTTTATGGTTTTGGATGATGATGTTTTTGGCTGTAAGGCTTTACTGGTTTTTTGTGAGGCTTGAAGGCTTCAGTCAGGTTTTTGATATGCTGATAGTTTAGCAGGTTCAGGCCCTTGGGTGTTTGTTTCAACGGGTTTGGCCTTTTGAGTTTATTGGTTTTTTCTGGTTATGGCTTTGATGAGGTTTTACTGGTTTAGGATGGTACAGGTTTTATGGTTTTTTAGGCCATAAGGTTTATGTTACTATGGCTTTTGCTTTGAAATGGATTGACATGGTTTTATGGTTTTATGTATGTTGATGGAAACAGGGTGAAATGGTTTGACAGGTTGTGTTTACTGGTCAGGCTTCTATGGCTTAGGCTTTGAAGCATGACATGTTTGACATGGTTAAGAGATTCGGTTTTGAGGCAGCAAGGTTCTTGAGGTTTTGTTTTTGGTACTTTGAGAATTCCTTTGTTTCTTGTTTTACAGTTTTTGTTTTTATGGCTTTGAAAACAGGTTGGACTCTCTATTTTTTTTGAAGGGTTTCTGTTGTTGTTACATCAGTTGGTTCGGCCTTTGGGTTTATGGTATCAGGTTATGAATATTTTAGCTATATTTCTTGATACTCTGCACCATACTGCTTCATCCAGTTTTGTTTCTATTCCTTTTCTATGCTTCCCAATTTCTTATTATATTGTTGCTGTTCTGTTTGCTATCCTTTTTCTGCCTAAGGCCAAAACCTGTAAAAACCAACTCTTCCTCTCTTCTCTCTCTTAAGTACAATTGAAACACTAAAATGTGATGTACTTTATTTGTTCTGAAAAAGCATAATGCTGGAAAATGATGAAAAAGAAAATATATTGCTTGCATATTTGGTTTAAACTGCATGTTTCTCTTTGTCTACTGCATGGGAGCCTTTGATTTTTTTTTGACTTCTTCCACATGTTTGGCAGTTTACGTTGGAATTTTGTCTTGGTGTGAAAATTTGCATATGCTGTTGCTTTATGCATTCTATTTGAAATATGCAGTTTTGTGCATATGGTTTTAACTTGTGCAGTGGATTTTGAAAAATTGAGTTTATGCATATTTTTAACTTGTGCAGTTTATTTTAAAAATAAAAATTCATCCCTTTTTGTGAACCGGGAGAAATCCCGTGATTTGCAAAAAGGGTAAAAAAACTGATTCCAGCCGTTTGCTTTTAATGATGAACACTAAAATTAATTTTTTGCTTTTAATTATCTATTTATTTCTGACTTTTTTTCTTTAATTCTTTTGCAGGTAAAAATCAAATGATCATCAAAGAAGTATTGGATAGAAGATGAAGATTTAGAACTTAGGAAAAAAATAGGATAGCTTTTATTTCATTTTAAACATTGTAAAAATTATCGTTGTAAATACGTTGTAAATAAATACGGTATTTAAACAACAATTGTAACAATTAGAATAAAATGAATAAAATTCTATTATTTTCCAGTTAATTATTTTCTTCTTTCCAATTATTTATTTTATCATTTATAATTCTTTAAATTATATAATAACTGAAAATCAAATTCCAATTATTTAAATTTAGAATGATAAATAATTAAACAAACATCATTGATCAATTAACTTCTCTTCAATTAATTATTTCATTATTTATAATTCTTCCAAATTATAATAACTGAAAAATAAAATTTCAATTATTTAAACCTAGAATAATAAATAATTAAATAACATTGTTTGATCAATTAATAAACTCTTTTCAAATATTCATTTTATTATTTATAAATCTTTAAATTATACAATAACTGAAAAGAAAATTCCAATTATTTAAATTTAAGATAATAAATAATTAATAAACATTGTCTGATCAATTAACATACCTCTTTTCAAATATTCATTTTATTATTTATAAATCTTTAAATTATACAATAACTGAAAAGAAAATTCCAATTATTTAAATTTAAGATAATAAATAATTAATAAACATTGTCTGATCAATTAATATACCTCTTTTCAAATATTTATTTTATTATTTATAAATCTTTAAATTATATAATAACTGAAAATAAATTCCAATTATTTTAATTTAAGATAATAAATAATTAATAAACATTGTCTGATCAATTAATAAACTTAGCGTTCAAAAATAAACAGCTCTCGACTTGAAAAAGTTATGAATTTTAAAACTGCTTTGAAAATTGATAAAAATATGTCCAAACCTTTGCAATGTAATGATGCAGATGGGAGATGGTATCTTAGGTCAAAATTTGGGGTACAACAGCTGCCCCTATTTAAGTTTCTTCTATCCGGAGATATGAAGATTAAAATCTTCGTTTCGACGAGATTGAAGGTACTTAAATACATAATACGCAAATTTTTGCCCTAAGATACCGCCATTATGTTTGATATGAATGTAGTGATTGAATTCGCAGAGGAAGATATTGTATGAAACAAGACAATGCTGGAGAAATCAAACACCAACAAAACACAGAGGCGTGGGTTATACAATACTGGGGAAACGAGCCATCGACTTCAAATGACAGACTCTTGACAGCGAATAAAATTGAGGGAATACGACCTCTGACCCTAACAAAGAAGGCATCTTGCATAGGCCATAAAACAGATTATTTGACCCAAAAATAATAGTGAGTTCACAACCCAAGGTCAAAGATAGACAAAAAGTATCAATTTTGCTGATAATGGATTACCGACTTCGGAAGGTAATGATTCATGACAAGCTTCTCTGCGAGATTTCCTGAGATATACCAATTAATGTTGAGATAATATGGTTGTAGATACACAAGCTGCTCAAATAAAGGAGCTGTCACCTGCTGTCTTCTCAAAAATATTATGACATACAAGCTGCCCAAATAAAGAGGCTGCCACTTGCTGTCTTCCAAAAATATTATGACATACAAGCTGCTCAAATAAAGAGGCTGCCACTTGCTGTCGTCCAGGGATGTCAATAACATACAAGCTGCTCAAATAAAGAAGCCGCCACTTGCTGTTTTCCAAAAAAAATACCAATAACATACAAGCTGCTTAAATAAAGAAGCTGCCGCTTGCTGTACTCCAGAAAAATAATAACGTACAAGTTGCTCAAATAAAGAGACTGCCGCTTGCCGTTTTCCAAAATAATAACGCACAAGTTGCTCGTGAAGAGCTGTCGCTTGTCGTTTTCCAATAACAATAATAACGCACAAGTTGCTCGTGAAGAGCTGCCGCTTGTCGTTTTCCAACGATGTCTATAACATACAAGTTGCTCATGAAGAGACCGCCGCTTGTCGTTTTCCAAAATAATAATAACGCACAAGTTGCTAGTGAAGAGCTGCCGCTTGTCGTTTTCCAACGATGTCTATAACGTACAAGTTGCTCATGAAGAGACCGCCGCTTGTCGTTTTCCAAAATAATAATAACGCACAAGTTGCTCGTGAAGAGCTGCCGCTTATCGTTTTCCAAAATAATAATAATGCACAAGTTGCTCGTGAAGAGCTGCCGCTTGTCGTTTTCCACAAGATAATAACGTACAAGTTACTCGTGAAGAGCTGCCGCTTGTCGTTTTCCAAAAAATAATTCGGAAGGAAATTGCGATGACACTGGCAGAGAATAAAATCTTCGTCAAAGAGAATCATGAATCAATCCTTCCCGAAGAGATCACATACTTAAATGTGCAAAATAAATGCACCATTTGTCTAGGTCGCGACTTCACTGGGAAAAATCATGAGATAACCTATGCAAGAGGCAACAACTTCATCCAGGAGAAAACAGTCAAACAAGACTCCACCCAATGAGAAAGTAACTCGATTGGGGAATTCATCCTATCCAGAAATGGACAAGGTAGGCTGAATCAAAAATCATCCACGAGGATTAGCTCAGTTGGGGAATTTAGAAAGGAAGCACATATTCTGCCTAAGCTAACCTTCTACTTGGAAAGAACGTGTACGTTGTCTTAATAAACAAAGTAACAACCCAAAATCAACGGCAAATGTGAATATGCATGCGTGATATAAGTGTAAATGAGTAAATGAATGTTATGCTGACGAAACGAACAGACGGAATATCCTGAAGACAATAAGATGTCACGACATGATAGATACTCGGCCAATCTTAAAAAGACGGAAAATAATTGGAACCGGAACTCCAAAGCAACGTCGGAGCGTACCACACTACAAGGCTCAAATCTTCTAAGGGGACAAGCAATCAAATCCAATCTTCTGACACCAATAGACCACTGGCATGAGACAAAGCGTACCACACTACGGAAATCTGCTCGAATGATAACCAAAACAACGCTTAACTGGAAAAGCTGGGGAGTCACCGAACTTAGTACCACTAGAAATGCAAGTTTACACAACCAACACCTCATGACGATTTTGAAACGAAACATGTTCATCATGCAAGGATAAATTACTGTATTGTTCCGCATTTCATGGCTTGACCATCCTTGGAACAACTGTTAATATTCCTTTCATTATTCACGACACATTTTTTTTTAAATAAGAATACTTTAAATAACTTTGTTTCAAATATTGCCGAAAAATTAAAATTTTGCCCACAAAAGATAAATGCTCAAATTTCATTAATAAGATGGTAGTTCGCTAACAACACGACTCCAACGGTTTACAAAAGTTTGGGAAATAGTACATGAAAGAAAAGGTTACACAAAAACAATGATCACTATTCTCCCTAACAACTTCGAATTCCAAAATATGTTCAAATGCCACAGCCGGGATGACCAAAAGCCTGCCTAAGCCGCCCCTTCAGGTTTTCAACTCAGCAAACTGTCAACTCAAACCTAAGCGAAATACTTCTTGACTGCATCGGCGTTCATGGAGCGCGGGAGCTCCTCACCGTCCATATTGGTGAGAATCAAGGCACCCCCAGAGAAAACTTTCTTAACGACATACGGTCCTTCATAATTCGGAGCCCACTTGCCCCTAGAATCAGGTTGGAAAGATAATACCTTCTTGAGCACAAGGTCACCTTCTCTGAACTCGCGTGGTCGAACCTTCTTATCAAAAGCCTTCTTCATTCTCTGCTGATACAATTGACCGTGACACAAAGCTGTCAATCTCTTTTCTTCAATTAAGTTCAACTGTTCATATCTACTTTGACACCATTCGGCCTCAGAAAGTTTAGCTTCCATCAACACTCTCAGAGACGGAATCTCAACCTCCACGGGGAGTACGGCTTCCATACCGTAAACTAGGGAAAATGGGGTTGCGCCTGTTGAAGTGCAAACTGAAGTACGATATCCATGCAAAGCAAACGGAAGCATTTCATGCCAATCTTTATAAGTTACTACCATCTTCTGGACAATCTTCTTGATGTTCTTGTTAGCAGCTTCAACAGCCCCATTCATCTTCGGCCTGTAAGGAGAAGAATCATGATGTTCGATCTTGAACTCTTCACAAAGCTCTCTCATCATCTTGTTATTCAAATTCGAACCATTATCAGTGATGATCTTGCTCGGGATGCCGTATCGACAAATGATCTGATTCTTGATAAATCTGACTACCACCTGTCTGGTTACATTAGCATAAGATGCTGCTTCCACCCATTTAGTAAAATAATCGATCGCTACCAAGATGAAACGATGACCATTTGAATCTTTGGGTTCGATCATTCCAATCATATCAATGCCCCACATAGAGAAAGGTCAAGGTGAAGAGATAACATTAAGGAGGGTCGGTGGCACATGTATCTTGTCCGCATAAATCTGGCATTTATGACATTTCTTCACATATCTGCAGCAATCAGATTCCATTGTCATCCAATAGTAACCAGCTCTCAACATCTTTCTAGCCATTGCATGTCCGTTGGCATGAGTGCCAAAGGATCCTTCATGTACTTCTTGCATCAGCATGTTTGCTTCATGTCTGTCTACACATCTGAGCAAGACCATGTCATAATTCCTCTTATACAATACTTCTTCATTGAGGAAGAAACTACTTGCTAATCTTCTCAATGTCTTCCTATCCTTATTGGATGCCCCAGGCGGGTATTCTTGAGTTTGAAGAACACGTTTAATGTCATAGAACCACGGTTTGTCGTCGGTGACCTCTTCTACTGAGAACACATGAGCAGGTCTGTCGAGGCGCATAACCCGGATTGTAGGCACATCGTTCCAACCATTCACTTGAAACATTGAAGACAAAGTAGCTAAAGCATCAGCCATTTGGTTCTCATCTCTAGGGATATGATGTAATTCCACTTTGTTGAAGAAAGTTAACAATCTTCTAGCATAGTCTCTGTAAGGGGTCAAACCAGGATGACGAGTCTCCCATTCTCCTTTGATTTGATTAATTACCAATGCCGAATTTCCATAAATATCAAGAATCTTAATCCTTAGATCCACTGCTTCTTCAAGACCCATAATACATGCCTCATATTCAGCCATGTTGTTCGTGTAGTCAAACTTCAATCTCGCCGTGAACGGGATATGAGTACCTCGGGGAGTGACGATGATTGCCCCAATTCCATTTCCATAAGAATTCACAGCTCCGTCAAATATCAAACCCCAATGGGATTCGGGATCAGGTCCTTCTTCAGGTAACGGCTCTTCACAATCTTTAGCTTTCAAATACATAACGTCTTCATCTGGGAAATCAAACTTGATGGATTGATAATCGTCAATTGGTTGGTGAGCCAAATGATCGGCTAAAATACTCCCTTTGATTGCTTTCTGAGTGTGATACTCAATGTCATATTCAGATAGCAACATCTGCCAACGGGCTATTCTTCCAGATAAGGCGGGCTTCTCAAAGATATACTTGATCGGATCCATTTTGGAGATCAACCAAGTGGTGTGGTTAATCATATACTGGCGCAGACGGCGAGCTGTCCAAGCTAAAGCACAACAGGTTTTCTCAAGCAATGAGTATCGAGACTCACAGTCTGTGAATTTCTTACTCAGATAATATACGGCATGTTCCTTTCTTCCAGTCTCATCTTGTTGACCAAGCACACATCCCATGGAATCTTCCAATATAGTCAGGTACATAATCAAAGGTCTTCCTTCCACCGGAGGAATCAAAATGGGAGGTTCAAGAAAATATTCCTTGATGCTATCAAAAGCTCTCTGACAATCTCCTGTCCACACACATCCTTGGTTCTTTCGGAGAAGCTTGAAAATCGGCCCACAGGTAGCAGTCATATGAGATATAAATCTAGAAATATAGTTCAGTCTCCCAAGGAATCCTCTTACTTGTTTTTCCGTCTTGGGTGCGGGCATTTCCCGAATAGCTTTGACTTTATCAGGATCTACCTCAATACCTTTCTGACTGACAATGAAACCCAGAAGTCTTCCAGAAGGAACACCAAAAGTGCACTTGTTGGGATTCAGACGGAGTTTATACTTTCTCAAACGCTGGAATAACTTCAATAAATGTTCCAAATGATCTTCTTCAGTTTGTGATTTGGCAATCATGTCATTTACATACAGTTCTATCTCTTTATGCATCATATCATGGAACAAAGCAGTCATGGCCCTTTGGTATGTTGCACCAGCATTCCTCAAACCAAACGGCATAACCCGATAACAAAATGTTCCCCAAGGTGTAATGAAAGTTGTCTTCTCCATATCTTCTGGTGCCATCTTGATTTGATTGTAACCAGAGAAACCATCCATGAAAGAAAAGACTTTGAACTTTGCGGTTCTGTCGACCAATACGTCAATGTGCGGTAATGGGAAGTCATCCTTTGGGCTAGCTCTATTCAGATCTCTATAGTCTACACACATCCGAACTTTGCCATCTTTCTTAGCAACAGGCACTATATTGGCTAACCATTGAGGATAGACCGATGTAACCAGGAAACCTGCATTAATCTGTTTCTGAACTTCTTCTTTGATCTTGTCAGCCATATCGGGACGAGTCCTTCTCAACTTCTGCTTAATCGGCAGACATTCAGGTCTCAACGGTAAACGATGCTCCACAATATCGTTGTCCAAACCTGGCATATCTTGGTAGGACCAAGCAAACACATCAACATACTCTTTGAGAAGCTCCAACATTTTCACTTTGACCTCTGGGATAAGCAATGCTCCGACCTTAACTTCCTTTTTATCTTCTTCATCACCCAAATTGATCAACTCTACAGGTTCTTCAAACGGTTGAATAATCTTTTCATCATGCTCAAGCAAACGGGAAATTTCAACAGGAATCTCTTCACTATCCTCTTCTTCGGCTCTGAACACAGGGAATTCGAAGTTGGGAGACGGCATAGGATCATTGTTTTCAATGGTTAAGTCATGGATTAATCTGCACATATGATTATGCTTTATTTTAGAAATCGATTAATATGAATGTTGTACGAATGAAACGAAATATTATTATATTTTCCTATTACTACCAATTAATTTTCATTACTATTTCCCAGAAAAAGTGAAAAATAAAATAGTAGTGGACAAAATAACATTTTTATTCATGAAGGGAAAATACTTGAAACAAAGAGCCCAGACATTTTCTCTTTTGCCTTGGGCAGAGCAAAAGGATTTATTTTCATCATAGCCCGACACAAATACTTTTCGCCTTGGGCAGAGCGAAAGTTTTCAAAAAACAAAACAAAACATTACTCGGAAATGTGCATCACAACAGGAACATCAACAACTATCCAGTTCTGGCAAACCACTCCATTCGTCACAAAATCGGGTAAATCCTCTTCAGAATCGTCTCCTATGATAGCATCAACTTCAGGAGGAGTCGGATGGATAAAACCTGCGCTTCAGAAAACCTCTTGAATCGGACGAGTAACCACTTCCTGCTTGACTCTTGCAGACACGGGATGAAAACCAATACCTTCTCCAGACTTGTTCTCGGGCAAAGTCAACACCTGGCCCCAACCTTCAGCCGAACCACTTTCAACCACACGTCGCGCATCCTCAAAAGAAGAAATAGACGTCCCTTGCTTCTTCACTTCATTCTTGGCAACAGATAGAGCTTGGAATTGGGTTCCAACATCCTCATCAGCATCAATAAAAGAGAAAGATGACAAATGGCTTACCACCATAGCCTGCTCTCCACCAATCATTACCAGCTTTCCATGCCTTACAAACTTCAATCTCTGATGGAGCGTGGAAGTGACTGCCCCTGCATCATGGATCCATGGACGACCCAATAGGCAACTGTAGGCAGCACGAATATCCATTACTTGAAAAGTGATCTGAAAAGTATGAGGACCAATTACTATAGGAAGATCCACTTTACCAATGACAGTCTTCCTAGAACCATCAAACTCTTTAACAATTACTCCACTGGGTCTCATGGGAGCACCTTGATACGAGAGTCGAGACAATGTAGTCTTGGGCATTACATTTAACGACGAACCTGTATCTACCAACACACTTGATAAGGTATCATTTCCACAACTTATTGAGATATGCAAAGCCATATTATGGTTCCTTCCCTCCTCCGAAAGCTCTTCATCACTGAAACCAAGATTGTTACACGAAGTAATATTTCCCACAATTCCATCAAATTGGTCAACCGTCACATCATGATCCACGAATGCCTGGTCCAAGACCTTCATCAAAGCTTCTCTATGGGCACCAGAATCTCTCAGTAAAGCAAGCAAAGAAATCTTGGAAGGAGTTTGCAATAGTTGGTCCACAATCTTATATTCACTTCTCTTGATAAGCTTCAGAATCTCATCATCCTCAGGATGAGGGATAGGTT
Organism: Vicia faba; assembly: GCA_948472305.1. Lineage (NCBI taxonomy): Eukaryota > Viridiplantae > Streptophyta > Magnoliopsida > Fabales > Fabaceae > Vicia > Vicia faba. Next base: position 467,497,814 of record OX451736.1, read on the forward strand.
CATTGGATCGGCCTATCTCAACCCTTGGTTCAACATTTCTCGCTGGAATTTCTGCCGGTATGGGCCTCCTGACTTGAACTTCTGGTCTCTTCAAAGGTACTGCTGCGAAGACACGTCCACTTCTCGTAACTCTACTCACATCAGCAATGTTAACAAAAGACGGCCTTGTTGGTATAAGGACTTCTACCCCATTCTCAATCATTGTGGCATTATACTTATACGGTATAGCTTGGTCTGAGTTGTAAGGCACAGGACCAGGTGGATAAATGACCAAAGGATCAACAGGTGCAGTCTGACTGTCGTAAACGATCTCTACTGATTCAGGAAAATTGAATTGTGGTATTATAACATTCACTTCATCCTCCGGATTTCTGTCATATGTAATAGTGATAACTCTCTGGTCTAACAACTTTTGAATATCCTCCTTCACAATAGGGCAATCAACCTCTCTTGAACAAAATTCACAAACGTCATAATCATGCTGATGCCTAACAAAGGCAAGTCTTCTTAAACTCTGATGCAACCTGATCAACGACTCTCTTATGTGTTCAACTTGAAAAACTCGAAACTTTCCCGGACAACCTTCCACCATATTCACTGAAGCTGCCCCATGTCGAGGCAAAGGATTATCTCTAACATTCGGGTTAACATCCTTGAAAGACAAGATACTATTCTTAATCAACCTCTGCACGTCCGCCTTTAGAGCAAAACAATTTTCAAGGTTGTGCCTCGGTGACCCTTGATGGTATTCACAAAACTGATCCGCCTTGTACCACGGAGAAGTACTATTTGGTGAGACAGGAGGAGGCTTCATCGTTATGAGGTTCTTTCTGATAAGAGCAGGGAACAATTCAGTATAAGTCATAGGAATGGCATCGAATTGCGGTTTTCTAGGTGAACGGTTCTGATTGTTGAATGGATAAGCCTGTTGTCGAGGCTGCTGCTGAAATGGCCGTTGTTGAGTTGGTGGGGTTTGATGAGCTGGGGTCATCAAAGCTGGGCGGACAGCCGGAGTGACTACCGCAACGTGTGAGTAACCTCTCCTCGGTCTCCCTGGGAACAATGCGCTGACATCCTGCTCTTTTCTTTTCGGGAAAACACTTCCAAACTTCTTAAGACTGTTAGACGGACTTCCTTCTTTAACCAAACGCCCTTCACGAATCCCTTCCTCCAACCGCATGCCCATGCTTACCATTTCGGTGAAGTCACTGGGTGCGCTAGCGATCATTCTTTCATAGTAAAAGGAACCTAAAGTCTTCAAGAATATCTTCGTCATCTCTTTCTCCTCAAGAGGCGGATAGATTTGAGCAGCAATTTCACGCCACCTCTGGGCGTATTCCTTAAAAGATTCTCTGTCTCTCTGCGACATCATCCGGAGTTGATCCCTGTCCGGCGCCATGTCAACGTTGTACTTATACTGGTGGACAAAAGCTTCGCTAAGATCGTTGAAGTTGCGGATCCGAATACTGTCTAAACCTATATACCACTTTAGAGCAGCACCCGTCAAACTGTCTTGAAAATAATGAATCAACAAGTCATGATCATCGGAATATGTAGACATCTTTCTCACGTACATAGTCAAGTGACTTCGAGGACACGAATCACCCTTATATCTTTCAAAGTCTGGCACTTTGAATTTTGCTGGAATCTTGACATTCGGAACTAAACAAAGGTCATGCGTATTCTTTCCAAACAAATCCTTCCCCTTTAACGCTCTGAGCTCCTTCTGCATTTCTTGGAACTGATCTTGAAATTCTTCCATTCTATCAAAAAGACCCAAACTTTCAGCAGGCTCGGCAGGATAAGTAGGTTCATTCAAGTATGGCACGGAGTGAATCACAGGAGCGATAGTTGTCATTACCGGTTGCGGGAAAGGTGTTACAGATGGGATTACCGACGGCAAGGCAGTTGTCTCTGGTTGAGGAAGAGACAAAGCAAGTTGAAACAAAGGTTGTACGACAGGCTGATACCCCTCTGGCACAAAGTTGTAAGGCATTCCCCACGGAAAACCTTTCGACATCTGATGTTGAAGCAGAGAGTTGATTTGAGTCACAGATGTTGGAACGGTGACAATCTCGGAAACCACTGTAGTTGAAGTCTGAATCTCAGCAGCTGTAGTCGATGGCTGATTCTAAGCAGCCATCAAACTTTCCACTAGCGCAGTTAACTTTTCCATACCGACACGGAGGGTAGCGACCTCCTCACGGAGCTCGTGGTTTTCCTATTCCAGATCTTCCATCTTCCTCTGTCGATTGGCTCGAGTATCGTATCGATGAGACAGCTTGACAATCCTTTAGAGTGGAAAAAGAAACAAGGATAAGACTCTAGAAAACATGTGAAGTGGAATGCTGGATGATGCATGATGTGTGATGCAAATGATGATTCATTTTAATAGTTTTTCAAGGAACTTCAATAATTTTGCACACATCAATGGTAAAGGAATTTGGAACAACAAAAACTCAATTCATTAATCAAAATCGGTAAATTACAACTTACAACTTTGGAACAATAAAACGATAAATTACAACTTTGGGATAACAACCAAATAATAAAAGCAGTAAACTACAACTTTGGGACATGAAGCCCAATAATAAAGCAGTAAATTACAACTTTGGAACATGAAGCCCATAATAAAAGCAATAAATTACAACTTTGGAACATGAAGCCCTTAATAAAAGCAATAAATTACAACTTCGGAACATGAAGCCCTTTTACAAAGTTTTACAAAATGACATCAATAAAATAAAACTAAAAACTAAAGGTCACTCAGAATCATCAGATGAAGGACCAAATACTAACTGTAACCGAAGCTTCCTGATCTTCTCTTCATAAAAGTCTTCCATCCCTTCCTTCTCAGCTACCAGTCGATCAATGATTTCCTTTTGCGGATTAGGAACGAGAGCAACGCTTACCGAACCTCCCTTCTTTCTCTTCCTTTCACTAGCATACTTCTTCAGTAAAGCATCCTTTTGACGAAGTTTCTCATCATGATCAATGAACCAGCCGTCTTGAATAAATAACAAATCTTCCTTTTCCTTTAGCTGTCGAGTCAGGACCCGATTCTCATATTCAGACATATTATACTTTTCTTTCCAAGCATCTCTCTCGGATTTCATCCTAGCCAGATTTCCTTGGTATTCTCCCATATTCTCGATAGGGATATCAATAGATGATGATGCAACGGTAGGGAATAAAGGTTTCTCAGGTTTATAGGGCATCTTGAGAGCACAAGCCCTAGCACGGACCCATTGTAGGTAAGGCTCCAAAGAAACGGCACCTCTATGTCCTAACATATCTCTCCCTTTCCTATGGATGTGGCGCCAAGCTCCTTCGATCTCCCTCTTAGCTGCCTGGTGATCTTGTCCTTCTTGCAGAAAGAAACCACTCACATGGATGTTGTTTGGCTTGTCCCTCATCGGGTATCTAAACTGACGGCACGCGAGAACAGGATTATAGTTAATTCCACCTTTCGTACCAAGAAGAGGCACGTTAGGAAAAGCACCACAGCTATCGATGATCTTCACGTCATAGTAAACTCGATTATACCGATCAATGTCGAAATGAGTGAGAGCCATAATCTTTGGCGCCCATCGCGGCTCCTTCTCGAGATCCCAGAAAACATCAGACCCAGGTAGATGAGAAACATACCACTGATACAGCAACGGTGCACAACAAATAATCATCCCTCCTTGATAAAAGTTTCGAAGATGGATGGAGTAGTAGGTATCTCCTAGCAGCGTAGGGACCAGATTTCCAATCAAGAAAATTCTGATGGCGTTGATGTCCACAAACTTATCAACGTTAGGGAACATGAATAGACCATAAGCGAGTAAAGCAAAGACGTCTTCAAAGGCAATAGCATCTTTTATCTCAGCGAAATGACGAGCTTTCTTCAACAAAAACTGCGCAGACAAACCTCGGATTCCCCCTTTTGTAGTCATGTTCTCCTCTATCTCTCACTTCTTCAAGTGGGTGATGGTCGCTATCTCGTGAGATTTGGGTTCCTCTTCTAAGCCGGAAAAAGGAACACAGTCGGTGATCGGCAAACCAAGTATGTAGGAGTACTCTTCTAAGGTGGGCATCAACTGGTAATCCGGAAAGGTAAAACATCGGTACAAAGGATCGTAAAATTGGACCAACGTATTAAGGATGCCTTCCTTCATCTTGCGCTTCATGAGAGGTATAATGGACCCATACTTTTTCTGAAAATCCGTCGGGTTCTCGATCTTAAGAATCAAACTCTTCAGTTCTTCAATCTCGGGCTCCTTAAAACTAAAACTTAGAGTGTTTCTCCTTCCAAATTCCATAGTACCTGAGATGTCTTGCAAAAATCATTCCTAAGTTCCTTGAAAAACAAGTCTTTTTACAAAAATGTCGATGAATGCATGAATGAATGATAATGCAACAGTTACACACAAGCTTGCAAACATGGGGTTTAAAGGTTCAACGTTTCAGCATGGAGTCAAGGGTAAAGCCCACCCCAAGGTATGTACTAACGGTTTAATCACACCTGTAAGACAAGGTTCTAAGAGTTCCCAGAGTCTACATTCCTCCTTCGGATATTACCAACGTCTTGATTACTCAATAATTAGCAATATTCTCAAGAGAAACTCGTCCGAGCGTAGCATCGCGTAACAACTACTTCCTAATTACTCTGTTATAGTCTCCGCGTTACACCTAAAAAGGCCAAGATGGGTTAGGGTTCTACGATCCTCAATTTCTCTGGCTCCTAGGTCGAAAATAATAATGTCTTCCCGATTACTCGGTAAACAAATATTATGTTCAAGAGGGCCTTCCATTGAGTGGGGGATCTCATGCCTCCTTCTTCGGGATTACTCCCTCAAAGTTAACATGACTGTACCGCCCGTCCTATTCCTTAAGTGTAACTTAATTCGGGTATAGGATTCGTCCTTTTCAAAAACCCAAACAACCCCAAATTTAAACACATAATCAAACAAATCAAATAATAATAAAACAGATAAGACAAATTAGGCTTAACCCACTTAGGGATGGACCAGCAAGAGGTCAATCTTTCCCCAGCAGAGTCGCCAATTCTGTAGCGATAAAAAATGTAGCGGGGTAAATCGGAGATCGAATTATTGATTAATTCGTCTCACAAAAGCAAGAGTCGCCACCGCGCTTTATTATTTCCAAGGGAAAAGGGAAAAGAGAGAAATAAAACCCTAAATATGCAATGTAAAATAATACTTTTTAAAAGTAATAAAAATACAAGGCGTTTTTGAAAAGAGATCTATGGTTCGGGGGTTGGTTATACAGTGGGAAAGTATTAGCACCCAATGTATCTATAGTACTCTATAGGAACCTTTTGAAATATCTGTTTTATTAAAATTGATCGTTTGATTAAAAATAAATTATTTTGGCCGAAAAGGGGTACGGACGGGTTTTGAAGGTACGACGACCTAATGTCGAAGTTTTGGATTAAAAGGTATAAGTTTTGAAAAGATTGAATGTTGAGGAAAAAATTGTCTTAAGTTTTGATGAAATGAAGATATTCGCATGATCGGACTTGAGGACATGAAGTCAACAAATCTAATCGTTTTTCCCTTGGATTTAGACGTAAACGGAATAATCGAATAAAGATGAAATAAACCAAACTGAAAATCAGATAGATAATGATATACAACAATTAAATAAAAGACTAAATGGTGTGAACATGCATTTTTTAGATTTTTGTTTAATAGGTATAACGCAAGAGAATTAATTAAAGAAAAACAAAATGTTTTAATTCTTAAACTCTATTTTTTTTATGTTTTTTATATTAATATGAAGTATTATTTTTAATAGTTATTAAATAATTAAACTAAATTAAAACTTAAAATGTTATTAACTTAAATCTAATGAAAATAATATTAAAATTTCTAAATTAATTCTAAAGTTAAACTAATAAAAATGATCAAACTATTTAAAATTGTTTAATTAAATTATACCTACTATTTAATTAAATTACTAATTAACTAATTAATAAAAATTCTAAAAAAACTAATAGAAAGTAACATAGAGGGAGTGGTGTATTAGAAATAAAAGGGGTTAAATAAACAAATGTATGGGCCTGAGGAGTTCCAAGGGGGCCAATCAACAACAGCAAAGGGATGGGGGTGTGCTCAATAAAATCTTTGGGCTTCATGCAGGGAGACAGGGTCAGGTCCAAACATATTCCAAAATTGTTTTAGGGTTAAACAAGGTTTTAGTTGAATTAGGGATTAGGGTTAGGCCAAAAGGCGTACAGCGGCGCTCGTTCTTCTCGTTCTCGTGTTCTTCTCCTTCATGCTTTCGCCTCTGAGTTCCTTGCCACGGCCACCGGTACCTCAGTCAACTCCCTCTTCTCCAAGGTCACGTGGGCAATGGTCTACGAGGTATTGATTTCACTTTGGATGTTTTATGCTTTTGTGCGTTTTAGTTACTTCTAATTCCATTTTACATTGTTCAAGGTTTGCACGATATGTGAAAAAAAGAAGGGAAATGAAGAGTTATACCTTTGAAGAGGAGGTGAGAAGGACTAGAGGCGACAGGGCGGCCAAGGGCGGAAGAAAGGGTGATGCGCTGCGAGCTTTTTGATAACCCTGGTACTCTGTACTCTTTATCTCTCTCTTTTGTTGGGTTTAAACTTTTTCTTCTTCTCTTGCTGTCTTGATGCCTTTCCCTAGACCGCCTTGGAACACTTCCTTTTATGATTTCCTCGATTGTCTCTGATGCTTGCCTTGCCCTTTTTCACTGGCCTACGATGAACGTTTGAGGCTTTTGCATGCTTGAATATGCTGTCGTTGAAATGCTTTATTTTGACCAGCTTCCCTCTTCTTCTTCTTCTCTTGCTTCTGTATGCTGAATTTGGTTGCCTGGATGTTTTGAATGTTGGTGGATGCCTTGTGTTGCCTAATGATGAAGAGATTCTGAAGGCATTTTGTGGGTTTGGAAATTGGTTTTATGGTTTTGGATGATGATGTTTTTGGCTGTAAGGCTTTACTGGTTTTTTGTGAGGCTTGAAGGCTTCAGTCAGGTTTTTAATATGCTGATAGTTTAGCAGGTTCAGGCCCTTGGGTTTTTGTTTCAACGGGTTTGGCCTTTTGAGTTTATTGGTTTTTTCTGGTTATGGCTTTGATGAGGTTTTACTGGTTTAGGATGGTACAGGTTTTATGGTTTTTTAGGCCATAAGGTTTATGTTACTATGGCTTTTGCTTTGAAATGGATTGACATGGTTTTATAGTTTTATGTATGTTGATGGAAACAGGGTGAAATGGTTTGACAGGTTGTGTTTACTGGTCAGGCTTCTATGGCTTAGGCTTTGAAGCGGGACAGGTTTGACATGGTTAAGAGATTCGGTTTTGAGGCAGCAAGGTTCTTGAGGTTTTGTTTTTGGTACTTTGAGAATTCCTTTGTTTCTTGTTTTACAGTTTTTGTTTTTATGGCTTTGAAAACAGGTTGGACTCTCTATTTTTTTTGAAGGGTTTCTGTTGTTGTTACATCAGTTGGTTCGGCCTTTGGGTTTATGGTATCAGGTTATGAATATTTTAGCTATATTTCTTGATACTCTGCACCATACTGCTTCATCCAGTTTTGTTTCTATTCCTTTTCTATGCTTCCCAATTTCTTATTGTATTGCTGCTGTTCTGTTTGCTATCCTTTTTCTGCCTAAGGCCAAAACCTGTAAAAACCAACTCTTCCTCTCTTCTCTCTCTTAAGTACAATTGAAACACTAAAATGTGATGTACTTTATTTGTTCTGAAAAAGCATAATGCTGGAAAATGATGAAAAAGAAAATATATTGCTTGCATATTTGGTTTAAACTGCATGTTTCTCTTTGTCTACTGCATGGGAGCCTTTGATTTTTTTTTTACTTCTTCCACATGTTTGGCAATTTACGTTGGAATTTTGTCTTGGTGTGAAAATTTGCATATGATGTTGCTTTATGCATTCTATTTGAAATATGCAGTTTTGTGCATATGGTTTTAACTTGTACAGTGGATTTTGAAAAATTGAGTTTATGCATATTTTTAACTTGTGCAGTTTATTTTAAAAATAAAAATTCATCCCTTTTTGTGAACCGGGAGAAATCCCGTTATTTGCAAAAAGGGTAAAAAAACTGATTCCAGCCGTTTGCTTTTAATGATGAACACTAAAATTAATTTTTTGCTTTTAATTATCTATTTATTTCTGACTTTTTTTCTTTAATTCTTTTGCAGGTAAAAATCAAATGATCATCAAAGAAGTATTGGATAGAAGATGAAGATTTAGAACTTAGGAAAAAAATAGGATAGCTTTTATTTCATTTTGAACATTGTAAAAATTATCGTTGTAAATACGTTGTAAATAAATACGGTATTTAAACAACAATTGTAACAATTAGAATAAAATGAATAAAATTCTATTATTTTCCAGTTAATTATTTTCTTCTTTCCAATTATTTATTTTATCATTTGTAATTCTTTAAATTATATAATAACTGAAAATCAAATTCCAATTATTTAAATTTAGAATGATAAATAATTAAACAAACATCATTGATCAATTAACTTCTCTTCAATTAATTATTTCATTATTTATAATTCTTCCAAATTATAATAACTGAAAAATAAAATTTCAATTATTTAAACCTAGAATAATAAATAATTAAATAACATTGTTTGATCAATTAATAAACTCTTTTCAAATATTCATTTTATTATTTATAAATCTTTAAATTATACAATAACTGAAAAGAAAATTCCAATTATTTAAATTTAAGATAATAAATAATTAATAAACATTGTCTGATCAATTAATATACCTCTTTTCAAATATTCATTTTATTATTTATAAATCTTTAAATTATACAATAACTGAAAAGAAAATTCCAATTATTTAAATTTAAGATAATAAATAGTTAATAAACATTGTCTGATCAATTAATATACCTCTTTTCAAATATTTATTTTATTATTTATAAATCTTTAAATTATATAATAACTGAAAATAAATTCCAATTATTTAAATTTAAGATAATAAATAATTAATAAACATTGTCTGATCAATTAATAAACTTAGCGTTCAAAAATAAACAGCTCTCGACTTGAAAAAGTTATGAATTTTAAAACTGCTTTGAAAATTGATAAAAATAGGTCCAAACCTTTGCAATGTAATGATGCAGATGGGAGATGGTATCTTAGGTCAAAATTTGGGGTACAACACTACTGATGACAATCACATTATGTAGAAAAGTTCTCAAGTTCATTACAACTTGAAACCAACAGAGTTGATTGTTCTTAAGGAATTAATGGTTGATTTTGACAACCTTGCTACAAATGGGTGTGACTTAAAAGAAGAACTAAAGGCTCAAGGTTGGGAAAACTATTTCCAATGGCTTCATAGTCCTGTCTATGAGGTGCTAGTGATAGATTTCTGGAAAAATGTATATTGTGATGACTTTCATATTGTTTTGGATTTTATTTGACAAAGAATCATCACCACTGAAGAGTCCATTGCGAAATTGTTAGGATTGACGTTCTTGAAAGGAAAACGTGTGTATGGATTGGACAATAAATCAAAGAATGCAAATAAATATCTAGATCTACTACTATTTGCAAATTTCTCTACTGAGAAATCCAAGTACAAAAGCAAGTATCTTCATGATAATCTCAGAGTATGGCATAAGATTATTCTGGGCTACATAAACCCTAGACTTCCTTCAAGTTCCTCTGATTATTTCAACATCAATCATAATTTCATGTTGTACTTTATGTTGTCCAAACAAAGGATTAATCTTCCTTTCACTTTGTTTAATCATCTGAGGGATTCTATTAGAAAGTACAGAACCACCATACTTCCCAATAAAAAGGTATCTCCCAATATTCCTTGTGAACAACTTCTAACTGATATAATTGTTGAAATAGCTTGGTAAAGTTTTTGATTGAGGAAGCCAACTATAAAGAGAATCTGACTCCAAGTATTAGAGATTCCTTTAATTGGAAAAACTTGAGTAACATGAGGTTTATTGAAGAAATCAAGGCCAAGCCTCTGATTAAACCATCTGAGAATTATCACCACAAAAGAATTCATGTGAGGGACTATCCTCTATTCTCCAAACAAGATCTGATATCTAGCGTGGCTGCATACGTTCTAATGATGCAACAAGAAGGACATGATATGTCAAAGTTTAATTACTCAGATCTTCCTACTGAAGGTGTTGGTTGTTCTGTTGGTAAAAGAAATAGAAGCTCAAATGCTTCTGAATCAGAGAAGAAAAAGAAAAAGAAAAAGAAAAAGAAGTTTGGCTTTCTAAAAGATGCCATTCTGGGAAATGAAACTTCTGTAACAACTAGTAACTCTACCGTTGATACTTCTTTACCTGTTTCATTATCTATTTCTAAAATTATTAATGTAGTCTCATTCATTTCAACCACCATCACACAAACATCATTTCTTGCTCCATCAACCACCATTACCACTTCAGGTTCTGTTCCAGTTGTAAATATTCCAATTGTTTCCAATACCACTGCAACTGAAATTCCTGTAACTTCAAATGGGTCTTTTCCACCATTAACAACAATAATTTATAAATCCACCACCACACAAGTTCTTGCTTCAAATCCTATTCCATCTCTCACTACCTTCATTCCATCAGAACAGATACATACTTCTACTCCTCCATTAACCTCATCTCAATTACTTCCATAAGACTCTCACTTTTCAACCTTCAATACCAATCTTCATTTTTCCTTCTTCAACAAAGAAACCACTCTTCATGACTCACCCATCATTCATCCCAATCCAACTTCGCCCTTTGTTCTCGAAATATCTGAAAGAACAATCTCTGATAACCAGGGGCTTTGAAATTTCCTCAACTGAACCTTTCACTTGCTCTAAACTTTTCAATATGAGTGAACAACCTTTACCATAAAATCCTTATGAACAAACTTCCGAACCAAGCCATCCTGAATCCAACCTAGCCTTGGTTGTTTATGAAAAACCTTATCCTAAAAACTTGGATGAATGCATTAAATTTTTTAGAACTAAGGTTATGAAAAGAGTTGCAAAGCTAAGGACAGAGGCAAGTACAAGCACTGAGCCTCGAGACATGGATGATTCTTGGAAGAAGTTTCAAAAGTGGATGTCTTCTAAGGTTGAACAAATGAATTCTTTTGCTGAAGAATCCAGAGTTGGGGATGTTCAAATGGTAACTAAAAGAAAAGAAACAAGAGAAAAAGTCAGATTTCTAGAACAACTTGCTGCTAAGCAAGGAGAAGCTAAAGAAAAAGCTCGCCTTGCTGAAGTTGAAGCAGCAAGACTAAAAGAAGAAGAAGAAGCTAAAGCTGCAGAGGAAGCCAGATTGGCTGCATAAGCTACAAAGGCTGCTGAAGAAAAAGGTAAACAACCAGCTCTAATGGTATCCGACTCTGAGTCTGACTACAATATGAAAACAACCATTGATGAAATAAGGAAAGAGCAGAAAATGTTCAGAGAACATTTCAAAGCTCAGGACAAGGTCAATGAATCTGTTCAAACTATGCTCAAGATGGTTTTGACAAAAAAATTTGAACCTTCATCATCTTCTCCTGCAACTTCTGGAACCTAGGATCTAGGATTCTCATTTAGTTTCTTTATTTGCATATGTTGTTCTAGAATAAATTATTCTGAGCAATTAATTGACATATCATTCCAATCCTTCTTAGCTCTTAATCTTATGTGTCTTCACGTATAGTTATCTTTTTGATAATGTAAAAAATGGGGAGAAGTATAATACTTTTAATTTTGATGAACATTACCTTTAAAAATGCATCATAATAAATGAATGATATAAAACATGCATTTATCACTGACGTGTGTTTGTCTGTTTGATAATTAACCGAGGAACTCTGAACAAGTTCACCAGGAATTCTAAGACATGTCAAAATGAAATAACTTTGTTAAAGTTCTTAAGAAATGATTGTTCATATAATCATAAATGTATACTCCATGAACATATGTTCAAAAATCAGATAGACCTAATACTGTTCAGAAGTTGAGAACTCTCTGAAAGTTAAAGTTATCTTGATTTTGGTATCATAATGTTCATAAGATGTAAAATGTATAATAATATGATATTTAGAACATAAGAATTAAAAGCAGAAGCATATGCTCTCTAGAAGACCTGAGCAAATTAGAAGTTTAAGACTGTCTGAAAAATATGGATAGAAAATTCAGTAAGAAGAAGCTCTGATGAATTCAATATTTCAAGTGACGCCATTGGTATCAAAAGTTAAGACTCTAAAGATCTCGATATCTGATCTATTGGAACCAGGGGAGTTTTACTCAAATGGTTCAGAGTCAGGATATTCGATATTTATCAAATCATTGACTCAGGGGGAGCATCATAAAAAGGACATGTATTCCTTACCTTTCTATTTTCACTTCTTTTGATTATAAGAACAAAATTGTGTCATCAAAATACATAGTTTTGTCATCATCAAAAAGGGGGAGATTGTAAGAACAAGATTTGGTTCTGCAATATTATCTCTGAGTTTTGATGATAACAAATGAGTATGTTTGTATGAATAATTTTGATACTCTAATGTTTTTTATTGTTGAGTACTTAATGAATAGGTTCTGCTTCTGATGAATAAAGTGGCTCAGACATTAGAAGAGAATTGGTTCCGCTTCTATGCTACACAAGTTTTGTTGAACAATAGCAAGACACTACAGAAGGCCCTGAAGTGTAAACTCTGATAATTTTCGAAAGAAACCAATAAGAAGATCTTAAGATAGAAGTTTCTACTTAAGTCTAGATGTTGAATACTCAAGTTTCTAAAGACAGTATGTTCCAAAGAAACAAAGCTAAAATATATGAAGACAAAGTTTCTACTAAAGTCCAAATGCTAAAAACTTAGTTTCTAAAAAGATAACCTGTTTTAAGAAGACAAAGTTAGAAGATCTGAAGACAAAAGTTTCTACTGAAGTCCAGATGCTGAAGACTTGTGCTTCTAATAACAAGGTTCTTCAAAAGATTCTTAAAGACCAAGTGCTAAAGATTATAAAGACGAAAGGTATGAAGATTCTAAAGACTTGAAGTTCTAAAATATCCAAGGTTCTATACAATGGGTTCTCAAGACCAAGTGCTTAAGACTCTAAAGAAAACTCTTAAGACTCTTAAGACTTGAAGCTCTTATGATCCAAGGTTCTCTATAAGGGTTCTCACGACCAAGTGCTGAATACTCTGAAGACAAAATTATGAAGACTCTGAAGACTTAAATTTCTGATGACTTGATATTATGTTCTCACTTTTAAACTCATGCTCGCAGAATCCTATGAAGTGTAGAAGGAAAGTATATAATGGTAACATGGTACAATAGTACACAGTACGAAAAAGCCTTATTCCACTACCTCTTCACTAGCTTAAATTGTGGAAGAGATAATGACGTAGCAGTACTTTTGTAATGAATCTTTTCAAATAGCCAAAGGCTCTATTTTTCTTGTCTATAAAAGAAAAGAATCATATGTTTAAAATGTGGTTGGTGTTCAATGCTAAAAAGGTTGTCATTATTGGAACACAACTAAAAGGTTATCAACCACTATAACAATTATAAAAACAATTGTTTTGCTGAATATGTTGAAGCTAATCAAATAAGATGAAGATGAAGAATTCTATAAGATGTTAGTCAAACTACCAATCATATACATCTTGACAGAATTATTAAAAATCAAGGAGTTGTTGCTCATAGCTTGCTCAACGATGAAGATGAAGACAAGAAGACTACAAGATGCTTCACTTAACTTAGATTATATTCATCTTTGTAGAAATATGTAAAACACAAGATTTGTTGCTCATATTGTGTTATTTCTTAAGATCTTCATGTAAATTGTTTGTACACAAGAGTTGTTGTTCAGAATTGTGTCAAACAATATGCACTTAAATTAGGAGTAATCTGCTTGATGAGAAGCACTCATGTAATCTCCAGAAAAAATAATTCTATTTAGAATTGGTTGGCTCCTCAAGTGATCGAGTGAAGATCAGAATACTTGAGAATACTTTGGTTACGATCATCATAGATGAAATCCTGGTAGTGAATTATATTGGGTCAATGGTAGTCATATCTCAAAGGGGACTGAGTGAAGGTCAGCCTTCTGAGACCACTGGTGGATATCATTGGAAGTAAATCCTGATAGGAGATTCTGGAGAATCGGATTCTGTTAGGTCAATGAATGTTATATCCGTTTGAATCTCTGAACTCATCATTGGAAGTTAGTCATTGATGGTTTCCCGTGCGATTGTAATCATATTGGTTATAATGGTTTAAGTCCTTGAGTTCAAGGTGAAATCACCTTGGTAGAGTGGATTGGACCATCTTAGGGGTTTCTCAAGTGAACCAGGATATATCGCGTGTTCTTTAATTTTGCTTATGCTTTAGAGTTTATGTTATCTTAACTTAATTAGAAGCATTACTTAGAAGTAACACTCAGAAGCATTGTTCAACGAATACTGCTTATAAGTGAAAGTTAATCAAGAAAGAAAAACTCAACTCAAACCCCCCCTTCCTTGCGTTTTCTTCACACCTACATAAAGCTCTTAGGGCGTCAAGTACAAGGTCCTCTAAATGTGAGCATGTATACGATAGTTATTTTAGTGATGGTGAAGATTTAAATTGTCATTATGGTTATATGAGAGGCTTGCCCAAATGCAACCAATTTTTTCACTAACCCCCAAGGACCTAATGAAGATTGGGCACCTAGCTTGTCTTCTTGTTTTTGTAGGAACATTTGTCTTAACTCTATGAAGAGAATATGGGTTCACATTTATGGTGGCTCAAGGCATATGAACATATTCTAATTCTATTGTATATGAGACAAGATGATGGATTATGTGATTTAGAAAGAAAGAACAAGTTTTGTTTTATTGGTAAAATATGCATAAATTACTTTAGATGTTGTATCTGAGAATACTCGGAAAAGGTATTTCATTTCATGATGTAGGTGTATCTTCAAGAGACATACTCAATGACGCCAAAGAAGGAATTGATCAACCCGAATCGGTGAAACATGAGGAGGATAAATATAACTAACATGAATAGAATAAAGATGAGAGTTCAATCAAAATGAATGATCATCCCATTAATGACCTTCGTGTACTAATCACAAGTTATACTTTTGGGTACTTTGTCAAAGTGAAAAGTGGTAAGATCGTGTTGTTCTAAAATCTTTGTGGCATCCTTTGAATTTGGTTCAACTTTGTTTCGAGAGTTCCTTGTAAAATGCAAGTGCATCATTCGTCATATTGTATGGTGAGGTAGTATCGATTTGATTTTCACTTTATTAGTAGGTTCTCTCTTTTACCTGTTTATTTATCTAAGCATATGACATACTTGGTGTATGATATATATATATATATATATATATATATATATATATATATATATATATATATATATATATATATATATATATATATATATATATATATATATATATATATATATATATATATTATGAGTATTCATTTTCAAAATAATTCTTAATTGATAATCATGGCGACTTATCAATTTATATACTTATAATGATCTCATCATATTATATTTTCATGTATTTTTTATAAACACTTATATGTACATAAGCATATTTAGCTTCATTAAACATCAAGCATAACACATTTTACATTACATCATATTTGATTCTACTAACATGCGATTGGTCAAAGAGTTTTCTAAGCTTATGCAGGGATTATTTGAAATGAGTCTTATGGAGAGTTGAATTACTCTCCTGGACTACAAATAAAGTAACTTAAGGAAGTAACACATGTGTGGGGAATTACCTTCACGGTCATGTTGAAAAGGGGGATGTTGTGTTCGAGTACTTTGATATTGAAAAACAACTTGTCGGCATTTAAATAAAATGTTTGCAACCAAACCATTTTTCAATAAACATAAGGAATTGAGGATTATTAATGTCTCCAATGTTGCCTTCTTTATTATGATGCTTTAACTTTTATACTTTTGCTCTAACACTTTGTTTGAGTATTTACATCATGTGAGTGCAACTTCCATTCCATCAAGAGTGAGGTAATATTGTTCCAAATTTCTCTTTGAAAGTAAGATTTTTCTTAGTACATGTTTTTAGTTGATAAAAATGCTTATTATGTTCTCAAATGATGAAAACCATGAATGTTCATTTTCAAAAAATTGGATCGATAACCATTGTGTTCTCTCAATTTATATGCTTATAATGACTTCATGTATTAATTCTTTCACATTTGTATGAGTTTTTTCTTGTATGTACAAGTATGTGTTTCTATTATTATTTCTTGCATTTGTGTATGAGTTGAATGTAAGCATGTTAATTGCATGTACGATTATTGTTGTAGTTGAGTCACATTTTATGACAACATTTTCATTTTGGATTGAGTAGTGACATGTTCTTGTCACTATGCTAGGCACATGTTATGCGGCATCGGGAGTTTCATTGTGATGTGTTACGTGATTGTGACGCTATATAAGTAATTTGACTAGCTTGCACTTGCATCACATTCATTATTATTCATGAAATTGCATTACATGTTTGGTAATGCTTTATGCTTGTTATCTATTATTTTTTGCATCATTACATATACATCGGGATATGTAATTGTATGCTCTTCTTTGCAAAAATGTCTCTATGTGATATATTAGTATTGATATTGGAATATGATACTTCTCACGGTTTGTCTTATTTCTTTTTGATATTGTCAAAGGGGGAGAAGCATATGCGAGATGAAGTTGGAAAGCACAAAGTTAGGGGGAGCCTTCAATAACTATATGAAATGCATCGTCGCAAGTTTTTCCTTCATAAAAAAGGGGGAGTTTGTGAGTGCAACTATACTATTAGATGTTTTGCGTGATGCCAAAAATCAGAAAGCTAGCATTTCAGCATGGTGGATGATATCCTTATGTATTGTGGTACTCCTTTGCATTAGAGGTCTTAGTAATCATTTAAAACAACTATACAATTGGTCCCAATCATGAAAAATCGGTTTTTGCATAAAATAAACATTTATTCGCCGACCTGAAATTTGTATGCATCGACACATAAAATCTGCATTTATGCAATTTCTAAAAAAATCTTATTTTTTGTGTCGACACATACGATTTATGTGCTAACACATACGATCTATGTGCCGACACATACGCTTTATGTGTCAGCACATGTGCTGCATTATTAAAGCTTTCAGCCACTATTTTACATGTGTCAGTGTTGGCTCCTAAATTCGACACCCACGTTCTATTATCATATAGATCATTAATTATGAGTTATAAGAGTTTCCTACACAAGAAGGCTTCGATCAGCTGATCACATCGAAGGCTTATCAAAGAATGACAAGATACTTAGAGAAATTTCTCTAAGTTGGAATCATGTTATTTTCAACGTCGAAGGAGCAACCTTTCGACCAAGGTCCCTAGTGCCCAAGATCGAACGGTTTGAATTTCAAATTTTTGGAGGGAAAACGGTTCCCAACAGTTACCAAGCACAAAGTGACGTGGAAGTAGGTGTCGAGGGTTGTGAGCGTGCCATGTGGTGTCACCACGAAGCGATGTAACTGCCCAGCAGTTACTTAGGATTTTTAGTATAAATACTAAGTGTTCACGTAGTTATTAGGTGTGTTCATCATTGTATACAAGTCACTCATTTAGATTCAAGTACCCAGCGTGAGAGAAAGAATCATTGAGAATGTATGTGTGAAACACCATTTACCTTAATCGAAATCTTTTACATTCAAGCAATTTATCGCTTTCACTTATTTATCTCAGTCGAAGTCATTTATTTAACAAGCCTTTAATGCTTTTATTTACTTTATCAAGCTTTTCTCCATGCAATTTACTTAAAGTGTCTCTACCTTACTTGCGTTAATCACCATTAGGATTAGTCGAAACTCTCTATTTTAAAGCATTTAAACGATAAAAATTAGCCATGTCTTAGGATCAATCTGATCGATCCTGCAAGTCACCAAATAAGTTACCTTTTGGAAGATCAGCGGTTGTTTACCATTTTTCACGGTAAACAAATTGGCACGCCGAGTGGGACCTTGTGTTGATTTTACGAGTTTAATCATTTTTTATAAAATATACTCCTTTTTCGAGATTATTGCATGTTATTGAGAAGTGGTATAATATACACCAATGAAACCAATACTAGGAGAAGAAGTAGAGAAATGGTGAATCTGCCAAACAATGGAGAAAACCCACAAATAAACGTGGGAGCGACGGTTATCCCAACCACAAGCGAAGTGGTAACCGCTGGTTCAACGCCAGCAGTAACGGTTACACAAACGGGGCCAATGCCTTCATTTACAGGCCCCAGAATTCCTTTGGGAACTCCCCCACCAAGGGGAAACCAAGGAACCAGACCATATGTTCCCCCAGGTTTTTCGACACTCTGGTTAAATCGAGAACCACCCTACGGCATGCCAACTTCTGAATTGACTAGCCTGACGAACGCTACGTCCACCTTTTCAGAACCTTTAGTGAGCGCCTCTTCGCCACTCCAAGGCTCTGGAGTTGGTATGGCGAACATGGGTAGGAACCAACTCTTAGGAGGAACGTCCCTCGTAATGCCTAGCCTTACGAATGCCTCGACAGCAGTCTTGAGGCAGCAAATGGACGAAAGCAACCACGACATGGTTCAAATGTTGGCGCAAACTTTAAGTACAGTGCTAAATCCTCTAATACAGAATACCACCCAGTCGAATCAGCAAATGACAGCGTAAATGTCGCGTCCGGCTGACTTCTTTGGGGTACCCCAACCCATTCGACAGCCCCAAAGGGCACAGATAAGGGGAAACTAAGGCATACTTCTAGAGGAAGAAACCACTATTAACCAAGTCCAGCAGCCTGTCGAAGAGAACCTTAGGGTACAAATGGAACAACCCGGGGTCAAAGAGCCGAGAGTCGTAGCCCCGGAAATAAGGATGGTTAATAGAAACCAAAATGTTGACGAAGTAGTTCAGCAAATCCAATACCAGAATGTTGGTTTGGAGAATAACTTGACAGCCATGATTGAAAGAATCATGATGCAAAACGGGATGAATACGGGCTTCCGTAGGCCCAACTTCACATCCCCGCTGTCGGAATATGTGTTACAAACGGACTTGCCTCCTAGATGCAAAGTCCCTAAGTTCACTAAGTTTTCAGGGGACACGACAGAATCAACTGTCGAACATGTGGCAAGATATTTAATCGAAGCGGGAGAAATCTTAAACAATGAGAGATTAAGTATTTCCCAAGTTCCCTAACAAAGAATGTGTTTACTTGGTTCACAACTCTCCCCCCCAATTCGATCCACCATTGGACCCAGTTGGAGAGATTGTTCCATGAGCAATTCTACATGGGACAAACCAAGATAAGCTTGAAAGAGTTGGCTAGTGTAAAGAGGAGATTCACTGAGCCTATAGACGAATACCTAAATAGGTTTAGATTGCTTAAGGCAAGATGCTTTACGCAAGTGCCAGAGCACGAGTTAGTCGAAATAGCCGCGGGAGGTCTAGATTACTCCATTAGGAAGA
The DNA here is from genome assembly GCA_948472305.1 of Vicia faba. Lineage (NCBI taxonomy): Eukaryota > Viridiplantae > Streptophyta > Magnoliopsida > Fabales > Fabaceae > Vicia > Vicia faba. The sequence goes on from OX451736.1 coordinate 467,517,306, forward strand.
AATTAGACACTCAGTACCTGAGGGACATGGCCCAATTGGCCGATAGGGTTCGACAGGTAGAACGCCTTAAAGCTGAAAAAGCTAGGGCGACGAAAACTCATAAAAGAGAAAAGATAGCATATGTCGAAATGGACGATGAAGATCCATAAACATTCAACGAACTTATAACCGTCGAGGAAAGTGAGGTCGATTTAGCTGAGTTAAAACGAGGGCCACCATACTCTTGCAAATTACTAGTTCACTCAAGTGGAAAAAACCCCACTGAGTCTGAAAAGGCCAATGATAGGTTCCCTAAAAAGACTTACAGTTTCGATATTACGAAATGTGATGAAATTTTTGATTTACTTGTAAAAGATGGCCAAATGATAATACCCCCAGGGGTAAAAGTGCCTCCTCTTGATCAAAGAAAGAAAAAAGGCTATTGTAAATATCATAACTTTCTGGGCCATAAAACATCTCAATGTTTTCTTTTCAGGGATCTCGTGCAAAATGATATCAAAGAAGGGAGGTTGAAGTTCGCTGACAAGGCCCCCGTGAATGTGGATTCGAGCCCTTTGCAGGCGGAAGCCCACTATGCTGAACCCTCAGGGGTAAATGTGATCGAAGCTTCCAGGAGTCAGGTGAAAAGGCCAGGGATAACTATGGTCGAAGTCACCAAAGATCATATCAATATGTCAATATTTGGCAGTTTTTCTGGGAACCTTTCTAGAAAAACAATCGAAGCAGTCCAAAAGGCCACTGAGGGCCCAAAACTGGAAGCAGGTGGAGTCTCAAAATGTGGAACTAAACCCACTTCCTACTTGGCTGCGGTGCAAGGTCAAACAAAAGACCTGGAGGCTCAAATGAAGCAAATGACTCTTGCTACTAAAGACAACATGAATGTCAACATGGTCGAAATCTATGAATCAAAAGTTTCAGAGGAAGCCATCAGGAAAGAGCAAGCAAACAGAACAGCGTTCCCCCAAGAGAACGAAAATCTGGCAGAATTCTTGCAACGATGCCAGAAGAAAAAATAAGAAGTAATGTTGTGTCCTCGATGCAGCTCTATTTTTGACAAGAAAGTTGCTGAACACATCGAAGGTATGAGAGCAGCAAACAAAAATTGGAGCAGAAATGCCCAAACAAGTGCAGGCTCTGATGTTCGACACGATCCTAGCAGAACCTATCAAAAGGGTTCAAGTCAGGAAAAGAGGCCACTAACTTTCAGGCCTCCAACCAATGTGTCAGTCGATACATGGCTCAAAACATCAAGTCGAAAGAGACCCAACAAAGAAAGGTGGCATTCCTTTGAAGTGCCAAGAGGTTCATCTTTGACACTCAAGAAAGAACCTCATGTGGGTGCCACCAAAATTGCTCAAGTATCGAGTAACTACAAGGGAAAGAACCCAATGTCTCGATCCCAGTGGAGAAGGTACCAAAGGTGGCGCAAGGCTGAGAGAGAGGCTGCCAATGAACCAAAACCAGAGTCGAGCTCAAATGTCCCCCAGTGAAAGCAAAGAAAGCCTTTGGAGAGGGAATCAGTGGCCAATAGATTGGTATGGCCTGATCAAGACGAAGCTGGTGACGAAGATAGCTCCGAGTCCGACGACACATTAGACATCATGATAAATATAGTTTCGGTCTTGCCAAGAGAATTCGACCGCCAAATGGAAGTCGAAGCAAACGACTGGGAAGTCGAACAAGAGATGGCCAAGCATAGGCCAGTATGCTACTTTGTCATGGGTAATGGCTGCACTGAAGAGCAAAATGGTTTCTTCGAACCACCAACTGAGGCGATGAAAAGTCACCTCAAGCCTTTATTCATAAGGGCAAAGCTCGAAGAGGCCACTGTAAACAAAATCTTGGTGGACTGTGGGGCGACTATCAACATAATTCCCCATTTCATGCTAAGAAAAGTAGGCAAGAATGATGAAGACATTAAGCCTCATAATATGGTCCTATCGAACTACGAAGGCGGAATAGGGACCACCATGGGTGTGATTGAACTAGACCTCAAAGTGGGATCCATCCTTCGACCAACCATGTTTATGGTCATATCGGCTAAACCAAATTACAACCTACTGTTAGGCCGAGAATGGATACATGGTGTCAGAGCAGTACCATCGTCGATGCACCAAAGGGTGATATTATGGCGTCCCAATGGGATTGTCGAGAATATAGAAGCAGATCAGAGCTACTACTTAGGCAAAGTTAATCACCTAGGGAGAGCTGACTTCGACAAAAATTTAGCTCACATTGGGCCATGTCCAGCACCTGATTTCGACATGGCGCCAGCGCCAAATGCTTTTTGTTCCTTGTACCTGCATCCTGATCATGGGTTTCAATGGGATAAAGAAGACTTGTCTCACATTGATTTCAGTGGGCTAACTGACATCCAGCCAACTGGTTGGGGGAGCGAATTTAGTGATAATGACTGAGTCGCAAGCGTTACAGCGAATTTTGGCTTACGTAGCCGAAACAAGAATGATAGCGGCTCTCGAAGCCGAAGTAAAATATATGGCCACCAAGGCCAATGACCAAGTACTACCTTCTGCAGGTCCTGGAAAAGATTTCGACCCAGAGCCACCAGATATAGGTCCTGGAAAAGATTTCGACCCAGAACCTCCTGATATCTCGACAGAAGGAATGCAGGAACAGAGGCTCGACGCCATCTACGACGATGAGCCTTTGGGTTTCAAAAAGGACCCCCTGGAGAACAACATAAAAATGTTAGCACAAGATCCTTTAGAAGAAATCGACTTGGGCGAAGGGTTAGATAAAAGACCCACTTACATCAGTGCCAAAATGGACCCAGAGCTCAGGGTCGAAGTGATCCAATTACTGAAGGAGTTCAAGGACTGCTTTGCATGGGATTACGACGAGATGACTGGTCTCGACAGAAGATTGGTAGAACTTCAATTGCCAATCAAACCTGGGAAAAAGCCTATCAAAAAAACTCCAAGACGCTTCGCTCCAGAAATACTGTCGAAGATCAAAACGGAATTCGAAAGACTGCTGAAGTGCAAATTCATACGAACTACGAGGTACGTCGAATGGATTGCAGACATTGTGCCAGTTATTAAGAAAAATGGTACATTGAGGGTGTGCATAGATTTCAGAGATCTGAATGTTGCAACACCCAAAGATGAATATCCTATGCTTGTGGTGGAAATGCTTGTCGACTCTGCCGCTGGCCATGAGTACCTGAGCATGCTCGACGATTACTCAGGATACAATCAAATTTTCATTGCTGAAGAAGATTTGTCGAAAATAGCTTTTTGATGCCCTGGGGCCTTAGGCACTTATGAATGGGTAGTAATGCCTTTTGGCCTAAAAAATGCTGGGGCAACATATCAGCGAGCAATGAACTCTATCTTCCATGATTTTATTAACACTTTCATGTAAGTATATATTGACGATATTGTTGTAAAATCTGTTTCTAGGAAGAACCTTATAGACCACCTTCGACAATTGTTCGAAAGAATGAGAAAGCATGGTTTGAAGATGAACCCTTTGAAGTGTGCATTCTGTGTGAAAGCTGGAGATTTCTTGGGCTTCTTCGTCCACAAGAAAGGAATCGAAATCAACCAGAACAAGATGAAGGCAATCTTGGAAGCGAAAGCGCCAACGAACAAGAAGGAACTGCAATCTCTGTTGGGCAAGATAAACTTCTTAAGGAGATTTATAGGGATGTCAGTTTGGACCTGTTAATGGGGATCCCCGCGGGGAACGCCCCGTTCGGGGCTCCAAAGATGGGGAATTTTCCCCCGTGGGGGCGGGGATGGGGAGAAAAATTCCTCCGAGAGCATTTCGGGGACGGGGACGGGGAATACACCCCCCGCCCCGCGGGGACCCCGCCCCGCCTATTATTTTAATATAGTTAATTTAATATATATATATATATATATATATATATATATATATATATATATATATTTTAGATTAGGTTTTTTAGTCATTTCCTTTATGTTTATTTATAAAAATAAATAAATAAATATTCATGTATTTATTAAGAGAGAGAAATTTAAATATTAGACCCTAAAAAAGTTGAAGCGTTTCATTTTCTTCTGCCAGACATTTTCTTCTGCCAGACATTAGTATTTTTAATAAAAAATAATAAATGTCAAATACTAGTATTTTTTAATAACATAATAAATATGTGAATTCTTTGTGCTTTTTATTTTTATAGAAAATATAAACATTTTAAAAAAATAAAATATTAATGAATAAATGTAGGATCTATGGGGATCCCCGCGGGGAACGGGGATCCGCGGGGAACGGGGATGGGGATAGAAATTCCTCCGTGACGGAGATCGGGGACGGGGACGGGGAATGAATTTGATGGCGGGGAAAAAGATGGGGAAGTGTCCCCCCGGCCCCGCCCCGCCCCATTGACATCCCTAGAGATTTATATCTAACCTAAGTGGAAAAGCGCAATCCTTCTCACCCTTACTTCGATTGAATAAGGAAGGGTTCGAGTGGGGGCAAGAGCAACAAGAAGCCTTCGACAAGATCAAAGGGTACCTCACCAAGCCACCTATTTTGGTGCCTCTTGTAGAAATAGGAGTATGAGATTGTACATAGCTGCATCCGACAAAACTTTGGGAAGCATGTTAGCCCAAGAGGATGAAAATGGAGTCGAAAGACCCATTTACTACCTTAGCAGAGTTTTGAACGATGCAGAAACTAGATATAGCGAAGTTGAAAAATTATGTCTATGTCTTTATTTCTCTTGTACAAAGCTCAAAAAATATATAAAACTAGTTGATGTGTATGTTTCGTCCCATTTTGATGTTTTCAAATACATGTTGTCGAAACCCATCTTGCACAGTCGAATTGGCAAGTGGGCGCTAGCATTAACTGAGTATTCGTTAACCTTTATGCCTCTCAAGGTAGTAAAAGGACAAGTGGTAGCATACTTTATAGTCGATCACTCAATTCAGGTACAAAATATAAATTACTTGGAGATAGAACCCTGGAAATTTTACTTCGATGGTTCCAGCCATAAAGATGGAACGGGAGTAGGGGTCTTAATTATTTCTCCAGAAAAAATTCCAACAACATTCAAGTACAAGATAGAAGGTACTTGTTCGAACAATGAGGCTGAATATGAAGCTCTAATTACTGGCCTTGAAATATTGTTGGAATTGGGGGCAACTCGAGTCGAAATAATGGGAGACTCAGAGTTAGTCATTAAGCAAATCACAAAAGAGTACAAATGTATAAGAGAAAATCTCATTATGTACTTTGTGATAGCAAATCGTTTATTGAAAAAATTCGAAGTGGTTAATATTCGACACATACCTAGATTGGAAAACCAAATAGCCAATGATTTGGCACAAATTGCATCTGGGTATAGGATTTCAAAAACGAGATTACAAAGAGCAATCGAAGTCCGAGAAAAAATGACAGCAACCAGCTTGTCTCCAACTGATTTGGAATCGACAAGACTAGGATATGCCGATCAAAGGGATTTTGAAATTTCGTTCATAGACAATTTATCGGAGCAAGATTGGAGGAAACCCATTGTAGATTATCTACAAAATCCAACAGCTTTGACAGAACGAAAAATAAAATATAGGGTGTTAAGTTACATACTCATGGGGAATGAGTTGTTTAAAAAGACGCCTGAAGGGGTATTATTAAAATGCTTAAGAGAAACCGAAGCATCCATAGCCCTTTTGACTATGCATGCTGGAGCATGTGGGGCTCACCAAGTAGGTCATGAGATGAAATGGTTGTTGTTTCGACAAGGACTATATTGGCCCACTATCTTGAAAGATTGTGTCGAGTTTGCGAAGGGTTGCCAGGAATGCCAAGTCCATACTGGTATCCAACATGTACCAGCAAGCGAGCTTCACTCAATAGTGAAACCTTGGCCTTTTAGAGGATGGGCGTTGGATCTTATTGGAGAGATTCGACCAGCATCATCGAAGAGCCAGAAGTATATACTAGTAGGCATTAATTATTTCACTAAATGGATCGAAGCTATCCCTTTAGTCAACGCAGACCAAGAAAATGTCATTGAATTTATTCAAAAGAACATTATCTACAGATTTGGAATCCCTGAGACTATAACAACTGATCAAGGGTCAGTGTTCACTGGTCGAAAGATGCAGGAATTCGCGCAAGAAATAGGCTTCAGACTCCTAACATCAATGCCTTATTACGTGCAGGCAAATGGTCAAGTCGAAGTGGCGAATAAAATAGTGATTGGCCTGGTAAAAAAGCATGTAGGAAAGAAGCCAAAAAATTGGCATAAAACGTTAGACCAGATCTTGCGGGCTTGTCGAACGTCCCCAAAGGAAGCCACAGGTACAACACCATATCGGTTAACTTACGATCATGACGCAGTACTGCCAGCAGAAATTTGTCTTCAATCAGCAAGGGTTCAAAGACATCAAGATATTCCGCTGAGGTTTATTGGGATATGATGTTAGACGAATTAGTAGATTTAGATGAAGAAAGACTACTAGCTCTCGACCTACTGAGAATTCAGAAGAAAAGAGTGGAAGACTCTTACAATAAGAAAGTAAAACCTAAGGCATTCTCGCCTGAAGAACTAGTTTGGAAGGTAATTCTTCCCATGGATCGAAAAGATCGAAGCATGGGAAAATGGTCACCCAAATGGGAAGGACCCTTCAAAATTATTCAAACTTTTTCTGGTGGAGCATATGAGGTCGAAGAGTTAAGAGAAGATAAAAGACTCTTGAGAGTAAACGGAAAATATTTGAAAAAATATAAACCTATGCTCCAAGAGATCAAAATAAATAACAATTAATGATTAAGTTAACTATAAAGCCAAAATGGAAAATAACATTGATAAGCCAAAATGGCTACAAAAATTACAGAATATTCGAGTACATGGTCAATGAAGTACAGAGCAAATTAAAAAGGGACAGAAGCTTTGAGACGAAGATATTTTGCTCGCTGTAACTCCAGTCGTTTGTTGCACAAGGCATTCGCCTGAGATATTTTGGCAATCTGGTCATCTAGAGCCTGGGCCCTTTCAGCGAACTCTAGGCCTCGAGCAACTTCATCTTGGCTCTCTGTGTCTGAAACAGTCGAAAGAAGTTCTTCCTTGCGCTTAGTATTAGCGTTTAACCTGGCTTCCAACTCCTCGATCTGCGCCCGTATAGAGGCATTATCCTGATCGATGGCTTCGATTTCCTGTTGCTTGGACGTTCTCTGTTTCGACAACTCTTTAATTCGAGAGGTCGATTCAGCTACTTCAGTCCAAGCATAAGAACTCTTGCCATGCAGCATTTCGAGTTGGTTGTTGAACCCCCTTCGACGATTGTAATCTACGGAGGCTTGGTCAATAATGGAGTATAACTCCAAGATGAAGCTGGAAATCTCTGGAGAAACAACAAGCAAATCGACTGCACCCAAGACAGCCCCTAAACAAGATTGGGCAGTAGGATCCCCCTCCAAAGCCTTCATTAGGTCCCTCTTGAAGAATTGAGCCTTAACTTTATTCAAGGCCTCATCGAGAGGAGAAGTCGAAGTAGACTTCCCTGATGCAGTAGAAGCATCATGACTAGGGTCAGATGAATTTTCCCTGCTCTCAACGATGGCGTTCAGATAGCCAATTGGATCACTTTGCTTCAAGAGAGCCAAGTCCTCTTTAGACCTGGGCTTTGTCGAGGTAACCTTTTTTGCGGCAATGTTGGCTTGGGGCTGAACATTTTCAGCAGCATCAGCGTCAACATGACCCTCTTCATCATGTTTCTCTTCTGTCTCGTTGACCACTTGAACCTCCTCCCGGTGGTGCTCCTCAGGGGCACCCTCTGTCTCAATAGGAAACTCATCATCCACCAGTTCCTCTTCGCGTTGTCTGCTATGGTCAGCAGAATCCTGCGGCTCCGAAGTTTGATTCACTTTGTTAGCAGAACTGACGAAAGAAGAAGGATTGCAGGTGGGTTCCCCTGCGCTATTTACGAAGGTACCGAAACCTTCGACAGGATTCCCAGCTGGCGCTGAAGTGCCAGCCGTTTCCTGAAAGTAGAAAAAAAAAACTCTGATTAGAGAGATGCACAATCGAAGGTGATCATCGACACTTAAGTTAAAAGTGGTCGGAGACATTACCTATAAAGGAACCTCAGCCCCAGGGCTAGAGTTGTCGCTCTCAACAGGATTACTGAGCAAGACATTTAGCTCCTCCTCCGTGGGTTCTTTGATAATCACAGGGGGCGGCCTGGGTTTATTCCCTGTGACTTTAATTCTTATCGCAGGTCGAGGTTCAGGAGCAGGAGCAGCCTTTTTCAGCTTTCTCTGTTTGAGAGGAACAGGAAGAGATTCCTCTTCTTCGCCACTCGAAGTTTCGACCGTTAATATGGGTCGCTTCTTAGGCGCAGGATTCTGAAAATCCCAAACGGAGTCGATTTAAAACACAACATCGAAAACTAGGATGTTTAAAACCAAAGAGGGAAACAAGGAAAAATTGTTACTTGTACTGGAGGTTTTGCAGAGGGACCTCCACCCTGATTGTTGTCTGTGGCCTTCTTAGCCACAGGTTTTCGAACAACTGAAAGAGAAACGTTCACAAGTTATAATTGACAGATGTAAGTCGAAATGAAAAGACAAATATAATTTGAAGAGGGAACGTACATTTATTTATTTTATCGAGGACCATGACGTAGGACTTCTTGAGTTCGTCTGCAAAGTCCTTCTCGTCGAAGAACTCTTCGACGTAATATCTCTTCCACCAGTCTTCAAAGGCTGGTGAACAGGGGAAGTTAAGTTGGTAGTCGAACAATGATAGTACGGTCCGACCAACGTACCTACTAATATGCCTAGTAGCAGCGTCTTCAAAGTAGTCATTAGAAAAGAACAACAATGATTTCTCCTGAGGATAAATCGGAGAAGGAAGCGATTGGATAATGCCAAATTGTCGAGAGACAAGATTCAACTGGTAGGCAATCAGGCTCAGCTGATTTTTCGAACTCTTGAAACGCAATGGCATTATCCTTGGGGTGAGAAACGCTTCCCACATTGTTGTATGCTCTTCGAAGTGAGGATACTCTGGTGATTTAGGATGGGGCCTGGTAAACCATCCTGGACCACACTTTCGACCGGCGAAAGGGGCCATGGTTGAAGTGAATTCCTTCCTCCCCGTAAACATCTAAACGAAGTTTGCGAAGGTCTTTTGTAGTTCCAACCCATCCTCAGTAGGAGTCAATAAGGCGAGCCTGGTGCCTTCAACGCGCCTTCTGGCTATCTCAGGATCCTTTTCATTTATTTGAGTCTCTTGGGGTAGAAAAGACTCGAAAGTGGCATTCAGCTAGAGTTGAAGTAGCCAGAAGGGACCAGCAAGCAGCAGGCTGGATCTATTTTCGATTACTTTTAATTGAGCCGCTCCACTGCTTATCGACTCGTACAAGTTCGCCAATATTAATTCGGCCAAACAAATGTTTTGGCCGTGATGAAGCTGAGTAGCGAGGGTGACCATCTTCTTCGTCACCTGCAGGGATTTCGTGCAGAACACGAAACGCAACAACCAAAGGGCTAGAAACGTGATGTGCTCCACATCAGTCACCGCAGCCGTCGATTTGTCGTGGTAATGATTGGTGTAAGTGGTGTAGGTGGGTTTGGTAGAAGAAAACCCAATCTGGTCTTCAGACATTTCCTCTGGGTCGAAGTAGTCCCCAGTTGGTCGAAGACTAGCAATTGCGGCCACATCGAAGAGAGTGGGCGTAACCATTACACAAGGCAAGTGGAAGGTATAGTGAGTGTAGTCCCAAAACAGCAATGAAGCTACCAGCATGTCGGGACAATAGTTAAGACCAGTTTTGGACAACATGACCAGGTCATAAATGCCCATGCCTTTCCAAATCGAAGCCTGGCACTTCTCCATCTTGTTGAGCCAAGTGGTATATTCTGGTGTAAGGCTAGGGCTAGATCGAAAAGCCCTAACCCCCTGTTGAAAAACCGAAGATCTATTTTCTCTTTCGCAGGATCTTCAGTATCATCTTTCGCCTTCTTTGAGCACCCAATGGGTTTGAGTGCCTCATGCGTGGGGAAGAAACTCTCAATTTTTATGGGGTCAGTAATGCATGTTGAAAGAGGGCCTGACATGGCAAAAACCTGGTTGGAATACCCAATGGGAATCAGCAGTTGAGAGCCATAGGTTTTGCGCTCAACATCACCCATGGGTTCAGGAACCCTTCGCATTCCCATAGAATTAACTACCGGAGCAGTTGAGAAGGTTTCTGGTTGAGCAGTCTTGGAGAGAATGCTAGCTCTTGGGACATTGGGAGCACGAGTACGTGAAGCCATTTTTGGTTTAAATGAGGGTGAATGAAGAATAAAGGTTACTAGGTTTGGAGAGGAAGAAGCAAAGGGTTGTTTGCAGAAGATTTTGTTCGATCGAAGGTTTGGATGCGAGAAAGCATAAAGAGTCCAAATGAAGCACTTAGTTCTATTTATAGTGATTGGAAAATCACAAGGCTCGAGGTCATTTAATGCCACAAACGAGAGTGGGGCACGTGGCACGCATTGGCGCTGTAATCATTCTGAAAAACGGAAACGTTGAAGCATGCTTCCTCGATTTCAGAGAATGGTCATGATGACAGTGTATGAAAGGTCATCGTGCGTGCGAAGTGCCTTACTGAAGTGACATCTTGGGAAAAGTTGAAATGATGATTTTTTGAGATTGTCAGATGGTTGGTAGGAGACGAAAAGCGCACAAACTAATTTGTGGCTGAGAGTGAAGGACAAGTGTCGAATGGAATATCAAAAGAATGCCTCTTTCTTCTAAGTGTCGAAATAAGACATTCTTGGGGGGAAATTTGTTGGCTCCTAAATTCGACACCCACGTTCTATTATCATATAGACCATTAATTATGAGTTAGAAGAGTTTCCTACACAAGAAGACTTCGATCAGCTGATCACATCGAAGGCTTATCAAAGAATGACAAGATACTTAGAGAAATTTCTCTAAGTTGGAATCATGTTGTTTTCAACATCGAAGGAGCAACCTTTCGACCAAGGTCCCTGGTGCCCAAGATCGAACGGTTTGAATTTCGAATTGTTGGAGGGAAAACGGTTCCCAGTAGTTACCAAGCGCAACGTGGCGTGGAAGTAGGCGTCGAGGGTTGTGAGCGTGCCATATGGTGTCACCACGAAGCGATGTAACTGCCCAGCAGTTACTTAGGATTTTTAGTATAAATACTAAGTGTTCACGTAGTTATTAGGTGTGTTCATCATTGTATACAAGTCACTCATTTAGATTCAAGTACCCAGTGTGAGAGAAAGAATCATTGAGAATGTATGTGTGAAACACCATTTACCTTAATCGAAATCTTTTACATTCAAGCAATTTATCGCTTTCACTTATTTATCTCAGTCGAAGTCATTTATTTAACAAGCCTTTAATGCTTTTATTTACTTTATCAAGCTTTTCTCCATGCATTTTACTTAAAGTGTCTCTACCTTACTTGCGTTAATCACCATTAGGATTAGTCGAAACTCTATATTTTAAAGCATTTAAATGATAAAAATCAGCCATGTCTTAGGATCAATCTGATCGATCCTCCGAGTCACCAAATAAGTTACCTTTTGGAAGATCAGCGGTTGTTTACCATTTTTCACGGTAAACAATCGACACATAAATTTTTCAGGTCGACACATACTGTTTTGTGGGTCATTTTTTCATTCCAAAAGTACCCTATTTTACCTAAAAAGAGTCCAACTATAAACATATCATTCATGCATCTTTCATAACTTGATGATACCATAAAATTAACCTACATTTTCTCTTTATCTTCAACCTTCAACCTATGCATACACACTAACATTCCATTGTAATGACCTTTTGTTGGGGTGCCATCTAGACGAGGATTGATAGTGTCCAATTGAGTATTGGGTTGATATTTGTAGGGGTCTTCATCCAGAAAAACTGTGGGCTTGTCCTCCAAGATCATTGGTTTATTTATGGGTTTTCGTGCAAGATGTTCAAGAGGTAATCGCGACCAAGTGAAGTCCTTTGGAGATAAAGAACACAAGGGATCCTTTGGAGATAAAGAATTCAAAGGAAGTTGTGAGAGAACGGTGAATTACAATTGAAGTTTTGTGATTGTAATATGTATAATTGATGGTGCATGAAAGCTTTGGAGATAAAGTATGCAAAGGAGTAGCAAGATCCAGAGAATCAATTGGTAGCTATTGTGTCTTGGTCTTGTTAAAGATCAAAGGAAGAGAAGGGGTTGAATCAACATCAAACAGTTATGGTTTGTAGGGTTGCTCTTGAACACTTCTCTTGTATTCATACTTTTGCAAAGTAAGAAAGTATCCTAATTCCAAATTGGAATTGGGTACAGGCGTACCCACGTACGAGGACGAAAGTGAGGAACTGTGTAGACAAATCCTTGTGTCTCTTTTCTTTTATTGCTTTACTTGCTTTAATATTCTTAAATAAATTTGTCAAATAACATTGCATTATCAATTGAATTGTAAGTAATTTTCTGAACTATTTTTATTTACATCAATCATTGATATTGCTCATAATCACTTTTAATTATAAGTGCTTTTGTGTTTCAACACAACTTAAAGGAAAATTCTAAAAATTCACTTGCACACAAAGTGTTTGACAAATTGTTTAGCTTTTTCAACTCAAAGGAAAATTGAAATGTTCTATCACTTACTCTCATTTACTCTCTGTGTGCAATTTGTTGAATGTCTTGTTTAATTGATCAATTCATATCGAATTTTTCTTTGATTGTTATAGTTTAAATTGCTTTATTGATTAGGTTATAATCACTTTGATTGTAAGTGCTTTTTCATATCAACTAAGCTCAAAGAAAATTTTGAAAAATTGATTGTGCTCGACATGTTCGATAAAGTGTCGAGTTATGTTTTTAATATGATTTCATTGGAAATATGAAACCAGTGTGTTTGATATTAAATATTAATTGAGATATTATTATGTTGATTGATTTTATCATTATCTTAATTCCATATGGCTTATGCATATCCGAGTTTCCAATAACTAGGTTCATTTAGACTACTATTTTGATCTAGGCTAATAAACCTTATGCTCAATATTGTTTGTCAAATAAGTTTTTAAGTAACCATTTAGAAATGTAATTTTTAATATGGGCATCTATTCACCCCTTCTAGATGATTTGTCGTATCCTAACAAATTTTAACATCCATTTGATGCAATCTAAATTTCATAATGCTGGAAATTTCTAGTAATAATCTAATGGACTTAAGTCTAACAATTAGATCAAATTTCTCATTAAAACCTACTCCTTCTATTTGAGTGTGCCATTAAGAAACTAACCTTGCCTTTTTCCTTGTCACATTACCACTTTCATCAAATTTGTTCTTGAAAATCCACTTGGTACCAATGGCATTCATATCTTCAGATCTAGGAACTAATTCCCAAACCTTGTTCCTTTTGAACTGGCACAATTCTTCTTGCATAACATTGATCTGAATTCATTAGTTAAAGCTTCCTTGATGTTCTTAGGTTCAATATTTGAAATAAAACACGTGGGGAAATCATCTCTCTAGATCTGGTGATAAATCCTTCATTTAGATTTCCTATGACATTTTCAATGGGATGATCCTTCTGAATTATGATTGATGGTCCTTTGTTGATTTGAGGATTTTCAGAACTTGTTCTTAAAGACTCAATGTTAGACCCCATGTCTGGGACATGTACTAGGACATCATTCTATAGAGTAGATACATCATCTTCGTCTTCTTGTTTATCTTCAGGAGAATCATTAATGGCAACATTTATAAACTCCATCATTTTATTGGTATGTTTATTATATAACATGTATGCTCTTCTACTTCTAGAGTAACCTAAAAATATACCTTCTTCCCTCTTTGAATCCATATTTCTTCTTTTCTCACGATATGCCAGGATGCAACACTTGCTACCAAAGACATGAAAGTATTTAACATTTGGTTTTCTTCCTTTCCAAAGCTCATACTGAGTTGTGTTGGTTCCAAATCGTACAATCACATGATTCTGAATGTGACAAGTTGTGTTCATAGCTTCAGCCTAAAAATAGCAATGTAGATTCTTGGCATGTAACATAACTCTATTTGACTCTTGCAAGGTTCTATTTTCCTCTCAATCACTCCATTATGTTGAGGTGTGATAGGTGAAGATAATTCATGACCAATCCCTTCAGATGAACAAAACTCAGATGATTTATAGTCCTTAAACTCTTTACCACAGTCACTTCTTATCCTCACTATCCCACTCTATTTTTCTCTTTGGAGATGTTGACATAGATCTTTGAAGACATCAAAAGTGTCAGATTTTTCTTTAATAAATTTTACCCAAGTATACCTTGAGAAATCATCCACGCACACACAAAGACAAATCGTTTCCATCTAGGATTTCTACTTGCATAGGCCCCATCAGATCCATATGAAGTAACTCTAAAACTGTTGAGGTGGTAATATGTTGGAGCTTCTTGTGGGATATCTTGGCCTACTTGCCTATTTGGCATTCTCCACATACTTTTCCTTCTTCAATCTTGAGCTTTAGAAATCCCTTGATAGCATCTTCAGATATGATCTTTTCACACTTTTTAGGTTGAGATGTCTAGGTTTTCGATGCCATAGATTGGTCTCATCTACCTTGGATATCAAACATGTTAAGGGCTAACATTTTTTTTGAGATAGCCACAAATAGAAATTGTCTTTGTACATTGATCCTTTCATTAACACTTCTTAATCATTGCTGGAAATTATACATTTTGATTTGTTGAAGCTCACATTTAGACCTTGATCACATAGTTGACTTATACTGATTAAGTTTGCAGTTAATCCCTCTACCAACAGCACATCATCAAGGTAAGGGAAACCTGGACAAACCAATTTGCCTATGCCCTTAATTTTACCTTTTGCTCCATCACCAAAAGTAACATCACTATTTGAGTAAGGTTTTACCTCTTCTAGATAGTTCCTTTCTCCAATCATGTGCTTGGAATATCCACTATCAAAATATCAATCTTCTCTTGAGGAAACTATAAGAGAAGTATAGGAAATGAGATTTGTGGTTGTTACTTTGGTTTTCAAAACTTTAATTTCTTGAACCTTCTTGCCAGCTCTTCTGTTGAGCCTTGGTTGACTACATAACTTAGGATAACCATAAAATTTATAGCAACGGGGCCTTATATGATCATATCTTCCACAATGATGGCATATCACAAAAGAGTTCTTGTAGTCTTTAAATGAGGGTACATAGGTTGAACCATTTGTTGATACATGTGGCCCCCCACCAGGAACTCAGTTTTCTTCTTAAAAGGAACAAACTTCTTAGAGGGAATTTTTATCTTTTTGTTTATGGAACTGTAGTCAAATCATATAGCCTTCATATTGAGGCAACTAGAAAAATAAATCAAACAATGAAGTCGCCATCAAATATTTATTTATCCCAAGTAAGGGAAAGGAAAACATCAAAGGAAACCTGAGAAGGTAGAGATCAAGGTCTTGCAACCAAGAGAACGGGTATGGGAGTCGATTCTGCAATGGGAAGGTATTAGCACCCCTCACGTCTGTGGTACTCCACATAATTCACTCTTGTTGTTCTAATCAAAAGGTGTGTCATATCTACAACTTACAAGCTAAGGGAATGCATGAATGAATTGTATATACACAAAAATAAGGTTTTTCATTATTACACTCGCCTCAGTTTTAAAACCTCGTGCCTACGTATCCCCGTTGTGCAATAGAGAATCAGAACGTTGTAGTTCTCCTTAAAAAGTGTTGCTATGTTTGTGTTTTTTAGGCGAATAATGTTACATTCACACTCTATCAGTTGACGTATTTCTGCTCTACCTTTAGGGACTCATGTGTCGTATTGCGCATAATGGAAATAACACATCCTTTTATGAAATGATTTTCAAAAGAAAAATCCGAAGGCAAAAGAGATTTGATTTGTTTGTATTTTTTCATCTTGAAAAAGGATTTGGTGATTTTAACCATATTAAAGACAATGATTGCAAGGAAGCACAAGGTTAGAAATGCACCTCCTCATACTCCTCCCAATGCTTAAGTCTCATGGCACATGGTTCGCCTCTTTATTGTTAAGTGTTTTGGAGATTTGATAAATAAAAAGAAGTTTAGTTTTAAGGATGCAAAAGGGGGAAAGAAAAAGTCTAAAGAAGACTAAAGATCCTAATGTTGTCATGCAATATGGTTCTAAGGTTAGGATAACAAAGGGAAAACTACCTAATATTAGCATACAAAGATGGACTTATGGGTGATGATTAGGGGAAACACCTAGTGTTATCATGCTTGGTTTAGAGCCTAATGTTGGTCTGAGATTTTCATTGAAGCGCAAAAGAGGCGGAAAGAAGAGTCGCCATCAATAATATTTATCCCAAGAGAGGGAAAGGAAATACTGATTAAACCTAAAGGAAGGGAAAGAACATGCTATCACGACCAAGAGAAAGGGTAAGGAAGTCGATTACGCGAGGGGAAGGTATTAGCACCCCTCACATCTGTGGTACTCCATAGGATCCACTCAAGTTTGTTCTAATCTAAGGGTGTATAAAAATCTAAAGTCTAATGCTAAGGGAATGCATGCAAAGTATATACAAAAAGAAAGTTTTTATTAGTTGTGCCCGTCGCGATTGTGAACTTTTATGCCTACGTACCACCTTTCACGCAATAGGGGATCAGGGCACTCGTAGTTAACCTAAAAATGTGTTTTGGTTTGTTGTGTGTTTTTTATGAATGATGCTAGTGAAACATGTCCTTTTTGAAAATGTTTTAAAAGAAAAAGTCCAAATATAAAAAGATTTGCATTTGTTTGTGTTTTTTACCTTGAAAAAAGATTTGTGATTTGAACCACATTAAAGACTATGATTGAAAGAAACACAAGGTTCGAGAATAGCCCCCCTCATGCTCCTCCCAATGGCTTAAGGCTCGTGACACATGGTTCACATAATTATTTATCAAGTGTTTTGATATTTTTCTAAGAAAGAAGTTTTAGTTTTAACATGGATACAAAAGAGAAAGACTAAATAAAAGGGGGATCTCAATCCTATAAGTTTTCATGCTTGTGGACCTAAAGTTGGGATGAGAGGGAGATCTACCTAATGTTGTCATGTATGGATTCCTAACCTAAGGTCTATTTAGTTCAAACTTAGAGAAGAATGAACTAAAGATCCTATGGGGAACATGTCAATCTCACAAAAGAGAAGAAGAAGAAGGGGAAAGTAATCAAACACTTAGATAAGATATGAAAGCAAGCAAACAACACAATTAGGCACTTAGACAAGGCACCAATCAAATACCTACTTAGATAAGCAAGTAACACACAAACAATCATGTATATAGGTGGATACCTAAATAAGTAATCAAGAAGGAAGAGAGATGGCAAAACATCAATAAAGTATAAATGCATAAGGATAGATACCTAAGCAAGCAAGAAAGTATGAGAAGAGATGGAAATACATCAAGTAAGAAAGCATATATATGGAGACCTAAATAAGCAAGCAAGTAAGAGAAGAGATGATAAAACATCAAACAAGGATGATAACACATCAAGTATCAAAAGAAGAATAATGATGGTAACACACCAAAATAGAAGATGAATAGAGATAGATGGTAAAACATCAAGCCCACATATATTAAGATGACAAAACATAAAGTCTCAAAGAAAAGAGAAGGATGATAAAACATCACTAAACACATAAGTCAATGTGGTGAAACATAAAAGAGACGGAGATCTCACAAACAAACTTGAAGATGTGAAGAAGGAACGTAAGAGATCAATGAAAAGCAATCAAAGAGGAATGTCATAAAAGCACATCAAAGTAGGGTATTAGTTCTAGTCCTAACATGATATGCACCTTAAACTATCCTAAGCATAACAACATGGGTCAAGAAGCAGAAGAATTTACCTAACTAGGAAAATAGAAATGCAAGTTAACAAACATCCTCTTAAACAAACAAGTAGGCATAGTAGAAAGAGATGAAGTGTAGATAAGTGACAAGATAAGACTTGTGTCTCAAGTAAGTAGCAAATAAACAAAAGCATAAACTCTAAGCATGCTTCAAGGTCATCAATCAATAAGCAAAAATCTGTCAAAGTAAATACTCAACACACCCATTAAGGTCCCCTAAGGGTCATTATCAAATGGTTCTACCCTAAGGTTTTACAAACCAAAACAAAAGCAATCATCAATCATACAAGCACTCAAGGCTTTAAGTGTAGAACAAACATCATCACTTAGCATATCAAGACAAAATGACTTTAACAAGATAGAAACTCATACAAGCCAACAAGTATACCTCAAAAGATTCACACAAACATGTCTCAAAGATGGATGAAAGATCACACAAGGATCACACAAGAATTAGGTCAAAAGACCAACCAAACAATAAAACTAGTCCCTAAAAAGTAAACCACAAGTGTTCAAGGCATTAGAGCTCAAACATGACATCAAGGTAGGATATAACTTAGGCAAGAAATTAACTAAAAACATGTCTCATAATTTCAAGAAGCTCAAACAAAATCACATTCAAACAATGTTCAAGCAATTAGGCAATTTCAACAAGTGTGTGATATAGCAAACACTAAGCCCATTCATCAAGAATCCACAATTGTTTTTTTGAAAACAAAAGATAACCAGAAAAATGCCATGGGCCTAGCAAGGAAGCAAATCGGCCCAAATCAACCTATTATCAACAATTATCCAATTAAACTTTATTTAATATTGAAATTAAAACTAAACAAAAACAAAAACAAAAATAAAAATGAAATGGTGGAACGGTGTAATTCTTAAAAAGGGATTAGGGTTCAGCATTGTGCCTTTTCAGCTACCACGATAATCTTCTTCATCTCATAACACTCAGCGGCCGTGAACCTCTTCCCTTCTTCGCCGTACACGCAGCGCCGTCGTTCTCGTTCTTCCGTGGGCATACAGCGCGTAACTGTCTCCATCGTTATCTCATCATCCGTCCGTTCTTCATTTCCTTCTCAAAACAACGGTGCGACTTCTCTCCACGGCAGCTCTTCTTCTTTGCTACAACTCAAATCAAACTTCTTCGTCTCCGCTTCAACCTTCCCGGCGCAATTCTGCTTCAGCGCACCAGATTCCGCCATTCGCGAACCGTCTTCGGTCGCGGCTTCCACGTGCCTCCGTTCGTCCGCTCAGCCTTCGACTCATCTCCTTTGCGTTTCAGGTTTGGATTTTAGTATTCTCTTTTCTTCTTCTCCTCTCCGATCTCATTTCCGCATATTGTGATGTTGTTGAATCTGAAGATGAATGTAGGTTTGTTGATGGTTTGTGCGTTGAAGATGATGCAAATTCGGTTCTCAAGTTTCAGAGAGAAAGAATTTTTAGTTGAGGATTTTCTGTGAGTTTTTTTTTTGTTAATAATCGTGTTATTGGATTGAAAAGGAATTCTGTTATAGGCTAGGAGGACCAATCTCAATCATTGGATTGAAGAAAGTTTGTTATCAAATGGAGAGTGAGGATTGTGTCTGATTAAACTTGCTTGTGAAGTTTTACTAAGCTGTACTAAGTCATGGTTTTATCCTCTCCTTTGCATATTTTTCTCTTGCCTTTTTCTTATTTAAATTTCTCACAACTTTCCTCTGATATATTTTCCACAGTTTTCCTCTTTTATCTTATAGTTTCCTGATTTTTTCATGTTGTATCCTTTATGTAATTTTGATGTAGCGGGTCCGCACACGTGCTTCTGGCAAGTTATGTAGGGAAGTACTATAGGAAGTTTTGTTGACTTTGATAGAAACTCACAAATTGGTGTAATTTTCTTGATATTGTAATGTAATGGGGATGGCAATTATAATGGTTCTCTTCCAAATTTGAATATGTATCTTTTCTTCCATTGCTCAAAATTCAACTTCAAAATTTTCAACTTGTAACTTGAATCAAGTATTAATTTTTTAATGCCAAGTCTTCAATTTGTTTCTATTTGAAATCAAGTCATCTTCAATTAGCACTATGAGTTTCCAATGCTTTTTTTTTTTAAGTGCAACTTGAATAAACTATAATACACCAAACTTTACTTGGATAATTCACAAGATAAAAAATCCAAAGATGACTTAAGAAGGACTTTCACTCGAAACTTAGAATCTTGCTCATGAATGAACATGGTATGCTTTGTAGCTTGCTTTCACACTTTCCAATTTTGCAAGTTTAAACAATTTTAATCCACTTGAAAAATCCACTTGAACACATTAGTCAACTTGAAAGTATGCTAATGAAACCAAAAATCCAAACTAATCTTCATCTCTCAAAGAAATCATATCTTCAATCCTTTGATCCACAAGTAACTCGTGTAAACATGCCTTGAACAAAAATAAAGATTCCACAAGTAACTTTCATGCCATGACTTATATCTTGCAATCCAAGCTTTAGCAGTTTAGAGAACATGTTCAAAATCCTAATTCGATGGATGGTGAAAACATGAACCCTTGATTCAAATTTCAAGAAAATCCTTAGATGAAGATTAAGAAAAGATGATCAATGTGGCCATGAAAACAAACTTTGCACCTTAGTTGAAGTAGCCTCAAGCATAAAGATAGAAACTCTAATTCAAGGTTGATGATTCTTAAAGAAGAACCTTAACTAGAGCACGATAGCTGAAAAACCCTAACTTTGATCAAACACAGGGAAATAAATCCTAATCCCACACTTCACTGCTTGAAGAAGAACCAAAAGAAACATGCTTTATTTGATATGTACATCTCAAACAATAGAAAACCCTAACTTGCAAGATTACTGATCCCTTGAACCTCAGATGCATTTATTCAATGAATGAATGTTATGCAAATTTCCTAATGGAAAGATACAAATGCAATGTAAAGCCTACGCCAGATAAAATAAGATATGAGGACAAATTTTGGGGTGCAACACATATTCCTAGACTTTTCCCCTTCTTCTAAGATTTCATCTAACTTATCAGAACTATTGTTTAACATACAAGCAGATTTTGTCATGTTTCAAGCTATGAATTTAACATAGTTACTTCCTCTTTCAGACATGTAACTGTTTAACTAGGTTTCTATTTTTTCTGAATGAGAGTACTTATAGTTTTCTGTTTCTTCTCTCAAACCATGAAAGATTCTTCCTAGTTGGCATACAAAGGTCTGTAAGTTTCATCTAGTTCTTCTTCTAAGACATCTTCATCACTAGACTCACTCCCAAATTCATACTTTCCAATATAGTCTATCAACTTGTTAGTAGTTTATTATCACTCTCATAATCACAATCGGACCAAGTGATTGACAATCCCTTTTTTGTTTCTATAGAAAAAGAGGACATTCAACTTTAATGTGACCAGACCCTTCACATTTTAAAACATTGTGGTCTTTTGCCCTTGATAGACTTTCTTCTCTTTCACCTTGATATTCATCCTCTTTATTGTTGGATACAAAATCTATACTCTTGTTCTTATTTTCTGACCTACCACTTATTCATACTCAAAGGTTTATAGATAACTAATGAGTTCATCAACTTTGATGTTTCTTAGGTCTTTGGCTTCTTCAATAATTGTAACCTTCAAATCAAACTTCTTAGGTAGAGATCTGAGAATTTTCCTGACTAGATATTTTCCAGACATCATTTCTCCTAAGGAAAAAGATGTGTTAGAAATATCATGCAGTCTAATGTTGAAGTCAGAGATGGATTCATCTTCATTCATTCTAAGATTCTCAAACTTTGTTGTGAGGAGTGAAGGTATGAAAAACACAAGAAAGGGGGGGGGGGGGGGATTGAATTGGGTTTTAAACCAAAAACTTTTCTTTTAAGAATATTCCCCTTTAATTAAAAATATTTTTTCTCCACTCTTGATAATAACAATAATTAAAAACAGGAAGTAAAGAACAAGGTATGTTTATACTAGTTCACTTGAAAACTATTAAGCCAGTCTAGTTCACCCGCCAAGATGATATTTCCTCTCTCAAACGAGGGTTTAATCCAATAATCCAACTGATTATTACAATGCACAAGCTACTCGCAAGTGACTAACAACCTCCAAGACACACAAGTCCTAGACTTCTTAAGGATACATACCTAACCAATCCCTTAAGGAAAATAAAATCTCTAAGACACACTACTCATAGACTTCTCAAGGATACAAAACTAACCGGTCCCTTAAGGAAAATCAAACAACTGTTTGAATACAAGTTTTGTTTACAATAATATTGCTTCTACACAAGCTGAATATGTAAACTATTTTAAGAATAATAGACTAAAAATATGGAAGCTATGAATAACGTTTTTTGCATAGATATTTTGTTGATAGGCCTCATACTTTCTCTTTTATTCTTCAAGCCTTTATATAGCCAATAAAATAATATATCAGTTGATAGATACTCTTGGGATTTCCAGAATCATTGGCGGCTTGAGCAGTAACGTGGGGGGACAAGATCGTGCAACATGTCCATCCTTTTATGGTAGTGAAATGAAACTTTGATTGTACCATGTACTACTTGTACCACGTTAATGTTATCTTCTTTCCTTCTGCTCTTCATAGGCTTCTGCGAGCATGAGTTTAGAAGCGAGAACATAACACAAGGTTATCAGAACTTCAAGTCTTCAGAGCCTTCAGAACTGCATATTCAGAATCTTCAACACTTTGTCGTGAGAACCTTTTCTAGAACCTTGGATCTTTAGAACTTCAAGTCTTCAGAGTATTTAGAACTTCTGTCTTCAGAGTCTTCAAAACTTGGTTTTTAGAACCCTTCTCTTAGAACCTTGGGTCTTTAGAAACCCGAGTCTTTAGTATCTCGACTTAAGTAGAACTTCTTGTCTTCATATCTTATGAACGTTTCTTTAGAACTCGTTGTCTTGAGAAACACATGTCTTCAATATCTGGACTTAAGTAGAAACTTCTGTCTTTAAATCTTCTAACTTGTTTCTTTAGAGCACGTTGTCTTAAGAAGCACGAGTCTTCAGCATCTGGACATAAGTAGAACTTCTGTCTTCAGATCTTTTGACTTGTTTCTTTAGACAAACATCAGAGCCTACACTTCAGAAGCTTCTGGAGTGTCTTGCTACTGTTCATCAAAACTTGTGTAGCGTAGAAGCGAAATTAATTCTCTTCTAATGTCTTGGTCACGCCATCCATCAGAAGCAGAACATATTTGTTAAGTACTCAAAAATAACAAACACTAGAGTATCAAAATTGTTCATACAAACATACTCATTTGTTATCACCAAAACTCATAGATAATATTGCAGAACCAAATATTATTCTAACAGGGAGTTACAACTTTGACGACATACGAACTTTAAATGTGCCTTCATATGCAGTTTTGAGAATCTCCCATACTTCTTTGACTTCAGTACATGTGTTTATCAAACTATACAAGTTATTATCCACTTCATTGAAAATAGTATTCAAGGCTTTGGAATTTATAAGAGCTTCATCATGTTCAATACTTATCCAATCAGATTCAGGCTCTAATATTGATTTTCCATCTTCATAAGTAATAACAGGGTGTTTCTAAACCTTTTATAACAACCAAGATAGATGGTCTATTGAAAGATCCTCAATCCTTAGTAGTATCCATTTGAACAGAAAGTACCTTCCCTAGATTTCACCCAAACAGAATATGGTGCCTGCTCTGATGCCAATTGAAATTGTGTTCTAAGGGAACATATGTTGGACCAGATGCCTAAGCCAATATGTTAAACATATTAAACTAGAATTTGGCATATAATAGAAACAAGATGATCAAACATAAAACAATAAATACCACAAGAGAATTGGTAACCCAGTTCGGTGCAACCTCACCTACGTCCGGGGGGATTCCAACCCAAGAAAGGAAAATCATTTTCAACAGTATTAGTATAATTAGTCTTAGATGGATAACCCTAGTTCAATGCCTCTTCCTAACACTACCCCTATGTCTTTCTATTTAGGACTCCCCCTAAATATGAAAACCCCTTTCACTTTCTCTCAATCTCTAACTCTAGTGATCAACTCAATAAAAAAATATTGAAGTTTGAATTATAACTCAACTAACAAACTAAACTTTGTGCCTTAAGATATGAATACAGGCGCTAGAGTGGTGCCCCAATAATAACACAAAAAAAGACTCAAAATAAAAACACTAACACAAATATCCTTCCACACTTGCACAACCTTGAAACATTAGGTTTGAGTCTCCTTAAATAACAATGAAATATGGGATTCCCTCTGATGGACATAACCTTTGACCACTTCCAGATTCATAGAGGGTTCTGTTTTGATTTGTTTTTCAAAAACCTCCAATAAAAATAATTAATTTGTTTTAATTTAAATTTAAATATCAAGTAAATATATTTGATCCTATTCAATCTGCCAACAAATCTAAATTACACATTCTTAAAAGATAGCGACAAATAACATTGCACATAACCTGAAATGACGCTCAGATCAACAATAACATTGGCCTGAAGTCAAGGGCTAGATGTTGCACACATGTTGGAACATCATGTCCCATACGTGTCTTTTCTTTATCAAAACATCTTATACACTCCATGTTATTTTACATAATATATCCAATCACATAGAACAACAACATATATTCCAAATAACTAATCAAAAACCACGACTTGATATGTACAAATAGAAAAAAAATACGGGTTACCTCATGTAGATGCTCTGACTAGAGCCATTTTGAATCGTCGAGCTTCATTTTTATTCCATTGAGTATGACTCTGTTGGATGACTCTTATTATCCATTTTTTGATAGTGACCACCCAAGATGGATTTTGTTTGTATCAGTAAGTGGTGGAAGAACTCGATCACATCAAAATCACGAACTATGTTGCATTGTCTGACACTATGCATCTGGTTTGGCCTAACTAGAAAATTATGGTAGGTTATCCTTAACAACCTAGGTAGAAGGCAATAATCACAACATGCAAAACTCTTTTGAGTTGGCTGGAAGTTTTCGAATTTATCAGTGAAAACAAAACATTTATGAATCATGATTAAGAAAGATGCAAAGCTACATGTAAAGGGTTCCTGAATATCAATACGAACACAAATCTTTTGGAGGAAGGTGGTTGGAACACTAGAGTGGTGATTTGTGATAAGGGAGGTTAAGTTTTGGTGGTGCAGATAGAGAAAAGAAGTGAATTTAAATCCACCGGCTACTAAAGCTTATGTCATGTATTATGGGTTGATAGTGGAAATGGTGGAAAAGAGACCCAAGGTATAAGGAAAATTAGAGATTTGTCATGACACCCCTAGTTATATCGGGCACCTCCACTACAATGTTTTTACTATATTACCCTTGTATATTCAAAAACCATTTTTTTTTATATTTTGTAGCGGTAGAAATGTTAAGACTAAGCCATTGGATTGACTTGATTCGCACAGATCAAATAAAAATCTCCACCGCGCTTTATTATTTCCAAAGAAATGGGAAAAGAGCGAATAACTCAAAAAGAGGGAGAGAGAATCTAAGTTCGGGGGTTGGTTATGCAAAGGGAAGGTATTAGCACCCTGAACATCTATGATACTCCGCATGAACCTCTTTTAAAATTTTTTTATTTTGGTTATAAATGTTGTATAAAAAATGGATTGTGGAGATGAGAAAAAGAAGTATTTTTTTATGATTTTTGCACTCGCCTGTTCACCGTGTTTATGGGTGAACAACCACTGATCTTCTAAAAAGGGTAACTTTTTGGTTACTCGCAGGATCGATCAGTTTGATCCTAGGACATATGCTAATTTTTGATGTTGTTTGGACATAAACGTTAATGTGGGTGAAGAACGCACGTTCGACTGGGAAAGGAATGAGTTTGAGTGCAAAAAGTAAATAGAAAGAAGGGGTTGAGGAGATGTTAGGTGCAGGAATTTGGGTAAAAGTGCAGATAAAGTGAAAACAAGATAAAGAGGCAAGAAATGTAAAGAGAGAAATAAAAGACTTTGATTGTAAAATATGGTGTTTCAAACGTACATTTTTCAGTATTCTTTCTCACGCAGCGGGTACTTGAATAGTATTGAATAATTTGTACAATCAGTTGAACACACAGAAATCTACATAAACTTCCTATATTTATACTAAAACTAGGTAACCGTCGAGGAGTTGCCTTGCTCCAGGATGAAGACAAGTGTCTTCTGCATGCGTTTCGACCCCTCTTTTCACGCCACGTTCCTTTCCTCAACTGCCAAGCAAACTTCTTTTCCCGCCTTTCTCCAGATTCAAAATCTTCCAGGGAAGATACAAAGTTTCCTTTTGGTCGAAGACCTTGGAGTCCCTTCAATCAAAGGGATTGAGAACCTTCTGGTCGAAGAATCATTTTAACTTAGAAATTCTCTAAGTACTTTTCTACCTTGTCGAAGTTTTTCCAACTTAGACTTGTTCAATCTATTTTTGGCCCATAAGGCCAACTTGTTGTAGGTGTCGAATTTACGAGCTAACAAATTGCCCCCCAAGAATATCAGTTTCGACGCAAGGAGAGATGATTATTCTTTGAGATTCCCATTCGACATCCGTTTTTTTTACTACATAAATCGCTTGTGTGCTTTTCGCCTTCTACCAACCCCTGCTGGTATTCAGAGTCATCATTACCTTTTTCCTAACATGTCGTTGTCAATCAGCCGTTACCATGCTGCCATGATGGCCACTATCCCTACAACATAGGAAAGTATGGCGACCATTTTCATTTCTCGTATGATAACTTCTTTAACGTTCGTCACGTTCCCCACTAACTCTGCAGCATTAAACAGTCTTGGGAAAAACACTCCTTCTTGAACAATATAAATAGACGAATCTTCTTTTGGGAGTTCTTTTACAAATCCTAGTATTCTTCACTTCCTTGCAAAGAAAAAAAAACCTTAACAACTTTGTCTTCTTCGCTCTTTCACTACTACTTTCAGAGCCATGACCTTCCTTTCCAATGCACCCAACAATCTTAAAACTAAGAACGTTTCTGATCTTCAAAGACAACCAAGGGTTTTCTCTACTAACCCTGTACCCGTTTCGGCTGGAGAACGAAGGGTCGTATCTGAACCCATGGCCAAAGAGTGGTGTGATGCTTATGACTCCCAGTTGCTTATCCCTGTTAGGTATTCTGGGCAGATGTATGCTATGTCTGGCCCATTGTCTTCATGTTTCGAGATCCCAAAACAGAATAACAACTTATTCCCAACTCACCCTAGGCTCAAGCCTATAGGTTGTGCGAAGAAACTCAGGAATGATCCTGAAGATGTAACTCCTGCCATCCAGCAACATCCTAAAACGAAGGAAGATATCAACCTTCAGTTCATGAACAAGGGCAATAGGATCTTTCGATCTTTTCCTAGTCTTACTTCAGAATACTCAGAATGGCTGAGTAAGATGGAGCAAGTACAAGCCCAAATCTGGAAAGATATGGGGATCTATGACTTGATCATGCTATCGAAGATTGGGCTAGATTATTGCCCTCTCATGCTGGTGGCTTCACTGTATTTCTGCGACAGCACCCATTTTACCTTCCATTTGCCTTGTGGAATGGTAACTCTAACTCTCTTCGATATAGCCGCCATTACTGGTCTTCGACCAACTGGTGACTACTTCGATCCTGAGGATCTGTCTGAGGACCCATCGGGTTTTCAGCCATGAAGCCCACGTATACCATATTCATCAATCATTTCCACAACAAATCGAGTACCATTGTCTCTAAAGTGGAGCACATAGCTTTTCTGGCTTTGTGGTTATCTCGTTTTGTTTTTTTCACTAAGTCACTTCAAGTGACTAAGAAAATGCTTACTCTTGCAACACAGCTTCACCATGGTTATCCTCTTTGTCTGCCTGAGTTGATTCTAGCCAATCTGTATGAGCCTATCAGCAATGGTGTAACTCAACTTAAGGTTATTGGAGATAAGGCGAGCTTACTTATTTCGGGCCCCTTTTGGATTATGCAACTTTGGCTAAACGCCACTTTTGAATCTTTTCTTCCGCAGAGGAATAAGATTAACGAGAGGGCTCCAGAAGTTCTGAATTGAAGGGTCGAAGGGAATACACTCGTTCTGTTGACTCCAACTGACGAAGGTCAACAATTCCAAAAGGTGTTCACCAGCTTTGTAATGATGTTTGTAAAGCGGAAGGAATTTGTTTCGACCATGGCTCCCTTTTCTAGTAGAAAGGTTGGTCCGGAATGGTTCATTCGACCATACCCTTCGTCTGGCAAAGATGACTATGTGGATGAATATGTAGCTATTTGGGAGTTGTTTCTTCGACCAAGAATCGTTCCTATGAGATTCAAGAGTTTGAAGAATCAACTTAGCTTAATTTCTTATCAACCGAACCTTGTCTCTCGATAATTTGGTATTATCCATTCGCTCCCTTCACCAATCTCCTCTCGAAAAAAGCTTTTGCTGTTTTACAATGCAGAATACTCAGAGGATACTGCTACCAGGCATATTGGTAGGTACGTTGGTAAAATTGTACTAACTCTGTTCGACTTCAATCTCAACTTCCTGTGTTCGCCTCTCTTTGAGGACTGGTGGAAGCAGTATCATAACGAAGAATTTTTTGACGAAAAAGACTTTGCTGCATACCTTCAAGAGGCGTTTTTGCTTGTCTTTGACAAGATAAAAAAGGGTGATCTTCTTTAACAAAATGTTTTTATCGTCTTCAATCTAATCATTTGACACCTAATTTATCCTTATTCATTTTCTAGCAATCAAGAGGACCATCACCAAGAAACTCGCTGAAAGCGGAAATGGAGGAGATCCTTTTGTGAAACCTTCACCCAAGGTAAACACTTTCTGCTTGTTATGTCTTTCTTTCCGACATATTACTTTTGACGCTAATGCTTTCAACTCCTTTCTTTTTGGTCATTTGAAATCAATCTGCAGAAAAGGAAAATTCAAGAAATTGAAATTTCCAGTGATGAAGAGGAGGAATCTCCTCCTGTCCCCTTAAAAAGGCAAAAGTTAAAGAAAACAGCCCCCGTTCCTGAGCCTCGCCCAAAGACCAAAGTCAAGGTTAAAGTAATTGGGTCGAGACCTCCTCCTGTCGTCATCAGAGAACCAACGGAGCAGGAGATAGCTGCTAGGCTGAACAATCCTAGTGAGAGCGACAACTCAAGTCCTGGCGCTGAAATTCCGCCTAAGGTAGTTACTTAGACCCCTCATGATTGTTTGCTGACATCGACTTATTTTTCCTTTTTCAATAGTTCTAATAACCATCTTATAATCTTTAGAACACTGCTGGTACTTCAAAGCAGAAACTTGTAGAAGAATCTGCCACCTTGATAAACAATGAGGGTTATCCTACTTACAGGTTAAAAGGATCTTTTGTGAGTTCTGCTAGCGAAGTAAACCAAACTTCTGGGCATAAAGCCGTTGGGAATCCTAATGAAGAAGTTCCTAGTGAAGGGCATCTGAATCCTAGGACTCCGCAAGCTAATGATGATGGACAGAAGGATGAGGAAGAGGAGGTGGCTGACGATGTGATCGAAATGGATAAGGAAAACATGCCAGCGGGAGGAAATCAGATTGAAGATATTCTGGCGACTGATGAGGGAGAAAACCTTACAGGGGGAGCAAGAAACTCTACGTGTGTTGAAGATGTTCCTCTGCAGATGCCTGTCGAAGCCAATGTGGCTCGTATTGTAAACGAGAGGGTCACTTTGATAGGCTCTCATACCAAGGAAGATTTGGCATTGTTGAAACGGAAAAATCCTCTTGGCTACTTGAATGCCATCCTTGAGGGTAGAGAAAGTTCTTCTGATCAGAGTGCTTCGACTGCGTTTGGAAAATCCACTTCAACATCTCCTCTTGAAGAAGCACTTCAAAAGGTTAAGGCACAACTTTTCAAAAGAGATTTAATGCTGACCTTAGAGGGAGAACCTACAGCTCCTTCCTTTTTGAAGACTACTTTAAGAGCTGTCGACCTTCTTGCTGCTTCGCCTGACATTGCCAATGTTATCTTGGATTTGATTTCCATCATCGATCAGGTTTCAGCTAACTACAATCGTCAAAGGACTCTTACTCGTGAAATTGAGGAGGCCAACGACCATGTAGCTGCTTCCTGGGGTGCTGTTGCTGAATCAGCTTCGAAGCTGAAGGAGCTGTCAAAGGCGCAAGAAGCTAGGCAGAAAGAAGTGGAAGAACTTGATCAAAATACATCCATTATGAAGGCTCAGATTAGAGAGCTAGAAGCCAAGATTGCTGCAAACGATAAACGAAAGGAAGAACTTCTCGCTGTCAGCACTGATTAAGAGAGTCAAGAGGAACTCAACGAGGGATTAGCATATGTCGAACGAGCCCAAGCATTGGATGTCAAGATCGAGACTTTTCATCAGTCGAAAGCCCTGTGCAAAAGATGCATGGAGCTACAGAAGATAAAATACCTCTAAATCAAGGCCAACCTCCCGTTTTGATTTCGACTTTTTTGTTGTATGCTTATATATTTTGTAATGACTTTCATCCATTTTGGCTTTATAATATATTTTCCATTTTGGATTTTTAACTCGATTAAGATCAAGTATTGGTTACTCTAACCTCTTGAAGTGCAGGTCTATACTTTTTAAGTATTTACCATCTACTCTCAAGATCCTTTGGTCTTCATTTAACTCTTCGACCTCATATGCGCCACCAAATAACGTTTTTGGGTGATCTTAAAAGGTCCTTCCCATTTAGGAGACCATTTTCTCATATTTCTATCCTTTCGATCCATTGGGAGGATTACTTTCCATACCAGGTATTCAGGCATGAATACCTTGGGTTTGACTCTTTTATTGCAAGATCTTTCCACTCTCCTCTTTTGTGACTTTAAGAGATCTAAAGCCCTCAATCTTTCTTCGTCCAAATCAATCAATTCGTCTAACATCATATTCCAATAAACTTCAGAAGGGATGTCTCGATGTTTCCGAATTCTTGTTGACTGTAGACAGATTTCTGCTGGTAGTACTGCCTCATGGCCGTAAGTTAGTCGAAAGGGTGTTGTTCCGGTAGCTTCCTTAGGAGACGTTCGACAGGACCATAAAATTTTATCTAAAGTCTTGTGCCAATTTTTTGGCTTCTTTCCCACATGCTTCTTTATTAAGGTGATTATTACCTTATTTGTCGCTTCGAATTAACCATTGGCTTGTGCATAGTAAGGCGTAGATGTCAATAATTTGAACCCCATTTCTGCAGCGAACTCTTGCATTTTTCGACCAATAAAGACTGACCCTTGATCAGTTCTTATTCTCTCAGGGATTCCAAAACTGTATATAATGTGTTTTTGAATGAATTAAATGACATTTTCCTGGTCTACATTGAATAAAGGAATTGCTTCAATCCACTTAGTAAAATAATCAATGCCCACCAATATGTACTTCTGGCTTTTAGATGACGCTGGTCGAATTTCTCCAATAAGATCCAAAGCCCATCCCCTAAAAGGCCAAGGTTTCACAATTGAGTGAAGTTCGCTTGTAGGCATGTGTTGGATACTTGTATGTACTTGAAATTCCTGACATCCTTTTGCAAACTCAACACAATATTTCAACATAGTGGGCCAATATAGTCCTTGTCGAAATAATAACCTTTTCATTTTATGGCCCACTTGGTGTGCTCCACATGCCCCAACATGTGTAGTTGAAAGGGCTATGTATGCCTCTGTTTCATTTAGGCATTTTAATAGTACTCCTTCAGGCGTCTTTTTAAATAACTCTTTTCCCATTAGGGTATAACTCAACGCCCTGTACTTTATCTTTTGTTCCGTCGAAGCTACGGGATTTTGAAAATAGTCCACTATAGGCTTTCTCCAATCTTGTTCTGTTAGATTATCTATGAACGAAATTTCGAAGTTTTCGTGATCAGCGTACCCCAACTTTGTTGTTTTCAAATCCGTTGGAGACAACTTGGTCAATGTCACTCTTCCTCAAACTTCTATTACCTGTTGTAATTTCTCTTTCGAAATTTTGTACCCGGATGCAATCTGTGCAAAGTCATTAGCCACTTGATTCTCCAGTCTTGGTATATGTCGAATGTTGATCTTTTCAAAGTTTTTCAACAAACAATTGACTATTACAAAATACATGATAAGATTTTCTCTTATGCATTTATATTCTTTTGTAACTTGTTTTATAACTAACTCTGAGTCTCCCATTATTTCGACTCGAGTTTCCCCCAATTCCAACAATATTTCAAGGCCTACGATTAGAGCCTCGTATTCAACCTTGTTGTTCAAACAAGAACCTTTGATCTTGTACTTGAATGTTTTTGGAATTTTGTTTGGATAAATAATTATAACCCCTACCCCAGTTCCGTCTTTATGACTAGAACTGTCGAAGTATAACTTCCAAGGCTCGATCTCTAAGTAGTTGGTTGATTCCTCATTTATTGAGTGGTCAACTATAAAATCCGCTACCACTTGACCTTTTACAGCCTTAAGAGGCATAAAAGTTAATGAATACTCAGTTAATGCAAGTGCCTATTTTCCAATTCGACTGTGCAAGATGGGTTTCGACAACATATATTTGAAAACATCAAAATGAGACGAAACAAAAACATCAACCGATTTAATATATTGCTTGAGCTTTGTACAGGAGAAGTAAAGACATAAACATAGTTTTTCAACTTCGCTATATCTAGTTTCGGAATCGTTTAAAACTCTACTGAGGTAATAAATGGGTCTTTTGACACTGTTTTCATCCTCTTGAGCTAACATGCTTCCTAAAGTTTTATCGGATGCAACTATGTACAATCTCATACTTCTATCTCTACAAGGAGGTACCATAATGGGTGGTTTGGCGAGGTATTCTTTGATCTTGTCAAAAGCCTCTTGTTGTTCTTGCCCCCACTCGAAGCCTCCTTTATTGAGTCTAAGTAGTGGTGAGAAGGCTTGCGTTCTCCCACTTAAGTTGGAAGTAAATCTCCTCAGGAAATTTATCTTACCAAGTAGAGATTGCAACTCCTTCTTGTTAGTTGGCACTTTCGCTTCCAAAATGGCTTTGGTCTTGTTCTGGTTTACTTTAATTACCTTCTTGTGGACCACAAAGCCTAAAAAATCCCCTGCTTTTACGCTGAAAGTGCATTTTAGAAGATTCATTTTCAGACCATAGCGTCTCATCCTTTCAAAGGATTGTCGAAGATGGTCTATATGATTCTTCCCTGAAACAGATTTAACAACAATATCATCAATGTAAATTTGCATAAAAGTGTCAATAAAATCATGAAAGGTTGAGTTCATTGCTCTTTGATATGTTGCCCCTGCGTTTTTTAGGCCAAAAGGCATCACTACCCATTCGTAAGTGCCTAAAGCTCTAGGGCATCGAAAGGCTGTTTTCGACACATCCTCTTCAGCAATGAAAATTTGATTATACCCTGAGTATCCATCAAGCATACTCATGTATTCGAAGCCAGCGGCAGAATCGACAAGAATTTCTGCCACAGGCATTGGATATTCATCTTTGGGTGTTGCAACGTTTAAATCTCTAAAATCGATGCACACTGTTGTACCCCAAAATTTGCCCTCCTCTTTTTCCACAAGAAATCACAGCTTCGGGCTTTTCCTGATTTTTCAGACTGGCTCAAGAATCAGTCAAACAGACTTTTCTTGTCAGTCAGACAAAATTTAGGTTTGTCGTTGATTTTAAAACAGTTCAAGCAGATTGCTTAGGGTTTGGTTGAGTTGGCTCAGGTTTTGATCAGGCGGACGCTTCTCTAACATTTAATCAAGAATTAGGGTTTTGTGCGTGCATTCGCAGAAAGAATTAAGTCTACATTGCTTTTCAATTACTCTGAGATATGGACTGAGGCTGCTGATTGTTAATTTGCAGTGTTTGGATTTAATCAGTGAAAAGAGGACATGTGGACATTTGTTGTTTAGTTGTGCATTGCTTTGGATATTTGAAACGCAGGGTTTATTATTGATTAATGCTAAAACCACAGTGTTTATTAATTGTTTATTTATTCTAAGTTAGGATGATTGGGATTTATTTCTATTTATTATAATTTAAGAATTTATAAGTAATTAAATAGACAACTGGAAAAAGAATTAACTAATCAAAAATGAATTTTATTCATCTTTAATTATTTGTTACAATTGTTATTTAAATACAGTATTTATTTACAAAGTATTTATAATAATAATGGTTACAATAATTTAAATTGAAATAAAACTATGTCCTAAATGTCCTAAGTCTTCATCTTCTATCCAATGCTCCCTTGTTGCTCAATTATTTTTCATCTGCAAAACAAAGAAAAAGAAGTCAAAAGCAGATAAAAGAAACGGACATTTAATTTAAAAGTTCATCATTAAAAGCAACTGGCCGGAATCAGTTTGCCCTCTCTGCAAATCACAAGATTTCTCTTGGTTCACAAAGAGGGATGGAAGTTTGTTTGCAATTAAAGTATGAAATGCACAAGTATACAAATTGCACAAGTTCAAAGTTTATCAAAACATACTGCATAAATCCAAAAATTGTCAACCAAGTTTCCAAACAGCATGTACAAGTATAAAGGCAAACTGAATCACATTTCCAAACTAAGCCAAAAGCTGTCAAAAATTGTCCAAGGATGCCAAAAGATACCAAACTCCAAAAAGCTGTCAATAAAGTACACAAAGTATGCAAGAAATATGGAAAATATGCAGAAGAAAACAATATTGCAAGCATATTCAAATCATCACTTTCCAAAAGGCCAGTTTACTTTTTCAGAAAGAAGACAAATTTAAGCAATAAAATGCTTTTCTTTAATCTGGAGAGAGAAAGAGAGAGGAAAGCAGCTTACAGTACAGCAGGCTAGAGGCTAAGCAAAAGATATAAACAGGATGTATCAGAATACATAGAGGAAAGAGGCAGAAGGCATACAACAGAAGATATCATAAAGAGTGAAAACCTCAAGCCTTGCAAACCTGTCCAAGCATTGACCAAATTCAAAAGAACGGATATACATAAAATATATCAGCTCCTGCCTTTCAAAAAGGCCAAGACCCTGGAAGATATAAAACAAAAAAAGCCATCAACCTGCATAACAAATATCACAAGCCACACAAAGCCTAATAGCCTCCAAATTCATCAATCCTGCATAGAACCTTAAAACAGAAACAACCGAACCTTGAAGCCTTTTGTCCTAAACCTGCATTCAAAGCCTTAAGCCTTTAACCTGCTTCAGACAAACCTGAAGCATCAAGCTTCAAGCCCAAGCCTGTAATCGCTCAAAGCCTTCACCTGTCCTAAACTATCCAAACCTGCTATACAAGCTTACAAACACAAACCAGAACATCAAGCCAAAACCTGTAACCCGTATCCAGAATACACAAACGGAAGCCAACCCTCAAAGCCCTTTTTAAAACCTGCTAATACATCAACCTATTTCAAGCCTAAGCCACAAACTGAAGCCTAAGCATTCAAACCAACAACCAAACCCTCAGAAAACTTTCATCATAGGGTGCAACAACATCAACACTATCAAGCTCAGAGCAAACATATACATCATTAAGCAAACATTTCATATCAAACATATCAGCAAGCAAGTATTGGAAGAGGAAAAGGAGTGAAACAGATGAAGCCAAGCAACTCAGATTTAATCAAGCCAAACGAGCTCTCAGAATTGTAAAGTTCATCCTCAAGCAACGAAACCAACGTTTCAACTAGCACACGAAGCAAACAGAAGAGAGAAAGAAGTGTCAAAGCTAGGGTTTTCAGTACCTTCATCATTAAACCGTAGAAAAGGCAAAGATACAAACCAGGAAGCAAAAGCTCAGTATTGTACCCCTCGCCCTTGGCCTCCTGAAGCACCTCCGGTCCGTCCTCCTCCATCTCCATCCACCAAAGGTATAATTTCTTTCCTTTTCATACACCTTAAATAACAACAACAACACTTAATCAGAATTAACAAACGAAAAGCAAAACATGCAAGACATAAGAGTTAAAACCCTAAAATGCGCTAAGGTAGAAGTTATCACCTTGAACGAACCATCGCCTGCTTGACCATGGAGAGGAGGATGTAGAGGCGGCGCTTGGTGGCCCTGGGCGAGGAATGTGGTTCAGAATCCATGGCATGCAAAGACGAAGAACGAAAGCGAAGTGAACGGCGCCTCTGCGTTGCTGTAACCCCATTCCCAAATGAAACAAATCCAAGTAACCCTAAACAAAAAAAGTTATGAAACAAAATGGGCCTTGCCCTTTCCTAATCAGACTAAAGCCCATTCACGAAGCTAACGTGCACCCCCCGTTTCCCCTTTACTGCTGATTCATTTTTTTTTGTTTTGGGCCCAGCTAACCCCATTAAGCCCATCCTCCCCTTTTTGTTTTTGTTTTGAACATAAATATTCCTTTATTTCCTTTTCATAAACTAATTCCTCTTTTTATTATCAATTTACCATTTTATATATAATCTAAATTAATATTTTCTTTGATAAATAAAAATAACACTTTAACCCTTTTTTACGTATACAAAATTTTCTAGGATAGTTTATATTTTATTTTTTGAACAATTAAAAAGACATAAAAACTTAATTCTATTAGGTTTAGATTTTTTTTTTGTTTAATCTAAATTTTGTACATAAAAATACATATTAATAAATACATAAAAAATAGATTTTTAGGTTGAATATTCTTTTTTTAACTAAAACATTTTGTACATTAATACTAAAATACATTAATACATAAAACTTAAAATATTTTCTTTTTTCTTAAACTTAAACATTTTCTTTTCTTTTCTTAAAATATTTTGTTTTGTACATATTTAACAAAATACAAAAAGAATAAATACATGCTTGATAAATACATTTCGCACTTGTAAATAAACATGCACTTACACAAATACATTGATACATTTACATTGCTCTTATACATTTGCTTATCTTATACATTTGATACATATTACATTTGAGATCGCAATTCAATTTGGTTGTAATTATTTGGATACTATTCTCCTAATAAGTCTCATCCCCCATTTGTAAATAATTGTACCCCCATCCCCGGATACTCATTTGTAATAGTTTAGGACTTTAAATTCCCGCAATTTATCGCTTTCAAATTATGCCATGATAGATCTAGGGTTGTATGTAAATAAAATCAAACGCTAGATAACCTAATACAAGACAAATGCATGACAATCAATACACTATTCACACTTGCACCCCTAGGGTAATCCCGCTTGTTGCCTTCCAAAATGGGCCATGCTTGCACGTTAAGTTCTTTGGAAAAATAATTCAAAATGATCATAGTCCCTCGATGACGCTTTCGAAAGTTGCCTATCAAAATGATCATAGTCCCTTCAAGCAAAAATTGCCAAAGACACTTGGCACCATTGCATTCATGGTCCATACGATGACCCGCGCCTATCCCGTTAAACATCCTAAACGCAAGATTGTCCACCAAATTCAATGATGGAACAAAAATTGTTTAAAAGGGTTAAGACATGAGAAAAAAACCTTTGAGTAAAATTAGGGGTAGAAAAACTCTTAGTTACTTGATCAAACTTGCAAAAACACTTGCCTACTTTTCAAACCACACTCCACAAACACTTTCAAAAACAAACTTCCAAAAACATTTGAAACATCTTTTCGAAAAGATACACACCTTTGTATATACTCAAACACGAGTCATTACAATGGTTGCCGAAGCAAAGGCCTCTTTTTCAAAACATTTTCAAAACACACACACACACACCACAATTTCAAGCAATTGAAAATCAAGGCAAGTGATCTAAAACCAAGTAACTAAGAGCCCATGGATAACCATGGATGAAAGGGGTGATAATACCTTCCCTTTCCATAATCTACCCCCCGAACCCACGAAACATCTCAAAAGGTTTTTCCTGTGCTTTTTAACCTTTCCTTTAGGATAAAATAAAAAGGTCGGTGGCGACTCTTGCTAAACCGAACAAGTGCGAATACAAACGCAAAACCTCAAGTCAGTTCTCCCACCGTATCACAGAACTGGCGACTCTGCTGGGGAGAAATTTAAAAGTGGGGTTACCTTAGGGTTTTAGATCACCCTCTTGCATGATTAATTGTTTGCTTTGATTGCTTTACCTTTGTGGTTCTCTTGTTTGGGCTTGAAATCCTACACCCGGATTTGGGAAACATTCATAGATAGCAATACGTTGTGGAAACTGTGCGGGGTATACCGATACGGTTGAAGCAATAGCTATATTAGTGCGACATATTTGTGAGTACCGGTAACCCTTGAGTTCAATCAAGGAGAGTATGGGGCCGCTGAGTGATGTCACTAAGCACTAATGACCTAGAACCTTACTTGACCATCTTGGCCTTTTATTAGGGGTAGTGAGATGACCGGCTTTGGTGTAGTCCGAAGTTGGTAGATACTCGATACTACACTCAATGAGGGTTGTTTTCTTGGAATATTTTGGTCGCTAGTTAAGTGGCTAAACCAAAACAATGAACATGGAAAACAATCCAATGATATTGAGCTCCTTAGAACCCGGTTACATTTATAGGACAGGTTTTTAAGCCAACTACACTCAAGAGGGTACTTACCTATGAAACCCCATGCAAGCCTGAAACTAGGGTTTTGTGTGAATTGCTTGTACATATGTTTTTGCATACATCATAAACATCATAAATATCATATGCATCCACTAACCATTTCAAGGGTTTGGATCTTCACCTTTGTTCTTGTTTTGTAGGTCATGGAAATTCCTCGCAGGAAAAATATCCAAGTCAACCTTGTGAGGATCCCTCCTCAAATCAAGGAGCTCACATCCAAAATTCCCGAAAGCTCTCCCTTCAGTGAAAGACATGGTAGACTGCTCAGCCTAGTCAGCACCAACATTGAAGAGGACATGATGAAGGTTTTGTTCCAGTTCTTTGACCCCCTTCACCACTGTTTCACATTCTCCGACTACCAATTGGTGCCCACTTTGGAGGAATTTTCTCAACTCCTGAGAATTCCTATTCTTAATCAACTACCTTTCAACGGTACGGAAAAGGAACCAAAGCCTGAAGATGTTGCTCAAGCACTACACTTGCAACCATCTGACATCAAGGGGCATTGGGAAACTAGAAGCGGTGTCAAAGGCTTCTTGGCAAAATTCTTGTTTGAGAAGGCACAAGAGTGTTGGAATTCCTTGGATCTACAAGCCTTTGAAGAAATTGTGGCACTCCTCATTTATGGGTTGGTCTTGTTCCCAAATCCTGACCAGCTTATAGATGTCAACGCCGTCAAGATCTTCTTATCCAGGAATCCAATACCAACATTGCTTGGGGACATCCTCCACTCATTTTACACACGAACAATGAGAAAGAGAGGTGTTCTCATGTGCTGTACTCCTCTCCTTGCAAGGTGGTTTATTTCGCACCTTCCACAGTCTGTTTTGAAGAATGACCAAGGCCTAAGGTGGTCACAACAATTGATGACCCTCACACACTCTGATGTACATTGGTGTTCTCGGTCTAGAGAAAATGTCATCATTGTCGATCGTTGTGGAGAGTTCCCCAATGTTCCATTACTTGGCATTAGGGGAGGCATTACCTACAACCATTGTCTAGCTTTGAGACAATTTGGATATGCACGGAGGGATGGCCCTCATGACATGCTGATTCCTGACATAGTTTTTGACTTCGACAACGATGTGCAAGGACTTCACCAAAGATTCATCAGAGCTTGGAGGATGCCTAACAAGGTAGACAGCAAGACACTGGGGCACAAGAACTCCATCCCTCTTGAGCCTTATCTCAAGTGGGTGCGGACCCGGGCTCAGAGTCTAATGATACCTTACCCTCATATTCTCCCTGTGATTAAGGAGCCCGTTAAGGAAGGTGAGGTTCCCTACACCATCTTATATCCTGACATGCCAATGTCATGGGAGGAGATGTAGAAGAGTTGGATCCAACTCAAGGAGGAACGGAATACTTTTGAAGCCAGCTTCTACGCCAGTGAGAAGAAGGTTTTGGAGCTTATCCGCTGACTCCATGAGGAAGAGACCCTTAACACCTACATCGCGCCAAAGAGGATGCACAACGTCTTTTTACCTTGAGAAGTTTTTGTAATATTTGGCCCATGGGGCATTTATGTACTAACAAAATTTCTTCTTATTAATATGACGCGTGTTCTTTTTGTCTACAACAATTGTGAATTCTTAAATCCTTGAATGCATTGCATAAATAAACATATCATTCATCATGTGCATAAGCAGGTCTCCACACTAGGTTTCCTTATCTTTCTGCTGTTTATTTCAGTAAGATGGATCTCGAACAGACGGTCAAAGATCTACAGTCTCAGAACTCACAGTTTCAACATCTCCTGATGACCTTGGCAAAGGGTCAGGAGGACCTAAAAGCCCTGCTTGGGAACAAAGAGCAAGTGAAAAAGAAGAAGAAAAGAGTCGGAGTGGCTACCCTGGGAAGAAGGTTTGAGGGTGAAGCCAGGAGAGTTCTTGAATTTCCCCCTACATCTGAAGAAGGAACCAGTAAAGGAAAAGGGGCTGCGGTACCGTCTGAATCCGAAGCTGAGGAGGAAGAGGCTGAAGAAGATGAAGACTACTTAGAACAACAATACCCGCCGGCCGACGACAAATAAAAGAGTTTCTTAAACTTAAACATTTTCTTTTCTTTTCTTAAAATATTTTGTTTTGTACATATTTAACAAAATACAAAAAGAATAAATACATGCTTGATAAATACATTTCGCACTTGTAAATAAACATGCACTTACAAAAATACATTGATACATTTACATTGCTCTTATACATTTGCTAATCTTATACATTTGATACATATTACATTTGAGATCGCAATTCGATTTGGTTGTAATTATTTGGATACTATTCTCCTAATAAGTCTCATCCCCCATTTGTAAATAATTGTACCCCCATCCCCGGATACTCATTTGTAATAGTTTAGGACTTTAAATTCCCGCAATTTATCGCTTTCGAATTATGCCATGATAGATCTAGTGTTGTATGTAAATAAAATCAAACGCTAGATAACCTAATACAAGACAAATGCATGACAATCAATACACCATTCACACTTGTACCCCTAGGGTAATCCCGCTTGTTGCCTTCCAAAATGGGCCATGCTTGCACGTTAAGTTCTTTGGCAAAACAATTCAAAATGATCATAGTCCCTCGATGACGCTTTCGAAAGTTGCCTATCAAAATGATCATAGTCCCTTCAAGCAAAAATTGCCAAAGACACTTGGCACCATTGCATTCATGGTCCATACGATGACCCGCGCCTGTCCCGTTAAACATCCTAAACGCAAGATTGTCCACCAAATTCAATGATGGAACAAAAATTGTTTAAAAGGGTTAAGACATGATAAAAAAACCTTTTAGTAAAATTAGGGGTAGACAAACTCTTAGTTACTTGACCAAACTTGCAAAAACACTTGCCTACTTTTCAAACCACACTCCACAAACACTTTCAAAAACAAACTTCCAAAAACATTTGAAACATCTTTTCGAAAAGATACACACCTTTGTATATACTCAAACACGAGTCATTACAATGGTTGCCGAAGCAAAGACCTATTTTTCAAAACATTTTCAAAACACACACACACACACACACACACACACACACACACACCACAATTTAAAGCAATTGAAAATTAAGGCAAGTGATCTAAAACCAAGTAACTAAGAGCCCATGGATAACCATGGATGAAAGGGGTGCTAATACCTTCCCTTTTCATAATCTACCCCTCGAACCTACGAAACATCTCAAAAGGTTTTTCCTGTGCTTTTTAACCTTTCCTTTAGGATAAAATAAAAAGTCGGTGGCGACTCTTGCTAAACCGAACAAGTGCGAATACAAACGCAAAACCTCAAGTCAGTTCTCCCACCGTATCACACACACCCTTAAGGTACCATTTTTCTTTATAACATGTACTATATTTGCAATCCATTCGACATACCTGGTTGTTCGGATAAACTTGCATCTCAGCAGTCTTTCGACTTCTGTCTTGATCTTCGACAAGACCTCAGGTGCAAAACGCCTTGGAATTTGCTTGACAGGCTTTTTCCCAGGTCTTATTGGTAGTTGAATTTCTACCACTTTCCTGTCGAGACTAGGCATTTCATCATAATCCCATGCGAAGCAATCTTTGAATTCCTTCAACAATTGGATTATTTTGATTCTGAGCTCTGGATCTATCTTCGTGCTAATATATGTTGGCCTTGTCGCCAATCCTTCGCCCAAATTTATTTCTTCTAAAGGATCTTGCGCTAGCATTTTAACATTGTTTGCTAACAGATCTTTTTCAAAACCCAGAGGCTCATCATCATAGATAACATCTAGCCTCTGGTTTTGTATTTCTTCCTCCTTTGCGTCAGGTGGCTCTGGATCTAAGTCTTTCCCAGGACCCTATGGAAGAAATACTTGCTCATTGGCCTCAATGGCCATGTATTTGACTTCAACCTCTAAGGCCGCTATCATTCTACTTTCGGCTACATATGCTGAAATCTTTTGTAAAACTTGTGATTCAGTCATCATCACCAATTCACTCCCCCAGCCTGTTGGCCGTATGTCATCAACTCCTCCATAGTCAATGTTTGATAAGTCTTCTCTATCCCACTGAAAACCATGGTCGGAATGTAGGTAGAGGGAGAAAAAGGCATTTGGTGCTGGTGCCAAATTGAACTGCGGAGGATTGCATGGCCCTATATGAGCCAAGTTTCTGTTGAAGCTATTTTTTCCAACGTTATTAACTTCACCCTAGTGATAGCTTTGGTCGGCTTCTATATTCTCTACAATGCCATCAGGGCACCAAATCGTGACCCGTTGATGCATCGAAGATGGAACTGCACCTATGTCATGTATCCATTCTTTACCTAAGAGTAGATTGTATTTAATCTTCGCTAAAATGACCATGAACATAGTTGGTCGAATTATTGTTCCCACCTTGAGGTCCAATTGTATCACCCTCATGGTAGTTCCAATACCTTCCTAATAGTTCGACAGAACCATGTTGCAGGGTTTGATATCTCCATCTCCTTTGCCCATTTTCCTTAGCATAGATTGGGGGATTATGTTTATTTTAGCTCCACAATCAACCAGAATTTTGTTGATTGTTATTTCCCCTATCTTTTCTCTTATGAACAAAGGTTTTAGGTGATTTTTCATCGCCTCAGTAGGTGGCTCGAAGAATGCATTTTGCTCCTCGACGCAACCATTGTTCATCACATAATAGCACATTGGCCTATGTTTGGCCATATCTTGTTCGACTTCCCAGTCGATCTCTTCGACTTCGACTTGGCGGTCGTATTCTATGGGTAGCACTAATACTACATTTACCATAATGTCTAAAGTAGCATCAGATTCAGAGTTACCTTTGTCATCTGATTGACCTCGATCTGGCCACTCCAATCTTCTGGCAATTGGTTTCCTTTCTAAAGGT
The DNA here is from genome assembly GCA_948472305.1 of Vicia faba. Taxonomy (NCBI): domain Eukaryota; kingdom Viridiplantae; phylum Streptophyta; class Magnoliopsida; order Fabales; family Fabaceae; genus Vicia; species Vicia faba. Next base: position 467,560,523 of record OX451736.1, read on the forward strand.
TTTCGTTGTTTGCCTTTGTCTATTCTTTGTGGCACATTGGTGCTTGACTCTGGTTGAGGCTCCTTTGTGGCCTCCCTTTCGGCCTTTCACCGTCTCTGAAATCTTCTCCACTGGGAGCGAGACTTGGGGTTTTTTCCCTTATAGTTGCTCGACACATGAGCCACTTTGTTTGTAGTTGTAGTTTGGAACTCCTTACTATATGCCAAGTATGACCCTCTTGGCACATTGAATGTTCACCATTTCTCTTCATTTGGCCTTTTCATGTGTGCTGTCTTTAGCCAAGTGTCCATGGGGACATTTTTCGGAGGCTTGAAAGTTGATGGCCTCTTTACTTGGTTCATTGGTCCTCTTCTGGGATCGTATCGAACTTCAGAAACCATGTAAGGTTGGGCATTGGTGGCCCTTTTCTCTTTCATTACCCTTATGCCCTGTATGTGTTCTGCAACCTTTTTGTCGAAGATGGAGCTGCATCTTGGACACAACATAACTTCAGACTTCTTCTTCTGGCATCGTTGTAGAAAGTCAGCCAAATTCTCATTTTCTTTTGGAAATGCAGTTTTGTTCACTTCCTCTTGTCTCATGGCTTCCTCTGAAGCCTTGGCCTCAGATACTTCAACCATGTTGACTTGCACGTTGCTCTTGGCAGCGAGATTCATTTTTTGCATTTTGGCTTCAAGGTCTTCTGTCGAACCGTTGACGACAGCCACATAAGAACTTACAATAGTCTTTTTGTTTGAGTCTTTAGTAACTCCTTTGTTTAGGCCTTCAGTAGCCTTTTGGTTTAGGCCTTCAATGGCCTTTCTAACCGCTTCTGCAATCTTTCTGGAGATGTTCCCAGTAAAACTTCCAAAGACCGGCATATTTACGAAGCCTTCTGATGTTTCAACCATGTTGATGCCTGCTGGTTCAGCATAGTGGGCATCAACTCTCAGTGGGTCTGCATCAATTTTCATTTGGGGTTTGTCAGCAAATTTGAGCCTGCCCTCTTTGATCGCTCCTTGAACGATATCCCTGAAAAGAAAACATTGTGAAGTTTTATGACCCAAAAAATTACGATACTTACAAAAACCTCTTTTCTTTCTTTGTTCTAAAGGAGGCATTTTCACCCCTGGGGGAACTATCATTTGGCCATCTTTCACTAATAGGTCGAATATCTCATCACATTTTGTGACTTCGAAACTATACGCTTTCTTTGGGAATCTATCACTGTTCTTTTTAGACTCAGTATGATTCTTCCCATCTGAGGGTAGTAACACTCTACAAGAGTATGGAGGCCCATGTTTTAACTCTGCTAAATCTATTTCGCTCTCTTCGGTAGCTATAGGATTAGTAGATGTTTCTGGATCATCATCATCCATTTTGACATAGGCTACCTTTTCTCGCCGATGAGTCTTAGTTACTGTCGAACTCTACCGGCCAATTGGGACATGCCCCTCAGATATTGGGTATCTAGTTTCTTCCTAATAGAATAGTCCAGGCCCCCCTGCTTCCATTTCGACCAATTCATGCTCAGGCACTTGTGTAAAGCATCTGGCTTTGAGAAGTCGAAACCTATTTAGATATACGTCTATTGACTCGGTGAATCTTCTTTTCACGCTTGCCAGTTCTTTCATACTTATTTTGGTTTGTCCCATGTAAAATCGTTCATGGAACAATCTCTTCAATTGATTCCAATTGTGGGTCGAATTGGCTGGGAGGGTGGTAAACCAAGTAAAAGTGTTTTTTGTTAGAGAACTTGGGAAGTATTTAATCCTAAGGCTCTCATTATTTGATATTTCCCCATCTTCTATCAAATATCTCGCTATATGTTTGATAATTGATTCTGTCGTATCCCCTGAAAACTTAGTGAACTTTGGAAATTTCCACCTAGGGGGTAAACCCGTTTGCAAGATATATTCTAACAGTGGGGAAGTAAAATTTGGCCTATGAAAGCCAATGTTCACTCCATTTTGTATCATGATTCTTTCGATCATGGTTGTCAGATTATTCTCTGTGCCATAATTATGGTTCGAACTTGTTGTATCAGTTCGTCAACATTTTGGTTCCTATTTACCATCATTACACCTTGATCACCATCTCTAAGGATCTGCGGGGGAAGTCTGGGTATTTCGACCCTAGGTTGTTCGATTTCTACCCTGTGGTTTCTCCTATCGAATTGTGGATTTTGGTTAATAGTTACATCTTCTTCTAAGACTACACCTTTATCCTCTCTTATAGGAGCTCTCTGGGGTTGTCGAATAGGTTGGGGAACTCCAAAAAATTCAGTCATGCGTGTCATTTGCGCTGTCATTTGTTGGTATGACTGAGTAGTATTTTGTATTAGAGGGTTCAATACTGTACTTAGAGTTTGGGCCAACAATTATACCATGTCATGGTTGCTTTCATCCATATGTTGCCTCAAAATTATAGTGGAAGCGTTTGTGAGGCTTGGCATTACAAGGGATGTTCCTCCTAAAAGTTGGTTCCTACCTGTGATCGGTGGATCTGGAACTGACTGTTTAACGCTGGTTCGCGAAATGTCGCGGAAGCAAGAGTCGCCACCGTCTTTTATTTTCTCCAAATGGAAAGGACAAAAGCACAGAAAAATTCCTTAAAGAGATTGCTCTCGGTTCGGGAGGTAGGTTATAGAAAGGGAAGGTGTTAGCACCCTTTCTATCCATGGTTATCCATGGGCTCTTAGATACTTGCTCATTGTGTTTTCAAAAATGGTTTGTTTGCTTTTCAACGTGGGTTTTAAAAAGTTTCTTTGAAAATTCCAGTTCGACTCTTGTATCTGTCCTCAAGAGTGTTTGAAAAATTGCTTTCGAAAGCTTTTTGAAAATGTGTCGGTGTGAAAAGTATTTTTGAATTTTTGTTTGAAATTTAGAGCAAGTATCTAGAGTCGTCTACCTACCCTAAGGAATTCGTCTGTGTAAATGTCCTTTAAAGTAGTGCCATCCCACCATTGAGAGGTAGGTAGCACCACCGTTGGAGGTGTTCGGGTCAATTCGAAGGTTCGGGACATGGTGATCACCAGAGCAATAGGAAGACACCTTAGAAGCTACCCTCATGCCAGGTTCCCGGATCATGAGGACTTACTAAGACATCCTCTACTCGACGATCACCTTTCGAGGCAAGGCAACAGTGAGGCGTACCCTAGGGGTGGTGTGTGCGATTTGTGTGTCGTTTTCATTTGCATTTATCTTGTCATGTTATTGGTGTTCTACGCTTGTTTTTATTTTTGTCATACATTCTTTCATGCCTTGATTAACAATTTAAAATTTGCGGAAAGTAAAAGATCTAAGCTATTACAAAAGGCGCGGGTCCACATCGCCAAAATTAAACCAGGACCCGATTTGACAGAAAAATAAAGAATTAAAGAAAAGTGCGAGAAAATTAAAAGGTTACATGGCCTTGGGAGAGATACATAAATATTTAAACGAAACAAAATAAATATGCGAATAAGAATTAAATCGAAACGAGGGCGTTGGACCTTTTTTGCAAAAATTAAAATTTCATGGAATTAATTAATTAAAAAGAAAAGGAGGTGTTTTTTTTTTTGTGTTTTTTAGTGTTTTTGGATTTAATATAAAAAAAAAGAATTAATTAAAATAAATACTAACCCTAATTCTAGTGGCTTTTAATTTATTAAGAAAACATTGAATTTTAACCTAAATTAACCCTAATTTTTATATACAAATTTAATTATAAAAATAAACATTTAATTATTTAATTATTTATGAAAGAAAAAAATGAAAAGGATGAAAAATTAATAATTAAACCCTATTTCTACATTTTTTTAGATTTTTATTAAAAGAATTAAAATTAAAACTTAACCTAAAACTAAATTTAATTACATGCAATTTTATTTATGAAAATACTTAAAATAAAATATTTATTATATTTTTGCTCTTTTTTGACTTTTATGTGTTTTTTATATTTTTTGTGAAAATAATAATATTAACAGAATTAATTAAAAAAATAATAATTGAAAATAAAGAAATAAAGAAAAATAAAAAATAATGAAAAGGGTTTGCAAACCTGGGGGTTCAGACCCCAAATAGGAGGTGAAAATCCAATGATGTTGGCCCATTTAGCATGGCCTTGTTGATTTTTCCTGGGAGTATGCTGGCGCGTTGACTACAATCCATGGTATTGCGCAATTCTTGGCCTTCTGATTGTTCTATTGGGACGCGTGGACGCTTGATCAGGAAGGTGTATGGTGGTCCATTATACTGAATCTGCATGGGAACATAAATTGAAAAATAACATTGAGATAATGAAGACCTGGGGCTCGAACCCAGGTCATGCACTTTACCAGTCACTATGCTTGCCAGTGGAGCCAGATGCGCGCTTTGTATATTAAGGAACAAACAAATATTATAATAATAACAACACGCGTTAGTGCTTTTTAGCGCGAAATTTTAAAAGGACCAATCATCGCTGGCCAACACATCATCTTCTTCATTGATTTTATTTTCCTGAAAATACAAAGAAACAGGCAACGGTTTTGTTAGCGTTCTCCTAGGCCGGTTTTGGAAAAATAGCGACTAGCCCCAGGGGCTCTATAAATTAGGCGCGAGGGTAGCCTTATAATCGTCTGAACGCCCTGATTTGAATGGTGGTGGTCTTGAAGGCCAATTTTTCCTCATTCAAAAACCCCTAATCCAAGGTCCTGTAAACCCTAGAAAACGATAATGGCATAATCGCGTACACAGCTCAAAAACACAATTAAGTTACATGGTTAGCATTAGAACAAGTCAATTAGTGTAAATGCATAAAAAAAACGCAATGAAAATGCCTTAAATATGAAACACGATTATGCATTTTTTTTGAAACAGTTTGAATCCTGTATACCGATTCTTTGAGTTTTGATGAATGTTTTTGATTGGGAAACGTTCAGTGAACCTTCAGCAAGCTAATGAAACAAAAATCGTGCCTTGAATCGCCCTGGAATGAGGTTTTCAGTTTTGAGTTTCTTTGCAAAAAGTTCAAGTTTTTCAATTGGTTTCTAGCGCAGCTCAATGGTCAATGGCATTAGGTTTTCGTTCTATGCTTATGTATGAATAAATTAGGTCAACAATTCTGATCAAAATCTCTTGCAATGATGGTTTTTGAGATTTGATTTTCAAGCATTATTTTTCAATCTTTTTCCATGTGTTTTTGTACCAATCATGATCCAATCAATCCAAATCTTTCCCTATTTGAATATGCACGAGTTATTGAGTAGATTTCATGCAAAAAAAAGATTGTAAAACTTAGGTTAAATATTTTCCATGTATTTAATTTGATTTAAATGAATTATTATTAATAAAAATTCAAATAAATAAATAAAAAATGAAGAAATACTTCCCTTTGGGCCAAGTGGTCGTGCACATGCCATGGATGATGAATTATGGAAGAAAAATGGGCCCATTAGCAATTTGAGGTCATTTGAATCAATGTTGACTTTTCAAAATACCCAAAAATTTCCCAACTTCTACAAGGCATAACTTGCTCAATTTTTAAGCTTTGCTCATGTTCTTGGACATTTTGGAAAGGTCTTTGAGTCCTCTAACCAATGTCTTTGGTACCATGTCATTTTGATTTACCAATCTCAAGTTATGGCCTTTGACTTAAAGTCCCTTTTTGTTGACTTTTGAAAATGACCTATAATGTTGAAATTGACAACTTTTTGTGAGAGCATTTCTTGGACTTGAAGTATGAAGAGGAGTTGTAGGAAATGTCTTTCTCTTCAAAATGAGCTTTGGATGAATTTTTTCTGATAATCCATGTGAAAGTTATGCCCTGGTCAATTTACAGTTGACTTTTTCAGCTGTCCAAATAAGGAAACTTTTGCATCTTGATGATTTTTGAGCCAAGCTTTGAGAATCATGATCAATCTCTGATCAAATGATGTTTGTGGCTTCAAAATGATATGTTGACCAAAAATTTGAACTTTTGACTGTCAAATGACCATTTTGCCCCTACAGTTGACTGTAGTGCAATTAGGGTTTTTGACTGTGCAATTTTGTGCTGAATGTCTTGAAACTTGATATGAGGATGCTTGACCATATTTGTAGGCTTGTGAGACTTGATTGGGCCCTTTGAAACTTCATTTTCTTGATCAGAGACCAAACCCTAATTTTGACTGCTTTAGGAGGCTCTTACACTGTGCAACCCTTGGAGAATTTTGCAGTTTGACTTGGCAATTTCTTGAAGAATATGGGAGGGCAAATTTTGGGGTACAACAGTTGCCCCTGTTCAATCTTCTTAGACCTGAGGATGCAGATTGGCTGACGTGCCTTTCGTAATCCGAGGGTGGAAGATGATTGAACACTAGAGTGCCCAGAAATTTGCGCTCACATAGTAGCAATGCGATGATGGAATGGGCTTATAGATGCCATTTAGATATTGCTGGATAGGATGATGGGCTTATAGATGCCATCTGGATGTTGATCGCGTAAGAGATTCCTTAGCGAGAATTTGCGTACCTGCAAAACAGAAAATGATTACCTGACATGTTGCAGGAGCTGGTTTTCAGATGCTTGGTATAGATGTGTCCTGACTGGTTACAGGAGCTGAGTCTGGAGCTTCACAAGATGATGAATGAACCAGGGATGGTTACTACCTTAGCATGAATGGTAAGAGGACCTTGGATGACTTTAACTTCAACAACGCTCGTTGGGAAAATCTTGGTGAGAATTACCATCTTCGCAGTATCGGGAAGAGAACCAGTAGGCAATTATAATCTCAAAAGCGGCTGTTTTGAGAAAAACCTGGGTTGGAATTATCATCTCACGCACCGTCGGGGAGAGAACCATAGGAAATTATAATCTGAAATGGAATTATCATCTCACGCACCGTCGGGGAGAGAACCATAGGAAATTATAATCTGAAAGGGAATTACATCTCACGCACCGTCGGGGAGAGAACCATAGGAAATTATAACCTGAAAGGGAATTACATCTCACGCACCGTCGGGGAGAGAACCATAGGAAATTATAACCTGAAAGGGAATTACATCTCACGCACCGTCGGGGAGAGAACCATAGGAAATTATAACCTGAAAGGGAATTACATCTCACGCACCGCCGGGGAGAGAACCATAGGAAATTATAACCTGAAAGGGAATTACATCTCACGCACCGTCGGGGAGCGAACCATAGGAAATTATAACCTGAAAGGGAATTACATCTCACGCACCGTCGGGGAGAGAACCATAGGAAATTATAACCTGAAAGGGAATTACATCTCACGCACCGTCGGGGAGAGAACCATAGGAAATTATAACCTGAAAGGGAATTACATCTCACGCACCGTCGGGGAGAGAACCATAGGAAATTATAACCTGAAAGGGAATTACATCTCACGCACCGTCGGGGAGAGAACCATTATAATCTGAAAGGGAATTACATCTCACGCACCGTCGGGGAGAGAACCATAGGAAATTATAACCTGAAAGGGAATTACATCTCACGCACCGTCGGGGAGAGAACCATAGGAAATTATAACCTAAAATGGAATTATCACCTCACGCACCGTCGGGGAGGGAACCAATAGGAAATTATAACCTGATAACTTCTACTGAGTCTTCATCAGAAAAATCTGTTGAGAGTCGATTTAGCTGGACTAGAGAAGGCCTTGGACTGGATAAGAAATCTTTGGAGTCGATTAACTGAACCGGTCTAGGTCTTGAAATATGATTGAGAATTTAACTGCATCTTTCCTGAAAGGTAAAGGTCAGTCATATGCAATGCATGATATGGATCAAGCAACGATGTTCTCAACATAAATGAGATTTGTATGATATGATGCGTACATGCATGCTATAATGATGTATGTGGTGTTTATGTATGCTTTCGTCTAGGAAAGTAAATCCTTGACGGGTGCCGGGAAGTCACTCCTGGGCTGATATTGAAGAATAAGCTTTTACTTCCGCTGGGGATGATAACTGCAAGAATACTGGTAGGAGAAGATGACTCCGTTGGGGAATAAACTTGGCGAGTGGAAGAACTCTGCGGGGAGAAAAATACTCTGACGATCTTGCTGGGGAGCAATACTCTGTGGGGAGAGAGATACTTTGCTGAATTGTTGAGAATGACTTGCTGAGGATATCTTGTTGTATTAGAAGTGTTACTAGACTTCGCTGGGGATAAGAAGGAACTGTGTTGACGACGACCTTTCCGTGGCTTTTGGCTGAGGATAACCCAGTTATATCCTGTTAAGGAAATAACTCTTTGAATAAAGCCGGAGGACGCGTTCGTGCTCTGCGAGAGATAAGCTTCCAGAATCTACTGGGGATAAGCTTACTGCTTGGGGAGATGGACTCCAACTTTCCTGGGGAACTAGATTGGACTTTCCTGGGGAGGTTTTGAACTGCGGGGGAAGTGATTCCTTTGAATATTTGATGTTCCGCCGGGGAACAATCTTTAGACCAAGACTGCCGAGGATGCTTGTATGTTGCTGCTGGGGAAGTATTGAGATCTACTGGAGGATACTCAACTTCCCTGAGATTTGATAACTTTGCTTGGAGAAGAATGTACTAGCTGCTGATTCACTCTCTGGGGGATTAAGATGTACTGGTCATGTTCTTTAGCTGAACCTACCTTGGTACCTTGGAGGACAGAACAATTAGATTGCTCAGACAACTCTTTATTGCCCCTGTTTCTAGTGTCACCTGTAATTAATCCTTTGTTTCGTACGCAAATATTTATGAGTTAGCAAATTATTGTCAATGCATATATCACAAATTGAACCTTGGACGTTCTTCGCAAAACAAAACAGGAAAAGAAAAACAATTGGCACGTTTAACTGAAAAATATATTCGTATTGATTTGAATGGCCTGGAAATAGGCGTTTTTGTGTACAAGAGGCTGACGTCCTAGTAAGAGAACGCCGCCGAACAAAAAGAGTTTATACAAATTCTGTACGAAGGAAAATAAAACAGCTGTGTGAAGTGAATGATCCCACTGGGTTTCAACTCTGCTATTGCCTTTATAACTCCGAGCGTCTCATCACTTGATGACCTTGGTTGAAGGTGAAGCTGACTGATCGATGCCGTCTGAACTTGATGAAGATACCGGATTCTGGATGCAAAGTGATCAATGAGACATAGTATTACGCTTTTATCCCTAATTTTTGCCTGGACCGCCCTTTCGGGTTTTCAGTCCACCGGGATACCCATTTTTGCCCAAGCCGCCTTTTCAGGTTTTCGACTTGCCGGGTGTACAGATTTTTTCATTTCATCCCTTCATTTTGCCCGAACCCTTTTGGTTCGCCGGGAAGCCCTAATTTTTGCCTAGGCATGTCAGCCTAGCGGGTCTTTTTTCATGCGTAGTATTTTTTTACTATGTCTGCATTGGCGGGGTGTGGAAGGTCGTCACCATCCATATTGGTCAATATCATTGCTCCTCCTGAGAACACATGCTTAACCACAAATGGCCCTTCGTACGTAGGGGTCCATTTGCCCCTTGGATCACTCTGAGAAAGGATGATTCGCTTGATTACCAGATCCCCAACTCGATATTCCTGTGGTCTGACCTTTTTGTTAAATGCCCTGATCATCCGTTTCTGATACGTCTGACCATGACAGATAGCAGCCAGTCTCTTTTCATCAATGAGGTTGAGCTGATCAAGTCGTGTCTGGATCCAATCATCTTCGTCTAGATTTGCATCTTTCATTATCCGGAGAGAGGGTATTTGCACTTCGATCGGTAAGACTGCCTCCATACCATAAACCAGAGAGAAAGGAGTTGCCCTGGTTGACGTCCTAGCTGAGGTACGGTACCCATGTAGAGCGAACGGTAACATCTCGTTCCAATCTTTATAAGTCACTGTCATCTTCTGCACGATTTTCTTGATGTTCTTATTTGCTGCTTCTACAGCCCCATTCATCTTCGGTCTGTAAGGAGAAGAATTGTGGTGCTGTATCTTGAACTGCTCGCAGAGCTCAGCGATCATCTTGTTATTCAGATTGGTACCGTTGTCTGTAATAATCCTTTCTGGGACACCGTATCGACAGATCAGATTGTGCCGAATGAACCGTGCCACAACAGTCTTGGTTACCGTAGCGTAGGAAGCCGCTTCAACCCACTTCGTGAAGTAATCAATCGCCACTAGGATGAAGCGATGCCCATTAGATGCCGTAGGTTTAATCTCGCCGATCATGTCTATGCCCCACTGTGATCGGTGGATCTGGAACTGACTATTTTACGCTGGTTCGCGAAATGTCACGGAAGCAAGAGTCGCCACCGTCTTTTATTTTCTCCAAATGGAAAGGACAAAAGCACAGAAAAATTCCTTATAGAGATTGCTCTCGGTTCGGGAGGTAGGTTATAGAAAGGGAAGGTGTTAGCACCCTTTCTATCCATGGTTATCCATGGGCTCTTAGATACTTGCTCAATGTGTTTTCAAAAATGTTTGTTTGCTTTTCAATGTGGGTTTTAAAAAAGTTTCTTTGAAAATTCCAGTTCGACTCTTGTATCGGTCCTCAAGAGTGTTTGAAAAATTGCTTTCGAAAGCTTTTTGAAAAGGTGTCAGTGTGAAAAGTATTTTTTGATTTGTTTTGAAATTAGAGCCAGTATCTAGAGTCGTCTACCTACCCTAAGGAATTCGTCTGTGTAGATGTCCTTTAAAGTAGTGCCATCCCACCATTGAGAGGTAGGTAGCATCACCGTTGGAGGTGTTCGGGTCAATTCGAGTTTTAGGGACGTGGTGATCACCGGAGCAATGGGAAGACACCTTAGAAGCTACCCTCATGCCAGGTTCCCGGATCATGAGGACTTACTAAGACGTCCTCTACTCGACGATCACCTTTCGAAAGGCAACAGTGAGGCGTACCCTAGGGGTGGTGTGTGCGAATTGGTGTGTCAGTTTCATTGATATTTGTCTGGTCAGGTTCATTGTGATCTACGCTTGATTTTAATTGGGACATTCATTCTTGCATGCTTATTTAACAGTTAATATTTGCGAGGAAAGTAAATCTACAGCTATTACAAATGGCGCGGGTCCACATCGCCAAAATTAACCGGACCCGATTTGACGGAAAGTAAATAAGGCAATAGAATAAAAGTGCGAGAAATAAAGTTGTTACAAGGCTTCGGGACAATTACATAATTATTTAAACGATATAAAATAAATGCGCGAAATTAACAATAAAAAAAATGGGCGTTGGACCCTTTCGTAAGAATTTAAAGTTAATAAGAATTAATTAATTAGAATTAAATGTTTTTGGTATTTTATGTTTTTTTAAGATTTAAAAGAAAAAAGAGTTTATTAAAATGAAAATTGAAATGTAAACCCTAATTCTAGTGTTTTTTAGATTTATTATGAAAATATTAAAATTTTAACTAATTTAAACCTAAGTTAATTTACATGCATTTTTTAATTTATGAAAATAAAATAAATATTATTATTAAGAAAAGGGAAATTAAAAAGGAATAAAATTAACAATTAAACCTAAATTCTATATTTTTGCATTTTTTGTTATTAAAAGAAATTAAAATTGTAACCTAATTAAACTAAATAATTACATATTAACTCATTTATGAAAATAATTCAATTAAATATTTATTACATTTTTCATCTTTTTCTGATTTTTTTTATGAAGTTTTTGTATTTTGTTAAAAAAATAATTAATTAAATAAACAATAATTAAAATAAAAATAACAATTAAAACAAGAATAAAAAATAAATAAAAAAAATTAAATAGTAAAGGCAAACCAGGGGGGGTTCAAACCCCAAATTGGAGGTGTAGCTTGGAATAGCCTGTCCATTAAGCCTTGGTCCATTGACTTTTTGCGTAGCGTGTGGCAAGGTTGACCAGCATCTACCATACGCCTTGACTCTGAACCCTTTGATGGATCTCCCAGGACGCGTGGGCGCTGATCCCTGAGCGTGTATGATGATCCTTAGTGTGAGTGCTACATAGGAGTTGTTAATGAAAAATGATATTGGAGATTACACAGACCTGGGACTTGAACCCAGGTCTTGAGGGTTAACCACATCACGTTTTGCCAACTGAGCCACTAAATTTCAATTAATATATTATAGCAAATAAATAACAAAAAACAAAACCAACGCGTAGTGGAGAAAAACGCGCGCAATTCAAACCACCGAATCACCAACTGACACGACGTTGTCTTCTTCAATTTTCCTGAAACATAAACTCAAAGGCAACAGTTTTAAGCGCGTGGTCTAAAGTAGGTTTACAGAAAATAGCGACTAGCGCTATAGGACCAATAAATTAATCGCGAGGCTTGGTCCATGCTCGTCTCAATGCACTGAATCCAATGGTCATGGTCTGGAGCTTTGATTTTTCCTCTTTGCAAAAGCCCTAAAATCACAACCTGAAAACCCTAAATTTCATTCATGGCATCATCGTGTATGGTCAATAAAAATACAATTAAACACAATGGTTAGCTTGGAAACTTCATACTGAACAAGAATTCATAAATAAAAATGCAAAAAGATGTATGAATTATGATACACGATTTCAAAAGTTTTGTGACACAGTTCGAGTTCTATCTACCAATTCTTGGAGCTTTTGTGGTTGATATTGATTGGAATACCTCCAGGAATGCTTAAGGAAGCTATTGAAATAGGTTTGGTGTCTCGAATCAATCTCTAGCACTGATTTCAGATTTGAGTTTTATCAACAATTTTCCAAGTTTGTAATGGAGTTTTCAGCGCAGCTTGGAGTCCAATGCCATTAGGGTTGTGATCAGGTACTTGTATGGAAGCAATTAGGTCAACAAACTTGAATAAAATCCCTTGTAATCATGGTTTGGATATTTGATTTGTTAAGAATCTTTTCATATCTTTTTTCATGTTATTTTTGCACAAATCATATCCCAATGCTCCAAATCTTTCCAAATTGGCTTAGACACGAATTATTGAGCCTAAAATGTGTACAAAAAGATTCATTAGGTCAAGTTAGATATTTTCTATATATTTAAATAATTTAAATGAATTAATATTAATATAAATTCAAATAAATAACTAAAAAATGAGAAAATACTTCCCTTTGGGCCAAGTGGTCGTGCATATGCTTGGAATGATGGATCATGGAAGAAAAATGGGCCCATTAGCAATTTTGAATCATTTGAATCAATGTTGACTTTTCAAAATTCCCAAAAATTCCCCAACTTCCACAAGGCATAACTTGCTCAATTTTTAAGCTTTTCACATGTTCTTGGACATTTTGGAAAGGTATTTGAGTCCTCTAACCAATGCCTTTGGTCCCATGCCATTTTGATTTACCAATCTCAAGTTATGGCCTTTGACTTAAAGTCCCTTTTTGTTGACTTTTGAAAATGACCTATAATGTTGAAATTGATAACTTTTTATGAGAGCATTTCTTGGACTTGGAATATGAAGATGAGTTGTAGGAAATGTCTTTCTCTTCAAAATGAGCTTTGGATGGAATTTTTCTGATAATCCATGTGAAAGTTATGCCCTGGTCAATTTCAGTTGACTTTTTCAACTGTCCAAATATAGTAACTTTTGCATCTTTGATGATTTCTGAGCCAAATTTTGAGAATCATGATCAAGCATTTGATCAAATGATGTTTGTGGCTTCAAAATGATATGTTGACCAAAAATTTGAACTTTTGACTGTCAAATGACCATTTTGCCCCTACAGTTGACTGTAGTGCAATCTAGGGTTTTGACTGTGCAATTTTGAGTTGAATGCCTTGAAACTTGATATGAGGATACTTGACCATATTTGTAGGCATGTGAGACTTGATTGGGCCTTTGAAAACTTCATTTTCTTGATCAGAACCCAAACCCTAGTTTTGACTGTATAGGAGACAGTTGAACTGTGCAACCCTTAGGGAATTTTATGACTTGACTTGGCAATTTCTTGATGAATATGGGAGGGCAAATTTTGGGGTACAACAGTTGCCCCTGTTCAATCTTCTTAGACCTGAGGATGCAGATTGGCTGACGTGCCTTTCGTAATCCGAGGGTAGAAGATGATTGAACACTAGAGTGCCCAGAAATTTGCGCTCACATGTTAGCGGTGTGATGGAGGAATGGGCTTATAGATGCCATTTGGTGATTGCTGGATAGGGTGATGGGCTTATAGATGCCATCTGAATGTTGATTGCGGGGGAGATTCCTTAGCGAGAACCTGCATACCTGCAAAAGAAAAATGAGTACCTGACACGTTGCAGGAGCTGATTTTAGATGCTTGGTATAGATATGTCCTGACTGGTTACAGGAGCTGAGTCTGGAGCTTCAAACGCTGATGAACGAACCAGAGACGGTTACTGCCTTAGCATGAATGGTGAGAGAACCTTGGATGACTTTAGCTTCAACAACGCTCGTTGAGAAAAATCTTGGTGGGAAATACCATCTTTGCAATATCGGAACGAGAACCATAGGCCATTATAATATGAAAGGAATGATCACCTCACTCAACGTCGGAGAGGGACATATCTGAAAAGGACTTGTCACCTCACACACCGTCGGAGAGGGAACCATAGGAGACTATCACCTCACACTCATCGTCGGAGAGGGAAACATCTAAAAAAAAGGAATTACCACCTCACACTCATCGTCGGAGAGGGGACCATAAGAGAATATCACCTCACACTCATCGTCGGAGAGGGAAACATCTGAAGAAGGAATTACCACCTCACGCACTTGTCGGAGAGGGGACCATAGGAAAAGGGGTTGTCACCTCACACACCGTCGGAGAGGGAAACATAAGAGATTATCACCTCACGCTCATCGTCGGAGAGGGAGACATCTGAAAAAGGACTTACCACCTCACACACCGTCGGAGAGGGAACCATAGGAGACTATCACCTCACACTCATCGTCGGAGAGGGAAACATCTGAAGAAGGAATTACCACCTCACGCACTTGCCGGAGAGGGAACCATAGAAGACTATCACCTCACACTCATCGTCGGAGAGGGAAACATCTTGAAAAAGGACTTACTACCTCACACACCGTTGGAGAGGGAACCATAGGAGACTATCACCTCACACTCATCGTCGGAGAGGGAAACATCTAAAAAAAAGGAATTACCACCTCACACTCATCGTCGGAGAGGGGACCATAAGAGAATATCACCTCACACTCATCGTCGGAGAGGGAAACATCTGAAAAAGGACTTACCACCTCACACGCCGTCGGAGAGGGAACCATAAGAGAATATCACCTCACACTCATCGTCGGAGAGGGAAACATCTGAAAAAGGACTTCTGGAAGCAGTATCAGAACGTCACCATATCTGGTTTACATCTGAAACTATATCTGGAAGGAAATCTGGAAGCAGCATCAGAATGTCACCATATCTGGATCATATCTGAAACTATATCTAGAAGGAAATCTGGAAGCAGCATCAGAACGTCACCATATCCGGATCATATCTGAAACTATATCTAGAAGGAAATCTGGAAGCAGCATCAGAACGTCACCATATCCGGATCATATCTGAAACTATATCTAGAAGGAAATCTGGAAGCAGCATCAGAACGTCACCATATCTGGATCATATCTGAAACTATATCTAGACAGAATTGCGATAGTTTGATAGTAGTCATTTGTATTGATTTTTTTCCTGAAAAGGCAAAACATAATTGTATGCAAAATCATGATGCATGAACTGTATATCTTCAAAATTAATGAGATTCATGTAGTATGATGCATATGCATGCTATAATGTATGAGGATATGATGTTTATGAATGTATATTTTCGTCGTAGGAAAATAAATCCTTGACGGGGCCGGGAAGTCGCCTCCTGGGCTGATGTGGAAGAATAGCTTTTGCTTCCGCTGGGGTTGATAGTTGCAAGTATACCGGTAGGAGAAGATGACTCCGTTGCGGAATAAACTTGGCAAATGGAAGATTCTGCGGGGAGAAAAGATACCCTAACGACCATGCTGGGAAGCAATAATCTGTGGGGGATAGAGATGCTTTGCTGAATGTTGATAGTTTGCTGAGGATACCCTTGTTGTGCTGGAAGTGTTGATAGACTTCGCTGGGGATAGGAAGACTTTGTCGAGGACTCTCTTTCCGTGGCTTTTGGCTGAGGATAACCCAGTTATATCCTGTTAGGGAAATAACTCTTTAAATAAAGCCGGACGACGCGTTCGTGCTCCGTGAGGATAAACTTCCCGAATCGTCTGGGGATAAGCTTGCTGTTTGGGGATATGAATTCCATCTTTCCTGGGGAACTGGATTGGATTCTCCTGGGGAGGTATTGAACTGTATTGGTTACGTTCTTCAACAGGACCTACCCTGATACTTTGGAGGATAGAACGATCAGACTGCTCAGACCAACCTTTATTGCCCCTGTTTCTTGTGGGGTGCTGATAGTTGTTGGCGGACAAACCTTCTTCTGGTAGACAGATGACAAGAAGACGGGACATAGTCGTACGCTTTAATCCCTAACTTTTGCCTGGACCGCCCTTTCGGGTTTTCAGTCCACCGGGATACCCATTTTTGCCCAAGCCGCCTTTTCAGGTTTTCGACTTGCCGGGTGTACAGATTTTTTCATTTCACCCCTTATTTTGCCCGAACCCTTTTGGTTCGCCGGGAAGCCCTTATTTTTGCCTAGGTATGTCAACCTAGCGGGTCTTTGATTTTGCGTAGTATTTTTCCGACTATATCCATGCTCTCAGAATGTAGGGAGTTGCCCCTGTTTAGAAGTGTTTTGTCACCAGAAGATGTTTGATCAGGCGAGATTTGTTGTTGAAATGCCCTAAGTGACTCAGGTGGAGATTTGCCCCAGGCTGGTTGGCCTTTTGAGAGATTCTCCGAATCTTGATTGGACTGCCCCAGATGATGGACAATAGTCGTGCCATGCCCCTCGATTGGAGGTACTTCTGTTCATTAGGCATTCGTCGTGTAAACTTCTATACTGTTCAAACAAAAAGTCATATGCAAACAAAGTTATGTTAAAAATGCAAAGCTTATATCTGTCTTGAAGATTTTGAAAATGCATTCTTTTTCATAAAACAAGTGAATGTTTGTAAAACATGATGTCAACTCCTTCTTTATAGTAAGCCTTAAGGAGTCAGGATACCTTTCGTAACAGTATGCTTTCGAACTAACCCATGCTTCAGCTAGGACTTTTAAGGGTTATAACGTAGCCTGGTTCACGGTTTAAGAAACAAAGGATAAAGGCTCAAATTATTTGTACCCACCCGCTCTTCGTGATGTTCTCCAAACCTAAACTCAGTTGATCGTGCGTTAGACCTTGCTTGAGTCTTTGTTTTGATTTTCCGGTGATGATTCGGATGTTGATAACTTATTTTGAATAGGAAGTCATTCCTTTTGTTGAGGGTTTGTAAGACCTCTTCCTCTTTGATTTTTGTTATCCCTATTTTTGCCTGAACTGTTTCCTTTTTGGAATTACAGTCAGCGGGATGCCCCAGTTTCATAAGTCTCTTTTCATAGGTTTAGACTTTTTGGGCTTTTCATTTATGAATTTTGATGATGACTGCCTGTCCTTTTGATTGTTCTGAACCATCACTGTCTTTGTTCGTTTCGTAAAGATCTCTTCGGTGCCATTCGTCATGCACTTGGATCAACTGAGAGAACTACCCTGCCCCAGGTTATGATTAAGGGTTTTGATTTTCGAAAATAAAAACTCCTACTTCTTTGGCTCTGATGGGTTGACGAGGGATTATCATCCTTATAACTCCAATGTTTAGGGGTTGAAACAATGCCTGTACCTCATCAGCGGGGTTTGTTCAAAAGCATACTGTAATGATCGCGGTATCGTTTTCGTCATCCTCCCTCAAGAGGCTCAGAATTATTAACCGAGAGTTGACATCAGAAAAAACATGAAAAGATTTGCATATAGTAAATGCGAATATATTGATTCAAAATAGACATAAGCGATGTATTAATGGAACAACAATGTTTTAACATGAATAAATGTTTAAACGGTCAAAAGAAAAACACAACTTGAATTCGAATGAACAAAAAAAGTGCTTTCTATCCTAGCCATGTTTTGGCAAGGGAGCAGTGATCATATTGGGAGTCTCGGGTACTTCAAACTGAATCTCTCTAGCGTCGATCATGCCTTGAATCTTGTACTTCAGTGCCCAACAATCCTCAGTATCGTGCCCCGGGCTACCAGAATGGTAAGCGCACCTTGCTTCTGGGTTGTAGCTTGGAGAGGAGGTCTTTGGATTTGCAGGAGGATGGATCACCGCAATCAGGTTCATCCTTAACATGTGTTGCAAGGCTCGTGACCATGGCATGTTGATATTGGTGAATTGTCTCTTAGGCTCGTCCGACCTGTTCTGATCAACCCGCTGTTTCTGGCGAGGTCGTTGTTGAACCTGTGAAGTAGTAGCAACTCGGAGAGGTCTATTCACTGGACCCGACCTTTGCCCTCTTGGGAGCTGTTCCATGACCTGGTCCCTGATTTGGGCTGGTTGCTTCATGCCTTGAGGAAGCTGACTGACCATGGCTCTCAGCTCTCCTTGCTCCTGAGCTAAACCTTGAATGAGGGCCCTTTGCCCCAGCATCTGAGTTTTCAATGTGTCTACCTCAGCTTGTAAATGTTTCAGCTGTTCGTCCTTGTCATCTTCAGGACTTTTTCTGATCAGATTCCCCATGAGGAGCGCCCTCAACTCTTCCTGCCCCTTGGATAGACCTAGGAAGATTTCCCTGAACTGAGACTCTTGAGCGTGAAGGTCCTGGTTATCTTGTTGTGAGGCCATTGCTGAAATAAACAGCGAGAAAGGTAAGTGACCTGCAAAAAAGTACCTGTAATGCAATGATATGTATGATATGTATGCAATGTTTTCAAGGACCTCGCGGGATAAACAGAGAAACTTTGTTAGCATTTGGACCCGGTAGCTTGATTGTGAGAACTTCATTTTGTTGAGAGTCCTTCGTCAAGGGTCAAAGGCTCACCATATCCAGTGGGTCATAGCCTCTGACAACTTTGTCTAGTGGAAAATAAATCCTCTTTGCCCCTTGTTGGGATGGCTGATTCACCCTGACCTGCATCACAAGCCCTTGAGATCCTTGAAATAGGTTAGGATGTATGCAATGGCATGATGTTATGCTATGCGTGGGGTAATGTAGGTAACCCTGTTATGAGTCCTAATTAAGGACTATAAACAGAAACCTGCAAGAAACTCAAGTAAAACCTGTCATGAGTCCCAATTAAGGACTATGAACAAAACCTGCAAGGAACTTAGTAAGCCTTGTCCTGAGTCCCAATGAAGGGCTAAAAAACAAACCTGCAAGTAGTTCATGTGTCAGTTAAAGCATGCAAGTAGTCAAGTTGGAAGGCACACAAGTCACACAAGAGAACCCTTAGAGTTCAGGCCAACATGGGGTCTGGGTATTACCCTCTTGAAGTTGGTGGGTTCAACCTGTCCTATTAGAAGTAACCGGGTTCTAAGGGTCCCAATATCACGGGATTGCTTTCATTGTTCATCGTTTCGATTTAGCCACTGAACTGGCGACCGAAATATTCCAGGAAAGCAACCCTCAATTGAGTTTAGTATCGAGTATCAACCAACCTCGGACTGCACCAAAGTCAGTTATCTCACTACCCTAAAGAGGCCAAGATAGTTCAATTAAGGTTCCTAAGGTCTGTTGATGCTTCACGACACCACGCGGAGGCCCCTTACTCTCCTTGACTGAACTCAAGGGTTACCGGTACACACCAAAGTGCCACATCAACGTAGCAGACTGTTTCAACCATGTCGGTATACCCCACACAGTTCCCTCACAGCCTTGTTGCTACTTTCTAAAAGGGTATCCCCAGATCCGGGTTAGGATCTATAGAACTCCCGAGACAGTCCCACAACAATAAAGCAAGCAAGTCAATACAATTGAAAACACAGTTATGAACTACCCTAAGGTACACCTCACTTTAAGTTTAAGTCCCCAGCAGAGTCGCCAGTTCTGTGATCGGTGGATCTGGAACTGACTGTTTTACGCTGGTTTGCAAAATGTCGCGGAAGCAAGAGTCGCCACCGTCTTTTATTTTCTCCAAATGGAAAGGACAAAAGCACAGAAAAATTCCTTATAGAGATTGCTCTCGGTTCGGGAGGTAGGTTATAGAAAGGGAAGGTGTTAGCACCCTTTCTATCCATGGTTATCCATGGGCTCTTAGATACTTGCTCAATGTGTTTTCAAAAATGTTTGTTTGCTTTTCAATGTGGGTTTTAAAAAAGTTTCTTTGAAAATTCCAGTTCGACTCTTGTATCGGTCCTCAAGAGTGTTTGAAAAATTGCTTTCGAAAGCTTTTTGAAAAGGTGTCAGTGTGAAAAGTATTTTTTGATTTGTTTTGAAATTAGAGCCAGTATCTAGAGTCGTCTACCTACCCTAAGGAATTCGTCTGTGTAGATGTCCTTTAAAGTAGTGCCATCCCACCATTGAGAGGTAGGTAGCATCACCGTTGGAGGTGTTCGGGTCAATTCGAGTTTTAGGGACGTGGTGATCACCGGAGCAATGGGAAGACACCTTAGAAGCTACCCTCATGCCAGGTTCCCGGATCATGAGGACTTACTAAGACGTCCTCTACTCGACGATCACCTTTCGAAAGGCAACAATGAGGCGTACCCTAGGGGTGGTGTGTGCGAATTGGTGTGTCAGTTTCATTGATATTTGTCTGGTCAGGTTCATTGTGATCTACGCTTGATTTTAATTGGGACATTCATTCTTGCATGCTTATTTAACAGTTAATATTTGCGAGGAAAGTAAATCTACAGCTATTACAAATGGCGCGGGTCCACATCGCCAAAATTAACCGGACCCGATTTGACGGAAAGTAAATAAGGCAATAGAATAAAAGTGCGAGAAATAAAGTTGTTACAAGGCTTCGGGAAAATTACATAATTATTTAAACGATATAAAATAAATGCGCGAAATTAACAATAAAAAAAAATGGGCGTTGGACCCTTTCGTAAGAATTTAAAGTTAATAAGAATTAATTAATTAGAATTAAATGTTTTTGGTATTTTATGTTTTTTTAAGATTTAAAAGAAAAAAGAGTTTATTAAAATGAAAATTGAAATGTAAACCCTAATTCTAGTGTTTTTTAGATTTATTATGAAAATATTAAAATTTTAACTAATTTAAACCTAAGTTAATTTACATGCATTTTTTAATTTATGAAAATAAAATAAATATTATTATTAAGAAAAGGGAAATTAAAAAGGAATAAAATTAACAATTAAACCTAAATTCTATATTTTTGCATTTTTTGTTATTAAAAGAAATTAAAATTGTAACCTAATTAAACTAAATAATTACATATTAACTCATTTATGAAAATAATTCAATTAAATATTTATTACATTTTTCATCTTTTTCTGATTTTTTTTATGAAGTTTTTGTATTTTGTTAAAAAAATAATTAATTAAATAAACAATAATTAAAATAAAAATAACAATTAAAACAAGAATAAAAAATAAATAAAAAAAATTAAATAGTAAAGGCAAACCAGGGGGGGTTCAAACCCCAAATTGGAGGTGTAGCTTGGAATAGCCTGTCCATTAAGCCTTGGTCCATTGACTTTTTGCGTAGCGTGTGGCAAGGTTGACCAGCATCTACCATACGCCTTGACTCTGAACCCTTTGATGGATCTCCCAGGACGCGTGGGCGCTGATCCCTGAGCGTGTATGATGATCCTTAGTGTGAGTGCTACATAGGAGTTGTTAATGAAAAATGATATTGGAGATTACACAGACCTGGGACTTGAACCCAGGTCTTGAGGGTTAACCACATCACGTTTTGCCAACTGAGCCACTAAATTTCAATTAATATATTATAGCAAATAAATAACAAAAAACAAAACCAACGCGTAGTGGAGAAAAACGCGCGCAATTCAAACCACCGAATCACCAACTGACACGACGTTGTCTTCTTCAATTTTCCTGAAACATAAACTCAAAGGCAACAGTTTTAAGCGCGTGGTCTAAAGTAGGTTTACAGAAAATAGCGACTAGCGCTATAGGACCAATAAATTAATCGCGAGGCTTGGTCCATGCTCGTCTCAATGCACTGAATCCAATGGTCATGGTCTGGAGCTTTGATTTTTCCTCTTTGCAAAAGCCCTAAAATCACAACCTGAAAACCCTAAATTTCATTCATGGCATCATCGTGTATGGTCAATAAAAATACAATTAAACACAATGGTTAGCTTGGAAACTTCATACTGAACAAGAATTCATAAATAAAAATGCAAAAAGATGTATGAATTATGATACACGATTTCAAAAGTTTTGTGACACAGTTCGAGTTCTATCTACCAATTCTTGGAGCTTTTGTGGTTGATATTGATTGGAATACCTTCAGGAATGCTTAAGGAAGCTATTGAAATAGGTTTGGTGTCTCGAATCAATCTCTAGCACTGATTTCAGATTTGAGTTTTATCAACAATTTTCCAAGTTTGTAATGGAGTTTTCAGCGCAGCTTGGAGTCCAATGCCATTAGGGTTGTGATCAGGTACTTGTATGGAAGCAATTAGGTCAACAAACTTGAATAAAATCCCTTGTAATCATGGTTTGGATATTTGATTTGTTAAGAATCTTTTCATATCTTTTTTCATGTTATTTTTGCACAAATCATATCCCAATGCTCCAAATCTTTCCAAATTGGCTTAGACACGAATTATTGAGCCTAAAATGTGTACAAAAAGATTCATTAGGTCAAGTTAGATATTTTCTATATATTTAAATAATTTAAATGAATTAATATTAATATAAATTCAAATAAATAACTAAAAAATGAGAAAATACTTCCCTTTGGGCCAAGTGGTCGTGCATATGCTTGGAATGATGGATCATGGAAGAAAAATGGGCCCATTAGCAATTTTGAATCATTTGAATCAATGTTGACTTTTCAAAATTCCCAAAAATTCCCCAACTTCCACAAGGCATAACTTGCTCAATTTTTAAGCTTTTCACATGTTCTTGGACATTTTGGAAAGGTATTTGAGTCCTCTAACCAATGCCTTTGGTCCCATGCCATTTTGATTTACCAATCTCAAGTTATGGCCTTTGACTTAAAGTCTCTTTTTGTTGACTTTTGAAAATGACCTATAATGTTGAAATTGATAACTTTTTATGAGAGCATTTCTTGGACTTGGAATATGAAGATGAGTTGTAGGAAATGTCTTTCTCTTCAAAATGAGCTTTGGATGGAATTTTTCTGATAATCCATGTGAAAGTTATGCCCTGGTCAATTTCAGTTGACTTTTTCAACTGTCCAAATATAGTAACTTTTGCATCTTTGATGATTTCTGAGCCAAATTTTGAGAATCATGATCAAGCATTTGATCAAATGATGTTTGTGGCTTCAAAATGATATGTTGACCAAAAATTTGAACTTTTGACTGTCAAATGACCATTTTGCCCCTACAGTTGACTGTAGTGCAATCTAGGGTTTTGACTGTGCAATTTTGAGCTGAATGCCTTGAAACTTGATATGAGGATACTTGACCATATTTGTAGGCATGTGAGACTTGATTGGGCCTTTGAAAACTTCATTTTCTTGATCAGAACCCAAACCCTAGTTTTGACTGTATAGGAGACAGTTGAACTGTGCAACCCTTAGGGAATTTTATGACTTGACTTGGCAATTTCTTGATGAATATGGGAGGGCAAATTTTGGGGTACAACACCCACATTGAAAATGGCCAAGGCGCAGTCAGAACATTCAGGGGAACCGGAGGAACATGCACCTTGTCTGCATAGATCTGGCACTTATGGCATGTCCTAAAATGTTGGTAGCAGTCAGCTTCCATTGTGGACCAGTAATATCCTGCCCGGAGGATCTTCTTAGCCATAGTGTGCCCACTGGAATGTGTACCAAAGGTTCCTTCATGTAGCTCTTCCATGATCCTTTCTGCTTCAGTCTTATCCACACAACGCAGTAAGGTTGAATCATGGTTTCGCTTGTACAAGATACCGTTGCTAAGGAAGAACTTTGCTGCAAACCTTCTCAGGAATTTCTTATCATTGATAGAGGCACCTTCAGGGTATTCCTGAGCTTCCAGATATCTCTTCACCTCATGGTACCAAGGCTTCTCAGTCACCAATTCAGTCTCGAGATCGCAACAGTATGCCGGTTCGTCCAGTTTCCAAATGATGATTCGGGGAGCCTCATTATCCCATTTGACCTTGAACATAGAAGACATTGTAGCTAACGCGTCCGCCAACTGATTCTCTTCCCTTGGAAAGTGTTCAAAGGTTATCTCTGTGAAGTGGGGGATCAAGGTCAACGCACATTCTCTGTAAGGAATAAGATTCGGATGTTTCGTATCCCACTCTCCTTTGATCTGATTGATCACAAGAGCGGAATCTCCGAAGACACTCAGAAACTTGATCCTTAAGTCGATCGCAGCTTGAAGACCCATGATGCACGCCTCATACTCCGCCATGTTGTTGGTACAATTGAAACACAGTCGGGCAGTGAGTGGAGTATGAGTACCTTGAGGTGATATGATTATGGCGCTGATACCGTTACCTAAAGCATTGGAGGCTCCGTCAAAGTGCATAGACCATCGGGATCCTGGTTCAGGTCCTTTATCCGGTCCAGGTACTTCACAATCAGTCACTATCATAATGCTTTCATCCGGAAACTCGAAGTTCATTGACTGATAGTCATCTACGGCCTGATGCGCCAAGTGGTCTGCCAATACACTTCCCTTGATGGCTTTCTGGGTTGTGTACTGAATGTCGTATTCCGTCAAGATCATTTGCCATCTTGCAATTCTCCCAGACAGAGCGGGCTTTTCGAATATGTATTTTATAGGATCCATCTTTGAGATCAACAAGGTAGTGTGAGTCAGCATATACTGTCTCAGCCGGCGAGCAGCCCATACCAAAGTGCAGCAAGTTTTCTCAAGCAGTGAGTATTGGGTCTCACAGTCGGTAAACTTTTTGCTAAGGTAATAAATGGCATGCTCTTTTCGGCCAGACTCGTCATGCTGCCCCAGCACACACCCCATTGAGTTGTCAAGCACTGTCAGGTATAGTATCAGAGGTCTCCCTTCAACCGGTGGCATAAGGATGGGTGGTTCTTGGAGATACTCTTTAATTCTGTCAAAAGCAGCCTAACATTCATCGTTCCAACGTACTACCTGATCTTTCTTCAACAGCTTGAAGATTGGCTCACAGGTAGCGGTTAGATGTGAGATGAACCGAGCAATGTAATTCAGGCGTCCTAAAAAGCCTCTGACTTCCTTCTCTGTCTTAGGAACTGGCATCTCTTGAATAGCTTTGACCTTAGCAGGGTCCACTTGAATACCCTTGTCACTTACAACAAAGCCTAGCAACTTTCCGGATCTTACCCCGAAGGTGCACTTGTTCGGGTTCAACCTTAGCTTGTACAGTTTCAGTCGGTCAAACAACTTCTGCAGATGATCTAGGTGTTCTTCCTCAGTCTGGGACCTTGCGATCATGTCGTCCACATACACTTCTATCTCATGATGGATCATATCATGAAATAAAGCAACCATGGCACGTTGGTAGGTTGCCCCAGCGTTCTTTAGTCCAAAAGGCATGACCTTGTAGCAGAAGGTGCCCCACTGAGTAACAAATGTAGTCTTTTCCATGTCTTCAGGTGCCATCTTGATCTGATTGTAACCTGAGAAACCGTCCATGAAAGAGAACACCTTATGGTGAGCTGTATTATCCACAAGGACATCAATGTGAGGTAAGGGGAAGTCATCCTTGGGGCTGGCCCTGTTCAGATCCCTGTAGTCAACACACATTCTGACCTTACCGTCCTTCTTAGGTACCGGCACCACATTAGCAACCCACTGAGGGTAAGACGTCACTGCAAGGAACCCGGCATCAAACTGTTTCCTAACCTCGGCTTTAATCTTCTCAGACATCTCTGGGCGCATCCGACGGACCTTTTGCTTAACTGGAGGGCAGTCTTCCTTAGTTGGCAGGTGATGGACCACAATATCGGTATCCAACCCGGGCATGTCTTCGTAGGACCAGGCAAAGATCTCCATATAATCATGCAGCATCTTGGTTAACCGTTGCTTCACGCTGAGCTCTAGGTTGGCACCAATCTTTACCTCTTTCCTGTCTGCTTCAGTACCCAAGTTTATGGTTTCCACTGGCTCTTCATGGGGTTGAATTGCCCTCTCTTCCTGAAGCAACAGTCTTGCAAGCTCACCAGGCACTTCGCAATCATCTTCACCTTCGTCTTCGGCTAAGTTGATCAGATTTTCGAAGTCATAACTGGCAGTAGCAGAGTCGTTATCGGTGAGATCCAGAGTGGATTGAAACCTGTATGAGTGAGTGTGTGTGTAAATACAGCTGTTTTGAAATATATGTAAAGGAAAGAAAGACAGAAAAGGAGCATAAAATTTGCAATGCGAGAAAACGTCCAAGATTTTCATTCATGATATATGAAATGACAATTTATATGCCCTCACAAATAGAACCACGGTGCCTCGGGTAAGACACTGGGCCAAAGAGTTTATTTATTGTTTATAAATAACCAAAAACATTGGAATTCATTACTTAGTAACAAGAGAAACAGATAGGTTGTCCTTTGCACTCCAATTATTAAGTCCACTGTCGGTTGCCGGGTAGATCCAGCTATCAAACTCAGCTTCATCCACTTCCTCTTCGTCCCCAATAGCATTCACTCCATGAGCAGGCAGGGGAGCTGTCACTACATTAGGCTTCTCAGATGCCTCAAACTGTACCTCCTTGGCGTCAATAAGGTCCTGTAGCTTGCTCCTTAATGCCCAACAGTCATCAGTAGAATGCCCCGGGCTATCTGAATGGTAAGCACAACGAGCATTCGGGTTGTACTTAGGAGATGCAGTATTTGGGAACTTCGGCGCCTCTCGGACAATCACTAAATTGGTTGATAGCAACTGTGGCAGGATCTGCGACAAGGTCATACTTAAGCAGGTGAACTCTCTCCGGGGTCTTTCGGCCCTTTGAGGATTGGTCAGCCGAGAAGCGGCAGCAGGCTTAGCAATCATTACCGCACTGACAGATTGGCGGCGCTCAGGTCTCTCTGATCTCTTGGAACCATATACAGCACTAGCCTCCTTTTTGAAGGGTTTCTTTTCAGAACTAGATGATGCACCCTTCGGAATCTTTCCAGACTTCAACCTAGCCTCAATTCTCTCTCCAGTCAGAATCAGATCAGTGAACCCTGCAGACGAATTCCCGATGAGATGGTTGAAAAATGGCCCAGATAGGGTCCCCAAGAACATGTCCACCAACTCCCGATCAGTCAATGGTGGCTGCACCCTGCCAGCCAGGTCTCTCCACTTCTGAGCGTACTCCTTAAAACCTTCGCTTGAACCTAACGACATACCCTGGAGTTGGGTACGTGTAGGGGCAAGGTCGGCATTATATTGATACTGCTTATAGAAAGCAGTAGCCAACTCCTCCCAGTTACGAACCTTGGTCCCATCCAGCTGATAGAACCATTCGAGATGAGTCCCTGAAAGACTCTCCTGGAAGAAGTGGATCCACAAATTCTTATCCGCTGAGTATGGTTGAATTTTCCGAACATAGGACCTGAGTTGTAGCTTGGGACAAGACGCTCCGTCATATTTAGAGAAGGATGGTGCTTTGAACTTCCGAGGAATAATCACACCAGTAGACAAACCCAGATCTCCAAAATCCAGCCCAGGTACCTGTTGAATCTCCATAGCATTCAACCTATCCTCCAGTTGCTTGTATCTATCTTCTGCAGGAGGGTACTGCTCTTCATCAAAATCAGTCTCGTTGTCGGAGACCACCGGACTAGGAACCCTTGCTTCTGCCTGAGGAGTACTCTTGCCAACAGAAGAACCAGCCTCTTCCTGCTGCAGAGCATTGCCAAACCTTCGGCCCGAGTTGAACAGAACAGTTCTTCTCTTCTTCTTCTTCTCCTTCTTCAGGAGCATAACCTTCAGCTCTTCTTGGCCTTGATCCAAACCCTTGATTAATTCCTGAAACTGCGCATTCTGCGCCTGAAGGGCCTTGATGGATGTCTCAGTTGCTGACGAGTCGGGATTCATGATGCTGAAATAAACAGTGAAGAACTGTAAGCAACCTGAAAAGAGGAAAAACCTGCTATGCACATGATGTATGAAATGCGTATGAATTATGTTTTCAAAGACAATCGGGAATCAACTTTGTAAACAAAAAGGAACACACTTCATTAGATTCAACTTTGAAACTGAAATTATTCAACAGGTTGCCCTTAGGCGTTACATGAAAGGAAATACTGAAAAGGAAATAAAACTGTAAAAGCACATCTGGAGCTCCTTATTGATCCCATGGCCTCCTCTTCTCAGTACGGATGTAGGCATTCAGAGCTCTCTCATTCTCCAACTGCTTTGTCAGCTTCTGGATCTTTGATTCCTGCTCGTTGAACTTTTCCCGGTAAGAATCCCGCTCTTCTCGCAGTTGCGACCAAGATCTCTTCAATGTCTCGTAATCAGTAGGTATCTGAGGAGGAAGGACAGTTGGAGGAACACCATCTTTGTCAGGACACTCAAGAATGACGGGTCTGACAGCTTCATACGGCATACCTAACTTCTGAGCACGGATGCGAACCCATTTGTAGTAGGCTTCCATAGGTAAAGAAGTCTTTGGCCCTAACTCCTGTGGGTCAGCTTTATGAACCTTGTCCCAAGCCTTGATGAACCTACGACGTAGCTCGTCACTATCCACCTGAAATTCAAAACTGATGTGAGGCACCAACATCTCATGGGGACCTGCTCTTCTTGCTCTTCCAAACTGACGGAGTGCTAGACATGGATTGTAAGAGATCCCTCCTTGGGTACCAATCAGAGGAACATTAGGGTATTCCCCGCATCGATCAATAATAGCTATCTCATCCAAACCTCTGCAAGTCCAAATGATGTCTTTATCGGTGAGAGACATTAACCTATGAGCCCAACCTATTCCTTCTTGATTCTTCAGTACGAACTTAGGGAGGTGCGAAATAAACCACCTCACCAACAAAGGGATACAACACCATAGGGTTCCTCGTCTTCGGGTAGTACGGGCATGAAGTTGTTGCAAGATGTCACCCAAGAGAGTGGGCACAGGATTCTGAGACATAAAGACCCTTATGGCAGTGACATTGATGAAGTTGTCAGGATTAGGAAACATGACTAACCCATAGATTAGGAGAGCCAAGTTGTCTTCATATGCCCTAAAGTCCAGGTCACTCCAGAAACTGTTAGCTTTACCAATCAGAAATTTGGCCAAGAAACCCTTAACTCCGCTTCTAGTCACCCAGTTGTCTGTTACCTCTTGATGGGTCAAAGGAAGAGCTGCAGCAACATCCTCAAGCCTGAGGGTCTTTTCCCAACCAGTAAAAGGAGTCTGATCCAAGATAGGGATACCAAGCAAATCAGAGAACTCTTCCAGGGTAGGGACCAGCTGGAAGTCTTGAAAGGTGAAGCACTGGTATAGAGGGTCATAGAACTGGGTCAGAACACTCATCAACTGTTGATCCCGCTTTGCAGTGACTAAACTGAGAAGAGAACCATGCCTCTGGATGAAGGAAGTGGTATTTGGAATTCTGCTAACCAACTCATCAAGCAACTCAGGTGAACGAACAAAGTTGAACCGGATAGTATTCCTTCGCACAAGCATCATGATGTCCTACAAAACAGAGCAAAGGTGAAACCCTCTTGTCTTTGAAATGGTCAGTCCTTATGCAGGATGCATGCAATGCTCATGATGCTATGATGTTATGATAAAGCACACCACATATAGATACAAAGGCAAACATGGTAAGGCACACAAGTCACACAAGGCAAGCCCCTAAAGTTTAGGCCAGCATGAGGTCTAGGTACTACCCTCTTTCAGTTTGTTGGTTCATACCTGTCCTAATCAAAAGTAACCGGGTTCTTAGAGGATCCCAATATCATTGACTACCCTCAATCGGTCATAACTCCAGCATCGCAATCTTTTCTTGCGGCCAGAACCATCACGAGAGTTTAGCCTCAATGGGCGTAGCATATTGCTACAATTCTAAAGGCCAAGTTGTGTCAATTAAGGTTCTAAGGTTGTTGGTGCTTAATGACTCCTTAGAAGACCCATATTCTCCTCGTTGCGACACAAGGGATATCGGTACAGACCAAGGTGCCACACCAACGTAGCCACTGCTTCACCTGTGTTGGTCTACGCCGGACAGGTCCCTCACAGCTTATGCTACCTAAACAGGGTATCCCCAGATCCGGGTTAGGATCTATGTAACTCCGATGCAACCCACAATAGTAAAGCAAGCAAATCAATACAATTGAAAACACAGTTATGAACTAGCCCTAAGGTACACCTCACTTTAAGTTTTATTCCCCAGCAGAGTCGCCAGTTCTGTGATCGGTGGATCTGGAACTGACTGTTTAACGCTGGTTCGCGAAATGTCGCGGAAGCAAGAGTCGCCACCGTCTTTTATTTTCTCCAAATGGAAAGGACAAAAGCACAGAAAAATTCCTTAAAGAGATTGCTCTCGGTTCGGGAGGTAGGTTATAGAAAGGGAAGGTGTTAGCACCCTTTCTATCCATGGTTATCCATGGGCTCTTAGATACTTGCTCATTGTGTTTTCAAAAATGGTTTGTTTGCTTTTCAACGTGGGTTTTAAAAAGTTTCTTTGAAAATTCCAGTTCGACTCTTGTATCTGTCCTCAAGAGTGTTTGAAAAATTGCTTTCGAAAGCTTTTTGAAAATGTGTCGGTGTGAAAAGTATTTTTGAATTTTTGTTTGAAATTTAGAGCAAGTATCTAGAGTCGTCTACCTACCCTAAGGAATTCGTCTGTGTAAATGTCCTTTAAAGTAGTGCCATCCCACCATTGAGAGGTAGGTAGCACCACCGTTGGAGGTGTTCGGGTCAATTCGAAGGTTCGGGACATGGTGATCACCAGAGCAATAGGAAGACACCTTAGAAGCTACCCTCATGCCAGGTTCCCGGATCATGAGGACTTACTAAGACATCCTCTACTCGACGATCACCTTTCGAGGCAAGGCAACAGTGAGGCGTACCCTAGGGGTGGTGTGTGCGATTTGTGTGTCGTTTTCATTTGCATTTATCTTGTCATGTTATTGGTGTTCTACGCTTGTTTTTATTTTTGTCATACATTCTTTCATGCCTTGATTAACAATTTAAAATTTGCGGAAAGTAAAAGATCTAAGCTATTACAAAAGGCGCGGGTCCACATCGCCAAAATTAAACCAGGACCCGATTTGACAGAAAAATAAAGAATTAAAGAAAAGTGCGAGAAAATTAAAAGGTTACATGGCCTTGGGAGAGATACATAAATATTTAAACGAAACAAAATAAATATGCGAATAAGAATTAAATCGAAACGAGGGCGTTGGACCTTTTTTGCAAAAATTAAAATTTCATGGAATTAATTAATTAAAAAGAAAAGGAGGTGTTTTTTTTTGTGTTTTTTAGTGTTTTTGGATTTAATATAAAAAAAAAGAATTAATTAAAATAAATACTAACCCTAATTCTAGTGGCTTTTAATTTATTAAGAAAACATTGAATTTTAACCTAAATTAACCCTAATTTTTATATACAAATTTAATTATAAAAATAAACATTTAATTATTTAATTATTTATGAAAGAAAAAAATGAAAAGGATGAAAAATTAATAATTAAACCCTATTTCTACATTTTTTAGATTTTTATTAAAAGAATTAAAATTAAAACTTAACCTAAAACTAAATTTAATTACATGCAATTTTATTTATGAAAATACTTAAAATAAAATATTTATTATATTTTTGCTCTTTTCTGACTTTTATGTGTTTTTTATATTTTTTGTGAAAATAATAATATTAACAGAATTAATTAAAAAAATAATAATTGAAAATAAAGAAATAAAGAAAAATAAAAAATAATGAAAAGGGTTTGCAAACCTGGGGGTTCAGACCCCAAATAGGAGGTGAAAATCCAATGATGCTGGCCCATTTAGCATGGCCTTGTTGATTTTTCCTGGGAGTATGCTGGCGCGTTGACTACAATCCATGGTATTGCGCAATTCTTGGCCTTCTGATTGTTCTATTGGGACGCGTGGACGCTTGATCAGGAAGGTGTATGGTGGTCCATTATACTGAATCTGCATGGGAACGTAAATTGAAAAATAACATTGAGATAATGAAGACCTGGGGCTCGAACCCAGGTCATGCACTTTACCAGTCACTATGCTTGCCAGTGGAGCCAGATGCGCGCTTTGTATATTAAGGAACAAACAAATATTATAATAATAACAACACGCGTTAGTGCTTTTTAGCGCGAAATTTTAAAAGGACCAATCATCGCTGGCCAACACATCATCTTCTTCATTGATTTTATTTTCCTGAAAATACAAAGAAACAGGCAACGGTTTTGTTAGGGTTCTCCTAAGCCGGTTTTGGAAAAATAGCGACTAGCCCCAGGGGCTCTATAAATTAGGCGTGAGGGTAGCCTTATAATCGTCTGAACGCCCTGATTTGAATGGTGGTGGTCTTGAAGGCCAATTTTTCCTCATTCAAAAACCCCTAATCCAAGGTCCTGTAAACCCTAGAAAACGATAATGGCATAATCGCGTACACAGCTCAAAAACACAATTAAGTTACATGGTTAGCATTAGAACAAGTCAATTAGTGTAAATGCATAAAAAAAACGCAATGAAAATGCCTTAAATATGAAACACGATTATGCATTTTTTTGAAACAGTTTGAATCCTGTATACCGATTCTTTGAGTTTTGATGAATGTTTTTGATTGGGAAACGTTCAGTGAACCTTCAGCAAGCTAATGAAACAAAAATCGTGCCTTGAATTGCCCTGGAATGAGGTTTTCAGTTTTGAGTTTCTTTGCAAAAAATTCAAGTTTGTCAATTGGTTTCTAGCGCAGCTCAATGGTCAATGGCATTAGGTTTTCGTTCTATGCTTATGTATGAATAAATTAGGTCAACAATTCTGATCAAAATCTCTTGCAATGATGGTTTTTGAGATTTGATTTTCAAGCATTATTTTTCAATCTTTTTCCATGTGTTTTTGTACCAATCATGATCCAATCAATCCAAATCTTTCCCTATTTGAATATGCACGAGTTATTGAGTAGATTTCATGCAAAAAAAAGATTGTAAAACTTAGGTTAAATATTTTCCATGTATTTAATTTGATTTAAATGAATTATTATTAATAAAAATTCAAATAAATAAATAAAAAATGAAGAAATACTTCCCTTTGGGCCAAGTGGTCGTGCACATGCCATGGATGATGAATTATGGAAGAAAAATGGGCCCATTAGCAATTTGAGGTCATTTGAATCAATGTTGACTTTTCAAAATACCCAAAAATTTCCCAACTTCTACAAGGCATAACGTGCTCAATTTTTAAGCTTTGATCATGTTCTTGGACATTTTGGAAAGGTCTTTGAGTCCTATAACCAATGTCTTTGGTCCCATGTCATTTTGATTTACCAATCTCAAGTTATGGCCTTTGACTTAAAGTCCCTTTTTGTTGACTTTTGAAAATGACCTATAATGTTGAAATTGATAACTTTTTGTGAGAGCATTTCTTGGACTTGAAGTATGAAGAGGAGTTGTAGGAAATGTCTTTCTCTTCAAAATGAGCTTTGGATGAATTTTTTCTGATAATCCATGTGAAAGTTATGCCCTGGTCAATTTACAGTTGACTTTTTCAGCTGTCCAAATAAGGAAACTTTTGCATCTTGATGATTTTTGAGCCAAGCTTTGAGAATCATGATCAATCTTTGATCAAATGATGTTTGTGGCTTCAAAATGATATGTTGACCAAAAATTTGAACTTTTGACTGTCAAATGACCATTTTGCCCCTACAGTTGACTGTAGTGCAATTAGGGTTTTTGACTGTGCAATTTTGTGCTGAATGTCTTGAAACTTGATATGAGGATGCTTGACCATATTTGTAGGCTTGTGAGACTTGATTGGGCCCTTTGAAACTTCATTTTCTTGATCAGAGACCAAACCCTAATTTTGACTGCTTTAGGAGGCTCTTACACTGTACAACCCTTGGAGAATTTTGCAGTTTGACTTGGCAATTTCTTGAAGAATATGGGAGGGCAAATTTTGGGGTACAACACTACCCATACCAGTTCCATACCCCTGTAACGGCGAAGTTGCACTTGCCAAAGGTTATGAAAATGTAGACACAACATTCATAAGGCTAGCCATTCCAGTAGTTGGCATGCCATAAGGCTGGTCTCGACCCATCCAGGCTGTCAAAAATCCCGGGGGAGTGTGTGGTTGAAATCCTAGATTCACCCTTGGTAGGGGTGTTCCTGTTGGACCTGTGGGACCTTCATTCGAAAGTATTGGTCCCGTTCGGGTAGCTATTAATGTTGGTATCGAACCAATAGTTGAAGAGACAATTTCACTAACAAATGGTATTACCGCTGTTCCCGTAGTAATTGGTGGAGGTATTTCTCCATTATTTGGCTGATTAGCCATATTGCTTTCACTATTTCTCTTTCTAGTTGTACACTCGTTGGTGGTTACTTTACCACTTCTTAATAGCATGCAAAACTTTGTAAAAGAAAGAAAACCATGTGAAGCATTTATATTAAGATTAATGGGCACAAACGGAAAACAAAACAAATAAAGCAACAATAATTAGAAAGGTCCCACCAGGTGTGCCAATTTGTTCACCGTGTTTTCTGGTGAACAATTGTTGATCTCCCAAAAAGGGTAACTTTTTGGTTACTTACAGGATCGATCAGTTTAATCCTAGGACATATTCTAATTTTTGATATTGTTTGGACATAAACGTTAATGTGGGTGAAGAACTCACGTTCGACTGGGAAATGGATGAGTTTGAGTGCAAAAAGTAAATATAAAGAAGGGGTTGAGGAGAGGTTAGGTGCAGGAATTTGGGTAAAAGTGTAGGTAAAGTGAAAACAAGATAAAGAGGCAAGAAATTTAAAGAGAGAAATAAAAGACTTTGATTGTAAAATATGGTGTTTCAAACGTACATTTTTCAGTATTCTTTCTCACGCAACGGGTACTTGAATAATATTGAATGATTTGTACGATCAGTTGAACACACGGAAATCTATATAAACTTCCTATATTTATACTAAAACTCGGTATCCGTCGAGGAGTTGCCTTGCTCCAAGACAAATAAAAGTGTCTTCTGCATTCACTTGGACCCCTCTTTTCACACCATGTTGCTTTCCTCAACTGCCAAGCGAACTACTTTTCTCGCCTTTCTCCAGATTCAAAATCTTCCGGGGCAGATACAAAGTTTCCTTCTGGTCGAAGACCTTGGAGTCCCTTCAGTCGAAGGGATTGAGAACCTTCTGGTCAAAGACTCATTTTTACTTAGAATTTATCTAAGTACTTTTCTACTTTGTCGAAGCTTTTCCAACTTAGACTTGCTCAATCTATTTTTGGCCCATAAGGCCAACTTGTTGTAGGTGTCGAATTTAGGAGCTAACACCACCGCGGTGAAAACCTTTAGTGCCTACGTACCATCTTCCATGCAATAGGGGATCAGGGTACACGTAGCTCACCTTTAAAATTTTTAAAACACAAGCGTGCTGGTTTAGTTTTAAGAGACAAGACATCATTATCTTATCCGAGTGGAAAACATACTTACTACCCACAATTATGAGAAAGGAGAATTTGCATCATCTCAAAGTGGAGGATATAGCTTGGATTCTAAAAATCAACAAAGCTTGTCTCAACACCCAAGTGGAAAATATCTCACTTCACTACATATCATAGAAGTATAGTAGTTTGCATCACTACAAGGATTGACAAGAGTCTAATCTTTTGAGAAAATTTTAAAGTAAAAAGCCAAAGTGGCAAAATGGTTTGAATGAGATTGATTGAATTTTTGTCTTCTCACAAAAAGATCAAGGTCTTATTAAGTTGATTAAAGTTTGATTAAGAATATATTTTGAAAATACATGGACATAAGTCCAAGATTATTATGAAAGCGGTTCAATTTCAAAAACAAGAAGAGTTTTCAAAAGGTGGGAGAAGATTTTTGAAATTAAAGAAGATGGGAGGAGATGAAGGGACTATCCTAAGGCATAAAGTAAAATCTAGGGGAAAAGAACCGTCTAACCGACAAGAAGCCAACACTTGACATAATGAGTCAATGTAGAATTCCCATCCTTTGGATTGAAACCAAGCAAGAAAAGATACTAAACCTCTTAAGAAACCAAGCTTCAATTGTATTAAGTCTTCGCAAAAATTGGGTAGAGTAACGACTGTATACAGATGAATTCCATATCACAGACAAAACATGTAATCACAATAACCTGCACACAAAATAAACAAACAACCCAATGTCTTGGGGTAAACCCCAAGAACTCCAGATAAAATAACAGTTGAGGTCACAAGGTCTCAAGGTAGGTTAAGGTCTCTAATCCTAAGTCCAAGAAGTCCACAATCTTCATAATACCAAGGATAGTAACCAAGTAGTCCAAGTAACATTAAAGTTTTTTAGGGTTCAAGTTGATAATTAAGTATCTTCAAAAAATAAATGAAAAGCTCAAATGAGCAAAATAAAAATAACATAAAAGAAAAATGCTCAAATGAGCAAAGATGAAAATAGCATAAAATGTAAATGCTAAAATAAATGTGCTTAAAGTAAAAGTATAAAATAAAAGCACAAAATAAAGTTAATTGTTAGAAATTAGAGGTTAGTTGAATGAACATCTTGAAACTTGCATTTGAAACTCATTAGAAGATTGATAAAATCAAAGCCTCTCAACAATAAGTTTCATTTGCTTTTTGTCAATTATATCATCCATTCAAAATTCTCAAGGCAACAATAAATGATTAATGATGTTTAAGTGATTCACTTTGACCAAAGTTTATGAAGATTCATTAGAGGATTGATAAGATCAAAGCCTCATAACAATGAATCTTAAAGTTATTGGATCAAAGGATTCAAATCAATATACTTGGGCTTACAAACATGGGTTTGGGCCACGAATGATCATTTCTCAAATTAGGACAAAATTTAGTGCTATGTTAAGAAATCGTAAGTGGACTTATATAGAAGTCGCACCTATTTTGAGGTCGGTCAATAGCAATTTATGTGTCATATGCTTGGAGAGATGATATGTACATCATCCTCTAACAACATATGACTCAATAAGAAGGAAATAAGATGAAGATGGATGGGAGAAGAATTAAACCACATTTGAACCATAAAATTAATCAAACTATTATTAAAACCATTCATCCATTTTTATGGAGTTAGACTCAACACCATGGATCCAATGATGTTAATAAAGCTCACGATCAAAATTTCATAGTCCAAGATCATCCATAATATATACAAAAAATAAAATTGTATTTAAAATAAAGAAAAAGGTTTTTAAAAATGATTTTAAAATGAAAATAAAAGGGGAAAATGGAAATTATATTCAAATCAACCAATAAAAAATCAAATGAGGCCTTAGAAAAATCAGAAATATACTCAAATGTTTATATAAAATTTTTGGTAATTTTTTAAAGTCAAAACTATTTTTAAACTAATTAAAATTGCTCAAATAAATGGAAAAAAGATAAAAATAGTAGAATTCAAAATAAAATTCTAAAAAAAATTCAGAAGGTCAGAAATACTGGAAATGGTGTTGATGAATTTTTTCAGAATTTAAAAATGTTCAAAAGTATTTTTTAAGTAATTAAAAACAAACCAAAACAAAGAAAAATTATAAAAAATATTAAATCTAAAAATAAAATTATGAAAAAAATATAATTCAGAAAGAGAATATTTGAAAATATTTTTGTGAATTTTTTCATAATTGTTTAATCAGAAATGAATTTTCTATGATTTTTTGAAGTTTAAAACAATTTAAATATAAAAATCAGAAATAAAAAATAAAGTAAAAAAAATGTGGACCAATGGATGAGAGTCAAAACGTGTTAGTAAGTTAATCTAATGGATCAGACGCACTGTGCATATCATGATCTTTAGTGAAATAAACACAAGATCATTAATTAAATCAGAATTTTGAAAATAAGCGTGGCACGATTTCATTGGTTGATAGATGACACGTTGGCCATCTTCAACCTTCAGCCAAAAAAATCTACAGGTTTCAGAAACTGTAAAATTAGAAGACGAGACCGGTATCTTTCGCTTCGTCTCTTCAAGACGATTCTAATGGTACCTTCGTGAAAAATTTATATAAGTTGTAGCTCAGTCGTTTTGGAAGAGAAGTTTTAAAAAGGGATTTGAAATTTCATGGTCAAAACGTACTTCTAGTTGAAAACAATTGTTGAGACTAGAATCAGGATGATGAGAGCTTCATAATTGTATCAAAGTTTGAGAGAATTGGTGAAGGAATCTACCTATTAAGGTTAAGTTGCAGAGCTCTAAAACTTGACTTGGCTAGCACGATTCAAGGAGTTTTAGAGCTTAATTCTTCTTCTGTTAGCTTCAGTGAGGTTCATGGAAGATGAATTGACAAATAAAAATGATTGAGAAAGGCTGTAAGAGCAAATTCGAAGTTGCAGAAAATTTGGTTCAAGAGGAAGTTTGGCAGGGTGATTCTGGCTCTCTAAGCTTGAGAAAATGAATGAGGTATGACCCTCTATTTATAGGGAAGCTGATTGAATGTTCAAGCGTGTGAAATCGTGAAGTTTGGAGGGAAATCGTTTGAACCTGATACACGAGTAAGGTGTGATCTGTTTTGCATTAAAACTCATCCATTCCTTGCGTTTTAAGGCTCTAATCCACTTTGGCAAGTTGGTTAAACATGTTTAGACCAAAAACGCATTCTAATTTGATGTTTATAAGCCAAAACACGAATTTCAAATTCTGACTTATGAAGAAACTTCAGTTTCAAGTTACCAAATTCAAATCAATAGAATTCTCAGCTCAAGGAGTCTTAGGACATGATTCTTGAAGCTTTAGAAATATGAGGTTACAAGATTTACAATTTGCAAAGAATGACATAAAATGGATGCTTGAGTTGAAAATCGTAATGATTCAAAGTTGAGAAAAAGAGGTTGACTTTCTGTACTTAGAAAATTTCTAAGTTTTTCATCAAAAATGACTTATAATGTCTTGCATCCAAACATGGCCTTCCTATTGAAATTTACTCTTGACCAAAAAAGATGGAATAAAGTAGATCTCTAGAATGACATTTTGAGACTTGAACCATTAAAAAACTCCAAAAATTGAGAGAGTTATGACTTGTTGAAGTTGGATAAAATTCATGAAATGACCTATAATCTTTTGCATCCTTAGGGCATCTTCCATCTATTTTCCTACTTTTCACTTAAAAGAAAGGTTGAAGTCCATATCTTTAATATCATTATGGAAATGGAATGGGCTCAAGGAGATAAAAATTTACCAAGTTTTGATCTTTTGAAGTCACATAAGGGAATTTGATGATCCATCTAGAAGACTCATAATCTTTCTTCATCATTAGGTACCTTTCACACAAAATTTCCTTGAAAATTTTGAAGTGATTTGTTGATAACCCTTTGAAGAGAAGGATGTCTTTGGAATCACTTAAAAATACCAAAAGATGAGCAAGATATACCCCTTTGAAGTTCAAAACCCTAGCTCCTAGAGCAACAAGATACCTTAGAAATCCTTTTACAATTTTGATCAACTTTCTTGCACAAATACTTTTGTCATATAAATAGAAGTTGTTGAGGATGATAATGAGGAACCGTAGAAACCATAACCACTTCCAAATATTGAGAATTGGGGGAAATATGCACTTGTGATCAATGAATCAAGAACTTGTCCAATTAGGTCCAACTTCTTCAATCAACCCTTGTACCTTTGAATTATTTTTGAAAACTTGAGGCATGATGAATCATAATAGATTTTGTCATGATATTACTTCAAAATATCTTCAATAATGAAGCTTGAATCTCAATGAAGATTTTGTTGAAGAAGGTATGGAAATAAACTCATGAACCTATGGATCAACTTTCTAGAATGTGTTGTGCTTTCACCTATGATATTAACAATTAGGGAAAACATACATTGTATTTATTAGTTAAAAGTTAATCAAAACATAGATGACAACAAGATACAAATCAAGGTGCTTGGTGATTCCCCATGGGCAAAGCTAAAGATAAGGAGAAGAGCCAAACCCTAGTGTGTGATCTTGATGTGATTGAGTTGATATGATATGATAGAGGAATATTAGGGGCAAAAATTAGGGTACAACACATTTCCATTTACAAATTTCAATTTTTTTTTCTAAATTTGTGAGATTTACTAGACATTTTGAGATAACTACCGTATTTTTACAAGTAAGTTATGTTTTTACCAATAACTTACGTTTTATACCACATTTTTCATTAAAAACATGAATTTTTACCCGCCTTGTTTAAATGTCCAGTAGAAACTCATATTTCTCATGCTTTTTTACAGTATTTTCTAAAAAACAATTAAGCCACGTGAATTTTTACCTGTGATTTTGAAAATTACGATAAAAATGCTTACATGCTTACCAAATATTTTTAAAAATTGGTAAAAGAAAAAGATGAGATATGTATTTTTTCAAAAAATATGAGAAAGTCATGTTGATTTTTGGATTTTTAAAATGTCGATTAATTTATATTTATTTGTTTTTTAGTGGGGACCAGATGACACAATTGCTTATAGACAGACATACATAGTTTGGAGAGCAGCTATATAGAGCTCTCATGTATGTGAAGATGACGCGAGGTTTCACATATTTGGGCATGTAGATTAATCCCGATCGATTCTCACAGGAGGAGGCTGGTTGAGCAATCACACGAACCTCACACTATCCAACATAGATAAGGTAGAGCTGGATAAGGTATATATCTTACTGATGAGCCCAATGTTGTGATTATTGATGATTTTGATACAACAACTCAGGAGATAAAGGGTCAAGATGATAAGTAGGTGGTGGTTGATATAGAGGTGACCGATCATACTAATATAAAGGCTCTGGCTAATATAATATAGATAACTCATCTGATTAATACATATCTGACTATTTCGAATGACATAGAGTCGTTTGTACGCACTAATTGAGGGTTTCTTGGTGGGCCTGGTGATTGTACCTTGGTCACCGGATACGACGATCATGTGTCATTAAGATAATTGAAGAGAGGGGTATATATATATATATATATATATATATATATATATATATATATATATATATATATATATATATATATATATATATATATATATATATATATATATATATATATATATATATATATATATATATATATATATATATATATATATATATATATATATATATATATATATATATATATATATATATATATATATATATATATATATATGTGTGTGTGTGTGTGTTATTTTAAACTTGTTTTTATTTATTATTGATATGTTAAAAATATCTGGTGATTTTAATCTTATTAGTAATAGGAACACATCCCTTTGATGGTGTGCTTGCTTACACGTTAAAGCTAAAGAAGTTCTTAGATGTCTAGATACCTCATGAGGTTAGGGACATTGTCAATAATTGCGGCCTCCTTTTGTTGTTGGACTGTTGGCCAACCATGCTTTATGATCCAATGTTGTCCGCTTTTGTTGAGTGATGGCATAAGGAGACTGTTAGAACAATGTTTGAATCTAGTACCTTATATTAAGTTTTGATTATAACAAAGTGAAAAGATATAGTATTTATATGTTT
This sequence comes from Vicia faba, assembly GCA_948472305.1. NCBI lineage: Eukaryota > Viridiplantae > Streptophyta > Magnoliopsida > Fabales > Fabaceae > Vicia > Vicia faba. Next base: position 467,602,071 of record OX451736.1, read on the forward strand.
CATGTTTGAACTATATGCTGCCTAAAATTACTATGCTCTGACTTGCAGATACGCTGATTGAAATAAGCAAGATCACTTCTTCAGCATCAGAACTTGATTTGATACACCAGCATCAGAAGTTGCTGAATCAGAACGTGAAGATCAGATGATCAACTCACGCACATGCTGAAGCTTGATGAACAGAACTGCGCGTAAAACACTCTGATACAGAATCATTAGTTCATCAGCAGCGAAGCAGAATCAGAATGAGCCAAGCCAGAACGTGCATTGAAGAAGCAACGGTACTGTGCATTGAACGCTAATTAAATTCCAATGGCATCATTCTAGACAAGATCTGCTCAAAAAGGAAAGCTTGTTATTAGCATTGAATCAAGAATATTGCATTCAACGTTCATCTTCTCAAGTGCTATATAAACAAGGCTTCGAAGATTATAATGGCTAATGCTCTCCAATTCTCTACACGCACAAAGCTGAACAATAATCTTCATCTACCAGTTTTGCTAAACCACAAACTCTGATACTCCATTAGTGTTTAGCAATCTAAGTTTCTAAGCTTCATTTGTGTATACATCACAGTTGTGATAAAGTTTTGTAGAAAACATTCACACACATTATTTTATACCTTTGTAAGAAAGTGTTGCCTTGACAAACCGGATTGTGGTTTGAATCAAGAAGGCTTTAGCAGTTGTTAAAGCAGATTTGTATTCAGTTGAATATAGTGAATTAAGACCTCGTTGGAGAGAGGCGAAATCACCTTGACGGGTGGACTGGAGTAGTTTGAGATCAAACGAACCAGGATAAAAATATCTTGTCATTTGCTTTAAGATTTCAGTTTTACAATTCAACCCCCCCTTCTTGTGTTTTTCACCCCTTCAATTGGCATCAGAGCGCCTGGTTCTGAGCTAAAACACTTAACCGTGTCAGTACAAGATCCAGCGTCAGAAAAACACAATGGCAGGAAACAACTCTCATTTCAGCAATGACACCAATGAGGACAGAGACAGATTCAGCGGCAAACCTCCAGTCTTTGATGGAGAAAACTTTGATTACTGGAAAGACAGAATTGAAAGCTTCTTTCTAGCACATGATGCTGATCTGTGGGATATGGTGACAGATGGATACACGCACCCTGTGAATGTAACTGGTCAGAAGATTGAAAGAAAATCAATGACTGATCAACAAAAGCGTGACTTCAAGAATCACCATAAGGCCAGAACCATCCTCCTCAGTGCCATCTCCTATACTGAGTATGAAAAGATCTCCAACAGAGACACAGCTAAGAACATCTTTGATTCTCTCAGAATGACGCATGAGGGCAACGTTCAAGTCAAAGAAACAAAAGCTATGGCGCTCATTCAGAAGTATGAGGCGTTCAAAATGGAAGAATCTGAATCCATTGAAACTATGTTCTCTAGATTCCAGATTCTGGTAGCTGGTCTCAAAGTTCTGGACAAAGGATACTCTACTGCTGACCATGTCAAGAAGATAATCAGAAGTTTACCCAAGCAGTGGAGGCCTATGGTTACTGCTCTGAAGCTAGCGAAAGATCTCAACAAAATCACTCTGGAGGAACTTATAAGCTCCCTCAGAAGTCATGAGATAGAGCTAGAAGCTGACGAGCCTCAGAAGCAAGGTAAGCCTTTAGCTTTAAAATCTAACAGAAAATCTGAATCTAAAGTTTTGCAGGCAGTTGAAGAAACATCTGATGGATCCTCATCAGAAGAAGACGAACTTTCCCTTCTCTCCAGAAGAGTAAATCAACTGTGGAAGCAAAGACAAAGGAAGTTCAGGAATCCCAGAAGATCTGATCAGAACGAGTCTTCCTCCAGATACAGAAGGACAGATTCTTCCTTTGGATACAGAAGATCTGAAGGATCCTCCGGTAGCAAGAAGCCAAACACAAAAGACATCATCTGCTACGAGTGCAATGAGCAAGGACACTACAAGAGTGACTGCCCAAAGCTTCAGAGGGAAAAGCCCAAAAAGAAGTTTGGAAGAGAAAAGAAGAAAAGTCTCATGGCCACATGGGATGACTCTGACTCGTCTGAAGCTGACTCAGAATCAGATGATGAAAGGGCGAACATAGCGCTCATGGCTAACATTCCAAATGACAGTGAAGCCTCTGAATCAGACTCAGAATCAGACACAGAAGAGGTATTCCCTAACTTCGCTGTTAATTTTACAAAGGCTGAACTTGCTGAAAGCCTCAATGAAATTCTGGAACGTTATCAGCAGATTAGAGCTAAATTCAGAGACCTGAAAAGGAATCTTGAATCTGACTCTAATAAGTCTGAGAGTCTCAAATTGGAAAACTCTGAGCTGAGAGATAAAATTTTAAAATTAGAAAACTCTTTACAAAACTCTCAGAAGGAACCAATTTCTGAAACTCCCAGCAACGCTGATGAGATCATAAAGGAGTATGATCACAGTTTCCAGAAGTTCCTTGCTAAAAGCATAGATAGAAGCAGAATGGCTTCAATGATCTATGGAGTTAGCAGAAACAGCAGGAAAGGAATAGGATACCAAGGTAAGGTTCCTACACCTAAGAATGTCATGGATTTAACTATTAAACACACTCCGTTAAATTCACACTTTGTGTATGGTCACACACACGACATCAAATACACTAGCAGTAAGCACTCTGAAACCAAAATTCAACCAGAGTTTTGGTAAAACTAACAAGTCAGGACCCAAGAAAATCTGGGTACCTAAGGATAAAATAATACATGTTGCAGATATCTTTAGCAGCAAGTCAGAAACACCAGTCATGGTACCTGGACTCTGGCTGCTCACGACACATGACGGGAAGAAGGCATATGTTCCAAAGCCTGGAACTTAAGCCTGGAGGCCACGTTGGCTTTGGAGGCAATCAGAGGGGAAAGATAATTGGCTCTGGAACTGTAGGTAACGGAAATCTTCCCTCTATTAATAATGTTCTGCTTGTAGATGGATTGATGCATAATCTGTTATCCATAAGTCAATTAAGTGATAACGGTTATGATATAATCTTTAATCAAAAATCATGTAAAGCTGTTAGTCAGAAAGATGGGACTATCCTATTTAATGGTAAGAGGAAAAACAACATTTACAAAATCAAACTTTCTGAACTAAAGAGTCAGAACGTAAAATGTCTTCTGTCTGTTAACAACGAGCAGTGGATCTGGCATAGAAGATTGGGGCATGTTAGTATGAGAAGAATATCTCAGATTAACAAACTCAATCTGGTCAGAGGACTTCCTAATTTGAAGTTCAATTCAGATGCTCTGTGTGAAGCATGTCAGAAAGGCAAATTTGCAAAACCTTCTTTTAAATCCAAAAATGTTGTTTCTACCTCTAAGCCATTAGAACTTCTGCACATTGACTTATTTGGACCAGTTAAAACTGCTTCAGTCAGTGGCAAGAAGTATGGGTTAGTAATCGTAGATGACTATAGCAGATGGACATGGGTAAAGTTCTTAAGACACAAGGACGAGTCACACTCTGTGTTTGTTACCTTCTGTAACCAAGTTCAGAATGAAAAAGATCTTAGAATCGTTAAAGTCAGAAGTGATCATGGTGGAGAATTTGAAAATAAAGATTTTGAGTCATTCTTTAATGACAAAGGCATTCTGCATGATTTCTCTTGTCCTAGAACTCCCCAACAAAATGGAGTTGTAGAACGAAAGAACAGAACATTGCAAGAAATGGCCAGAACCATGATCAACGAGACAAACGTTGCTAAGACTTTCTGGGCAGAGGCAATAAACACAGCGTGCTACATTCAGAATAGAATCTCAATAAGACCTATTCTGGAAAAGACTCCATATGAATTGTGGAAGAACAGAAAGCCCAACATTTCGTATTTTCATCCATTTGGATGTACTTGCTTTATGTTAAATACAAAGAATTATTTGAACAAGTTTGATTCTAAGGCACAGAAGTGTATTATGTTAGGATACTCTGAACGCTCAAGAGGGTACAGAGTATACAATACAGAAACACAGATTGTGGAAGAATCAATCAGTGTTCGTTTTGATGACAAGCTTGACTCTGAAAAGTCAAAGCAGAATGAAAATCTTGCAGGTATAGAAATTGAATTTGCAGGTTCTGAAGACAAGTCATCAGAAGCTCTCAACACAGACATTCCTTCAACGTCTGAAAGAAGCAATGCTAGAAATCCTACAACTGCTGCTGATCAACCTCAGAAGAGATTACCCAGAAGCAGTTTGGATCACCCAGAAGAGACTATCCTTGGAAGAAAGGAAGATCCAATCAGAACAAGAGCAAGCTTCAGAAACTCTGAAGAAACTCTTATGGGACTTGTGTCTCTGATTGAACCTTCTTCTATTGATGAAGCACTTCTGGATAATGACTGGATTCTGGCAATGCAAGAAGAGCTGAATCAATTCACCAGAAACGACGTATGGGATCTCGTTCCAAGACCAAAAGGATTCAACGTCATTGGAACAAGATGGGTGTTCAGAAACAAGCTCAATGAACAAGGTGAAGTCGTCAGAAACAAGGCACGACTGGTTGCACAAGGCTATAGTCAGCAAGAGGGGATAGACTATACAGAAACCTTTGCCCCAGTCGCCAGGTTAGAATCTATCAGACTTTTAATTTCATTTGCTGTTAATAGAGGCATCACTCTGTATCAGATGGATGTCAAAAGTGCATTCTTAAATGGTTATATAGAAGAAGAAGTTTATGTTCACCAACCCCCAGGTTTTGAAAATACAAAACATCCAGAACATGTTTTCAAACTGAAAAAGTCACTATATGGTCTGAAACAAGCTCCCAGAGCTTGGTATGAAAGGCTAAGTAACTTTCTGCTTGAAAATGAATTCACCAGAGGGAAAGTGGACACTACTCTATTCTGTAAAACAGTTAAGAGTGACATCTTAGTCTGTCAAATTTATGTTGATGATATTATTTTTGGTTCTACTAATCCTTCTCTTGGAAGAAAATTTGCTAAGTGTATGCAGGCAGAATTTGAGATGAGCCTCATGGGGGAACTGAAATTCTTTCTAGGAATTCAGATCAATCAAACTCCAGAGGGAACTTACATTCATCAGAGCAAATACATCAGAGATCTTCTGAAGAAATTTGACCTCTCAGAATGTAAGCCATCAAAGATTCCAATGCATCCCACGTGCATTCTGGAAAGAGAAGAGGTAAGCAAAAGCGTAGAACAAAAAGTCTACAGAGTAATGATTGGTTCTCTCCTTTATCTGACAGCTTCAAGACCTGATATCTTATTCAGCGTATGTATTTGTGCTAGATTCCAATCAGATCCTAGAGAATCTCACTTAACAGCTGTTAAGCGAATTTTCAAGTATCTGAAAGGTACTACTAATCTGGGTTTGTTTTATAGAAAATCTAGTGATTACAGCTTAGTAGGCTACTGCGATGCTGATTTTGCTGGAGACAGAGTGGAACGTAAAAGTACTTCTGGAAGCTGCCAGTTTCTGGGAGAAAATCTGATCTCGTGGTCCAGCAAAAGGCAATCAACAATTGCTCTGTCAACAGCAGAAGCTGAGTATATAGCAGCAGCAGGATGTAGCACACAAATGCTCTGGATGAAAAGTCAGCTTGAAGACTTCCAGATCTTTGAGAGTAACATTCCTATTCTTTGTGATAATACTTCTGCTATTTGCTTAAGTAAGAATCCTATTTTACATTCTAGAGCTAAGCATATAGAAATAAAACATCATTTCATTAGGGACTATATTCAGAAAGGCATTTTAAACTTGAAATTTATAGATACAGACCATCAATGGGCTGATATCTTTACTAAACCCCTTTCAGAAGATAGGTTCAATTTCATTCTGAAACATCTCAGCATGAAAGTATGCCCAGAATGAAAATGTTTTAATTCCATGTATTTATCTTCAGAATGTAATTATTTTACTGTGAACTTCTGATCAATCTCCTTTCAGAAAGATAGAACATGCAGATTGTATCAGATGCAAGTCTAAAGATCTGAGAGTCTAATCTCAAATACAGACGTGCTGATCACTACATCAAACAAGTGTCATCCAATCATCAGCAAATCCCTGAAGCAGAGCGCGTGCACGCTTCTGAGAAGGCAAAGCGCTGATTGGGTGCATTGAGACACATGTCTGGTAACCGTTTTTAAGTATCTTTCTCAAATCCCCCAAAATCAGCAAGCATTTAATGAAAAGTAATCACGCTTGTTAATGGCAATCATTATTTTTTTTCTCTCTCTTAAAAACGTTTAATTTTTCAAAATAATTTTTGAAAAACTCTATTTAAACTCATCAATTCTTCATTCTTATTCTTTACGCTTTCTCATAATCATTCAAGTGTTTTCTGCATATTTCTGAGTTTATCTTCTTCAAACCTTTTTCTCTCAAATCATTCTCAAAGCTTTGTTGTGTGAGAACAATGGCATCCTCCAGCATTTCTGCAGGCAATCAGAAGAAAGAAACCTCTGAACAATATCAGGTGCCTACCAGAACTCTTCTCACACCGGTAAAGAATCTTGAGGTTCTCTCTGAGTTAATCATCGACTTCGAAAGCTTGAAGGATAATGAATTTGACCTAACTGAGGAAATTAGGGCTCAAAAGTGGGAGAGGTATTTCGATAGGTTGGTTGGACCAACATTCCCAGAGCTTGTCAAGGAATTTTGGATTCACGCCAAGATTCATAAACATCTAGTCATCTCTTCTGTCATGGGAAAGAAGATAGTAATTTCTGAAGACCTCATTGCTAAGTTAATCGGTCAAAGTGGTGGTGGAGTCCGTTGTGTGGACATGGCTGATAGATGCCCTGATATAGGTGTGGTAGCCAACTGCATTTTCACTCTTGGATTTCCCAGCAGCAAAATTAAGGATCTGAAGGATCACTGCAGAGTATGGGCCAAGATTGTTCTTGGATGCTTCAATCACAGGAAACCAACAAGTTCTCCTGATTATATAAACGTGGATCAGCAATTTCTGATCTACTTTATTGATCAGAGGGTGAAGATCAATCTAGCACACTTCCTGTTCAACCATCTCAAGACTAGTGTGAAAGAGACTAGAGAAGAAGAAAGGACCAAAAGGGACTGGATACCGTTTGGAAGGCTCATATCAGATATTCTGACAGAGAATAAGCTGATAGATTATCTGAGCGAAGCTCAAATGCTGAGCACTATGGAACCAACTGTTGGAAAACCGCTGAACGCTAAGAACCTGAAAAAGATGAAGCTGATAGAAAATATTAGGAAGGAACCCAGAGCTACTTCAACTGCTGACATCTCCAGCAGAAGAGTGCCTTTGAGTAATTTCCCAAAATTTTCTGAAATGGAATCCCAACCTGATATGTTTCTCAAGTATCCAGATTCATACAAGGAAGAAGATACAGGTTCAAAGCTGAAGATCAAAGATCTGAGTCAAGTTCAACCAGAAGTGACTCAGAAGAAGACAAAGAAGAGGAAAGCAGAAGGATCATCTCATCAGACTCCAAAGAAAAGAGGTATTTCATCTGCTGCCCCTATTTCAATTTCATCTACTATTCCAACATCTGCTGCCCCTCCTAAAACCTCTCACAGAATATCCATTCCAATCCCTACTATTGATGAAACCATACCAGAAGACCCTTCTGAGGCCTTACTACTCAGAAGAACCAGAATTAAAATTCCCAAACAACCAACTGTTTCAACAACACCAGCACTTGATAGAGTGCTAGCTGATATTGAGCGTGAACATGCTTCTGCTCAACCAAATTCTGAACCACCAAATATTCCTCCTCCACAACCAGAACCACAACCTGAACCAGAAATACAACCAGAACCAGAACCAGAACCACAACAACAACAACCACTCACAGAAGAACCTCTGATCCCTGAGCAATCAGAGATTCCACCTCCTCAACCAGAAAATAATCCACCTTTACCACAAACAGAGTTTCACCGCTATGAAACCCCTTCTCCTCATCATTCTGATCCCCACTCACCTCAACCTTCACCGCTGGCAATCCAGTTGCCATGTGGAACCACTATTGTCAGGCCCCAGTTGCCATCTTCAGAGGAATCAACACCTCCAAAAACTCCAACCACTCCAATAGAAATATCGTCCTCTGACTCTGATAACCCTCCTCCAAAATAAACAACCTCTCAGAAAACCGCTGAAAACCCCAGCAGAACTTTCATTGACTTCACAAGTCTTGAACGTCTTGCTGATCTAAGACACAAAATTGCCATACCCAAACCAAAGCAACCAGATGTTGGCTCTGGTATTTTGAATTTTGAAACAGGTATGCTGCAATGGATTGCTTCTTTGAAGCAAGTCTGTCCGGGGATGATCGACCCAGCTGCTTCTGATCAGCTCTGGTCACAGTTCAGACTATGGGTACGTGCTGAAGCCCTCAAGCTGCAGGACGTCAACTATGAGCAGGCTCAACAGAACTTTAGCAAGCTGCTGAAGGAAGTTGAGAGTCAGCTGCCTCAAGAAGTTGTGCTCCCTCTGGACAGTGAATCTTGGTCTGACAAAGAGCAAGCTGCACAGGTGCAACCATCAGAAGAAGACAAGACCCTTCAGGAAGAAAATCCAGCAGAAGATGTAGCTGAAAGTTCTGAGAAGCTTCCTCCATCTGAAAGTTCTCAAGCTGCCTTGGATAGGCAGACTCTGGAAGAATTAAGGCTGAATGACTTGCGTCTACAGCAGCGGATGGAAGAGAATGATCAGAAGATGGAAGCAAGAATGAATGTACAGGACATTAAGATTGACACTGTTGTCACCATGGTTCAGAAGCAGAATGAAACTTCTGAAAAGATTCAAGCAATGCTGGAAAGCCTGTTCTCACGCATGCCCCCACAACCTTAAAATTTTTTTTGCATGACATTCTCTATGTTTTCTTCATTTTCTGATGTACTGTTTTGACTATGTTTTGTAATGTTCTTTTGCTCTGAACTATTTTAATATAATTTGTTTTTCTGATCTAAATTGTTTTAGCACATCACCAACACTTTTTGATTGCTGACAAAAAGGGGGAGAACAAGAATGATATTCAAAATCAATAACGGCTAACTAGACAGAAACTCTCAAACATTCTAACTCTATTACTTGAAATGTTTTTCTGTTTTGTTTTTAAGTCTACAGGCACAAGGAAGCTCCTGAACACTATGAAGACTAGAAGCTAGAAGCTCTGATCAAAATGTAGAAGCTCATGTTGCTCTGATCAAATATGAAGTTCTGATCGACCTAACACTCTGATCCGAAGCAAAGCTCTGACAGGAAAAGCTCTGAAGCTCTGCTCTCTGATAAGTCAAAGACCTATAATCTGATGCTCAAAGATAGAAAAAGATCTGATCCTGAAGAACACGCATATTAAAGGGAAGTAACAAACTCAGGGGGAGTGTCTCTTAAACTCTGATTTCTCTTTACTTCTTAACTCTGAAACATTTCCTAGATACCTTTTCACGTTATTATTTATTTAAAATATCTAGTTTTTGTCATCATCAAAAAGGGGGAGATTGTTAGAACAATGTTTGAATCTAGTACCCTATATTAAGTTTTGATTATAACAAAGTGAAAAGATATAGTATTTATATGTTTCATGTTTGAACTATATGCTGCCTAAAATTACTATGCTCTGACTTGCAGATACGCTGATTGAAATAAGCAAGATCACTTCTTCAGCATCAGAACTTGATTTGATACACCAGCATCAGAAGTTGCTGAATCAGAACGTGAAGATCAGATGATCAACTCACGCACATGCTGAAGCTTGATGAACAGAACTGCGCGTAAAACACTCTGATACAGAATCATTAGTTCATCAGCAGCGAAGCAGAATCAGAATGAGCCAAGCCAGAACGTGCATTGAAGAAGCAACGGTACTGTGCATTGAACGCTAATTAAATTCCAACGGCATCATTCTAGACAAGATCTGCTCAAAAAGGAAAGCTTGTTATTAGCATTGAATCAAGAATATTGCATTCAACGTTCATCTTCTCAAGTGCTATATAAACAAGGCTTCGAAGATTATAATGGCTAATGCTCTCCAATTCTCTACACGCACAAAGCTGAACAATAATCTTCAGCTACCAGTTTTGCTAAACCACAAACTCTGATACTCCATTAGTGTTTAGCAATCTAAGTTTCTAAGCTTCATTTGTGTATACATCACAGTTGTGATAAAGTTTTGTAGAAAACATTCACACACATTATTTTATACCTTTGTAAGAAAGTGTTGCCTTGACAAACCGGATTGTGGTTTGAATCAAGAAGGCTTTAGCAGTTGTTAAAGCAGATTTGTATTCAGTTGAATATAGTGAATTAAGACCTCGTTGGAGAGAGGCGAAATCACCTTGACGGGTGGACTGGAGTAGTTTGAGATCAAACGAACCAGGATAAAAATATCTTGTCATTTGCTTTAAGATTTCAGTTTTACAATTCAACCCCCCCTTCTTGTGTTTTTCACCCCTTCAGAGACATCTTCTTTTCATCTTCCCTTTGGTGAGATGTTAATTACTTTGGATGACGTTTTCTCCCTCTTCTATATATCATTGCCAGATAGCTTCTTTATTACTCCTCTCATTAACTAGGAGCTTGTATGTGTTATTGTTATACAATACTTAGGGTTTACTAAGGCGGGGGTGATAAAGGAGTTTAAGTTTAATAGAGGTGTCCATTTTTGCCTATCTTGGCTCCAGGAGAGGTATACAACACTGGTGGAGTAGTCTATGTATGAGGAAAGCACTGGGGTATACATGTTACATCTTTTAGGATCTACTAACCTAGTAGGTAAGTCTCATGTATATATTAATGTGAGGTACATGTCTCTATTTACTAAGTTTCACCATGTCAATTGGGCATAGGGGTGCATTGTATTGACTATACTATATGCTGCACTTGGAAGGCGACTGTGTTCGAGATGAGGTAGCTTGTCGGTTATATGAGTCAATTTTAGGTATAAAAATTTATTACGTCTTATTAATTTAGTTCTTATTTATGATATTTGCTGATTTGCTTATGTTTTTGTGCAATGTTGGATATATGAGCATTTCTCGTCCATTCGTAACATGCATGTTAGTGATCCTACCACTGATGACTCCCTATTGGCTAGGAGATAAAGGTCCATACATTCACATCCAAGCGATGTTCAGGATTACAGGCGGAGGATTGATGCACTAGACCATTAGGGGTCTAATATGAGGTCATGAACACGTTTGAACCTGAAAACTTAGGCCCATTAGCCCAAAAATTCAACTTTGTTCAATTTTAGTTTCATGCATTTCCTTAAAATTGCTCAACTTGCACTAATCATAACTCTCTCAATTTTTCTCATATGAAGATGATCTTTGACTTTGTGGAAACCTCAGGATGTCTCCTACCACTTTCATGTTGATCATTTTTTCATTTGAAGTGTTTAACTTGATGTAAATTTCTTTGATAAAAAATGTCTTTTTGTTGACTTTTAAAATGATCTGTAATGTTTTGGCTCATATGTCTCAAATGAAGCATTTTTGGCCTTGAGCTTAAAGAGATAAAGTTGTAGAGAATTGAATTTCCTTCAAGGTAGGATTTGGTTAAGGAATTTTTGATGAAGTATGTGAAAGTTGTGCTTGGTCAAAGTTTAGTTGACTTCTCCTTAAGAAAACCTTAATTTAGTAACTTTTGATGAATCTTGAGTTTTCTTAATGAATCATGATCAACCCTTGATCAAATGACGAATATGAGTTAAAAATGTTGATGTTGACCAAAAATATTTAAGTTTGATTGTAGATTGGTCAAAGTTTACTTTTTTCCCAATACAATTGACTTTCAATCATCTGGCTAATTGACTGAGCAAACTTGTGATGTAAGGCTTGGAGTTTGGTATGAGGATTCTTTGAAGCATGTGAGAAACCACGAAGTCCATTTGAGGCACTAGAAACTCAATTTCCTTTGAGAGAATCAAAACCCTAGTTGGAGGTCAATTGCTTAGGAGGAGAGTTTGTCTGCTCAACCCTTGAGTAGTCTTGAGTGTTTGAGACCTTCATGAGCATGAGGATGTCTTGAATTAATTTGTCTTGAAAATGGGATTGAAATTTTTTGGGTACAACAACTTCCCCTATTCAATCTTCCTAAACCCGAAGGTTTAGATTGTCACGACTTCCTTTTGTGATCTGAAGGTGAAAGAGGATTGGAAACTTAAGTGCCTAGAAATTTGCACTCACATGTGCATGAAATAACACTGTTGGTTGATTATATTGGGAATGGGATTAAAGATGCCATTCGGAGAGGTGATAGAGTATCGTCGTAGATGATCTTATAGATGCCATCTAAAGTAACTGTTGATAGGACTATCAAAATGAGTGTGCTCGACTGTATCTGAAAAAGTATACTAGAATGAGTTTGTGTCCGATTGTATCTAGTAGACGTGCTAAGGAGTGTCAGAATGAATCTTATGTCTCGAATGTATCAGAATGATGCTTCTAGAATGAGTCTATGTCTTGATTGTATCTATAAGAGGATCAGAATGAGTCTTCGCCTGACTGTATCTGAAAAAAATGTACTAGAATGAGTCTATGCCCGAATGTATCTAGAAGTGGATCACAATGAATCTTCACCTGATTGTATCTGAACAATGTATTGGAATGAGTCTACGCCCAACTGTATCCAGAAGTGGATCAGAATGAGTCTTCGCCCGACTGTATCTGAAAAATGCACTAGAATGAGTCTACGCACGACTATATCTAGAAGATGTTTTGGAATGAGTCTACTCCTGACTGTATCCAAAGGAGTATCAGAATGAATCTTCGACTGGTTGTATCTGAAGGATGATAAACTGTTGACAATGTCTATCTGTTCGGGAACTAACCTAAAAAGGCAAAGTCAATTTTATGCAATGTCATGATGCGTGAAATGCATTGCATAATGATGCTCTCAAAATAAATTAGAATATTATATGTGTTCCATGTGAACATGTTATGATATTTTGTAAATGATGTATGGATGCAATATGTCATTGGAGCGTATCGGTAGCTTCTTGTAACAACGTCTAGCTGGGGAAAATAAATCCTCGACTGTTTCTAGGGATGAATAAAGTAATTCTTCAATTTTTGTTTAGGACGACTTTACTGGGGATTCCTGCTTTCTGTTTGATAACACTCCACTGGGGATCTTCGAATTTTTATTGGGGAAAGAAGCATTCAAGGAGAGTTGGCCATTCGTCATTTTTTTATTGAAGGATTTGATTCTTATGTACCCTGATTGGGGATAAAAGAGATGAATATTCCTCAGATGTGCTATCTGACCAGGTTTCAGATATCGGTGTCAACTCTTTTGGGGAGGACAACATTGAATGATATCTGGTTAGAGAAGAGAATTCTGCCAGGGAATTTGCAGTATTAGAGAAATAAACTCCGTTGGGGAATAAAATCTTGTAGACTGTGCTGAGGAAATAATCTCTGATGGGGATTGGACATTTATAGGTTGCGCTGAGGAAGTTTCCACTGTATGCTGGGGAAATGATCCCACTTCTTTATCTGCTAGGGGACCCGTGATCGGTTGAAATAGAACTGACTGTTTTTAATGCTGGTTCGCGAAATGTCGCGGTAAGCAAGAGTCGCCACCGTCTTTTATTTTCTCCAACAAGGAAAGGACAAAAGCACAACAAAATTCCTTTTCGAGATGTTTCTCGGGTTCGGGAGGTAGATTATAGAAAGGGAAGGTGTTAGCACCCTTTCTATCTGTGGTTATCCACGGGCTCTTAGGTACTTGCTCACTATGTTTTCAAAAAGTTTTGCTTTTCTTGTGTTTGTGGGTTTTGAAAAGAGTTTTGTTTGAAAACTTCGATTTAACTCTTGTATCTGTCCTCAAGAGTGTATGAAGTGTTTGTTTGAAAACTTTGTTCAAAAAGTGTAAGTGCGAAAAGTATTTTTGTTTTGAAAGAGCAAGTACCTGAGAACCTCTACCTACTCAAAAGAAATTAAGCTGCATAAATATCCTTTAGACAGTACTATCCCACTATTGAGAAGTAGGTAGCACCGTCGTTGGAGCTTTCAGGTCAATTCGATTTTAGGGACATGTGTGGTCACTAAAGCAATGGTATGACGCCTTAGCGGTAACCCTAATGTCTTAGATCGTTTTATCCGAGGAAACCGTTTCGAGGCAACTTTGATCTTTAGACAAGAGGGCGACCTCTAAAACATCCTATACTCAATGACCACGTCGAGGCAACCAAGTGAGGCGTACCCTAGGAGTGGCATGTGCGAGCGTGTCAGGTTTCAGTTATGTTATCTTTATACATGTTATGGTGAGCTACGATTGATTTTATTTTTAAGAGGAGTCTTGTCATGCATAGCCTATTAGCATACATCTAGCAGTTAATGATTACGAAAAAATAAACTAAGCTATTACAAGGCGTCGGGTATTTACATCGCCAAAAACAAACCCTTGAAAAGTAAATTGCGGGAAATTAAATAAAAGCGATAAAAAGGTCCTAATCAAAGCTATTACATCCTCGGAGCAAATACAATTATATGATAAAAAATAATCATGAATAAAAAATAATCACATGCGCGAGGAAAATTGGATCAGAGAGTTTTTAGGGTTTTGACCCTTTTTGAGAAAGGAGATTTTTTGTTATTTTGTATTTAATTAAATTAAACCTAGACTAATTAATTAATAAAAAGAAATATTTTTGGGTTTTTTAATGTCTAAGAAAATAAATAATAAAGATGATTAAAATTGTCAAGAACCCTAATTCTACATTGATTTTAAATTATTGCAAAAAGGTTAGAATTAACCTAATTAAAACTAAGTTAGTTAATTATATTTATTTACAAAAATAATAAAAGGGTGAAGTTAATTTTAATAAATAATAATAAAAAATATTATATTTTTTAGTTTCCTGATTTTATTATGAAAAAAAAATTAATTTGGTTAATTAAGTAATAATAATAATAATTAATAATAAAACAATTAAATGAAAAATATAAAAGAAGAAAAAAGAATAAACCCAGGGGGTGATGGGCCCAAAGAGGAGGTGTATTTGCAATTCTCAAGCCCATTAACTCTCCAGCCTGTTTGACTTTTCTGGGCTTGCTATGCATGCGTTGACTAGGGACTATGGTGATCTCCCACTCATGTCCATTGGATCAGGTCTGATGCCACTTGGCGTGCTGAGATCTGAAGCATATGGTGGACATCCCTTTGCAAGCTTACACAAGAACGCCTGAAGAAAAAGAACAAATAAACGTTTGGGGGACCTGGGATTCGAACCCAGGTCCCAAGGGATAATGCTTCAATGCCTTTGCCAACTGAGCTGTAACGCGCGTTTGTTAAATGGATAAATAATGAATATTATATACAAAAACAAATATTATGCTGTAAAACAAAAAATAACGCGCGCTTTTTCAAACAAGCCAATGAGGTATCAACACATCATCATCTTCTTCGTTTGTCCTGCACAATTAGAATTAGATAGCGGGGGTTTTTAACCCCCACTACTTCCTGCAAGGAAAAATAGCGAATAGAACCACAATACATATAAATATTTCGCGAGGTATGGATTCCCTTCGTCTTGCCTCACGATTTCAGTCATGTATCTCACTAGTCCCAATTTTTCCTGGTTCAGAAAGCCCTAATTTAAAGCTCAAGAACCCTAGAAATTTGATCATGGCATCTCACGATTCAGGGCACTATAGTTCAATTAAACCATTCCATCAGCTTTGTATGATCTCTAGCAATGCAAAACAATCATAAAAACATGTTAAATGCGCATGAATTAAGAAATACGATTTTGAATAAAAGGTGCAAACCGTGAAACTGTATTCCTTGATTTCTTGAGCTTTGACGCCTGAGTTCAATTACAAAACACTCCTGACACTTCCTGCAATGTGTTTGAATGAATAGAACGCCTTGAATTGGCCTAGAATGCAAGAATAGGTTTTCACTTTTCTTGAAATTTCTTGAATATGACAGGGTCTTTTCTGCAGCTTTTAATCGTCCCTTAGGGTATGGTTTGCTTGCTTGCATATAAGGGAAACAAATTAGGTCAAAAAATTGGATCCAATCCATGTGCATTGATGTTTAAATCTTTGATTGAAAATCAAATATTTTTGATTCTTCATGATTGAACAAAGTTGCCAAAATTAGATTTTTTTTGTATCTTTGATTTGTGCACGAATTTGCCAGCATGTTTAGGTCATATTTGCTTCACAAAAAGATTTAAAAATCAAATCTTGTATTTTCTTATGATTTAAATTAATTAAATGAATTAATATTAATTAAAAATCCAATTAATCAATAAAAATAAGAAAATAAATCCCATTTAGCTTGGTGGGTCGTGCATAGGTCAGGAGTGAAGTTTCAAGAAGAGATTTGAGGCCCATTAGCAAAAGGAAGGTGTTTTGAGCAAAGTTGACTTTTGCAAATTCATGAAAATTTCCCAACTTCTCCAATGCACAACTTGCTCAATTTTGCTCATATGACCATGTTCTTGGACATTTTGGAAAGCTCTTGAAGTCCTCTAACCAATGCCTTTGGTCCCATGTCATTTGGATTTACCAATATCAAGTTATGGCCTTTGACTCAAAGTGTACTTTTGTTGACTTTTGAAATTGACCTATAATGTAAAAATTAGTAACTTTTTGTGAGAGCATTTCTTGAACTTGTAGTGTGAAGATGGATTGTAGGAAATTTAATCCTCTTAAAAATGAGCTTTGGATGGAATTTTTCTGATAATCCATGAAAAAGTTATGCCCTTGTCAAAGTACAGTTGACTTTTCTACTATCCAAAAATAGTAACTTTTTGCATCTTGATGATTTTTGAGCTATTCTTGTGGAATCATGATCAAGACTTGATCAAATGATGATTGTGAGTTCAAAATAAGATGTTGACCAAAAATTTTGACTTTTGTCTGCAAAATGACCATTTTGCCCCTGCAGTTGACTGTGGATCAAATGGGGCTTTTGACTGTGCAAGCTGGCACTGTGAGTCTTGAAACTTGGCATGTAGGTGTTAGAGAATGTATATAGGCCTATGAGACTTGATTGAACCATTGAAAACCCCAAATTCCTTGAAAGAACCAAAACCCTAATTTCAGCTGTCTTAGGAGGTGATTTGACTGTATGACCCTCTGAGCCATCTTGAACCATTTGGAGATCATTCTTGACATATCTTGAGGAATATGGGAGGGTAAATTTTGGGGTACAACAGGACCTATTGCAGAAGATGATCATGTCAAGATATCCATCAGGGATATAAAGGTGAACTGCTGGAAGATGCACTAATTTCTGTCTGAGGGCATATTAGATTTGATGGGGAATATATCTCTATTGGGGATGAGCTTGTGAAGATAGCTCTGTAGAGATAATTCCATGGAGATTGCTTGTGAGAATTTTTGGACAACTTTTGAACATTACCCCAACTCCTAGGGTCTTTAGTAAATGCTAATCCTATTTTCATGCATATATTTTGTAAACAGTAATCATATTCAAATGCATATGTTCATTCACCGTAATCATTGGATGTTTTTGCAAACAAAACAGAGAAAGTAAAAATAATTTTGAATTTTGTAATATATTTAATTACATTGATTCTGGAAGTTTTCCTATAAGTAGATAGTTTTACACAAGAAGACAAATCCTAGTAAGAGGAAATCATCGTAAAAATTGAAAAGGGGGTACAAAGTGATAAACAAAGAAAAACAACTATGTGGAAATGATCCCATCGAGTTTCAACTCTTCTATTGTCCCTATGTCTTCAAATATATCATCACTTGCTATTGGAAGAAGATGATTGAATTGATCTGTACTGTTTGAACTTGACGCTAGTAATAAAGCTGGCTGTAAGTAAATGGGTGATCCAATGGGACATAGTCATACATTTTAATCCCTAACTTTTTCCTGGACCTCCCTTTCGGGTTTTCAATCCATCGGGATATCCTTTTTTTCCCAAGCCGCCTTTTCAGGTTTTAGACTTGCCAGATGTACAATTATATATATATATATATATATATATATATATATATATATATATATATATATATATATATATATCCCTAATTTTTCCCCGAACCCTTTTGGTTTGCTAGGATGCCCTTATTTTTGCCTAGGCCTGTCAACCTAGCGGGTCTCTTTTATGCGTAGAATTTTTTGACTATGTCCACGTTCATAGGGTGCAGAAAATCTTCACCATCCATGGTGGTAAGTATCATAGCGCCGCTAGAAAATATATTTTTGATCACAAATGTCCCTTCGTATGTGGGAGTCCATTTCCACTAGGATCACCTTGTGGTAGGATGATTCTCTTTATTACTAAATCACCAGCTTGGTACACATGATGTTTGACTTTCTTGTTAAAGGCCTTGATCATACGTTTCTGATACATCTGACCATGACAAATAACCACGAGCCTTTTTTCATCAATCAAATTTATCTGGTCAATTCGAGTCTGAATCTATTCGTCTTCATTTAAACCTTCGTATTTTATAATCCTTAGGGAAGGAATCTGGACTTTAACAGGTAATACAACATTCATACCATAGACTAAAGAGAACGATGTTTCCTCAGTTAATGTACATACTGAAGTGTGATAACCATGCAAATAAAATTGTAACATCTCATGACAATCTTTGTATGTCACCATCATCTTCTGCAAGATCTTCTTGATATTCTTGTTGGCGGCTTCCACTGTGCCATTCATCTTTGGTCAGCATGGAGAAGAATTATGATGCTTAATCTTGAACTGCATGCAGAGTTCCGTGATCATAGTATTGTTAATATTGGCACCATTGTCTGTGATGATCCTTTCAGGTATGCCATACCGACAAATAAGGTTATACTTAATGAACCAAGGTACAACATTCTTGGTAACAGAAGAAAACGAGTCGGCCTCTACCCACTTCGTGAAGTAATCAATAGCGACAAGGATGAAAAAATGCCCATTGGAAGCAGTAGGCTTAATATATCAAATCATATCAATGCCCCATTATGATACGGTGGGAGAATAGACTTGAGGTTTTGCGTTTGTATTTGCAAATGTTTCGGTTTAGCAAGAGTCGCCACCGACTTTTTATTTTATCCTAAGGAAAGGTCAAAAAGCACAGGAAAGACCTTTGAGATGTTTTCTTGGGTTCGGGGAGTAGATTATAGAAAGGGAAGGTATTAGCACCCTTTCTATCCATGGTTATCCATGGGCTCTTAGTTACTTGTTTAGATCACTTGCTTTGATTTTCAATTGTTTGAAATGGTGCTCTTCAATGGTTTGAAATGGTGCTTTGTGTGTGATTTGGAAAGATATTTGAAAAGAGGCCATCGTTGTGGCAACCTTTGTAATGATTCTTGTTTGAATGTATACAAAGGTGTTTTTGTATTTTGAAAAGTTTTCAATGTTTGAAAGTAGGGTTTTGAAATTGTGTTATGAAGTGTGTTTTGAAGATATCAAGTATGTTTTGCAAGTTTTTTGATCAAGTAACTAAGAGTTATCTACCCTATTTTACTCAAAGATCTTTCTTATATTTTTAACCCTTTTAACAGTATTGTTTCACCATTGTGTTTGATGAACAAACTTGTGTTAGGATGTTATACGGGACAGGCACGGGTCATCGTATAGACCATGATAGCAATAGTGTCAAGTATTTTTGGCAATTTTTTTGAGGGACTTGATCATTTTGTTTAGGCAACCAAGATAGCGTCATCGAGGGACTATGATCTTTTGTTTTGTTCTTGTTTTGCCAAAGTACTTAACATGCATACCATGGCCCATTTTTGAAGGCAACAGGTGGATTGCAAGCCTAGGGGTGCAAGTGTGCATTGTGTTTGTATTTCATGCATTTTTTGTCTTTGATTAGGTCAAACTATTTGTTGGCTTTGATTTTGCATACAAACCCTAATTCTCTAGTCATGGCATAATTGAAAGCATTAAATGCGAGAATTTAAATTCTAAGCTATTACATCATGATTATGGGGATGGGGGTACAATTGTTGAGTAGGGGGATTATTTTACAAGAAATTAAACCCTAAATTATTACACCCAAATTGAATTTGCAAGGCATAATATTTAAATGTACAATATTTAAATAAAATAAAATATTAGATAAAATGTATTATGCAAAAAAAGGTTTTTTAGGTAAGTAAAGTAATTTCAATAGGAAGAAATTAAAAGAAATAAATAAAAAGTTAATTTTAATTATTTTTTAGGGTAAACCCTAATTTCTTAAAGAAATGATATTATTTAATATTTATATACAAAAAATGTATCAATATGTACAAAAATAAAACTATATTGAAAAAAAGTATTTTTTAGTATAAAATATCAATAAAAATAAAAATGTGTTATTTTTGTATTTTTTATTCTATGTTTTTAATAAAATAAAGTATATATATATATATATATATATATTATATATATATATATATATATATATATATATATATATATATATATATATATATATATATATATATATATATATATATATATATATATATATATATATATATATATATATATATATATATATATATATATATATATATATATATATATTTATATATATATATATATATATATATATATATATATATATATATATATATATATATATATATATATATATATATATATATATATATATATATATATATATATATATATATATATATATATATATATATATATATATATATATATATATATATATATATATATATATATATATATATATATATATATATATATATATATATATATATATATATATATATATATATATATATATATATATATATATATATATATATATATATATATATTATATATATATATATATATATATATATATATATATATATATATATATATATATATATATATATATATATATATATATATATATATATATATATATATATATATAGTGTGTAAAAAATAAAATAAATTATTTACAAAAATGTATATATTTCAAGAAAATATTTTCAAATGTGAATAAAAAATAATAAATGAAAATAAAAGTATTTTTTACATTATTTTTAAGTTTAAACTAAATAATATAAAGTATTTAAACATTTTTATGTTAGAAATAACTAAAATAAAATACCAAATAAATGTAAAAATTTATGAAAATATTTTTAGGCATTTTTTATGTTTGAAAATAAAATAATAAAGTCATAAATGAAATTAAAATGCAAAAATAATAAATATATAAAGAAATGGGCCAGGGGGTGTGAAACTGAAAATGGGGGTGTCAAAAGTAGGAAGTAGCCAGGCCCAGCCCAACTACTTCATCTTCTTCCTCTGTCCAACAGAAACACGCGCATGGCCAGTTTAAACTTGTATCTCCTGTTTCAGTGCTTTTTTGACAAAACTCAAAACATGAAACCTGCAGAGCATCAAACAACGATTTCAACCATATAAAACATTAAATCTAACTCTCAAAGACCAGAGAGAATTTCTCTGGCCCTAATTTTTAACCTAGTTTTTTCAGAAAGTTCATGGATGAAATTCTCCTAGCACGATTAATATAAATGAAAACTAAGCAAATGTATGGTTTCAGGGCAATGAATACAACATCTTTCATTCACAAACCTAAGTCTAAATGTTCCTAAATAGAGAGATAGAAGTTCATGAAATACCTATTTCAGTTGAGTTCGAGCTGGACAATGCAACAACTTTCAATGGGGCCTGAGGTTCTTTTGAGCTTGCTTGATGTCCCCTGAACCTTTCCCAATGCTTAGTTTGTTTTGAAGTGGCCTGAATCGTGCTACAGAACTCAACCTGCAAAGCTTCTAAACAAAAATGGTGATATGTGTAAATGGAGTTACAGCAACTTGTGGATGATCTGGACAACTTAGGTATATTGTTTGGAATGTGTTTGAAGTGATTTTGGACAAAACGCACGAGGGGATTTGATTGTGGCTTGTGATTTGCAGAACTGGCCCTGTTTTGGGCAGAAATGGAGATTTTATGCACAAGGGGGTTAGAGAGGTCAAAGACTCGTGTTTCTGGTTTACAAGGATATGAGAAACTTGTTTGAAAACTTTGCTTGAGTTCAATATATCAGATATGTGAGTTATGAGCTTTTGGCCATTTGACTTGTTTTGAAAGCAAAGATGTGAAGTGACCAAGCTATGGCCTCTATAGGCTAGTTACAAGCATGCTCAAGTTGGTGTAATATGCCTGAGATTAGGGAACTTGTTTGCTGCAAGGAAAAAAGTCCAAGGCTCAAGAAAAATGCAATTTGACATGAAGTTGCCTTTATGAAAATGGAAGTGTGACCTTTAAGCTCAAAATGGAAATGTTCATTGTACAATGCTCTCTTGATCAGAACAATGCCAATGTCCAATGTATTTGCATTAAATTTTTGAGTTTAAATTGGTTTAGAGGCCTGTAATTATGTACTAATCTAGTTTGATCAGATTTGGCAAGTGGTATGAACATGTATTGGCCATGGTTACAAAGTGAGTTTTTTCCAACTTCAAGCATTCGATTCTCCATAACCACAAAGGTGTTTGAGGAGTTCTTTGACAATTTGTAAAGCTTGCAACATGTACTATAATCCATATTTGAAATGCAACTTGAAACTCCAAGTGGAACCATGTGAAAAATGGCCAAGAAGATGAGTCAAAATCCTGCCTAAACTAGGGCAAAATTTCTCTAAGTTAAAAGTTTTAGGGACCCTTGTTCCAAAAATCATAACTTGAGATCCAAGCTTCTTTTTGGAAAACTTCGTGAGTCAAAGTTGTAGACTTTTTTATGTACTACAACTTTCATGTTGTAATTTTTGTTTGAATCTGTTGTACCCCAAAATTTGCCCTCCCATAATCTTCAAAGTTATGACAAGCAAATGGTTCAAGGTCTACTCAAGGGCTACACAGTCAACCATCCTCCTAAGCCAGTCAAACTAGGGTTTTGGTTCTTGCAAGGAAGTTGAGGTTTTAAAAGGCCCAATCAAGTCCCATATGCTCATATACATTGTCAAGCATCTCCATGCCAAGTTTCAAGGCTCACAAGGTCAAGTTGCACAGTCAAAAACCCTAATTGCTCCACAATCAACTATAGGGGCAAAATGGTCATTTGACAGTCAAAAGTCAAAATTTTTGGTCAACATCTTATTTTGAAGCCACAATCATCATTGGATCAAATCATGATCATGATTCCACAAGAATGGCTCAAAAATCATCAAGGTGTCAAAAGTTTCTATTTTGGGACAACTGAAAAGTCAACTGTAACTTGACCAAGGCATAACGTTTTCATGGTTCATCATAAAAATCCCATCCAATGCTCATTTGGAAGGGGATGACATTTCCTACAACTCATCTTCACATTCCAAGTCCAAGAAATGCTCTCACAAAAAGTTATCAATTTCAACATTATAGGTCATTTTCAAAAGTCAACAAAAAGGCACTTTAAGTCAAAGACCATAACTTGAGATTGGTAAATCCAAATGACATGGGACCAAAGACATTGGTTAGATGACTTCAAGACCTTTCCAAAATGTCCAAGAACATGTTCATATGATCAAACTTGAGCAAGATATGCATTGGAGAAGTTGGGAAATTTTTGTGAAATGGCAAAAGTCAACTATCCTTGAAACTTCAATTTTTGACAAAAGGGCCCACTTTTTCCACTTGATTCAGCTTTCCCATGCCACCCACGTGTCCCATGTTTTATTTCAAGATTAAAAATTAATTTTTCTATTTTTATTTAATTTTATTTGATTTAATTCATTTTAAATCTTTAAAATTCAAATAAAAATCAAAGAAATTAATTAAGGGATATCTTGTGGTTTGAATAGCCTTGATGCATCATGAAACACATACCAATTTCGTGTAAGGCCTATTTCAAGCATAAAATTCAAATTTTGAACAAAAATGGCAAGTTTCTTTAATGGTGGTTATGAGAAAATCCAAAGCTTAATGGCAATGGTTAAAAGCTCCTTAATGTGACTGATTCTCATCCAAGCCTATATATACAAGCCTTGCAAGCCTCATTCACAACCTAGAAAAAGTGCACAAACGGCCATAGAAAAGTTCAAAATTTTTCAAAAAAAAGTTTGAGATCAAAAGGAGTTTTTGCAAGCATTTTCAGGCCAAGAGGAGAACGTGACTCTCTTCTTTGCCATACCCTGAAGCTAAAGCAACCCTTGCCACGTTCTAAGGTCCATTATCAAGCACTGTAAGTATTCCCAGGTCCCTCAATTTCCTTGTTTCCATTTTTTCTCAATGTATTCCTGTGCAGGTTTCTAAAAGTGGTACACCATGTGCCCTGACGCTTCAGTATGCCAAGTGTCTACAAACAACAATCCAGTGGCAGAAAATGATGAGCACCATGCTTTTCAGTCAACCATACGCACATGATTCCAGGAGTCAACGTGGCTGAAGATTCAAATGGGCCAGAATTCAATAATACACCTCCTATTTGGCCCAAAACCCTCCCCTTGGGTTTGCTCCTTTTTTATTATTTTGTCCTTTTCTTTTTTTATTTTATTATTTCTTATCCCCTTTTTTATTGACAATTAACATAATTAACATATTTTCATAAAAAAATAAAATAGAATTAACATTATTATTATTATTATTATTCTCATATTATTTTTGTAAATAAACATTAATTGAAATAGTTTAATTAGGCAACTCTAACTTTTATTTTAATAATTAAAATAAGTTTAGAATTAGGTTTATTAACTTTTAATTTTATTCCCTTTTATTTTATTTCCTAAAAAAAAAAACATAAAAACACAAAAATATTTTCTTTTAATAAATTAATTAATTAGTTTAATTATTAGTTAATAATTTCACTTAATCACAAAAAAGACAAAAAATTCAATTTCTTTTCTTAAAAGGGTCAACACCCTTAAGACATTCCCGATTCATTCTTTCGCGCGCATTTTAGTTTTAATTCTTTATTTTGATTATTTCGTAACTGCCTCCGGATGTAATAGTAATTAGGATTTTACTACTTTATTTCTCGCACTTTATTTTACCAAAACGGGTCTTTGTATTTTTGGCGATGTATAGACCCGCGCCTTGTAATAGCGTAGAATTTATATTTCCGCAATTTACTTTCTGCACCCCCTTAACTGTTAAATGCATGGAAGAATGTATGGCAAATAAAAACAACTCGTAGCTCACTAATTACCAAGACAAACATTAACTGAATACAACACACAATGCACACACCACTTCTAGGGTACGCCTCACTCGTTGCCTTCGAAACGTGGTCGTCAAGTATAGGACATTTTAGCGGTCACTCTTATGTCTAAGATCCAGTTGCCTCGAAACGGTTGCCTCGGATTAAAAAAGGATCTAGGATGTAAGGGTAGCTTCTAAGGTGTCCTACTGTTGCTTCGGTGACCACACTGTCCCTACAATCGAATTGACCCGAACACCTCCAACGGTGGTGCTACCTACCTCTCAATGGTGGGATGGCACTATCTAAAGGACTCTTACACAGCTTAATTCCTTAGGGTAGGTAGATGACTCATGGGTACTTGCTCTTTTCAAAAACAAACAAAATACTTTTCACACCTTACACTTTCAAAAAGTTTTCAAACAATACTTCATACACTCTTGAGGACTGATACAAGAGTTACCTAGAAGTTTTCAAACGAACTTTTTCAAAACCCACACACACTTGAAAAGAAAACAAATTTTGAAAACATAAGAGCAAGTACCTAAGAGCCCATGGATAACCATGGATAGATAGGGTGCTAACACCTTCCCTTTCTATAAATCTACCTCCCGAACCGAGAAACATTCTCATAAGGAATTTTGCTGTGCTTTTGTCCTTTCCATGTTGGAGAAAATAAAAGACGGTGGCGACTCTTGCTTCCGCGACATTTCGCGAACCAGCTAAAAAACAATCAGTTCTATTTTTCTGACTGTTTTTAGCTGGTTTCGCGAAATGTCGCGGAAGCAAGAGTCGCCACCGTCTTTTATTTTCTCCAACATGGAAAGGACAAAAGCACAACAAAATTCCTTATGAGAACGTTTCTCGGTTCGGGAGGTAGATTTATAGAAAGGGAAGGTGTTAGCACCCTTTCTATCCGTGGTTATCCACGGGCTCTTAGGTACTTGCTCTTATGTTTTCAAAATGTTTGCTTTTCAAATGTGAGTGGGTTTGAAAAAAGTTTCTTTGAAAGATTTCTGAATAACTCTTGTATCTGTCCTCAAGAGTGTTTGAAAAATTTGTTTTGAAAGCTTTTGAGAGTGTAAGGTGTGAAAAGTATTTTGTTTGTTTTTTTGAAAAGAGCAAGTATCCACGAGTCATCTACCTACCCTAAGGAATTAGGCTGTGTAAGTGTCCTTTAGGTAGTGCCATCCTATCATTGAGAGATAGGTAGCACCACCGTTGGAGGTGTTCGGGTCAATTCGATTTTAGGGACATTGTGGTCACCGAAGCAATAGTTAGGACACCTTAGAAGCTACCCTTATGTCCTTGATCCTTTTTTTTATCCGAGGCAACCATTTCGAGGCAACTGTTTCGAGGCAACTGTTTCGAGGCAACTGTTTCGAGGCAACTGGATCATGGACATAAGGACCGCTAAAACGTCCTATACTTGACGACCACGTTTCGAAGGCAACGAGTGAGGCGTACCCTAGAAGTGGTGTGTGTATTGTGTGTTGTATTCAGTTAATGTTTGTCTATGTAATTAGTGAGCTACGAGTTGTTTTTATTTACATACATTCTTTCATGCGTTTAACAGTTTAAGGGGTGCAGAAAGTAAATTTCGGAAACATAAATCCTACGCTATTACAAGGCGCGGGTCTATACATCGCCAAAAATTACAAAGACCTGTTTTGATAAATAAGTACGGAAAGTAAATAAAAACAGTAAAAGTCCTAATTACTATTACATCCGGAGGCAATTACATAATAATCCAAAATAAGGAATTAAAACTAAAATGCGCGCGAAAGAAGAATCGGGAATGTCTTAAGGGTGTTGACCCTTTTAGAAAAGAAATTGATTTTTTTGTCTTTTTTGTAATTAAAGTGAAATTAAAACTAACTAATGACTAATTAATTAATTTAATTAAAAGAAAATATTTTTTTGTGTTTTTATGTTTTTATGAAATAAAATAAAAGAATTAAAATTCTAAGTCAACCTAATTCTAAGTTATTTTAGTTATTTAAAAAAGGTTTAAATGGCCTAATTAAAACTATTTATTTGTTAATATTTTATTTACAAAAATAATATGAGAATAATAATAATAATGTTAATTCTATTTTTTTGATTTTTTGATGAAAATATGTTAATTATGTTAATGGTTAATTAATTGTTAATAAGAAAATAAGGCAAATAAAAATGAAAAATGGCAAAAATAAAAAGAGGAAGATTAAAACCCAAGGGGGTGTGGCTGGAATTTGAGGGTGTTGGATTGAGATTTGAGGCCCATTTGAACAAGGCCTGTTGACTTTCCTTGATTGCCTGCAGCATGCTCTGACTGAGCACATGGTATTCGTCACCTTTCATCCTTTGGATCTGCATCTGTGGACACTTGGAGCGCTGGGATGTGAGGCTTATGGTGCACCTTATCTTGGAATCTGCACAGGAAAGCATTGAAAAAAATAATATGGAAATTATAGGGGGACCTGGGAATCGAACCCAGGTCCCAATGATTACCAGCCAACTCACATCAACCACTACATCATTCGCTTGTTTGTGTCAAGATACCACTTCATCGCGCCTTTTTTATTATCCTTCTCTTGTAATTACTTTTCCCCTTTTGTCATCCTAATAGATTGTTTTCCATTCTTCTTCTTTAAAGAGTAGAAAAAAAAAGAGGCACCTTTATTCTCCCTTTCTATTCTTGTCAAAATTTGAATTTCTTGCTTGGAATAGGCCTTGCACGAATTTGGAAGGTGAATGATGGTGTATCAAAGCTATTCAAACTCAAAGATATCCCTCCATTAATTTTCTTGATTTTTATTTGAATTTTAAAGATTTAAAATGATTTAAATCAAGTAAAATTAAATAAAAATGGAAAAATTAATTTTTAATCTTGAAATAAATTGTGGGACACGTGGGAGACATGGCCAAGCTGAATCAAGTTGAAAAAGTGGGCCCCTTTTGTCAAAAATAAAGTTTCAAGGATAATTGACTTTGGCCATTTCACAAAAATTTCCCAACTTCTCCAATGCATATCTTGCTCAATTTTGAAGCTATGAACATGTTCTTGGACATTTTGGAAAGGTCTTGAAGTCCTCTAACCAATGTCTTTGGTCCCATATCATTTTGATTTACCAATCTCAAGTTATGGTCTTTGACTTAAAGTGCCTTTTTGTTGACTGTTGAAAATGACCTATAATGTTGAAATTGATAACTTTTTGTGAGAGCATTTCTTGGACTTGGAGTGTGAAGATGAGTTGTAGGAAATGTCATCCCCTTCAAAATGAGAATTGGATGGGATTTTTCTGATAAACCATGAAGAAGTTATGCCTTGGTCAATTTGCAGTTGACTTTTCAGCTGTCCAAAAATAGAAACTTTTGCATCTTGAGACTTTTTGAGCCATGCTTGTGAAATCATGGTCAAGACTTGACCAAATGATTATTGTGGCTTCAAAATAAGATGTTGACCAAAATTTTTGACTTTTGACTACCAAATGACCATTTTGCCCCTGTAGTTGACTGTGGAGCAATTAGGGTTTTTGACTGTGCAACTTGACCTTGTGAGCCTTGAAACTTGGCATGTAGGTGCTTGACAATGTGTATGAGCATATGGGACTTGATTGAGCCCTTGAAAACCTCAACTTCCTTGCAGGAACCAAAACCCTAGTTTGACTGGCTTAGGAGGGTGGTTGACTGTGTAGCCCTTGAGTAGACTTTGAACCATCTGAGGTGATGCTTGTCAAAACCTTGAAGAATATGGGAGGGCAAATTTTGGGGTACAACAGTTGCCCCTATTCAATCTTCTTAGACCTGAGGATGTAGATTGGCTTGTGTGCCTTTCGTGATCCGAGGGTGGAAGATGATTGAACACTAGAGTGCCCAGAAATTTGCACTCACATAGTTGAGTATCAGCAGTGTGATGGCGGGAATGGGCTTACAGATTCCATTTGGAGAGATGATGGATAGGAGGATAGGCTTATAGATGCCATCTGGAGGTGTGACAGAACCTTTTCGGGAATGGGCTTACAGATGCCATTTGGAACTGTTGGTAAGTGGATGGGCTTATAGATGCCACCTAGGTGTCGACCGCGTAAGAGATTCCTTAGCGAGAACTTGCGTACCTGAGAAAGATAATTACCTGGCCTGCTACAGGTGTTGATCTTCACTCAGTCATTCACAGACATGCCCTGGTTAGATACAGGTGTCAAATCTGGAACTTCAAAAGGTTGCTTACAGACGTGCCCTGGCTGGATACAAGAATCGAATCTTCAAACTCTTCAGACGTGCCCTGGCAGGATACAAGAATCGAGTCTGGAATATAGTCATCAACAGATACACCCTGGCAGGATACAGGAATCGGATCTTCAAATTCTTCAGACGTGCCCTGGCAGGATACAGGAATCGAGTCTGGAATATAGTCATCAACAGATACACCCTGGCAGGATACAGGAATCGGATCTTCAAACTCTTCAGACGTGCCCAGGCAGGATACAGGAATCGAGTCTGGAATATAGTCATCAACAGATACACCCTGGCAGGATACAGGAATCAGATCTTCAAACTCTTTAGACGTGCCCTGGCAGGATACAGGAATCGAGTCTGGAAAATAGTCGTCAACAGATACACCCTGGCAGGATACAGGAATCGGATCTTCAAACTCTTCAGACGTGCCCTGGCAGGATACAGGAATCGAGTCCGAAAAATAGTCGTCAACAGATACACCCTGGCAGGATACAGGAATCGGATCTTCAAACTCTTCAGACGTGCCCTGGCAGGATACAGGAATCGAGTCCGGAAAATAGTCGTCAACAGATACACCCTAGCAGGATACAAGAATCGGATCTTCAAACTCTTCAGACATGCCCTGGCAGGATACAGGAATCGAGTCTGGAATAATAGTCGTCAACAGATACACCCTGGCAGGATACAGGAATCAGATCTTCAAACTCTTCAGACGTGCCCTGGCAGGATACAGGAATCGAGTCTGGAAAATAGTTATCAACAGATACACCCTGGCAGGATACAGGAATCAGATCTTCAAACTCTTCAGATGTGCCCTGGCAGGATACAGGAATCGAGTCCGGAAAATAGTCGTCAACAAATACACCCTGGCAGGATACAGGAATCGGATCTTCAAACTCTTCAGACGTGCCCTGGCAGGATACAGGAATCGAGTCCGGAAAATAGTCGTCAACAGATACACCCTGGCAGGATACAAGAATCAGATCTTCAAACTCTTCAGACGTGCCCTGGCAGGATACAGGAATCGAGTCTGGAAAATAGTCGTCAACAGATACACCCTGGCAGGATACAGGAATCGGATCTTCAAACTCTTCAGACGTGCCCTGGCAGGATACAGGAATCGAGTCCGGAAAATAGTCGTCAACAGATACACCCTGGCAGGATACAGGAATCGGATCTTCAAACTCTTCAGACGTGCCCTGGCAGGATACAGGAATCGAGTTCGGAAAATAGTCGTCAACAGATACACCCTAGCAGGATACAGGAATCGGATCTTCAAACTCTTCAGACGTGCCCTGGCAGGATACAGGAATCGAGTCTGGAATAATAGTCGTCAACAGATACACCCTGGCAGGATACAAGAATCAGATCTTCAAACTCTTCAGACGTGCCCTGGCAGGATACAGGAATCGAGTCTGGAAAATAGTTGTCAACAGATACACCCTGGCAGGATACAGGAATCTGATCTTCAAACTCTTCAGACGTGCCCTGGCAGGATATAGGAATCGAGTCCGGAAAATAGTCGTCAACAAATACACCCTGGCAGGATACAGGAATCGGATCTTCAAACTCTTCAGACGTGCCCTGGCAGGATACAGGAATCGAGTCCGGAAAATAGTCGTCAACAGATACACCCTGGCAGGATACAGGAATCAGATCTTCAAACTCTTCAGACGTGCCCTGGCAGGATACAGGAATCGAGTCCAGAAAATAGTCGTCAACAGATACACCCTGGCAGGATACAGGAATCAGATCTTCAAACTCTTCAGACGTGCCCTGGCAGGATACAGGAATCGAGTCCGGAAAATAGTCGTCAATAGATACACCCTGGCTAGATACAGGTATCGAATCTGGAATTGCGACAGTTGATAGTAATCATCTTTGTATTAATCTTAGTCCTGAAAAGACAAGACGTTAGTTGTATGCAATGTCATGATGTATGAAATGCGTGATGTTCTTAAAATAAATGAGATTGTATGTTCATGATGCGTATGTGCATGCTATAATGTATGAAGATGTGATGTTTATGTATTTTTCGTCTGGGAAAATAAATCCTTGACGAATGCCGGGAGCTTGTTTAGGAACATCTGTATACTCCGCTGGGGAATATTGAGATTTTCTGGGGATACCCAACTTCCTTAAGGCTGACAGTAGATTAACTCTGCTTGGGGAGAGTGTTATTGACTTGCTGGAGATACTGTGCCTTGTAGGGCTGATTGGGAGACCAACTCTGCTTGGGGAGAGCATTGTTGAAACCTGTTTTACTCCTGGGGAGTGGAGGCCTCTTGGTTATGTTCTTCAGCCGAACCTGCCTTGGTACCTTGGTTGACAGAGCAACTAGATCGCTTAGACAACTCATTATTGCCCCTGTTTCTGATGGAGAAGAAGATACCTTGTGGAGGTGCTTGATGACTGCCGATTGACAAATCTTCTTCTGGTAGGCAAGTGACGAGATGACGGGACATAATCGTATGCTTTTGATCCCTAACTTTTTCCTGGACCTCCCTTTCGGGTTTTCAGTCCATCGGGATACCCATTTTTGCCCAAGCCGCCTTTTCAGGTTTTCGACTTGCCGGGTGTACAGATTTTTTCATTTCATCCCTTATTTTTGCCCGAACCCTTTTGGTTCGCCGGGAAGCCCTTATTTTTGCCTAGGTGTGTCAACCTAGCGGGTCTTTGATTATGCGCAGTATTTTTTGACTATGTCCATGCTCTCAGGATGTAGAGAGTTGTCGCTGTCAGTAGTGCAGTGTTATCATACCACCAGAAGATCTCCGTTTGATCGTCCAATTCCCCAAGTGATGTAAACTGTTGTTATGTTGCCATGTGACCAGAAGATCTTCGTTTGATCAGGCAAGATCGTTGCTGGAATTCCTGTTCAATGCCCCGAGTGACTCGGATGGAGATCTGCCCCTGGCTATTTGGCATTTTGAGAGATTCTCCGGATCTTGACTGGACTGCCTCCAGATGATAGACCATGATCATGTCATGCCCCTTGATTGGAGGTGCTTTTGTTAATTAGACATTCGTCGTGCGAACTTCTATGCTGTTCAAACAAATAGTCATATGCAAACAGTGTTATATCAAGAATGCAAAGCTTATGTCTGTCTTGAAGTTTTTGAAAATGCATTTGTTAATAAAACAAGCAATTTTTGTAAAATGTGATGTCAACTCAAGATTTTTTCAGCGAGCCTTAAGGAGTCAGGATACCTTTCGTAACAGTATGCTTTCGAACTAAACCCATGCTTCAGCTAGGACTTTTGGGGGTTATAACGTGGCCTGGTTCACGGTTTAAGAAACAAAGGGTAAAGGCTTAAAATTATATTTGTACCCACCCGCTCTTCGTGATGTTCTTCAAACCTAAACTCAGCTGATCATGCGTTAGACCTTGTTTGAGTCTTTGTCCTGATATTCCAATGATGGTTCGAATGTTGACAATTTATTTTGGATAGGCAGTCATTCTTTTTGGTTGAGGGTTTGTAGGACCTCTTTCTTTTTGATTTTGTTATCCCTGTTTTTTTTGCCTGAACTGTTTCTTTTGGTGATTACAGTCAGCGGGATGCCCCAGTTTTGTAAGTCTCCTTCATAGGTTTTGACTTGTTGGGCTTTAGTTTTTTTTTTGGTAATGACTGCCTGTCTTTATGATTATTCTGAACCATCATTGTCTTTTTTTGTTTTGTAAGGACCTCTTTGGTGCCATTTGTTATGCACTTGGATCAACTGAGAGAACTAGCCTGCCCCAGGTTATGATTAAGGGTTTTAATTTTCGAAAAGAAAAACTCCTACTTCTTCGGCTCAGAGGGGTTGACGAGGGATTATCTTCCTTATAACTCCAGTGTTTAGGGATTGAAACAATGCCTGTACCTCATCAGCGGGGCTTGTCCAAAAGCATACTGTAGATCATGGTATCGTTTTCGTCATCCTCCCTCGAGAGGCTTAGAATTATTAATTGAGAGTTGATATCAAAAAGAGAAAGCAGTTTGAATATAGTGAATGCGAATATATTGATTCAAAACAGACATATGCGATGCATTGATAAAGTAATAAAGTTTGCTATGACAATAATTGTTTGAACAATCAATTGAAAAATCTAATGAACAAAAGTCTTCTAATTTGAACTAGTCACTTCAAGTGATGAATCTTGCAGGGATAGTAGAAGAACTCAGCCTGGCCATCTTGGGTGAATTCCACTGCTCCTTCATCAATCAGATCCTGGATCTTGTTCTTCAGAGACCAGCAGTCGTTTGTGGCATGCCCCGGGCCGTCCGAATGATAAGCGCAGTGGGCATTAGGGTTATACCTTGAAGGTGTCTTGTTGGGGTTCTTAGGAGGGTCCCTTAGAGTTACCAAATTCAACCTCAACAAATGTTGTAAAGCTTGAGACAACGACGTGTTGAGCTTGGTAAATTGCCTCCTAGGCTTGTCTGGCTTGCTCTGATCAACCCGTTGCTCTGGGCGAGGTTGTGGTTAGACCTGTGAAGTGGTAGCAATTTGGAGAGGTCTAATCTTCACCATGCCAGACTCTTGTCCTCTCGGAAGCTGATCAATGACCTGGTCCTTGACTTGGACTATTTGCTTCATGTTGTGTCTGTCTTGATGAAGCTGACTGATCATGGTCCTCAACTCTTCTTACTCCCGAGCTAAGCCTTGGATGAGAGCCATTTGCCCCAGCATCTGGGTTCTCATTGTATCTACCTCAGCTTGCAGACGTTCCAGCCGTTCGTCCTTATCATCTTCGGGACTTTTCTTGGCCAAATTCCCCATGAGGAGTGTCCTCAACTCTTCCTGCCCCTTGGATAGGCTTAGGAAGATCTCCCTGAACTGAGTTTCTTGAGCATGAAGACCCTGGTTATCTTGTTGGGAAGCCATTGCTGAAATAAACAGCGGAGAAGGTAAGTGACCTGTACAAAGGGTACCTGTAATGCAATGATATGTATGATATGCATGCAATGTTTTCAAGGACCTTGCGGGGTAAACAAAGAAAATTGTTAGAATCTGGTAGCTTGATGAGGGAACTTCATGTTGTTGAGAGTCCTTCTTCAAGAGTCAAGGCTCACCATATCGAGTGGGTCATAGCCCCTGACTCAAGGTATCAACCTTGGCTAGGAGAAAATAAATCCCCTTTGCCCCTTGCTGGACATTTGATTCATCATGACCTGCATCACAAACCCTTGAGATCCTTGAAATGGATTAGTCCTTATGTAGGATGTATGCAATGGTATGATGTTATGCTATGCATGGAGTGATATAAATAACCCTGTTATGAGTCCAGATTAAGGACTGTAAACAAAACCTGCAAGAAACCCGTGTGTCAGATAATCAGGCATGCAAGTAGTCAAGTATGAAAGCACACAAGTCATACAAGAGAGCCCTTAGAGTTTAGGCCATCATAAAGTTTGGGGGTACTACCCTCTTGAAGTTGGTGGGCTCAAAAACTTGTCCTATCAAAAGTAACCGGGTTCTAAGGAGCTCAATATCATTGGATTGTTTTCTGTGTTCATTGTTTCGATTTAGCCACTGAATTGGCGATCAAAATATTCCAAGAAAACAACCCTCAATGAGTGTAGTATCGAGTATCAACCAACTTCGGACTGCACCAAAGTCAGTTATCTCACTACCCCTAAAGAGGCCAGGATGGTTCAATTAAGGTTCCTAAGGTTAGTTGATGCTTCACGACACCACGCGGCGGCCCCGTACTCTCCTTGACTTGACTCAAGGGTTACCGGTACTCACCAAAGTGCCACATCAACGTAGCAGACTGCTTCAACCGTGTGAGTATACCCCGCACAGTTCCCTCACAGCCTTGTTGCTACTTTCTAAGAGGTATCCCCCAGATCCGGGTTAGGATCTATAGAACTCCCAAGACAGGCCCAATAATTTTAAAGCATACAAATCAGGCAATTGAAAACATAAGTGATCTTAGTCCTAAGGTACACCTCACTTTTAATTTTCCCCAGCAGAGTCGCCAGTTCTGTGATCGGTGGAAATAGAACTGATTGTTTTTAGCTGGTTTCGCGAAATGTCGCAGAAGCAAGAGTCGCCACCGTCTTTTATTTTCTCCAACATGGAAAGGACAAAAGCACAGCAAAATTCCTTATGAGAACGTTTCTCGGTTCGGGAGGTAGATTTATAGAAAGGGAAGGTGTTAGAACCCTTTCTATCCGTGGTTATCCACGGGCTCTTAGGTACTTGCTCTTATGTTTTCAAAATGTTTGCTTTTCAAATATGAGTGGGTTTGAAAAAAGTTTCTTTGAAAGATTTCTGAATAACTCTTGTATCTGTCCTCAAGAGTGTTTGAAAAATTTGTTTTGAAAGCTTTTGAGAGTGTAAGGTGTGAAAAGTATTTTTATTGTTTTTTTGAAAAGAGCAAGTATTCACGAGTCATCTACCTACCCTAAGGAATTAGGCTGTGTAAGTGTCCTTTAGGTAGTGCCATCCTATCATTGAGAGATAGGTAGCACCACCGTTGGAGGTGTTCGGGTCAATTCGATTTTAGGGACATTGTGGTCACCGAAGCAACAGTTAGGACACCTTAGAAGCTACCCTTATGTCCTTGATCCTTTTTTTTATCCGAGGCAACCATTTCGAGGCAACTGTTTCGAGGCAACTGGATCATGGACATAAGGACCGCTAAAACGTCCTATACTTGACGACCACGTTTCGAAGGCAACGAGTGAGGCGTACCCTAGAAGTGGTGTGTGTATTGTGTGTTGTATTCAGTTAATGTTTGTCTATGTAATTAGTGAGCTACGAGTTGTTTTTATTTACATACATTCTTTCATGCGTTTAACAGTTTAAGGGGTGCAGAAAGTAAATTTCGGAAACATAAATCCTACGCTATTACAAGGCGCGGGTCTATACATCGCCAAAAATTACAAAGACCCGTTTTGATAAATAAGTACGGAAAGTAAATAAAAACAGTAAAAGTCCTAATTACTATTACATCCGGAGGCAATTACATAATAATCCAAAATAAGTAATTAAAATTAAAATGTGCGCGAAAGAAGAATCGGGAATGTCTTAAGGGTGTTGACCCTTTTAGAAAAGAAATTGATTTTTTTGTCTTTTTTGTAATTAAAGTGAAATTAAAACTAACTAATGCCTAATTAATTAATTTAATTAAAAGAAAATATTTTTTTGTGTTTTTATGTTTTTATGAAATAAAATAAAAGAATTAAAATTCTAAGTCAACCTAATTCTAAGTTATTTTAGTTATTTAAAAAAGGTTTAAATGGCCTAATTAAAACTATTTATTTGTTAATATTTTATTTACAAAAATAATATGAGAATAATAATAATAATGTTAATTCTATTTTTTTGATTTTTTTATGAAAATATGTTAATTATGTTAATGGTTAATTAATTGTTAATAAGAAAATAAGGCAAATAAAAATGAAAAATGGCAAAAATAAAAAGAGGAAGATTAAAACCCAAGGGGGTGTGGCTGGAATTTGAGGGTGTTGGATTGAGATTTGAGGCCCATTTGAACAAGGCCTGTTGACTTTCCTTGATTGCCTGCAGCATGCTCTGACTGAGCACATGGTATTCGTCACCTTTCATCCTTTGGATCTGCATCTGTGGACACTTGGAGCGCTGGGATGTGAGGCTTATGGTGCACCTTATCTTGGAATCTGCACAGGAAAGCATTGAAAAAAATAATATGGAAATTATAGGGGGACCTGGGAATCGAACCCAGGTCCCAATGATTACCAGCCAACTCACATCAACCACTACATCATTCGCTTGTTTGTGTCAAGATACCACTTCATCGCGCCTTTTTTATTATCCTTCTCTTGTAATTACTTTTCCCCTTTTGTCATCCTAATAGATTGTTTTCCATTCTTCTTCTTTAAAGAGTAGAAAAAAAAAGAGGCACCTTTATTCTCCCTTTCTATTCTTGTCAAAATTTGAATTTCTTGCTTGGAATAGGCCTTGCACGAATTTGGAAGGTGAATGATGGTGTATCAAAGCTATTCAAACTCAAAGATATCCCTCCATTAATTTTCTTGATTTTTATTTGAATTTTAAAGATTTAAAATGATTTAAATCAAGTAAAATTAAATAAAAATGGAAAAATTAATTTTTAATCTTGAAATAAATTGTGGGACACGTGGGAGGCATGGACAAGCTGAATCAAGTGGAAAAAGTGGGCCTCTTTTGTCAAAAATAAAGTTTCAAGGATAATTGACTTTGGCCATTTCACAAAAATTTCCCAACTTCTCCAATGCATATCTTGCTCAATTTTGAAGCTATGAACATGTTCTTGGACATTTTGGAAAGGTCTTGAAGTCCTCTAACCAATGTCTTTGGTCCCATGTCATTTTGATTTACCAATCTCAAGTTATGGTCTTTGATTTAAGTTCCTTTTTGTTGACTGTTGAAAATGACCTATAATGTTGAAATTGATAACTTTTTGTGAGAGCATTTCTTGGACTTGGAGTGTGAAGATGAGTTGTAGGAAATGTCATCCCCTTCAAAATGAGAATTGGATGGGATTTTTCTGATAAACCATGAAGAAGTTATGCCTTGGTCAATTTGCAGTTGACTTTTCAGCTGTCCAAAAATAGAAACTTTTGCATCTTGAGACTTTTTGAGCCATGCTTATGAAATCATGGTCAAGACTTGACCAAATGATGATTGTGGCTTCAAAATAAGATGTTGACCAAAAATTTTGACTTTTGACTGCCAAATGACCATTTTGCCCCTGCAGTTGACTGTGGAGCAATTAGGGTTTTTGACTGTGCAACTTGACCTTGTGAGCCTTGAAACTTGGCATGTAGGTGCTTGACAATGTGTATGAGCATATGGGACTTGATTGAGCCCTTGAAAACCTCAACTTCCTTGTAGGAACCAAAACCCTAGTTTGACTGGCTTAGGAGGGTGGTTGACTGTGTAGCCCTTGAGTAGACTTTGAACCATCTGAGGTGATGCTTATCAAAACCTTGAAGAATATGGGAGGGCAAATTTTGGGGTACAACAGAATCCATTTGCATCTTGGTGAAAAAATGGGACAAAGTTAGGAAAAAATAAGAAATTTTTATAACTTAGAAAATTTCCAAGTTATGAAATTTCTCCATTTTAAACCCTAATTTGCAAATTTGGATTTCTTGATGGACAAGTTTCATAATTTTACATGTCTTGATGAAAAATGACCCTTGGCACTTGATTTTGACCAAAAAGTCAAAGTTTGACTTTTCAGTATATAGTTAAATTTTGATTAGTTGACTGAAAAATTCATCTGTCAATCCTATGCATTTGAGATCTTTTGAACTTGTTGAATGGGTCAAGATGATGTCATTGAGTCCTTGAGTCTATGGTTGGGCTTGATTTGCTATTGGGTAGGTCAAACAGTCAAAAATTGCCTTTGTGCAGTCAAAACCCTAGAAATGACCATTTTACCCTTTTGGTGATCTGATCAAATTTCTTGTGGAATTGTGATCCAAACTTGATCAAATGGTTCACATGAGTTCATAATGTTGATGTGGGTCAAAATTCATGAGGTTTTACTGTAAATTGGCCATAGTTGACTTTTTCCCCAATACAGCTGATTTCTAGGTCAACTGTCCAATTGACTGGGCAAAAAATATGATTCAAGTCTTGAAACTTGGTATGAGAAAACTTATGAGTCCAACATGAAGTATGAAAGTCACTTTGGCCATTTTAGGTCAAAACATCCCTGTGCAAACTCAAACCCTAATTTAGGTCAACAGTGCAAGGAGGTGTCTTGAGCAGAGCAAACCCTAGCTTGATCTTGAGTTCCAAAAGCCTTGTGATTAGAAATGTTGATAAAATGAGAGGGAAAATTTTGGGGTACAACAGTTTCCCCTGTTCAATCTTCTTGAACCTGAAGAGTTAGATTGGCAAGCTTGCCTTTCGTGACTCAAAGGTAAAAGAGGATTGGACACTAGAGTGCCCGTAAATTTGCACTCGTCAAAATATTGTTGAGGGAATGGGCTTAAAGATGCCATTTGGATATGGTAGAATCTTGCTGGAGATGGGCTTAAAGATGCTATCCAAGAATGTTTGTTAAACTGTAATGTTGTAGGTCAGAAGAATGAGCATCAAAATGGTATCTGTGTCTGGAATCTATTTGAATTGTATCTGGAGACTGAGTCCGTATGAGAAAAAGAATGGCGTCCGTGTCTGGAGCGTATCCGAGCTGTAACCGAAGTTGAGATCTATATGAGTAGCAGAATGACTTCCGTGGCGACTGCACTGGGGAGAATCAAACTGCTGGTGCAAGGGCCAGAATGGCATCCGTGTTTAGAGCGTATCTGAACTTGGGGTTGATAGTTGAATCTGAATGAGAGATAGAATGGACGCCGTGTCTGGAGAGTATCTAGTCTATATCGGATTGCTGAAGTCTGAATGAGTAGTAGAATGACCGCCGTGTCTGGGGTGTATCCGTACTGTATTTTGACTTGAAATTTTGAAGGAGTAATAGAATGACCGCCATGTCTGGGGTGTATCCATACTGTATTTTGACTTGAAATTTTGAATGAGTAATAGAATGACCGTCGTGTCTGGGGTGTATCCATACTATATCTGACTAATTGTTAATGATATCCTTTTAATCTTATCCTGAAAAGGGTAAAATGTTAGCTAAAACACAAAGTTATGTTGCATGATACGTATGATGCAATGAACTGTGTTTCATCAATGTTTATGATATATGAATGTAATGGTTATGCATGTAAGCTAAGTAGCTGTCTTGCTGAGGAAAAATAAATCCTTGATAGTTGGAAATAATGAAATCTTAGACTGCTGTCGGAGAAAGTAAATTCTTGACCGATGCTGAGGATTTAAAATCTTTGATTGTTGAAGATGAGAAATCCTTGCTGACTGCTTGGGGATTAAAAATCTTTGACGACTTGTGGGGATGAGAAATCCTGGGACCAATGCTGGGGATTGAAAATCCTTGGTGACTTGTGGGGATTCACAAGGGTTCTGACAACTTCTGCGGGGAATGAGGATCCTTCACGACTTTCCTGGGAACTAAGGAAAATTCTGAAAATCTCTACTGGAGAGTTGAAACCTAGGAGGCTTCTGCTGGAGAAATGGAACCACGAATCTTTGATCTGCTGGGAAATAACTCTGTGGGGAGAATGTTTACTCGGCCGATGGAATCAGGAGCTTGGGTTGTACGCCAATCTACTGGGGAAGCCAAGAAATTAACCGTTATCTGCTTGATTCTCAGACTTTTAAGATAACCTGCTGGGGAAATAGGTTTAGAATATTCTGGTTCCGCTGGGGATATGTATTTCAGGGTTTTCGGGCTCCACTGGGGATCTTTTAACTCCGCTGGGGACACATACTCTAAGGCTTGAGGATCTGAACGATATACTGTAGGGGATTTCTTCTGGAACAGCACAAAGATATCTTCTTACACCTTCAACCTACCAGTAATTATCCTTTCTCATTTCGTTTTATTTGTAAGCAATGATTATATTCAAATGCATATGCCTATTTAACAAACCATTGGACGTTTTCAAATAAAACATAAGTGTAAAAAGAAAGGAAAGGCAAGCAAATTTCTGCACTTTAAAGTATTTTTGTATTAACTTTTGTAAATATATTTGTACAAAGGTGACAGACATCCTAGTAAGAGAATGTTGTCGTAAAAAATTGAAAATTTTTATACAAAAAGAAAGATGGCTATGTGTAACAATTCCATGGGTTTCCCATTCTGCTACAGCCTTCACAACTCTGAGTATCTTGTCCATTTGCTGCTTCGTTCGCCGATGATTGGATTGATCAGTAGCTTGGAGATTGTTGGTGAAGAGATTGTCCTTAAAGTGATCCGACGAGACATAGTCATACGCTTTAATTCCCTAACTTTTGCCTGGACCTCCCTTTCGGGTTTTCGATCCACCGGGAAACCCTTTTTTGCCCAAGTCTCCCTTTCAGGTTTTCAACTTGTCGGGTGTACAAATTTTTTTGTTTTATCCCTAATTTTTGCCTGGACCTCCCTTTCGGGTTTTCGGTTCACCGGGATGCCCATTTTTTCCCAAGTCGCCCTTTCGGGTTTTCAACTTGTCGGGTCGTTTTATGCATAGTATCTTTTGACTATATCTGCGTTCACAGAGTGCGGCAAGTCATCACCGTCCATGGTGGTCAGAATCATTGCCCCACCAGAAAAGATGCTCTTGATCACAAATGGTCCTTCGTAGGTAGGAGTCCACTTGCCCCTGGGATCACTTTGTGGCAAGATGATCCGCTTGATTACAAGATCTCCGAATTGATATACTTGACGCCTGACCTTCTTGTTGAATGCCTTGATCATCCGTTTTTGATATGTCTGACCATGACAAATAGTAGTAAGTCGTTTCTCATCGATCAAATTAAGTTGATCAAGCCGGGTCTGAATCCAATCGTCTTCACTCAAACCAGCATCCTTCATAATCCTCAAGGAAGGAATCTGAACTTCCATAGGTAAAACAACTTCCATGCCATTTAGCAAAGAAAATGGGGTTGCCCCTGTTGAAGTACGTGCCGTGGTACGATATCCGTGTAGAGCAAACGGTAACATCTCATGCCAGTCCTTGTAGGTGACTGTCATCTTTTGAATGATCTTCTTGATATTCTTGTTCGCGGCTTCAACATCACCGTTCATCTTTGGCCGATAGGGAGATGAATTGTGATGATAAATCTTGAACTGCTCGCACAAAGCGGTGATCATAGTGTTGTTCAAATTTGTACCGTTGTCCGTAATGATTCTGTCGGGGATACCATACCGGCATATGAGGTTCTGCTTGATGAAGCGTGCAACCACATTCTTTGTAACAGAGGCAAAGGAAGCTGCTTCGACCCATTTGGTGAAGTAATCAACGTCCACCAAGATGAAGCGATGTCCATTGGATGTCGTAGGCTTGATCTCTCCAATCATGTCAATGCCCCACATTGCGAATGGCCAAGGAGCTGTCAGAACATTGAGAGGAACAAGAGGAATATGTACCTTGTCGGCATAGACTTGGCATTTGTGGCAGGTACGGGAATGTTGATGACAATCAGCTTCCATGGTAGACCAGTAGTAGCCTGCCCTTAGAATCTTCTTAGCCATCGTATGTCCGCTCAAGTGGGTGCCAAATGTGCCACTATGTATATCAGTCATGATTAACTCTGCTTCAACCTTGTCCACACAATGAAGTAGAACACAATCATGACTGCATTTATAAAGGATACCATTGCTCAGGAAGAACTTGGAAGCAAATCTCCTTAAGAACTTTTTGTCATTGACTGAAGCTCCTTCAGGGTATTCTCGAGTCTAGAGATACCTTTTGATTTCATGAAACCAGAGTTGTTCCACTACTTCTTCGGTATTAATCTCATGACAGTGTGCAGGTTCGTCCATTCTCTCAATGGTGATTTGGGGAGCCTCGTTATCCCAGTTGAGTTTAAACATGGAAGACATTGTAGCCAGAGCATCGGCTAACTGATTTTCTTCTTACGGGAAATGCTCGAAGGTAATCTGCTCGAAACGAGGCAACATTGTTAAGACATGTTCTTTGTATGGGATAAGATTAGGATGTTTGGTGTCCCACTCTCCTTTGAATTGACTGATGACCAAAGCTGAGTCCCTCAATACAACCAAAGATTTGATTCCCAAGTCTATAGCAGCCTTGAGACCAAAGATGCAAGCTTCATATTCAGCCGTGTTGTTGGTACAGCTGAAGTAAAGTCGGGAAGTGAAGGGTGTATGGCAACCTTCCGGAGAAATGAGTACTGCACCGATACCATTGCCAAGTGCATTTGAATCATCATCAAAGTATAGGGTCCATCGGGATCCTTGTTCAGGTCCGTCATACGGTCCGTTACCTTCAATGTTGTCCAAAGTCATGATGTCCTCGTCAGGAAAGTCGAATCTCATAGATTGGTAATCTTCGACGGCTTGATGAGCTAGATGGTCAGCAAGTACACTCCCCTTTATAGATTTTTGGGTAGTATACTAGATATCATACTCAGTCAGGATCATTTGCCATCTAGCAATTCTTCCAGATAAAGCAGGCTTCTCGAAGATATACTTGATCAGATCCATCTTGGAAATCAGCAGAGTGGTATGAGTCAACATATACTGCCTTAGCCGGCGAGCATCCCATACCAAAGCGTAGCAAGTTTTCTCGAGCAGTGAGTAGCGAGTCTCACAGTCGGTAAATTTTTTGCTAAGGTAATAAATGGCATGCTCTTTTCGGCCAGACTCGTCATGTTGGCCCAGTACGCACCCCATTGAGTTATCCAACACAATCAGATACATGATTAACGGCCTTCCTTCGACGGGTGGCATCAAAATAGGTGGTTCCAATAAATACTCCTTGATCTTATCAAAATCAACTTGACAATCATTGTTCCATTCAACTACCTGATCTTTCTTCAATAACTTGAAGATTGGCTCACAGGTAGACGTCAGGTGAGAGATGAACCTCGCGATATAGTTTAAGCATCCCAAGAATCCCCTAACCTCCTTTTCAGTGCGGGGGGGGGGGGGGGGGGCAGGAATTTCTTGTATAGCCTTTACTTTAGTTGGATCAACCTCAATGCCTTTGTTGCTGACAATAAATCCCAAAAGTTTACCAGACCTAACTCCA
Source organism: Vicia faba (assembly GCA_948472305.1). Classification (NCBI taxonomy): domain Eukaryota; kingdom Viridiplantae; phylum Streptophyta; class Magnoliopsida; order Fabales; family Fabaceae; genus Vicia; species Vicia faba. The sequence goes on from OX451736.1 coordinate 467,645,922, forward strand.
AAAGTGCACTTGCTTGGGTTCAGTCTGAGCTTATACTCCTTCAACCTGGCAAACAGATTTTGCAAATGATCAAGGTGTTCTTCTTCTGTCTGTGATCGAGCTATCATGTTGTCTACGTAAACTTCGATCTCATGATGTATCATATCATGAAACAAAGCTACCATGGCGCATTGATAGGTTGCCCCTGAATTCTTCAATCCGAAAGACATCACTTTGTAGCAGAAGGTACCCCATTGCGTGACAAAAGTAGTTTTATCCATGTCCTCAGGGGCCATTTTGATCTGGTTGTATCCCGAGAATCCATCCATGAAGGAAAATACCTTGTGTTAAGCTGTGTTATCAACCAAAATGTCGATGTGTGGCAGTGGAAAATCATCTTTAGGGCTAGCCCTGTTTAAGTCCTGATAGTCCACACACATTCTGACCTTGCCGTCCTTCTTAGGCACAAGCACAATGTTAGCAAGCCATTGTGGATAGGAAGTAACAACTAGAAAGCCAGCATTGAATTACTTCATTACCTCAGCTTTGATCTTCTCGGACATGTCGGGCCTCATTCGGCGGACCTTTGGCTTGATCGGTGGACAGTCTTCTCTTGTAGGGAGACGGTGAACCACGATATCCGTGTCTAATCACGACATGTCTTCATAGGACCAGGCAAAGATCTCAACATATTCGTTCAACAACTGCACTAAGCGCTCTTTGACACTTGGTTCCAGGTTGGCACCCACTTTTACCTCTTTCTTGTCTTCCTCTGTTCCCAAATTGATGGTCTCTAGCAACTTTTCATGAGGCAGAATAACCCTCTCTTCTTGTTGAAAAAGTCTGGCTAACTCTCCCGGCACTTCACAATCTTCGTCAACTTCGTACTCAGCATGATTGACCAAGTTTTCAGAGTTACCGAAGGCTAAAGCAGAATAGTCACCCATGGAATCCGGAGTGGATGGGTACCTGCATTTTGTGAGTGTGGGTGTGTGTAAGGGATAGTCATCCTTAAACAAAACAAAATGCAAAAGGAAAGAAAATGAACACAATAGTTTATAGATGAAAAACGTCCAATGATTCATTAAAACATGGCATATGATAATGAAGAAAATCAAGCCCTTATAAATGGACCTATATGCCCCGGGCAAGGCATAAGGTGAAAATAGTGTATGGATTGTTTAGTTATTACAGACCAAAATAGGAAATTGTTCAAAGATAAATTTACTGGTTGATGAAGGTGATGGGAATAAAATCCTTTGCTTCCCAGTTGCTTAAACCCCCTTCGACGGTTGGAAAGATCCAATCTTCAAAGTGGTCCTCTTCATCATCATCCTCTACAACATTAATTCCATGGTGAGTGATCCATAAGGGTGGCCCTCCAGCCTTAGAGCGACCCATAGCTTTCTGTCCTGCAGCAGTAAACCCTAATCCAAACTTGTCCGTCTTATGAGGAAAATCAGGCAGTTGCCCCCACACTGTGCTCTTTCCTTCTTTGACTACAGCCTCTGCGTCCTTGAGAGATGCCATCCTAGATACATGCTTGGGAATGATAGGCACCTCAACCATTATCTTCGCAACTGCGACCTCAGGAGAAACTTCCTCAAAATGTTGGAAAGGCGTTTCTATGAACTCGCCATCCAACTCCACATAGCAGAAGGAGTTGAGGTGACTTATCATGTACTCTTCCTCACCGTGCACCGTTATGATCTTACCCTTAACAAGATATTTTAGCATTTGGTGTAAAGAGGAGGTAACTGCCCCAGCATAATGGATCCACGGTCTTCCCAACAAACACGAATACGAAGGACGGATGTCCATCACATAAAAGGTGGAGTTGAAAACTTCTGTGCCCACTTTGATAGGAATGTCAACCTCTCCGTGAACCATTCTTTTGGACCCATCAAAAGCCCTAACAACGATGTTACTGGGTTTGAGGGTCAATCCTTCGCAGTCCAAACGGTCTAATGCTTTCTTCGGCAGCACATTCAAAGAAGAGCCAGTATCAACTAAGACATGGGCGAGGTTGGTTCCCCTGCATTCAACTGAGACATGTAGCGCGTCGTTGTGTTTCCTTCCCTTGGGAGTCAAATCAGCATCGGAAAAGCCAAGACCATTATCAGCAGTAAGGCTGGCCACACACTTCTGAAACTGGTCAGCCGAAGTTTCTTGGGGCACGTGTGCCGTTTTTAAAATTTGATTAAGGCCTTAGCATGGGCCTCAGAGCAGAATAGAAGAGCTAACATGGAGATTTTGAAAGGGGTCTGCCCTAGCTGTTCCACGACGTCGTAGTCGCTCCTTCTGATTATTTTCAAGATTTCTTCCATTTCTTTCTAGGTAGTTTCGGGGATTACCACAGTCCGAGCCTTCGTCCTGACAGGCGCTTCTAGTATCCCCTTACCCTTATCGGTAGTATCAACATATGGTCTTACTTCAGGAGTATCCAATTCTTCAATTATCGGGCCTTGCACAGATGGTTTAACAGGCACAGAAGCTTTCGAGGGTCCGAAGACCGCTCGAGGGGGAACAATCTCCGGAGAAAAATCCGTCCGCTGTGAGTTATCTTGCTTATTCCCGCAATGTTCCCTATATCAGGGGTTTCCTCTTCAGAATTCTCTTGGACTGATTCAATCTGTTTGATGCCATGATAGAAGATTTCTCCTCCGTAGTTCCATGGTATCATTTTGTTAGATTGATACAGGACAGGCCCCGGCATGGTGATTTTTAATGGTACAAATTTAGGGTCGGGCGTAATCTTGACAGGCCTTTTGCAAGCCTTGGGAATATTGTCGGAGATGGTTATTATTGCGATATCGTTGGTTGAAGTAGCAAAAGTAGCAGGAGTAACAATAGTGAAGGTATCAACAGGGGTCTTTTGGAAGAGTATCTCTTGGGTATCCATCAGGCGTTGGATACCTAATTTCAATATTGGGCAGTCAGCTCGTATGTTTAAACAAAAGTAGCAGTCTTTTCCATAGCCTGGGAATATCTCGACTCTCATCAAATTCTGTTTAATTACTAGTAATGGAGTTAAAAGGTTAGCAACATCGGTAACATGAAGGTCTTCCATAATGGAATGAACATTATGACCGTGCTTGGGCATCAGAGCAGATATCACGTTGGGCTTCTCAAGAGCATCAAATTCTACTTCCTTGGCGTCAATCAGGTCTTGGATTTTGTTCTTAAGCGCCCAACAATTATTGGTGTCATGCCCGACACTGTCAGAGTGGTAAGCACACTTTGCATTGGAGTGGTAATATAGAGAGGTGGTATTAGGGTTCTTTGGCGCTTCCTTCAAACTGGTAAGATTCAACTTTACCAAATGAGGGAGTACTTGAGCTGGCGTCATGTTGATTCGGGTGAACTGCCGTTGTAGCCTTTCTACCCGTTGTTAATTAGGTCTTGACTGATTGCTGCGAGGTTGATCATTTGAAGAGTTTTGAATCATCACAACCCCTACAGTTGGTCGACGCCCCATTCCTCCTTGGCTTTTCTGAGAATAAACAACAAAGGCTTCCTTCTTAGCTGGGAAGGTTTTCTTAATAGCAGTGGACACGGAGGTATCTTTCTGAATCTTACCACTTTTAATACCGGCCTCGACCCTTTCGCCGGTCAGAATTAATTCGGTAAATCCCGCGGAGGAACTGCGAATTAAATGATTGAAGAAAGGGCCAGACAGGGTCCCCAGAAACATGTCAACTAGCTCTCTATCCGACAATGGTGGCTGCACCCTTCCAGCCAAATCACGCCACTTTTGGGCATACTCCTTAAATCCTTCATTAGAAGCCATACCCATACTCTATAGTTGAGTACGAGTGGGCGCTAAATCAGAGTTGTATTGGTATTGACGGTAAAAAGCAGCAGCTAAGTCCTCCCAATTATGAACCTCATATCTCTCGAGTTGATAGAACCAGTCCAATTGTGTGCCTGACAAACTGTCTTGAAAAAAGTGTACCCAGAGGTCTTTATCAGATGAGTGGGGTTGGATCTTTCTGACATAGGATCTCAGATGCATCTTTGGGCAGGACAAACCGTCATACTTAGCAAATGTAGGAACTTTGAACTTGGGAGGAATGACGATCCCAGCGACCAGCCCTAGTTCTTCGAAATCTAAACCAGGTACCCTTTGCAACTCCATGGCTGCCAATCGATCCTCAAGATTTTTATATTTATCATCCACCGGGGGATATTGCTGTTCGGAGTAGTCTTCATCCTCTTCCTCTTCTTCCTCTTCAACTTCAGATTCAGAAGGTCCCGCAGCTCCTTTTCCTTTACCAGCCCCTTCATCAGACGTTGAGGGGAACTCGAGAACTTTTCTAGCATTGCTTTCAAACCTTCTTCCAAAAGTGGCTACTCCGAGCCTTTTCTTCTTTTTCTCTTTATTTTTCTCCAACAGTGCTTTAAGGTCCTCTTGACCCTTTGCTAAGGTCATGAGGAGTTGCTGGAATTGAGAATTCTGTGCTTGCAGATCCTTAACCGTCTGCTCCAAATCCATCTTGCTGAAATAAATAGCAGAAAGATAAGGAAACCTGGTGTGAAGACCTGTTTATGCATATGATGAATGGTATGTTATTCATGTAATGCATTCAAGGATTCAGAAATTCAATTTTGTTGCAAACAAAAAGAACACACGTCATATTAAGAAGAAATTTGTTAGTACATAAGTGCCCCATGGGAAAAATATTACAAAATTCTTAATGTAAAAAGACATTGCGCATCCTCTTTGGTGCGATGTAAGTGTTGAGAGTTTCCTCCTCATGAAGTCGGCGGGTAAGCTCCAAAACCTTCTTCTCACTGGCATAAAAGCTGGCTTTAAAAGTATTCCGTTCTTCCTTGAGTTGGATCCAACTCTTTTGTAATTCTTCCCATGATGTTGGCATGTCAGGATGTAGGAGGGTGTATGAAACCTCTCCTTCCATGACAGGCTCTTTGATCAAAGGGAGAATGTGAGGATATGTCATCATAAGATTCTGGGCGCGGGTTCGTACCCACTTGAGATAAGGCTCAAAGGGGATGAAATTCTTGTGCCCCAATGTCTTACTATCCACCTTGTTGGGCATCCTCCAAGCTCCGATGAACCTTTGTCGAAGTCCTTGCGCATCGTTGTCGAAGTCAAAAACTAGGTCAGGAATCAACATGTCATGAGGGCCATCCCTCCGAGCATATCCAAACTGTCTTAGAGCTAAACAGGGGTTATAGGTAATGCCTCCCCTAATTCCAAGTAGTGGGACATTAGGGAATTCCCCACAATGATCAATGATGATGACATTTTCTCTGGACCGAGAACACCAATGTACATCAGAATGTGTGAGGGTCATCAATCGTTGTGACCACCTTAAACCCTGCTCATTCTTCAAAACTGATTGTGGAAGGTGAGAAATAAACCACCTTGCTAGGAGAGGAGTACAACACATGAGAACACCTCTTTTCCTCATTGTTCGTGTGCAAAATGAGTGTAGGATGTCCCCAAGCAATGTGGGTATAAGATTCCGGGATATGAAAATCTTGACAGCATTCACATCTATAAGCTGATCAGGGTTTGGGAACAAGACCAACCCATAGATGAGGAGTGCCATAATCTCTTCAAAGACTTGTAGATCTAGAGATATTCAGCAGTCTTGTGCCTTCTCAAACAGAAACTTTGCCAAGAATCCCTTGACACCGCTTCTGGTTTCCCAATGTCCTTTGATGTCAGATGGTTGCAAGTGTAATGCTTGAGCAACATCTTCAGGCTTTGGTTCTTTTTCCGTACCGTTGTAGGGTAGTTGATGAAGAATATGAATTCTCAGGAGTTGAGAAAATTCCTCCAAAGTGGGTACTAGTTGGTAATCAGGGAATGTAAAACAGTGGTGTAGGGGATCAAAGAACTGGAAGAGAACTTTCACCATGTCTTCTTCAATGTTGGAGTTGACCAAGTTGATAAGTCTACCATGTCTTTCACTGAAGAGATAATTCTCGGGAATCCTGGAAGTAAGCTCCTTGAGTTGAGGAGGGATTCTCACAAGGTTGACTTGAATTGTTTTCCTGCGAAGAGATTCCATGACCTACAAAACAAGAACAAAGATGAAGATCCAAATCCTTGAAATGGTTAGTGGATGCATATGATGCTTTATGATGTTCATGATGTATGTACAAGCATATGTACAAACAAGTCACACAAAACCCTAGTTTCAGGCTTGCATGAGGTTTCATAGGTAAATACCCTCTTGAGTTTAGTTGGCTCAAACCTGTCCTATAAATGGTAACCGGGTTCTGAGGAGCTCAATATCACTGGATTGTTTTCTATGTTCATTGTTTTGGTTTAGCCACTTAACTAGCGACCAAAATATTCCAAGAAAACAACCCTCAATGAGTTGCAGTATCGAGTATCTACCAACTTCAGACTGCACCAAAGCCGGTCATCTCACTACCCCTAATAAAAGGCCAAGATGGTCAAGTAAGGTTCTAAGAGTTCATTAGTGCTTCATGACATCACTCAGTGGCCCCGTATTCTCTTTGATTGACTCAAAGGCTACCGGTACTCACAAATATGTCGCACTAATATAGCTATTGCTTCAACCATGTCGATATACCCCACACAGTTTCCACAATGTATTGCTATTTACCTATGAATGTTTTCCCAAATTCGGGTGGAGGATTTCAATCCCAAACAAGAGAACCAAATGTAAAGCAATCAAAGCAAACAATATAATCATGCAAAGGGTGATCTAAGCCCTAAGGTTACTCCATTTTTAAGTTTCTCCCCAACAGAGTATCCAGTTCTTTGATACGGTGGGAGAACTGACTTGAGGTTTTGCGTTTGTGTTCGCAAATGTTTCGGTTTAGCAAGAGTCGCCACTGACTTTTTATTTTATCCTAAGGAAAGGTCAAAAAGCACAGGAAAGACCTTTGAGATGTTTTCTTGGGTTCGGGGAGTAGATTATAGAAAGGGAAGGTATTAGCACCCTTTCTATCCATGGTTATCCATGGGCTCTTAGTTACTTGTTTAGATCACTTGCTTTGCTTTTCAATTGTTTGAAATGGTGCTCTTCAATTGTTTGAAATGGTGCTTTGTGTGTGATTTAGAAAGATATTTGAAAAGAGGCCATCGTTGTGGCAACCTTTGTAATGATTCTTATTTGAATGTATACAAAGGTATTTTTGTCTTTTGAAAAGTTTTCAATATTTGAAAGTAGGATTTTGAAATTGTGTTATGAAGTGTGTTTTGAAGATAGCAAGGATGTTTTGCAAGTTTTTTGATCAAGTAACTAAGAGTTATCTACCCTATTTTACTCAAAGATCTTTCTTATGTTTTTAACCCTTTTAACAGTGTTGTTTCACCATTGTGTTTGATGAATAACCTTGTGTTAGGATGTTAAACGGGACAGGCGCGGGTCATCGTATAGACCATGATAACAATAGTGTCAAGTATTTTTGGCAATTTTTTTGAGGGACTTGATCATTTTGTTTAGGCAACCAAGATAGCGTCATCGAGGGACTATGATCTTTTGTTTTGTTCTTGTTTTGCCAAAGTACTTAACATGCATACCATGGCCCATTTTTGAAGGCAACAAGTGGATTGTAACCCTAGGGGTGCAAGTGTACATTGTGTTTGTTTTTCATGCATTTTTTGTCTTTGATTAGGTCAAACTATTTGTTGGCTTTGATTTTGCATACAAACCCTAATTCTCTAGTCATGGCATAATTGAAAGCATTAAATGCGAGAATTTAAATTCTAAGCTATTACATCATGATTATGGGGATGGGGGTACAATTGTTGAGTAGGGGGATTATTTTGCAAGAAATTAAACCCTAAATTGTTACAACCAAATTGAATTTGCAAGGCATAATATTTAAATGTACAATATTTAAATAAAATAAAATATTAGATAAAATATATTATGCAAAAAAGGTTTTTTAGGTATGTAAAATATTTTCAATGGGAAGAAATGTAAAGAAATAAATAAAAAGTCAATTTTAATTATTTTTTAGGGTAAACCCTAATTTCTTAAAGAAATGGTATTATTTAATATTTATATACAAAAAATGTATCAATATGTACAAAAATAAAAGTATATTGAAAAAAAGTAATTTTTAGTATAAAATATCAATAAAAATAAAAATGTGTTATTTTTGTGTTTTTTATTCTAGGTTTTTAATAATATATATATATATATATATATATATATATATATATATATATATATATATATATATATATATATATATATATATATATATATATATATATATATATATATATATATATATATATATATATATATATATATATATATATATATATATATATATATATATATATATATATATATATATATATATATATATATTAAATATATTAAGTGTGTAAAAAATAAAATAAATTGTTTACAAAAATGTATATATTTCAAGAAAATATTTTCAAATGTGAATAAAAAACAATAAATGAAAATAAAAGTATTTTTTACATTATTTTTAAGTTTAAACTAAATAATATAAAGTATTTAAACATTTTTATGTTAGAAATAACTAAAATAAAATACCAAATAAATGTAAAAATTTATGAAAATATTTTTAGGCATTTTTTATGTTTGAAAATAAAATAATAAAGTCAGAAATGAAATTAAAATGCAAAAATAATAAATATATAAAGAAATGGGCCAGGGGGGTGTGAAACTGAAAATGGGGGTGTCAAAAGTAGGAAGTAGCCAGGCCCAACCCAACTACTTCATCTTCTTCCTCTGTCCAACAGAAACACTCGCATGGCCAGTTCAAACTTGTATCTCCTGTTTCAGTGCTTTTTTGACAAAACTCAAAACATGAAACTTGTAGAGCATCAAACAACGATTTCAACCATATAAAACATTAAATCTAACTCTCAAAGACCAGAGAGAATTTCTCTGGCCCTCATTTCTAACCTAGTTTTTTCAGAAAGTTCATGGATGAAATTCTCCTAGCACGATTAATATAAATGAAAACTAAGCACATGTATGGTTTCAGGGCAATGAATACAACATCTTTCATTCACAAACCTAAGTCTAAATGTTCCTAAATAGAGAGATAGAAGTTCATGAAATACCTGTTTCAGTTGAGTTCGAGCTGGACAATGCAACAACTTTCAATGGGGCCTGAGGTTCTTTTGAGCTTGCTTGATGTCCCCTGAACCTTTCCCAATGCTTAGTTTGTTTTGAAGTGGTCTGAATCGTGCTACAGAACTCAACCTGCAAAGCTTCCAAACAAAAATGGTGATGTGTAAATGGAGTTACAACAGCTTGTGGATGATCTGGACAGCTTAGGTATATTGTTTGGAATGTGTTTGAAGTGATTTTGGACAAAACGCACGAGGGGATTTGATTGTGGCTTGTGATTTGCAGAACTGGCCCTGTTTTGGGCAGAAATGGAGATTTTGTGCACAAGGGGGTTAGAGAGGTCAAAGACTCGTGTTTCTGGCTTACAAGGATATGATAAACTTTTTTGAAAACTTTGCTTGAGTTCAATATATCAGATATGTGAGTTATGAGCTTTTGGCCATTTGACTTGTTTTGAAAGCAAAGATGTGAAGTGACCAAGCTATGGCCTGTACAGGCTAGTTACAAGCATGCTCAAGTTGGTGTACTATTCTTGAGATTAGGGAACTTGTTTGCTGCAAGGAAAAAAGTCCAAGGCTCAAGAAAAATGCAATTTGACATGAAGTTGCCTTTATGAAAATGGAAGTGTGACCTTTAAGCTCAAAATGGAAATGTTCATTGTACAATGCTCTCTTGATCAGAACAATGCCAATGTCCAATGTATTTGCATTCAATTTTTGAGTTTAAATTGGTTTAGAGGCCTGTAATTATGTACTAAGCTAGTTTGGTCAGATTTGGCAAGTGGTATGAACATGTATTGGCCATGGTTACAAAGTGAGTTTTTTCCAACTTCAAGCATTCGATTCTCTATAACCACAAAGGTGTTTGAGGAGTTATTTGACAATTTGTAAAGCTTGCAACATGTACTATAATCCATATTTGAAATTCAACTTGAAACTCCAAGTGGAACCATGTGAAAAATGGCCAAGAAGATGGGTCAAAATCCTGCCTAAACTAGGGCAAAATTTCTCTAAGTTAAAAGTTTTAGGGACCCTTGTTCCAAAAATCATAACTTGAGATCCAAGCTTCTTTTGGGAAAACTTTGTGAATCAAAGTTTTATACTTTGTTATGTACTACAACTTTCATGTTGTAATTTTTGTTTGAATCCATTTGCATCTTGGTGAAAAAATGGGACAAAGTTAGGAAAAAATAAGAAGTTTTTATAACTTAGAAAATTTCCAAGTTATGAAATTTCTCCATTTTAAACCTTAATTTGCAAATTTGGATTCCTTGATGGACAAGTTTCATAATTTTACATGTATTGATGAAAAATGACCCTTGGCACTTGATTTTGACCAAAAAGTCAAAGTTTGACTTTTCAGTATATAGTTAAATTTTGATCAGTTGACTGAAAAATTCATCTATCAATCCTATGCATTTGAGATCTTTTGAACTTGTTGAATGGGTCAAGATGATGTCCTTGAGTCCTTGAGTCTATGGTTGGGCTTGATTTGCTATTGGGTAAGTCAAACAGTCAAAAATTGCCTTTGTGCAGTCAAAACCCTAGAAATGACCATTTTACCCTTTTGGTGATCTGATCAAATTTCTTGTGGAATTGTGATCCAAACTTGATCAAATGGTTCACATGAGTTCATAATGTTGATGTGGGTCAAAATTCATGAGGTTTGACTCTAAATTGGCCACAATTGACTTTTCCCCCAATATAGTTGATTTCTAGGTCAACTGTCCAATTGACTGGGCACAAATTTGATTCAAGGCTTGAAACTTGGTATGGGAAAACTTATGAGTCCAACATGAAGTATTAAAGCCACTTTGGGCATTGTAGGTCAAAACATCCCTGTGCAAACTCAAACCCTAATTTAGGTCAACAGTGCAAGGAGGTGTCTTGAGCAGAGTAAACCCTAGCTTGATCTTGAGTTCCAAAAGCCTTGTGATGAGAAATGTTGATAAAATGAGAGGGAAAATTTTGGGGTACAACACCCATATTACAAACGACCAAGGATAAGTTAAGACATTCAAAGGAACCGGAGGCACATGTACTTTGTCAACATAAGTCTGACATTTGTGGCAAGTTCTAGAATAATGATGGAAATCGGTTTCCATGGTAGACCAATAATAACCTGATATCAGAATCTTCTTAGCCATTGTATGTTCACTGGAGTGAATACCAAATATACCTTCGTGAATATATTCCATAATTTTCTCGGCTTCCTTCCCGTCTACACAACAAAGCAAAGTCGAATCGTGGTTGCGCTTGTACAAGATTTCGTTACTCAGAAAGAACTTGACAGAGAACCTCCTTAAATATTTCTTATCATTTATAGATGCTCCTTCAGGATACTCTTGTGTTTCAAGGTATCTTTTTACTTCATGGTACCAAGGCTTTTCCTCTACTCAATCAGTATCAACTTCGTAACAATGCGTCGGTTCGTCTAGTCTCTCAATAGTAATTCGAGGAGCTTCATTATCCCATATGACTTTGAGCATATATGACATGGTATCTAGTGTGTATGCCAATTGGTTCTCTTCTCGTGGAATGTGTTCAAAAGTGATTTCTTCGAAGTACATAATTAATGTCAACACATGCTCTTGATAAGTAATAAGATTTGGATAATTCGTGTCCCATTCTCCCTTAATCTGACTGATCACTAGGGCTGAGTCCCCATATACAGTAAAGATTTTAATTCTCATATCGATGGCAGCTTTGGTACCCATGATGCATGCTTTGTACTCGGCCATATTGTTGGTATAGTCAAAACACAATCTGGCAGTGAAGGGCATATGGAAACCCTTGTGAGAGATAATCACAACACCAATTCCATTACCAAACACGTTGGAAGATCCACCAAAAACCATAGTCCATCGGGATCCCGGTTCAAGTCTTTCATATGGTCCAGGTTCTTCATAATCAGTAACTAGCATGATATTATCATCTGGGAACTCAAAATTCATAGACTGGTAGTCATCTACAGCTTGATGAGCCAAATGATCTGTCAATACACTTCCTTTGATTGCCTTCTGAGTAGTATGCTGAATATTGTATTTTGTCAAGACCATTTGCCATCTTGTTATTCTTCCAGAGAGAGCGGGTTTCTCGAATATGTATTTTATTGGATCCATCTTAGAGATCAACAAAGTAGTGTGAGTCAACATATACTGTCTTAGTCGGAGAGCAGCCCATGCCAAAGTGCAACAAGTTTTCTTGAGCAGCGAGTATCTTGTTTCACAGTCGGTAACCTTTTTGCTAAGGTAGTACATTGCATTCTCTTTTCGGTCAGACTTGTCATGTTGACCCAATACACACCCTATTGAGTTCTCTAATACTGTCAAGTACCTGATCAGAGGTATTCCTTCAACCAGTGGCATCAGAATTGAAGGTTCTTTGAGGTAATCCTTGATTTTGTCGAAGGCTATCTGACAATCATCATTCCACTTCACTACTTAATCTTTCTTCAGTAAATTGAAGATTGGCTCACAAGTAGCGGTCAAATGGGAAATAAATCTGGCAATGTAGTTCAATCGTCCCAAGAAACCTCTGGCTTCCTTCTCAGTACGGGAAGCTGGCATTTCTCGAATGGCTTCAACCTTGGCAGGATTAACTTCAATACCCTTACCACTGAAGACGAAACCTAGGAGTTTACCGGATCTTACCCCAAAGGTGCACTTGTTTGGATTCAACCTCAACTTGTACTTCTTCAATCTCTCAAACAACTTGTGCAAGTGGTCGAGATGTTCTTCTTCAGTTTGAGACCTGGATATCATGTCATCAATATGTGGAAGCGGAAAATCATATTTTGGGCTTGCCCTATTCAAATCCCTGTAGTCTATACACATAAGCACCTTACCTTCCTTATTAGGTATAGGCACCATATTTACAACCCACTGAGGATAGGACGTAACAACTAAGAAATCTGCATTGAACTGCTTCATGATCTCAGCTTTGATATTTTCAGACATCTTGGGATGCATACAATGAACCTTCTGCTTTATAGGAGGGCAACCTTCCTTCATCGGTAGACGGTGAACCACAATGTCAGTGTCAAGCCCTGGCATGTCTTCATAAGACCAAGCAAATATATCAATGTAGTCACGTAACATATGGATTAATCTCTTTTTGACATTATCTTCTAGGTTGGCACCTATCTTGATTTCTTTCTTGTCCTCTTCAGTACCCAGGTTCACAATCTCGACTGGCTCTTCATGCGGTTGTATGGCTCTTTCTTCCTGCTCTAACAGTCTAGAAAGAAATAGGACCCAGGATGGATGTGGATCTGCAATTTTTTATACGGGTCTGTGTAAGAACACATAGCTATTTTGAAAGAAATAAAGTAAAAGAAATACAAAGAGCCCAAAATTTGAATGCAAACGTCCAATGATTTATTAAATGAAAATATGTGGATGAAAAATGACAGCCCTAACTAATGGACTGTTGTGCCCCGGGTAAGGCACAAGGCTTAAAGTTATTGTTCAAATTATATAACCAAAAACTTGAAAGCAAGAAAATAGAAAATATAATTTACTTATGACTAAAGGAGATTGGTATAAAGTCTTCAGCCTTCCAATTGTCGAGTCCACTGCCGGTAGTAAGGAAAATCCAACTGTCTATGTCATAGTCGCTATCAGCGTCTTCCACAATGTTGACTTGATTTTTGTGAATTCCATTGCTGTTGATGCAAAATGGAGGTCTCCCATAATTGGCATGAGTACGACAGTTAGCCCTCTGAGCCCCCGAGGTGAAACCCAAGCGAAATTTGTCGGACTTGTAAGGAATGTCAGGAAGATGACCCTAAATAGTACCACCACCTTCTTCTGCCACAACCTTAGTGTCTTTTAGAGAAGCCATTCTTGGTTGAATCCTGTTAACCTTAGGAATAGTGGGGTCAACTTTAGCAACAGGGGTTGTCTGAGGAATTACTTCAAAGGTCTGGAAATGAGTCTCGAGGAATTAAACATCCATCTTAACATACTTGAAGGAGTTCAAATGGATCACCATGTATTCTTCTTTGCCGTAAACTGTAATGATTTTTTCTTTTACAGGATACTTCAACTTTTGGTGTAAAGTAGAAGTAACAGCGCCTTCCCCATGAATCCAAGGGCATCCAAGCAAACTGGAATAGGCTGGAAAAATGTCCATCATATAGAAGGTAGAGTCGAAGACCTGGGAACCCACTTCGATTGAAAGACCAACCTCTCTATGCACCATTCTCTTTGAACCATCAAAAGCTCTCACCATAACATCACTGGTGTTGTACCCTAAATTTTCTCTCTCATGTTTTCGAAGATTTTTCTTATATGGGTGGACACAAGCATTTGATTAAAGGAAAAAATAATTTTTTTGAAGATAAACAAGGTCTTTCGATTGTCATGAACAAGGTGTTTTTTGATTTGCATTTTGATAAGCTTCGATTGGAGCCTTGGTCTGTTGCTTGCTTAATGTATACAAGCTTCGACTAACAATGTGTTTCCTTTGAAACAACTTCCTTCTATTCAAAAAGGAAGGGCCTCATGTTGGTTCCCCTTCTATTACACCTTTACATGCTAGCTCGATCCACAGGGCAAAAGGATACTTCTAACTGGCCTTCGATTCACAACGTTCCACTGGGCAAAAGGGCCCCCTAGCTTGTCACCGACGCATGTATGCCTCTTCATGTTGCCTTGGTTTCACAAGGCAAAGACCCATTAACATGCCTTCAAATCACAAGGAAAAATTCCTCAGACTTGCTTTTGATCCACAAGGCCAAGGCCCCTTCAACTTGCCTTTGTGTTTGCTTTCGACCCACAAGAAAATGACTTCCTCTGGGCTTTCCTCCAATGCGCAAGGCAATGTTTTCCCTTCATGCCAGCGCCTATAAAGTAGTGGTTTTCTTTCATATGTGCTTCGATTCATTAAGCAAATTGGCTTCCCTCATGCTAGCCTTGACTCCACCTCAAAAATATTCAACACACAGTATTCCATATATTGACACCTAGTACTGGCGCATTCGAAGGACAGACACGTGGTCCATTTGAAGGACATATACTTGCCCCATTAGAAAGACATGTATTAATGATTTAAAGGGGCATACATGGGTGTTCCATTCGAAGGACTTACTTTGTTGGCCCATTCGAAGGAATGGCAAGTGGTGTATACAAATAATGCAGGGGTTCCCTTCAAGAGAGCACATACATTGGTTTAAAAAGAAGCATATTGCTAGCCAAAATGAAAGAAAAATATTCAAAGAGGCCTGCTGGCCTAAAAGCCAACATGCACAAGCACAATCATTGGCCAGGAAAGAGTCTTCATTTGGGCCAGCTAAATAGGGGTTCAAACGAAGAAGTCCCAGTGATGAGAACATGAGCCAGTCGAAGGGTGCACAAGAGTTACATTTGAAGAAGAATGCAGAAGGCCCTTTCGAAGGAAACACATTGGTGGCCCATTCAAAGAGGGCACAAAGCGCACATAGAAAGCCCATTCAAAAGAGCCAGTCGAAGGAGGCAACTTGAGGCCAATCGAAGGGCAGGGATTGAAGGCGTTTGAAAGAGTGAAGCATGTCCAGGTTCATTAAAATTCAAAAAGAGACAAGTTTCCTTGACTTTTGTGACGTTACAAAACATCATTCATGGCTTTGAAAACATTTTTTTATGGCTGTTTAAACCATTACCTTCTTATCCCCTCCATCTCCTCTATATAAAGAGACCACATGTGTTGCATCACGGAGACAGACAAATTTCCTATCAAAAGAGAACACTCATACCACCATAGGAAACATATCAAAATTCTAACTAGTTTTGCAGGAACCTTCATTCCAGATGAAGGCCATACTTGTGTTCCTAAGATTCCCAAGAATCTGCTCCAAGCCAAGCCACGCCCAGATTCATAAGTCGAAGCATTTCCAGTTGGTAAGGATTTACTCAAATCGAAAATGCATTTTTAAGCCCTTTAAATACATGTTGTTGGTATATCTGTGTTGCTAATGCCATTTGTGTTTATGTGAGCATATCATACGCAAGTAACATGCAGGAATAAAATCACGCCATCAAAAGGCATGATCTAATTTTCCTTTCGAAACTCATGGTATAGCCAGTTTCAAGCCAAAATAAGCTTAGGTCTGAGAACAAGAGATTCAAATTAGGGAGAAGGACCTGGGTTCGATATCATGGTCATGCATCTTTATTTTTGCCAACATTTGCCTTGCAGGTCCAATTCAAAAGACAACTCCCTCCTTGGATCGAAAAAGACTACTCCCTCCTTGGATCGAAAAAGACCACTCCCTCCCTGGATCGAAGAACCACATTACTTACTGGATCCAAGGACATACCTGGACTCTCTTCAGCATTAGGCCTAGCAAAAATTCCAATCAGCACCCCCTTTTTCTCTTTTGCATGCCTAAGCCCATTTGGCATCTTTTCTTTTTGCATTGTTTTAATTTCTTTTTTGTTATTATTATGTTATTTATTTATTTATTTAATTACACAAATAATAAAAAATCACAAAAATATTAGTTTTAGGTTTTTTTTATTAAACTAATTTTGTAAATAAATTAATAAATAATTTAAACCATTTTCTTAATTTAAAATAAATTAGAATTTAGGTTTTAATTTAACTTTAATTATTTTATTTTCATAATACAAAAAACCAAAAAGAACTTTGACTATTTTCTTTAATTTAATTTTAATTATTTTCTTAAATAAAAAAAGAACAATAAAAAAAGATTCTCTTATTTCATTTTTACTTACTAAGTTTTAGACGTACTTTCGTGCGTTATTTATTTTCTTTCATATTTTTATATTATTGTATCTGTACACTGAATGTAATAGTTAATAGGATTTTACTTGCTTTATTTATTTATTTTTCTTTTTTCGGCACTCCCAATTTTTTGTACAGTGTAAACCCCCTCCCCAAATCCATGTAATACTCTAGGTTTTTATCTTTTACACTTTACTTTCTTTACAATATTACTGCTAGTAACTAAGATTGTATGGTAAGACTGAAATTAAAGCGTTAGCAAACCTAACACAAGATAAATGCTTGAACTAAACACACTTGCACATATACACCTCTAGGATACCCCACTTTAGTTGCCTTCGGAAATAAAGCTCAAAGAAGAACGAAATACCTTTGAGTCCCAATTCTATGCGAGTGAGAAGGTGTTGGAACTAACAAAGCGGCTTCACGAAGAGCAGAATCTCAACGCCTACCTTAGCACCAAAAGGAAACATCCTTGGGAGACTTAGAGGTTTTAGAAGTTTCTTATTTGTTATTCCTTTGTAAACTTTGATTTCATTTGAGATTACTAATAAAAAGTATTTGTTTCTATTTTGGTTAAAAGAGTTTAAATTCCATAAAGCCCTTGAAAACATTGCATATATATATATATATATATATATATATATATATATATATATATATATATATATATATATATATATATATATATATATATATATATATATATATATATATATATATATATATATATATATATATATATATATATATATATATATATATATATATATATATCATACATGTGATTGCATGAACAGGTTTTCAGGACATGTTTCTTATCCTCTTCATTGCTTATTTCAGCAATGGATCTTGAACAAATAGTTAAGGAGCTTCAGGCACAGAATGCCCAATTCCAAGAAATATTCTTGAATCTGGCTAAGGGACAAGAAGACTTGAAAGCTTTGATTCTCAAGGACAAGAAGGAGAAAAAGAGACCAGTGGGTGTTCTGAATTTGGGAAGAAGGTTCAAAGGACCAGTGAAGCAAGTTTCAGAGCTCGCAACTCCGTCAAGAGAGAGAGAGACAATCAAGATGGAGATCCAAGAGAAGAAGACCAAAACACAAGGGAGTCTGAAGAAGATGAGCCTGAATATTCTGAGGAGCAGTATCCTCCTACTGATGATAAATACAAACAACTGGAGGATCGACTCAATGCCATGGAGATCCAAAGGTTGCCCGAATTGTACTTTGAAGAGCTAGGACTGGTCTCAGGGGTTGGTATCCCGTGGAAGTTCAAGGTTCCTACATTTTCTAAGTACGATAATGTCTCCTACCCTAAGCTACATTTAAGGCCATATGTCAGGAAAATTCAACCCCACACTATTGATAGGGATTTATGGGTACACTTATTCCAAGAAAGTTTGGCAGAGACTCAATTGGAATGGTTCTATTAACTAGAAAGAACTAATGTGCGTAACTGGGAAGATCTGGCTGCTTCTTTCTACAAGCAGTTCCAATATAATGCTGACCTCACCCTAACTCATACACAGCTGCAAAGTATGGCTATGGGTTCTGGTGAGGGTTTTAAGGACTATGCCCAAAAATGGAGAGACCTTGCAGGAAGAGTCCAACCTCTATTGTCTAATAGGGAGCTGGTGGAGATGTTCTTAGGCACATTATGCGGGCCATTCTTTAACCACCTGATTGGAATTTCTTCTATCGGGTTTACAGAATTGAACAGAATTGATCTTGACAGGTGAACGAGTTAAGGCTGGCATTAAAAGTGGTAAGATATAGAGGGATGTATCCTCCAGCATTGCAAAGAAACCATTCACAGGGAAGAAGGAGGTCAGTGCTTCTTATGGCCAATGAAATCTTAACAAAACTGAGCATCGTACGACGGTAGGGGCTGTTATGATTTCCAATTCTGCATCAAACCGACAACAAAATAATTAGTCCAGAATAGATAAGTCTAGGAGACAGTTTACCCGAATCAACATGACCCTATCTCAGGTTTTACCACACCTACTGAAATCCAATTTGGTTACCCTGAAAGAGGCTCCCAAGAATCCCAACACTACATCTCCTCACTACAATGCAAATGCTCGGTGTGCTTACCATTCTGAAATTCCGGGCCATGATACAAACGAATGTTGGGCTTTGAAGAATAAAGTGCAGGATTTGATTGAAGCAAAGGAGGTTGATTTGAAGCTCCTGAGTCTGCTAATGCTATTATTGTCCCTATGCCCTAGCACGACCGTGGTGTCAATGCTATTGATGATGCTATGTTTGTTGCTTATGTGGATGAATTAGCTACTCCACTCCTGACTATTAAGAAGAATATCTTGCAGGCCGGTTTATTTACGGGTTGTGGCGAAAGTTGCCACTTATGTTTGTCCTTACCTAATGGTTGCCATTTGTTAAAGGAAGGCATTCCGTGCCTGATGGATAATAAAGAAATCCTATTTGAGAAGACTCCAGTTACAAGTACTTAGTGTGAAGATGTTTCTATCATTACCATTTCCTCCAATCCTCCCATGGTCTCCTCCAAAAGACCTGTCAGGATTACATCTATTCCGAAAGTTTCTCCGTTGATAATTACTTTCCCTGGACCTATACCATATTCCTCGGATAAAGTGTTCCCTGAAACTATGGGGCTGGCGTCTATTACCATGGCGTCCAACAAGATTTACTGGTTGTTAAAGATGAAGATGTCGAAGACTCTGATCCTGAAATTAGTAATATCGCCGGGACCAGTAAGATAACAAGAAGCAGAAGAGTTTTCTCCTCCGAGATCTCTCCTCCTAAAACTGTTGCTACTCCTCTGATCATCCCCGCTGTGACTCCTATCAATATTCCTATTACTACTCCTGCTGCTAGCCCCGCTGTTACCCCTACCACCGAGTCGGCCGAGACTCGGGGAAAAGAGATATTGGTTGAGCCTATTCAGACGAAGGCGCACCCAAAAGCCATCCCCGAGGCTACTAAGAAGGAATTGGAAGAAATCTTGAAGATAATCAAGAAGAGCGACTATAATGTGGTTGAACAACTGGGGCATACCCCTTCCAAGATCTCAATGATGGCCCTGTTATTATGCTCTGAAGCCCATGCCAAGGCTTTAGTGAAATTCCTCAAGACTGCTCATGTGCCACAAGAAACCTCCTCTGATCAATTTGAAGACTGTGTGGCCAGTTTGACTGCTGACAATGGGCTAGGTTTCTATAATGCTGATCTGACTCCTCGAGGAAGGAAACATAATGATGCCCTACACGTCTCTATCGAGTGCAGGGGAACTACTTTGGCCCATGTTCTAGTGGATACAAGTTCATCATTGAATGTTCTTCCCAAGAAGGCCCTTGACAAGTTAGATTACGAAGGATTGACCTTGAATCCTAGTAACATTATGGTGAGAGCCTTCGACAGTTATAAAAGAATGGTGCATGGGGAGGTGGACATCCCTATCAAAGTGGGTACTCAGACTTTTAATTCCACTTTCTATGTGATGGATATCCTCCCATCATACTCTTGTTTATTGGGTCGACCCTGGATCCATGGGGCTGACGCTGTGACTTCCACCCTACATCAGATGCTGAAGTACCCAGTTAATGGGAAGATTATCATAATGCATGGGGAGGAGGAGTACATGGTGAACCACCTGAACTCTTTTAGGTATGTTGAAATGGACGATGAGTTCATTGAGACCCCTGTCAGAACTTTGAGGAGGTTCCACAAATAGTTGCTGCAACGAAAACCTCTGCCGGTGTTCAAAAGACTACTAGGCCTCCGTTGAAGATGGCTTCTCTGAAAGATGCCAGGGCAATTATTAAAGAAGGTGGGTGTATAATTTGGGGCCAACTTCCGAATATTCCCTACAAATATGACAAATTTGGTTTGGGTTTTACATCAGGAGCTCAAAGGGTTGTTCGTCGTGCTCGTACTGGAGGACCACCCCTACGCATCAACAATCATGGGGTTAATGCTTTGGAGGGCAGTGACAGTGACTGTGACATGGACCAGTGGATCTTCCCAACTTTTCGCGGAGGACTCACCAACTGGAAGGCTATAAGACTTTGTGCCGATTACTTTTATTCAAGAGTAACTGTCCATTTTTGTTGTTGTTGGATATGTAATAAATGAATAATACAAACTCTAAGACCTTGTGTCTTACTCGAGGCGCAATGGTTTATATGTGAGGGTTATCATGTTTCATTTTCATATGTCATTAATAAAGCATTTGACGTTTTACATACAAATTTTGCGCTCTCTGCCATTCTTTTCTGCTTTTTACTTTAGCAAAAATATACAACTATGCTCTTACACACACTCACATATCAAACTGCAGATCCATATCCACGCTGGATCCCATTGATAACGGTTCTGATATTGCTCATTATGATTTTGAAAATCCGATCAACCAAGCCGAAGACGGAGGTGAGGAAGATTGTGAGGTATCAGGAGAGCTTTCCAGACTGTTACAATAGGAAGAAAGTGAAATACAACCTCATGAGGAGCCAGTTGAGACAGTGAACTTGGGTACTAAAGAGGACATAAAAGAATTCAAGGTAGGTGCTAACTTGGAGCCCAGTGTCAAACAACGGTTAATACAAATGCTACATGACTATGTTGAGGTTTTTCCTAGTCGTACGAAGACATGCCGAGACTTGATACCGATATTGTGGTTCATCACCTACCCACAAAAGAGGAATGCCCTCCAGTGAAATAGAAGGTTCGTCGTATGCGGCCGGATATGTCAGGAAAGATCAAGGCTGAAGTCATGAAATAGTTCAATGCTAGTTTCTTAGCTGTCACATCCTATCCACAATGGGTCACTAATGTTGTTCCAGTGCCCAAGAAGGACGAAAAAGTACGTATGTGTGTGGATTACAAAGACCTGAATAGGGCAAGCCTCAAGGACGACTTTCCGCTTCCCCACATTGATGTTCTATTTAGCAACACCGCACAACATAAGGTATTCTCCTTCATGGATGGTTTCTCCGGATACAATCAGATCAAAATGGCACCTGAGGACATGGAGAAGACGACCTTCATCACACAGTGGGGCACTTTCTGCTACAAAGTTATGCCATTTGGGCTAAAGAACATCAGGGCAACCTATCAGCGCGCCATGATAGCTTTGTTTCATGATATGATCCATCTCGAGATAGAGGTATACATGGACGATATGATAGCTAGGTCTCAAACTGAGGAGGAACACCTTGATAACTTACATAAACTATTTGACAGGCTGAAGAAATACAAATTGAGGCTAAACCTGAATAAGTGCACTTTCAGAGTAAGATCCGGTAAGCTCTTAGGTTTTGTAGTCAGTGGCAAAGGCATTAAAGTGAATCCTTCAAAAGTCAAAGCTATACAAGAAATTCCAACTCCCTGCACTGAGATGGAAGTTAGAGGATTCTTGGGACGCCTAAACTATATTGCCAGATTCATTTCACATCTGACCGCTACTTGTGAGCCAATCTTCAAATTACCGAAGAAAGATCAAGCAGTGAAGTGGAATGACGATTGCCAGAATGCCTTTTACAAAATCAAGGAATATCTCCAAAATCCTCCAATTCTGATGCCTCCGGTTGAAGGAAGACCTTTGATAATGTACTTAATAGTATTAGATAATTCAATGGGGTGTATGCTGGGGCAACATGACGAGTCTGGTCGAGAAGAGCATGCAATATACTACCTTAGAAAAAAGTTTACCGACTATGAAACAAGATACTCACTGCTCGAGAAAACTTGTTGTGCTTTGGCATGGGTTTCTCACCGACTAAGACAGTATATGCTGACTCACACTACCTTGTTGATATCTAAAATGGATCCTATCAAGTACATTTTTGAGAAGCCTGCTCTCTCCAGAAGAATAACAAGATGGAAAATGATCCTCACTGAATACGATATCCAATACACAACCCATAAAGCAATTAAGGTAAGTGTACTAGCTAATCATTTGGATCATCAGGCCGTGGATGACTACCAATCCATGAATTTTGAGTTCCCGGATGAGAACATCATGTTAGTAATTGATTGTGAAGAACTTGGACCGGATGAAGGACCTAAAAAAGGATCCCGATGGACCATGGTTTTTGAAGGAGCTTCCAACACTCTTGGCAATGGCATCGACGCTGTGATCATATCTCTTGAAGGCTGTCATACTCCTTTCACGGCTAGGCTATGTTTCAACTGTACCAATAATATGGCTGAGTATGAAGCATGTATCATGAGTCTCAAAGATGCAATCAATTTAAGGATTAAGTTCTTAAGTGTGTTTGGAGACTCGACTTTGGTAATCAGCCAAATCAAAGGAGAATGGGACACGAAAAACCCTAACCTCATCCCATACAAAGAACATATGTTGACACTAATCCCATACTTTGAAGAAATTACTTTTGAGCATTTTCCACGAGAATAAAATCAACTAGCGGACGTGCTGGCTAAGATGTCATCCATGTTCAAGGTCTGGTGGGATAATGAGGCTCCTCAGATCACCATTGAGAGGATGGACGAACCGGTATACTTTCATGAGATTGGTATTGAAGATGTAGTGGACAAGCCTTGGTACCATGAATTCAAAATATATCTCGAAGCCCAAGAGTATCCTGAGGGAGCTTCACTCAATGACAAGAAGTTCTTAAGAAGATTCTCTACCGAGTTCTTCCTTAGTAACGGGATCCTCTACAAGCACAACCACGATTTTACCTTGGTTCGGTGTGCAGACAAGAGTGAGGCAGAAAGGATTATGGCTGACTTACAGGAAGGTACCTTTGGCACTCATTCCATTGGAAATTAAATGGCTAAAAAGATTCTACGAGCAGGATATGACTGGTCCACTATGGAAGCAGACTGTTATCAGCATTCATGAACTTGTCACAAATTCCAGATCTATGCTGACAAGATACATGTGCCTCCAGTTCCTCTAAACGTCTTGACTACTCCTTGGCCATTCGAAATGTGGGGAATCGACATGATTGGAGAAATTAGACCGACAGCTTCTAATGGACACTGCTTTATCCTGGTTGCCATTGATTACTTCATGAAGCGGGTCGAGGCAGCTTCCTTTGCTTCCGTTACCAAGAACGTTGTGGCCCGATTCATCAAACATAATATCATCTGTAAGTACGATATCCCAGAAAGAATCATTACAGATAATGGTACCAATCTCAACAACACTATGATCATCAAGCTTTAAACGCAATTCAAGATTCAGCATCATAACTCTTCTCCTTATCGGCCGAAGATGAATGGCGCTGTTGAAGCTGCTAACAAAAATATCAAGAGAATCATACAAAAGATGAAAATGACATATAAATATTGGCATGAGATGTTACCATTTGCTCTTCTTGGTTACTGCACCATAATGCGCACATCAACAAAGGCAACTCCTTTCTCTTTGGTATATGGTATGGAAGTTGTCCTACCCATTGAAGCCCAGATCCCTTCCCTGATAATCATGAAGGATTCAGGGCTGAATAAAGACGAATGGGTTCAGACTCGACTTAACTAGTTAAACTTGATTGACGAGAAGAGGCTCGCGGCTGGCTGCCATGGTCAGATATACAGAAAACGTATGATCAAAGCTTTCAACAAGAAGGTCAGACGTCAGGTATATCAGACTGGTGATTTGGTAATCAAGCGCATCATACTGCCGCAAGGTGATCCCAAGGGAAAATGGACTCCCACATACGAAGGGCCATTTTTAATCAATAACACATTCTCTGGTGGAGCCATGATCCTAACCACTATGGACGGTGACGACCTTCCATACCCGGTAAACGCAGACATAGTTAAAAGATACTACGCATAAACAAAGACACGCTAGGTTGACTGGCCTAGGCAAAAATAAGGGCATCCCGGCGAACCAAAAGGGTTCGGGCAAAAATTAGGGATATACATAAAAAGTCTATACACCCGGCAAGTCAAAAACCTGAAAAGGCGGCTTGGGCAAAAAAGGGTATCCCGGTGGACTGAAAACCCGAAAGGGTGGTCCAGGAAAAAGTTAGGGATTTAAAGCGTATAACTATGTCCCGTTAGATCACCTTACATCCAATCTTCAGTATCAACTATCAAGCTCAAAGTGGTACTAATCAATCCAATCAGCTTCGGACAAGCAGCGAAAGTGATGAGAAGCTCAAGGACATAAAGGCAATAGCAGAATGGGAACCCAATGGGATTATTTCACATAGCTGTCTTTCTTTGTATATTATTTTTGTATAATTTCCATTATTACGATGTAATTCTCTTACAAGGATGTCTGTCTCCTTGTACAAAAATGCTTATTTCAAGTTAATACAAAACTATTTCTTTGAAAGTACAAAACTTCCGTTTTTATTTTCCTGTTTTGTGTGTGAAAACGTCAAGTGATTATTCTTGAACATATGCATTTGAATATGGTTACTTCTTACAAATACACGCATAAAAACAGAAAGATAATTGCTAATGACTTTAAGAAACGGGACAATATCGAAGGGCCATCCAAAAGATCCCCGCATATGTCTTTCTCGACAGATACCTTCTCCAATAGGTATAGAGGCAGAGGCATTCTACTACAAGGTCACTGCCATATTCTCAGCAGGTTACCTATTGATGTCAGTTGTTCTCGCATCCCCGACAGAAGCAAAAATCTCCAATTACTGCTCCAAAATCCCCAGTGAAGTCGCCAAGCTTCTCAAGATTCGCCAATAGGATTTCAACAAAGTCCCCAAGTAGTTTACAGAGTTCACCTTCCGCAACAAAGTTTTATAAAACTCAAGTAGTTTATAAAGCCTTATCCCCATTAGAGTTCATTTCTCTAGCTACAGAAATTCATCCCCCAGCAGAGTTTATTTCTCCAAATTAGTGAAATCTTTCAACAGAGCTCTTCCCCTTGGAAAAATCATCCTCAAACAGAAGTCGAAGATCCTCAAAAGAGAGAGGGAATTTCCAATAAAACTATCTCCATTCATTATCCCCAGTGGAAATTGAAGAATCACTTTCTTCACTCACCAACAACAGTCTGGGATTTAGCTTCCCAGTGCTCTTCAGCAGCAGTCAAGGATTTATTTTCCCAGACAAAGATATTGCACAACAACATTACATGTTCATATATCATGGCATGTTCATACAAATACATATATCATTATCTCATTTATTTTGGGAGCATCATGCAATTCATACATCATGACATCGCTGAAACTGATTTTACCTTTTCGGGTTAAATTAATAGACAGAAAAGCACTATCAACCTTTACAGCAGGTCAAAGATTAATGCCTGAAACCAAACGGGGAAAATATCTATACGACCAAGTGGTATGAACTCCCGAAACAATACAGGTTTACCAACAAATACAACATGCCACATATTAATGCCCGAAACTAGACGGAGAAACTATTTAGGTGACCAGCAAAACAAGTTCCAAATTAATGCCTGAAACCAGCCAGGAAAACTATCTGTGGATGACCGACTGTGGATTAATACCTGTAACAAGCCATGAGAACTATCTACACGAAGAGATTGAAGATTAATACCTGTAACAAGCCAGGAAAACTATATTTCTTTCTCAAGTCAGAGATTTATACCTGAAGCCAGACAGGACAACTATCTCAACAACCAAACAAAAGCATAGTTCCAGATTAATACCTGTAACAAGCCAGGATAACTATCTATGGACGACCGACAAATTTCAAATTCTAGATTAATACCTGAAACCAGATAGGACAACTATCTATGAACAAGCTGATTGTAGATTAGCACCTGAAACTAGATAGGAAAGTTATCTACATGACCAGATGAGGCAATCTTATACAAGTTCCTTCTTATATATCTCCGGGTGCAGACTAACACGAACTCATCCTGAAGCAGCCCTACATAGACTCTTTCTAATACATTTTCAGGTAATGGATAATTCCAACACCCCCAACAAATCATTGGAAACCTAGAATTCAACAAGAATACAACAAACTTTCATCTCTCCAGAGATAACTCTTCAACAAAGCCTTGGGCAACTGAAGTTCCTAGACTCTATTCCCCACATAGTTTACCTCAAACAGGAGAATAACAGAAACCCACATTCCCCAATACACTCCTCCTCAGACAGCAGGAACAAGAATTCCCCACAAAGGAATCATGTGTGAAATCAACATCTACTTTAGATGGAATATTTAACCCCATCTCTGACGACTCTCTGTCATCTCCTCCAAATGGAATCTGTAATCCCATTCCCTACATCATCAATCATCAGTGTTATTTCATGCGAGTGCAAATTTCTGGCCACTCTAGTGTTCAATCATCTTCCACATTCAGATCACGAAAGGCAGACAAGCCAATCTAAATCCCCAAGTTTAAGAAGATTGAACAGGGGCAGCTGTTGTACCCCAAAATTTGCTCTCTCATGTTTTCCAATATTTTTCTTATATGGGTGGACACAAGCATTTGATTAAAGGAAAAAAATAATTGTTTTGAAGATAAACAAGGTCTTTCGATTGGCATGAACAAGGTGTTTTTCAATTGGCATTTTGATAAGCTTCAATTAAAGCCTTGGCCTGTTGCTTTCTTGCTGTATACAATCTTCAACTAAGCATGTGTTTCCTTTGAAACAACTTCCTTCGATTCAAAAAGGAAGGGCCTCATGTTGGTGCCCCTTTGATTACACCTTTACATGCTGGCTCAATCCACAGGGCAAAAGGCTACTTCTAACTGGCCTTCGACTCACAACGTTCCACTGGGAAAAAGGGCCCATCAGCTTATCACCAACGCATGTATGCCTCTTCACGCTTGCCTTGGTTTCACAAGGAAAAAATCCATCAGCATTCCTTCAACTCACAAGGCAAAATGCCTCAGACTTGCTTTCGATCCACAAGGCCAAGGCCCCTTCAACTTGCCTTTGTGTTTGCTTTCGACCCACAAGAAAATGACTTCCTATAGGCTTGCCTCCAATGCGTAAGGCAATGGTTTCCCTTCATGCCAGCGCCCATAAAGTAGTGGTTTTCTTTCATATGTGCTTTGATTCATTAAGAAAATTGGCTTCCCTCATGCTAGCCTTCACTCCACCTCCAAAATATTCAACACACAGTTTTCCATATTTTGACACCTAGTACTGGCGCATTCGAAGGACATACACATGGTCCATTCGAAGGACATATACTTACCCCATTCGAAAGACATGTATTGATGATTTAAAGGGTCATATGTGGGTGTTCCATTCGAAGGACTTACTTTCTTGGCCCACTCGAAATAATGGAAAGTGGTGTATACAAATGATGTAGGGGTTCCCTTAAAGAGAGCACATACATTGGTTCAAAACGAAGGATATTGCTAGCCAACATGAAAGAAAAATATTCAAAGAGGCCTGCTGGCCCAAAAGCCAACATGCACAAGCACAGTCATTAGCCAGGAAAGAGTCTTCGTTTGGGCCAACTGAATAGGGGTTTAAACGAAGAAGTCCTAGTGATGAGAACATGAGCCAGTCAAAGGGTGCACAAGAGGTACATTCAAAGAAGCATGCAGAAGGCCCATTCGAAGGACACACCTTGGTGGCCCATTCAAAGAGGGCACAAAGCGTACATAGAAAGCCCATTCAAAAGAGCCAGTCGAAGGAGGCAACTTGAGGCCAATCGAAGGGCAGGGATTGAAGGCGTTCGAAAGAGTGAAGCATGTCCAAGTTCATTAAAATTCAAAAAGAGACAAGTTTCCTTGACTTTTGCAACGTTACAAAACATCATTCATGGATTTAAAACATTTATTTATGGCCGTTTAAACCATTTCCTTCTTGTCCCTTCCATCCCCTCTATATAAAGAGACCACAAGTGTTGCATCATGAAGACGGACGAATTGCCTGTCAAAAGAGAACACTCACACCACCATAGGAAACATATCAAAATTCTAACTAGTTTTGCAGGCACCTTCATTCCAGACGAAGGCCATACTTGTATTCCTTAGATTCCCAAGAATCTGCTCCAAGCCAAGCCACGCCCAGATTCATAAATCGAAGCATTTCCAGTTGGTAAGGATTTACTCAAATCGATAACGCATTTCTAAGCCCTTTAAATACATGTTGTTGGTATATCTGTGTTGCTAATTCCATTTGTGTTTATATGAGTATATCATACGCAAGGTAACATGCAAGAATAAAATCACGCCATCGAAAGGCATGATGTGATTTGCCTTTCGAAACTCATGGTATAGCCAGTTTCAAGCCAAAATAAGCTTAGGCCCGAGGATAGGAGATTCGAATTAGGGAGAAGGACCTGGATTCAATACCCAGGTCCTGCATCTTTATTTTTGCCAACATTTGCCTTGCAGGTCCAATTCGAAAGACAACTCTCTCCTTGGATTGAAAAAGACTACTCCCTCCTTGGATCGAAAAAGACCACTCCCTTCCTAGATCGAAGAACCACATTACTTACTGGATCCAAGGACATACCTGGACTCTCTTCAGCATTGGGCCTAGCGAAAATTCCAATCAGCACCCCTTTTTTCTCTTTTGCATGCCTAGGCCCATTTGGCATCTTTTCTTTTTGCATTGTTTTAATTTCTTTTTTGTTATTATTCTGTTTTTTCTTTATTTATTTAATTACACAAATAATCAAAAATCACAAAAATATTAGTTTTAGTTTTTTTATTTTATTTATTAAACTAATTTTGTAAATAAATTAATAAATAATTTAAACCATTTTCTTAATTTAAAATAAATTAGAATTTAGGTTTTAATTTAACTTTAATTATTTTCTTTTCATAATACAAAAAACCAAAAATAACTTAGACTATTTTCTTTAATTTAATTTTAATTATTTTCTTAAATAAAAAAAGAACAATAAAAAAGATTGTCTTATTTCATTTTTACTTACTAAGTTTTAGACGTACTTTCGCGCATTATTTATTTTCTTGCATATTTTTATATTATTGTATCTGTACACTGGATATAATAGTTAATAGGATTTTACTTGCTTTCTTTATTTTTTTCTTCTTTTTTCTGCACTCCTAATTTTTGTACAGTGTAAATCCCCCTCCCCAAAGCC
This sequence comes from Vicia faba, assembly GCA_948472305.1. Classification (NCBI taxonomy): domain Eukaryota; kingdom Viridiplantae; phylum Streptophyta; class Magnoliopsida; order Fabales; family Fabaceae; genus Vicia; species Vicia faba. The sequence goes on from OX451736.1 coordinate 467,675,679, forward strand.
ATGTAATAATCTAGGTTTTCATCTTCCGTATTTTACTTTCTGTACAATATTACTGCTAGTAACTAAGATTGTATGGCAAGAATGAAATTAAAACGTTAGCAAACCTAACACAAGATAAATACTTGAACTAAACACACTTGTACATATACACCTCTAGGGTACCCCACTTTGGTTTCCTTCGGAAATAAAACAGTCATGAAGCAGGAATGCTTTAGCAAAGACTCATAAATCAAAAGATCATAATCCCTCGATGACCCTACAATTGCCTTTTGGTAAATGATCTAGTTCCTAAACAAAATTTGCTAAAGCGTCTCCACAAGTTGCTTTCAGGACTGTAACGTCCCTTGGAATGTCCCTCATACATCCAACGATAGAGCTACCTACTCTCTAATAGTAGGATATCACTGTCTAAAGGATAGGAGGAAACAAACTCCCCTTTTCGAGTATAAAAGTAGATAACTGTTAGAAGTTTGCTCAAAAACATTTTGCACTTACATAAATAATACTTTTCAAAAGCAATTTTCAAAACATTTGCTTTGTTAACACTCTTGAGGACTGATATAAGAGTTAAACGCAAAGAAAATCGCTGCACTAAGGCATTACAAAACATTTTCAAACACACAAAGCATAAAGGTATTTCAAAATGAGCAAACCTCTAAGAGCCCGTAGATAACTACAGATGGAAAAGGTGCTAACACCTTCCATTTCCATAATCTACCCCCCATTACTCAGAAAATCTCGAAAAAGGTCTTTTTCTGTTATTTTCACCCTTTCCTTAATTTGGATAAAAGAAAAGTCGGTGGCGACTCTTGCTTACCGCAATATTTTCGAACAGAAAATGCAAAACCAGTATATAACAGTCGATTCTGCCACCGTATCACAACTGGGTTTGAGCACAACTCCTTCATAGAAAGTTTGTCTAAAACATATTTTGGAAATACATTCAATGAGGAACCTATGTCTACCAATGCATGATATAAGGTAGTGCCCTACACTCAATAGACATGCAGGGCCTTATTATGGTTCCTTCCTGCAGGAGTTAAATCAGCGTTAGAAAAACATAGCCCATTATTAGTTGTCAGGCTAGCAACAAAATTTTTGAAGTGATCAATAGAGATTTCTTGCGGTACATGAGCAGATTTCAAAAACTTTACCAAAGCCTGAGCATGTGCTTCAGAGCACAATAACAAAGATATCAAATATATTTTGGAGGGGGTCTTCCCCAACTGTTCAATAATCTTATAGTCACTCTTTCGAATAATTTTCAGTACCTCCTCCATCTCTTGCTTAGAGGTATCTTCAACAGTAACCTCTTTCGGTGCCTCATACTAGGTAGGCTCAGTCATCTGTTCCTTGCCTCAAGTCTCAGTAGTTAATTTAGTTGTAGTGATACGAACTAGTGTAGCAACAACCTTTGGGGAGATCTCTGGAGATAAAACCCTTCCACTTCTAGTAACCTTACTAGTCCCAACAATATTTCCAACATTGGGATCAATAACTTTAGTATTTTCATCTTTGACAACCAATGGTTCTTGCTTGACACCGTGGTAGTAGACATCAGCTCCATAATTCCAAGGGATAGCCTTGTCAGAGGAATATATAATTGGATCAGGTGCGGTAATGATCAAAGGAGAAACCCTAGGCTCATCAATAACCTTCATAGAAACCTTAGAAGTGATCCTTATAGGAGTACTAGAAATTGTAATCACTGACGCGTCTTCAAGCTTCAGACCTTGAGACATACTTTTACATAGGCTCTCCTTAGAAGGAGTCTTCTCAAATAGAACTACACGGTCATCCATTAAATGCTGAATACCCTCTTTCAGCAGTATACAACCATTGGATTGGGACGCACAGTAGTAGTAGTTTTCAATGTGACCCAGAAATAAACCAACTTGCAATAAATTTATCTTAACAATCATTAGAGGAGTAGTCAAGTCACTCACAACAGAAACATAAGAAACATCATCAATAACATTAACGCCTTTGTCATGATTAGGCATAGGTGCAGTGATCACATTAGGAGTCTAAAGAGGATCAAATTCAATCTCCTTAGAGTCAATCATATCTTGAATCTTATTTTTCAGAGCCCAACAATTGTTAGTGTCATGTCCTAGACTGTTGGAGTGATATGCACACCTTGCATTAGGATTGTAACAAGGAGAGGAAGTATTGGGGTTCTGAGGAGGATCCTTCAATGTAATTAGCTCCGCCTTTAACTTGAGTTGCAATGCTTGAGATAACGACATGTTAATTTTTATGAACCGTCTCCTGGATGTGACTTGCCTATGCTGATTATTTAACTACCTTGTCATTTATGTTCAAGGTCAATCGGGACAACGAAGCTCCCATAATTACCATCAAAAGACTCGACGAACTGGCACACTGTTATGAGATTGACACTGATGGAGTAGAGGAGAAGCCTTAGTACCATGAGGTGAAAAGGTACCTAGAAGCACAAGAATACCCCGAGGGAGCTTCAATCAATGGCTAGAAATTCCTGCAGAGGTTCTCATCCAAGTTCTTCCTAAGTAATGGAATTTTGTACAAGCGCAACCATAATTTAACTCTGCTCCGCTGTGTGGACCAGAAGGAAGCAGAGAAGATCATGAAAGATATGCATGAAGGTATCTTCGAAACTCATTCTAGTGGACACACTATGGAAAAAAAGATTCTGAGGGATGGTTACTATTGGTCGACTATGGAAACTGATTGTCACCACCACTCAAGGACTTGCCATAAATGCCAGATCTATGCTGATAAGGTTCATGTGCCTCCAATACCTTTGAATGTCATGACTGCTCCGTGGCCATTCGCAATATGGGGAATTGACATTATCAGAGAAATTAAGCCTACTGCCTTCGATGGAAATCGTTTCATCCTCGTCGCCATTGACTACTTCACCAAATGGGTTGAAGCGGCTTCATTTACCTCAGTTACCAAGACTATTGTAGCACAATTCATCAAACACAACCTCATCTGTCGGTATGGCATCCTTGAGAGAATCATCACTTACAATGGTACCAACCTCAACAATGCCATTATCACTAAACTTTGCACGTAGTTCAAGATCAAACATCAAAACTCTTTTCCATAAAGACCTAAGATGAATAGCACAGTAGAAGCTGTCGACAAGAATATAAAGAAGATTGTGCAAAACATGGTGGTAACCTATAAAGACTGGCTTGAGATGTTACCATTTGCTCTTCACAGCTATCGTACTTCGGCGCGAACATCAATTGAGGCAACCCCTTTCTCTTTGGTCTATGGCATGGAAGCTGTCCTGTTTGTCGAAGTTCAGATTCCTTCTCTAAGGATAATAAAAGATGAAAACTTGGACGAAAACGAGTGGATTTAGACTAGTTTGGATCAGTTGAATTTGATTGAAGAAAAGAGGTTGGCTGCTATCTATCACGGTCACATGTATCAAAAACGTATGATCAAAGCTTTCAATAAGAAGATTAAGCCTCGAGTATATCAGATTGGCGACTTGGTAATAAAGCACATCATTTTGTCACAAGGCGATCCCAGGGGAAAATGGACTCCCACCTACAAAGGGTCATTTGTTGTCAAGAAAGTATTTTCGGGCGGTGCCATGATACTAACCACTATGGATTGCGAAAATTTCCCGCACCCTGTGAACGCGGACATAGTAAAAAAATACTACGCATAAGAATGACCCGCTAGGTTGACATACCTAGGAAAAAAAGGGAATCTCGGCGAACCAAAAGGTTCAGGCAAAAGTTAGGGATATATACAAAAGATTGTACACCGGGTAAGTCAAAAACCTGAAAGGGCAGCTTGGGCAAAAAAGGGTATCCTGGTGGACTAAAAACCCGAAAAGGCAGTCCAGGCAAAAGTTAAGGATTAAAGCGTATGACTATATGCCGCTGGATCACTACAGTTAGCTTTATTACCAAGGTCAAAAGTTCAAATGGTACAAGATCAATTCAATTGACTTCTTCTGACGATAAGGGATGAGTTGTTCGAAGACATAAGGGAAATAGCAGAGTTGGAACCCAATGAGATCACTTCCACATGGCTATATATTTGTTTTCACTTTGTACTCCTTTCATTTCACGAAGATTTCCTCTTACTAGGATTTCTGTCTCTTTGTACAAAATCGCATGTTTATAGGCAACTTATCAATACAAATACATTTTGAAGTGCAAACTTTTTGTTTTTCTGTTTTAATTGCAATAACGTCCAATGACTAAAATTGAATAAATATATGCATACGAACATGATTAACTATTAACAAATATACGCATAAGAACAATAATAAGCATTTACTCAAGACTCTAGAAGTTGGGATGATACTCAAGCTGTCCATAAAACTCTACAAAGCCATTTCTATGAGATTATCCCCACAGAGTAAATTGACACAATTTCTTTTCAAAGTTTAAAATCAGCACATCTCTTAGAAATTCGCTTCCCCAGCCGAGTTTGGTCTTCCAAAACTGGAAGAGAAACCTTCCAAATGTTCTTCCATAAAAGAATTCATTTCCCCAGTAAGGTCGCCAGAATACTTTCCTCAACAAGGTTTATTTCCCCAACAAACACAGATTCCCCAGCTTGAGTCTATACCTCTGTTGTACCCCAAAATTTTCCCTCCCATAATCTTCAAAGTTATGACAAGCATCACCTCAAATGGTTCAAAGTCTACTCAAGGGCTACACAGTCAACCATCCTCCTAAGCCAGTCAAACTAGGGTTTTGGTTCTTGCAAGGAAGTTGAAGTTTTCAAGGGCTCAATCAAGTCTCCTATGCTCATACACATTGTCAAGCACCTACATGTCAAGTTTCAAGGCTCACAAGGTCAAGTTGCACAGTCAAAAACCCTAATTGCTCAACAGTCAACTGTAGGGGCAAAATGGTCATTTGGCAGTCAAAAGTCAAAAATTTTGGTCAACATCTTATTTTGAAGCCACAAACATCATTTGATCAATGCTTGATCATGATTCTCAAAGTATGGCTCAAAAAGTCTCAAGATGCAAAAGTTTCTATTTTTGGACAATTGAAAAGTCAACTGTAACTTGACCAAGGCATAACTTTTTCATTGTTCATCAGAAAAATTCCATCCAATTCTCATATTGAAGGGGAGGACATTTCCTACAACTCATCTTCACATTCCAAGTCCAATAAATGCTCTCACAAAAAGTTATCAATTTCAACATTATAGGTCATTTTCAAAAGTCAACAAAAGGGGACTTTAAGTCAAAGACCATAACTTGAGATTGGTAAATCAAAATGACATGGGACCAAAGACATTGGTTAGAGGACTTCAAGACCTTTCTAAAATGTCCAAGAACATGATCAAAGCTTAAAAATTGAGCAAGATATGCATTGGAGAAGTTGGGAAATTTTTGTGAAATGGCCAAAATCATTTACCCTTGAAACTTCATTTTTGACAAAAGGGGCCCACTTTTTCCATTTGAATCAGCTTGGCCATGCTTCCCACGTGTCCCACATTTTATTTCAAATTTAAAATTAATTTTTTCATTTTTATTTGATTTTATTGGATTTAATTCATTTTAAATCCTTTAAAATCAAATAAAAATCAAGAAGGTTAATTAAGGGACATATTTGGTTTTGATTAGCTTTGAATCATCATCATGCACATCCCATATTCGTGCCAAGGCCTAATCAAGCAAGAATTCAAAATTGGTACAAAGATGGAAAGTTTGTTAATGGAGGTTTATGGAAAATCTTATGTATGAATGCAAGGCTTCAAGGCCCTTAATTCCAATTGAAATACATTACATAATGCATATACAAGTGATCAGACATAAGAACAAGACCTAAGCTGCGCCCAAACTCAGAAACACAAACTTGCATTTTTCTTAAAAAGCTCAAAACTGTTTTCATAGTTTCAGTGTGTTTCAGGACCTAAAAACTATTCCATAAGCTTGCTTACATTGCCAGGGATCTTTCCCAATCAAAATCAAGTCTCCATACAGCCAGAAACGATAGAAATACGTTGCCCTGTTTGTAACTTTTTACCTATTCGTGTTTTTTTTCACGCCATATCAATACATTTTCATTATTGTTTTATACTAATATGTTGATTCTGAAGCTAATGGCATAATTTAATTGAAGAATGCTTGCATGTATGGAAAGTTACCATGAACGATGCCTAGGGTTTCAGGAACCTTGAATTGGGGTTTTATGCATAAGGCAAAATTAGTCAACCAAAATAGGACCATTGAACTCAGGACGTTCAGACGAAGCAATTGATCATATCGCGCCCTTTTTCTTTTTCACTATGGCCTATTCGCTATTTTTTTGCAGATGGTGTTTTGGGGGGGTTTAAAACCCCCGCTACCTCATTTTATTACAGGCACAATTGGAGAAGAAGGCTAGCGTGGCTGATGGTCATTGGGGGGTTCATAATTCTGGCGCGTTTTTTTGTTTGTACACCACTAATTCTTGTTTTACGTTATATTGTTTATTTTCCATTTCATATCCAAAACGCGCTGATAGCTCAACTGGTAGGCATATGGTTTGGTAAACACTGGGACCTGGGTTCGAATCCCAGGTCCCCTCAAATTATTTCTATTATTTTGTTTAACCCTTTCCCATGCAGTGCACCCTTCAGTGATCCATCATACACCCAGCGTTTGTGCTTGCCATGTGTCTCTAATGATCAATCTGAAGGCCATGATGTGAATTCCAAGGTACACCCTCAGTCAACCACACGCGCACAAGCATTGAAAAGTCAAAAAGGCCTCCTCCTGTTGGGCCAAATTACTGCAAATTCACCTCCAAAATTGGGGTCAACACCCCCCATTGGTTTGCATATTGTTTTCTTTCTTTTCATTTTTTTATTTGTTTTATTTATTTTAATTAATTCATCAAAAACAATTTTCATAAAAAACCAAAAAAATCAGAAATCATAAAATAAAAATATGCTTTATTTATTTTTTTTTATTCATTAATATTTTGTAAATAAATTCTAATAACCAAATTAGTTTAATTTTAGGTTTAATTTTAATGTTTTTCTTTAATAAACTAAAAAACATAAAAATTAGGTTTTTAACATTTCATTCTTTTTCTCAATAAATATTTTTTTTTATATAATTATTATTAACCATTAATTATTTTTGTAAATACTTATAATTAAATAATTAATGTAAATTAGGTTAAACTTAAACAATTTTCTTTAATAAATTAAAAACAATTTAGAACTAGGGTTTTATGTAACTTTTAATTCCAATTAATTCTCTTTAATTTCATAAATCCAAAAACATAAAAAATAAGTTCTTTTTTTTCTCATTTAATAATTAAATCAATTTTCAATTTTAATTTCTTTAAAGGGTCCAACGCCCTCGCATTCGATTATAATTTCTTTTCGCGCATTTATTTTATTTCTTTTATGAATGTAATGTATTTGTCCCAAAGCCTTGTAATAGTTAATTAGGACATTTACTTTCCGTATTTTCATTCAAATCGGGTCTTGGTTTAATTTAGCGCTGTAGACCCGCGCCTTGTAATAGCGTAGGACCTTTATTTTCCGCATTTTAAATTCCCGCACCTTTTAACTGTTAATAATCACATGAAAGAATGTATGCTCAAATAAAATCAAAGCGTAGAACAACCAAATGCATGACAAAGACAAATAATAACTGAAAATGACACACAATTCACACACCACTCCTAGGGTACGCCTCACTGTTGCCTTGCCCCTCGAAACGTGGTCGTCGAGTACAGGACGTCTTAGTAAGTCCTTATGTCCATGAACATGGCATAAGGGTAGCTTCTAAGGTGTCCTATTGTTGCTCTGGTGATCACACTGTTGCCTTGCCCCTCGGAACGTGGTCGTCGAGTATAGGATGTCTTAGTGAGTCCTTATGTTCCATTGATCTAGTTGCCTCGAATAAGTTGCCTCGGAACGGTCGCCTCAGAATAAAAAGATCAATGGCATAAGGGTAGCTTCTAAGGTATCTTACTATTGCCCGGTGACCACATTGTCCCTAACCCTCGAATTGACCCGAACACCTCCAACGGTGGTGCTACCTACCTCTCAATGGTGGGATGGTACTACCTTAAGGACATTTACACAGACTAATTCCTTAGGGTAGGTAGATGACTCGTAGATACTTGCTCTAATTCAAAACAAATCAAAAACTTCTTTTCACACCGACACTTTGCAAAAAGCTTTCAAAAACAACTTTTCAAACACTCTTGAGGACTGATACAAGAGTCGATCTGAAATCTTTAAACGAAACTTTTTTCAAACCCACTCACCTTGAAAAGCAAACAAACAATTTTGAAAACACAAATGAGCAAGTATCTAAGAGCCCGTGGATAACCACAGATAGAAAGGGTGCTGACACCTTCCCTTTCTATAATCTACCTCCCGAACCGAGAACTAATCTCAATAAGGAATTTTTATGTGCTTTTGTCCTTTCCATTTGGAGAAAATAAAAGACGGTGGCGACTCTTGCTTCCGCGACATTTCGCGAACCAGCGTTAAACAGTCAGTTCCAGATCCACCGATCACAGAACTGGCGACTCTGCTGGGGACACTTTTAAAGTGAGGTGTACCTTAGGACTAAGATCACTGTGTTTTTAATTGCTTTGAGTTGTTTGCTTTAAATTGTGGGACTGTCTTGGGAGTTCTATAGATCCTAACCCGGATCTGGGGATACCTTCTTAGAAAGTAGCAACAAGGCTGTGAGGGAACTGTGCGGGTATACCGACATGGTTGAAACAGTCTGCTACGTTGATGTGGCACTTTGGTGTGTACCGGTAACCCTTGAGTTCAGTCAAGGAGAGTACGGGGCCTCCATGTGGTGTCGTGAAGCATCAACTGACCTTAGGGACCTTAATTGAACTATCTTGGCCTCTTTAGGGTAGTGAGATAACTGACTTTGGTGCAGTCCGAGGTTGGTTGATACTCGATACTACACTCAATTGAGGGTTGCTTTCCTGGAATATTTCGGTCGCCAGTTCAGTGGCTAAATCGAAACGATGAACAATGAAAGCAATCCAGTGATATTGGGACCCTTAGAACCCGGTTACTTCTAATAGGACAGGTTGATCCCACCAACTTCAAGAGGGTAATACCCAGACCCCATGCTGGCCTAAACTCTAAGGGCTTGTCTCGTGTGACTTGTGTGCCTTATCATGTTTGCCTTTGTAAATATTTGTGGTGTGTTTAATCATAGCATCATGACATCATACAGCATCATATGCATTGGCTAACCATTTCAGGGGTTCGAACCTTCATCTTTGTTCTTGTTTTGTAGGACATGGAAACTGTTCGCAGAAAGACAATTCAGATCAGCCTTGTAAGGATCCCTCCTCAGCTTAAGGAGCTTATATCCAGGATTCCCGAGAGCTCTTCATTCAGTGAGAGACATGGAAGACTCATCAGCTTGGTCAACACCAACATTGAGGAAGATATGATAAAGGTCCTGTTCCAGTTCTTTGACCCTCTGCATCACTGTTTCACTTTCCTGGATTATCAACTGGTGCCTACATTAGAAGAGTTCTCCCGACTTCTGAAGATCCCTATCCTTGATCAGATACCCTACAACGGTACGGAAAAAGAACCCAAACTTGAAGAGATTGATAAGGCCTTACACCTACAACCATCTGACCTTAAGGGACATTGGGAAGCTAGAAGTGGTATCAAAGGATTCTTAGCCAGGTTTCTGTTTGAAAAGGCCCAGGAATGTTGGAACTCCCTTGACCTACAAGCTTTTGAAGAAGTTGTGGCCCTCCTTGTCTATGGTTTGGTGTTGTTCCCTAACCCAGATCAGCTTATAGATATCAGTGCTGTCCAGATCTTCATGTCTAGAAATCCTATACCTACGTTGCTTGGGGGACATCCTTCACTCATGTTACACTCAAACCATGAGAAAAAGAGGTGTTCTTATGTGCTGCACTCCTCTCCTGGGAAGGTGGTTTATTTCGCACCTTCCGCAATCAGTTTTGAAGAATGAGCGGGGTTTGAGATGGTCACAACGATTGATGACTCTTACACATGCAGATATACATTGGTGTTCTCGGTCCAGAGAGGATGTCACTATCATTGATCGTTGCGGGGAGTACCCTAATGTCCCTTTACTTGGAATCAGAGGAGGTATTACTTACAACCCGTGCCAGACTTGGAGACAGTTTGGTTATGCTCGGAGGGAAGGCCCTCATGACATGTTAATTCCTGACATAGTTTTTGACTTCGACAACAATGCACAAGGACTTCACCAGAGATTTATCAGAGCTTGGAGGATGCCAAGTAGAATAGACAGCAAGACCCTGGGGCACAGGAATTCCATCCCGTTGGAGCCTTATCTCAAGTGGGTACACGCCCGCTCCCAGAAGTTAGAGATGCCTTATCCTCATGTTCTCCCTGTAGTCAAAGAGCCAGTCTTGGAAGGAGAGGTGTCCTACACCATTCAACATCCTGACATGCCCACGTCCTGGGAAGAGATGCAGAAGAGCTGGATCCAGCTTAAGGAAGAACGGAATTCTCTAGAAACCAGTCTACATGCTAGTGAAAAGAAGGTCCTGGAGCTCACCCGCCTATTGCACGAGGAGAGGAATCTCAACACCTACATTGCTCCGAAGAGGATGCGTAGTGTCTTTTGGGATTAATTTGCTTTTGTAATGTTTGCCCATGAGGCTTTGATGTATCAAACAATTATTTCCTTAATGATAACGTGTGTTCCTTTTTGTCTACAACAAATTTGAATTTTCGAACCCTTGAATGCATTGCATAAACATATATCATTCATCATGTGCATAGCAGGTACTCTTCTTTTCAGGTTGCTTACTGTTCTTCGTTGTTTATTTCAGCATCATGAACCCTGAATCATCTACCGAGCTGTCTATCAAGGCCCTTCAGGCGCAAAACGCACAATTTCAGGAGCTGATCATGGGTTTGGCTCAAGGTCAACAAGAGCTGAAGGCTATGCTCCTGAAGAAGAGTAAGAAGAAGAAGAGGACTGTGCTATTCAACACTGGGCGCAGACTCGGGAATACTTTGCAAAATGAAGCTGAGAGGACTACTCCATCTGTGGGGGAAGGTAGTCACCAAGGGAGAGAGGTCCCTAGTCCTGTGGTCTCTGACACTGAGACAGACTTCAACGACGAACAGTACCCTCCTGCTGAGGACCGGTACAAGCAACTGGAGGACAGGTTAAATTCCATGGAGATCCAGCGTGTGCTTGGACTGGATTTTGGACACTTGGGGTTATCTTCTGGGGTGGTAATTCCACACAAGTTCAAGGCGCCTGCCTTTGTGAAGTATGATGGGGCTTCCTGTCCCAAGATGCACCTCCGTTCTTATGTAAGGAAGATCCAGCCTTACACAGCAGACAAGAACTTATGGATCCACTTTTTCCAGGAGAGTCTTTCAGGGACTCACCTCGAATGGTTCTATCAGCTGGATGGAACCAACATTCGTAACTGGGAGGATCTGGCCACTGCTTTTTACAAGCAGTATCAATATAATTCCGACCTCGCTCCTACGCGTACCCAAGTCCAGGGTATGTCGCTAGGATCGGGAGAAGGTTTTAAGGAGTACGCACATAAATAGAGAGATCTGGCTGGCAGGGTGCAGCCACCATTGACAGACCGGGAGCTGGTGGATATGTTCCTGGGGACCCTATCTGGTCCATTTTTCAATCATCTCATTGGTAATTCCTCTGCTGGGTTTACTGATCTGATCCTGACTGGTGAGAGGATCGAGGCTGGTATAAAATCGGGGAAGATACAGAAGGTTGCCTCCTCAAATACTGAAAAGAAGCCCTTCAAGAAGGAGGCAAGTGCTATGTATGGTCCAAGAAGGCAAGACAAACCTGAACGCCGCCAAGCTGTCAACGCGGTGGTTATTTCTAAGCCTTCTACTGCTCCACAACAGTACAACCAACCCAGAGCTGAGAGGCCTAAACGGCAGTATACTCGGCTCAGCATGAATCTCTCTCAGATCTTGCCACAACTGTTATCAACCAACTTGGTGACTGTTAGAGAGGCCCCGAAGGTTGTGAACACTACATCCCCCAATACAACCCCAACGCCCGCTGCGCTTATCACTCCGATAGCCCGGGGCATTCTACTGATGACTGCTGGGCCTTAAGGAATAAGGTTCAAGACCTTATTGATGCTAAGGAGATACAGTTCGAGGAGCCCGAGAGGCCAAATGTTGTGACCGCTCCCATGCCCCAGCATGGAGTGAATGCTGTTGAGGAGGATTTGTATGTAGCTTCTGTGGATGATGTTGCTACTCCGCTACTGACTGTCAAGAGGAACCTGTTGCTAGCCGGTTTATTTCCGGGATGTAGCAAAGGTTGCCCTCTATGTGTTGCTTCCCCTGCTGGTTGTTCTTTGCTGAAATCAGGCGTCCAAAACCTGATGGATAGTAAAGAGATTTTGTTCAAAAAGACTGCTGTTCCTGCTGCCCCTGTTGAAGAAGTTTCAATTGTTACTATTTTTAACAACCCTTCCAAGGATCCTTCAAAGAAGCCTGTCCAAATTTTTCCTGTTCACAAGATTGCTCCCATCACCATTACTGCTCCGGGGCCCATCCCCTACAAGTCTGACAAGGCTGTCCCATGGCACTATGGGGTAAATGTTTATGTTCTGGGAGTGAAGCAAGAGTTCGATACTGATACTGGTGTCACCAACATCACTGGGCCTGCTAAGGTCACTCGTAGTGGAAGACTGTTCTCACCAGACATTGCTCCTCCGGTAATTCAGAGGCCTTTGATCATCACACCTGCCAGTGTGCCTGTCTCTTCCCCTAATCAAGTTTCCACCCTTGCTGCCGAGTCATCTGACGCTCGGGGCAAGGGGATTGCTGCTGATATGCCTGCCCGGACGGAGGCACCAAAGACCATTGTTGAGGCTTCCAAGCAGGAGATGGAAGAAATCCTCAAGATTATAAAGAAAAGTGATTTCAACATTGTCGAACAGCTGGGGCACACCCCCTCCAAAATCTCCATGCTATCACTACTGCTGTGTTCAGAGGCCCATGCCAAGGCCCTGATTGCTTTCTTAAAGACGGCTCACGTTCCTCAAGAAACGTCTACCGATCAATTCACCGACTGTGTGGCCAACCTAACTGCTGACAATGGTCTAGGTTTCTCTGATGCTGATCTGACGGCCAAGGGGAAGAACCATAATGATGCCCTGCATGTCTCCATTGAATGCAGGGGAACTACTCTTGCTCACGTGCTGGTTGACACTGGTTCTTCACTAAACGTGCTAGCTAAGAAGGCTTTGGACAGGCTGGACTGTGAGGGTCTAGAGCTCAAACCAAGTAACATTATTGTCCGGGCCTTTGACGGGTCCAAAAGAATGGTACATGGTGAGGTTGACATCCCAATCAGGGTTGGGTCACAGGTCTTTGATTCAAAATTCTATGTGATGGACATCCGTCCATCCTATTCTTGTTTGCTGGGTCGCCCGTGGATCCACAAGGCTGGAGCTGTGACCTCCACGTTGCATCAGAAGCTCAAGTACCCGGTCAGGGGGAAGATTGTAACAGTGCAAGGGGAAGAGGAATACATGGTCAGCCACCTCAACTCCTTCAGGTACGTGGAAATGGATGGGGAGTTCATTGAGACCCCCTTTCAACATTTTGAAGAGGTGCCACAAACATTGGCAGCATCAGAAGCAGTGGTTGAAGAGGTTTCTCCTTTGAAGATGGCCTCCTTAAAGGATGCCCGGGATGTGATTGAAAGAGGTGAATGTGCAAACTGGGGCAAGCTCCCTGATTTTACTCCTAAGACTAACAAGTTTGGGCTGGGTTTCACTGCAGAGGCTCAGAAAGCTGTGCGCAAAGCAAGGATTAGAAGACCTCCTGTGCTCATCACCAATCCCGGAGTAAATGCTGTTGGGGATGAAGACGAAGTGGAAGAATCCGAGTTTGACAGCTGGATCTACCCAACAACCAACGGTGGACCTAGAAACTGGACCGCAAAAGACTTTACACCCATAACTTTTGTCACCCAGTAATGAACTTCTTTGTTTTGGACTTGTAATAAACAATAATTTGAAACTTTATGGCATGGTGTCTTACCCGAGACACTGTGTTTTTATTTGTGAGGGCTTTTGTTTGTCACTGTCATATATCATAAATAAAAGCATTGGACGTTTTTCACATTTCAAATCTTGCGCTCCCTTCCTTTCTTTCCTTATATATTGCAAAACAGTTGTATTTACACACACTCACTCATACAGGTTTCAATCCACTCTGGATCTCGCTGGTGATGACTCTGCTACTGCCAGTTATGACTTCGAAAATCCAATCAACTTAGCCGAAGACGAAGGTGAAGATGATTGCGAAGTGCCTGGCGAGCTTGCAAGAATGTTACTCCAGGAAGAGAGGGCAATTCAACCACACGAAGAGCCGGTGGAAACAATAAATCTGGGTACTGATACAGATAAAAAGGAAGTCAAGATTGGTGCCAACCTAGAGCTCAGCGTGAAGCAACGGTTGACTCAGATGTTACATGATTATGTGGAGATCTTCGCCTGGTCCTACGAAGACATGCCTGGGTTGGATACCGACATTGTGGTCTATCATTTGCCTACCAAGGAAGACTGCCCTCCAGTAAAGCAAAAGGTCCGCCGTATGCGTCCAGAGATGTCTGAGAAGATCAAAGCTGAGGTTATGAAGCAGTTTGATGCCGGGTTTCTTGCAGTAACTTCTTACCCTCAGTGGGTTGCTAATGTGGTGCCGGTACCAAAGAAATATGGTAAGGTCAGAATGTGTGTCGATTATAGGGATATGAACAGGGCCAGCCCCAAAGATGATTTTACCCTACCTCACATTGACGTCCTGGTTGACAATACTGCTCAGCACAAGGTGTTCTCTTTCATGGATGGCTTCTCAGGTTACAATCAGATCAAGATGGCTCCTGAAGACATGGAAAAGACTACCTTTGTTACTCAGTGGGGCACCTTCTGCTATAAGGTCATGCCTTTTGGACTGAAGAATGCTGGGGCAACCTACAAACGTGCCATGGTTGCTTTATTTCATGACATGATCCATCATGAAATAGAAGTGTATGTCGACGACATGATTGCAAGGTCTCAAACAGAGGAGGAACATCTTGACCATCTGCAGAAGCTGTTTGACCGTCTGAAGTTGTATAAGCTGAGGTTGAACCCGAACAAGTGCACCTTCGGGGTAAGATCTAGAAAGTTGCTAGGCTTCGTTGTAAGTGATAAGGGCATTCAAGTGGACCCTTCCAAGGTTAAATCCATTCAAGAGATGCCAGTTCCTAAGACAGAGAAAGAGGTCAGAGGCTTTTTAGGACGCCTGAATTACATTGCTCGATTCATCTCACACCTAACTGCTACCTGTGAACCAATCTTCAAGCTGCTGAAGAAAGATCAGGTAGTACGTTGGAATGATGAATGTCAGGCCGCTTTTGACAGAATCAAAGAGTATCTCCAAGAACCACCCATTCTTATACCACCGATTGAAGGGAGACCTCTGATACTATACCTGACAGTACTTGACAACTCAATGGGGTGTGTGCTGGGGAAGCATGATGAGTCTGGCCGAAAAGAGCATGCCATTTATTACCTTAGCAAAAAGTTTACCGAATGTGAGACCCGA
This sequence comes from Vicia faba, assembly GCA_948472305.1. NCBI lineage: Eukaryota > Viridiplantae > Streptophyta > Magnoliopsida > Fabales > Fabaceae > Vicia > Vicia faba. Next base: position 467,691,255 of record OX451736.1, read on the forward strand.
TACTCACTGCTCGAGAAAACTTGCTGCGCTTTGGTATGGGCTGCTCGCCGGCTGAGACAATATATGCTGACTCACACTACTTTGTTGATTTCAAAGATGGATCCTATAAAGTACATATTTGAAAAGCCTGCTCTGTCTGGGAGAATAGCAAGATGGAAAATGATCTTGACAGAATATGACATCCAGTACACAACTCAGAAAGCCATCAAAGGAAGTGTATTGGCAGACCACTTGGCACATCAGGCAGTAGACGACTATCAGTCAATGAACTTCGAGTTTCCGGACGAAAGCATCATGATTGTGACTGATTGTGAAGTACCTGGACCGGATGAAGGACCTGAGGAAGGATCCCGATGGTCTATGCACTTTGACGGAGCCTCTAATGCTTTGGGTAACGGTATCGGCGCCGTAATCATATCCCCTCAAGGCACTCATACTCCACTCACTGCCCGACTGTGTTTCAACTGCACCAACAACATGGCGGAGTATGAGGCATGCATCATGGGTCTTCAAGCTGCGATCGACCTAAGGATCAAGTTTCTGAGTGTCTTCGGAGATTCCGCTCTCGTGATCAATCAGATCAAAGGGGAGTGGGATACGAAACATCCGAATCTTATTCCTTACAAGGAATGTGTGTTGACATTGATCCCCCACTTCACAGAGATAACTTTTGAACATTTTCCAAGAGAGGAGAATCAGCTGGCGAACGCGTTAGCTACGATGTCTTCCATGTTCAAAGTCAAATGGGACAATGAGGCTCCCCGGATCATCATCTGGAAACTGGACGAACCGACATACTGTTGTGATCTTGAGACTGAATTGGTGACTGAGAAGCCTTGGTACCATGAGGTGAAGAGATACTTGGAAGCTCAGGAATACCCTGAAGGTGCATCTGTCAACGATAAGAAGTTTCTGAGAAGGTTCGCAGCGAAGTTCTTTCTTAGCAATGGCATCCTGTATAAGCGAAACCATGATTCGACCTTACTGCGTTGTGTAGATAAGACTGAAGCAGAAAAGATCATGGCAGAGCTAGATGAAGGTACCTTCGGAACACATTCCAGTGGACACACTATGGAAAAGAAAATCCTTCGGGCAGGGTATTTCTGGTCCACAATGGAAGCCGACTGCTACCAACACTCTCGGACATGCCATAAATGCCAGATATATGCAGACAAGGTGCATGTTCCTCCAGTCCCTCTAAACGTCCTGACTGCACCTTGGCCTTTTGCAATGTGGGGCATTGATATGATCGGTGAGATCAGACCTACGGCATCCAACGGGCACCGCTTCATCTTGGTGGCGATTGATTACTTTACAAAATGGGTTGAGGCAGCTTCCTACGCTACAGTAACCAAGAATGTCGTGGCACGGTTCATTCGACACAATCTGATCTGTCGATACGGTGTCCCGGAAAGAATCATTACAGACAACGGTACCAATCTCAATAACAAGATGATCACTGAGCTCTACAAGCAATTTAAGATACAGCACCACAACTCTTCTCCTTACCGGCCGAAGATGAATGGGGCTGTAGAAGCAGCGAACAAGAATATCAAAAAGATTGTGCAGAAGATGACAATGACCTATAAAGATTGGCACGAGATGTTACCGTTCGCTCTACATGGGTACCGTACCTCAGCTAGGACGTCAACCGGGGCAACTCCTTTTTCCTTGGTCTACGGCATGGAGGCAGTCTTACCGATCGAAGTGCAGATACCCTCTCTTCGGATAATGAAGGATGCAGATCTGAGCAAAGATGATTGGATCCAGACACGACTTGATCAGCTAAACTTAATCGACGAAAAGAGACTTGCTGCTATTTGTCATGGTCAGACGTACCAAAAACGGATGATCAGGGCATTTAACAAAAAGGTTAGACCACAAGAATATCAAGTCGGGGATCTGGTAATAAAACGCATCATCCTTCCTCAGAGTGACCCAAGGGGCAAATGGACCCCTACGTACGAAGGGCCATTTGTGGTTAAACATGTGTTCTCAGGAGGAGCCATGATTCTGACCACCATGGATGGTGACGACCTTCCTCACCCCGCCAATGCAGACATAGTAAAAAGATACTACGCATAATAAAGACCCGCTAGGTTGACATACCTAGGCAAAAATTAGGGCTTCCCGGCGAACCAAAAGGGTTCGGGCAAAATGAAGGGATGAAATGAAAAAAAATCTGTACACCCGGCAAGTCGAAAACTTGAAAAGGCGGCTTGGGCAAAAATGGGTATCCCGGTGGACTGAAAACCCGAAAGGGCGGTCCAGGCAAAAGTTAGGGATAAAGCGTAATACTATGTCTCATTGGATCACCTTGCATCCAGAATCCGGTATCAACTATCAAGTTCAGACGGCATTGATCAATCAGCTTCATCTTCAGCTAGGTTATCAAGTGATGAGACGCTCGAAGATATAAAGGCGATAGCAGAGTTGGAACCCAGTGGGATTGTTCTTTTCACATAGCTGTTTTGTTTTCTTTGTACAAATTGTATAAACTCTTTTGTTCGGCGGCGTTCCCTTACTAGGACGCCAACCTCTTGTACATAAACGCCTATTTTACAGGCAATTCAAAAATCAATATAAATTCACTCTTCAGCTAGAATTGCCAACTGTTTTTTCCTTTTCTGTTTTGTTTTGCGAAGAACGTCCAAGGTTCAATTTGTGATATAAGCATTTGACAATAATTGCCAACTCATAAATGTTTGCATACGAAACAAAGGATTAATTACAGGTAACATTAGAAACAGGGGCAATAATGTTTGTCTAAGCGATCTAATTGTTCTGTCCACCAAGTTACCAAGGTGAGTTCAACTGAAGAACATAACCCGTATATCTTAACTCCCCAAAGAGTGAGCCAGCAAGTCAACATACTCTCCCCAAGCAGAGTTAGCCTACTCTATCAGCCTTAAGGAAGTTGGGTATCCCCAACAGATCTCAACATTCCCCAGCGCGATATACGAACATTCTTAACCAGCATCCCCGACAGTCTTGATCTAAGATTGTTCCCCGACGGTATACAGACATTCAGTGGAGCCACTTCCCCAGTATATCTCAAAACTTTCCCCAGGAGAGTCTAGTCTGAAGATTTCCCCAGGAAAGCTGAATCATCTCCCCAGCACGAAGCTTATCCCCAGTAGATTCTGGAAGCTTATCCCTCGCAGAGCACGAATGCATCCCCCGGACTTTTTATTTAAAGGTTATTTCCCCACCAGGATATAACTGGGTTATCCTCGGCCAAAAGCCACGGAAAAATCGTCCTCGGCGAAGTCTTCTTTTCCCCGGCGGAGTCTATTAAAACTTCCAACATAACAACGGTATCCCCAGCGAAGTTACTACCAACATCTCAGCAAAGTACCTCTCTTCCCACAGAGTATTGTTCTCCAGCAAGATCGCTAGATTAATTTTCCCCGCAGAGTAATCTCTTCATCAAGTTTATTCTCCAACGGAGTCATCTTCTCCTACCGGTATCCTTGCAGCCATCACTCCCCAGTGGAAACAGAGAATGCTATTCACATCAGCCCAGGATTTGACTTCCCGGCATCCGTCAAGGATTTATTTTCCTAAGACGAAAACATGCATTCATAAACCTCGCACCTTCATACGTTATAGCATGCATATACGCATCATGAACATATAATCTCATCACGTATGTCATACATCATGACATCACATACAACTAACGTTTTGTCTTTTCAGGACAAAAGTTAATACAAAGATAATTGCTATCAACTGTCGTGATTCCAGATCCGATTCCTGTATCTTGCCAGGGTGTATCTGTTGACGACTATAGTACCAGACTTGATTCCTGTATCCTGCCAGGGCACGTCTGAAGAGTTCGAAGATCCGATTCCTGTATCTTGCCAGGGTGTATCTGTTGACAACTACAGTACCAGACTCGATTCCTGTATCTTGCCAGGGCACGTCTGAAGAGTTCGAAGATCCGATTCCTGTATCTTTCCAGGGTGTATCTGTTGATGACTACAGTACCAGACTCGATTCCTGTATCTTGCCAGGGCACGTCTGAAGAGTTCGAAGATCCGATTCCTGTATCTTGCCAGGGTGTATCTGTTGACGACTACAATACCAGACTCGATTCCTGTATCTTGCCAGGGCACGTCTGAAGAGTTCGAAGATCCGATTCCTGTATCTTGCCAGGGTGTATCTGTTGACGACTACAGTACCAGACTCGATTCCTGTATCCTGCCAGGGCACGTCTGAAGAGTTCGAAGATCCAATTCCTGTATCTTGCCAGGGTGTATCTGTTGACGACTACAGTACCAGACTCGATTCCTGTATCCTGCCAGGGCACGTCTGAAGAGTTCGAAGATCCGATTCCTGTATCTTGCCAGGGTGTATCTGTTGACGACTACAGTACCAGACTCGATTCCTGTATTCTGCCAGGGCACGTCTGAAGAGTTCGAAGATTCGAATCCTGTATCTTGCCAGGGTGTATCTGTTGACGACTACATTTCCAGACTCAATTCCTGTATCCTTCCAGGGCACGTCTGAAGAGTTTAAAGATTCGATTCCTGTATCCAGCCAGGGCACGTCTACATAAAGAGTTTGAAAGTCAACTCCTGTAACAGACCAGGTAATTTTCTTTCTTTCTCAGGTACGCAAGTTCTCGCTAAGGAATCTCTTACGCGATTGACACCTCCCGATGGCATCTATAAGCCCATCCTCCTATCCCTTACAGTTCCAAATGGCATCTATAAGCCCATTCCCGACAAGGTTCTGTCACATCTCCAGATGGCATCTATAAGCCCATCCTCCAATCCACCATCTCTCCAAAATGGCATCTGTAAGCCCATTCCCGCTATCACACTGCTGATACTCAACTATGTGAGTGCAAATTTCTAGGCACTCTAGTGTTCAATCATCTTCCACCCTCAGATCACGAAAGGCACACACGCCAATCTACATCCTCAGGTCTAAGAAGATTGAACAGGGGCAACTGTTGTACCCCAAAATTTGCCCTCCCATAATCTTCAAAGTTATGACAAGCATCACCTCAAATGGTTCAAAGTCTACTCAAGGGCTACACAGTCAACCATCTTCCTAAGCCAGTCAAACTAGGGTTTTGGTTCTTGCAAGGAAGTTGAAGTTTTCAAGGGCTCAATCAAGTCTCCTATGCTCATACACATTGTCAAGCACCTACATGTCAAGTTTCAAGGCTCACAAGGTCAAGTTGCACAGTCAAAAACCCTAATTGCTCAACAGTCAACTGTAGGGGCAAAATGGTCATTTGGCAGTCAAAAGTCAAAATTTTTGGTCAACATCTTATTTTGAAGCCACAAACATCATTTGATCAATGCTTGATCATGATTCTCAAAGTATGGCTCAAAAAGTCTCAAGATGCAAAAGTTTCTATTTTTGGACAGCTGAAAAGTCAACTGTAACTTGACCAAGGAATAACTTTTTCATGGTTCATCAGAAAAATTCCATCCAATTCTCATCTTGAAGTGGAGTACATTTCCTACAACTCATCTTCACATTCCAAGTCCAAGAAATGCTCTCACAAAAAGTTATCAATTTCAACATTATAGGTCATTTTCAAAAGTCAACAAAAGGGGACTTTAAGTCAAAGACCATAACTTGAGATTGGTAAATCAAAATGACATGGGACCAAAGAAATTGGTTAGAGGACTTCAAGACCTTTCTAAAATGTCCAAGAACATGATCAAAGCTTAAAAATTGAGCAAGATATGCATTGGAGAAGTTGGGAAATTTTTGTGAAATGGCCAAAATCATTTACCCTTGAAACTTCATTTTTGACAAAAGGGGCCCACTTTTTCCATTTGAATCAGCTTGGCCATGCTTCCCACGTGTCCCACATTTTATTTCAAATTTAAAATTAATTTTTTCATTTTTATTTGATTTTATTGGATTTAATTCATTTTAAATCCTTTAAAATCAAATAAAAATCAAGAAGGTTAATTAAGGGACATATTTGGTTTTGATTAGCTTTGAATCATCATCATGCACATCCCATATTCGTGCCAAGGCCTAATCAAGCAAGAATTCAAAATTGGTACAAAGATGGAAAGTTTGTTAATGGAGGTTTATGGAAAATCTTATGTATGAATGCAAGGCTTCAAGGACCTTAATTCCAATTGAAATACATTACATAATGCATATACAAGTGATCAGACACAAGAACAAGACCTAAGCTGCGCCCAAACTCAGAAACACAAACTTGCATTTTTCTTAAAAAGCTCAAAACTGTTTTCATAGTTTCAGTGTGTTTCAGGACCTAAAAACTATTCCATAAGCTTGCTTACATTGCCAGGGATCTTTCCCAATCAAAATCAAGTCTCCATACAGCCAGAAACGGTAGAAATACGTTGCCCTGTTCGTAAATTTTTACCTATTCGTGTTTTTTTTCATGCCATATCAATACATTTTCATTATTGTTTTATACTAATATGTTGATTCTGAAGCTAATGGCATAATTTAATTGAAGAATGCTTGCATGTATGGAAAGTTACCATGAACGATGCCTAGGGTTTCAGGAACCTTGAATTGGGGTTTTATGCATAAGGCAAAATTAGTCAACCAAAATAGGACCATTGAACTCAGGACGTTCAGACGAAGCAATTGATCATATCGCGCCCTTTTTCTTTTTCACTATGGCCTATTCGCTATTTTTTTGCAGATGGTGTTTTGGGGGGGTTTAAAACCCCCGCTACCTCATTTTATTACAGGCACAATTGGAGACGAAGGCTAGCGTGGCTGATGGTCATTGGGGGGTTCATAATTCTGGCGCGTTTTTTTGTTTGTACACCACTAATTCTTGTTTTACGTTATATTGTTTATTTTCCATTTCATATCCAAAACGCGCTGATAGCTCAACTGGTAGGCATATGGTTTAGTAAACACTGGGACCTGGGTTCGAATCCCAGGTCCCCTCAAATTATTTCTATTATTTTGTTTAACCCTTTCCCATGCAGTGCACCCTTCAGTGATCCATCATACACCCAACGTTTGTGCTTGCCATGTGTCTCTAATGATCAATCTGAAGGCCATGATGTGAATTCCAAGGTACACCCTCAGTCAACCACACGCGCACAAGCATTGAAAAGTCAAAAAGGCCTCCTCCTGTTGGGCCAAATTACTGCAAATTCACCTCCAAAATTGGGGTCAACACCCCCCATTGGTTTGCATATTGTTTTCTTTCTTTTCATTTTTTTTATTTGTTTTATTTATTTTAATTAATTCATCAAAAACAATTTTCATAAAAAACCAAAAAAATCAGAAATCATAAAATAAAAATATGCTTTATTTATTTTTTTTATTCATTAATATTTTGTAAATAAATTCTAATAACCAAATTAGTTTAATTTTAGGTTTAATTTTAAAGTTTTTCTTTAATAAACTAAAAAACATAAAAATTAGATTTTTAACATTTCATTCTTTTTCTCAATAAATATTTTTTTTATATAATTATTATTATTAACCATTAATTATTTTTGTAAATACTTATAATTAAATAATTAATGTAAATTAGGTTAAACTTAAACAATTTTCTTTAATAAATTAAAAACAATTTAGAACTAGGGTTTTATGTAACTTTTAATTCCAATTAATTCTCTTTAATTTCATAAATCCAAAAACATAAAAAATAAGTTCTTTTTTTTCTCATTTAATAATTAAATCAATTTTCAATTTTAATTTCTTTAAAGGGTCCAACGCCCTCGCATTCGATTATAATTTCTTTTCGCGCATTTATTTTATTTCTTTTATGAATGTAATGTATTTGTCCCAAAGCCTTGTAATAGTTAATTAGGACATTTACTTTCCGTATTTTCATTCAAATCGGGTCTTGGTTTAATTTGGCGTTGTAGACCCGCGCCTTGTCATAGCGTAGGACCTTTATTTTCCGCATTTTAAATTCCCGCACCTTTTAATTGTTAATAATCACATGAAAGAATGTATGCTCAAATAAAATCAAAGCGTAGAACACCCAAATGCATGACAAAGACAAATAATAACTGAAAATGACACACAATTCACACACCACTCCTAGGGTACGCCTCACTGTTGCCTTGCCCCTCGAAACGTGGTCGTCGAGTACAGGACGTCTTAGTAAGTCCTTATGTCCATGAACATGGCATAAGGGTAGCTTCTAAGGTGTCCTATTGTTGCTCTGGTGATCACACTGTTTCCTTGCCCCTCGGAACGTGGTCGTCGAGTATAGGATATCTTAGTGAGTCCTTATGTTCCATTGATCTAGTTTCCTCGAATAAGTTGCCTCGGAACGGTCGCCTCAAAATAAAAAGATCAATGGCATAAGGGTAGCTTCTAAGGTATCTTACTATTGTCCGGTGACCACACTGTCCCTAACCCTCGAATTGACCCGAACACCTCCAACGGTGGTGCTACCTACCTCTCAATGGTGGGATGGTACTACCTTAAGGACATTTACACAGACTAATTCCTTAGGGTAGGTAGATGACTCGTAGATACTTGCTCTAATTCAAAACAAATCAAAAACTTCTTTTCACACCGACACTTTGCAAAAAGCTTTCAAAAACAACTTTTCAAACACTCTTGAGGACTGATACAAGAGTCGATCTGAAATCTTTAAACGAAACTTTTTTCAAACCCACTCACCTTGAAAAGCAAACAAACAATTTTGAAAACACAAATGAGCAAGTATCTAAGAGCCCGTGGATAACCACGGATAGAAAGGGTGCTAACACCTTCCCTTTCTAAAATCTACCTCCCGAACCGAGAACTAATCTCAATAAGGAATTTTTCTGTGCTTTTGTCCTTTCCATTTGGAGAAAATAAAAGACAGTGGCGACTCTTGCTTCCGCGACATTTCGCGAACCAGCGTTAAACAGTCAGTTCCAGATCCACCGATCACAACCTCAAACTACTACAATCATTGACAAAAACTCCTCTTCCCCAGTAGAAGTTGTCACTATCCCCAAAAAGTTGCTTCCAAGCCTGGAATATGACCAAATACCAGTTTAACTTTATTCTCCCCAAGTAAGTTAGCAGTTTAATCACCTCTTTTATCCCCAACCAGAATATACGAGAGTTAAATTCCCAAGTAGAGAAATGGATAACCAAGGTTTCTAGAGTCTCTTCCCTAAGCATAAATAACCATCCCCTGCAAATTTTACTCAAATAGAAAATAGGAATCCCCAACGAAGCATTCAAGCCAGAGTTAAAGGTACACATACTCTTCATCCACAACAACAGTCAAGGATTTATTTTTCCTAGACAAACATTTCACATTCATATGTCATAGCATATGTGTTGTACCCCAAAATTTTCCCTCTCATATTATCAAGATTTTCCCTCACAAGACCTCTTGGACTCAAGACCAGATTAGGGTTTGCTCAGCTCAAGACCTCTCCTTGCACTAATGACTTGAAATTAGGGTTTGAGTTTGCACAAGGATTTTTTGGACTTCCAATTCCTCATGTGACTTTCATGCTTCATGTTGGACCTCTAAGATTGCTCATACCAATTTTCAAGCCTTGAATCACATTTTTGCCCAGTCAATTGGACAGTTGACCTAAAAATCAGCTGTATTGAGGAAAAAGTCAACCATGGCCAATTTACAGTCAAACCTCATAATTTTTGATCCACATCAACATTTTATACTTATATGAACCATTTGATCAAGTTTGGACCACAACTCCTCAAGAAATTTGATCAGATCATCAAAAGGGCAAAAGGGTCAAAATTAGGGTTTTGACTAGAGAAGGGCAATTTATGATTTTTGACCTAGCCAATGACAAATTGGGTTCAAGCATGGTTTCAAGGACTCAATGGAATCATATTGACCTAATCACATAGTTCAAAAGATCTCAAATGCATTGGATTGACAGATGAATTTTCCAGTCAACTGATCAAAAATCAACTCTACACTGAAAAGTCAAACTTTGACTTTTTGGTCAAAATCAAGTGCCAAGGGTCATTTTTCATCAAGATGTGTCAAACCATGAAACTTGCTCACCAAGAAACCTAATTTTGAAAATTAGGGTTTAAGTTTGAAATTTTTCATACCTTAGAATTTTTCCAAGTTATGAAAATTTCTTATTTTTCCCCAACTTTTTCACCATGATGAAATTGGATTCAAACAAAACTTACAACATGAAAGTTGTAGTACTCCATGAAATCTACAACTTTGATTTACAAAGTTTTCCAAAAATATGCTTGGATATCAAGTTATGATTTTGTGAATAGGGGTTCATGAAACTTTTAACTTAGTGAAAATTTGCTCTAGTTTAGGCAGATTTTTGACCTATCTTCATGGCAACTTTTCAAATAGTTCCAAGAGGAATCTCAAAATTCATTTCAAATATGTATTGTATATCATGTTATAAGCTTTCCAAAATGTCTAAGAACTCTCCAAGATCATTTATGGTTAGGGAGAATCGAAGAAAAGAAAATGGCAATTTCTCACTTTTGTCCATGGCATTTTTCACATTGATACAAGTTGCAAATCTGTCCTAAGCATGTTTGTACTTGTTTTACAGGCCCTAACCCTTTCCACACTGCTTAATTTAATGCAAATACATTGTAAAATGGCCTTGTTCTTACCTTTATAGCTTTGTACAAAGGTTTAATCCAAAAATGGCATAAAGGTTACAATGCTACTTTGATAAAGCATACTTTTAGCAATTTTGTTTATCTTGAGCATTGAACATGATCTTTGGTTGTAAACAAGATCCATGAACATCAGGAAAAGTGTACCAACCCTCTACATCCCACGAGATAGCAAGTACGACCTTTGCCTTTGTCACTTCAACTTTTGCTTCAAAAGAAAGTAAGCTTGCAAAAAGTCCATAACTCTGGTATCTGATAAAAACAAGTCTTTGTATCATTTGAAACAAGTTCAGCATATTGTAACAAGCCAATACACGAGCTCATAGCATTGCAAACACCCTAAAACACCAAAATCACCACTTCTGCCCAAAATAGGGCAATCTTTGAAAATCACAAGCCAAAACATATTTCACTCGTGCGTTTTTCTTGAAACCACTTTAAATACATTCCATACATCACACTTAAATTGTCCAGGCCCTTATCTTGTAACTGTAACCTTTGTTTCAAGGATCACCATTTTCATTTTGAAGCTTTGCAGGTTGACTTCTACAGGGAGATTCAGGAAAGTTCAAGGCAAGCTTGGCGTTGGGAAAGCTTGAGGGAACTTCAAGCAAGCTTACACAACCTTCAGGCCTCACTAAAAGTTGCTACATTGCCATAACCAAACTCAACTGAACAAGGTAATTTTCAAAGTTCTATCTCCTTACTTAGGCATCATTAGGCTTAGGTTTGTGAAGCAAAAATGTAGTCTTTAATGTGCTTCAGCTGTACATATGCATAATTCTTATTTATATTAACTGAGCTAGGAGAATTTGGATGATGAACATGCTGAAAATTTTAGGTCAGAAATTAGGGGTGATAAAATTCTCTCTGATCTTTGAGAGTTAGGTCAAGTTCTTTATATCATTGAAATCGTGACTAAAAATGCTACAAGTTTCATGTTGCAAGATTTTGTTTTTATGCACGCAAGCAAGAGTTACAGTTTGAAGCAGGGCGCGCACATTTTTCTGTTCAGAGGACAGGGATGAAGTGAGATTGGGCCTGGGCCTGGCTTTTCTGACTATTCACACCATCCTTTTACTTTTTGCACCCCCTTGGCCCATTTGTTATATCTTGCATTTTTTTTATTTCCTTTATATTTTCTGATTTTATTTATTTTTTCTAAACATTTAAAAATCTCAAAAATATTTTCTTAATTTTTTGCATTTTATTTTATTATTTTTATTATTTTTTGGACATAAAAATAGTTTATTAAATAACAATACACTTTATTTTCTTAAATAGAATTTGTAAATAATATAAAAATATCATATATTTTTATTTTTACTATTTATACACTTAAAATAATATTTTCATACAATATTCGATTTTTTAACATTTTGTATATATTTCTTAATATTTCCTTGTACATAAATGAAATAAATAAATAATATAGCATATATTTTCTATTAAACAAAAATTAGGGTTTCCACCCCTTTCAAAAAAATAATCATTTTATTTTCTTATTTTTAGGATATAAATAAATTTATTTTCTCATACATAAAATAAATACAAAAAAACATTTCTTGCATATTTACATTTTATTGCATATTTAAATATTTGCTTATTTATTTATTTATTTATTTATTTATTTATTTATTTGTACAATAAATTCAATTTGGTTTTAATAGTTTTAGGGTTTTATTTTGAGCAATGTCCCCCTATTCAAAACTTGTACCCCCTTCCCATAGTATTGTTGTAATAATTTAGATTTACTTTACGCATTTTATTGCTTTCATATACCATGATAGTAAACTAGGGTTTTGTATGAAAAGACCAAAAATCAAAACAAATGAATGACCTAAATACAAGACAAAATGCATGAAAATGACAACACATTGCACACAAGCACCCCTAGAGTTTCACCCACTTTGTTGCCTTAAAATGACCATGGTATGTATGCTAGGTATCTTGGCAAAACAAAATCAATCAAAATAAAAAGATCATAGTCCCTCGATGACGCTATCAAAATGTTGCCTAAAAACAAATGATCTTAGTCTCTAAAACTTTCTAAGGTACTTGGCACCATTTCTATCATGGTCATACGATGACCCACACCCGTCCCGTTTAACATCCAAAGATAGGGTTGTTTACCAAATACAATGGTAAAACAACAATGTCAAAGGAATAAAATGTGTAGGAAAGACTTTTGAGTAGGGTAGACAACTCCTAGTTACTTGATCTCTTGCAAACCATCCTTGCTATTTTCAAATAAACACACACAATTTCAAAACATTTTCCAAACAAACTTTCAAACGTTGAAACATTTTTCAAAAGACAAACATCTTTGTATACATTCTTACAAACAATAATCATTACAAAGGTTGCCAAAACGATGGCCTCTTTTAAAAATACTTTCAAAACCACACAAAGCACCATTTCAAACAATTGAAAAGCAAAAGCAAGTGATCTAAAACAAGTAACTAAGAGCCCATGGAAAACCATGGATGAAAATGGTGCTAGCACCTTCCTTTTTCATAATCTACCCCCCGAACCCAAAAAAAATCTCAAAGGTCTTTCCTGTTCTTTTTTACCTTTCCTTTTGGATAAAATAAAAGTCGTTGGCAACTCTTGCTAAACCGAAATTTTGCGAACACAAACGCAAAACCTCAAGTCAGTTCTCCCACCGCATCACAGAACTGGCAACTCTGCTGGGGACATCATAAAAGTGGGGTTACCTTAGGGTTTTATATCACCTTTACATGCTTATCTTGCTTGACTTGTATGCTTTACACTTTGATTCTATTAGTTGGGTTTGAATCCCCTACCCGGATTTGGGAAACATTCATAGGTAAATAGCAATACGTTGTGGAAACTGTGCGGGGTATACCGGCATGGTCTAAGCAATAGCTATATTAGTGAGACATATTTATGGGTACCGGTAGCCTTTGAGTCAATCAAAGAGAATACGGGGCCGCTGAGTGATGTCATGACCAACTTGGCCTTTTAGGATGTATTGAGATGATCGACTTCGGTGCAGTCCGAAGTTGGTAGATACTCGATACTACACTCATTGAGGTTTGTTTTCTTGGAATATTTTGGTCGCCAGTAAAGTGGCTAAACTGAAACAATGAACACATAAAATAATCCAGTGATATTGAGCTCCTTAGAACCCGGTTACTATTTCTAGGACAGGTTGTGCCAACTAAACTTCAAGAGGGTACTTACCTATGAAACCCCATGCAAGCCTAAACTAAGAACTTGTGTGATTTGCTTGTACATATATACTTGTGCATAACATCATGGACATTATGAAACATCATATGCATCCACTAACCATTTCAAGGATTTTGGATCTTCATCTTTGTTCATGTTTTGTAGGTAATGGATTCACTTCGCAGGAAAACTATCCAGATCAACCTTGTAAGAATTCCTCCACAACTCAAGGAGCTAGCTTCAAGGATTCCTGAGAATTCTCCATTCACCGAGAGACATGGTCGTCTTCTCAACTTAGTCACTACCAACACTGAGGAGGATATGTTGAAAGTTCTCTTCCAGTTCTTTGATCCTTTACATCATTGCTTCACATTTCCTGACTACTAACTTGTGCCTACTTTGGAGGAATTTTCTCAACTCTTGAGGATTCCTATTCTCAATCAACTACCCTTCAACAGTACGGAAAGAGATCCAAAACCAGAAGAGATTGCTCAAGCCTTACACTTGCACTCCTCTGATGTCACAACACATTGGGAAAATAGAAGTGGTGCCAAAGGTTTCTTGTCAAAGTTTCTGTTTGAGAAGGCCCAAAGCTGCTGGAATTCATTGGATCTACAAGCTTTTGAGGAAATTTTAGCTCTTCTCATCTATGGGATGGTCTTGTTCCCTAACCCTGACCAACTCATAGATGTCAGTGCTGTCAAAATCTTCATGACTCGCAACCCAGTGCCTACATTGCTTGGGGATATCCTCCACTGTTTTCACACTCGAACAACAAGGAAAAGAGGTGTTCTCATGTGTTGTACTCCTCTACTAGAAAGATGGTTTATTTCTCATCTTCCCCAATCAGTTTTGAAGAATGAGCAAGGTCTGAGGTGGTCACAACGGTTGATGACCCTTACACATTCAGATATTCATCGGTGTTCTCGATCAAAAGAGAATGTCATCATCATTGACCGTTATGGGGAATTCCCTAATGTCCCTCTACTTGGCATTAGGGGAGGCATTACCTACAACCTTTTCTTGGCTCTGAGACAGTTTGGGTATGCCCGAAGGGATGACCCTCATGACATGCTGATTCCAGACTTGGTTTTTGACTTCGACAACGATGATCAAGGACTTCGACAAAGGTTCATCCGAGCTTGGAGGATGCCCAACAAGGTGGACAGTAAGACCTTGGGACACAAGAATTCCATCCCCCTTGAGCCTTACCTCAAGTGGGTAAGAACCCACGCCCAAAGTCTTATGATGCCTTACCCCTACATTCTCCCTGTGATTATAGAGCCTGTTATGGAAGGAGAGGTTCCATACACCCTCCTACATCCTGACATGCCAACATCACTCGAAGATTTACAAAGGAGTTGGATACAACTCAAGGGAGAGCGCGACACTTTCAAAGCCCAATTCTACGCAAGTGAGAAGAAGGTTTTGGAACTTACTCATCAACTTCACGAAGAGCAGACTCTCAACACCTACATTGCACCAAAGAGGATGCGCAATGTTTTTTTACCTTAGAATTTTGTATTATTTTGCCCATGGGGCATTGATGTACTAACAAATTCTATCTTATTAATATGACGTGTGTTTCTTTTTTGTTTAAAACAAATTTTAATTTCTGAATCCTTGAATACATTACATGAATACATATCATTCATCATATGCATAAACAGGTTTTCACACCAAGTTTCCTCATCTCTCTGCTGTTTATTTCAGCAAGATGGATATTGAACAAATGGTCAAAGACTTACAAGCTTAGAATGCACAGTTTCAACAGCTACTTCTGACCTTGGCTAAGAGGCAGGAGGAGCTCAAGACTCTACTAGAAAAGGAAAAAGAGAAAAAGAAAAAAGAAGAGAGCTGGTGTGGCTACCTTGGGCAGAAGGTTTGAAGGACAAGCCAGACGGACTTTGGATTTCCCCTCAACATCTGATGAAGGGGTAGGAAAAAGAAAGGGAGCTGCAGTACCATCTGATTCTGAGGAAGAAGAAGAAAAAGAGGATAAAGACTATTCTAAACAGCAGTACCCTCCTGCAGATGACAAATACAAGAACTTGGAAGAGCGTCTAGCTGCCATGGAGATACAGAGAGTGCCTGGGCTGGACTTCGAAGAGTTAGGGCTGGTTTCTGGAATTGTGATCCCTCATAAATTCAAAGTACCTCTATTTTCTAAGTACGATGGGTTATCTTGACCCAAGATGCACCTGCGATCTTATGTCAGGAAAATTCAACTACATTCTTCTGACAAAGACCTGTGGGTCCATTTCTTCCAGGACAGTCTTTCGGGAACGCAACTGGATTGGTTTTACCAGTTGGAGAGGTCTGATGTGCATAATTGGGAGGATTTGGCTTCCGCCTTCTACAAACAGTATCAATACAATACAGACTTAGCACCAACCCGTACTCAATTACAGAGCATGGGCATGGTCTCAAATGAAGGCTTCAAAGAGTATGCCCAGAAATGGAGAGAATTGGCGGGACGAGTACAAACACCTTTATCAGAAAGAGAGCTTGTGGATATGTTCTTGGGGACTCTGTCAGGTCCTTTCTTTAATCACCTGATTGGAAGTTCGTCTGCGGGGTTCACTGAGTTGATTCTAACTGGCGAGAGAGTTGAAGCCGACATAAAAAGCGAGAAAATTCAAAAAGATGCATCTGCTTCCGCTGCCATCAAAAAGAATTTTCTAGAAAAGAAAGAAGTATCAGCTGTCTACTCCCAAAGAGGTCAAGGAAGAGTTGAGCATCGGCCAGCGGTGGGGGCCGTAATGATTCAGAAGTCTGCAACTGATCAACCCAGAAGAAATCAACCAAGAACCAACCAAGCAAGGGTGGAAAGGCCCGTACGGAAATTCACCCAGATTAACATGACTCCTGCTCAGGTACTACTCCATCTCTTGAAGTTAAACCTTGCCAGTCTAAAAGATTCCCCGAAGAATCCGAATATCGCTTCTCCTTACTACCATTCGAACGCCAAGTGTGCTCATTATTCAGGGAGTATAGGGCACTACACCAACAATTGTTGGGCCCTCAAGAATAAGATTCAGGATTTAATAGACGCTAAAGAAGTTGAATTCGACGCCCCTGAAAAGCCGAATGTAATCTCTGCTCCAATGCCGAAGCATGGCCACAATGCCCATGTTGTTGAAGAAGATCTTTTTGTTGCTACTGTTGATGATTTGATGACTCCGCTACCAATAATCAAGTTAAATTTACTAAAGGCTGGGATTTTCCCAGGTTGTGAAGAAGATTGCTGCCTTTGTTCATCCTTACCAACCGGATGTCCATTGTTGAAGTTAGGCATCCAGCGCCTAATGGATAACCAAGAAATCCTTTTTGAAAAGACTCCTGTTACACCGACTCCTGTCAATGATGTTTCAATAATAACCATATCCTCCAATCTTTCCAAGGTCTCCAAAAGACCGATTAAGATTACATACGCTCCGAAGACTGCACCTTTGAAGATAACCATGCTCGGGCCCGTCCCGTACAAGTCCGACAAATCAATACCGTGGAACTACGGTGGAGAAATCTACTACCACAGTGTTAAACAAATTGATTCAACTAAAGAGAGTTCTGATGAAGAGACTTCCGACATTGGAAACATTGCTGGAACGAGCAAAATCACCCGCAGTGGAAGAATTTTCTCTCCAGAGATTGCCCTTCCAAAGGCAATCTTTGGACCCTCAGCTGCTCCTAAGGTTACCACTGCACTGGTAAACATATATGCGAGAACTCCAATCATTGAAGAAGTTGTAACTCCTGTGGTTGTCCCCTCTGCTGCTGCTGATGATAGAGGGAAAAGGATCCAAGAAGAGCCCGCCAAGACGAGGGCTCAGTCGTTGATCGTCCCTGAAACCTCTCAAAAAGAAATGGAAGAGATTTTGAAAATAATCAAGAAAAGCGATTATGATGTTGTGGAACAACTGGGGCAAACCCCCTCAAAGATCTCTATGTTGGCCCTGCTGCTTTGTTCAGAAGCTCATGCCAAAGCTTTGATAAGATTCTTGAAGACGGCCTACGTTCCACAGGAAACCTTCGTGGATTAGTTCCAGGAATGTGTAGCTAGCCTAACAGCTGACAATGGTTTAGGATTCTCCGATGATGATCTAAAAATCAAAGGGAGAAAATATAATGACGCTTTGCATATCTCGGTGGAATGCAGAGGGACTACTCTAGCACACGTACTGGTAGACACTGGTTCATCGCTGAACGTCTTGCCAAAGAAAGCCTTGGATATACTGGATTGTGAAGGCTTAACCCTGAAACCCAGCAATATCATTGTCAAAGCCTTTGATGGTTCTAAGAGGATGGTCCACGGGGAGGTGAACATCCCGATTAAAGTGGGAACTGAAACCTTCAACTCCACATTCTACGTGATGGACATCCGTCCTTCCTATTCTTGCTTGTTGGGAAGACCCTGGATTCACAATGCTGGAGCCGTCACTTCCACTCTGCATAAAATGCTCAAGTACCCTGTCCAGGGGAAAATTATAACTGTTCACAGCAAAGAGGAATACATGATAAGCCATCTAAATTCTTTCCGCTATGTTGAATTGGATGGCGAGTTCATCGAAACCCCTTTTAAGCATTTTGAAGAGGTAGCTCAGGAGATTTTGGCAACCAAGACAATGTCTTCTATACCCATGATTATCATACCTCCGCCTCGGATGTCATCTCTCAAAGATGCAAAGGCTATGATTGAAGAAGGAGGAAGCACAATCTGGGGGAAGCTTCCCGACTTTCCTTTCAAATCAGATAAATTCGGCTCGGGGTTCACTTCTTCTGCTCAAAAGGCTGTACGCCGCTCCCGTGCTGGAGGGCCACCAGTGAAGATCACCCATCATGGAGTCAATGCTTTGGAGGATAGTGAAGAGGAGAGCAACTTGGAAGATTGGATTTTCCCTACTATTGACGGAGGACTGTGCAATTGGGAAGCAAAAGACTTTGTTCCGATTACTTTCATACCGCAGTAATTTATCTTTCAAACATTTCTGTTGGTTTGTAATAATTCTCAAACAATTCGTACACTTTTAACCTTGTGCATTACCCGAGACACATAGGTCCATTTGTAAGGGTTTGATTTTTCATCTTCATATACCATTTTAATCATGGACGTTTTCACATATAAACTTTTGTGTTCATTGTCTTTCTTTTTACATTTTATTTGTTTAAAGGTGGCTATCCCTTACACACACCCACACTTACAAATGCAGGTACCCTTCCATCCAGGATTCCATGGGTAACAATTTTGCTATGGCCTTGAGTGACTCTGAAGATCTGGTCTACCACGCCGAATACGAAGGTGAGGAAGATTGTGAGGTGCCAGGAGAATTGGCTAGACTGCTACAACAGGAAGAAAGTGCTATTCTACCTCATGAGGAGCTGTTAGGGACAATCAACTTGGGAACTGAGGAAGACAGAAAAGAAGTCATAGTGGGTGCCAACCTAGAGCCAAGTGTCAAGGAGCGTTTAATTCAGCTGTTAAATGAATATGTTGAGATCTTCTCCTGGTCATACGAAGACATGTCGGGTCTCGATACAGATATTATGGTACACCATCTACCCACAAGAGAAGACTGTCCACCAGTGAAACAAAAGGTCCGCCGCATGAGGCCCGACATGTCAGAAAAGATCAAAGCCGAAGTTATGAAGCAGTTCAATGCTGGATTTCTTGCTGTTACCTCCTATCAACAATGGGTTGCTAACATTGTGCCCATGCCTAAGAAGGACAATAAAGTAAGAATGTGCGTGGATTATAGAGACTTAAACAGGGATAGCCCTAAAGATGACTTTCCACTTCCGCACATTGAGATCTTGGTTGACAACACAACTCATCACAAGGTATTTTCTTTCATGGACAGATTTTCAAGTTACAACCAGATCAAAATGGCACCTGAAGACATGGAGAAAACTACTTTTGTTACACAGTGGGGTACATTCATCTACAAAGTGATGCCATTCGGACTAAAGAATTCCGGGGCAACCTATCAGCGCGCCATGGTAGCTTTGTTTCATGATATGATACATCATGAGATAGAGGTCTACATAGATGATATGATAGCCCGTTCATAAACTTAAGAAGAACACCTCGACCACTTGCAAAAGCTGTTTGTCAGGTTGAAGGAGTACAAGCTCAGACTGAACCCGAACAAGTGCACTTTCGGAGTCAGGTCCGGTAAACTCTTGGGTTTCATTGTCAGCAACAAGGGCATCGAGGTTGATCCTGCCAAAGTCAAAGCTATACAAGAAATGCCCGCCCCTCGCACTGAGAAGGAGGTTAGAGGTTTCTTGGGACGCCTAAACTACATTGCAAGGTTCATTTCTCACCTAACATCTACCTGTGAGCCAATCTTCAAGCTGTTGAAGAAAGATCAGGTAGTTAAATGGAATGATGACTGCCAAATTGCTTTCGATAAAATCAAGGAGTATTTGCTAGAACCTCCTATCTTAATGCCACTCGTCGAAGGAAGACCGCTAATCATGTATCTGATTGTCTTAGAGAATTCAATGGGGTGCGTACTGGGCCAACATGACGAGTCTGGCCGAAAAGAGCATGCCATTTATTACCTTAGAAAAAAGTTTACCGACTGTGAGACTCGATACTGACTGCTCGAGAAAACTTGTTGCGCTTTGGTATGGGCTGCTCGCCGGCTAAGGCAGTATATGTTGACTCATACCACTTTGCTGATATCTAAGATGGATCCGATCAAGTACATCTTTGAGAAGCCCAATTTATCTGGAAGAATAGCTAGATGGCAGATGATCCTAACGGAATACGATATACAGTACATAACCCAAAAAGCTATAAAGGGGAGTGTGTTAGCTGACCATCTGGCTCATCAAGCTGTCGAAGATTACCAATCCATGAAGTTCGACTTCCCCGACGAAGACATTATGACATTGGACAACGTTGAAGATCACAGACCATATGACGGACCTGAATAAGGATCCCGATGGACCATGTACTTTGATGGGGCTTCTAATGCACTTGGCAACGGTATCGATGCGGTACTCATCTCTCCAGAAGGTTTCCATACACCTTTCACCACCAGACTTTGCTTTAATTGCACCAACAACATGGCCGAGTATGAAGCTTGTATCTTCGGACTCAAGGCTGCCATAGACTTGGGAATCAAATCCTTAGATGTGTTTGGGGACTCAGCTTTGGTCATCAGTCAGATTAAAGGAGAGTGGGATACTAAACATCCAAACCTCATCCCTTACAAAGAACATGTCTTAACATTGTTACCACATTTCGAGCAGATTACCTTTGAGCACTTCCCGCGAGAAGAAAATCAGCTAGCAGATGCTCTAGCTACAATGTCATCCATGTTTAAACTTAACTAGGATAATGAGGCTCCCCAAATCAACATTGAACGGATGGACGAACCTGCACATTGTCACGAGATTAATACCGAAGAAGTAGTGGACCGACCTTGGTTTCACGAAGTAAAAAGGTATCTCGAGGCTTAGGAATACCCTGAAGGAGCTTCAGTCAATGACAAAAAGTTCTTGACGACATTCTTAGCTAAGTTCTTCCTGAGAAATGGTATCCTGTACAAGCGCAATCATGATTACATTCTGCTCCGTTGTGTGGACAAGATTGAAGCTGAACAGATCATGGCTGAACTGCACAATGGTACCTTTGGCACTCACTCTAGTGGGCACACGATGGCTAAGAAGATTCTACGGGCAGGCTATTACTGGTATACCATGGAAGCTGACTGCTATCAACATTCTAGGACTTGTCACAAATGTCAAATCTATGCGGACAAGGTACATATACCTCCAGTTCTCTCTCAATGTCTTAACAGCTCCTTGGCCATTCTCTATGTGGGGAATCAACATCATTGGAGAGATCAAGCCTACAACCTCCAATGGACACCACTTCATCCTGGTGGCCATTGATTACTTCAACAAGTGGGTCGAAACAGCTTCCTTCGCATCTGTTACTAAGAATGTTGTTGCCCGCTTCATCAAGCAGAATCTCATTTGCCGATACGGTATCCTTGAAAGGATCATCACTGACAACAATACAAACCTTAACAATACTATGATCATCGCTTTGTGCGAGCAGTTCTAGATTCAACATCACAATTCATCTCCCTATCGGCCCAAGATAAACGGTGCTGTCGAAGCTGCGAACAAAAATATCAAGAAGATGATACAAAAGATGACGGTCACCTACAAGGACTGGCATGAAATGTTACCGTTTGCTCTTCACGGGTACCGTACCATGGCATGCACATCAACTGGGGCAACACCCTATTCCTTGGTATATGGTATGGAAGCTGTTTTACCTATCGAGGTTCAGATTCCCTCCTTGAGAATCATGAAGGATGCTGGTTTGAGTGAAGACGATTGGATTCAGACCCGACTTGATCAACTTAACTTGATTGACGAGAAACGACTTACTGCTGTTTGCCACAATCAGACGTACCAAAAACGGATGATCAAAGCTTTCAACAAGAAAGTCAGACGCCAGGTGTATCAAGTCGGGGATCTTGTAATCAAGCGGATCATCTTGCCGCAAAGTGATCCCAGGGGAAAATGGACTCCTACTTACGAAGGACCATTTATGATCAAAAACATATTTTCTGGTGGGGCAATGATCTTAACCACCATGGCCGGCGACGACCTGCCGCACCCTGCGAATGCAGACATATTCAAAAGATACTACGCATAAATGACCCGCTAGGTTGACACACCTAGGCAAAAAAGGGCATCCCGGTGAATCGAAAACCCGAAAGGGCGGTTCAGGAAAAAGTTAGGGACAAATAAAAAAAATCTGTACACCCGACAAGTTGAAAACCCGAAAGGGCGACTTGGGCAAAAAAGGGTTTCCCGGTGGATCGAAAACCCGAAAGGGCGGTTCAGGAAAAAGTTAGGGAATTAAAGCGTATGACTATGTATCGTCGGATCACTTTAAAGACAATCTCTTCACGGACAAGCTCCGGGCTTTTGATCAACTCAATCATCTTCGGACAAAGCAATGAATGGACAAGATATTCAGAGTTACGAAGGCTATAGCAGAATGGGAACCCCATGGAATTTTCACACATAGCCATCTTTCTTTGTATAAGTTTTTCTCATTTTTATGACAACATTCTCTTACTAGGATGTCTGTCTCCTTTGTACAAAATACTTACACAAAGTTAATACAAAGATACTTCAAAGTGCAGAAAACAATTTGCCTTTTTTTCTTTTTTTATACTTGTGTTTTATTTGAAAACGTCCAATGATTTATTAATGAGCATATGCATTTGAATATAATCACATGTTTACAAATAAAAGAAATGGGAAAGAATAATTACTGACATGTTGAAAGTATAGGAAAACGTCTTTGGACTATTCCAAGAGAAATCCCCTGCAGTATATCATCTAGATCCCTAGCGGAGCATAAACCTTGAAATACATATCCCCAGCGGAGTTATAATTTCTAACCCTTATTTCCCATCAAAGTTAAAACTTCAAATTCCCAATCCTCGACGGAGTAAAAAAACTTTGAACTACAGACCCTCAGCGGAGATGAAACCTTCTTCCCCAGTCAAGTCAAGACTATCAATCCCCATCGGGAACCATTCAATTTTTCCCCAAATTCCCTAACAAGTTATCTTAAAATCTGAGAATCAACCAGATAACAGTTAACTTTTATCCCCAAACCTAGGATAATTCCCCAGTAGAGTGACATACAATCCAAACTCCTGAACTTTTTCCAAACAGGAATAAACTTTTTCCCCCAGAGACCTGAACTTACTCTCCAGCAGTAAGCCTTTTTCCCCACAGAGTTTTTACTCCCCAACAAAATGAAGATTCTCATTCTTGATTCCCCAAGTGAAGTTGCCAGAGTCTTCTTTACCCCCCAGCATGAACTTGTCAAAATTTTATTCCCCTGCAGATCGAAGATTCTCATTCTTGGTTCCCCGCAGAAATCATCAGAGTTTTCCCTATTCCCAACCGAGTAAGGATTCCCTTTGGGTAACCCCCAGTAGAAGTCTTCAAAGTTCTCGGGATTCCCCAAGCAGATTGCTCAAGCAGTTTGACATTACTCTCACAACAGATTTTGTCATTACTCCAACTTCAAGACATGAAGTATTCTCATATCCCCACAGAAGTTATCAAAATTTTTGAATCTCCAGCAGCAGTCAAGGATTTATTTTCCCCGACAGCAGTCAAGGTTTCATTATCCCCAGCTATCAAGCAAGACAGCAAATCAGCTTACATGCGCATACATTACATTCATATATCATAAACATTGATAAAACATATTTTATTGCATCATAAATTTCATGCAACATAACTTTGTGTTTCAACTAACATTTTACCCTTTTCAGGATAAGATTAACAACTATCTTTAACAAATATTCAAAGATTTCAGATAGAGTACGGATACACTCCAGACATGGAAGTCATTCTGTTACTCATTCAGATCTCTTATTCAGATACAGTACGGATACACTCCAGACACGGAAGTCATTCTGTTACTCATTCAGAATTCAAGGTCAAGATATAGTCCAGATACGCTCCAGACTCGGAAGCCATTTTATTACTCATTCAGACTTCAACATTCAGATTCCAACTAATCAGATACATATTAGATACGCTGCAGACACGGAAGCCATTCTATTTCTCATTCAGATTCAGCTATCAAATTAAAGTTCAGATACACTCTAGACAAGGAAGTCATTCTGCTACTTATTCAGATACAGTCCAGATACGCCCCAGACGCGGTTGCCATTCTGTCACTTATTCTGACTTTTTCCCCAGCTCAGATACACTCCGAACATGGAAGTCATTCTGTCACCTATTAAATATACAGTCCAGATACGCTCCAGACACGGAAGCCATTCTGTCACTCATTCAAATTCAAATCTCCAGATACAACTCAGATACGTTCCAGATACGAATACCATTCTGATGTTCATTCTCCTGATTTACAACAAACATTCTTGGATGGCATCTGCAAGCCCATCTCCAACAAGATTCTATCATCTCCAAATGGCATCTTTAAGCCCATTTCCTCAACAACATTTTGACGAGTGCAAATTTACGGGCACTCTAGTGTCCAATCATCTTTTACCTTCGAGTCACGAACGACAAACTCGCCAATCTAACTCTTCAGGTTGAAGAAGATTGAACAGGGGCAGCTGTTGTACCCCCAAAATTTTCCCTCTAATATTATCAAGATTTTCCCTCACAAGACCTCTTGGACTCAAGACCAGATTAGGGTTTGCTCAGCTCAAGACCTCTCATTGCACTGATGACTTGAAATTAGGGTTTGAGTTTGCACAGAGATTTTTTGGACTTCCAATGCCTCACGTGACTTTCATGCTTTATGTTGGACCTCTAAGATTGCTCATACCAAGTTTCAAGCCTTGAATCACATTTTTGCCCAGTCAATTGGACAGTTGATCTAAAAATCAACTATATTGAGGAAAAAGTCAACCATGGCCAATTTACAGTCAAACCTCATAATTTTTGATCCACATCAACATTTTATACTTATATGAACCATTTGATCAAGTTTGGACCATAACTCCTCAAGAAATTTGATCAGATCATCAAAATGGCAAAATGGTCAAAATTAGGGTTTTGACTGGAGAAGGGCAATTTCTGATTTTTGACCTAGCCAATGACAAATTGGGTTCAAGCATCGTTTCAAGGACTCAATGGCATCATCTTGACCTAATCACATAGTTCAAAAGATCTCAAATGCATTGGATTGACAAATGAATTTTCCAGTCAACTGATCAAAAATCAACTGTACACTGATAAATGCTACAGGTTCTTTATATCATTGAAATCGTGACTAAAAATGCTACAAGTTTCATGTTGCAAGATTTTGTTTTTATGCATGCATGCAAGAGTTACAGTTTGAAGTAGGGCGCGCGCGTTTTTCTGTTCAGAGGACAGGGATGAAGTGAGATTGGGCCTGGGCCTGGCTTTTCTGACTATTCACACCATCCTTTTACTTTTTGCACCCCCTTGGCCCATTTGTTATATCTTGCATTTTTTTTATTTCCTTTATATTTTCTGACTTTATTTATTTTTTCTAAACATTTAAAAATCTCAAAAATATTTTCTTAATTTTTTGCATTTTATTTTATTATTTTTATTATTTTTTGGACATAAAAATAGATTATTAAATAACTATACACTTTATTTTCTTAAATAGAATTTGTAAATAATATAAAAATATCATATATTTTTATTTTTATTATTTCTACACTTAAAATAATATTTTCATACAATATTCAATTTTTTAACATTTTGTATATATTTTTTATTATTTCCTTGTACATAAATGAAATAAATAAATAATATAGCATATATTTTCTATTAAACAAAAATTAGAGTTTCCACCCCTTTCAAAAAATAATCATTTTATTTTCTTATTTTTAGGATATAAATAAATTTATTTTCTCATACATAAAATAAATACAAAAAAACATTTCTTGCATATTTACATTTTATTGCATATTTAAATATTTGCTTATTTATTTATTTATTTATTTGTACAATAAATTCAATTTGGTTGTAATAGTTTTAGGGTTTTATTTTGAGCAATGTCCCTCTATTCAAAACTTGTACCCCCTTCCCATAATATTGTTGTAATAGTTTAGATTTACTTTACGCATTTTATTGCTTTCATATACCATGATAGTAAACTAGGGTTTTGTATGAAAAGACCAAAAATCAAAACAAATAGCATGACCTAAATACAAGACAAAATGCATGAAAATGACAACACATTCCACACAAGCACCCCTAAGGTTTCACCCACTTTGTTGCCTTAAAATGGCCATGGTGTGCATGCTAGGTATCTTGGCAAAACAAAATCAATCAAAACAAAAAGATCATAGTCCATCGATGACGCTATCAAAATGTTGCCTAAAAACAAATGATATTAATCCCTAAAACTTGCTAAGGTACTTGGCACCATTGCTATCATGGTCATACGATGACCGACACCCGTCCCGTTTAACATCCAAAGATAGGGTTGTTTACCAAATGCAATGGTAAAACAACAATGTCAGAGGAATAAAAATGTGTAGGAAAGACTTTTGAGTAGGGTAGACAACTCCTAGTTACTTGATCTCTTGCAAACCATCCTTGCTATTTTCAAACAAACACACATATTTTCAAAACATTTTCCAAACAAACTTTCAAACATTGAAACATTTTTCAAAAGACAAACATCTTTGTATACATTCTTACAAACAAGAATCATTACAAAGGTTGCCAAAACGATGGCCTCTTTTCAAAATACTTTCAAAACCACACAAAGCACCATTTCAAAAAATTGAAAAGCAAAAGCAAGTGATCTAAAACAAGTAACTAAGAGCCCATGGAAAACCATGGATGAAAAGGGTGCTAGCACATTCCCTTTTCATAATCTACCCCCTGAACCCAAAAACAATCTCAAAGGACTTTCCTGTGCTTTTTTACCTTTCCTTTTGGATAAAATAAAATTCGATGGCGACTCTTGCTAAACCGAAACATTTGCGAACACAAACACAAAACCTCAAGTCAGTTCTCCCACCGTATCACAATATGCATACGAAATGTATATAGCACAATCTCATTTATTTTGAGAAAATCATTACGCAATGCATTTCATACATCACGACATTGCATACAACTAACTCTTTATCTTTTCAGGTAAAAGTTCTAAACCAAACAAATATCATCAACATTTAACAAATAGGTCAGAGATTAATTCCCGAAACAAGCCGAGATAACTCTCTCTACGACCAATAAAAAGCATGTTCCAAATTAATACTTGAAACAAGACAGGACAACTATCTGGATGACCGGCCACCAATTAATACCTGAAATAAGACAAGACAACTATCTGTGAACAATCAATTGTAGGTTAATACTTGAAACAAGATAGGACAACTATCTACATGAACATATTGAAGATTAACTCCCGAAACTTGACGGGGAAACTATCTTTCTTTCTATTTGGTTTGATAAAGATCAATTCCCGAAATAGGACGGGGCGACTATCTTTATCACCAAGTGGTATGAACTCCTGAAACAGGACATGTTTACCAACAAACTGATTGTAGATCAATTCCCGAAATAGGACGGGGTGACTATCTACAAGACCTCTACTGGTTCAGTCAAAATCGACCAATAATTTATCCTGATTCCATTCCGGTAGACAATTTCTTCAGTTAAATCGACCATAAGATTTATTCTGATTTGTGTCCAGTTAAAGAGTATTCAAGACCTCTACTGTTTCAGATTAAATCGACCAAAAGATTTATTCTGATACTTCTTCTAGTAGACACTCTCTGGTTCAATTAAATCAACCAAAATATTTATTATGATATTTCTCTCAGAAGACCTTTTCTGGCTCAGATTAAATCGACCAAAGATTTATTCTAATACTTCTCCTAGTTAAAGTCGAGCTTTAGACTTAGTCTAATTTCTCTATCAATAGTCACCTCTGGATGGCATCTATAAGACCATCTCCGACGATTTTCAACCACCTATGATGGAATCTATAAGCCCATCTCCGACAATATTCTGTCACTCTCCAAATGGCATCTTTAAGTTCATTCCTGGTATGATCAACCAATAGTGTTACTTCTTGAACAAGCGAGTGAAAATTTCTAGGCACTTAAGTGTTCAATCATCTTTTACCTTCAAGTCACGAATGACGGACATGCCAATCTAACTCTTCAGGTTCAAAAAGATTGAACAAGGACAATTGTTGTACCCCAAAATTTTTCTCTCCCATTTTTCATTCAAGACGTTCTCCTAGGGTTTCTCAAATGCTCAAGAGGGCTCAAGAATTAATCAGGCGAATTCTCCTCCTAAGCAATGCATCCACAACTAGGGTTTTGTATTTCTCAAGGAAGGTTGAGTTTCTAAGATCTCAAGTGGCTTTCATGGTGGTTCATATGTATTCAAGAATGTTCATATAAAATCTCATGCCTTGTATCACAAGTTCGCTCAGTCAATTGCTTAGATGATCGAAAATTTATTGTATTGACCAAAAAGTTGACATTTTAAAGATCAAGTTCAAACGATTGTAACTTCTTTGATATTAGATATTTTTGAGTGTTTCTTTTTATGTATGACTCTCCTTGACATCATCTCTAATTTCTCTTTACAAGTCAAGATCCGATTATGTGCGAAAGATCATTAAAATTTCGAATACTTTAGAAGTCACTTCCTAGACTTTGACCTAATCTCAAGTAACTGTTGCCTGACTTTCAAGAATCGTAAATTCCTCAATTTTCAAGATCTTGAAATGATTATTTTTGCACACTGTCATAAGGAATGTCATCTATAAATTTACTTTAAAAATCGAAGTCAAATTGTGTTTAGAAGGCCTTGAAATTTAGTGAAACGTTACAGGTCATGTTTCTTGATTTAAAAGTTTCTTGATTTCTAATTTCAATTCATGGTGCCAACTTCTCAATGCAACAACTCTTATCTTGAAGCCCACTTATATTGATCATTCAAGGCCTTTTTGGTTTGGTTCGATTTATGATGAAAGATGAGTCAGTTTAAGATTTGTGAATAATTGGTACGAAGCATTCCTTTTGGGAATTCAAAGGGGATTTTCAAATAAAAGCTCATAATTGAAATTCATGAAAAAAATGTCTCAAAAGGACCAATTTCCTTATGATGCAAGTTTGGAATTCAAGTAAGCAAGTTTAAGATGCAAAATTCATTCAAATTCCAAGTTTTGTTGCAATGAATGGAATCAAATTGCAAATTCAAGAGATTTTAAAGTTTCGAGTCATTTGGCAATCCCAAATTTGTGAGAATTCAATTGGTTTCCAAGTTTTGTTTCCATCATCAAAGTTCAAAGAATTACATGGTTCATAATAATTCAAACATCATGAAGGTGCCAAAGTCCAATAAAAGTCTCATTCAGATACTTTTAATACAACAGCTTTCATTCAAAATATTTCTTTTATTTAGAATTGGAAATTAAATTCATTGATTCAGACAAGGCAAGCCTTAAATCCACTTTGTGGTCAAAGGTACAAAATAAAATCAAAGAATCAAATACCATGAGTTTTACATGGAGTTTTACAAATCACTTTACAAATAAAGTCACTGCAATTCAAATCTACCCCAAGATGTTATCCTAATGATATAAACCTATACAATATCTAAGATAAACTCAATCTTCACATCTTGTGCCAAGGATTTGTTTCAACCTTCAAACTTTATGTCATTTCTTCAACACAAAATTTCCTGCACCATAAAAAAAACATGTCCAAATTAGTCATAAACCATGCCTAAAACTTGTCTAAAAACACTCCAAAACCAGCTATGTCAAACCTGATGCACATGCTGTCCAAAACTGTCCAAAACCAGTCCAAAAATCAGCCTTGCACCAAGCTGCCACTCCACTCCAAAACCTGCCACCTTGCTGCTCCAAAACTTGCACCTTGCTGCTCCAAACCTTGCACAAGAAAACAACCACTGCACCAAAGTAGTTATAACAAAAATCCGTATAAAAAAAGCAATAAAACAGTACACTAAAATGATTCAAAAACATCAACTTTCCCCCCAAATTTCATCATTTTTTATTTATAAATTGATGCTTCATCCAACATAACAAAGGGAGAAAAAACAGACAAAAAAAAATACACACTAAACCCTTGTTTCAATCTGCAAGAAATTTCACATTTATCTATTTCAAACATCTCATCATAAACTTCAAATTCAAAATACCTCAGAAGCATATCGTAACTCAAAGAGGAGGCAATAGCAAGACGATATCATACCTACTCTTGAAGAAGTCCACCGGAGAGGCTCCGATTAGGTACTGCTTTCGAATACTAACTCATGTTCTATTATTACTTATGTCTGCATTCTTTTTCTTTTCTCTTCATGACTGATTTGCTGCTTAAATCTTCGCACTAAGTTTTCAATTAATGATGTCGTTTCTACCAAAACCGTCACTTTGAGTAGGATATTGTTGTTGGTTTCTGCTTTGCATCGGGAGAGTAAAATGTGAGTGTAGTTGTCACCATTGCTACTAAAAAAACGGAAAAAAATGTTAGAAACAGAGAAACCAAATATTTGTTGTCATTTACCGTAAGGTTGAGAGAGAAATTCAGATGGAAAAGAAAAAGAATAGTAATAAAAACTCTGGTCAAAATTCTTTAACACACATACTTTAAACCTGCTAAAGCTTTAGCCTACACTACATAAATATTCATCACTTAACAAACTAAACCCTTCTCTGCAGAAAACACAATGAAAAACACACGAACCACCCTCTCAAAACCTTGCTGGAGAAGACAAAGTGAGTGGAGACTCACAGTTTTCCGCGGCGGGAACCATCATCCTCTACAGTGAGCTCGCCACTATAATACCTCGAAATGAAAAAACTCCAACACTAACCCTCCTTCCTTTCATTTCCCCTTTATGAATCAAGGGTCAAAACCCCCAACCAACAAACCAAACGGTGGGATCAAAGATTCCTAACCTGAACGCTAACCAAACTTGGATCTCACTCAAAACGACACCAAACACATAACCTCTCAACATGAAAAGAGCTCCAAACAAAAATCTAAATCTAAACCCTTAATCAGAGACACACCAAACCTTTTCATATTGTGGTCACAATATCATCAAATTCTACTTTTGCACCGCAAGCTAAATCCAGTTTATGCATTTTCTCAAACAAGTGGTGTGCAACTTGTATATCCTATAAGAATAAGGTTGGAGTGTTGTTGTTGAATCGACGAGGAGAAGAAAAAGGAAAAGTTAGAGAGAAGAAGATGATTAATGAAAGCATGGACAGAGAGAGAGATAACATGGGAGAAGAAGAGAGAGTTATTTAATTTGCTATAAATTTTTGTTTTCTTGAGTCATTAATTAGAATAAGAAAAAATAATGATAACTTTTCCACTTCCCTATGCTGGCTGCAGAACCCTTCATCCCTAATTAGGGTTTTCAAATTTTATCTATTCCTCTTAAAACACAAATCGGGTTTGGGCCAATTTGTGAGCAACCCCTTCATAGATTGATTTTGAATGATTGCCAATATAATATAACATGTTTGAATAAGCCAAAATTACATTTCTCTCATAATGCATCATTATGTGTCGACACATCAAGTTTTGTATCGATACATAGCTTTCTGAAGTCCCTGGACTTGTATCTCAAAACTATTATGTATAGATACAAAAGCTTATGAGTCGATACATAACTCTTTGATGATCCTGGAATGTAAATATAAAAACTGCATGCATCGATACATAAATTTCATGCATCGACACATAATATTTTGTGCCCCTGTAATACTTGTATGAATCGAAACAAAACCTTATGTATCGACATAAAACATTCTGATGATCCTGGAAAACATTTTGAAACTTATATGTATCGATACATAATATCATGTGTCGACTCATACTATGTTTTGATTTCAAAAGTTAAATTTACAATCAGTATGTATCGACACATATGCATTATGTATCGGCACAAAACATTCTGATGATTCTGGAAAACATTTTGAAACTTATATGTATCGATACATAATATCATGTGTCGACGCATACTATGTTTTAAATTCAAAATTTAAATTTACAATCAGTATGTATCGACACATACGCATTATGTGTCGATGGGTATAAAAGTGTTGGTTCTGTAAAACGCTATAACAGGTTTTTGTATCGACTCAAAACATAATGCATCGACTCATCCTGTTACATGTAACTAACATGAGTCGACACATGACCAACTTGCATCGACTCATGCACTTTCTTTTTTGACTAACCATTTTCTGTTATAAATATAAGCAAGCATTTTGTTCAGAAATATATAGCAGCATAGAAGATTGTGTGCAAAAACAATTGTGAGCAACCAGAAGCTTTTGATTCCTTCATCTTCATCATCTTCTCAACCATCTTACATTCAAGAACAACAAAGAAAATCAAACATCCTTGTTGAATTGAATCAAGCGGTTTGAGATAACATTCAGTTGAGTATTAAAGAAGTCTAGCTGAGTTGAAGGTTGAAGAGGAAGCTTCAAGAAATAAACCAGAGGGTTTGTCCTTCAAGAACGGGTGTGTTCTTGAGGGTTTTATCAGTCACGGTCACGCGAGTTGGATTCAGCCGTAGCGAGGGGTTTGGAAATTGGAAGGATTTTGAACAAACAGGTCGTGGAAGCGGAGGATCATTCAGTGACTTTGCAGGGAATCTTGATACAACTCTTATCAAGTGGTGGTTCTTACAAGAAGAAGAAGATCATAGGGATTTCTGTCTTTCTGTGTAGTGTAACCTTGCTATCAAACATTCAGCATATTGATATAAAAGTTCTCAGTTTCGATTATGAAATTGAGACGGAGACGTACCCACACGCGAGGACGATAATGGGGAACTTCCTTACCAAATTGCCTGTGTATCATTCTCTCTTTTCTTTCTCTTTACAGTTTTACATATTCTATAATTTTGCAATTCAATTGGCGTGCTAAGTTTTATAGTCTAATGATAAACATAGTGGCTCAAACATTTTCACCAAACCACCACTATTAAATCATTATACAAGCTACGCCAAGTGTTTGACAAAATTCCTATCATATTTCTAAATTCATTGGAAATACTGTTTTATGATAAGTGCATTGAAATGTCAAGATTTCTGAGTTGTATATTCATCCATTCCATTTAATAAAAATCTAGCAAAGTTTTCACATGTCAATTTTTCTAGTAGTCGGTTCAAAGTAGACGGAATTGATTCAGGGCATGATTTTCGCTGCTTTCAACTCTCTTTGATAAAACAATTTTAAATCCTTGAAAAACAAGAGGTGATCTATTCACCCCCCCTCTCGATCACTTGCCACACCGTCTAACAAGTGGTATCAGATCACCGGTTAGCTGGTGCTTTGTATTTACTCGTAACGCTATGGCCTTTGAACCAAATGGGGCGTATAATAGAGCTCCTGTTTTCAATGGTGAAAACTATGGCTATTGGAAAGACTGCATGCGTATACACATAAATTCCATTGATATGAATGTATGGACTGCCATTCAAAATGGTCCTTTTCAAATCACCATGAGGAATGATGCAGGTGCAATAGTACCTAAACCTGAGGATCAATGGAATGAAATGGATGAAAAGAAATGGTCGTGCGATTGAAGAGCCAGAAATATGATGATCTCAGCACTTGGTGTTGATGAGTATTATAGGGTGTCTCACTGCACGTCCGCTAAAAAAATGTGGGACGCTTTAGAAATTGCCCATGAAGGCACAACTGAAGTTAAACAATCCCGCATTAATACACTCAATCAAGAGTTCGAGCTCTTTCGCATGAAGCAAGGAGAATCTGTCTCTGACATGCAGAAGAGATTCGTACATCTTATGAGTTATTTAAATGCACTTGGAAAACCTGTTTCCAATGAAATTGCTACTAATAAAATTCTGAGATGTCTTAGCAGGGAATGGCGACCTAAAGTTATAGCTATCAAGGAAGCAAATGACCTCACTACGCTTACCATTACAACTCTGTTTGGAAAGCTGGAAGAACATCAACAAGAATTGCAAAGTCTTGAAAAATACGAAAATAGGAGTAAGAAAGAAAGGAACAAAGACAGGGAGGGTGAGAAGAAGTCAATAGCTCTAATGACTTCTAGCTCTAAGTCCTCAACCAAAGAGCAAGATGAAAATGGCTCAACTGGTGATGAAGATTCTGATGATGAAGAAATATGACTCTTTGTTCGGAGATACAATAGATTTATCCGAAAGAATGGAATCAAGCACTCCGATAAGAATCTCATAAGCTTTCGTAAACAATCCAAAGAATCAAGGCAAGAAGAAAATAAAAAGCAAAGAGGTAAAGGACCTTGTTACAATTGTGGTAAAGTTGGACACTACAAACCAGACTGTCCAAAGATGAAAAAGGATAAGGAAAAAGCTCCACCAAAGAAGTTCAACAAACAAAGAAGAGCTTATATTGCATGGGAAAGCGATAGCGATTCATCAGACGACGACAGTTCAAGTTGTAGTGATGAAAGTGAAAATTTATGTCTGACGACACATACAAAAAATCAATTCTACAACAAGAAAGACAACCACAACAAACAAGTAAGACAAGCGTATCCTAACAACTTTTCTTCTATGACCTTTTCTGAACTAAAGTTAGCTTTTGAAAAACTGCAATACAAAGCTGAAGATGCCTTTAAGAGATCATCCTCCGATAAACAAATATTTTCATTTCTCGAGAGTAAAGTCTATAAAGCTGAAAAAGACTTAAAAAGTCTAAAAGCTAGTATTGTAGAAAATTCAAAAGATAAGGATGTTACAGGATGTATTCCCAGAAGGGAATGTGAAGTTTGTCATATTTGGCAGCAAGAGGTTAGGACTCTTAATTCCAAGTTAGAAAAAGGTTTACAGTCCAAAGTTACTTTTGCAATCGATCCTAAAATTTTTAAGAAAACTTTAAATCCACCGTATTCAAAATACTATTTTGTTAAAAAATTACCAAAGGATACGATGAGCATAAGTAAAACAATACATCATCATCATGGTTTATGCCATTATTGTTGTCACTTTGGACATACCATTGAAAAATGCAAGTTTAGGAGGTTCCTTGTTCCTAAAGGCATTTACCAATGGAGGCCCAAAGGCAACCTTGTTACCACTTACCCACATGGACCCAATAAAAATTGGGTACCTACCTCTCTCTTTTGATATTGCAGGAAAAATGCCTCACACCCATGGATAGAAGATGGGTTTTAGACAACGGGTGTTCAAGGCATATGACTGGTGACATATCGCTCTTCATTGACTTTAAGGCAAAGAAGAAAGTATTTGTTACCTATAGAGACAATAACAAAGGAGATATACTCGGTAAAGATAGTGTAGGTAATCCCTATATCACTACTGTTTCTAATGTCCATTTAGTAGAGGGGCTTAAACACAATTTGCTCAGCATTAGTCAATTATGTGACAAAGGTTATAAAGTTATATTCACAAATACTTGCTGCATAATTGAAAATACTGAAAAAGATATTGTGTTTAAGAGCATTAGAGTAAACAATGTCTATATGCTTAACCTTTTTTATGTATCCTTAACAAGCACTAAGTGTCTAGTCACCTTGAATGATGATTCATGGCTTTGGCATAGATGCTTAGCGCATGTTAACTTTGATTTTCTTAATAAGGTTGTATCCAAGGATCTAGTAGTAGGTCTTCCAAAGATAAAATTTACAAAGGATCGCCTATGTGATGCGTGCCAAATGGGAAAGCAAACAAGGGTCTCTTTCAAATCCAAAAATATGATTTCCACTTCACGACCCCTTGAGCTTCTCCACATGGACCTTTTTAGACCCTCTAGAACAAAAAGTTTAGGAGGAAATTATTATGGTTTTGTTATTGTTGACGACTACTCTAGATTTACTTGGACTATATTCCTTCATAGCAAAAATGAAACTTTTTATGCTTTTAAGAGTTTTGCAAGATTATCTCAAAATAGAATGGAATTGAAAATAATTGCAATTCGAAGCGATCATGGAGGTGAATTTCAAAACCATCTCTTTGATAAGTACTGTGACAAACATGGTATTGAGCATAATTTTTTAGCACCTCGAACTCCACAGCAGAATGGGGTTGTGGAGCATAAAAACCGCGTCTTAGAGGAGCTAGCAAGAACAATGCTCAATGAAGGTGGATTGCCAAAATATTTCTGGGCTGATGCAATTAGCACAACCTTCTATGTTTTAAATATAATATTAATTCGTCCAATTTTGGATAAAACACCTTATGAAATCTTGAAAGGAAGAAAGCCAAACTTGACACATCTTCATGTATTCGGTTGCAAAATTTTTGTCTTAAATAATGGAAAAGAAAATCTTGGAAAATTTGATGCAAAAGCAGATGAAGGTATCTTTCTCGGATACTCACAATCAAGCAAAACATATAGGGTATACAATAAATGTCTACTTACAATTGAGGAGTCAGTTCATGTCTCTTTTGATGAATCTTATCCGAAACATGTCGGAAAAGGTATTTCTCTTGATGGTGCAGGTGTATCTACTAAAAATATACTAAAAGAAACTGTTGAAGAAAATGTTCAATCCAAAACAATTGATGATAAGGAAGAAAAAGATACAAGCCCTTCAAAAGATGAGGAAGAAGAGAAAATGGAAGCAAATGATCTTCCACCAGCTTGGAAGTCCTCTAAAGACCATCCTATTGACAACATATTGGGAGACATCTCAAAAGGAGTAATGACTCGCTCCAAGATAAGTAATTTTTGTTATCATTTTACTTTCGTTTCACAAGTAGAACCTAAGAATGCTAAAGAGGCCTTGATTGATGAATTTTGTCTAATGGCCATGCAAGATGAGCTAAATCAGTTTAAAAGAAATGACGTTTGGGAACTTGTCCCTCGTTCGCGGGACCATCATATCATAGGCACTAAATGGGTTTTTAGAAATAAACTTGATGAAAACGGAATGATAACACGCAATAAAGCACACTTGGTAGCACAAGGATATAACCAAGAGCAGAGCATTGATTATGAGGAGACTTATGCTCCAGTTGCTCGCCTTGAGGCTATACGTCTTTTGCTCGCTTATGCGTGTGCAAAAGATTTTAAGCTTTATCAAATGGATGTAAAGAGTGCCTTTCTTAACAGAGTCATAAATGAAGAAGTGTATGTCTCACAACCTCCAGGTTTTGAAAATAATGAATATCCAGATCATGTATTTAAATTAAAACGAGCTTTATATGGTCTTAAACAGGCTCCTCGGGTCTGGTATGAATAAATGAGTAAATTTCTACTTGATCATGGCTATTCAAGAGGTCAAGTGGACACTACTCTTTTCATTAAACGTAAAGGAAAGCACATCCTTTTAGTTCAAATGTACGTAGATGACATTATTTTTGGTTCAACTAATCTACACTTGGTCGAGGAATTTTCCAAAATCATGCAGGGTGAATTTGAGATGAGCCTCATGGGGGAGCTAAACTACTTTCTCGGTCTCCAAATAAAGCAGCTCAATGAAGGCACAATTATATGTCAAACAAAATATTGCCAAGAATTGCTTAAATGATTTGGGATGAACAACTCTAAACCAATTGATACTCCCATGCCTACCAACGGAAATTTAGACAAGGATGAACACTGTAAGAGTGTCGATGTCAAGAAATATAGAGGTATGATCGGATCACTCTTGTATCTTATAGCATCTAGGCCTGACATCATGTTTAGTGTTTGCATGTGTGCACAATATCAATCGGGTCCTAAGGAATCCCACTTGAAAGCTGTAAAGCGTATACTTAGGTATCTCAATAATACACCTAAGTATGGGCTATGGTATTCCAAGGGAAGCGATTGCAGTTTAGTAGGTTACTCTGATTCTGATTTTGCTGGCTGCAAATCAGATAGGAAAAGCACTAGTGGAACATGTCACTTGTTTTCAAACTCTTTAATAAGTTGGCATAGCAAAAAGCAAGTTTCTGTTGCTTTGTCAACTGCTGAAGCTGAATACATTGCAGCCGGTAGCTGTTGTGCTCAGATCTTATGGCCAAAGCAACAATTACAAGACTACGATATTCAATTAAAAAAAACTTGTTTTGTGTGTGTGTGATTTGTTTGAAAATATTTTGAAATGCCAACGTAAGGCTAACTTTGTAATAATTCTTGTATCAATCCTCAAGATTGGATACAAAGTGTTTTTTAAAAATATTTGTTTTGAAAGTGATGTGTAAAAATGTATTTGTTTGTGAAAAAGGTTGTGAGCAAGCATTCAAGAGTTCTTACCCACTAAAGTCTTTCTTGTTATTTTCATCCTCCTTTGGAGATAGTATTATCCATACCATTAGTTGGTAGGTAATCCTATCCATTGGATATGAAGAGACAGGTGTAGGGTCATCATATGGTCATTGAAGGAAACATGTAAGGATACTTTCGCAATTGGGTCAGTGGGACTATCATCATTTTGCTCGTAGGTTCATCAAAGGGACTACATCATTTTGTAGGTAACTTGGAGGGTCATCAAGGGACTATGATCTTTATTTGAAAGAGATTATGATGATATTATGAAATCGAGGGTCTTTTGCTAAAGTATCCCCTCTTTCGAGGGATGTGACTAATATTCGTAAGGCAACAAGAGAGATTACCCTAGAAGTGCAAGTGTGCAAAGTGTGTTAGTTTCCGTTAACTTATCTTGAAAATTAGGGTTATCTAGATTTATTTTAATCTTTCCATGCAAACCCTTATTACTAACAATCAAATATGTATATGTTGTACCCCAAAATTTTCCCTCCCATATTCTTCAAAGTTTTGACAAGCATCATCTCAATTTGCTCAAGTCTACTCAAGGGTTGCACAGTCAAACCATCCTCCTAAGGCAGTCAAAATTAGGGTTTTGGTTCTTGCAAGGAAGTTTAGGTTTTCAAGGGCTCAATCAAGTCCCATATGCTCATATACATTGTCAAGCACCTACATGTCAAGTTTCAAGGCTCACAAGGTCAAGTTGCACAGTTAAAAACCCTAATTGCTTCACAATCAACTATAGGGGCAAAATGATCATTTGGCAGTCAAAAGTCAAAATTTTTGGTCAACATCTTATTTTGAAGCCACAATCATCATTTGGTCAAATCTTGACCATCATTTCACAAGCATGGCTCAAAAAATCATCAAGATGCAAAAGTTTCCATTTTTGACAGCGGAAAAAGTCAACTGTAACTTGACCAAGGCATAACTTTTTCATGGTTCATCAGAAAAATCCCATCCAATGCTCATTTTGAATTTGATGACATTTCCTAAAACTCATCTTCACATTCCAAGTCCAAGAAATGATTCACAAAAAGTTATCAATTTCAACATTATAGGTCATTTTCAAAAGTCAACAAAAAGGCATTTTAAGTCAAAGACCATAACTTGAGATTGGTAAATCAAAATGACATGGGACCAAAGGAATTGGTTAGAGGACTTCAAGACCTTTCCAAAATGTCCAAGAACATGTTCATATGATTAAAATTGAGCAAGATATGCATTGGAGAAGTTGGGAAATTTTGTGAAATGGCAAAAGTCAACTATCCTTGAAACTTCAATTTTTGACAAAAGGGCCCACTTTGTTCCACTTGATTCAGCCTTTTCATGCCACCCACGTGTCCCATGATCAATTCCAAGACCAAATAATTATTTTTCTATTTTTATTTAATTTTTATGGATTTAATTCATTTTAATCCATAATAATTCAAGTAAATCTAAAAAAATTAATTAAATGGTATCTTATGGTTTGAATAGCCTTCATGAAGCATTTGCAACCTACCAATTTCGTGCTAAGCTCATTTAGGCATGAAAATTCAAATTTTGAACAAGCTTTGAAAGGCCTTTAATGGTGGTTAAGACAAAATCCAAAGCTTAATTGCAATGGTTAAAGGCTCCTAAATGTGACTTATTCTCACTCATTACTATATATACAAGCCTTTCAAGCCTCATTCACAACCTAAAAAAGTGCACAAACGGCCAGAGCAAAGTTCAAAATTTGTCAAAAAAAGTGTGAGATCAAAAGGAGTTTTGCAAGCGTTTCCAGGCCAAAAGGAGAACGTGACTCTCTTCTTTGCCATACCCTGAAGCTAAAGCAACACTTACCACGTCCTAAGGTCCATTATCAAGCACTGTAAGTATTCCCAGGTCCCCCCAAAATTCAATATCGTTTTTCCTAATGCGTTCCCATGCATCATTTTTCCAGAAGTTTACCATAAACCCTCACAGATCAGCATGCCAAGTGTCTCAAGCGCCAATCCAGTGGCCAAAGCATGAAGACCATGGTGTTCAGGAGTCAACACAGGCGCATGCAATTCCAAAAGTCAGCAAGGGCTTGATCACTATTGGGCCCAGATTGCTTCACTTAACCCCCTTTTTTTGGTTCATCCCTTTTTCTTCTTGTTTTATATTTCTATTTTGTTTGTTTATTAATTAATTTATCTAATTATCACTAAATTAACATAACTAATATTTTTCATAAAAAAACCAAAAAAGAACTAATATTATTATTATTATTATTAATTTCATGTTATTTTTGTAAATAAATACTAATAAATTGAATTAGTTTTAATTAGGCAACATTAACCTTTTTTTTTAATAACTAAAATAAATTTAGAATTAGGTTTTTATTAACTTTTAATTTTAATTCTTTTATTTTATTTTCATTAAAAACATAAAAATACAAAAAAAAACATTTTTCTTTTAATTAAATTAATTAATTAGTTATTAGTTAGTTTTAATTTCATTCTAATTAAAAAAGGACAAAAAATTCATTTCTTTTCTTAAAAGGGTCAAAACCCTTAGGACGTTCCCGATTTATTTCTTTCGCGCTTTATTCTTATTTTAATTATTTATGTAACTCTCTCTAGATATGTAATAGTTAACTAGGAATTTTACCGCTTTATTTAAATTTCTCGCATTTATTTACCAAAACGGGTTTTTGTCTTTGGCGATGTATAGACCCGCGCCTTGTAATAGTTAGAATTTATCTTTCCGCAATTATTTTCCGCACTCCTAATTGTTAACAATGCATGAAAGAATGTATGTAAATAAAATCAATCCGTAGCTCACAAATAACATGCAAAGACAAACATTAACTGAAATTGAACACACATGCACATGCCACCCCTAGGGTACGCCTCACTGGTTGCCTCGAACGTGGTCATCAAGTATAGGGTGTCTTAGAGGTCGCCCTTTGTCTAAATATCCAGTTGCCTCGAAACGGTTGCCTCGGATAAAAGGATCTAGGACATTAGGGTTACTTCTAAGGTGTCCTACCATTGCTTAGGTGACCACACATGTCCCTAATAATCGAATTGACCCGAATACCTCCAACGATGGTGCTACCTACCTCTCAATGGTGGGATGGCACTATCTAAAGGACTCTTACACAGCTTAATTCCTTAGAGTAGGTAGATTCTCCTGGGTACTTTCTCTTCTCAAAACAAACAAAAATACTTTTCGCACCCCACACTTTCAAAAAGCTTTCAAACAAAACACTTCATACACTATTGAGGACTGATACAAGAGTTACTTAGAAGTTTTCCAAACGAACTTTTTCAAAACCCACACACACTTGAAAAACAAACAATTTTTGAAAACATAAGAGCAAGTACCTAAGAGCCCGTGGATAACCACGGATAGAAAGGGTGCTAACACCTTCCCTTTCTATAAATCTACCTCCCGAAACGAGAAACATTTTCGAATAAGGAATTTTGCTGTGCTTTTGTCCTTTACATGTTGGAGAACATAAAAGACGGTGGCGACTCTTGCTTACCGCGACATTTCGCGAAACCAGCTAAAAATAGTCAGTTCTATTTCCACCGATCACAGAACTGGTGACTCTGCTGGGGAAGATTGTAAAGTGGGGTGTACCTTAGGAATAGTTCATCATCATGTTTTCAATTGCTTGATCTGTTTGCCTTAATATTGGGGGCCTGTTTTGGGAGTTTCATAGATCCTAACCCGGATCTGGGGGATACCTCTTAGAAAGTAGCAACAAATTGTGAGGGAACTGTGCGGGGTATACCGACACGGTTAAAGCAGTTTGCTACGTTGATGTGGCACTTTGGTGAGTATCGGTAACCCTTGAGTCAAGTCAAGGAGAGTACGGGGCCGCCGCGTGGTGTCGTGAAGCATCAACTGACCTTAGGAACCTTACTTGACCATCCTGGCCTCTTTAGGGATAGTGAGATGACCGACTTTGGTGCAGTCCGAAGTTGGTTGATACTCGATACTACACTCATTGAGGGTTGTTTTCTTGGAATATTTTGATCTCCAGTTCAGTGGCTAAATCAAAACAATGAACACAGAAAATAACCCAATGATATTGAGCTCCTTAGAACCCGGTTACTTTTGATAGGACAGGTTTGAGCCCACCAACTTCAAGAGGGTAGTACCCAAACCCCATGCTGGCCTAAACTCTAAGGGCTCTGTATGATTTGTGTGCCTTCAAACTTGACTACTTGCATGCTTGTCATCTGACACTTGAGTTTCTTGCAGGTTTTGTTTACGGTCCTTAACAGGGGCTCATAACAGGGTTTACTTACATTACTCCATGCATAGCATAACATCATACCATCATACCATTTCATACATCCTACATAAGGAATAATCCATTTCAAGGATCTTAAGGGTTTGTGATGCAGGTCATGATGAATCAAAAATGTCTAGCAAGGGGCAAAGGGGATTTATTTTCCTCTAAGCCAAGGTTGATAACTTGAGTCAGGGGCTATGACCCACTGGATATGGTGATCCTTTGACCCTTGAAGAAGGACTCTCAACAACATGAAGTTCCTTCAATCAAGCTACCGAATTCAAATTCTAACAATTTTCTTGTTTACCCCGCGAGATCCTTGAAAACATTGCATGTATACATACATATCATTGCATTACAGGTACCCTTTGTACATGTCACTTACCTTCTTCGCTGTTTATTTCAGCAATGGCTTCCCAACAAGACAACTGGGACCTTCATATTCAAGAGACTCAGTTCGGAGAAATCCTCCTAAATCTATCCAAG
Source organism: Vicia faba (assembly GCA_948472305.1). NCBI lineage: Eukaryota > Viridiplantae > Streptophyta > Magnoliopsida > Fabales > Fabaceae > Vicia > Vicia faba. The sequence goes on from OX451736.1 coordinate 467,734,524, forward strand.
GGGCAGGAAGAGCTGAGAATACTCCTCATGGGGACTTTGGTCAGGAACAGTCCTGAAGACGATAAGGACGAACGGCTGAAACGTCTACAAGCTGAGGTGGATACAATGAGAACCCAGATGCTGGGGCAAATGGCTCTTATCCAAGACTTATCTCAAAGACAAGGAGAGCTCAGGGTTCTCATCAACCAACTGCTTCGGGATAACCAACTGGGGAAAACATCTAAGGTTGAAAAGCAAGACATCATTCAACCACCTGTGGTGCAAGAAGACAAGGGAAAAGCTCCTCAGTTTGCTTCAGGGTCACAAGCCCAGCACCAACCTCACCAGCGTCAACAGGGTAATCGGCATAAGCCAAATACGTCTGGAAGACATTTCTCGGAGACTGGTATACCATCATCACTGATACTGAGACACTTGTTGGAGGTCAAGCTGATTGCTTTAAAAGATCCTCCTAAGAATCTCAACATAACTTCCCTGAAGTACAATCTTGATGAAAGGTGTGCCTACCATTCTGACAGTCCTGGACATGACACTGACGACTGTTGGAGCTTGAGGAACAAGATCCAGGACTTGATCGATGGAAGGGTGCTGGAGTTCATGCCGGGTGGCAAAATGAAAATCTTCTGCTGAAAATCTTCCATCTGAGATGACTAGTGCAAACTAAGAAGCTTTTGTTCATTCGAATGTTCAAGTTGTATTTTTCTTTGATTGTTCAAACATTTGTTCATGTCAAACTCTTTTACTTTATCAATGCATCGCATATGTCTGTTTTGAATCAATATATTCGCATTCGCTATATTCAAACTGCTTTCATTTTTTGATGTCAACTCTCAATTAATAATTCTAAGCCTCTTGAGGGAGGATGACGAAAACGATACCATAATCTACAGTATGCTTTTGAACAGACCCCGCTGATGAGGTACATGCATTGTTTCAATTCCTAAACACTGGAGTTATAAGGAAGATAATCCCTAGTCAACCCCTTCGAGCCAAAGAAGTAGGAGTTTTTTCTCTTTGAAAATTAAAACCCTTAATCATAACCTGGGGCAGGGTAGTTCTCTCAGTTGATCCAAGTGCATAACGAGTGGCACCAAAGAAGTCCTTACAAAGAAAAAGATAATGATGGTTCCGTATAATCATAAAGATAGGCAGTCATTATCTCTCAAAATAAAAGCCCACTAAGTCAAAACCTATGAAGGAGACTTACAAAACTGGGGCATCCCGCTGACTGTAATCACAAAAGAAACAGTTCAGGTAAAAATAGGGATAACGAAATCAAAAAAATAGGTCTCACAAACCCTCAACAAAAGGAAATGACTGCCTATTCAAAACAAATTGTCAATATCCGAACCATCACTGGAACATCAGAGCAAAGACTCAAACAAGGTCTAACGCACGATCAGCTGAGTTTAGGTTTGAAGAACATCACGAAGAGCGGGTGGGTACAAATAATTTGAGCCTTTATCCTTTGTTTCTTAAACCATGAACCAGGACATGTTACAATCCTTAAAAGTCCTAGCTGAAGCATGGGTTGGTTCGAAAGCATACTGCTACGAAAGGTATCCTGACTCCTTAAGGTTCGCTATAAAATCCTGAGTTGACATCACATTTTACAAAATTTGCTTGTTTTACTGAAAAAATACATTTTCAAAAAAAAAAAAACTTCAAGACAGACATAAGCTTTGCATTTTCAATATAACATTGCTTGCATATGACTATTTGTTTGAACAGCATAGAAGTTCGCACGACGAATGTCTGAATGAACAAAAGCACCTCCAATCAAGGGGCATGGCATGATCATTGTCCATCACCTGGGGCAGTTAAGTCAAGATTCAAAGAATCTCTCAAAAGGCCAACCAGCTTGGGGAAAATCTCCGTCTGAGTCACTTGGGGAATTGGATGATCAAACGAAGATCTTCTGGTGGCATGGCAACACAACAACAGGGGAACCCCCTACATCCTGAGAGCACGGACATAGTCAAAAAAATACTGCGCATAATCAAAGACCCGCTAGGTTGACACACCTAGGTAAAAATAAGGGCTTCCCGGCGAATCAAAAGGGTTCGGGCAAAAATAAGGGATGAAATGAAAAAATCTGTACACCCGGCAAGTCGAAAACCTGAAAAGGCGGCTTGGGCAAAAATGGGTATCCCGGTGGACTGAAAACCCGAAAGGGTGGTCCAGGAAAAAGTTAGGGATCAAAAGCGTACGACTATGTCCCGTCATCTCGTCACTTACCTACCAGAAGAAGATTTGTCAAAACGGCAGTTATCAAGACCTCCACAGGTACCTTCTCACATCAGAAACAGGGGCAATAATCAGTTGTCCAAACGATCTAGTTGCTCTGTCAACCAAGGTACCAAGGTAGGTTCGGCTGAAGAACATAACCAAGAGGCCTCCACTCCCCGGGAGTAAGACCAGAATCAACAATACTCTCCCCGAGCAGAGTTGGTCTCCCATCAGCCCTGAAAAGGCACAGTATCTCCAGCAAGTCAGCAACACTCTCCCCAAGCAGAGTTAGGCTACTGTCAGCCCTAAGGAAGTTGGGTACCCCCAGAAAATCTCAATATTCCCCAGCGGAGTATACAGATGTTCCTAAGCAAGCATCCCCGGCAGTCTTGATCTAATATTATTCCCCGGCGGAACACCAGACATCCCAGTGGAGCCATTCCCCAGTACAGTTCAAAAGTTTCCCCAGGAGAGTTGAATCAATCTCCCCAGTAGACTCTGGAAGCTTATCCCCAGTAGATTCTGGAAGCTTATCCCCTGCAGAGCATGAACGCGTCTCCCCGGCATTATTCAAAGGTTATTCCTCACCGGAGCTTATAACTGGGTTATCCTCAGCTAATTGCCACGGAAAGATCGTCCTCAGCGAAGTTCTTCCTATCCCCCAGCGGAGTTCATCAAATCCCTCAACAAAGCTTATCAACGGTATCCCCAGCGGAGTTATCATCAAAACCTCGGCGAAGTATCTCTCCCCACAGAGTAATTCCCCGCAGAGTAATCTCTCCAACAAGTTTATTCCCCAACGGAGTCATCTTCTCCTGCCGGTTTATTCTTGCAACCATCATCCCCAGCGGAAATGAAGAACTCTACTCTTTAAACATCATCCCAGGATTCAGCTTCCCGGCATTCATCAAGGATTTATTTTCCTAGACGAAAATGCATTCATAAACATCACATTGACATACATTATGACATATGCATATACGCATCATAACACAAATCTCATTTATTTTTTAGAACATCTTAAAATCATGCAGTTCATGCACCATGACATTGCATACAACTAATGTTTTTCCTTTTCAGGAAAAAGGTCAATCCAAAGACGATTACTATCAACTGTCGCAATTCCAGATTCGATTCATGTATCCAGCCAGGGCATATCTGTGAGTAGATTCGACACCTGTATCCAGCCAGGGCATATCTACATTAAAGAGATTGAAGAGATAGCCGAGAAATGCTCCAGATATGGATGTTGTTCTTTTGCTTATTCAGATTTATCTCCAGAGATAGCTTAGAAATGCTCCAGAGATGGATGTTGTTCTTTCGCTTATTCAGATTTTCTCTTCAGAGATGGCTTAGAAATGCTCCAGAGATGGACGTTATTCTTTTGCTTATTCAAGAGTTTCCTTTCAGATATAGCTTGGAAATGCTCCAGATATGGATGGTGTTCTTTTGCTTATTCAGATTTATCTCCAGAGATAGCTTAGAAATGCTCCAGAGATGGATGTTGTTCTTTCGCTTATTCAGATTTTCTCTTCAGAGATGGCTTAGAAATGCTCCATAGATGGACGTTATTCTTTTGCTTATTCAAGAGTTTCCTTTCAGATATAGCTGGGAAATGCTCCAGAGATGGATGCTGTTCTTTTGCTTATTCAGATTTTCTCTTCAGAGATAGCTTAGAAATGCTCCAGAGATGGATGTTATTCTTTTGCTTATTCAAGAGTTTCTTTTCAGATATAGCTTGGAAATGCTCCAGAGATGGATGTTGTTCTTTTGCTTATTCAGATTTTCTCTTCAGAGATGGCTTAGAAATGCTCCAGAGATGGACGTTATTCTTTTGTTTATTCAAGAGTTTCCTTTCAGATATAGCTGGGAAATGCTCCAGAGATGGACGCTATTCTGTTGCTTATCCAGAGTTGCTTGTTCAGAAATAGTTCAGATATGCTCCAGAACCGGACGCTATTCTGTTACTTATTCAGGGTTTCTTTTCAGAGATAACTTAGAGATGCTCCAACCACGGATGCTATTCTATTGTTTATTCAGAGATTCTTTCTAGAGATGGTTCAGATGCGATCCAGACATGGCTACATTCTGATACTTATTCCAGACTCCCTTCTAGAGATAGCTTAGAAATGCTCCGGACACTGATGTTATTCTATTGCTTATTCCAGATTCCCTTCTAGAGATAGCTTAGAAATGCTCCGGATACGGATGCTATTCTATTGCTTATTCCAGATTCCCTTCTAGAGATGGTTCAGATGCGACCCAGACATGGCGACATTCTGATACTTATTCCAGATCTCCTTCCAAAGACAACTTAGAGATGCTCCTGACCCGGACGCTATTCTGTTGCTTATTCAGATTCAAACTCCTAAAGATAACTTAGAGATGCTCCAACCACGGATGCTATTCTATTGTTCATTCCAGATTTCTCTCCAGAGATAGCCTAGAGATGCTCCAGATCTGGATGCTGCTCTAATGCTTATTCAGACTTCCTGCTAGAAACAGTTCAGTTGTAACCCAGACATGGCGACATTCTGATACTTATTCAGATTTCCTTTGAGATATAGCTTAGAGATGCTCCTGACCTGAACGCTATTCTATTGCTTATTCAGATTCAAGCTTCTAAAGACAACTTAGAGATGCTCCAGCCCGGATGCTATTCTATTGTTTAGTCCAGATTCATTCAAAAGACAGTCCAGATACGATCCAGATTCGGGTGACATTCTGTCACTCATTCAAACACAATATGGATATACCCCAGACGCGACGGTCATTCTACTATTTATTCGGACGTCAACAATTAGACACAGACTAGATATGCTCCAGACACGGAGGCCATTCTATTTCTTATTCGGATGCAGCTATCCAACAGTTCCAAATGGCATCTATAAGCCCATTCCCGACAAGGTTCTGTCACACTTCCAGATGGCATCTATAAGCCCATCCTCCTATCCACCATCTCTCCAAATGGCATCTGTAAGCCCATTCCCGCTGTCACACTGCTGATACTCTACTATGTGAGTGCAAATTTTTGGGCACTTTAGTGTTCAATCATCTTCCACCTTCGGATCATGAAAGGCACGCAAGCCAATCTACATCCTCAGGTCTAAGAAGATTGAACAGGGGCAACTGTTGTACCCCAAAATTTGCCCTCCCATATTCTTCAAAGTTTTGACAAGCATCATCTCAATTTGCTCAAGTCTACTCAAGGGTTGCATAGACAAACCATCCTCCTAAGGCAGTCAAAATTAGGGTTTTGGTTCTTGCAAGGAAGTTGAGGTTTTCAAGGGATCAATCAAGTCCCATATGCTCATATACATTTTCAAGCACCTACATGTCAAGTTTCAAGGCTCACAAGGTCAAGTTGCACAGTCAAAAACCCTAATTGCTTCACAATCAACTGTAGAGGCAAAATGGTCATTTGGCAGTCAAAAGTCAAAATTTTTGGTCAACATCTTATTTTGAAGCCACAATCATCATTTGGTCAAATCTTGACCATGATTTCACAAGCATGGCTCAAAAAATCATCAAGATGCAAAAGTTTCCATTTTTGGACAACTGAAAAAGTTAACTGTAACTTGACCAAGGCATAACTTTTTCATGGTTCATCAGAAAAATCCCATCCAATGCTCATTTTGAAGGGGATGACATTTCCTACAACTCATCTTCACATTCCAAGTCCATGAAATGCTCTCACAAAAAGTTATCAATTTCAACATTATAGGTCATTTTCAAAAGTCAACAAAAAGGCATTTTAAGTCAAAGACCATAACATGAGATTGGTAAATCAAAATGACATGGGACCAAAGGAATTTGTTAGAGGACTTCAATACCTTTCCAAAATGTCCAAGAACATGTTCATATGATTAAAATTGAGCAAGATATGCATTGGAGAAGTTGGGAATTTTTTGTGAAATGGCAAAAGTCAACTATCCTTGAAACTTAAATTTTTGACAAAAGGGTCCACTTTTTTCCACTTGATTCAGCCTTTTCATGCCACCCACGTGTCCCATGATCAATTTCAAGACCAAATAATTATTTTTCTATTTTTATTTACATTTTATGGATTTAATTCATTTTAATCCATAATAATTCAAGTAAATCTAAAAAAATTAATTAAATGGTATCTTATGGTTTGAATAGCCTTCATGAAGCATTTGCAACCTACCAATTTCGTGCTAAGCTCATTTAGGCATGAAAATTCAAATTTTGAACAAGCTTTGAAAGGCCTTTAATGGTGGTTAAGACAAAATCCAAAGCTTAATTGCAATGGTTAAAGGCTCCTAAATGTGACTTATTCTCACTCATTACTATATATACAAGCCTTGCAAGCCTCATTCATAACCTAAAAAAGTGCACAAACGGCCAGAGCAAAGTTCAAAATTTGTCAAAAAAAGTGTGAGATCAAAAGGAGTTTTGCAAGCGTTTCCAGGACAAAAGGAGAACGTGACTCTCTTCTTTGCCATACCCTGAAGCTAAAGCAACCCTTACCACGTCCTAAGGTCCATTATCAAGCACTGTAAGTATTCTCAGGTCCCCCCAAAATTCAATATTGTTTTTCCTAATGCGTTCCCATGCAGCATTTGTCCAGAAGTTCACCATAAACCCTCACAGATCAGCATGCCAAGTGTCTCAAGCGCCAATCCAGTGGCCAAAGCATGAAGACCATGGTGTTCAGGAGTCAACACAGGTGCAGGCAATTCCAAAAGTCAGCAAGGGCTTGATCACTATTGGGCCCAGATTGCTTCACTTAACCCCCTTTTTTTGGTTCATCCCTTTTTCTTCTTATTTTATATTTCTATTTTGTTTGTTTATTAATTAATTTTTCTAATTATCACTAAATTAGCATAACTAATATTTTTCATAAAAAAACCAAAAAAGAACTAATATTATTATTATTATTATTAATTTCATGTTATTTTTGTAAATAAATACTAATAAATTGAATTAGTTTTAGTTAGGCAACATTAACCTTTTTTTTAATAACTAAAATAAATTTAGAATTAGGTTTTTATTAACTTTTAATTTTAATTCTTTTATTTTATTTTCATTAAAAACATAAAAATACAAAAAAAAACATTTTTATTTTAATTAAATTAATTAATTAGTTATTAGTTAGTTTTAATTTCATTCTAATTAAAAAAGGACAAAAAATTCATTTCTTTTCTTAAAAGGGTCAAAACCCTTAGGACGTTCTCGATTTATGTTTTTTGCGCTTTATTCTTATTTTAATTATTTATGTAACTCTCTCCAGATATGTAATAGTTAACTAGGAATTTTACCGCTTTATTTAAATTTCTCGCATTTATTTACCAAAACGGGTTTTTGTCTTTGGCGATGTATAGACCCGCGTCTTGTAATAGTTAGAATTTATCTTTCCGCAATTTTTTTCTGCACTCCTAACTGTTAACAATGCATGAAAGAATGTATGTAAATAAAATCAATCCGTAGCTCACAAATAACATGCAAAGACAAACATTAACTGAAATTGAACACACATGCACATGCCACCCCTAGGGTACGCCTCACTGGTTGCCTCGAACGTGGTCATCAAGTATAGGGTGTCTTAGAGGTCGCCCTTTGTCTAAAGATCCAGTTGCCTCGAAACGGTTGCCTAAGATAAAAGGATCTAGGACATTAGGGTTACTTCTAAGGTGTCCTACCATTGCTTAGGTGACCACACATGTCCCTAATAATCTAATTGACCCGAATACCTCCAACGATGGTGCTACCTACCTCTCAATGGTGGGATGGCACTATCTAAAGGACTCTTACACAGCTTAATTCCTTAGAGTAGGTAGATTCTCCTGGGTACTTGCTCTTCTCAAAACAAACAAAAATACTTTTCACACCCCACACTTTCAAAAAGCTTTCAAACAAAACACTTCATACACTCTTGAGGACTGATACAAGAGTTACTTAGAAGTTTTCCAAACGAACTTTTTCAAAACCTACACACACTTGAAAAGAAAACAATTTTTGAAAACATAAGAGCAAGTACCTAAGAGCCCGTGGATAACCACGGATAGAAAGGGTGCTAACACCTTCCCTTTCTATAAATCTACCTCCCGAACCGAGAAACATTCTCGAATAAGGAATTTTGCTATGCTTTTGTCCTTTCCATGTTGGAGAACATAAAAGACGGTGGCGGCTCTTGCTTACCGCGACATTTCGCGAAACCAGCTAAAAACAGTCATTTCTATTTCCACCGATCACAGTATATAAAAATTAAAGTGCGGAATGTAAAGTGCGGAAAATTAAACCTAATCTGTTACATCCATTGAGAAGTTACATAATTAGAAAAAATGCAAGAAAAGATAAATCTACGCTATTACAACGATAGTTGCGACCTATAAAATTTTCTAGGAGATTAAATAGCAAAAAGAAATAAGAAAAATGTTTGAAAAAAGTGTTTTAATGTTTTTGTTTTTTTTGTAGAAAATAATTTAAGTTAATAAATAGTAATTAAAATCTAATTATTTCTAATTAATTTTAATTAATAAAAAGCCTAAAGTCTAATTAATTATGGAAAATTATTTGACTAACTAACCCTAAAACTAATTAGATTATGATTAATGGTTAATCAAAAAGGGAATTAATTAGTAGATATATAAGAAAGGAAAAGGGTTAGAAAAAGAGGCGTTAAAAGAAATTGCATGGGTTGAGAGTTGAACTCACGCCCTTGAGGTCACATGTCTTCCCTTTTATCCACTGCGCCACAATGTTGTTTGTGACATGGAATAGGAATGAATCCTTTTGTTATAAACTTGCACGGTATCCTGAAAAACAAAATTATTTGACAAAAGTTGGGATCGATCCCACACCCTTTTCTATTCCAAACGTATCACTCACCACCAGGCCAATTGTTGTTGTGCGTTCATAACATGAGAACTAAATATTATATAGTAAAACAATTGGATCAGAGAAATGTCAGAGACTTAGCTCTGGTCATCTTCTCCGGTGAGCCAAAACCCTTAACCTGCAAAGACGCATGAGTTAGATTATGATAGGGACCCTATCCCCTTAATTTAACCCTTGCAAATCCAATGGTGGCATTGGTTTGATCTGAAAATGCCTGTAGAGTGAGTTTCGAAGAAAATGTTTCAAACTTCCCTAACAATGGCAGATCTTCATTCCTGCATCAAAGCTTGCAAATGGTGATTCTAAACAAGTCCAAACATCATTATAAATAGGTATATATGCATAGAATCAATCAACAATTCATGAATTATGAGTTTGAAATTCAAGAAGTTTACCAAACCGGTGCAGTAGAGAGAGAGAGAGAGAGAGAGAGAGAGAGTTCTGGTGTGCTTCAAGCTTGAATGATGGTTAGGATGAACTCTTGGGAACCTCAGGAGTGTGATAGAATGCTTGGAATGGATTGATAGAGGCTGGAGATAAGGGTTTTGAGTTGCCCTAGTTTCTTGAAAATTTTGGAATTTTAGGGTTTGTTCTTGAGACATCCTTGCATGTTCTTCTTGGTCTGAATATGTCATGTATTTATACGAGAGAAGATTAGGTCAACAAAAGTGAACAAAATCTTGTGTGATCAATGGTGTAATATTTGATTTGAATTTTGCATGAAAAGTTTCTTTTTTAAGCCAATCTTATGCCAATCATCCTCACACGATTTTGCTAGCTGTTCATGAGCTTTTTGGGCCTCCAATTTTATCAAAACAAGACTCCATATGCCTAAATCCAATGCTTTCATATTTGATTTGATTTAATTTTCATTTAAGTGAATAAAATCCAAATAAGAGAAAGAATAATCATAAAAAATATTTAAATGGATTTAGGGGTCTAATATGAGGTCATGAACACGTTTGAACCTGAAAGCTTAGGCCCATTAGCCCAAAAATTCAACTTTTCTCAATTTATGTTTTATGCATTTCCTCAAAATTACTCAACTTGCACCAATCATAACTCTCTCAATTTTTTTCATTTGATGATCTTGGACTTTGTGGAAACCTTAAGATGTCTCCTACAACTTTCATGTTGGTCATTTTTTCTTTTGAAGTCTTTAACTTGATGAAATTGCTTTGACAAAAAAGGTCTTTTTGTTGACTTTTAAAATAACCTGTAATATTTTAGCTCATATCTCTCAAATGAAGCATTTTTGGCCTTGAGCTTAGAGCGACAAAGTTCTAGAGAATTGAATTTCCTTCAAGATGGTATTTTGGTTGAGGAATTTATGATGAATTATGTGAAAGTTGTGCTTGGTCAAAGTTTAGTTTGACTTTTGATGAATCTTAAGTTTTCTTGATAAATCGTAATCAACTCTTGATCAAATGATGAATATGAGTTCAATATGTTGATGTTGACCAAAAATATTGAGCAAACTTGTTATGTAAGGCTTGAAATTTGGTATGAGGATTCTTTGAATCATGTGAGAAAGCATGAAGTCCATTTGAGGCATTAGAAACTCATTTTCCTTTGAGATAAGCAAAACCCTAGTTGTAGGTCAATTGCTTAGGAGGAGAGTTTGTCTGGTCAACCCTTGAGTGTTTGAGAACTTCATGAGCATGAGGATGTATCTTGAATTAATTTGTCTTGAAAATGGGAGGGAAAATTTTGGGGTACAACAATATTGATATACGACATTATTTTCTATGAAATCATGTGTAAAACAGCAACGTAGAAATCTCATTTGTTGATACACACAACCAACTAGCAGACATCTTTATAAAGCCTCTAGCAAAAGATTCATTCTTTAAGATTCGATGAGAACTTGGTATATTAGATGAACTTGACTTATGATTTATATCTATGAATCATAAAAGGTGCATGTATTCTTTTCATCAACTTTTATATTACTCTTACCAATTAAATCTCTCTTCATATTACATTCACTTTGAATGGTTCTATATATCATTTATCTATATGTTTTAATGTCATATATACTTGTTAATATATCGTTATACATATTTGGTTGAAGTTATCAAATATAGGTATAGGTTCTAGACTGGTATGTGCTATATTTTCACACTTTTCATTGTCAGAAACGGGTTACCCTAAGACAGTAACCGCTTACCATGCAAACATAAGCATTTTTAACTTTCCAAGCACCTTCAGTAATCGGTTAACCATAACCTGTAACTGGTTACCGCGTGAAGTCTTTCAAAATTTTGGTTTTGTCAAGGCATTTATGATTTCCCACATCATTTCCCTCCAATTATTTTTCCTCTTTGACCAAAATTATTTCCCACCTAAAAACTTCCCACCAAAAGTTACTGTTGTACCCCAAAATTTTCCCTCTCAGTTTTATTCAATACATTCTCCTAGGGTTCTCAAATGCTCAAGAATTGATCAGACAAATTCTCCTCCTAAGCAATGGATCCACAACTAGGGTTTCACTTTTCACAAGAAAGTTTGGGTTTAAAAGGTCTTAAACGGAATTCATGGTCTCTTATATGTCTCTAAGAATTCTCAGACCAAGTTTCAAGCCTTGCATCACAAGTTTGCTCAATCAATGGTTCAGATGACTAAAAATCAACTGTATTGGGTAAAAGGTCATATGTGGTCAACATACAGTCAAACTTTAATATTTTTGCTCAACATCAATATTTTAAAGTTATATTAATCATTTGATCAAGGGTTGATCTTGATTCCTCAATAAAAACTCTTAAACCATTAAAAGTTAAAATTTGTTAAATTAGGGTTTTCTTAGGAGAAGTCAACTGAACTTTGACCAAGCATAACTTTCACACTCTTCATCATTTTCCCCCCCAAAAAAGGCCATTTTGAATAAAATTCAATTCTCTATAACTTTTCCTCTCTAGGCTCAAGTCTAAAAAATGCTTCATTTGAGAGATATGAGTCAATACATTACAGGTCATTTCAAAAGTCAACAAAAAGACACTTTTTGTAAAGGCAACTTACATCAAGATAAAGTCTTCAAATTAAAAATTGATCAACATAAAGGTTGTGGAGGACAACTTGGGATTTCCAAAAAGTCAAAGATCATCTTAAAAATATGAAAATTAAGAGAGTTATGACCAGTTCAAGATTGGAAATTTTGAGCAAATGCATGAAGTTCAAATTGAACAAACTTGATATTTTGGACTAATGGGCCATTGTTTTAAAGTCCAAACGTGTATTACATTCCTCATACACCCAAGTTCTTACTCATGCACCCCTTGAATTTTTTATTTTATTTATTTTTTATTTTTTATTAATTTAAGTCAAAATAAAATGAAATAGTACAAGGCATTTATTACATGGTCCAAGTCCACAAATATATCACCTAATTTGTCTTATACATTCCCATTGTTTTCAGACATGAAGGGCACGAAATACCTATACAAAACTTGTCCAAAAATTCTCAAATTTTTCAAGAACCCTACAAAACTTAAAACTTTATTCATAGTCCCTTTTACTACAAACAAGCCACTCCATTCACTCCCAGAAATCATACAGAGTATGAATGGATCAAGTTTGATGGTCCAAAACACATGAAACACCATTGCGTTGCATCTCCAATTTCATACTTTTGCAAAAATCATATTTTGGATTTTTTTGTTTGCTTTAACACATACTAATGTCATTAACATACTCATGAGGTTTGACAATGCAGGAATGACCCCTTAGGAGAGTCCCATAATGGCCAGATGGTGCAAATCCATGTTATCACCGGTCCATGCAATTTGCTTCATAGCTCCCAAACCCTTGTGATTTAGGCTGAAATAACCCTCTCATTGAAATCGCATACCCTGATTTAGGGGGGCAGCGTCCCCCCTGGATTATTAATATTGGCTGTTTTGTAGGTTTGGAAGAAAGAGGCTACCAGAGAAGATGACCGGAGCTAGGGCTCTGGTGTCTCTCCGATTCATGAATAGTTTTTATATTATATATTTATTGTTTTGTTTAATATACCAGATGTATAGCCACCCAATGGCAGAAGCGTGCGACTTAAGGCATTGGTGCCAAAGGGCATGGGTTTGATCCCTGCGTTTTGCTGTTTTTTTCATAATTTCTCATATTTTGCAGTATTGAGTACAAAACACGCTGAAGCTATGTACTAACACCAAGGCGCGCTTGGCCTAGTGGTGAAGGTGCTGAGTGAAAGGGTAGAGAGCGTGGGTTCAACACCCAACCCTGGTAACTTTTTTTAAACCCTTTATTTTATTACTATTTTCACTTATAAAACCCTAAATTCATCAAATTAAACCATTTTTTATCAATTAATTTTCTCACAAACCGTAATCAACATTAGGGTTTAGTTTTTGGTTAATTAATAAACTTTCTTCTTTATTTTTTAAATTAGAATTAATTAGGGTTTTTTAGGTTTTTAATTAATTAAAATCTATTTAAGGTTTAATTAACTTAATTGATTGATTTGTTTCTTTAAATAATTAAAATCAATTAGGTCATTAGGTCATCAAGTCTTTTCTATTAAAAATCAATCCAAGCAATTTCCTTTTCCTTTTCCTTTCTTATCGCTTCATGTATTTTATTATTTTCGAATTTTTTTATTATTGTATTGGATAAAAGAAAAGTCGATGGCGACTCTTGCTATCCACAACATTGGCGATAAAACGCAGTCAGTTCTCCCACCGTATTACAGAACTAACGACTCTGCTGGGGAGAAGCTAAAAAGTGGGGTTACCTTTAGAGTTAGATCACTTTTAATGTTTTACTTGTTTGCTTTGATTGCTTTATGATTTGGGGTTTGCTCGCGTTTATTTCTTGAAAAGATCCTACACCCGAATCTGGGGGAATTTTAGGTAAGTAGCAATAAATCATGGAAACTATACGGCATATACCGATATGGTTGAAGTGGTGTCTATGTTAGTGCGACACGTTGGTTTGTACTGGTGTCCCTCGAGTCATCCGGGGAGAATACTAGGCTGTTATGTGGTGTCATAAGCATTAACTGACGTTTAGAACCTTAATTGACCCAACTTAGCCATTAGAAGGTAGTGAGATAGCCGGCTTTGCTGCAGTCTGAAGTTGGTTGATACTCGATGCTATGCTCATTGAGATTCGACTCTCAGGTTTTGTTTGGTGGCAAGTCAGTTGCTTGGTAGACAAAATTTGTTGGAAAAATCAGTGATATTGAGATGCCTAGAACCCGGTTACTTATTTAAAACAGGTTAAGCCGACAAAACTTCGAGAGGGTACTCACCCACAAACCCCATGAAAGCCTTAAACCTAAGGCCTTGTGTGCTTTGTGTGTGTCTGATTATCTATTTAAACATCACATCATAAAATCATACCATCATATCAAGACTAACCATTTCAAGGACCTAAGGGATTTATCTTTGTTATGTGTTTCAGGGTCATGACTTACAGTCGTAGGAATACTATCTGAATCAACTTTGTAAGGATACCTTCCAAGATTGAGTAATTTTTCTTAAAGGTTCCCGACAATTCTCAATTCACCAAGAGACATGGTCATCTATTCAGTTTCGTTACTACTGGCTTCCAGGAAGACATGATGAGTGTTATGTTCCAGCTCTTTGATCCTAAGCATCACTATTTTACCTTCCCGGATTATCATTTGGTGCCCACAATGGAAGAATCCTCTAAATTGCTCGAAGTTCCTATTCTTGATCAGATACCCTTCACCAGTCTAGAGAAAGTTCCGAAACCTGAAGACGTTTCAGTAGCCTTACATCTGAAATGATCGAACATTGTATCTAATTGGGAAATAAGGAATGGAGTCAAGGGTTTTTATCCTAAATTTCTTATAGAGAAGGCTCAATGGTTTCTAGATGCCATGAATTTTCGTGCTTTTGAGGATATTTTGGCTTTGCTGATATATGGTTTGGTACCATTCCCTAATCCGGACCAATTCATAAATGTGAATACCATCAAAATATTTCTCACTCATAATCCGGTACCTACTTTTCTTGGAGATGTCCTGCATTCCCTCCACACTCTACTATGAAGAAGCGAGGAACTCTTATGTGTTGCATACCTCTACTGTCCGGTGGTTTATTTTGTACCTTCCATGATCAGTGATGAAGAATGAACAAGGTTTGAGGTGGTCTCAAAGGTTGATGTCACTCACTCATGCAGATATCCATTGGTGTCCTCGATCTCAGGAAGATGTCACTATTATTGATCGATGTGGGGAATTCCCTAATGTACCACTCCTTGGTATAAGAGGAGGCATCACTTACAACCCTTCTCTAGCTCTGCGTCATTTTGGTTATGCTTGAAGGGACGATCCTCATGATATACTCATCCAGGGTATTGTGTTCGGCTATGAGAACGATCCTCAAAATTACCATCAAAGGTTTATACGTGCTTAGGGCATGGTCAACAAGATTGATAGCAAGACTTTGGGACACAAGAATTCCATTCCCATAGAGCCTTACCTCAGATGGGTACGGTCTCGTGCTCAGAATCTTAAAATGCCATATCCTGTTATCCTACCAGTGATTTTAGAGCCTGTTGTTGAAGGGAATGTTTCTCACACTATTCTTCATCCAGATATGCCTACTAACTTCGAAGAACTACAGAAGTCCTGGATTCAGCTCAAGGAAGAAAGATATACCTTTGAGGCTGAGTTCTATGCTACTGAGGAGAAAGTACTGGATCTAATGAAATGACTCCACGAAGAACAAAGCCTTAATTAATATGTCAACACAAAGAGGAAGCGCCCATGCGAGACTTGAATTCATATTTTGCTTCTTTGTAACTCTTTTTATTATCATTATAAGCCTGGAAGGCAATTATAATTTGATCTTGTTACTGGAATTTCTTTTGCTTCCTTTTGTTTAAAAAAATTTAAATCCCGCAAAGGTCCTTGAAAAAATTGCACTTGCATTTGCACATCATGCATATCATCACATAATAGGTACTTTCTAAGCAGGTTTCTCATCTTCTTGCTGTTTATTTCAGTAAAAGGTGGCACTCGAGCAAACTGTGAAAGAACTTCAGGCTCAAAACGCTCAGTTTCAACATATGTTCTTGGACTTAGCTAAGAGTCAAAACGAGTTGAAGACCCTCATCACAAAAGGGAATAAGAAGAAGACTAAAAAGCCAACAGCCTTTCTTAATATGGGCAGAAGATTCAAGGGTTCAGTTAGAAGGGCTCTAGATTTTGAGGTCCCCCTGAATGAAGAAGATAACCAAGAGAAATATGACAAGAGTGTGAAATCTGAAGAGAATAACAACTTTGGTTCTGGCCAAGATTCTAATGAAGACTATTCTGCCAAACAGTATCCTCCTACTGACGACAAATACAAGCAGCTGGAAGATCGACTTAATGCTATGGAGATATAGAAAGTTCATGGGCTGGACTTTGAAGAGTTGGGTCTTATCTAGGGGGTTGTTATCCCTCACAAGTTCAAGGTTCCTACCTTTTCCAAGTATGATGGTGTGTCTTGTCCAAAGCTTCATCTACGATCTTATGTTCTAAAGATCCAACCCCATACTGCTGACAAAAAGTTATGGTTTCATTTCTTTCAATAAGGTTTGTCTGGTACACAACTTGAATGGTTCTATCAACTAGAAGGAACTAACATCCATACTTGGGAAGATATGGCTGCTGCTTTTTACAAGTAGTATTAATACAATACTGATCACGCACCGACTCGTGTGTAGTTAAAAAGTATGACCATGGGCTCTCATGAAGGGTTTAAGGAGTATGCCCAAAAGTGGAGAGATCTGACTGGAAGAGCGCAACCTCCTTTGTCTGATAGGGAGCTGGTTTATATGTTTGCGGGCACTTTAACGGGGCCTTTCTTTAATCACTTTATAAGAAGCTCCTCCTCTGGTTTTACTGAATTGATTCTAACTGGGGAATGTGTCGAATGTGGTATCAAGAGCAGAAAAATTAAAGTGGCTGTGTCTTCAAGTGCTGCAAAGAAGACATTTAGTGGAAAGAAAGAAGTTAATGCTATTTATAGCCAGAAGGGTCGTGTTAGAAGTGACCGCAATCAGTCTGTAGGAGCGATGCTAATCTATAATCCTGCGCCTGTTCAACAACAACAACAGGGCAATCAGCGTAGGTCAAACACACCGAGAAGACAACTTACTAAGATGAGCATGCCACTGTCTGAGGCATTACAACATCTTTTGAAAGGGGAGCTGATAACGGTAAGTGATCCTCCTCAAAATCCCAACACCTCCTCTCCTTGCTATAATCTGAATGCGAAGTGTACTTACCATTTCAACAGTTTAGGGCATGACACCAATAATTATTGGACCCTAAAAAACAAAATTTAGGATATGATTGACAACAAAGAGATTGAGTTCGATCCTCCAGAGACCCCAAATGTAATTACTGCACCTATGCCGAAGCATGACAAAGTTGTAAGTGTTATTGATTATGTTATTTGTATTACTACTATAAGTGAATTGGTTACTCCCCTCCCAATTATCCAAGAGAATCTGTTGCAGGCCGATTTATTTTTGGGCTGTATTGAAAGATGTTACTGTTGCGCAACCCAACTCAATGCACAATCACATAATTCTGGTTGAGAAGATTCTGTCTGCTGAGAATCTATTTCAAGACTTATCTGTAATATTTGGCCCTCTTGTCAGGATCACCTCCAAAGGTCCTGTGAGGATTACTTCTAATCTAAAAGTTGTTCCTCTAATCATCATTACACCTAGACCTATTCCATATTCCTGAGATAAAGCTATTCCTTGGAACTATGGATCCGACGTCTACTATTATGGCATCAAGTAAGAACTACCAAATATTGAAGGTGAAAGTATAAAAGCTATTGATTCTAACATTGACAACATTGTTGGGACCAATAAGGTTACTAGAAGTGGAAGGGTTTTCTCTCCAGAAATCTCTCCGAAGACTGTTTCTATACTTGTTCGAGTTTTTGCTACCGAGTAAAATGCTGAGGCTCAGGGAAAAGAGAAAATAACGGAGCCTGCCCAGATGGAGGCGCCTAAAGAAGTTACAACTAAAGACACCTCTAGGAAAGAGATGGATGAGGTATTGAAGATCATCCGTAAGAGCGATTACAAGATTGTTGAACAGTTGGGGCAGACCCCGTCTAATATCTCTATGTTATCCCTGTTAGTATGTTCTGAAGCCCACGCAAAAGCTTTAGTGAAGTTCTTAAAGTCTGCTCATGTGCCACAAGAGATTTGTGTCGATGAATTTGAGAACTATGTTGCTAGATTAACGACTAACAATGGATTAGGTTTTTCTCATGTTGACCTGACTCCGGAAGTAAGAAATCACACTAAGGCCTTGTATGTCTCCATTGAATGCATGGGCATTACTCTGGCTCATGTATTGGTTAATACTGGATCTTCGTTGAATGTTGTACCGAAGGGTGCTCTTGATAGACTGGATTGTGAAGGGGTTGTACTTAAACCCAGTGATATTATAGTCCGAGCCTTTGATGGATTAAATAGGATGGTACACAGAAGTGGATCTTCCGATCAAGGTAGGTTCACAGGTATTTGAATCTACCTTCTATGTGATGGATATTCGGGCAGCATATTCTTGTTTACTTGGAAACCCTTGGATCCATGGGGTAGATGCTGTTACCTTGAATCTACATCAGAAGTTAAAATATCATGTGAATGGAAAGGTTGTTATTGTCTGCGGTCAAGAGGAGTATATGGCTAGCCACTTGAACTCATTCTGGTATGTAGAGATGGACGATGAATTCATTGAGACTCCCTGTCAGTCTTTTGAAGTTATCCCTTAATCCTTTATTGAAGATGTTTCTGCCATTCCCAAGGTTACCAGGGTTCCACCCAGAATGGCTTCTTTGAAGGATGATAAAGCTGTTGTAGAAGAAGGTGATTGTACTATTTGGGGTCAGCTTCCTGACATTCTGTATAAATCTGAAAATTTTGGTTTAGGTTTCACTATAGAGGGTCAGAGGGTTGTTCGTCATGCTCGTGCTGGAAGACCACCATTCTGCATCAGCAACAACAGAGTTAACACCATAGAAGATGCTGACAGTGATTATGACTTTGACAGCTGGATCTTTCCCACCATCAGCAATAGACCCGACAACTGGAAGACTCAAGACATTATCTCTATCTCCCTTAGTTAGGATTAATAGCTACATTTCCGTCTTTATTGCTTTCAAATTTTGGTTATGTACTATTTAAACAATGACTTTAAACCTTGTGCCTTACCCGGGGCACAATGGTTCGTTTGTTAAGGGTTATCATTTCATAAACATATTTTCATTTAATAAAGCATTGGACGTTTTTCATTCAAATGTTGTGCTCTTTGTCTTTCTTTTTACTTTTATCACTTTCAAATAGCTATGTGTTCTTATACACACCCATACAGTATATTGCAGATCCACATCCACTATGGATCCCGCTGACAACGATTCTGCTATTGCCACTTATGACTTTAAAAATATGATCTACCAAGCCGAGGACGAAGATGAGGAAGATTGTGAAATACCTGGAGAGCTTGCCAGACTGTAGGTGCAAGAGGAAAAGTCTATACAACCGCATGAAGAGCATGTCGAGGTTGTAAACTTGGGTAATGAAGCAGATATGAAAGAAGTCAAGATATGTGCTAACCTAGAAGACGGTATCAAGAACAGGTTAATACAAGTGTTGCATGAATATGCTGAGATCTTTTCTTGGTCATAAAAAGACATGCCAGGGCTTGATACTGATATTATGGTTCACTGCCTGCCGATGAAAGAGGGTTGTTCTCCAATAAATCAGAAGGTTCGTCGCATGCGTCCTGAGATGTCAGAGAAGATGAAGGCTAAGGTTATTGAAATTCTGGCAACAGATACTTAATGTCACACTGAATGTTATGACACCGTATCTGACAAATTGTACACAAACCAAACAGTAATCTAAAAGATAGTAAAGAACACAATTAATTGTGAACCCAGTTCAGTGTAAAACAACACCTACATTTGGGAGTTACCAAGCCGGGGAGGAAATGCACTATAAGAGGTATTAATTTAGGAATAAACCAACCAGTTTATCTCCTTCACTTAAGACCTACCCAATGCAACTTCAATCTAAGTCCTACTTAAACCTGAGTTCCTACTCACTCCCCCTCAATCATAGCAGTGATACTAATCTACTGATTAATAAGATTATGAAGACATTCTTCAATACACACGCTTGATTTTTCTTCAAAGCTTTAATCAAGAGACACAACACTCGTGCTTCAAAGCTTTGAGTGATAAACAACCCTTACAACCAAATCCTACTCCAAGTCACTTATCAAGTGATAATTGCTTGGCTCACAGTAATTACTAAAACTATCACAACTACAAAATGCCTTATTGATCTTCTCTAAAAAGCGCTGCACACCATTAGGATTCGTGAGAAATATATGCAGTCTATTCTTCATTTTGGGCTTCCATAAAAATAGCTAGGGTTAACCAAAGTTAACCTAAAGACTTGGTCTTGGGCTTTCATCATAACAGATTAGGGTTAAGCAAGGTTAACCTAATATCCACGTGAGCATCTGATCTAGTCAATATACTTCAACTCAGAATAGCACACCAGATTCCTGAAAATTCTCAAGAACAATAAATCTGCACAACAACTTGATCATTACATGATGTCTTAACATTGGTTATGACATCATGTATCCTGCTCACTGATTTTGGTAGAATTCAGTACATATGATCATAGCTTAATCATCATGATATTCACTCATACTGAGTTGTTCCTGTAGAGCATTCCTTCTGCAGAATTTGTCTTTATCCCAGAATGTTATGACATCAGTCATGACATTCGCAAATCTGGTTTTACCAAAAATTAATGCCATCAAGAAAACACTTACAAACTCCCCCTTTGGCAAATTTTTGGCTAAAACCCATAAACAATCAGAGATTAGAATGCAGAAGCAACATGCAGTAGAACCACAATTACTTCTCCCCCTTTTTAGCCATAAAGAGGCCAAAGGATCTAGTACTTCAAGTGATACAGTCATCAAAAGGAAATCCAAAATACACAGAAACAGAGAGAAGGTATCAAATAGCAGCAGCAAGTTCCAGCATCAATCTTTACAACTCAGCAAACACAGACCTTCAGGTACTGTCATCCCCTGAGGAAGCACTATTTTCAGCAGCATCTTCTGGTGAGCTTCTTGCAGAACCATCATGCTGTTCTTCATCAGCATCAATGACAGGAGGTTCAACAGCCTTGTCAGTAGGGGTCTGGCGATCATCAGGTTTCTCTGGAGATTTCTCAATGTTGTCATCAGGTGTCTCAACATTCTGAGTGATATTGGGATCACTTTCTAAATTAGGGCTAGCAGTTTCTTGGTTCAGTGGTACAGATACACCAGGAACAGAGTGATTCTCATTAAGAATCCTAGTGACTAGTCTGGCAATAGCTTGATGCACATAAGAAGAACCTTCCCTATTAGCTATCTCTGGAGGAACAGAGGATGATGGTTGAGAAGATTTACCTGAGGGAGAAGCTTGTGATCTTCTTGCATGTTTGGTTCGCAGCTTCTTGACCTTAGTAGGATCAGCTGCCATTGCATGAAGTGGAGTTACCTCAAGAACATTAGCATCCATGGGGTTTACGTTTTCCCTAGGTTCGGTGTCAGTTGGTGAGGAAGATGTAGTTTCCTTTGATGAAGATGATGACACAGATTGTTGAGACATCTTGAGAGATTGAGAATACAAGTGACAGTGAGTGTGAAATTTTCTTTTGAGGGAATGGAGAGTGATGCATCAAACTGAGAAGAGGGAGATATAAATATGTCTATTCCTCTTCTTAAACTTTTGGAAAGAAAGAGGGAAACAAATGATTAGCCCAATCAGAATAAACTTGGTTAAAATATCTCTTTCAAACCTTGTATTAAGCAAAATTAATTGCTACATCTCTTCGTATTGGCAAATACCCAGCTTGCCCCTTAAATTCTTAAACTGACTAGCATCAAGTACCTTGGTAAAAATATCAGCCAGTTGTAGTTCAGTGGCAACATGTTCCAACTTAATCACCTTCTCCTCCACAAGATCTCTGATGAAGTGATGTCTAATGTCAATATGCTTAGTCCTGTTGTGCTGTATATGATTCTTGGATATGTTAATAGTACTAAAATTGTCACAGTACAATGTCATGACATCTTGTGTGACATTATACTCAGTCAGCATCTGTTTCATCCAGATCATTTGAGAACAGCTGCTACCAGCTGCTATGTATTCATCTTCAGCAGTAGATAGAGACACAATTTTGTTTCTTTATGAACCAAGAAACAAGATTATTTCCCAAAAAGAAAAATCCTCCAGGGGTGCTCTTTCTATCATCAGCACTACCAGCCCAATCAACATCACAATAACCAGACAGAATTGGTTCACATCCATGAGAGTACAGCATGCCATAATTGTAAGTTCCACTCCCATACTTCAGAATTCTTTTCACCTGGTTGATGTGACTTACTTTGGGTTCAGCCTGGTATCTTGCACATACTCTAACTGCAAAGGAAATGTCAGTTCTGCTGGCTGTTAGGTATAGCAGACTTCCTATCATGCTTCTGTACAAGCTTTGATCCACATTTTCCCCACTTGTGTCTTTGGAAAACTTTAAATGAGTAGGTACAGGAGTCCTTTTATGACTGGAATTATCCATCCCAAACTTCTTGACAATATTCTTTGCACACTTGCTTTGAGACAGAAAAATTGAGTCTTCCATCTTTGTGACTTGTAGTCCAAGAAAGTAGGTCAATTCTCCCATGAGGCTCATTTCAAATTCAGCTTGCATCTGGTTAGCAAAATGTTTAACTATTTTATCTGACATTCCTCCAAACACTATGTCATCAACATAAATTTGAGCTACCATTATCTTTCCTCCTTCATCCTTGACAAAAAGAGTTTTATCCAAACCTCCTTTACTGTATCCTTTGTCAGTGAGGAACTTTGTCAACCTTTCATACCAAGCTCCGGGAGCTTGTTTCAGACCATATAATACTTTCCTCAATTTGTAGACATGATCAGGACAGTTTGGATCCACAAATCCTTTAGGCTGTTCCATATACACTTCCTCATTTAAGTACCCATTTAGGAAGGCACTCTTCACATCCATCTGAAACAGCTTGAACTTAAGGAGACAAGCAACTCCCAAGAGAAGTCTGATTGATTCCAGTCTGGCTACAGGAGCAAAAGTCTCATCAAAATCAACCCCTTCAACTTGAGTGTATCCTTGAGCAACAAGCCGTGCCTTATTCCTGGTGACAACTCCTTCAGCATCTGACTTGTTCTTGTAGATCCACTTTGTGCCAATGATGTTTGTTCCTTCTGGTCTAGGAACTAACTCCCATACTTCATGTTGCTTGAACTGGTTCAATTCATCTTGCATTGCTCCAATCTAGTATTCATCAGTCAAAGCCTCTTTAACATTTTTTGGTTCAATCTTAGACACAAAACAAGAGTTTGTGATGATTTCTTTAGATCTTGTAGTGACTCCACTGTTAGGATCTCCTATGATGAGTTCCTTAGGATGATCTTTCTGAATTCTGATGGAAGGATCTTTGTTAGCTTCCTTTGATTCAGACTCTGATGGAGTAGGATTAGGCACATCATCCTTTTTAGACACTTGTGTTAAAGTCTCAAAGAATGTCTCAACATCATATGGGACATTTGTTTCCTCATGGTGATCATCAACTATGACATTTATAGACTCCATCATAACTTTGGTCCTGGAATTGAACACCCTATATGCTCTGCTGTTGGTAGAGTATCCTAGGAATATTCCTTCATCACTTTTAGGGTCCATCTTTCTCCTTTGTTCACGATCTGTCAGAATATAGCATTTTCTCCCAAAGACATGGAAGTACTTCACTGTAGGCTTTCTTCCTTTCCATAGTTCATAAAGGGTGGATGATGTTCCCTTTCTCAAGGTGACCCTGTTGTGGACATAACAGGCTGTATTCATAGCTTCATCCCAAAAATGAATAGGAAGCTTCTTGGCATGTATCATTGCTCTGGCAGATTCCTGTATAGTCTTGTTTTCCTTTCCACAACTCCATTTTGTTGAGGAGTTATAGGTGAAGAGAACTCATGATTGATTCCTTCTGAGGAACATAACTCATCAAACTTACTATTTTCAAATTCCTTACCATGATCACTTCTGATTCTGACAATGCATCCTTCTTTTTCTCTTTGAATTCTTTTGCACAATTCCTTAAATACATCAAATACATCAGACTTTTCCCTAATGAAGTTTATCCAGGTGAATCTGGAAAAATCATCCACAACAACATAGGCATGTCTCTTTCCACCAAGACTTTCCACCTGCATGGGACCCATCAGATCCATATGTAGAAGTTCTAGCACCTTAGAGGTGGTCAGATGTATTGTCTTTGGATGTGACATTCTAGTTTGCTTTCCAACCTGACATTCACCACATACTCTCCCTTCATCAATCTGAAGCCTTGGCATCCCTCTGACAGCCTCCATGGATATGATCTTTTTCATCCCTCTAAGATGTAAATGACCAAGTTTTTGGTGCCACGGTTTCACTTCCTTTTCTTCTTTGGCTATAGAGCACACAAAAGAGTAAATAGTGTTCTCAGACTCCCATAAGTAACAATTGTCTTTTGATCTGACTCCTCTCATTACAACTTCTTGTTTTTCATTAGTTACAAGACATTCAGACTTGGTGAAGTTGACCTTGAATCCTAGATCACATAATTGACTGATACTTATGAGATTAGCAGTCAAACCATTTACCAGCAACACTTCATTTAGGTTTGAAACTCCAGGGCAGTCCAAGTTTCCAACTCCTTTGATTTCTCCTCTAGCACCATCTCCAAAAGTGACATAACTAGTAGTATGAGGTTTGACATCATTCAACAGATTCTTGATTCCAGTCATGTGTTTAGAGCATCCACTGTCAAAGTACCAGTCTTCCTTGGCAGAAGCTCTAAGGGAGGTTTGAGCTATCAGGGCTGCAGTCTTTTTCTTCCACTGTTGAGTATATGGTACCTTGTTAGTCTTAGGTTTAACGTATGGGGTCTGATTAGGATATCCGTATAATCTGAAGCAGAATGGCTTTATGTGACCAAACCGCCCACAATAATGACATCTCCATCTTTGATACTTTTTCTTCATATTTCTCTGTTCTTGATGTTGAGTCCTATGTTGTGACATCTGCTTTGACATTTGTTTATCAGGCCTGGTCTTCTTCTTGTCAACAACAGATTTCTTTGCAGCCACAAATCCTAGACCAGACATGTTTCCTGCATTTTGTCTAGCCTGAAGGATTTCTTCCAACTTGTCAGTTCCAGTTGTTAACATCTTGACAGACATAGTCATCTGATCAAGTTTGGAGTTCAACATTAGAACTTCACCTTTGAGATGGCTTATAGTAGCAGTGTCTGCTTTCTTCTCAGCCTCCAACTTCACTATGAGCTTTTTCTGTTTCTCATTTTGCTGACAGACTTCAACACTTGTGATACATAGCTTCTTGTAGGAGTCAGCAAGTTCTTCAAATGTCACTTCCTCATCACTAGAATCATTATCAGAGTTACAAACACCAGATAGTGCAGTAACTAGTTTAGCAGATTCTTCTTCAGAGTCACTTTCTGAGTCACCATCAGACCAAGTAACAGACATTCCTTTCCTTTGTTTCTTTAGAAAGGTAGGACATTCAGCTCGAATGTGCCCATATACTTCACATCCATGGCATTGGATTCCTCTGCTTTGATTTCCATTTTCTTTAGACTTAGTTCTTCTGCTGGAGTCATAGGATCTGCTAATGTCAGAGGAAATGTTCTTGACATTTTACCTTGAATTTGGGTCCATTCTCTTGATGAGTTTGTTGAACTGCCTTCCAAGCATAGCTATAGCTTCTTATATATTCTCTTCATCACTCTCCTTGCTTTCATCTTCAGTATTGGATACAAGGGCTATACTCTTGTTTTTCTTGTCAACATTGTCACTGATCCCCATCTCAAATGTCTGAAGTGACCCAATGAGTTCATCAACCTTCAAGTTGCAGATATCCTGAGCTTCCTCTATAGCAGTCAGTTTCATTGCAAACCTTTTAGGCAAGGATCTGAGAATCTTTCTCACCAGCTTTTCTTCTGACATCTTTTCTCCCAATGCTCCTGAGGTGTTGGCAATTTCCAAGATGTTCATGTGAAACTCATGAATGGTCTCATCTTCCTTCATCCTTAGATTCTCAAATTTGGTAGTGAGCATCTGAAGTCTTGACACTTTTACTTTGGATGTACCCTCATGGGTGGTTTTGAGAGTGTTCCAAACATCCTTGGCCAGTTCACATTGATGTACTAGTCTGAATATGTTTCTATTAATTCCATTGAACAAGGCATTCAATGCTTTAGAGTTACCCAGGGATAACTCTTCTTCTTCTTTGCTCCATTCTTCCTCAGGTTTCAGATTAGTCGTCCCATCTTTCCCAGTTATGGTGGGATGGTTCCATCCTTTGTCAGCAGCTCTCCAAGCTTTATTGTCCAGTGACTTCAAGAAGGCAATCATACGAGGTTTCCAATAGTCATAGTTTGATCCATCCAGAATAGGTGGTCTGTTCCCAAATCCTCCTTCCTTGTCCATAGCGCCAGAAAATAATATCCCTAGATCTCACCCAGAAAGACAGGCAGGGTGCCTGCTCTGATACCAATTGAAATTCTGGCAACAGATACTTAATGTCACAGTGAATGTTATGACACTGTATCTGACAAATTGTACACAAACCAAACAGTAATTTAAAAGACAATAAAGAACACAATCAATTGTTAACCCAGTTTAGTGTATAACAACACCTACATCTGGGGGCTACCAAGCCAGGGAGGAAATTCACTATAAGAGGTATTAATTTAGGAATAAACCAACCAGTTTATCTCTTTCACTCAAGACCTACCCAATTCAACTTCAATATAAGTCCTACTTAAACCTGAGTTCCTACTCACTCCCCCTCAATCACAGCAGTGATACTAATCTACCGATTAATAAGATTATGAAGACATTCTTCAATACACACGCTTGATTTTGCTTCAAAGCTTTAATCAAGAGACACAACACTCGTGCTTCAAAGCTTTGAGTGATAAATAACCCTTACAACCAAATCCTACTCCAAGTCACTTATCAAGTGATAATTGCTTGGCTCACAGTAATTACTAAAACTATCACAACTATAAAATGCCTTATTGATCTTCTCTAAAAAGTGCTGCACACCATTAGGATTCGTGAGAAATATATGCAGTCTATTCTTCATTTTGGGCTTCCATAAAAATAGCTAGGGTTAACCAAAGTTAACCTAAAGACTTGGTCTTGGGATTTCATCAAAACAGATTAGGGTTAAGCAAGGTTAACAAAATATCCACGTGAGCATCTGATCTAGTCAATATACTTCAACTCAGAATAGCACACCAGATTCCTGAAAATTCTCAAGAACAATAAATCTGCACAACAACTTGATCAATACAGGATGTCTTAACATTGGTTATGACATCATGTATCCTGCTCACTGATTTTGGTAGAATTCAATACATATGATCATAGCTTAATCATCATGATATTGTCTCATACTGAGTTGTTCCTGGAGAGCATTCCTTCTGCAGAATTTGTCTTTATCCCAGAATGTTATGACATCAGTCATGACATTCGCAAATCTGGTTTTACCAAAAATTAATTCAAACAAGCAAACACTTACAGTTATGAAATAATTCAACGCAGGTTTCTTGGCTGTTACATCGTATCCTTAATGGGTTGCAAATGTTGTTCTGGTACCAAATAAAGACGGCAAGGTACGTATGTATGTAGACTAAAAGATATGAATAGGGCAAGCCCCAAAGATGACTTCCCACTGCCATATATAGATGTTCTAGTTGACAACACCGCTCAACACAAGGTATTATCCTTTATGGAAGACTTCTCAGGTTATAATCAGATCAAGATGGCACCTGAAGACATGGAGAAAACTACCTTTGTCATATAGTGGAGTACTTTCTGCTACAAAGTTATTCCTTTTGGGCTAAAGAACACCGACGCAACATATCAATGTTCCATGGTAGCTTTGTTCCATGACATGATTCACCACGAGATAGAGGTCTACGTAGACAATATGATAGCCAGATCACAGACTGAAGTAGAGCATCTGGACCATCTACACAAGTTGTTTGAGAGACTGAAGAAGTATAACCCGAGGTTGAATCTGAACAAGTGTACTTTCGGGGTGAGATCCGGTAAAATCCTGGGTTTCATTGTCAGTGGTAAAGGTATCGAAGTGGATCCCACCAAAGTCAAAGCTATTCAAGAAATGTTGGCTTCCCGTACTGAGTAGGAAGTCATAGGTTTCTTGGGATGGCTGAATTACATTGCTCGACTCATTTCTCATTTGATCGCTACTTGTGAGCCAATCTTTAAGCTGTTGAAGAAAGATCAGGTAGTAAAGTGGAATGACGACTATCAGACAGCCTTTGAAAAGACCAAGGAGTACCTATAAGAACCTCTAATTCTGATGCCACCAGTTGAAGGAAGACCTCTAATTATGTACCTAACATGTTAGAGAACTCAATGGGATATGTACTGGGCCAACATGATGGGTTTACCGATTATGAAACAAGATACTCACTACTCAAGAAAACTTGATGTGCTTTGGCATGGGCTGCTCGGTGACTAAAACACTATATGTTGACCCATACCACTTTGTTGATCTCTAAAATGGATTCCATCAAATACATATTCGATAAGCCAGCTCTCTCCGGAAGAATATCCCGATGGAAAATATTCTTAACATAATACGATATTCAGTACAATACTCAGAAGGAAATTAAAGGAAGTGTACTGGCATACCATTTGGCTCATCAAGTTGTAGATGATTACTAGTCTATGAATTTCGAGTTCCCAGACTAGAATATTATGCTAGTAACGGATTATGAAGAACCTAGACCGTATGAAGGACCTGAGCCAGGATCCCGATGGACTATGGTTTTCGGTGGAGCTTCTAACGTACTTGGAAATGGAATCGGTGTTGTAATTATCTCTCCCCAAGGTTTCCATACACCCTTCACCGCCAGATTATGCTTCGACTGTACCAATAACATGGTTGAATACGAAGCGTGCGTCATGGGTATCAAAGCTGCTATTGACCTGAGAATCAAGTTCTTGAACGTATATGGGGACTCAGCCCTGGTAAATAGTCAAATAAAAGGAGAATGGGATACTAAGCACCTGAATCTCATTCCTTATAGAGAACATATGCTTACCTTAATCCCGTACTTCGAAGAAATCACTTTTGAGAACATCCCACGAGAAGAGAATCAGTTGGCAGACGCATTGGCAACCATGTCGTCTATGTTTAAAGTCATATGGAACAACGAGGCTCCCAGAATTACCATTGAGAGGCTAGACGAACTGACAAATTGCTATGAAGTTGACACTAGCGGAGTAGAAGAGAAGCCTTGGTTTCATGAATTGAAAAGATACCTTGAGGCTCAAGAGTACCCCGAGGGGGAATATATCAACGACAGGAAATTCCTATGAAGGTTCTCAGCCATTTCCTTCCTGAGTAACAGGGTTCTGTACAAACGCAATCATGACTCGACTCTGCTTCGCTGAGTAGACAAGAAGGAAGCGAAGAAAATTATGGAAGATATGCACGAATGTATCTTTGGTACTCGCTCTAGTGGACATACCATGGCTAAGAAGATTCTGAGAGCGGGATACTATTGGTTGACTATGGAAACTGACTGCCATCACCACTCAAGAACTTGTCACAAGTTCCAGATCTACACTGACAAAATACATGTGCCTCCAGTATCCCTGAATGTCTTGATTGCACCTTGGCCATTTTCAATGCGGGGCATTGATATGAGTGGAGAAATCAAGCCTACGGCTTCCAACGGACACCGCTTTATCCTTGTCGCCATTGATTACTTCGCGAAATGGGTTGAAGCAGCCTCGTTCGCCTCTGTAACTAAGAATGTTGTCCCCCGGTTCATTAAGCATAACCTTATCAGTCGATATGACATCCCCGAGAGAATTATCATGGATAATGGTACTAATATCAACAACACTATGATCACGAAACTCTACGTAGTTCAAGATCAAGCACCATAACTTTTCTCCAAATCAATCGAAGATGAATGACACAGTGGAAGCCGCCACCCAGGACATTAAGAAAATTATACAAAAGATGACAGTGACATATAAAGATTGGCATGAGATGTTACCATTCGCTCTTCATGGCTATCACACTTCAGCTCGAGCATCAACTGAGGCAATCCCATTCTCTCAGGCCTACAACATAGAAGTTGTCATACCTGTGAAGTTCAAATTCCTTCTCTAAGGATTATGAAAGATGAAAATTTAGACGAAGATGAATGGATTAAGACTAAGTTGGACCAGTTGAGTTTAATTGACGAGAAAATATTGGCAGCTATCTTCCATGGTCAGATGTATCAGAAGCGTATGATCAAAGCCTTTAACAAGAAAGTCAAGCATCAGGTATATCAGGCTGGTGACTTGGTAATAAAGCACATCATTCTACCGCAAGGTGATCCCAGGGGAAAATGGACTCCCACCTACGAAGGGCCATTTGTAACAAAGAATAAATTTTCTAGTGGTGCTATGATACTGACCACCATGGACGGTGAAGATTTTCTGCACTCTGTAAAAGTGGACATAGTCAAAATATACTACGCATAAAAGTGACCCGCTAGGTTGACTGGCCTAGGAAAAAATAAGGGCATCCCGGTAAACCAAAAGGGTTCAGGCGAAAATTATATATATATATATATATATATATATATATATATATATATATATATATATATATATATATATATATATATATATATATATATATATATATATATATATATATATATATATATAAAGATTATACACCCGGCAAGTCGAAAACCTAAAAAGGCGGCTTGGGAAAAAAAGGGTGTCCCGGTGGACTGAAAACCCGAAAGGGCAGTCCAGGAAAAAATTAGGGATTAAAGCATACGACTATGTTCCATGGGATCACTTATAGCAAGCTTCATTACCAACATCAAGTTCAAATGGTACAAATCAATTCAATCAGCTTATTCCGACAACAAGGAATAAGATGCTTGAAGATATAGAGGCAATAGCAGAGTCGAAACCCAACTAGGTCGTTTACACATAACTATATGTTTTGTTGTTACTTTGTACTCTTTTCATTGTTCAATGATTTCCTCTTCTAGGATTTTTGTCTCTTTGTATAAAATTATCTGTTTATAGGCAAATTATCAATACAAAATACCACTTCAAAATCCAAATTTTTGTTTTACTGTTTCTGTTTTGTTCACAAAAACGTCCAATGACTAAATTGAATGAACATATGCATATGAGTATGATTACTGTTAACATATATATATGCATAGAAACGGGAATAAAGAATTTCCTCAAGACTCTAGGAATTGGGATAACATTTAGGTCGTCCACAAGTCCCCACAGGAAAATCACCATAAAATAGTCCCCATAGAAATCCCCACAGAGCTATCTTCGCAAGCTCATTCCCGACAAAGATAAATTCCCCGTAAGTCCAATATGCTTTCAAGATAGGAATTGGGGCATCTTCCAGCAATTAACCTAATCATACTCCCCAACAGACCCCCTAGCGGATAAAGGAGTATAATCTCTTCCTCGACAATGTCGCCAACCTATAGAGTCTCAATCCTCGTCAGAGATTATGTCATCAGCATATTTCATAGGAATTCTCTTCCCCAACTGAGTTTATTTATCCAACTATAAAATCCCCTACATAATTCTCTTTTCCAGCAGGGCTTATTTCCTCAGTAGAATATTTCTCCAGTAGGGTTTATTTCCCCAGCAGGGTTTATTTCCCCAACATAATTCAGTCTCCCTAGACTGAGTCTATCTCTCTGACTACTACAAGTCACCGGCAAAATTCCTCTCTCTAGTGAAGGATAATCCAGACTACTATCCCCAGAGAGTTGCTAAGAAAGATGAAACCAGACCAGATATCGTTATACTTTATCCTCCCCAGACGAGTCAGAATCCATATCGGCAACTCGGTCAGACATCACCTTAGAAGGTTATCCATCTCTTTTATCCCCACAGGGTATATAAGAATTAAATTCCCCAGTAGAGAGATGAATGACCAATGTTATTGAACTCTTCTCCCAAAGCAGAAGTCAATATCCCCCAGCGGAGTTTCCTCAAACAGCAAGCATGAATCCCCAGCCGAAACATTCTAGACAAGATTGAAGATCACACATATTCTTCATTCCCAGAAACCATCAGGGATTTATTTTTCCCTAATCAAAGATGTTATACAAAGATACCAATACGCTTCAAACGACATCTCACATTCATACAACATTTACAAGTATCATCGCATGTGCATACGACATGCATATAACACACTCTCATTTACTTTGAGAACATCATTACGCAGTGCGTTACATACATCATGACATTGCATACAACTAACTTTTTATCTTTTCAGGTAAAAGTATACAAACAAACGAATATCATCAGTAGTTTTCAAACAGGTCACAGATTAATTCTTGAAACAAGATTGGACAACTATCTATATGACCAGACACAGATTAATTCCTGAAACAAGACAGGGTAACTATCTGCGAAAACAAATTGTAGATCAATTCTCGAAACAGGATGGGGAGACTATCTACATGAACAGGTTGGAGATTAACTCCCGAAATAGGACGGAGAAACTATCTTTTTATCTTTATGACCAAGTGGAGATCAATTCCTGGAACAGGACGGGGCGACTATCTTTATCACCAGGTGGTATGAATTCCCGAAATAGGACGAGTTTACCAACAAAAACAGATTGTAGATCAATTCCTAAAACAAGACGGGGAGACTATCTACATGACAAACATCTCCCTCATAAACTGAGTTCTGACAAGCATCTTCCCCTCAGAGACTAAATTTGACAAGCAGCTACTCAATCACCTTCCCCAGGGGTTCATTCTGGAAAGCATTCTTCAGACACACTCGAGCTTAGACTCATTCTGATACTCCCATCAACAGTACTTTGGAAGGCATATATAAGCCCATCTCCGAAGTCATTCCATCACTTCTTCGAATTACATCTTTAATCCCATTCAAGCAATATAATCAATCAACAATGTTACTTTTTTCACAGGCGAGTGCAAACTTCTGGGCACTTAGGTGTTCAATCATCATCTACCTTCAGATCACGAATGGCGAACATGCCAATCTAACTCTTCAGGTTTAAGAAGATTGAACAGGGGTAGCTGTTGTACCCCAAAATTTTACCTCTCATTTTTATTCAAGACATTCTCCTAGGGTTCCCAAAGGCTCAAGGTTGCTCAAGAATTAATCAGACAAATTCTCCTCCTAAGTAATGGATCCACAACAAAGGTTTCACTTTTCACAAGGAAGTTTGGGTTTCGAAGGTCTTAAATGGAATTCATGGTCTCTTATATTTCTCCAAGAATTCTCATACCAAGTTTCAAGCCTTTCATCATAAGTTTTCTCAGTCAATGGTTCAGATGACTGAAAATCAACTATATTAGGTTAAAAAGTCAATTATGGTCAACATACAGTCAAACTTCAAGATTTTTGGTTAACATCAAGATTTTGAAGTCATATTCATCATTTGATCAAGGGTTGATCATGATTCCTCAAGAAAAACTCTCAAACCATCAAAAGTCAAAAGTTACTAAATTAAGGTTTTCTTAGGAGAAGTCAATTGAACTTTGACCAAGCATAACTTTCACATGATTCATCAGTTTTCCCGAACCAAACCTCATTTTGAAGAAAATTAAATTCTCTACAACTTTGTCTCTCTAGGATCAAGTCCAAAAAATGCTTCATTTGAGAGATACGAGTCAATACATTACATGTCATTTTAAAAGTCAACAAAAAGACACTTTTGTCAAGGCAACTTACATCAAGATAAAGTCTTCAAATAAAAAAATGATCAACATATAGATTGTATAGGACACCTTGGGCTTTCAAAAAAGTCAAAGATCACCTTTAAAAAATGAAAATTGAGAGAGTTATGACCAGTGCAAGATTGGAAATTTTGAGCAAATGCATGAAGTTCAAATTGAGCAAACTTGATATTTTGGACTAATGGGCCATTGTTTTAAAGTCCAAAAGTGTATCACACTCCTCATACACCTCAAATATTACTCATGCACCTCTTGACATTTTTATTTTATTTATTTTTTATTTTTTATTAATTTAAGTCAAAATTAAATGAAATAATACAAGGCCTTTCTTACAAGGTCCAAGCCCACAAACATTTGACCTAATTTGTCCTATATATTCTCATTGTTTTCAAACATGAAGGCCACGAAAAACCCTTATACAAAACTTGTCCAAAAAAAATTCAAGAACCCTAAAGAACTTGAAACCATATTCGTAGTCCCTTTCACTACAAACAAGTCACTCCATTAACTCCTAGCAATCATACAAAGTAAGAATGGATCAAGTTTGATGGTCTAAAATGCATGAAAGACCATTGCATTGCATCTCCGATTTCATACTTTTGAAAAAAAATCATATTTTGGATTTTTTTGTTTGCTTTAACACATACTAATGTATTAACGTGTTCATGAGGTTTGACAATGCAAGAATGGCCCCTTAGGAGAGTCCCATAATGGTTGGATGGTGCAAAGTCATGTTAGCACCGACCCATGTAATTTGCTTTGTAGCTCTCAAACCTTTGAGATTTAGGCTAAAATAACCCTCTCATTGAAATTGCAGACCCTGATTTAGGGGGGTAGGGTCCCCCTGGATTATTAATATTGGTTGTTTTTGTAGGTTTGGAAGAAAGAGGCTACCGGAAAAGACGACCAGAGCTAGGGCTCCGGCGTTTCTCACGTTCATGAATAGTTTTTATATTATATATTTATTATTTTGCTAAATATACCGGATGTATAGCCACCCCAATGGCAGAAGCGTGCGCGTTAAGGCATTGGTGTCAAAGGGCATGGGTTAGATCCTTGCCTTTTGCTGCTTTTTTCATTATTTCTCATATTTTATAGGATTAAGTACAAAACGCGCTGAAGTTATCCACTAACAAAAAGGCGCGCTTGGCCTGGTTGTGAAGATGTTGAGTGAAAGGATAGAGGGCGTGGTAACTTTTTTTAAACCCTTTATTTTTTTACTATTTTCACTTATAAAACCCTAAATTCATCGAATTAAACCATTTTTTTTCAATTAATTTTCTCACAAACCCTAATCAACATTAGGGTTTAGTTTTTGGTTAATTAATAAACTTTTTTTTAAATTAGAGTTAATTAGGATTTTTTTAGGTTTTTTATTAATTAAAATCAATTTAGGGTTTGATTAACTTAATTGATTGATTTCTTTTTTTAACTAATTAAAATCAATTAGGTCATTAGGTTAACCATCAAGTCTTTTCTATTGAAAATCAACCCAACCAATTTCCTTTTCCTTTTCCTTTCTTATCGCTTCACGTATTTTATTATTTTCGTATTTTTTAATTATTGTAACTGCTTACGGTTTGTAAGATGATTATGGTTTTACTCTTTTTCTGCATTTTTACTAATTGTACCCCCCATTCCCGAAGCCTTGTAATAGTGTAGGAATCTTTACTTTCTGCCTTTACTTTCTACATTTATCGCTTTCCTTATAACTGTTTAGCTAATAGGTTTGTATGGCAAGAATAAAAGCAAACGATTAGTTAACCTAATTTCAAGATAAACTAATTGAAATCAAAACACTTTTCAAACGCGCACCTCTAGGGTAACCTCACTTGTTGCATTCGGAATAAAACAGTCATGTCCGTCAAAGGTGGGGAAGCTTTAGCATTGTCCCTCAATTAAAAAGATCGTAGTCCCTCGATGAC
Organism: Vicia faba; assembly: GCA_948472305.1. Classification (NCBI taxonomy): domain Eukaryota; kingdom Viridiplantae; phylum Streptophyta; class Magnoliopsida; order Fabales; family Fabaceae; genus Vicia; species Vicia faba. The sequence goes on from OX451736.1 coordinate 467,770,458, forward strand.
TCTTTCGATGCTGCCTTCAGTAAACGATCTAGTCCCTTACGAATTGTTAAATCGCCCCTATGAGTTGCCTTCGATGACTGTAAAATGACCTGCGCCTGTTCCTTCACATCCAACGATAGGGCTTCCTACTAACTAATGGTAGGATAACACTATCTAAAGGAGGAGGAAAATTATACGAAAGACCTTGAGTAGGTAGATAGTTCTTATTCGCTTGCTCACATTTTTCAAAATAAAAACATTTCTCACTGTCACACTTTCAAAATATTTTCAAATGAACACTTTATACACATTCTTAACCAATACAAGAATCATTACAAAGTTGCCTAACTATTGGAAAATTTCAAAATTATTTTCAAACATGCACAACACAAAGCAATTTTTTAAAACAATGTAAGCTAGCGATTAAGAGCCCGTAGATAACTACAAATGAAAAGGGTGCTAACACCTTTCCTTTTCATAATCTACCCCCAGAACTCAAAAATCTCAAGGTATCTCCTGTTCTTTTCACCCTTTCCGTATTGGATAAAAGTAAATTAGGTGGCAACTCTTGCTATCTACAACATTTACGATAAAACGCAATCAATTCTCCCACCGTATTACAATTACTCTTACCAAGAATTACTCCCTCCAATATATACTTCACCAAAAGAGTAATTCCCTCCAAAAATTATCTATAAATACCCATTCATTCTTACATTTTTAACTCACAACACAAATATTCTCTCTTACATAAATCTCTCCATCCCAAACCCTTTCTCTCTAAGAAAAACTCCAACTTTTGTCACAGGGCCATCAAGAAAGGAGAAAGGCAAGTCAAAGGCCATTGAAGGAGAATTTCAAAATCAAGAGGAACATGATCCAACATTTGCATTCCGATTCCAACCTCTAACTCTGGTAAAATATGTTAATCTCACATCCTTTCCTTCAACAAGTTTCAGTTTTCCATCAATGTTGGCTAGGCAAGGAGTAGGTGAACTCATCACCGAATGTGGAGTTTTCTACCCAGATTTGGTTCGCGAGTTCTATTAAACTATGCAAATTGGTGCCGATGGTGTTCTTTTGTCATGGGTAAAGGGAAATCACATCTTGATGTCAACCATTCAATTTGGAAAAATCTTGGGTGTTCCTAGTGAAGGCTTACTCATCAAGCATGGGTATACCATTGATGTTGATGCTTACAATCGTACTCACTACTACTATAGCATCACTCGTCTCTCTGAAAAAAGAAATCTTGGACAAGAAAAAGGAAGTCAGTTCTACAACAAGTCGGTTAACTTTGTATTCCTCCAACCTCACTGTAAGTGACCGTATGCTACATTACTTTATTACTTACATTTTGCTTCCTAAGAACTCAAATCACTCTCAAATAAGTGATGTTGAGATGCAAGTCTTGTTTGCAATAAAAAATAATCTTCAAATAAATTGGGCATACCTAATCATGAACTATAAGGAGCATCTCAAAAATATGTCAGGTGGACTTCCATATGCTCATTGGATAACCAAGATTCTCAATTTTGGAAAAGTTATCTTTCGAGGAGAAACCGAAACCAAAATGACTCTAAGAGATTGTGAAATTTCGATTGTAGCGACAAACAAAAAAATGGGAATTTTCAAAGATGAAGATGGATTGTTCAATCATAGAGAAAAATGAACTTCCTACAATCAAGACGCACATCCTCCACCATATGCATATGACTGAGAAATATCAAATGAGATGATTTATCACAAACATTGCTAAATGGAAAATTTCATGATATCATAATTTCGTGATATTCATCAAGACTTGGTCAAACTTCAAGCCAATCAAGAGGATTCAATTTGTTTAGAGTGATGATGAATAATTATAAATGTCTTAGTACCGTTGTTTGTTGTTTATGCTCTTCCCATGTAATGTCTTTATCTTTTGCTTTTTGTATCGTATTTCCTTCTGTATCATTTATGTCATCAAAGACCTAGTGTCTAGTGTGTTTCTAAGTATGCATTAACTTTGTGTTTGTGTTACAAATTATGTTATATTTTACTTGTGTTTTATATTCTGTTTTATTATGGTTTTTTCCCTGTCCTTTTTGATATTGACAAAGGGGGAGAAGACATTGTGTGCTTGTGTTTAGTGCTGCATAAATTTTTTCCAGATTTTAAAGCTCCCTCTTTGAAAAACAAGTCTTCAAAGGCTACATAAATTCAGGGGGAGATATCCAACTTAGGGGGAGAATGCACATCACTATGGTACACATACAAGCAACACTAAAAAACCTTGATGCATAATCTACAAATGTCAAATTGGTTGTCTACATCAAAAAGGGGGAGAATGTGATTGCATGTACTCTAATCAAAGTGTTTTGATGAAGACCACCATACATAAAGTCATAGAAATATCAAGGATGTGGAAAAGAAGATGTTCAAGATCATATAATATTTCAAGATCATTCTATGAAGTCTTCTACAAGTGTACAACCAACTTTCAAGATGAAGATTTATAAAGATTCATCAACAAGTTAGGTACAAGTTTTAATTTGAATTTTTTAAAGATGATATAGTGCTCAAAATATACTCTAAACATTTTACATAAGTATCATGATCATTTAAGAGTAAAACATTGCATGTTCATCAGTGGTAACCAGTTACAGGGTTACAGTAACCGGTTACAGGGCTTCGCAAAAATAAAATAAAATTTATGGTTCAGCGGTAACCGATTATAGGTATAAAAATTTGAAAATATGCACGTTATCACATATGTGTGATCGGTTACAACCCTACGGTAACCGGTTACGGCTGAAGAAAAATTCAAATATTTTTTGTTTTACTTGGATGTTGGGTGATACCTTTTGGGGTCCAACCATTGTATCTTTTTACTCATTTGGAGAGTAATTAAAGGCTTCATTTCATATATAAAATATGTTTGTACTCTGATCATAACACATGACATATTATTCAAAATTTCAAAAATTCTTAAGTGTTGTAAAACTTTGAGAATTTACATATTGCATGAAACATTGTTTAGAAATTTAATACTCATCATTGTTTCAACATATATTAAGCACTATATATGACTATAAACTTCCTATTAAATCTTGTCTTAGTGTCTTGATAACCATAGTGTTGGTCAAGAATTGATCATACTTTATAAAAATCTGATTTTGTATAAGATTAACCTTGCATTCCAGGATTGTTGGAGCAAGTGTGTGCATTGAAGAGGATTGTTCTTCTTGCACTTAGTGTTCAAGATCTTAAAGGTTTTAAGATACTTTGATCTCCATATAGATTAGATAGTAAGGCATCACCTTTGGTGTGATTAGGCTTGTGTAATCATTCTAAACTATAGTGAAATCTCTTTTGTGTTGGCAAGAGGACTGGAGTACTTTCGAACCATGAGGGGAACCAGTATACATCTGGTGTTCATTTAATTTCCGCACTTTATTGCATTAATCACCATAATCATAAAAATAAGAACTTTAAAAGAGAAGGCGAAAATTGACCATCACATAATTCACCCCCCTCTTAGGTGCACTATTAACTTACACAACTTTCACCAATTGGTCCATCCCACAATACCGTCACTAAGGCGTTGTCCTTACCCCTCAATTGCTTCACTTCCCGCCCTTCTATCTGCATGGGTGATGCTTCAAAAGTCAGTTTATATCTCACTTGTACACCATCCATTTGAATCACATGCGAAGGATCTGGAATGTATCTCTGCAACAGAGACACATGAAGCACGTCATAAAGATTCGCAAGCGACAATAGTAGAGTAACCCGATAAGCCATTTCACCTATCTTCTTTAATATCTGATATGGACCTGAAAAATGAGGCATAAGCTTTCTCGACTTCAAACCTCTACCAACACTAGTTACTTGACTAACTCTCTAAAAAACATGATCGTATTTTTGGAAAGTGCATTTCTCCTCTTATCTTGATAACTCTTCTGATGACTTTGAGAAGCTTTTATCCTCTCTTGGTTCATCTTTATCTTCTCAGTCGTTTCCTGTACAATCTCATTTCTGAGTACAACACTCTTGCCTAATTCATACTAACACAGTGGAGTTCTACACCTACTACCATGCAATGTTTCATACGGTGCCATTCCAATACTAGAATGGAAACTGTTATTGTAAGTAAGTTCAATCAACTACAAGTTACTATCCCAAGCTCCTCCTTGTTCTAGCACTGAAGCCCTCAACAAATCCTCTAAAGACTGAATAGTCCTCTTTGTCTGACCGTCCGTCTACGGATGATATGCGGAACTCAACCTCTACTTAGTACCGAAAGCATTCTGCAACCCTTCCCAAAATTTAGAAGTAAACCTCAGATCTTTATCTGATACAACACACGAAGGTATCCCATGCAATTTCACAATCTCATCAATATACATCTCAGCTAGCTTCTCCATAGGATGATTGATCTTCATTGATAAGAAATGAGTCGACTTAGTCAACCTATCCACTATCACCCAAATCGAATCATTTCCCTTAGCAGTCTTTGATAAACCCGACACGAAATCCATAGACACATTGTCCCATTCCATTATAGAATAATCAAAGGTTGCATAAGACCCAAAGGCATTTGATGCTTAATCTTTGACTTCTGGCAAGTTAAACAAGCGTAAACAAATTTAGCAACTTCCTTTTTCATACCAGGCCACCAAAACATTTTCTTCAAATCCTAATACATCTTTGTAGCACCCGTATGAATACTTAAGTCATTTTGATGTCCTTCCTCGAGAATACTCTTCTTTAGTTCTGACACATCTGGAACATACACTCTACCATGAAATCTCATCACAACATTCTCCTCAACTCCGAACTCACCTCCATTATCTTGGTTAATCAAGGTTAATTGACCAACCAACTTCAAATCAAACTTCTGACCTTCTCGTATTTCTTCTATAATATCACTAGCCAGTTTTAATATTCTCAACTTCACAGTATTAGCAGTCTTTTCTCACACCAAGCTCATATCTCTGATTTGTTCGACCATTTCTAACTCTCGAACCATAAGCATCGACATATGTAACGACTTTCTACTCAATGCATCAGCTACCACATTTGCTTTACCAGGGTGATAACTCAAATTAAAGTCATAATCGTTCAACAATTTAAGCCATCTTCTCTGTCTCATATTTAACTCCTTCTAATCAAACAAGTACTTCAGATCTTGTGATCTCCGAACGCCTTAAATTTAGAGCCAAATAGATAATGTCTCCAAATCTTTAACACAAACACCACAGATGCCAATTCTAAGTCATCCGTAGGATAATTCCTTTCATGAACTTTCATTTGTCTAGAAGCATAAGCAAAAACTTGCCCATTTGGCATTAAAATACCACCAATAACCATCTTAGACACATCACAATACACCACAAAATACTCACTTGGATTAGGCAAAATCAATACCGGAGCGGTCGTCAACTTCTTCTTTAATTCCATAAAACTTTCTTCACATGCAACATCCCACACTTAAGCTTGATCTTTCAAGTCAATTGAGTTAACGGTAATGCAAACTTAGAAAATCCTTCAATGAATCTTCGATAGTAACCTGCTAAACCAAGAAAACTTTGAATCTCAGGCGCTGATTTTGGAGTCTCCCATTGCAACACTGCATCAACTTTAGAAGGATCCACATCAATCCAACCACTAGAAATGACATGGCCAAGGAAACTCACTTCCTTCAACCAAAACTCACACTTCGATAACTTTTCATACAACTTCTTCTCCTTCAACACTTGCAACACAATTCGAAAATGCTCACCATGTTCTTCTTCTGATCTTGAATAGATCAAAATATCGTCAATGAAGACCACAACAAACTTATCCAGATAATAATGGAGAGTTCGATTCATATACTCCATAAAAACACCTGGCGCATTAGATAGACCAAACGACATCACAGTATGCTCATAATGACCATACCTTGTTCGAAAATCCATCTTCGAAATATCATCTGGTTTAACAAGAACCTCATTATAACCCAACCTCAAATTAATCTTGCTGAAAACACAAGCACCCACCAACTAATTCATCAAATCATCAATCCTTGGGAGTGGATACTTATTCTGAATAGCCACTTTGTTCAACTTCCTGTAATCCACACACAATATCATACTTCTATCTTTCTTCTTCACTAACAACACAGGAGCACCCATTGGGGAAACACTCAGTCAAATAAACTTTTTCACAAGCAATTCTTCCAACTGTTTCTTCAATTCACTCATCTCTGGAGCTGACATCCTATGAGGAGTCATTGACATCAGACTTATACCTGGATCCAATTCGATAGAAAATTCCACTTCACGTTCCAGAGGAAAATCACTTATGTCATCTAGAAACACCTGGGAATTTACAGACAATAGGTAATTCCACACTTGCAGCTTCACAATCAACTTGCAATGATGAAAACATTGCAAACATCAAGGCTTCATCTTCTAAAATTTCCTTCACTTTCTTAGTAGACAACAACATCAGTTCTCCATTATCACCAAACTTAGGGAACCTCAAACTCTTATTATAACAATTGACATGAACATAGTTGAACTCCAACCAGTACATTATGAGAATAACATCAATTTGGTGTAAGGGAAAGCACACCAAATCCATTATGAAACTCTTACCATAAATGGTCAAAGGACATTTTGAACAAACAAGAGTAGTAGCAACAGAACCACTAGCAGGAGTATCTATTACTATTCTACCATTCATATCATACAACTTCAATCCCAACATGTTAGCACATTCACGTGAAATAAACGAATGAGTAGCACCAGTATCAATAATAATAACTAACTCAACATTGTTAATAAAACAAGTACCTCGAATCAAGTTGTACTTCTTAGCATTTTCTGATCCACTCAAAGTGAACACCCTACCGTTGGCTTGGGCAGCAACGTCCTTTCTTGGCTTCTGGAACTGGGTACTTATATGACCGTATTCTGCATAATTAAAACAAGTTGTACCATCTTCCTTGCATTATAGAGTATGATGACTTGTCTTACCACATTTGTAACATCCCATAACCTTATTCTCACATTCAATAGAATGGTGGCCTTGTTAACCACACCTATAACACATGACAGGAGCGGGAGCTCTTCCCTCACTTATCTTAATCCCATCGAAAACCTTCTGTTCCCCTTTATCAGGTGGGGCATCATAAGGCTTCATATAGCCCTGATACCGTTTTCCTCTCTTCTCATTCAGACTCTTGTAGTGAGCCGAATGAGCTTTTTTATCTTCCTCATAGATTCTAAAGTTGGTCACCAACTCTAGAAACCTACAAATCTGCTGATATCTAATTTCCCGTTTGGTTTCTGAACGCAAACATTTCTCAAACTTGATAGAATTCGAGAATTCAGCTATTGCTTCACTGTAATATGGATAATACTTTTCCAGCTTCATAAACCTTGAAGCATACTCAGTCACCGACATATTCCCTTATTTCAACTCAAGGAATTCTATCTCTTTCTTCCCGTGCACATCTTCGGGAAAATACTTCCTCATAAATTCTCTGTTGAACATAGCCCAAGTAACAACTTCACCCACCGCTGCCAATCTCTGACGGGTGCCAACCCACCAGTCATCTGCTTATTCTACCAACATATGTGTACCAAATTGTACCTTCTGTTCCTCTGAGCAATACATTACTCGAAAGATCCTTTCAATCTCCTTAAGCCAAATTTGTGCCCCATCAGGATTGTACTGACCCTTAAAAGTAGGCAGATGGTTCCTCTAAAACGTCTCCAAGATACGGGACCCATCATTCGTGCCAACATTAGGCTAATGTTACATAGCCCGAGCCATATCCTATAAAGCAGTAACAATCGCAACATTGTTTCTTCTAACCATTCTACACACAGAAAACTAATCGTCAGAAAATAACGCATCGACAATGTACTTACACTAATCGACCGACATGACATACACATCATAAGAAAACCTGGTCGAACAGACCGACTTGCTCTAAGACCACTAATGTAACACCCTTCTAAACGCACATATAATTCACATACATTTTTCGAAATTAAATCAAATAAAATCACCAACAAGGGTGTCACATCTTCATAAAAGCATCATATAAACATCCTTCTTCGTAACACGGGTTTTTAAAACATCTAAAATAATTAATTCTGTAACATCATCATATATCAAAAATCTAGATTATTGCAGCGAAATCATAGTCTCAAACCATATTTTTAAAAAAGTACTTCATATAGTCTTCCTCACACTTCATCGTTCATGATTCATAAATCAAACAACTAAATACCATGAAAGGAAACTCATCATCTCAGAATAAACAAAGTATAATAGTTTCAAAACAAAAATTCACAACCCTGATGTTACATATCAGAGCAATACCTTCTAAAATCAACAAAAATAAAACAACACACTTCGAAGATAATCCTTTAAGCTTCTACGCACTAATCCTGATCACCTGCAAGTTACCCACGTATAGAGGCAACATTTCCAAGCAGAAAGGGTGAGTAATCATAATCATTATAAAATACATAAGGAATAAATATAGTAGTTGCGACACAATAGCAAGACATCACATACAATCAAAAATTCATGTTATACTCACACCTTCACTTCACCATTTATTCATAACACCATCATATCATCAGTCAACAATCATCACCAAGACATCATTAGTTCAAACATTCATAAAGCATCACTTAATCACTTATTATGCAACGCCACAAAGAATGTAATTCAACTTCATGATATTCATTCATGTGGTACCAAAACTTCAATGATGACTCAGTCATCGTTTCTCCAAAGATCCCCACCAATAGGATAGGTTCCACTTGGAACCAGAGCACATCACAAAATTTAACTCAAATCCACAATATAGGATTGAGGCCATAACTGGACTAATCATCCTATAAAATCCACTGGACCAAAGTCTTAACAACATCACTGGACCGAAGTCCTAATAATATACCATGAATGCATGATACACAATAACACAATAAAACATGATCACGAATAGTCAAAATGCATCATCATTCATGAATTCATCATAACATCATCACATACTTAATGATACATAAGACATCTTCATAAAAACATCAATACATCATAGAACACAATTCAGGTTACAACAAGACATGGTTACATCAATTCATAATAGAAAGCACACATATTATTATATCAACACATAACCTCATTATCTAGTCATAACACAACCACTAGAAAACTACGTCATACAATTCATCTTATTTCACCAAAGTATATTTCATCGAGTTAGCTTTCTAACACTTTGAACGACGCGTCAAATGGAGTCTAGAAACTCAAGTTACAGCATGTTGAAGTTTCTTCCAGGCACCCTTCATCTGAGGCTCGCCCGGCGAAGCAGCTTGCTCGCCTAAGGTTTTCCCGAAGAGGAAGGGAGAAACCAGATTCCCCCATACAACATCCAAGAGCTTGTTTTTCTTCAGTCACCCTCGCCCGATGAAGCTAGTCGCTCGCCCGGAAAGCACACTCTCGCTTTTGCCTCACCCGGCGAAGCTGGGGAGAGACATCATCTTCCATACAAAATATAGGGGCTATGTTTCCTCCCCACCAGTTCTCTTTGCTTTTCTCTCTCCCGACACATCAAGGGCAACACACCTTCATTCAGCGAAGCATACTGCTCGCCCGGCGAGACAACGTGAACAAGGAGTTCCCTATGCATTTTCTGTACTTCACCAGTCCTAATTTCTATATGAATCCATCTTAGTACATGTATCAATTCATTACAAATACTCATGTTTTCATCATACAATCTAGCACATCATATTATACACCATACACATCAATTGATTGTAAAATAATATCACAATTTCACCAATTTTCATCAAATCATCATGTTAACATAATCAACCAAAATCCCAATACAAACCTACAATTATCTAAGCCCTAAATCAATTATAAAAACAATGATAATCTCTTCTTACCTTGGATTCCTAGAAGCAATCTATTCCTCTTCGCATTCTACAGAATCTTCTGATTTCCTCAGTGCCCTAGCTCTCTTCACATGGTTCTTCTCACTTTCACGATCGCAGAATGAACACTGACACTCACTTTTCGTTGTTTAACCCTCAGACCCTTTCTATGGTCTTCCCATCTTACCCTCATTTACATCACAATATTACTACCTTGTCCTCATAGTCTCTACATCTTAATATTTTATTTATTTAATTAATAATAATTCTAAATAATCAAAACTAATTATAAATAATTACTAAAACACCAAATATCACTTCACATACATCAAAACATCACATAAACTCATAGAAACATCACAAACACTCACAATATTCACAAATAAATAATTAAATAATTTAATTATTTTGGGGTGTTACAGATACCACTAAGGCCAAAGTCACTCACCCCACTATTGGCTTAGACAAATAGTAAGGTTCTCAAGCCCTATAGAGAAAGTACAAGAGCTTCTCGCATGCATACTAATATACCATTTTCAAGCAAGGAAATAACCACTTTAGAAGGGACCCAAATACTCCAATTAAGAGGAATAACCTGATTCTCTGGTATGACTAGAGGGGAACAAGACATATCGCACTCAATGAGACTAGAGTAAGTTGAGGTGATAGAAGACCAATAAGAAGCGTCCTCGTCTTTAGATCCCAAGAGAGACACTCTTTTCCACTAGTGTACGACATAGAGAATCCAATAGACCTACCTCTAAAATGTGTAGAAAAAACTTGCCGACCGTATTGGTAGATAAAATTTCACACCATAGACTAGTGTCTTCCTAAATAAGCCTCAATATTTACTTATCTGAAAGGGCCAGATTAACCAAGCAGAGATCCCATGTTCCAGGCCCCCTCTATTCTTAGGCTTGAAAATGTAGACCCAATTGACTCAAGCAATATTATAATTACTTGTCCCATCCTCAAGGGAACCTTCTTTTGATCCTAACAACCTGCTTTTAAACCTTGACTAACACTTTCATGAAATACATGAATAAGATAGGGATATCATTCATAACTAAGTTGAGTAAAATCACTCGACCCCTGAAAGCTGACATACCAATTTTTCCACGAGTTTAACGTACTAGAAATCAAACTAACTAGAGGTTCCCATGAATACACGATGCAAAAATTATCCCCCACAAGTAAACTTGGATACTTGAAGGGAAGATTATCTTTCTTATAGTGATTATAATCCCTAGCTATGTCCATGAAGTAAGGATCCACATTAACGCCAATGAGACTACTCTTCGCAACATTAACTTGGAGACCTAACACAAGCTCAAAGAATAACCTTAATTGACTAGAGGTTCTCATTTGCGACTTCTGTAACGCCCCGTTTTATTTAATATTATATTATATTAATATTTTCGAATTACCGTTTGACGTTGATTTTTGCAACGAGAATATTTATATTAACCATTATATCTGTTAATATATTCGACGATGTTTTATTCGGTCCGATATTTATTTTGAGGAACCGGTAATTATTTTATTCGGTCCGGTATTTGTTTTGGGGACCAATAATTATTTTATTCGGTCCGGTATTTATTTTGAGGGACCGAAAATTATTTTATTCGGTCCGGTATTTGTTTTGGGGGACCGGTAATTATTTTATTTGGTCCGGTATTTATTTTGAGGGACTGGTAATTATTTTGTTCGGTCCGATTTTTATTTCGTTCGGTTCGGTAAAATATTATTCGGACCGATATTTAATTATTCGGAGTTATTTTAATTATTTGGAGTTATTTTAATTATTTGGATTAATAATATTATTTAGTATTATTAGTGTTATAACTAGTAGTAAGACCAAGGGCTTTTTGGTATTTTTGCTTGCTAGTGTCTTGCATCTAAACAAACAAAACTCATCATTTCCTGGTTTTGTGTCATAACACTAGAACACTTAGAAGCATAGAGAGAGCTAGAGAGTCTTGGAGAAGAGAAGAACAAGAAGAACAAAGTTTGGGTTTTGGGCTGTTTGGAACATCAAGAATCATTTCAAGTATCTAAGGTAAGGGGTTTGATTTTCCAATGCTTATAGTTAGGGTTTGATTTGATATATTTTGATTTGGAATAAAATTGATGTTAGGGTTCTTGAGATTTGTTGAGATAAATTAGGAAATTTAATTTAGGTGTTAGTGTTGTGGGATTATTGTTATGTTAATAGAAATTAAATTAGAAAAACTAAATTATATTAATTAAATTTAGTTTATAACAAAAAAAAAACAGAACTAGCAGTATATACTTAAGTTAGAACTAGCAGTATATACTTCAAAAGCGTAATAGCAGTAAGTTAGAAAACTAAACTTATGGTATGGAATATAAAGTTTAGAAACTAGTAGCAGTGTATTTTTTAAATAGAGTTTAGAACTAGTAGCAGTTATGTTATAACAAAAACAAAGAATAGCAGTATAGTTGGAACGAACAAAAGGCTAGCAGTATATAAAAAAACTAACAATATGTTTATTACATTAAGTTTAGAAAATTATTTAATTATGTTTTGTTTTTATTTTATTTTTAATTTAGTATATTAAATATTTATATTAATTAAATACAAATATGACATAAGTTATCCGATTTAATTTGGAACCCCATTATGTTCCGATTTCCCGATTTCGGCAATTTCGGCAACGGAGCAAGTTGCTCTGAATTGAAAGAAAATTGACGTGCTAGATAATTTTGACGTGTAGAACGTCGTGGTGAGGTTAGCTTTTCGAGATTACGAGTTTTTAACGGAGAGACCCGTAATAAGTCAATTTACGCTTAATTTCAAATGGGTTGCATTTTAGTCGGTTTAAGTCGCGTATAGACAATCTGATTGCGACGTTAATGATTATGATTGATGTCGATTATTACAAATGACCTTCTCGAAGATTATTGATGTTTGACTATTTTTCCGTGTTTGAAATTTAGTGAATTATTTGATAATGATGTGGTGTGATTAAATATGATGTTTGCGGCGGTTTATTTATAATGAATACTTGATGATATGCGATGCGATGATATGTTTATCTTGATGTGGATAAATATGGAGACGTGGGTTTTATACCAATTTTGATATGCGATGATGAAGTTTTGTTGTGTCATGTTTGTGATGTCGTGTTGTTGAGTCACATACATTGCATTGGCAACGAGGGCTTTTATGCCAAGCGACGATGGACTTTTATGCCGAATGTCCCTAATTATGGACAAAGCGACGGGTACCACATGCATAACATAGTCGTGTCTCATGGAGTCGGTTATGTTTATGTTTGAGTATTTTGGCGTTGAGTTTTATTTGATGGCTTATGACGAATTACGATGTTATATGATACTTTGTTTGCGATGATTTTTGTGTTGAACATAAAGTGAATATATGTGATGATCTCATGATGAGTAAGCGATGAATACAACATGACGGTAAAGCGACAATATGAGTTATGGCGATGGAGTTTATGTTTTGTTTTGATATGATTATGGTGATTATGTGATGAAATTAAAGTGTTGATTTTATACACTAAATGATGATTTTAAAGTATGTGATAATTTGATATTTGTTGACATATTCTTATTAACCTATATCATTCATGATTCCAAAACTATTTATATATTTTATCATGCCTTTAATTATATGTTTTGGAGTATCTCACCCTTTACTTGTTTCGTCGTTGCCTTTATATTGGTAACGTGCAGGTGATCCGCGAGGATGATGAGGATTAGATCAAGTCTCTTTATTTTGAGTCGCTTTGCTCTGATAGTAGTAACACTCGGGATTTGGGCGACGTTATTATTTTTATAGGATAGTTTATGTATACTATCTTATGACTTTATGTATTGATGATAACATGATGATACGTACATTTTTTGTACACATCCGTTGTGATGTGATTAGTCATATGTTTATATGATGATTTATGTTATGAATCAGTATATCCGACTTTTGATTTTGTGATGTGCATTATAATTCAAAGTGATGAAAAATACAAATATGTGATACCTCAATTTATGTTTGGATGAAATTTTGAAACTCTGATTTTATTATTAATTACGAGGGGTAGAATTGGGGTGTTACATTAGTGGTATCAGAGCAGGTCAGTCTGTCCGGCCAAGTTGTTGAGTTTGTTGTCGTCTATCAATCAAGTATTGTTATTTGTTCATTCTAATCCTTGTTTTGTTTTGAGCAGAAGTTGTTATGGCTGGAAGGACCACTGGTAGGAACGATGAGGCTCTTACTGCTGCTATGCAGGCAATGGCTCAGGCTTTCCAAAACCAGCCGAATGTTGACGAGAACGCTGGGTCTCGTAGTTTGGCAACCTTCCAGAGAGAGAATCCTCCTACTTTCCAAGGAAAGTATGATCCCTAAGGTGCTTTGGCGTGGCTGAAGGAGATTGAAAGAATCTTCCGTGTGATGAATTGCACTCCTGTGCAAAGGATCCGTTATGGTATTCATAAACTAAGTGCTGAAGCGGATGACTGGTGGGTTGAAACCCGTCAGAGGCTTGAGGTTGCTGGTGAGGAAGTGACATGGGAAGTTTTCCGAAGGGAATTCATGAGGAAGTATTACCCGGAAGATGTTCGGGGAAAGAAGGAGATAGAGTTTCTTGAATTAAAGCAAGGAAGCATGTCTATCACTGATTATGCTGCAAGGTTCACTATGTTGGCCAAGTTCTATCCGCATTATGATGGGCCGAATGGCGAGTTCTCTAAATGCATCAAGTTTGAAAATGGTTTGCGTCCTGAGATTAAGAAAGCTGTTGGTTATCAGAAAATTCGTGTCTTTTTGGATTTGATTGATAGTTGTAGGATCTTTGAGGAGGACAGTAATGCTCATTATAAGATTATGTCTGATAAGAGAAACAAAGGTCAGCAAAGCCGTGGAAAACCGTATGATGCTCCAGCTGGTAAAGGGAAACAAAAAGCGTTTCAAGGGCAAAGAACTAGTGGGGGAGATGCTCCTGCTAGTATTGTTTGTTACAAGTGTGGGAAACCTTGACACAAAAGTAATGTTTATCGAAGTGATGTTAGAGCTAAGGAGAATGAGGTGAGATGTTTCTGATGTGGAGAAGTGGGCCATATGACTCGCGATTGTAGACATAAGGATGTGGTATGTTTTAATTATGGCGAGGGAGGTCACATTAGTGCTCAATGTAAGAAGCCTAAGAGGACTCAAGGAGCAGGAAAGGTGTTTGCTTTGTTGGGTGCTCTGACGGAAAACGAGGATGGTCTTGTTCGAGGTACTAGTTTAATTAATAGCTTTCCTCTTATTACTATTATTGATACTGGTGCTACTCGCTGTTTTATTGTTGTTGATTGTGTAAAGAGATTGGGTCTCACTTTGTCGTCTCTAGATAGAGATATGGTGGTAGAAGTTCCGTCTAAAGGAACGGTTACTACTTATTTTGTGTGTGCAAGTTGCCCTTTATCAATATTTGATAGAGACTTTGTGGTGGATCTTGTTTGTTTATTGCTCGTCAGGTTGGACGTGGTTTTAGGTATGGACTGGTTGAAAGCTAATTATGTCCATATCAATTGCTATGACAACACTGTGACGTTTTCTTCCTTAGTAGAAGAAGAACAATCTATGTTGGTGTCGACGAAGCAGTTGAATGAGTTCATGAAGGATGAGGCATTGGTTTTCTTGTTGATGGCGACTCTTTCTGTGGAGAGTCAAGCTGTGATAACAAACTTTCTAGTGGTGTGCGATTTTCCCGAAGTATTCCCTGATGAGATTCCTAGTGCACCTCCAGAAAGAGAAGTTGAATTTTTTGTGGATCTTGTCCCTGGTAGTAGACCTATCTCTATGGCACCATACAGGATGTCCGCATCTGAGTTAGCTGAATTGAAGAGCCAATTAGAAGATTTGCTCGAGAAGAAGTTTGTTAGACCTAGTAGTGTCGCCGTGGGGAGCTCCTGTGTTATTGGTGAAGAAGAAAGACGGTAGCATGAGACTTTGTATTGATTATCGTCAATTGAATAATGTGACTATCAAGAATAGGTATCCACTTCCTAGAATTGATGCTTTGATGGACCGATTGGTTGGCGCTCGCATGTTTAGTAAGATTGATTTGAGATCGGGTTACCATCAAATAAGG
Source organism: Vicia faba (assembly GCA_948472305.1). Lineage (NCBI taxonomy): Eukaryota > Viridiplantae > Streptophyta > Magnoliopsida > Fabales > Fabaceae > Vicia > Vicia faba. Next base: position 467,786,488 of record OX451736.1, read on the forward strand.
GTGAAAGAAGAAGATGTACAGAAAACTGCTTTCAGGATGAGGTATGGACATTACGAATATTCGGTGATGCCTTTCAGTGTCACTAATGCACCGGGAGTATTCATGGAGTACATGAATCTTATTTTCCATCCTTACTTGGATCGTTTCGTGGTTGTTTTCATTGATGATATTCTGGTTTATTCTAAATCGGAAGAAGAGAACGCAAAACATTTGCGCATCATGTTGGAAGTTCTGAAAGAGAATAAGCTTTATTCTAAGTTGCCAAAGTGCGAGTTCTGGTTAAGTGAAGTGAGCTTTTTGGGGCATGTCATTTCTGGTGATGGCATTGTTGTAGATCCTTCTAAAGTTGATGTTGTGTTGAGATGGGAAACTCCTAAGTCTGTTACTGAGATTAGAAGTTTCTTGGGTTTGGCTGGTTACTATAGAAGGTTCATTGAAGGTTTTTCTAAGTTGGCGCTCCCTTTGACAAAGTTGACTTGCAAAGGAGTTGCATTTGTGTGGGATGTCAAGTGTGAAGAAATTTTTGTTGAATTGAAGAAAAGGTTGACAACGGCTCCGATCTTGATTCTACCTAATCCTGAAGAACCGATTGTTGTTTATTGTGATGCTTCTAAGATGGGTTTAGGTGGTGTACTTATGAAAAATGGCAAAGTGGTTGCTTATGCTTCTAGGCAATTGAAGATTCATGAGAAGAATTATCCTACGCACAATTTGGAGCTTGCAGTGGTTGTTTTTGTGCTTAAGATTTGGAGGCATTATCTTTATGGTTCTAGATTTGAAGTATTTAGTGACCATAAAAGTTTGAAGTACTTGTTCGATCAGAAAGAGCTTAATATGAGGCAAAGACGGTGGCTTGAATTGTTGAAAGATTATGATTTTGGATTGAATTACCATCCTGGTAAAGCTAATGTGGTGGCCGATGCTTTAAGTTGAAAGACTTTGCATCTGTCACTTTTGATGGTGAAAGAGTTGGAATTGATTGAGCAATTTAGAGATATGAGTCTTATAGTAGAAGTGACGCAGAAGAGTGTTATCTTGGGAATGTTAAAGATCAATAATGATTTCCTTGATAGTGTTAGAGAAGCTCAGAAGCTTGATGTGAAACTTTTTGATTTGTTGGTTGGTATTGGACAAACTGAAAATGAAGATTTCAAGTTAGATGCTCATGGTGTTTTGAGGTTCCGTGATAGGGTTTGTATTCCCGATGATATGGATTTGAAGAGAATGATTTTGGAAGAAAGTCATAGAAGCAATTTGAGTATTCATCCCGGAGCGACCAAAATGTATCAAGATTTAAAGAAACTATTTTGGTGGTCGGGCATGAAAAGATAGGTGGCTCAGTTTGTTTATGCTTGTTTGACTTGTTAAAAGTCTAAAGTGGAGCATCAGAAACCTGCAGGGTTGATGCAACCGTTAGAGATTCCATAATGGAAATGGGATAGCATTTCTATGGATTTCGTAACGGGGTTACAGAATACACCAAGAGGACACGATGCGATTTGGGTGATTATTGATAGGCTTACGAAGTCGACTCAGTTTATTCCTATTAACATCACTTATCCCGTATCGAAGTTGGCGGCAATTTATACGCATGTGATTGTGAGATTACATGGTATTCCTCTGTGTATTGTTTCAGATAGAGATTCGAGGTTTACTTCTAAATTTTGGAAGAGCTTGCAAGAGGCTTTGGGCTCAAAGTTGAGGTTGAGTTTGGCTTATCATCCTCAAATTGTTGGTCAGACGAAAAGGACGATTCAATCGTTGGAAGACTTGTTACGTGCTTGTATTCTTGAATATGATGGTTCATGGGATACATATCTTCCTTTGATTGAGTTTACTTATAACAATAGTTTTCATGCTAGTATTAGAATGGAACCGTTCGAGGCTTTGTATGGTCAGAGGTGTAGAACTCCTTTGTGTTGGCATGAGTCAGGTGAAAGTGTGGTGCTTGGACCAGAATTGGTTAGAGAGACTACTGAGACGATTAAGATGATTAGAGAAAAGATGAGAATTTCTCAAAGTTGACAAAAGAGTTATCATGATAAAAGGAGAAAAGACTTGGAATTTCAAGATGGTGATCATGTATTTTTACGAGTTACTCCTACAACCGGCGTTGGGCGAGCATTGAAGTCGAAGAAGCTAACTCCTCGCTTTATTGGTCCTTACCAAATTACTAGTAAAGTGGGAAAAGTGGCTTATAGAGTGGCGTTACCGCCAAATCTTTCGAACTTGCATGATGTGTTCCATGTGTCGCAACTTCGGAAGTATGTTCCGGATCCTTCACATGTGATTGAGATGGATGATATTCAAGTTCGAGACAATCTTACGGTGGAGACGATGCCTTTAAGGATCGAAGATCGTGAGATGAAGTCTCTTCGTGGCAAAGAGATCTCCTTGGTTAAGGTTGTTCGGATATGAGCAGCTGGTGAAAGTGCGACGTGGGAGTTAGAAAGCAAGATGCGGGATTCCTATCCCGAGCTTTTCGAGTCAGGTAATTTTGAGGACGAAACTTTTATAAGTGGGGGAGAGTTGTAACGCCCCGTTTTATTTAATATTATATTATATTAATATTTTCGAATTACCGTTTGACGTTTATTTTTGCGACGAGAATATTTATATTAACCGTTATATCTGTTAATGTATTTGGCGATATTTTATTCGGTCCGATATTTATTTTGAGGGACCGATAATTATTTTATTCGATCCGATATTTGTTTTGGGGGACCGGTAATTATTTTATTCGGTCCGGTATTTATTTTGAGGGACCGGTAATTATTTTATTCGGTCCGGTATTTGTTTTGGGAGACCGGTAATTATTTTATTCGGTCCGGTATTTGTTTTGAGGAACCGGTAATTATTTTGTTCGGTCCAATTTTTATTTTGTTCGGTTCAGTAAAATATTATTCGGATCGATATTTAATTATTCAGAGTTATTTTAATTATTTGGAGTTATTTTAATTATTTGGATTAATAATATTATTTAGTATTATTAGTGTTATAACTAGTAGTAAGACCAAGGGCTTTTTGGTATTTTTGCTTGCTAGTGTCTTGCATCTAAACAAACAAAACCCACCATTTCCTGGTTTTGTGTCATAACACTAGAACACTTAGAAGCATAGAGAGAGCTAGAGAGTCTTGGAGAAGAGAAGAACAAGAAAAACAAAGCTTGGGTTTTGGGTTGGTTGGAACATCAAGAATCATTTCAAGTATCTAAGGTAAGGGGTTTGATTTTCCAATGCTTATAGTTAGGGTTTGATTCGGTATATTTTGATTTGGGATAAAATTGATGTTAGAGTTCTTGAGATTTGTTGAGATAAATTAGGAGAGTTAATTTAGGTATTAGTGTTGTGGAATTATTGTTATGTTAATAGAAATTAAATTATAAAAACTAAATTATATTAATTAAGTTTAGTTTATAAAAAATAAAAATAAAACAGAACTAACATTATATACTTAAGTTAGAACTAGCAGTATATACTTCAAAAACGTAATAGCAGTAAGTTAGAAAACTAAACTTATGGTATGAAATATCAAGTTTAGAAACTAGTAGCAGTGTATTTATTAAATGGAGTTTAGAACTAGTAGCGGTTATGTTATAACAAAAACAAAGAATATCAGTATAGTTGGAACGAACAAAAGGCTAGCAGTATACAAAAAAAACTAACAATATGTTTATTACATTAAGTTTAGAAAATTATTTAATTATGTTTTGTTTTTTTTTAATTTATTATATTAAATATTTATATTAATTAAATACAAATATGACATAAGTTAGCCGATTTAATTTGGAACCCGATTATGTTCCGATTTCCCGATTTCGGCAATTTCGGCAACAGAGCAAGTTGCTCCGAATTGAACGAAAATTGACGTGCTAGCTAATTTTGACGTGTAGTACGTCGTGGTGAAGTTAGTTTTTCGAGATTACGAGTTTTTAATGGAGCGACCCGAAATAAGTCAATTTACGGTTAATTTGAAATGGGTTGCGTTTTAGTCGGTTTAAGTCGCGTATGGACAATCCGATTGTAACGTTAATGATTATGATTGATGCCGATTATTACGAATGACCTTCACGATGATTATTGATGTTTGAATATTTTTCCGTGTTTGAAATTTAGTGAATTATTTGATAATGATGTGGTGTGATTAAATATGATGTTTGCGACGATTTATTTATAATGAATACTTGATGATATGCGATGCGATGATATGTTTATCTTGATGTGGATAAATATGGAGACGTGGGTTTTATACCAATTTTGATATGCGATGATGAAGTTTTGTTTTGTCGTGTTTGTGATGTCGTGTTGTCGAGTCACATACATTGCATTGGCGACGAGGGCTTTTATGCCAAGCGACGAGGGCTTTTATGCCAAAGAGACGATGGACTTTTATATCGAATGTCCCTAATTACAGACAAAGCGACGGGTACCACATGCATAACATAATCGTGTCTCATAGAGTCGGTTATGTTTATGTTTGAGTCTTTTGGCGTTGAGTTTTATTTGATGGCTTATGACGAATTGCGATGTTATATGATACTTTGTTTGTGATGATTTTTCTGTTGAAACATAAAGTGAATATATGTGATGATCTCATGATGAGTAAGCGATGAATACAACATGAAGGTAAAGAGACGATATGAGTTATGGAGATGGAGTTTATGTTTTGTTTTGATATGATTATGGTGATTATGTAATGAAATTAAAGTGTTGATTTTATACACTAAATAATGATTTTAAAGTATGTGAGATTTTGATATTTGTTGACATATTCTTATTAACCTATATCATTCATGATTCCAAATTTATTTATATATTTTATCATGCCTTTAATTATATATTTTGGAGTATCCCACCCTTTACTTGTTTCGTCGTTGCCTTTATATTGGTAACGTGCAGGTGATCCACGAGGATGATGAGGATTAGCTCAAGTCTCTTTATTTTGAGTCGCTCTGCTCTGATAGTAGTAACACTCGGGATTTGGGCGACGTTATTATTTTTATAGGATAGTTTTGTATACTATCTTATGACTTTATGTATTGATGATAACATGATGATACGTACATTTTGTGTACACATTTGCTGTGCTATGATTAGTCATATGTTTATATGATGATTTATGTTATGAATCGGTATATCCGACTTTTGAATTTGTGATGTGCATTATAATGCAAAGTGATGAAAAATACGAATATGTGATACCTCAATTTATGTTTGGATGAAATTTTGAAACTCTGATTTTATTATTAATTACGAGGGGTAGAATTGGGGTGTTACAACTTCAGCTAGAATAATTGTATCATCTGCATACTAGAGATGAGAGACACACAGATTCGAGGAACTTGCTCTAAACCCGTAGAAAATCAAAAGACCCACAACCTTATTAGGAGAGAATATGATAATGCAACAGTATAGAAGGGGGATGAATATAGCTCAAAAAAATTTGATCGGTTACAAATTTATTTTTCAAAAACATCAGAGTGTAAAGATATTTGCATTGTGAAAAAACTTGTGTACAAAATATATGCTTTGTGGAGGAGTACACATAACACTCAATATGTATACAAAATTGAAAGTGGATGAAACAGGTAACCAAAGTCAATCAATCAATTTATAGAATTACAATTGTTTTACATGAGTTGTGTAAATGTATAACTTCAATACAATAAGATTTTTAGAATTATTGTCTCAGAATTTAATTAACAACAAGAATAATTAGAAGTTGCGATCTAAAAAACCTACACTTTTGAAAAAATATCTATCAAGACAATAAACCTAACCACATGTGATTATAAGAAAGTAATAAACCTAATCATGCATTATAATCAAAATTAAAATAAAGAGAGGAAGAAGCAAATATTACACCTGATGGATAGTTATATTACTATTTGTCCTTGCTATGCCAACTCCATTCTCCAATGGTTATCCATTGAAATTTTGTTGTTTTTCCACTATAATTTTGACAAATATTACAGTTTTTTTAGTACAATCATAATTCGAACAATACTAAAAATAAAAATATTGGATCCAAATCTTTGTTGACTTGTACATAATTGCTGACACTGAGCTCTTGCGAAATCTTTAATCGAATTCGACTTTAAATTTTCGAGCTCCAAGAATGGCGCTCTTACTCTCTTCTTCAGTGATGTTTACTCGATCCTATTAGTTTCTTGAACATTGGTCTGTCTGATGATGAAAAAACCTTCAAACATGTTTATAGGCTTCTACACATCTCTACCAAAGTAGTTATGAAGAGAAGAACCTCCTTCTTTTTTTCTTGATTTGTCAACCCAATTCACAATTACACACAGAATTGCAAACCCCTGAAATACTCAAGAATTATTCAATGAAAATGTTACTCATAATAAAAATCTTCCTCACAAGTCTCACTCCCTAAGATGAGAGCTAGATCCTAATGACAATGGATGATGTAAGAGGTTGAAGTCGAAAAGATTTTGTTTTCAAAACTCAAAACAAGATTCAAAACTCTTTTGAAAATTGAAAGAACAAGGGTGTTATGAATTCTAAGTCAAAAGTGGATGTGTATGTTTAACAACATTGTGAATGGGTTTTGATAAAATGGATTATATATGTGTTGGAGATCTAACACCAAAATGAGAGAAAATGTTATTTGATTCAAGTCATAATCAAAGAGTATGAGTCAATTCAAGAGATCATGTGACTTGACTCAAAATCCAAGAACCAAGAAAAACTAACTATGATTTGAGTCAACATTTATGTCATTTGAGTCATGTGTAAGTCTAAGAGTGCCTAAGAGGGGGGGGGGGGGGGGGGGGTAAATTAGGTATATAAAAATTTATTCGGTTTTATGAGAATGCTTGTGGTAAATTTTTGGTTAAGTGTTTGAAGGTTTTGTTTATATATTATCTTTTCCTGATTATGGTGATGAAAGCGATAAAAGCGGAAAAGTAAAGAACACGGTGATATATCCTGGTTCCCCTCACAATCCGAGAGTACTCCAGTCCCCTTTCCAACACGAAAGAGATTTCACTATAGTTAGAATGATTGTACAGCCTATGCTTACTATCTAACCTATAGGGTGATCAAAGGTTCTTAACACCTTTAAGATCAAACAAACACTAATGTGAATGAAGAACAATCCTCTTCAAATCACAACACTTACTTCCAACAATCCTGGATAGTAAGGGAATAATTTCTTTAATTAATACAATAGTTTATTTGTAAGAGATGGATAGCACTATCAATCTTCAATTGATCTTCTTATTCAAGATAGAAATAATTCTCAAACAATGATTATAAATGTTCACAATGTATGTATGAAACTTGTAATGATAATGAAAGTGTATATGGCAAGTTTCACAAAATTATGAACACATGAAAGTTTAAGTGCAAATTTGAATGAATGAGAAAATTGTTAATATGAAGAAGGTTTATTTGTTGTTTTTGAAAGTTATTGATTGATTTTTTTTTAAATCTGAAAAACTGCACATTTTATAAAGTCACAAGTACCTCTTCATTCATGCCAATTCATATGAAAAGATGCAATGCATTTATGAAAGAGTACTACTTGAAAAATGTTCAAAAACTAAAAGAAAAGCTGCATTGGTTCGCTAGGAACCGGTTCTGACACAGGAAGAACCCGGTTCTTAGTGAACGTTATAAATCAGATTTCAAAAAATATCACGCAGGAACCGGTTCCCCTATTGGTACAACCCGGTTCCTGGTACAAATTCCAGGGACATGTTTTTTGAACAAGTTTGGAACCCGGTTCCCTGTTAGGGAGGAACCGGTTCCTGAAAATTTATTTTCAAAAATTCTTTTTGAAAAAGATTTCAAACAAGGTTTTTCTTAAATGTAAACATGTGGGATATGTATATGATTATGAATGCATATTTGTGAACATCTATATTCAAGATTAAGAATTATTTATACCATTTGACATTTGTTGATTCTTCAATAATTCATCTTCTAATCTTCAAGACTTTGTATATGAAATTGATAAGCTTTTTGCACATCCTTTGAATGTTTATATCCATGTTGTCTTCATCAAAACTAATGCTTTAAACATGACTTGAGAAGCTTGCAATTACATTCTCCCCCTTTTTGATGATGACAACCAAGTCTTGAAAACAATTCTTGAAATATTTATGTTGTTTTGTGTAGCAAACATGTTAACCAAATGCAAGGCTCCCCCTAAATTGTATGCTCCCCCTAAGTCCATGATTCTTTGAATTTTGGAGTGAGTTTGATAGTTATTTAGGCCTGCAATTTCTTTGAAACAAAACAACACAAATGCATATTCTTCTCCCCCTTTGTTAACATAAAAAAGGATGGGGAAAAAGAGTGAAATAAATTCATTTAAAAATTAAGACGAGCATCTTAAGAGAAACAATTAGAGATCACCTTCATCCAAAATACCAAGTTCTCTTCGGATTTTGAAGAATGGTTCTCGAGCAAGCGGTTTTGTGAAGATATCTGCGAGTTGGTTATGAGTATCCACAAAAGTGAATTCGACATCTCCTTTAAGAACATGATCACGGAGAAAATGATGTCGAATATCTATATGTTTGGTTCTTGAATGCATGACCGGATTCTTTGTAATATTGATAGCACTTGTATTGTCGCATCGAAGAGGAATGCATCCGAGATCAAGTCCGTAATCACGGAGTTGTTGCTTTAGCCAAAGAATTTGTGCACAACAACTACCTGCTGCTATGTATTCTGCTTCGGCCGTGCTAAGAGCAACACATGCTTGCTTTTTACAAGCCCATGATACTAATGCATTTCCAATAATGTGACAAGTACCATTTGCGCTTTTACGATCAGTTTTACAACCTGCATAATCCGCGTTAGAATAACCAATTAAAGTGCAAATACTACCTTTCGGATACCATAAGCCGACATTGGTTGTTCCTTTAAGATACTTCATGATCCTTTTAACTTCCATGAGGTGTGATTCCTTTGGATTTGCTTGAAAGCGAGCACAAAGACATACACTAAACATGATGTCAGGACGGCTTGCCGTCAAATACAATAAGGAACCAATCATACCTCTGTATTTTGTAATATCAATTGGAGTACCGGATTCATCTTGATCAACATATGTACCGGAGCCCATTGGAGTATTCATTGCTTTACAATTGTCCATATCAAACTTTTTCAATAATTCTTTGCAATACTTAGATTGGTTGATGAAGATTCCATCTTCTAGTTGCTTGATTTGTAGTCCAAGAAAGTAGTTCATCTTTCCCATCATAGACATCTCGAATTCTCCTTGCATCATCAATGAGAATTCCTCACACATTTCTTTGTTAGTCGATCCAAAAATGATATCATCAACATAGACTTGAACCAATAAAGTGTTACTTTTGATTTTCTTAATGAACAAAGTTTTATCAACCTTACCCTTTTCGAAACCTTTTTCACACAAAAAAATTGCTAAATCTATCATACCATGCTCTTGGTGCTTGCTTTAAGCCATAAAGAGCCTTTCTCAACTTAAAGACATGTGTAGGATGTTTGAAGTCTTCAAATCCCGGAGGTTGTTTGACATAGACTTCTTCATTGATGTATCCATTCAAGAATGCGCTTTTGACGTCCATTTGAAAAAGCTGAAAATTTAATGAACAAGCATAAGCAAGTAAAAGACGTATAGCTTCTAACCTTGCAACCGGAGCAAATGTTTCTTCAAAGTCGATTCCTTCCTCTTGATTGTAACCTTGGGCAACCAACCTTGCTTTGTTTCGAACAATTAGACCATTCTCATCAAGTTTGTTCTTAAACACCCATCGGGTACCTATGATGTGTTTACCACTTGGTCTAGGAACAAGTTCCCAAACTTGATTTCTTTCGAATTGATTTAATTCTTCTTGCATAGCAATAATCCACTGATCATCTCCTAAGGCTTCATCAACTTTGGTAGGTTCAATTTGAGAAACAAACGCTATGTTTAAGCAAGCATCTTTTAGATTTAATCTTGTTGATACTCCTTGGCTAATGTCACCAATAATTTTATCAATAGGATGGTCTCTATGAGTTATCCATTCTTTTGGTAGATCATTGATGTTTGAATCTTATTGTACAATGTTTTCTTGATTTTCCGGTGATTTTACAACTTGATCATTTGAAAGATCTTCCGGGGGTAAATCTATAGGATCATCATCATCACATACAACTACTTCCTCCTTAGAGGGGTTAGTTTCATCAAAAGATACATGCATAGATTCTTCAATAGTTAAAGTTCTTTTATTATAAATTCTATATGCTTTACTAGAGAAAGAATAACCAAGAAAAATACCTTCGTCGGATTTCTCGTCAAACTTACCGAGATTGTCTTTGTCATTGTTAAGGACAAAGCACTTGCATCCAAAAATGTGAAAGTGAGCAATATTTGGCTTTCTTCCTTTGAAGAGTTCATATGGAGTCTTCTTTATTATAGGTCTAATGATAACTCGATTTCCAACATAACATGCCGTACTAACCGCATCCGCCCAAAAATATTTAGGAAGATTTGCATCACTAAGCATAGTTCTTGCAAGTTCCACTTGAAACCTATTCTTTCTTTCAACTACTCCATTTTGTTGTGGAGTTCTAGGTGCTGAAAAATTATGAGAGATACCATGTTCTTCACAAAATTCTTCAAATTGTGCATTTTGGAATTCTCCACCGTGATCACTTCTTATGGATACAATCTTTAGTGATTTTTAATTTTGGATTTCCTTAGCATACTTCTTAAAAGCTTTAAAAGCATCACTTTTCTACACAAGAAACAAAGTCCAAGAATATCTAGAAAAATCATCAACAATAACTAAAGCGTATACATTACCTCCGAATCTTTTTGTTCTTGATGGACCAAAGAGATCCATGTGTAACAATTGTAGTGGCCTTGTAGTAGACACCACATTCTTAGATTTGAAAGTTGATTTGGTCTGTTTGCCCTTTTGGCATGCATTACATAATTTGTCTTTGATGAACTTCATCTTTGGTAGACCAATAACTAAGTCATGCTTAACCAATTTGTTCAAGTGCTCCATGTGAATATGAGCAATCCTCTTGTGCCATAACCAAGCGTCATTGTTGTTTACCATAAGACATTGTACCTTCATAGACAAATCATCTAAAGTAATCATAAAAATATTGTTAGTTCTTATACCTTTGAGTTTTACCTCATTGGTTGCCTCATCCATAATAAGGCATTCTTCTTTGTTGAATTTGATCTTGAACCCTCTATCGCAAAGTTGACTTATGCTAAGAAGATTGTGCTTTAATCCTTCAACATAGAGAACATCCTCAATTTGAATGGATGGAGGTGTGCCAACTATTCCAACGCCAAGAATATTTCCTTTGGTGTTGTCTCCATAGGTGACATACCCTTTGGCTTTATGTACTAGATATGAAAATTGGTGTACATCTCCTGTCATATGCTTTGAACATCCACTATCAAGATACCAAACATTTGATGTGGATTTCAAGCATACCTACAAAAACAAATTATTTCTTGTTAGGTACCCAAGTTGCCTTGGGTCCTTCATAGTTAGTTCCCTTTTTCACCCACACATAATGCCCACTTGCCATACTAAAGTTTCTAACATAGCAAGCATTAGGTGTATGGCCTTTAATACCACAATAAAAACAAGTAGGTTCAAAGTTAATTCTATATCTAGAAGGATAAGATTTCTTTTTAGGAAATATTTTCTTTTTGGATATATTAGCCTTTTTCTTTTGATGATTATGAACAACTTGCTTCTTTTCTACCTTCTTGGGATTGGAACTATTACTAGCCTTTATAAAAACAGTGGGATTGTTACTTGGTTTCTTAGTATTCACATAACCAAGACCTCTTTTATCATTTGGATAACGTTGTTGGCTTAGTAATCCTTCCAATCCTATTTGTCCTTTTTCATATCGTTCAATGACTCTTTTCAATTGAACAATTTGAAAGACATTTGATTCACACTTGGAGCATGCAAAGTTTTCCTTTTCTTTAATAAAATTTTGTTTTTGAAGATCAAAATCTTTAGTCATGGTGTCAATTTTTTCTAGACAAATTAGAAGTTCTTTTTCTTGATTTGACACCTTTTTGTATAAACTTTTGCATTCTTTCAAGAGTTCATCAATTGCACCTTGAACATCATCATCAAAAAGATTAAATTCATTACTAACCTTTTCTTCATCGTCGGAATGATGTGAAGCCATCAATGCTAGATTTGCACATTCGTCGCTTTCCGATTCGGATGAAGAACTTATCTCATTATCTTCCCATGCAACATAAGCCCTTTTGTTATTGAACTTCTTTTTGCCTTTGAATCCATTTTTCTTGGAGAGTTTTGGACAATCTGGCTTTATGTGACCTTGCTTTCCACATTCATAGCATGTGACATCTTGTGTCGATGTGGAGGCTTCTTTATATTTATGCTTATAAAATTTCTTTCTTTTGACAAAGTTAGCATTATGAAGATTATTTTTATGACCAAAATATTTTCCTAACCTTTTTACAAGAAGCAAGAGATTTTCATCTTCGTCTGATGCATCTTTATCTTGACTTTCTTTTGAATCAACTTTCAAAGCAATGCCTTTGGATTTCTTCTCATGATTCTCATGTTTTTCAAGTCTTCCAAGTTTCGTCTCATATTCTTGAAGCTTTCCGAAAAGTGTTGCGGAAGTCATAGTTGCTAGGCTTTTCTTTTCGGATATTGCCATCACTTTTGGTTGCCATTCCCTCGTTAAAGACCTAAGCACTTTAAGATTTAATTCATCGTTATTTAAAGTCTTACCAAGCGCCTTCAAATGGTTTGTCAAGTGAACGAATCTCTTTTGCAAGTCAAGGATGGATTCTCCGGGCAGCATTCTGAACAATTCATATTCTTGACTCAAAGTGTTCAATCTAGACCTTTTGACTTCGGCGGTTCCTTCATGAGTTTCTACAAGAGTATCCCAAATTTCCTTTGCCGTTGTACATGCCGATACTCAGAAAAATTCTTCCATACTAAGAGCACTTTGGAGAATATTGATTGCCTTTTTGTTAAAGAGAACTTTTTTCTTGTCATCGTCATCCCATGATGTTTTAGGCTTTGATGACCCAACACCATTGACAACACACACTGGAGTAAATGGACCATTCTCAACAGCATTCCATATTTCTTCTCCTTGCGCTTCAAGATGAGCCTTCATGCGAATTTTCCAAAAGTCAAAGTATTCACCACAAAACAATGGAGGCTTGTTGTTACTACCACCATCTTTGAAAACCGGATTTTGATTTGCGGAAGCCATTCTGGATCTTTAGGAACAAGTTACCTATAACTTGCTCTGATGCCAATTATAAGTCTAAGAGTGCCTAAGAGGGGGGGGGGGTGAATTAGGTATATAAAAATTTATTCGGTTTTATGAGAATGCTTGTGGTAAATTTTTGGTTAAGTGTTTGAAGGTTTTGTTTATATCTTATCTTTTCCTGATTATGGTGATGAAAGCGATAAAAGCGAAAAAGTAAAGAACACGGTGATATATCCTGATTCCCCTTACAATCCGAGAGTACTCCAGTCCCCTTTCCAACACGAAAGAGATTTCACTATAGTTAGAATGATTGTACAGCCTATGCTTACTATCTAACCTATAGGGTGATCAAAGGTTCTTAACACCTTTAAGATCAAACAAACACTAATGTGAATGAAGAACAATCCTCTTCAAATCACAACACTTACTTCCAACAATCCTGGATAGTAAGGGAATAATTTCTTTAAGTAATACAATAGTTTATTTGTAAGAGATGGATAGCACTATCAATCTTCAATTGATCTTCTTCTTCAAGATAGAAACAATTCTCAAGCAATGATTATAAATGTTCACAATGTATGTATGAAACTTGTAATGATAATGAAAGTGTATATGGCAAGTTTCACAAAATTATGAACACATGAAAGTTTAAGTGCAAATTTGAATGAATGAGAAAATTGTTAATATGAAGAAGGTTTATTTGTTGTTTTTGAAAGTTATTGATTGATTTTTTTTTTTAAATCTGAAAAACTGCACATTTTATAAAGTCACAAGTACCTCTTCATTCATGCCAATTCATATGAAAAGATGCAATGCATTTATGAAAGAGTACTACTTGAAAAATGTTCAAAAACTAAAAGAAAAGCTGCACTGGTTCGCTAGGAACCGGTTCTGACACAGGAAGAACCCGGTTCTTAGTGAACGTTATAAATCAGATTTAAAAAAATATCACGCAGGAACCGGTTCCCCTATTGGTACAACCCGGTTCCTGGTACAAATTCCAGGGACATGTTTTTTGAACAAGTTTGGAACCCGGTTCCCTGCTAGGGAGGAACCGGTTCCTGAAAATTTATTTTCAAAAATTCTTTTTGAAAAAGATTTCAAACAAGGTTTTTCTTAAATTTAAACATGTGGGATATGTATATGATTATGAATGCATATTTGTGAACATCTATATTCAAGATTAAGAATTATTTATACCATTTTACATTTGTTGATTCTTCAATAATTCATCTTCTAATCTTCAAGACTTTGTATATGAAATTGATAAGCTTTTTTCACATCCTTTGAATGTTGATATCCATGTTGTCTTCATCAAAACTAATGCTTTAAACATGACTTGAGAAGCTTGCAATTACATCATGAAAAGCTCTTATTCAAATCACAAACACATAACCAAATTCCAAAAATTTCTAACTGTGTTTGATTCAAGTAGAGCACTTTGTGATTCAAGTCAAACCTCTCTGATTCGAGTCATGGATTATGATTAAAATCAAACTTACAGGAGCAAATCCTGCTTTTTCAAAAATGTGTTTCAGACATGGTATTTGTGATTCTAATCATGACAATCAAAAAGCAATTCCTGACCATTTTGTAACTCTGATTCGAATCATGTAAGCTTGTGATTTGAATCACACTTCCAAAACATTATATTTTTCAAAACATGAAGTGTTTTTTCAGAATCCAAACTTGTCATGACTTAAACCATTCTCACATGTGGTTCTTCAAAAAATTAACTAGAAGGATATTGTTCCGAATATAATTAAATAGTTTGATTTATGCATGCATAAAAATAGATTAAGAACTTAACACTAAGATAAACAATCATGTGAGGAGACTTAATAACGACATATATAAGATTTAAATTTAAATGACAAGCAACAAAACATAAAACCTAAGAGGAAAATGCAACTTCTAACCCTGGAAAACAAAACTCTAAGGCCTTCTACCATTAGCAGGAAAAGGAAAGAAGCAATGGGATCACTTTGCTTCAAACCACTTTGAATGCGGATTTCTTGGGTCAGACAAGCATTGTCAAAAATGATAAGATTTCTATAGAAAACACTAGCACATATTCAGGATCTCCGCTTAGCATTAACCCAAACCTGATAAGCATATAATCCATGAAATTTTCACTAATCGAATCATATGTTTTTTTAAAGTCCGCCTTAAAATGAGGCACGGATTTTTGGTTTTCTTACCTAGATTCACAAGTTCATTGACAACCACTACCCCTTGATAAGCAATCTACCTCTAAGGAAGGGTGATTGATTCAGGGAGATAAGGGTGTCCATAACCTCGACAAGTCTAGCTCCCAAGATTTTAGCAACCAACTTATAGAGAGATCCCTTCAAGAAAATAAATTAAAAAACCACTAATTGGGTGGGGAAATTCATGCTAGAAAATACAGTGAAAAAATAAGACGTGAAACAACAAAAGAAGTATCTAAAACTGATCCAAAGTTGACCCATCTAAAACTGGACGATCTACTAGAGGTTCCTCAAACTGGTTAGAGAAAAAAGTAACTACCTCTTGATGTATCTCAATAACCCCAATAATCCAACTATCCCCATCTTAAGAGCTAGAATTTCATTTCTGATACTCTTACTCTTCACACGGGCATTAAATAAACTAGAATTAGCATCACCCTTCTTAAGTTGTTTGGCTTTATATCTATTAACATATTGAGAATCTTTGATCCTATGTAAGAATCAAAGCTCCACAATAGCTTTTAACCTAGACACCATCTCATCCATCGAAAGTACACCAAGATCAGCTCTTGAGTCAAAATAAATTTCCACCTCTCACGGGGAGTCAATTTGGAAATCAAGATTCCCAAAAATATTTTTATTCTAAATTTTTATCACCCCTTTAAGAAATTTTAATTTCTCTTTTAGGATAAAAGCTTTCCAACTAGAAGAAACTTAATCGTTCTAACTAATATGCACAAACTCTACAAAGCACTCATAAGTAGGCTAGTGATTATTAAATATAAAAGTCTTATGATGCTATAATTGATTGAAATACTTAAGAATAATCAGACAATAGTCTGATACATCTCTTGGAAACACCCAATTCCACACCTCACATATTCCACCTACCATCAGACACAATAATCATATCTAACCTACTAGCAACGCCCCCATTTGGCCGGAATAATGTAAACTTCCTACCTAATAGGGGAAGGTCAATCGACTCTATTTGAGAAATTAAATTAATGAAGGCATAACAATTCGCACTACCAATACCACTCGATGGATCAACACCCTTAACCTTATAACTCAAGGTACAAAAAAATAAAATCCTCTAAAACACAACAAACCTCACCCCCTAGAGAAACTCTTTAGGACATCAACTCCTCCCACATAACCCTCTTATCATATAAGCCACAACTAAAATAGATATTAACCACAAAACACACTGATCTAGACACTCTCCATATATAATAGAAAAACATCAAAATACCCAAGACTAGAGGGAAAAAAAGAACCCTTAGAGCTACACCAAATTGAGAGGAGTCTCCCATTATTTCCGACTAACAGGAAAAACTCCACTGACGAATTACACCATAATGAATGAACAAGAGCAGTCGAGACTTAAATTAACTTAGTCTCTTGGATAGACATGAAGTCCACAATCTCGAAAACAATAATATTTTTCACTTTTTACTTCTTAATCCTACTCTCCGATCTAGAGCAATAAAAAAAACCAACTAACATCATATACAACTCAAATCTTTTAGAAGATCTCTATTGTCAATCTTTTTAAGAGTCTCACATCAAATAATATATGACATGAACATGTCCTTGTAATTGGAAACAATTTTCATCCTACAAATCGATTTTGTAAGATTAAGTTAGCTTCAACCACAATTTTTTAACATGGTACCAGAGCCTCGTTTTAGATTTGATGGACTATCTACTATCAGATTTTTCACTATCGAATCACCCATTATTTATTTTCACGTTCTAAATATCCAATCTTAAATGTGAGGTTGCATTAAAAATTCTACATGACCAAAACTTTCCTTATAAGTAAAGATAATCTCCACTTTACAAACGAGTCCAACCACACTTCCTTAACAAATCACCAAATTATATTACAACTTCTTTTAAAAATAAAAAAAAATCCTAACTGTTTGGTCAAACGAAAAACAATGGCCAATGGAAATCCCATAATTTAATACTGCGATATCATGTGAGTTTTAATATTTGGATATACTTTAAAACACTTCAAGTTAAAAGAAAAATGAAGATAACTTGAACTCAGATAGGTTCATCATTCATTTTTGTACGAAAGAGCATTAAATGAGTAGAGAATGCAGAATGGAGTACGTTGAACTTCAATACAATAATAAATACACTGATAATTACTATATTTATCTTTGTAGATAATGTTGAAGAATGATTTTTAGATCTTGTGCTTTGTCGTAAGAATAAATGCACAACAAGACAAATATATGAGTACTCAAATCAGTGTCTGCAGGTGCAGCACGTGTCATGCTCATTTTTATTTTTGGTAAATTGTCAAGAACCATAAATGAAAAATAAAAGTAATATCAGAGTCTGTTTGTTTCATGCATCGTACATCAATTATAGACTCTATGTTTTGTCGCTTGTAACATAGTTAGTATGCTCCAAAGACTCAGGATGACCCTGTTCTTGTTTGGATTTGTTTTGAGTGTATAAGAGAATGAATGAAAATTGTTTCTTTTCGTTTTTGCAGCGGAAGGTTTAACGGAGTTAGTGAGAAACTAAATCGAAATAAGAGAGTTTGATAATTTTTACATTAATAGAAATTGTTTTGTTGATGTTCTTCAATTTGCAGATGAAATTTTATTGGTTGGGGAGAGATCTTGAAAGCAAGTCACAGCGATTAAGACGGTGTTAAGGACTTTTAAACTTGTCTGGGGTCTTGGGATTAATTATCATAAGAGTAAGTTAATTGAAATTAATTCTAGTAATAATTTTTTGGAAGCCGCTTCTTATGTGTTATCTTGCAAGGTGGAAGAAAGTAACTTTGTCTTTCTTGGTATTCCTATTTGGTCCAATCTTAGGAAGGCTTCTACTTGGACTCCTCTCTTAAACAAGTTGAAAACACGCTTAGGAGGGTGGAAGAACCGTTCTCTTAATTTTGGTTGAAGAATTACTCTTTTAAAATCCATTTTGTGTTCTTTATCCATATTTACTATGTCCTTTTATAAGATGCTGGTGAAGGTTGTTAAAGAATTCACTTGTATTCAAAATAACTTTCTTTATGGGGAGTGGAAAAGAAGAGAAAAATACATGGGATTAGTTGGAGTAAGGTTACATTACCTTTGGAGAAGGGAGGATTAGGCATAAAAAATTTGGCGGATTTTAATTTAGCATTTCTTAACAAATTGCGGTGGAGAATTTTACAAGGCCAAAACGCATTATGGTTCAAGGTGTTGAAAGCCCGATATGGTGATATGTCGATAAAGACTTTATGTGGTGGTGTTTCTACTAATAATTATTCCCGTTGTTCATTATGGTGGAAGCATATTCTTAAAATTAGCAAATTTTCTTTTGAAGATCTCATTATTTCTAATTGTAAGTTTAATATTCGGAATGGTTTCAAAACTCCTTTTTGGAAAAGCAAAGTGGTTAGAAGACATTTCTTTGAATGAAGCTTTTCCAGACATTTTCTTGGCTACTTTATTGAAGGAAGTGGCGATGGCAGGTATGTGAGGTTGGATAGATGGAGAGTGGAAATGAGAAGATTTGGGTTTAATCGAGGGAGGGGCGAATTTCTCGTCTTTGACGGTCAAAGTGGCTCTTTTGAAAGGGAGGTTGGAAGTGTATGGTAATTTATTGGAAGGAGCGGAGGAAGTGACTTGTGGCCTGAATTCGGAAGAAGGATTTACTATTTCTTCTTGTTACAAATGTTATGCTAGTAAGAGGATTCCTTATGGCCCATCAAATAAGTATGACGGTGTTTTTGACTTGATTTGGAACATGGAAGTCCCTTTTAAAATCAAGTCATTCAGGTGGAGGCTCCTACTTAATATGCTTCCTATAAAGGACCAATTGGTAGTTAGAAGTATTTCTTTTCCTTTGAATTCTTTATTTTGTTGTTATTGTGGCATCCCTGTGGAAAGTAGGGACCATTCTTTCTTTAAGTGCGATATGATCAAATCTATTTGGTTGGAGATAG
Organism: Vicia faba; assembly: GCA_948472305.1. NCBI lineage: Eukaryota > Viridiplantae > Streptophyta > Magnoliopsida > Fabales > Fabaceae > Vicia > Vicia faba. Next base: position 467,805,912 of record OX451736.1, read on the forward strand.
CCACTTGGGTGGGTAAAAGGAAGGAGGAGTTGGTGGAGTGTCACTCACATTTTATGAATTAGTACTTATTTTGTAGAAAAAAATGGTGAAGTTAGGCAAAGTAGGACTTATATGGTTAGCAACGGTGTGATGTATATGGTTGATTAGAAATGATATATGTTTCCGGAATGAGGATTGGAATGTGAATAATAAGATTTTGAGTATTAAATCTTTGGTTTGGAAGTGGTCTTTTTGTGGTAAGATTACACACTCCAATTGTAGTTTCTACGATTTTGGCAAGGATCCATTGCTATTCTTATCGTAGTTTGTAATTGATTTGTAATTTTCTTGGTTTTGACGGTGTTTCTAGCCTGCATCTTTGTGTAAAAGTTGGAGAATCCTTAATTCTCCGTTTAATATATTTCTTGCTTACAAAAAAAATTAAACAAGTGAGAGAATTAGACTCACAAATTTGTTGTATTTTATTTTTAGAATCATGTGGGGTTCACTTTTTATAAAGAAAATATAAAAAAGAAATCTACATGAGTTATGTGAAAGTCACATGGTTCGACATATTTTTTTAGATATATATTTGGTTAGGACATGCTTTAAGAGTGAAAAAAAATAGAGAGACTTAAATCGTCGATGAAATAAGTTGACGGTGTAATAAAAAAAAATTAACGTGTTAAACAAGTGTTGATAAACATAATATTTATATAAGTTAAATTTTAAAAAGAGTTATTAACATGATCTAAAAACACAAGTTAAACAATTAAAATAATATTACTAATGTAACTATTTGTTGATAATGATTGAAAATATACATGTTAAAGAAATCACACATTCTTTAATTTTGTAAGGGAAGAGGAAGTTCAAAGCTATATGAAGAATTTAAATTCTTTATTATAAAATACAACAGACAAAAGCACTTTAAATTTGTATTTTATTTTGTTCTCTTATACTCTAGTAATAGAGTATTGTGAGATGTAGTTAAATATGTACTTTGAAGGAGACGATTTTACTGGGGCCTCAGAGTCATTAAGGGTAAATTGTATGTTGTAACAATATTTACATAATGTTATTTGCTGGTTGTCATTTGACAACAGTCGTGGTTTTTTCTCCGGTATTAGACACTACTATAAATAACGCTTGTAACGCCGGACGCGGAATGCATTTTAGTTCAATACTAAATACGAGGTGAATAAGGTCGTCATAAAAAGTAAAGACTTATCTCCTCGGTTTAACACCGAGGTAAAATTTTATCAGCGCATGGGTTCGAATCCCAGCAACAACAACTTTTATTATTTTCAAAACTAGCATATATATCTTTTATCTCGGTTTATCAAAACAGTCGAGGGGTATGATTATTTATTTATTTATTTATTTTCAAAAATTGTTATATTGTTTACCCAGAATATTACATTATTTACCCAGAATATTACATGGTTTACCCAAAATATTAAAATAAAAATAAAAATCAAACTTTCTAGGGATCTAGATAAATATTAAATTCCTTCAAGATGTAAACTTTATATTTTCGAATTATTGAATATAGGCGAAAATCAAATGTTGGGCGCAAGAATATTCTCTACGGATCTTTCATGCATTTGTGTTTCTGGTGAAAAAAAGGGTAAGATAATTAATATCAATAATAAAAAATATTTTCGATACAAATTATTTTTTAATAAAACAAATCTTGAACGCAAATTCTTTTCTACTCTTGCAATCCATCGTAAAGAACTTTTCCAAGCGTCCTTAGGTTTCAAGCGCTTCATATGTTTCATTTAGGTTAGATTTCAAATATTGTAAGAGAACTTATATAATTGATGTCCCTTAGGTTTCACGCGGATCACTAATGACATATTCTTGAGCGTTGATAACCTTTAAATGGATGACAAATATTTGGTTAAGCCCGTTGAAAATAGTGAAAAGTAACACTCAACTATCCTTTCGGTTTTGGAATAAAACATAGGGGTTAGATTAATTTGTTTTACAAAAGTGGTATGTTGTCTCTAAAGAATATTAAAAATACATTGTATACAATTGAAATTCTGGTACTGGTACACACATGTTCATACTGATGTCTTCAACATCAGAATATGATGTAAGGACATATGTTACCAAATTTGTAGACAGACTGAATAGAAATATCAACCTGAAATAACATGCAGAATTTAAATGCAGAATGATAAAGAACACAATCAATTGTTAATTCAGTTTAGTGCAACTCACCTACTCTGGGGGCTATCAAGTCAGGAAGGAAATCCGCTAACAATAGTATTAATTCTAAGCCTAAACAATCACAGTTTACAACTTATCACTTAATCCTTATCTGTTGCTACTTCTACATAGGAACCTCATAGATATGAGAAATCGTCATCTCACTCCCAATCATTACAGTGATAAAAGACCTGCCCCAGTGGCAGTCTATAGACCAGTTACAATCACAGTAACTAGTACAAAGAGAAACCCATAGAAGATTACACTTCAAATACAAAAATACTTAGTTTTCTTAAAAGCTTCACTAAGAACAATACTAACTCTTTTCTTAAAAACTTAGAAGATAATAATACTCAACTCATTACCTAAAGATTTCTGAACGAGAATACTATGTCTACCGTAATGTATCAAAAGATACAAAGGGTCACTTACACCACGAAGAACACGAGAGACTCTCAAAACCTAAACCCTTATTTTTAACCCAAAAAAGAACTAATTTACCCTAGGTCTTGGTATTCCTTTTATAAGCTTCAGTTTCCCATGAGCTTCGAATTCTCTGCCCAATTATTCCTTGATCCATGCATTGATTGCTACAGAAAATATCTCCTTAAATCTCAGAACAAATTTTCAAGTATCCTAAATTATCTCAACAATCAAATTTAGAAACTTTAATGATTTTGGAGATTTGATTCACTTGTTCTAGATTACATCTTCTTGACCTCCAAAAATAACTGAGATATATCCAAAAGGAATATCAAAAAATCAAATCTTGTCAAGAAATACCAAACAACAACTCCTGCTGTACCAGACCAAGAAGTCACGACATTTCCTTCGACATCTGGTTGAAAGTCACATAACAACAAACATGTTATGACAAACCATGTTTTACTAAAATTTATCCAATCACAAAATCATAGTACTAACAATCACCCCCTTTGGCAAATTTATGCTAAAACACTCTTAGCACAAAAATATAGGAGAGAGGAATAAAACCACAACCAAGACAAAACTTTAGACAACTTGATTATCCCAGATTAATTTCTCCCCCTGTCACCAGAAACCCAACCAGAAAAATCAGCAGTCTAGAACTGAGGAAAACCCAAACGACCTGCATGAGATATCCAAGCTCACACATCTGAGATTCATTCCCTTAGAATAACATGCATGAGCTATCCAAGTTCACACATAAATAAAATGTCATAACATCTGGTTTGACAACTCTGCACACCAGAAAACACATTAGCAGCAGCAGAAGCACACAAGCATGACAAGCTATCCCGCTCCCTCTAAATAGTTGCATACAACAAGTAACTGCAACTACACAAGACTACTCTCTCTTAGTAGTAATACAGTCCTATCACAATGTTAATCAACATGTCAAGACATGTGATATAACATCAGGACACAACATAACATCAAGACACAACACTACTCCATCTTTTTAGTCAAAATATTTACAACAAGTTAGAGTAAACACAATGGAAACACAGATAGAAAATGGAGACACAAATTGAAATAGCAACTAAATAAACTACTCAAAACAAAGACTCAAACATGTCATCATCATTACACACAGTTGCAAGACAAACACACTTTTACTCCCCCTACAAATGACCTTTTGCACTCCTTTCTTTTGTCAACTGTTATACAAGATAGAAAATTGAACTCACTTGAAATGGATACACAAGTAGTTAACTCAATAAAAAAATTTCTTTAGATTCAGACTACTATGAACCAACACTCTTAACCTTCTTAGCTTCCAGCAAATGAAGCTTTATAGCATCACCCTTATGCCCCAATTTTTTCCTCTTGAACCTTAGCCTATAGTAACTGATTCTTAAACAGAGAGCGAAGTTTCCTTGCTTGTAACGAAGATTCAGTCAATGAGAGAGTTTTCTAAGAAAGTGTAGTAACTCTTATCATCAATTCACCATTCACCACAAGAGAGAGGCACTGTCTTTTTCTTCTACTCTTCCCAAGATTTGACTACTGGGAAATGAAACTCTAGCTGACACAGTTTAGGCTAACCATAACCAACTGACTTGCATACAAGGGCTAACTAAGACCAAGTTAAGGAGAATACCTTTACTTGCAGCAAGATCACTGAATGAACTGAGACCAATATCAATGAGCTTAATCAAAATCAAACCTGCAAACTTGATTACACATACTATAACCAACTTGCCATAGTACAATGTCATGACATTCTTTTTGACATTTCTTGCAAAACACTAAAGAGAAACAATTTCCTTCCGCATTATACTTCTCTTTAGTAAAGAATAGGATACAAACAAAACTTGGTTGATTGAGGAGACAATATTTCTTCCTAAGGACAATCATCCTTCAATAACACCAACTTCATCAGTTTTGTTCTTGTAAATCCCTAACGTGATAATAACTTTATTCCAAACTACACCTATTAAGGTCTTCTTAAGTTTTGAATGCAAGAAGGCATTAGACTTATATATATATATATATATATATATATATATATATATATATATATATATATATATATATATATATATATATATATATATATATATATATATATATATATATATATATGGAGATCCCTTCACCGACCAAACTCCATACTATACAATCCTTTGGACAAAACTCCTAAATTCTAGCTGACTTGAGAAATTTCTGGTTCAATGCCTGCAGCTATTCATAGCCTTCTGTTCCGGAGTAGTGAGATGATGTCCCAACATCAGGTTCAACATCATGCCCTTTCTTAAACTCAAAATAATAGAGAAAAATAGTGATATTCACTTAATACAGTTTAGTCCCCTGAGATCTTTGAAGACTTCAAAAATACATGATTCTTCTTTGCTAACAATCATTCAGTGTATTAGCGTTTAACACTTTCCAAACCCCAACATTCCTTATAAGAAGTTGATAAAGACTTTAGATAACCTCAAATAGATTTGATCTTTATTTTTCAAAATTTGACCAAAGATTATCTATAAACATCAGAACATCATACCTTAGTTCAACAACATTATCACCTTGCACAAGACATCATGAGATTCACAAATGGATGTTCTAGAATATTGCAGCAAACTTATATTGCAAATTTTAGTGAAACATCTTCACCTCAACTTCCTTGGATGATCAAGATAAGAAAATAGATATTAATAGCCAACGTCCTTATCTGAACTTCATTCATCCCATTAGTGATCATGATCACACAACTGAAACATCTCATCATATTAGATGTCAGACCTTTAGCCAAGGAGATAACCATTAAGACAAGAGAAACTTGAACTTTTCAGTGCTTCAGAACCTTTATCTTTGACCATAGTACCAAAGCATCACATATGGTATAATGATACACAATGCACACCAAATACTTTCAAAATTCAGACAATAACTAGCCCAACCAATGTCAGAATTCCTATATCCTTTTGTTAAAATCTACATAAGAGAAAAATAAACAAAAGACGAAGAACACTGTTGTACCCCAAAATTTTCCCTCTCATATTATCAAGATTTTTCCTCACAAGACTTCTTGGACTCCAGACAGGATTAGGGTTTGCTCTGCTCAAGACCTCATCTTGCACTGATGACCTGAAATTAGAGTTTGAGTTTGCACAAGGATTTTTGGACCATCAATGCTTAATGTGACTTTCATACACCATCTTGGACCACTAAGATTGCTCATACCAAGTTTCAAGCCTTGAATCACATTTTTGCCCAGTCAATTGGACAGTTGACCTAAAAATCAGCTGTATTGGGGAAAAAGTCAACCATGGCCAATTTACAGTCAAACTTCATAATTTTTGACCCACAACAACATTCTAGGCTCCTATGTACCATTTTATCAAGTTTGGACCACAACTCCTCAAGAAATTTGATCAGATCATCAAAAGGGCAAAATGGTCAAAATTAGGGTTTTGACTGGGAAAGGGCAATTTCTGATTTTTAACCAAACCAATGACCAATTGGGTTCAAACATGATTTCAAGGACTCAATGGCATCATCTTGATCTTATCACATGGTTCAAAAGATCTCAAAAGCATTGGATTGACAAATGAATTTTCCAGTCAACTGATCAAAAATCAACTGTACACTGAAAAGTCAAACTTTGACTTTTTGGTCAAAATCAAGTGCCAAGGGTCATAATTCATCAAGATATGTCAAAATGTGAAACTTGTTGATCAAGAAACCTAATTTTTCATATTAGGGTTTTAATTTGAAATTTTTCATAACTTAGAATTTTTCTAAGTTATGGAAAATTTCTTATTTTTTCCCAACTTTCCACAACTTTTTCACCATGATGCAATTGGATTCAAAGAAAACTTCCAACATGAAAGTTGTATTCCTCTATGAAATATAAAACTTTGATTCACAAAGTTTTCCAAAAATATGCTTGGATATCAAGTTATGATTTTGTGAATAAGGGTCCATAAACTTTTTAACTTAGTGAAATTTTGCCCTAGTTTAGGCAGATTTTTGACCTAACTTCATGGCAACTTTTCACCTAGTTCCAAGATGAATCTCAAAATGCATTTCAAATATGGATTGTATAGCATGTTAAAATCTTTCCAAAATGTCTAAGAACTCTCCAAGATCATTTATGGTTAGGGAGAATCGAAAAAAATGAAAATGGAAATTTATCACTTTTGTGCAAGGCATTTTCACATTGTTACAAGTTGCAAATCAGTTTCAAACATGCTTGTACTTGGTTTTACAGGTCCTAATCCCTTCTACACTCCATAATTAAATGCAAACACATTGGATAATGGTCTTGTTCTGATCTTTGAAGCATTTCACAATGAATTAATCCATTTATGACATAAAGTTCATAATACCATTTTGATAAAGCTTGCTTTTTCCAACTTTTGCAAATCTTGAGCCATGGACCTAATCTTTTGCTGCAAAAAATATTCACAAATATCAGGCAACTTGTACCAACTATGTGTAGCTAGAAAGCAAGTATGTACAGGCTTTGGCATTATCACTTCTAACTTTTCTTCAAAAGCAAGAAACTTGCAAAAGTCAATACAACTCATCCATCTGATAAAGAGAAGCCTCGGCATTATTCTAGACAATTAAGAACATTGTTACAAGCCTAAGACACGAATTCACAAAATTCAAAACACCCTCAAACACAAAAACACCATTTTCTGCCCAAATAGGGCATCATCTGCAGAACTCAAGCCATTTCAATATTGGCTCGTGCGTTTCTTTATTCAATACTTGAAACACATTACATACATCCCATCCAAGCTATCCAGGCCCCTGTCTAGCAACTGTGAGCTCAGTTTCACACTTTACCATTTTCATTTTGCAAGGTTGCAGGTTGACTCGTGCAACAAGATTCAAGCACCTACAAGGCAAGCTGAGCATTGGAGAAGCTTGAGGGAATTTCAAGAAAGCTCACAAGAACTTCAGGCCTCACTCAAAGTTCCCACATTGCCATATTCAAACGCAAATGAACAAGGTATTTGTCAAGTTTCTATCTCTCTATTTAGGCATCCTTAAGCTTAGGTTTGTGAAGCAAAAATGTAGTCCTTAACTTGCTTAAGCTGTACATATGCATAGTTTCCATTTATATTAACTGAGCTAAGAGTATTTGAAGCTTGAAGTTCATGAAAAATTTAGGTCAGAAATTAGGGGTGATAAAATTCTCCTTGGTCTTTGAGAGTTAGGTCATGATTTTTATATCATTGGAATCGTGAGTTAACATGCTACAAGTTTCATGTTGCAAGATTTTGTTTTTATGCACGTATTCAAGAGTTACAGTTTGAAGCACAGGGCGCGCGCGAAGGAGCAAGGACAGGGATGAAGTGGTGTTCTGGGCCTGGCGCCTTAGGCCTGTTTCTTCTCACACTCCCCATTTTGCTTTTTTACCCCCCTGATTCATATTTTGTTATTTTTCATATTTTCTTGTTATTTTTATATTTTTGACTTTATTATTTTTTTCTGAACATTAAAAAATCCCAAAAATATTTTCCTAATTTTTTGCATTTTATTTTATTATTTTTATTATTTTTATGGCCTAAAAATAGTTTATTAGGTTTAATAGAATTTATTTTCTTAAATAAACTTGTAAATAATAATAAAATACTTAATATTTTATTTTGCATTTTATACACATAAAATATTATTTTCTCACATATTTTAATTTTTAATATTTATACATAATATTATTATTATTTTTCTTAAACAAAAATGGACAAGAATATTAGAAAACATATATTTTTCTTTTAATCAAAAAATTAGGGTTTCCGCTTTTAAAAATAATAACATTATTTTTCTTATTTTTTAGGACTTAGATAATATTATTTTCTCATGCATAAAACAATTACAAAACATTTTTTTCATATTTACATTTTATTGCATATTTAAATAATTGCTTATTTATTTATTGTATAATAAATTCAATTGGGTTGTAATAGTGAATTAGGGTTTTATTTTGTGAAAATATCCCCATTCAAAAACTTGTATCCCCCCCCCCATAATATTGTTGTAATAGTTTAGATTTACATTACGCAATTTATCGCATTGTATGCATGTTTAGTAAAAACTAGGGTTTGTATGATAAGAAAAAATCAAACAAATAGCAAGACCTAACACAAGACAAAAATGCATGAAAACTGATAACACATTGCACACAAGCACCTCTAGGGTTTCACCCACTTGGTTGCCTTAAAACATGGCCATAGTATGCATGCTAGGTATCTTGGCAAAACAAATCAAAACAAAAGATCATAGTCCCTCGATGACGCTATCTTGGTTTCCTAAAAACAAATGATCTTGGTCCCTCCAAAACTTGCTAAAGATACTTTGCAATATTTCTATCATGGTCATACGATGACCTACGCCCGTCCCATTTAACATCCAAAGATAGGGTTATCTACCAAAACAATGGTAGGTTAACAATGTCAAAGGAATAAAAATGTATAGGAAAAGCTTTTGGGTAGGTAGATAAGCTTCTAGTTACTTGATCATATAAAAAATAATCCTTGCTATTTTCAAACAAACACACACATTTCAAAACATTTCCAAACAACTTTCAAAATATTGAAACATTTTTCAAAAGACAAACATCTTTGTATACATTCTTACAAACAAGAATCATTACAAAGATTGCCTAAACAAAGGCCTCTTTTCAAAATACTTTCAAAACCACACAAAGCACCATTTCAAACAATTGAAAAAGCAAAAGCAAGTGATCTAAAACAAGTAACTAAGAGCCCATGGAAAACCATGGATGAAAAGGGTGCTAGCACCTTCCCTTTTCATAATCTACCCCCCGAACCCAAAAACAATCTCAAAGGTATTTCCTGTGCTTTTTTACCTTTCCTTTTAGATAAAATAAAAGTCGATCGAGACTCTTGCTAAACCGCAACATTTGCAAACACAAAAACAAAACCTCAAGTCAGTTCTCCCACCGCATCACAGAACTGGCGACTCTGCTGGGGAATTATTCTAAAAGTGGGGTTACCTTAGGGTTTTAAATCACCTTTACATGCTTATCTTGCTTGACTTGTATGCTTTACATCTTGGTTCTATTGTTTGGGTTTGAATCCTCTACCTAGATTTGGGAAACATTCATAGGTAAATAGCAATACATTGTGGAAACTGTGCGGGGTATACCAACATGGTCTAAGTAATAGGTATATTAGTGCGACATATTTGTGGGTACCGGTAGTCTTTGAGTCAATCGAAGAGAATACGGGGCCGCTGAGTGATGTCATGAAGCACTAATAGACTTTTAGAACCTTTACTTGACCAACTTGGCCTTTTAGGATGTAGTGAGATGACCGACTTTGGTGCAGTCCGAAGTTGGTAGATACTCGATACTACACTCATTGAGGGTTGGTTCCTTGGAATATTTCGGTCGCCAGTAAAGAGGCTGAATTGAAACAATGAACAAGGAAACAATCCGGTGATATTGAGCTCCTTAGAACCCGATTACTATTTCTAGGACAGGTTGAGCCAACTAAACTTCAAGTGGGTACTTACCTACGAAACCCCATGCAAGCCTAAACTAGGAACTTGTGTGATTTGCTTGTACATATATACTTGTGCATAACATCATGGATATCATGAAGCATCATATGCATCCACTAACCATTTCAAGGATTTTGGATTATCATCTTTGTTCCTGTTTTATAGGTTATGGATTCACTTCGTAGGAAAACTATCCAATTCAACCTTGTAAGAATTCCTCCTCAACTCAAGGAGCTAGCTTCAAGGATTCCTGAGAATTCCCCATTCACCGAAAGACATGGTCGTCTTCTCAACTTAGTCACTGCCAACACTGAGGAGGATATGCTGAAAGTTCTCTTCCAGTTCTTTGACCCTTTGCATCATTGCTTCACATTTCCTGACTACCAACTTGTGCCTACTTTGGAGGAATTTTCTCAACTCTTGAGGATTCCTATTCTCAATCAACTACCCTTCAACAGTACGGAAAGAGATCCAAAGCCATAAGAGATTGCTCAAGCCTTACACTTGCACTCCTCTGATGTCACAACACATTGGGAAACTAGAAGTGGTGTCAAAGGCTTCTTGTCAAAGTTTCTGTTTGAGAAAGCCCAAATCTGTTGGAATTCTCTAGACTTGCAAGCTTTTGAGGAGATTGTGGCTCTTCTCATCTATGGGATGGTCTTGTTCCCCAATCCTGACCAACTTATAGATGTGAGTGCTGTCAAAATCTTCATGACTCGCAACCCGGTGCCTATATTGCTTGGGGATATCCTCCACTCTTTTCACACTCGTACAATGAGGAAAAGAGGTGTTCTAATGTGTTGCACTCCTCTACTGGCAAGATGGTTTATTTCTCATCTTCCCCAATCAGTTTTGAAGAATGAGCAAGGTTTAAGGTGGTCACAACGATTGATGACTCTTACCCATTCAGACATTCATTGGTGTTCTCGATCAAAAGAGAATGTCATCATCATTGACCGTTATGGGGAATTCCCTAATGTCCCTCTACTTGGCATTAGGGGAGGCATCACCTACAACCCTTTCTTGGCTCTGAGACAGTTTGGTTATTCCCGAAGGGATGGCCCACATGACATGCTGATTCAAGGTTTGGTTTTCAACTTCGACAACGACAATCAAAGACTCTGACAAAGGTTCATCTGAGCTTGGAGGATACCCAACAAGGTGGACAGTAAGACCTTAGGGCACAAGAATTCCATCCCTCTTGAGCCTTACCTCAAGTGGGTATGAACCCGCGCCCAAAGTCTTATGATGCCTTACTCCTACATTCTCCCTGTGATTATAGAGCCTGTTATAGAAGGAGAGGTTCCATACACCCTCCTACATCCTGATATGCCAACATCACTCGAAGATCTACAAAGGAGTTGGATACAGCTCAAGGGAGAGCACGACACTTTCGAAGCCCAATTCTACGCAAGCTAGAAGAAGGTTTTGGAACTCACTCGTCAACTTCATGAAGAGCAGACTCTCAACACCAACATTGCACCAAAGAGGATGCGCAACGTCTTTTTACCTTAGAATTTTGTATTATTTTTCCCACGGGGCATTGATGTACTAATAAATTCTATCTTATTAATATGACGTGTGTTTCTTTTTTGTTTAAAACAAATTTTAATTTCTGAATCCTTGAAAGCATTACATGAATACATATCATTCATCATATGCATAAGCAGGTCTTCACACCAAGTTTCCACATCTCTCTGCTGTTTATTTCAGCAAGATGGATATTGAACAAACTGTCAAAGACTTACAAGCTCAGAATTCACAATTTCAACATCTACTCTTGACCTTGGCTAAGGGGCAGGAGGAGCTCAAGACTCTACTAGAGAAGGAAAAAGAGAAAAAGAAGAAGAAGAGAGCTGGTGTAGCTATCTTGGGAAGAAGGTTTGAAGGACAAGCCAGATGGACTTTGGAATTCCCATCAACATCTGAAGAGGGGGAAGGAAAAGGTAAAGGAACTGCAGTGCCATCTGATTCTGAAGCAGAGGAAGAGGAGGATGAGGACTATTCTAAAAAGCAGTATCCTCCGGCCGATGACAAATACAAGAACCTGGAAGAACGTCTAGCCACTATGGAAGTGCAAAGAGTACCGGGGCTGGATTTTAGGAGTTAGGTTTGGTTTCTGGAATTGTAATCCCTCCTAATTTTAAAGTTCCACTGTTTGCTAAGTACGATGGGGTGTCTTGTCCCAAGATGCACCTACGATCTTATGTCAGTAAAATTCAACCACATTCTTCTGAAAAAGACCTGTGAGTCCACTTTTTCCAGGACAGTTTATCGGGGACGCAGCTGGATTGGTCCTACCAGTTGGAGAGGTCTGATGTGCATAATTGGGAAGATTTGGCATCCGCCTTCTATAAACAGTATCAATATAACACCGACTTGGCGTCAACCCGTATTCAGCTACAGAGTATGGCTATGGCTACCAACGAGGGTTTCAAAGACTACGGCCAAAAATGGAGGGATTTGGCCGGAAGGGTGCAACCATCTTTATCTGAAAGAGAGCTAGTGGACATGTTCTTGGGGACTCTGTCAGGTCCTTTCTTTAATCACCTGATTGGAAGCTCCTCTGCAGGTTTCACTGAGTTGATTCTAACTGGCGAGAGGGTGGAAGTCGGTATTAGAAGCGGGAAAATTCAGAAAGATGCGTCTACCTCTGCTGCTGCAAAAAAGCCCTTCACTAGAAAGAAGGAGGTGTCTGTTGTCTATGCCCAGAGAAATCAGGGAAGAGTTGAAAGACGACCAACAGTAGGGGCCGTTATGATTCAGAAGTCTGCGTCAGACCAACCGAGAAATAACCAGCCGAGAAATGATCAGCCGAGGAATAACCAGAAAAGGGTGGAAAGGCTTGTAAGGCAATTCACCAAGATAAACATGACTCCTGCTCAAGTCCTACCCCATCTCTTGAAGTTGAACCTGGCCATGCTAAAGGAGGCCCCTACAAATCCTAACACTTCATCTCCACACTACTATCCCAACGCCAGATGCGCGTACCACTCAGAAAGTCCAGGGCACGACACTGACAACTGTTGGCCCCCGAAGAACAAGATTCAGGATTTGATTGACGCAAAGGAAGTTGAATTTGAAGCTCCTGAAAAGCTGAATGTTATCTCCGCACCAATGCCCAGGCATGGACACAATACCAATGTTGTGGAAGAAGATCTGTTTGTTTCTGTTGTGGATGAATTGCCAACTCCTCTCCTAACCATCAAGTTGAATTGTTAAAGGCTAGGGTGTTCCCAGGTTGTGACCATGATTTCCTTGCTTGCCTGTCCTCTCCATTTGACTGTCCTCTTTTGAAGAAAAGAATCCAACAATTGATTGATAACAGGGAAATTTTGTTTGAGAAAGCTCCTGTCTCACCCATTCCAGTTCCCGAAGTTTCAATAATAACCATATACGCCAATTCTTCCAGGGTTCCTAAAAATCCCGTTAGGATTACATCTACTCCTATGACTACTCCATTGAAGATAACAATGCCAGGGCCAACCCCTTACAAAACTGATAAAATGGTGCCATGGAACTATGGTGGAGAAATCTACTATCATGGTGTCAAACAGATTGAACAGACCATTGAAGAAGAAAGCTTAGAGGAAGATAATCCTGACATCAGTAACATTGTCGGAACAAGCAAAATTAATCATAGTGGGAGAATATTTTCTCCAGAGATTTCTCCTCCAACAGAAGTCTTTGGACCCGCGGCAATCCAGAAGATCACCCCTATGATTGTACCTGCAAGTATACCCGCCAACAATGATAATGCAATTCCCATCCCTGTTTTCGATGCTGAGAAAAAAGGAAAGAATGTTCAAGAGGAGCCTGTCTTGACGAAGGATCAATCATTAGTCATTCCTGAAACATCCCAGAAAGAGGTGGAAGAGATTATGAGGATCATTAAGAAAAGTGATTACAATGTTGTTGAACAACTGGGGCAGACCTCCTCCAAAATATCTATGTTAGCCCTCTTGCTGTGCTCTGAGGCACATGCTAAGGCTTTGGTCAAGTTTTTGAAGACGGCCCACGTGCCACAAGAAACCTCCGCTTATCAATTCCAGGAATGTGTGGCCAGCTTAACAGCTGATAATGGCCTGGGATTCTCCGATGCAGACTTGACCTCCAAAGGGAGAAAACATAATGACGCGCTACATGTCTCGGTGGAGTGCAGGGGAACCACCCTAGCTCATGTTTTGGTTGATATTGGGCCGTCTCTAAACGTCTTGCCGAAGAAAGCCTTGGATAGGTTGGATTGTGAAGGCCTAACCCTGAAACCCAGCAATATAATCGTCAGAGCCTTTGATGGTTCTAAGAGGATGGTCCACGGGGAGGTGGACATCCCGATCAAGGTGGGTACCCAGACGTTCAATTCAACATTCTACGTGATGGACATCCGTCTTTCCTACTCTTGCCTGTTGGGAAGACCTTGGATTCACCATGCTGGAGCGGTCACTTCTACTCTGCATCAAAAGCTCAAGTACCCTGTCCAGGGGAAAATCATAACTGTTCATGGCGAAGAGGAATACATGATCAGTCATCTAAATTCATTCCGTTATCTGGAATTAGATGGAGAATTCATAGAGACCCCTTTCCAACACTTCGAAGAAGTCTCTGAAGAGATAGCGGTGACCAAGATAGTGTCCTCAACTCCTGTGATCATAAGACCTCCGCCTAAGATGTCGTCTTTAAAGGATGCTAGAGCAGTGGTGGAAGAAGGCGGATCCACAATCTGGGGGCAGCTTCCAAATTTTCCTTTCAAAGCAGATAAATTCGGTCTGGGATTTACTTCGACTAGTCAGAAGGCCATGCGCCGCTCCCGTGCCGGAGGGCCACCTGTGAAGATCAGCCACCGAGAGGTTAATGCACTAGAGGACAGTGAAGAAGAGGGAATCATGGAAGACTGGATTTTCCCTACTGTTGGCGGAGGACTGTGCAACTAGGAAGCAAAAGACTTTGTTACGATTACTTTCATAAAGCAGTGATTTATCTTTTTCCATTTCTGTTGGATCTGTAATAATTCACAAACAATTCGTACTTTTTCAACCGTGTGTCTTACCCGAGGCACATAGGTCCATTTGTAAGGATTCTTATTTCATTTCATATGTCATTTTAATGAATCATGGATGCTTTTCATATTTAAACACTTTTTGCTCATTGTCTTTCTTTTACATTTTGTTTGTTTTAAGATGGCTATGCCCTTACACACACCCACACTAACAAATGCAGGTACCCTTCCATTCCGGAACCCATGGGTAACGATACTGCTATAGCCTTCAGTGACTCTGAAGATCTGATCAACCAAGCCGTATACGAAGGTGAGGAAGATTGTGAGGTGCCAGGGGAACTGGCCAGACTATTATAGCAAGAAGAAAGAGCAGTTCAGCCTCATGAAGAGTAGTTGGACACAATCAACTTGGGAACTGAGGATGACAAAAAGAAAATCAAGATAGGTTCCAATCTAGAGCCGAGTGTCAAAGAGCGCCTAATTCAGCTACTGCATGATTATGTTGAAATCTTCGCCTGGTCATACGAAGACATGCCGGGACTCGACACAGACATTGTGGTACACCGTCGCCCCACAAGAGAAGATTGTCCACCATTTAAGCAAAAGGTCCGCCGCATGAGACCTGACATGTCCGAAAAAATCAAAGTAGAAGTTATGAAGCAGTTCAATGCTGGATTTCTGGCTGTTACTTCCTATCCACAATGGGTTGCTAACATTGTGCCCGTGCCTAAGAAGGACGACAAAGTCAGAATGTGCGTGGATTACAGAGACTTAAACAGGGCCATCCCTAAAGATGACTTTCCACTTCCGCACATCAACATCCTAGTCGACAACACAGCTCAACACAAAGTATTTTATTTCATGGACGAATTCTCAGGCTATAACCAGATAAAAATGGAACCTGAGGACATGGAGAAAACTACTTTTGTCACACAGTGGGGTACGTTCTGCTACAAAGTGATGCCATTCGGACTGAAGAATGCCGGGTCAAACTATCAACGCGCAATGGTAGCTTTATTTCATGACATGATACTTCATGAGATAGAGGTCTACGTAGATGACATGATAGCCCGATCACAAACTGAAGAAGAACACCTTGATCACTTGCAAAAGCTGTTTGTCAGGTTGAAGGAGTACAAGCTCAGACTGAATCCAAACAAGTGTACATTCGAAGTCCAGTCCGGTAAACTCTTGGGTTTCATTGTCAGCAACAAAGGCATCAAGGTTGATCCTGCCAAAGTTAAAGCTATATAAGAAATACCTGCTCCTCGCACTGAGAAGGAGGTCAGAGGTTTCTTGGGACGCCTAAACTACATTGCAAGGTTCATTTCTCACCTAACATCTACATGTGAACCAATCTTCAAGCTGTTGAAGAAAGATCAGGTAGTTAAATGGAATGATGACTGTCAAATTGCTTTCGATAAAATCAAGGAGTATTTGCTAGAACCTCCTATCTTGATGCCACCCGTCGAAGGAAGACCGCTAATCATGTATCTGACCGTCCTATATAATTCAATGGGGGTGCGTACTAGGCCAACATGACGAGTCTGGTCGAAAAGAGCATGCCATTTATTACCTTAGCAAAAAGTTTACCGACTGTGAGACCCGATACTCACTGCTCGAGAAAACTTGTTGTGCTTTGGTATGGGCTGCTCGCCGGCTAAGGCAGTATATGTTGACTCATACCACTCTGTTGATATCTAAGATGGACCCGATCAAGTACATCTTTGAGAAGCCTGCTTTGTCCGGAAGGATAGCCAGATGGCAGATGATCCTAACGTAATACGATATATAATACACGACCCAAAAAGCTATAAAGGGGAGTGTGCTAGCTGATCATCTAGCCCATCAAGCTGTCGAAGATTACCAATCCATGAGGTTTGACTTCCCTGACGAAGACATCATGACATTGGACAACATTGAAGAGAACAGATCGTATGACGGACCTGAACAAGGATCCCGATGGACCATGTACTTTGATGGGGCCTCCAATGCACTTGGCAACGGTATCGGCACGATACTCATCTCCCCAGAAGGTTGCCATACATCTTTCACAGCCAGACTTTGCTTCAACTGTACGAACAACATGGCAGAGTATGAAGCTTGCATCTTTGGACTCAAGGCTGCCATACACTTGGGAATCAAATCTTTGATTGTGTTTGGAGACTCAACTTTGGTCATCAGTCAGATCAAAGGAGAGTGGGATACTAAATATCCAAACCTCATCCCTTACAAAGAACATGTCCTGACATTGTTACCACGTTTCGAGCAGATTACCTTCGAGCACTTCCCACGAGAAGAAAATCAGCTAGCAGATGCTCTAGCTACAATGTCATCCATGTTTAAACTTGATTGGGACAATGAGGCTCCCCAAATCTCCATTGAACGGATGGACGAACCTGCACATTGTCACGAGATTAATTCCGAGGAGGTAGTGGACCAGCCGTGGTTTCATGAAGTCAAAAGGTATCTCGAGGTGCAAGAATATCCTGAAGGAGCTTCAGTCAATGACAAAAAGTTCTTAAGGAGATTCTCAGCAAAGTTCTTCCTAAGTAATGGCATATTGTACAAGCGCAATCATGATTCTGTTCTGCTCCATTGTGTGGACAAAGCTAAAGCTGAAAGGATTATGGCTGAATTGCATGAGGGCACCTTTGGCACTCACTCAAGCGGGCATACGATGGCTAAGAAGATTCTAAGGGCAGGTTATTACTGGTCTACCATGGAAGCTGACTGTTATCAACACTCCCGCACTTGTCACAAATGTCAAATTTATGCCGACAACGGACCCTTGCCTCCTGTTCCTCTAAATGTCTTAACAGCTCCTTGGCCATTCGCTATGTGGGGAATCAACATGATTGGAGAGATCAAGCCTACAACATCCAATGGACACCGCTTCATTCTGGTGGCCATTGACTACTTCACCAAGTGGGTCGAAGCAGCTTCCTTCGCATCTGTTACTAAGAATGTTGTTTCCCGCTTCATCAAGCAGAACCTTATTTGCCGGTACTGTATCCTCGAAAGGATCATCACTGATAATGGTACAAACCTTAACAATACTATGATCACCGCTTTGTGCGAGCAGTTCAGGATTCAACATCACAATTCATCTCCCTACCGGCTGTAGCGGTAGAAATGTGCAAGACTAAGCCATTGGATTGACTAGACTTTATACAAATCAAAATAAAAATCGCTATCGTGCTTTATTGTTTCCAAAGGAATGGGAAAAGAGCGAATAACCCAAAAAGAGGGGGAAATATTCAAGGTAAGGGGGTTGGTTATGCAAAGGGAAGGTATTAGCACCCTAAACATCTACGGTACTCCGCAGGAACCTCTTTGAAAAATTTGTATATTTTGGCTATAAAAATGTGTTGTATATAAAATGGATGGTGGAGGTGAGAAAAGAAATATTTTTTTATGATTTTTGCACCCGCCGCGATTGCGAACCTTTAGTGCCTACGTACCAACTTTCGTGCAATAGGGGATCAGGGTACACGTAGTTCATCTAGAAAAGACTTGTTTGTTGATTGTTTTTAAACAAGGAGACAAGTTGTCATTGTTAAGAGAGAAATCTCGACTAACGCCCACAAGGTGTAAGAAAGATGGACCCTGCGTCAACAAGAGTGAGGGTTTGAGAACGCCTCTAGTACTCAAGTGGAAAAGTCAACACCTTTATAACCATAGGGATAGGATAATGTTGCCTGACTATCAATGAATCATGTCTCACCTTGAAAAAAAGTTTTGAATGGAAAAGGTGCTCGGGCGCACAAAAGAGTTTGAATGTGTTGAATTGTTTTGTTAATTTTAAAAGATGTCAAAGTATGATTAAATGAATTGAAGTTTGTTTAAAGAAAATAAGTTTTAAAAGAAAAGGCACTCAACAAAGTCGAGGTTTATTATGAAAGTGGTTCGAGTTTAAAAACAAAGAAGATTTTGAAAGAAGATGAGAAGGTTTTTAAAATTAAAGAAGATGGGAGGAGATGAAGGGACTATCCTAAAGCATAAGGTAAAAGCTAAGGAAGAGAACCATCTAACCAACATGAAGCCGATACTTGACATTATAAGCCAATGTAGAATTCCCATTCTTTGGATTGAAACCAAGCAAGCAAAGATTCTATACCTCTTGAGAGAACCAAACTTCAAGTGTATTAAGTCTTCGTAAAAATTGGGCAGAGTAACGGCTGTATACGGGTGAATTTCAGATTACAAACAAAGATCGTAATCTCAATAACCTGCATACAAAACAAACAAACAACCCAATGTCTTGAGGTAAACCTCAAGAGCTCCAGACAAAATATCCATTAATATCATAAGGTCTCCAATATAAGCCAAGGTTTCTAATCCTAAGTCCAAAAAGTCCATCACTCCATAATGCAAAGGATAGTAACCAAGTAGTCCAAGTATCATTAATGATTTTTATGGTTCATATTGATTATTAGGTGTCTTTAAAAAGAAAGAAAAGCTCAAGTGAGCAAAATAAAAATGACATAAAAGTAAATGCTCAAGTGAGCAAAGATGAAAATAGCATGAAATGTAAAATGCTAAAAGTAAATGGTACATAAAGCATGAAAATAAAAGCGTAAAGTAAAGTTAGTTGTTAGTAATTAGTGGTTAGTTGGATGACCATCTTGAAACTTGCATTTGGAACTCATTAGAGGATTGGTAGAACCAAAGCCTCCACACAACAAGTTGCATTTGCTTTTTGTCAAGTATATCATCCATTTTGGAATTCTCACAAGGCAACATGTAATGATCAACGATGTTTAAGTGATCCGCGTTGATCAAAGGTGTTGTAGATCCATTAGAGGATTGGTAGAACCAAAACCTCCACACAATGAATCTCAAGGTTATTGAATCAAAGAGATCAAATTAACATACTTGGGCTTGGAATCATAAGTTTGGGCCACGAATGATCATTTATTCGAATCGGGACAAAATTTAGCGCTATGTTAAGCAATCGTAAGTGGACTTATGTAGAAGTCACACCTATTTTGAGGCCGGTCAATAGCAATCTATGTACTTCATGTTTGGATAAATGATATAGAGATTACCATCCCTTAACATGTAGCACAATTAAAAAAAAGAAAGGGATAAGATGAAGAGGGAGGGAAATGATAAGCTAATTTGGATCACCATTTCAAAATTCTTTCATCTTTAAATTCAACCACTCCTCTAGATGGATTAAAGCACTAAACATATCATTAATCCAAAGCACCAAAAAAATGAATTAAATAATTCACTCTTAGGTAGATTTGAATTGATGAACATTTATCCAACTTCATCTACATCACAAAGTCCATTGAGTTTAAAGACAAATTGGACATTTAAAATTGCAATCCAAACCAACAATCAAAAGGAGTGAGTAGAAAAAGCATTTTGGATCAAAGCTGCCCCAAAACAAGGAAAAAAAGTGCATTTTGTCCCTGTGTAAATCGATTGCACTATTGTGTAAATCGATTTACACAGTACAGTTTTCTAAAAATTATGCAAAATTGCTTCTGTGCAATCGATTGCACTACAGTGCAAATCGATTGCACACAGTAACAGTAGCAAAAAAAACATTTTAAAAGGGCAATTTCTTGTTCAAACTTTCCATCAAACACCTTATGATCATGGATCCACTTGAGCACGAAAATTCCATCAAATAATGAGAAAATAACACCATTGAAATCACAAAATAATGCTCAAAGAATCAATCCCAAAGATCACCAAGAGATCACATTGTGAAAGATGAATTATCCAACTTACCAAAGGTAGATCTGGAGAATTATCAAAACAACTTCAAGAATTAGCTTCAATTCAACCACAAGAATCAATTGACCAAGCTTGGATGTAGAGAATTGATGGAGAAAAAGTGTTTGGATGAAGGTTTAGCTCAAAGATTAGTAAGCTTCAATGCAAAGCTTACTAACTTTTTGAAAATGGAGCTTTGAGTGAATTTGGTAGATGGAGAGAATTGAGAGATTTTTAGCAAGGTGGATTTGGCTATCAAAAGCTTGAAATTTGAATGAAATGAGGGCTCTATTTATAGAGTTTAGGATTGGGATTAGTGGTAATTTGGAAATTGATTCTTGGAGCCAAAATTTGAATTAATGATAACTCTTTCAAAAAGTAGAGCCAAAATTTGAATTAATGATAATTCTTCTTAAAAATGAAAAATTGGCACTAAAATTTGAATTAATGATACATCTTTCAAAAATGAAGAAAAATTGGAGCCAAAAATTTGACAAGCTTGAAATGCTGATTTTTTTTCAAATTTTCACGCTGTGCAATCGATTGCACTATAGTGCAAATCGATTTGCACAGTGTATTTTTCCAAAAATTGCGTAAAATTCACTTTATGCAATCGATTGCACTCTAGGAGCAATCGATTGTACAGTGAAAAAAAATGAAATTTTTTAATTCTTTTTCTTTGCAAATAGAGATTTTAGGGAAATAATACCAAAAAACCTTATTTGCCATATGCTTCGACTCGGTACCTACAAAACACAAATATGCAAAGACAAAGACAAATATTTTTTGTATTTTGATTAGAAGTTAGTCAACAACACAAGAACAAACTTAAAGATAGGATGCAAATGTGATGAATGAAGTTATTTATTAATGGTTGTGACCAAATGACAAAATATGGTATGAAAGTGCGACTGAAAAATGATAGGGGCAAAATTTAGGGTACAACACCGGCCAAAGATGAATGGTGCAGTTGAAGCTACAAACAAAAATATCAAGAAGATCATACAAAAAATGACAGTCACCTAGAAGGACTGGCATGAAATGCTACCGTTTGCTCTTTACGGGTACCGTACCACGGCACGCACATCAACTGGGGCAACACCCTATTCCTTGGTATATGGCATGGAAGTTGTTTTACCTATCGAGGTTCAGATTCCCTCCTTTAGAATCATGAAGGATGCTGGTTTGAGTGAAGACGATTTGATTCAGACCCGTCTTGATCAACTTAACTTGATTGATGAAAAGCGACTTACTGTTGTTTTCCATGGTCAGACGTATCAAAAATGGATGATCAAAGCTTTCAACAAAAAAGTCAGACGCCAGACATATCAAGTCGGGGATCTTGTAATCAAGCGCATTATTTTGCCACAAAGTGATCCCATGGACAAATGGACTCCTACCTATGAAGGACCATTTATGATCAAGAACATCTTTTTTGGTGGGGCAATGATCTTAACCACCATGGACGGTGACGACCTGCCGCACCCTGCGAACACAGACATAGTCAAAAGATACTATGCATAAATGACCTGCTAGGTTGACACACCTAGGCAAAAAAAGGGCATCCTGGTGAATCGAAAACCCGAAAGGGCGGTTCAGGAAAAAATTAGGGATAAACAAAAAAATCTGTACACCCGGCAAGTTGAAAACCCGAAAGGGCAACTTGGGAAAAAAGGGTTTCCCGGTGGACTGAAAACCCGAAAGGGCGGTCCAGGAAAAAGTTAGGGAATTAAAGCGTATGACTATGTCTCGTCAGATCACTTTAAGGATAATCTCTTCACTGACAAACCTGGAACTTCTAATCAATCCAATCATCTTCGGACGAAGCAACAGATGGACAAGATATTCGGAGTTACGAAGGCTATAGCAGAATGGAAACCCCATGGAATTTTTACACACATAGCTATCTTTCTTTGTATAAATTTTTTCTTACTTTTATGACACCATCCTCTTACTAGGATGTCTGTCTCCTTTGTACAAAACACTTACTCAAAGTTAATACAAAGATATCTCTTTCAAAGTACAAAAAACTATTTATCTTTTTCTTTTACACTTGTGTTTTTTATTTGCAAAAGCGTCCAATGATTCATTGATGAGCATATGCATTTGAACATAATTATTGTTTACAAATAAACAGGATGGAAAAGAACAATTACTGACAGACTGAAAGGATAGGAAAACTTCTTTAGGCTGTTCCAAGGGAAATCCTCTGCAGTACATCATTTAGATCCCCAGCAGAGCTAAAACCTTGAAATACATATCCCCAGCGGAGTTATAATTTCAAACCTTTAATCCCCATCAGAGTTAAGTCTTCAAATTCCCAATCCCCAGCGGAGCCAAAGCTTTGAGTTACAGATCCCCAGCGGAGCTGAAACCTTCATCCTCAGTCGAGCCAAGACTTCTAACCCCCAGCGGAAACTATCCATTTCCCCAGCAAGTTATCTTGAAGCCTGGAAATCAACCAGATAACAGTTAACTTTTGTCTCTCCCCAACCTAGGATAATTCCCCAGTAAAGTGGAAGACGACCGAAACTCCTGAACTTACTCTCCAGTAGTAAGCCTTCTTCCCCACAGAGTTTTTACTCCCCAACAGAATGAAGATTCTCATTCTTGATTCCCCAGTAAGATTTCCAGAGTCTTCATCACTCCCCAGCATGAAGTTGCCAAAGTTTTCATTACTCCTCAACAGAGTGAAGATTCTCATTCTTAGTCCCCCGCAGAAATCATCAGAGTTTTCCCTATCCCCCAGCCGAGTAAGGATACCCATTGAGTAACCCCCAGTAGAAGTCATCAAAGTTCTCTGGATTCCCCAAGCAGATTTCTCAAGCAGTTTGGCATAGCTCACACATCAGATTTTTGTCAATAGTCCAACTTCAAGACATGAAGGATTATCACATCCCAACAGAAGTTTTAAATATTTTTTAATCTCCAACAGTCACCTAGGATTTTCTTATCCTCAGCAGTCAAGGATTTTAATCCCCAACAGTCACCAAGGATTTCTCATCTTCAACAATCAAAGATTTTGAATCTCCAGCAGCGGTCAAGGATTTATTATCCCCGGTAGCAGTCAAGGGTCTTTATTATTCCCAACTATCAAGAATTTATTTTCCTCAGCAAGATAGCTAACCAGCTTACATGCGCATGCATTACAATCATATATCGTAAACATTGATAAAACACATATATATTGCATCATGCATTTCATGCAGCATAACTTTGTGTTTCAGCTAACATTTTACCCTTTTCAGGATAAGATTAACAAGCTACCATTAACAATATACAATCATGATACAATACAGATACACTCCAGACAAGGAAGTCATTCTATTGCTCATTCAGATTCAGATTTCAGATACAATTCAGATACGCTCCAGATACGGATGCCATCCTGATACTTATTCAGATTTCAACTATCAGATAAAGATTAGATACGCTCCAGACACGAAAGCACTTCTATTTCTCATTCAAATTCCACTATCAATTTCAAGTTCCGATACACTCCAAACACGAAGGTCATTCTGATACTCATTCAGACCTCAACATTCAGATACAGTCCAGATACGCTCCAGACACAGTTGCCATTCTGTCACTTATTTTGATTTTCCCCAGCTCAGAGACGCTCCAGATACGAATTCTATTCTATTGCTTATTCAGATTCAACATTCAGATACAACTTGGATACGCTCCAGACACAAACGCCATTCCTTTTCTCATTCAGATCCAGTCCCCAGATACAGTACAGATACGTTCCAGACACGGATACCATTCTGATACTTATTCTCTCGACTTACAACATACAATTCAACAAATATTATTGGATGGAATCTTTAAGCCCATCTCCAACAAGATTCTATCACATCTCCAAATGGCATCTTTAAGCCCATTCCCTCAACTACATTTTGACGAGTGCAAATTTACGGGAACTCTAGTGTCCAATCATCTTTTACCTTCGAGTCACGAATGGCAAACTCGCCAATCTAACTCTTCAGGTTCAAGAAGATTGAACAGGGGCAGCTGTTGTACCCCAAAATTTTACCTATCATATTATCAAGATTTTTCCTCAAAAGACTTCTTGGACTCCAGACAGGATTAGGGTTTGCTCTGCTCAAGACCTCATCTTGCACTGATGACCTGAAATTAGGGTTTGAGTTTGCACACGGATCTTTGGACCATAAATGCTTAATGTGACTTTCATACACCATCTTGGACCCCTAAAATTGCTCATACCAAGTTTCAAGCCTTGAATCACATTTTTGCCCAGTCAATTGGACAATTAACCTAAAAATCAGCTGTATTGGGGAAAAAGTCAACCATGGCCAATTTACAGTCAAAATTCATAATTTTTGACCCACAACAACATTATAGGCTCCTATGTACCATTTTATCAAGTTTGGACCACAACTCCTCAAGAAATTTGATCAGATCATCAAAAGGGCAAAATGGTCAAAATTAGGGTTTTGACTGGGAAAGGGCAATTTCTGATTTTTAACCAAACCAATGACCAATTGGGTTCAAGCATGATTTCAATTACTCAACGGAATCATCTTTACCTTATCACATGGTTCAAAAGATCTCAAAAGCATTGGATTGACAGATGAATTTTCCAATCAACTGATCAAAAATCAACTGTACACTGAAAAGTCAAACTTTGACTTTTTGGTCAAACTCAAGTGCCAAGGGTCATAATTCATCAAGATATGTCAAAATGTGAAACTTGTTGATCAAGAAACCTAGTTTTGCAAATTAGGGTTATAATTTGAAATTTTTCATAACTTAGAATTTTTCTAAGTTATGGAAATTTCTTATTTTTTCCCAACTTTCCACAACTTTTTCTCCATGATGCAATTGGATTCAAAGAAAACATCCAAAATGAAAGTCGTATTCCTCCATGAAATATACAACTTTTATTCACAAAGTTTTCCCAAAAGATGCTTGGATCTCAAGTTATGATTTTGTGAATAAGGATCCATAAACTTTTTAACTTAGTGAAATTTTGCCCTAGTTTAGGCAGATTTTTGACCTAACTTCATGGCAACTTTTCACCTAGTTCCAAGAGGAATCTCAAAATGAATTTCAAAGATGGATTGTAGAGCATGTTACAAGATTTCCAAAATATCCAAGAACTCTCCAAGATCATTTATGGTTAGGGAGAATTGAAGAAATGAAAATGGCAATTTATCACTTTTGTGCAAGGCATTTTCACATTGTTACAAGTTGCAAATCCGTTTCAAACATGCTTGTACTTGGTTTTAAAGGTCATAATCCCTTCTACACTCCATAATTAAATGCAAACACATTGGATAATGGTCTTGTTCTGATCTTTGAAGCATTGTACAATGAATTAATCCATTTATGGCATAAAGTTCATAATACCATTTTGATAAAACTTGCTTTTTCCAACTTTGCAAATCTTGAGCCATGGACCTAATCTTTTTCTACAAACATTATCCACAAATATCAGGCAACTTGTACCAACTATGTGCAGCTAGCAAGCAAGCCTGTACAATCTTTGAAATTGTCAGTTCCAACTTTTCTTCAAAAGCAAGAAACTTGCAAAAGTCAATACAACTCATCCATCTAATAAAGAGAAGCCTTGGCATTATTCTAGACAACTTCAGAACATTGTTACAAGTCTAAGACACGAATTCACAACATTCAAAACACCCTCAAACACAAAAAACACCATTTTCTGCCCAAATAGGGCATCATCTGTAGAACTCAAGCCATTTCAATATTGGCTCGTGCGTTTCTTGATTCAACACTTGAAACATATTACATACATCCCATCCAAGCTATCCAGGTCCCTGTCTTGCAACTGTGAGCTTAGGTTCACACTTTACCATTTTCATTTTGCAAGGTTGCAGGTTGACTCGTGCAGCAAGATTCAAGCACCTACAAGGCAAGCTGAGCATTGGAGTATCTTGAGGGAACTTCAAGGAAGCTCACAAGAACTTCAGGCCTCACTCAAAGTTCCCACATTGCCATATTCAAACTCAACTGAACAAGGTATTTGTCAAGTTTCTATCTCTCTATTTAGGCATCATTAAGCTTAGGTTTGTGAAGCAAAAATGTAGTCCTTAACTTGCTTAAGCTGTACATATGGATAGTTTCCATTTATATTAACTGAGCTAAGAGTATTTGAAGCTTGAAGTTCATGAAAATTTTAGGTCAGAAATTAGGGGTGATAAAATTCTCCTTGATCTTTGAGAGTTAGGTCATGATTTTTATATCATTGGAATCGTGAGTTAACATGCTACAAGTTTCATGTTGCAAGATTTTGTTTTTATGCATGTATGCAAGAGTTACAGTTTGAAGCACAGGGCGCGCGCGAAGGAGCAAGGACAGGGATGAAGTGGTGTTCTGGGCCTGGAGCCTTGGGCCTGTTTCTTCTCACACCCCCCATTTTACTTTTGCACCCCCTGATTCATATTTTGTTATTTTTCTAATTTTCTTGTAATTTTATATTTTTGACTTTATTATTTTTTTCTGAACATTAAAAAATCCCAAAAATATTTTCCTAATTTTTTTCATTTTATTTTATTATTTTTATTATTTTTATGGCCTAAAAATAGTTTATTAGGTTTAATAGAATTTATTTTCTTATATAAACTTGTAAATAATAATAAAATACTTAATATTTTATTTTGCATTTTATACACATAAAATATTATTTTCTCACATATTTTAATTTTTAAATTTATACATAATATTATTATTATTTTTATTAAACAAAAATGGACAAGAATATTAGAAAAAATATATTTTTCTTTTAATAAAAAAATTAGGGTTTCCCCTTTTAAAAATAATAACATTATTTTTCTTATTTTTTAGGACTTAGATAATATTATTTTCTCATGCATAAAACAATTACAAAACATTTTTTGCATATTTACATTTTATTGCATATTTAAATAATTGCTTATTTATTTATTGTACAATAAATTCAATTGGGTTGTAATAGTGAATTTGGGTTTTATTTTGTGCAAATATCCTTATTCAAAAACTTGTATCCCCTCCCATAATATTGTTGTAATAGTTTAGATTTACATTACGCAATTTATCGCATTGTATGCATGTTTAGTAAAAACTAGGGTTTGTATGATAAGACAAAATCAAACAAATAGCAAGACCTAACACAAGACAAAAATGCATGAAAAATGACAACACATTGCACACAAGAACCTCTAGGGTTTCACCCACTTGGTTGCCTTAAAACATGGCCATAGTATGCATGCTAGGTATCTTGGCAAAACAAAACAAAACAAAAGATCATAGTCCCTCGATGACACTATCTTGGTTGCCTAAAAACAAATGATCTTGGTCCCTCCAAAACTTGCTAAAGATACTTGGCAATATCGCTATCATGGTCATACGATGACCCACGCCCGTCCCATTTAACATCCAAAGATAGGGTTATCTACCAAAACAATGGTAGGTTAACAACGTCAAAGGAATAAAAATGAATAGGAAAGACTTTTGGGTAGGTAGATAAGCTTCTAGTTACTTGATCATTTAAAAAACAATCCTTGCTATTTTCAAACAAACACACACATTTCAAAACATTTCAAAACAACTTTCAAAACATTGAAACATTTTTCAAAAGACAAACATCTTTGTATATATTCTTACAAACAAGAATCATTACAAAGATTGCCTAAACAAAGGACTCTTTTCAAAATACTTTCAAAACCACACAAAGCACCATTTCAAACAATTGAAAAAGCAAAAGCAAGTGATCTAAAACAAGTAACTAAGAGCCCATGGAAAACCATGGATGAAAAGGGTGCTAGCACCTTCCCTTTTCATAATCTACCCCCCGAACCCAAAAACAATCTCAAAGGTCTTTCCTGTGCTTTTTTACCTTTCCTTTTAGATAAAATAAAATTCGGTGGCGACTCTTGCTAAACCACAACATTTGCAAACACAAACGCAAAACCTCAAGTCAGTTCTCCCACCGCATCACAAACACCTCATTTGAATTTTAACCACAACTTGGTTATTTCTTAGGCTGAGATGGTCTTTTCGAGAGAGCCATTCACTCATGACACAAAAGAACCTGAGATAACCAAAAATTATCACATGAGGGACATCTTCAATGCAATACTTAGTTTTTAGCTTGAGTATCTTGATGCCTTTTATAATGATGAGATGTTCTGATTTAACATCATTGACTCAACTGTTTTTCTCATTCTTCCTCTTCATCTTATAGATGAGAAAAAGATACCTTCATATTATCTTCTTGTTGATAGACTTATTCACTTTTGATGCATTATCCTTTGAAAGAAGTAGCCAACTCATCATGATATCATAATTCTTTAACAACAACTCTAGATTAAGCTTTGCAAATCCAGCAACATGATTACCACCTTGATAGAAAACCCCTCTTTTTTTAATGCTGATGTCAGAACTGATGTTCTAGTCATTTGGACTAGACCTTTTATCCACTCTTCAAGGTACATGGTTGAAGATATCTCCTAAGTAACACATCATCATGGATACCCCTTCATCAGAAACCAGATTATAATGCCCTCCCCTTTATCTTACTCCCAACAGGTGATGACTTGAACTTATCCATAGTCTGGCACCTTCAAGTAAACTCTCTTGATAAAAGACATGAGAATCTTTCAAATCAACTTATCTTTTAACAATTCTTATTCCAAAGAGCTGAAAGCATTTGATATAACAAGGGAACTCATGAAAGGTCTTGTATTGCTTTCATCATCTTTCTCCTTCAAGCTTTTAGGATGAGATATAAACAGTTGGACATCTACACCTTAAATGTTCCTAAGAGAGGTCTTGAGAAATTCTCAAGCAACATAGGCCATAACATATATCCTTATTAGCCTCCAAACCTTTATCCTCTATAGACAGAGACATTCATGTTTTGAGCACAACTCAACTTCAGACAAGATGTCAGGACATCTTGTAGGACATCATGCATAAATACAACCATTAGTAGTTGTAACATCATAAACATACAAACAACCATCAATAATTATTGTCACAACAGCACAACCATCAGCAGTTGTGAAAAACAACCCCCAATAGTGTTGAAAGCACCAATATTAACAACAACTTTAGTTGGCCCACATAAGCATTAGACAACCATCACTAGTTGTCATACTGAATCCAAGAAAGCTATCATACTAGCCTTCCAATAGCTAAATAGTACCCAGAAATATCCATGAAACTCACCTAATAGACAAACCAAGGTGCCTGCTCTGATACCAATTGAAATTCTGGCACTGATACACACATGTTCATACTGATGTTTTCAACATCAGAACATGATGTCAGGACAGATATTATGACATTTATAGACAGATTAAATAACAATATCAACCTGAAATAACATGCATAATTTAAATGCAGAATGATAAAGAACATATTCAATTGTTAACCCAGTTTAGTGTAACTCACCTACTCTGGGGACTACCAAGCCATGAAGGAAATCCACTATCAGTAGTATTAATTCTAAGCCTAAACAATCACAGTTTACAACTTATCACTTAATCCCTACCCATTGCTACTTCTACCTAGGAACCTCCTAGATATGAGAAATCGTCATCTCACTCCCAATCATTGTAGTGATAAAAAAAACATGTCTCAATCCCAATGGCAGTATATATACCAGTTACAATCATAATAACTAGTACAAATTGAAATCCAATAGAAGATTACACGTCAAATACAAAAATACTTAGTTTCCTTAAAACCTTCACTAAGAATAATACTCAACTATTTACTTAAAAGCTTAAAGGAGAGTAACACTCAACTCATTACCTAAAGGTTTATGAGTGAGAACACTATGTCTACTACAATGTATCAAAAGATACAAAGGGTGACATATACCACAAAGAACACGAGAAACTCTCAAAACCTAAATCCTTATTTTTAACCAAAAAAAGAACTATTTTCCCCTAGGTCTTGGTATTCCTTTTATAAGCTTCAACTGTCCATGGGCTTCGAATTCACTGCCCAATTATTTCTTGATCCATTCGTTGATTGCTGCAAAAAATATCTCCTTAAATCTTGCAATAAATCTTCAAGGATCCTAAATTGTATCAACAACCAAATTTAAAATTTAATTTTGTTAGAGATTTGATTTCCTTGTTCCAGATTACATATTTTTGACCTGCAAAAATAACTGATATATATCCAAACAAAATCTCAAAAAATCACATCAAATCTTGTCAAGAATACCAAACAACAACGCCTGCTATACCAGACTAAGATGTCACGATATTGCCTTCGACATCTGGTTGAAAATTATATAACAGTAGACTTGTTATGACAAACCATGTTTTACCAAAATTTAGCCAATCACAAAACCATGGTACTAACAGCAACAAATCTTTGCAGAATATCAAGATTGTTTATCCAAAATTTTAAAAATACAATATGTCCATGTCCCATATAATATGCTAGAGATCTCTTTCGCTGATATTCATCTTCTGAAAAGTTAAGCTCCCTTCTTTATTTAAACTTTCAACGGTTGAGCTCCTTTCATTGTTTAACTTGAAGAAATAATGATTTTCTGCATTTGCAATCTATCAAATGAGAAAAAAATACAACAACAATATTTCTCCAAAAAAAATACAACACCATTTGTGAGATAGTTTACAAGGGAATAAAAAAATGTTTTTTTCTAGATAGAAGAACATTGAAGATTTTTTTCTGTTTTGCAATCTATCCTGAATAATAATGTGAGTTGGGGTGGCTTCATATTAGCATGGATTAGGGTAAAATATATTGATTGCTTTTATAGTAAAATCGGACTATTATACCCCTCGATTTAATTATAAAATTGAGGCAACGTTATTATTATTACAATGTGCATGCTTTAAATGCATCCAACTCTAATAAATTGTTTGTTCTCAAAATTGGAAAATGTTTTTCTGCATTTATAATCCACCAGTAAAGACTTTTAGGAATAAATCATAGTTATTCAACACCTTCAACAACAACAACATCAACATCATTGTTTGAGATGGATTGCAAAAGCTGAAAAAATGTTTTGTTCAAGGTAGAAGAACATTTCTTTTCAGTTTTTCAATCGATCCCAAAAAATGATGCATTTGACGGTGGGGCGACTACAAATAAGATAACATTAGGGTGAAATTTGTTCAACGAGTGTTTTTATAGTAAAATCTGATTATTTTATTCCTTGGGTTATCAAAGTAACCGAAGGGTTAGATTATTTATTTTACATTTGTAAACAAATAAAAACATAAAGTGCAGTAACTGGAATTCAAAGCATGTGCAGAATGGTATATCACCTCAGTTTTTAAAATAACTGAGGGAAAAAGTATTTTTTTTATAAAAACAAAAAATATTGCACACCTTGGAATAAAACCTCGGTTTTTTTTCTTCTGGATGACGTGAAAGCTTCATCGTGAAAAACGTTATTTGTTGAAGTGAGAATTTCTACTTTATGTTCGTCTGTTGTGATTGTGTTCTTTTATTTTCTCTATGCCGATTTTTCCAAAAACTAGTACCAGAGTTTGGTTCGTTTCTAGAATATGAGTTCTTAGTATGCTTTCTGGTTGCAGCTTTGTCTATCTTTCATGTGAAAAAATAAGGGTAGTATTGTGAAATAATTGTTGAATTACAGTTGTAAGTTCTGCTATGCATTTTGGGTTAGAGAAAATTGATGGAAGGATTGTTTTTTATATGTGGAAAGTTCAAGTCAAAGATATATTGATAAAATCAAGATTACACAAGATGTACACTACAACAAATAATACATTTCATGACGGAAGATTTCACCTCACCCAATAAAAATCAGAAGTGTAAACCATAGACTCGTCACATTTTAATTTTTTTATAATAATATTTATTCCCTCGGTTTTACTGGAAACTAAGGGGAAATGTACTTAGAGGACGTGTCTTCGAATCTCCACAACTACACTTTGTCACTTTTTAATTTTTTTATAATTTTTAACAGGGTTTTACCCCTCGTTTTTTATTAAAAATCGAGGTAAAAAGTAGCACAGTTCTAAAAATAAAAAAATTCAGTTGTTGGGGATCGAACTCATGACCAATATTACCTTGTAATTTTTTTAATAACCTATTACCTCAGTTTTTCTAAAACCTGAGGGGTAAAGTAGTGTATTTTATTTTTAAATTTTTTTTCTTTATGACCAATTTGGTGAAAAAATTAAGTAACAAATCTTTACCATCCATTTATAAAGTAACAATGGTCAAGACATTGTCAACTTATTAATCCATATGAAACATTAGTGATCCGCGTGAAACTCTCACTAACCAATCAAAACGTGAATCCCACAAGTATTCATCTTGGATGCAAAGTGTTGAAATTTAAACTTAACATATTGAAAACAATGATAATGAAAGCAAGAGTAGGAAAATATTTCAAGGTTAGTTTCTTAATGTAATATTTTACCTAGTAATTCCTTGTTAAAATTGTTTATTGTTAGTTGTAATTGTATCTATTAGAGATAAAAAGGAAAGTTTTGTTTTTAGATTATTGTGGTGTCACTCTTTGATTGGAAAAATATGTGATTTATCTCTAACATTATCAAGTAAAATGTTTAATAATGTTGTTGTTGTTGTAGAAATTTAGGGTTTAACGATTATATTGATTTTGTTTATTTGTCGTCGTTGTTGATGCTGTTGAGATTTAATGTTTAAAAATTTCATGGATTTTGTTATTATTGTTGTTGTGTTACTTCTGCTGTTGAGATTTAATGAATAAGTATTCTATTGATTTTATTTATTTGTTGTTGTTGTTGTTGAGATGTAATATTTAAAGATTCCCTGGATTTTATTATTGTTGTTGTTTTTGTTGTGAGATTTAATGTTTAAGGATTCTATTGTTTTGTTTTTGTTGTTGTTATAGGTGTTGTTGTTGATGGTGATGAGGAAGATACAAATTTTGTCAAAAAAATAAGTGTTTTGAAGATTAAAACGTAAAAAAGCAGGTTAAAATTAAAATTTTTGTAAACAGGACTTTACCCCTCGATTATTGTTAAAAACTGAGGTAAAAAGTAGCACAGTTTTGAAAATCCAAAAAATATAGTTGATAGGTGTTCTGGACTGGCCCGACAGCCTGTGTGGACCCAATCTAGAGTCCTCCTTTGGTAAAGTGCACACGAAACAACCTAGATCTCCCACGCCCTCCGTCGGGCACCATCGATCATTTGCCCTCTTAGACTGGCATTGACCTTTGATGATCAACTAGTGTCTCGCAGTCTACCCGACCAGGAACTTGGCCATATAATCAGAAATCGACCAGACTGCTGCCTGTAACCTACCTCCTCCTCCTCAGGACCAACTTCTAGTTACAGGCACACCTACTCGGTATGAACAAGTCCTGGCAGTTACCTATTTTCACGGATCCGCATATCTAGGCCCAAAAATAAGAACCAATGACCATGCGCCAGGGGCATTATGTAATCCCTCACACAAGTGAGGGCCAGGTATCAAATATTCAGTATTCACCACTAAAAACCTAACACTTTGCTTGTATCTCTTTACTCTCATACTTACTTGATCGTCGGAGTGCCTTGCAGGTACAACCCCCCTTTTTCCTCCTTAACAATCCAGCCTGGCAAAAGATCATCATTCGGCTACCTTGCAGGTTCTGATCAACCGTAAGATCAGTGGTTATGTCCGTGGGAAACTATCTTCCCTATTTTCTATTCCTCAAATTCTAAAAACCAAAGATTCTCTTCATCCAATAACCATGGCTAACCGTGATGATCACCACCCGTCTGGAAAGGTTTCACTTTCCCCAGCGCACAAGACTGGCGAAAGTCAAGAACATTCTAACCTCGAGGATAACCTCGACTTTTGTGATGGTTGGACTGCATCCCTAAATTCTATGGACACCCAGCGCGAAGATCAGCAATTCTTAGACGAGTAGCATCCCAAGATCCCCACTGAGGAACTGCCAGAGGTCCTGCAACCAGTTCCTATTCCTCACAACATCGATCCAACCATCACAATATTGCTCACTGCCATCAACCATACCAGCACCCTCATCCTACAAGAGAATAAAAAGATAGGGGCATGGGAGAAGAATAAGTCAAAGTCTCCTCCTCGGAGACCTCGGCGACGAGCTTCCCCCAGCATATCTCCACCTAGGCGTGGCCATCCACCAAGAAAGGAGAGGCGCGATGTTTCTTTCTTCAAGAAACGCAAATGCACACCTCCCATGAAAGAGCAAGACTCTCCATCATCCAAGAAGAAGAAGTGTGATCGCCAAGTTGACTGCAGTCGATCACCATCCATAAGCCAAGACAACAACAAAAGAGTTCTTTCCCCCGACGAGACCGTGACGCTCAATGGGGAAGGAACTATCACTCCCCATCTCCATATCCCGTGGAAAGTGACGATGACAAGCCCTGTGTGCCGCTATCAACAGAGATCACAGAATCCCAGCTCCCAATTGACCTAGAGAAGCCACCTTCACTAGAAACACACGACGGTACGACCGGTCTCGATGAACATATAGAAAACATAGACACCCTCCTCAACTATCGAGGAGTTAGGGGTGCCATCAAATGCAGATTATTCCTGACCACCCTCAGGAAAGGAGAAATGTCTTGGTACAAGAGTCTCCCAGATGAATCTATTACCTCTTGGAAGCAATTGGGGAGGATGTTCTCGAGGCACTTCACTACCTCCCGTCAACACCCGAAATAAGAGGCTTTGCTCGAAGCAATCATTGAAGGATGACATGAGTCTCTGGGGCATACATCGAGCGCTTCAATAAGGAATCAGTACAAGTCTCCACGACCAACAACATGAAGAAATATCTTCTTGAGCGCGGGCTCCTTCCCCGCAGCGACTTTGCTAAAGCAGTAGGCATCGAATATCCGACCATGCTCGACTCCCTCCTCCTCAAGGCTCAGACATACATACAATATAAGGAGAAGGAAGCCACCAATAGTTCCAGGGAGTCAAGGCAAAGATAAAGCACCAAGTCTTTAAGAAGCAAATAGCCCTCGACATCCCATCGGGGATAAAAGAAACGGGAGGACAAATCCCGAGATTCCAAGGACAACAAGGGGCCTGCTGGTCAGTTCCACGACTACAACCCTCTAACTACTTCTAGGGAGCGTATTCTATATGAGTGTGCCAATTCCAAATTCAAACAGGTTGGGGTACACTTTCCTGACAGACGCCTTCCAAACCAGGAACCGACAAGAGCAAATGCTGCAGGTTCCATAACAGCCACTGGCACAAAACCGACGATTGCATCCATCTCAAGGATGCAATAGAGATACTAATTCAAGACGGGCCCCTCAAGCAATACAAGAAGAAAGAGGGCGCCCATGAAGAGGCTTCAGAAGCTAAAAACATCAAAGAGGAAAAGGATTCCCATAACATCAGCACCATACCGATCGCCATGAGCATCACGCGGCCAGAAAACTTCTACTTCCCGGACATGGGGAGCGTTCCATTGTATTACTCCTCTCACAGTCCTTGGGATTCGTTCCCCGATACTATAGTCATCTATGGTGGGGGATTCAACAGGCACATGATGGGGTCCGTGAAAAGAAGATTAGATCAACTCATCGAAGAAATTCTAACATGGACGCCACACTAGACAAGTTTCGAGGAGGCTTTCATCCCATTGCTTTCTACAGGGAGGGACTACTAGGCAGGGCCCCTAACTCAACCATCCCACTGCTTATAAGGGATCACATAGCGAATTTCGACGTGTGACGAATCCTGGTCGATCAGGGTAGCTCGGTAGAAATCATGTACACCCAACTGTTCGCTACCCTACAGCTGAATGAAAGCCATCTGACCCCGTACGTAGGATCGGATCTCCAGGGCTTCAATGGAGCCAACATAAAACCCTGGGGATATATCGAGCTAATTGGCACCTTTGGAAGAGGAGTGAAAACCAGAGCTATCAAGACCCAATTTCTTGTAGTAGATTTCCCATCTCTCTACCAGTGCATCTTTGGGAGACCCACTCTCGCCAAACTAATCGCAGTGCCCTAAGCTGTGCACCTTAAGATGAATTACTACACTGTTGAGGGTTTGGTCGCCACCCTTTATAGGGACATTCAGGCAGCGGGAAGATGTTTTGAAGCCTCAGCCAGAAGCCTCAGTTCCATCAACGTTCAACCACAAACAACCATAGGGGCCGTACTGTCCTCCAGCTTCAAGGAAGCCAAGCCACTATCAAGGATCGATGCCATCGATCTCGATAGCCTCTTCTCTGAAGAAGATCATGCAGAACAGAGAAAGAATGGGAAAAAACCCATGGTTGAAGACGAAGGTTCAACCCTATCCACAGATAACGAGGAACTCTCAGATCTTGTACGACCTATCCTGAATGGAGACTTCAAACTCGCGCCCCTCAGGAACGACCCCACTAGAGAAGTGAAGATCAGAGTTGATCTCCTCGACTTGGCGAAGAAGTAACTTAAGGCTTGTCTAAGGAAGAATGTTGACCTATTCGCCTAGAGTTTGGTCGAGATGCCCGAATTAGATCCAGAAATTTCATGTCATCACATGACCATAGATCCTTCCCTCAAGGAGGTCACCCAGCGTAGGAGAAAACAGTCCCACGAAAAAAAGGAGGCTACCGAACTAGCGGTAAAAGACCTCCTAAAGGCACATTTTATTTCTAAAGCTCATTACAGAACCTTGATCTCAAATGTAGTTCTTGTGAAAAAATATAATAGAAAATGGCACATGCTCATTGATTATACTGATCTTAATCGGGCTTTCCCGAAAGATGCTTATCCCCTCCCCAATATTGAAAAACTGGTCGACAACTTGGTCGATTTTAAATTACTATCATTTATGGACATATATTCCGGTTATAACCAGATTCCAATGGCGAAAGTTGACAAAAAATATACCACTTTCTGTCATACCCCAAATTTGACCCATCAAATAATCACTTTATGTTACTTTTATTTTTATCTTCGATCAAATTATTTATATTTTTTTAATATCCTATTAAGGGTTTAAAGTCAAGGAGAGGTGTATTGATCTAAAATGGACCATCAATATCTGATGGCCCATTAGGGTTTTATTCACTTTTTGAGGGGTGTATCATTATAAAAGAGGTGTATGTTTTGAATCATTTGAGGCCCATATAGGGTCATGCTCTTGAAATTCCACTTTGGTACTAGTGTTCATTTTTGACAAGGGGTGTGTTAGTTAAGTTTTTGGGCCACTTATAAATCAGAATGACCCATTTAAGTTGAAGAGTATGTGAATAATTCGTTTTTGGTTAAGGCCCAGTATTTTTAAGCACTGGG
This sequence comes from Vicia faba, assembly GCA_948472305.1. Taxonomy (NCBI): domain Eukaryota; kingdom Viridiplantae; phylum Streptophyta; class Magnoliopsida; order Fabales; family Fabaceae; genus Vicia; species Vicia faba. The sequence goes on from OX451736.1 coordinate 467,844,060, forward strand.
CCCATTCAGTTTTTGGGTTTGTTTTGGAAAATTATTTTGTTTTAATTATAACATTACTATTATTATTAAAATTACTATTACTTTATTATAATTACTTTTATTAATTATTATTATTACTGAATATTTTTAGATCGTTATTATTATACTTAATTAAAAAAAGTATACTTGTATTTAGAAAAAAAGGTTTGATTCTTTAGTCCAACCCTTATCACACAAGCCTATATTCAATCCCAAATCGAATCTTTACAATCCAAAACATTCACTATCGCAGAGGAAGAAACGGCTATTGTCCAGATTGATTGAAAAGTAATGCACATTTTAAGGCAAAAACACGTACTATTTAGATTTAAAGAAAAAGAAAAATGCATGTTTTAATAACAATTATTGTTCAGATCTCCATTCATCAAAACATCAAATCTTTACACAATCACAATACAGAAACTAAAACAGATAAAATCAAATCTAATCAAAAACTTGTATAACATAATCAATAAGGAATCAGATCGAATCAGAAGAACTTGTTATTACAAATTACAAATAAATTACAAATCTGCAAAATCCCTAATTCACTCTAAATAACAGCAATCATTAAAACTTTCCTAAAATCATCTAATCTAAAACACTATAAAAACCTAATAATTCTAAGATAGAGAAAAATAAATAAAAATTGAGAGAAAATTGTTACAAGAATTAACAGACAGAGATAGAGGGCCTGAAGAATAGAGAAGGTATGAAATCCTTCAATTGTCGTTGTAAGCTTCTCGCCGCTTCATCCTAGGTCTAGGGTTTCAACATCTGAAACCCTAATATCCCTTAAATAGTTGCCGCTACATCATCTCCACCGCCGCACCCGCAAACAGAAGGAAGAGTGCATTAGCTAAACAAGATCGGAACTCAGAAACGCAAAGAAAAACACATTAGAGGTGAAATTACTATGAATGCTTAGCTTTTGCAATTTGGATTTGTTTGTTTGTTACGCTTATTTGGGGCAGGGAGGGGTTTGTTGTATCAGTGAGGAGGGTTTGATTAGGATTCACGTTGCGCCTCCGTGATTGGGGTAGATTAGGGTTTGCGGTTTGAGGTTGAGAGAAAGAGAAGGAAGAGAGTGTGTGTTAGAGAGAGAGGCGAGGGGTATTATGAAAATGAAATTAAATGTGTAAAACAAAATTATATTATGCCTCTTAATCATGTGCTACATGCCTTACCATACACCCCAATTTCCAACCTTGTGATCTTCATCCAATGCCCTAAACCCGTGTACATACGATATGAAGAATGGAAAAACACAAGAAGGGGGATTTGAGTTGGGGTTTTCAAAAATAAGACAATAGACATGTTGGTTATCCTGGTTGATTTGAACTAAAACTACTCCAGTCCACCCGCCAAGGTGATTTCGCCTCTCTCAAACGAGGTCTTAATCCACTAATCAAAACTTGATTACACAGATACAATGACTACTGTCAATGTCTTCTTGAGTTTAAACCGTAACTCAATTTTATCAAGGTATTACAAGATAAATCAATTAAAGGTGTGTACAAATATGTTTTATACACAAAACTATATCACAACAGTGATGTATGCACAATTGAAAAGCACAAGATAGAATATGGTAATAATATTTTTCTTTGACAGTGCGCAGTAGAGTTGTATTATATTTCTTCTTAAGTTTTCTTTATATAGATGATGCATGAAAGACATGAGAAGATGCTTTTGGAAGGTTGATAAAGTGTAGTTAATGTACTTTCTAAAAATATAGATCTTGTCTTGGTTCAGCCGTTACTTTTGATTTTAAATAAATGAATTGTAACACATCAGAACATTTCTTTCTGGGGATCATATCAGAAGATGAATATTACTGTTGAGACTTATTTCATTCTTCCATAACTTTACTTTAGTAGAATATAAGAGTTTGGCTCACAACGTTGGTGCAATCAGAAGTTGTAACATTAGAACTTCTTCATTTAAGCGTGTTATACTGATTTGCTTCTAAGTATGATGTGTCACAATTGAGCTTCAAAAATGTAACTCTCTCATCTTCTATGCTTCTTACATCAAAATTTCCATGCATATTAAAATACATTATTAGAGATCATTTTTTTTCTTTATATATATCATGTGTTTTTCATCATCAAAACTCTTACAAGGGTGTAGAACCAAATTATGTTCTAAAAATCTCCCCTTTTTTGATGATGACAAAAACTTGTATATTTTGATAGATTACTTAAGAACATAAATAATTAAAGTCTCTCTCTGAGTTGAATACTAAGATAAAGAAAAAAATACTTCCCTGAAGATGTTCTGATAAGAGCTTTGTGATGGAGGTTTTGATACGTCCACATGACAAAAGTTACTTTCAGAGGTTTCTTTACAAGAGATTTTTTTGTTTGTTTTGCTTTCAGGCGATAAAAACAAAGGCAATAATATTCAAAATGTTTGAGACTGAGTCTCGATACTGTTATATTGAAAATATCTTACGTTCTCCCCTTTTTTGTCAAGAATCAAAAAGCAATAAAAACATGTAAATGTAACAAGGAAAGGATTTTTTATTCAATGAGGACTAAGATAAATAAAAGGAGATAGATAAATAGAAGATTGAAATGAGAAACAAATAGCAGAAATAAAACAATTTTTAGAGCTATGGTTGAGGAGGTGGAAGTCGTGTGATCAAGGCTTCCAATAAACTCTTGATCTGATTATTTGATTCCTATTGTTTCCCAAGAATCCCCTTAATTTCTTTGCTAGTTTCATCCTGTTTGTCTAGTCGTTCCTTAAACACAACATTTTCTTTCTTCAACTCCTCAAGAGTTTTCAACACAAGAGAGGAGGAGGTTGTTTCAATAGAATAGACCACATTCTCAGAGGAAGAGATTCAGAAGACAGTTCTCTATACTCTGATGTCTGAGGAGCTTCCCAAGGGGTGTTGTCCAGAAGAAGGAATAGTTTTTTACCTAGTGTCGAAGAACTTTATCCTTGAATACTTTCAGGCGATCGTATAGGTTTTATTGAGCAATTTCATAGTTGATCTCCTTTAGCTTTAGAGATTCAAAGTTAAACCATTTTCTGAACTGATTCCAATGAGAATCAGAAGTAGTTGGGTTAAGATTCTCCATGAAAGCTAGCTTTAAGGAGTTAACCCATTCTTGTATTTCTATTTCAAAAATCAACAAAGAGTTACCAACATCTGATTTGGATATTTTTGGTGTTGGTTTAGGAACGACTATTTTCTAGGAACTTGTGATAAGATTGTCTCAAGCTTCTAAATCAATGATTGTTCTGAGGGGGTCATTTGGGTAGTTATTGGGAGGGGGAGAATCAAAAAGAATTTTAGGTGATTTTGGTGGTGTTAAAAGATAGTGAGATGGAATATCTGGAATGGAGAAGGGTTGTGATGAAGTTGTGGGAATTATTGATGGTTTAGAGACCGTGAGAGGGCAAGTGATGCCTGGGATGGATGTTATGGTATCAGAGTTAAAATTTGGATTTTCGGTTTGGGGAGCTTTAAATAGTGGATCAAATTGATCAATATCAGAGTGAACTTGTGCAAGTTTTTGCTGAGTCAGATCAAAATGGGTAGGATATGGATTAATCAGAGGATTGTTTATAGGTATAGAGGTGTCGATATCTAAGTCAAAAATCATCAAGGGTTTAAGGAGATGGATCTTCAGCGGGTTTTGGAGAAGAGGGAGTTTTAGATGTTGACAAAAATATTGATTTAATAACAGAAACAAAAGATAAGTTACCTTTCTTTTCGGAAGCTTTGGGGGTTTTCCGAGAAGTTCCTTCTCCAGCAGCTTTCCTTTTTCTTGATTTTTTGGGATAAACTTCTAGAGGTTGTTGCCTTAGATCAAGAATGTTCACATCTGGAATCGTACCATCACTCTTGCAGGCTTCCAGATATTTGAGAACAATTTCTGGAGATGAATCCGCTTGAGTGAAGAGAGGAAAATCCTTCAGAGGCACTCTTCGGGTTGTTATGACTTCCTTGGTGGTGATTGTGGGATCATTCTTAATAGTTTCAATAATCTTCATCTTCTTCAGATTCTTGGCGTTTAGAGGCTTTCCAGAACAGGCTTCCAAAACATTTTCTTGTTGAGCCTCAGTCAGATGTTCTATCAGTTTGTTTTCTATCAGAATATTTAAAATGAGTCTTCCTAGAGGAATCCAATCTCTCTTTGTTATTTCTTCTTCTCTTGTTTCTTTGATGCTAGTCTTCAGATGATTGAACATAATATGTGGAAGATGAACTTTTTCTTTGGTGGCGATGAAGTACATGAGGTACTGTTGGTCAATGTTAATATATTCTAGAGAGCTGGTTGGTTTTCTGTGATTGATGCACCCCAGAATTATTTTGGACCAAATTCTGAGATAATCCTTCAGATCTTAGATTTTTTTGGATGGTTGTTCAGAGGAGAAAATTTCTTTTGAGACAGTGGTATGGACATAACCTTTTTCTTCCATATCATTGCATCTTATCCTGCTTCCGTCATGACCTATAAGCTTCCCAATAATATCTTCAGTGATGATGATCTCCTTTCCCATAACCTAAGACGTTACCTGATGATTTGAAGTTGTGGTATGGATCCAAAATTCTTTCACTAATTTTGGGAAAACTGGACCTATGGGACATCAAAGTATTTCCCCCATCCTTGGAACTCAACATCAGGGGTTAATTCATACCCATTTTCTTTCATGCTTAAGAAATCAATAATAAGCTCACATAGAACTTCCAGAGAATCAATGGGTGTGAGAAGCGTTCTTGATGGTTCGATGTACATTTCTTCACTTGAGGAGGAAGAACCAGGAATGCTTTAAGAAACTTGAGGAATTTGTTGAGAGGAAGCCATGTTCACAGACTCTTTTAGGGTTTTGAAAGATGAACAAATGAAGAGAGAAAAGTGAGTGAGAGTGAATATGTGATAGTGTTTATGAAGGGATAAAGTATAAATAGCCAACGGAAGAAAAAATATGAGTTTTGATTTTAATTTAAAAGGGTTAAAGAGAATGATTACGTGCATTTAATGATTCCTAAAAAGAGGGATATCGTGAAGATATGGAACAATTACCGATTTGACTTGTGCCTCAATGCATCAACTCAACCGTTTTAGTCCCTTTGGATTTTGAACACGTGTTCAGCCTTAGAGGGTGACTTTGCGTTTGGAGATGACAAATGTTGATATTATGAATTGCTTGCTTCTATCTGAGAAATGAAATGTTCTTAAGGAATGTTTAGATCTTCTGGATAGTTTCTGATACAACTTTCTTTCTCACTTCTGAAGAATTATTGTTCAGATGTTCACAAAAAAAACTAAAGCATAAAGTTATGAGTTAAATATATAGAAGCTACATTTTCATTCTGTACATAATTCGATACTGAGATGTTTCAGAATGAAATTAAATATATCTTCAGGAAGGGGTTTAGTAAAGATGTCAGCCCATTGATGGTCTGTGTCTATAAATTTTGAAGAAAGAATTCCCTTCTGAATATAGTCCCTAATAAAATGATGTTTAATTTCTATATGTTTAGCCCTAGAATGTAAAATGAGATTTTTTGAAAGACAAATAGAAGAAGTATTATCGTAGAGGATAGGAATGTTACTCTCATATATGTTAAAGTCTTCAAGCTGATTCTTCATCCAAAGCGTCTATGTACTAAATCCTACTGCAGCTATATTTTCAGCTTCAGCAGTTGACAGTGCAATAGTGGATTGTCTTTTGTTGGTATGAGACTAGACTGTCTCCTAGAAACTGGAAGCTTCCAGAAGTACTTTTTCATTCTATTCTGTCACCGGCAAAGTCAGTGTCACAATACCCTACTAATTTACATTATCTGGATTTTCTATAACAAAGACCAAGATTAGTAGTACCTTTTAAATACTTGAAAATTCACTTAACTATTGTTAAGGGAGATTCTTTAGGATCTGATTGGAATCTAGCACAAAGACAAACGCTATACAAAATATCAAATCTTGAAGCAGTTAAATATAAGAGAGAACCAATCATACCTTTGTAGAGCTCCTATTCTACCTTCTTACTTACCTCTTCCCTTTCTAGAATGCATGTAGGATGCATAAGAGTTTTGGATGGATTACATTCTAACAAATCAAATATATTCAAAAGTTCTTTGACATAATTTCTTTGATAAATGTAGGTTCCTTCTGGAGTTTGATTGATTTGGATATCCAGAAAGAACTCGAGTTCACCCATCAAGCTCATTTCAAATTCTACCTGCATAGACTTAGCAAATTCTTTTCCCAAAGAGGCTTTAGTAGATCCAAAAATTATATCATATACGTAAATTTGACAAACTAGAATGCCCTTTTTAAACAGTTTATAGAATAAGGTTTTATCCACCTTCCCTCTAGTAAAATAATTTTCTAACAGAAAATTACTTAGTCTTTCATACCAAGCTCTGGGAGCTTGTTTCAGACCGTATAATAATTTCTTAAGTTTATGAACATATTCTGGATGTTTTGTATTTTCAAAGCCAGAGGGTTGTGTAGCGATATAAAAGTTTAAGACTAAGCCATTGATTTGACTAAACTTACACATATCAAAATAAAAATCGCCACCATGCTTTATTGTTTCCAAAGGAATGAGAAAAGAGTGAGTAACCCAAAAAGGGGGGGGGGGGGAGATTCAATGTAAGGGGCTTGGTTATGTAAAGGGAAGGTATTAGCACCCTAAACATCTATGGTACTCTGCAGGAACCTCTTTGAAAAATTTGTATATTTTTGCTATAAAATATTGTATGTAAAATAGATGGTGGAGGTGAGAGAAGAAATATATTTTTTTATGATTTATTGACCCACCGCGGTGTTGTACCCAATTTCCCCCCCTAAGATCCCTTCATCATACCATATTGATTCAATCACAATAAGATCACATTAGGGCTTTTGGTTCTCCTCCCTATCTTTAGCTTTGCTCTTTGAGGAATCACCAAGCACCTTGACTTGTTTTTCTTTTGTGATTATGCATGTTTTGTTTTTACTTTCCTTTTAATTAATAAAATGAAATGGTAGTTTGTCTTACTTGTTAATAATGTAGGTAAAGGCAATATGGCTTAGCAAGTTGATCCATGGGTCCAGGAGTTTATTTCCATGCCCTAGTCAATAAAGTTTGAGAATTTCAAACCTCACCATTAGATTTGTTTTGGAATAAATGGTATGGAAATGTTATTTTGGTTCACCATATTTCAAAGTTATTAAGATTGATTCAAAGGTACAAGGGGTTGATTGAAGAAGTGGTCATGGTTGGACAAGGCCTTGTTCCCATTGGTCACAAGTGCATATTTCTCTCAATTCTCGAGATATGGAAGTGGTTTTGGATGCTATGAGTTCTCATTATCATCCTAAGCAACTTCTATTTACAAAGTAAAAGAGTTTGTACAAGAAGGTTGCTCAAAATTGTCAAAGTTCCTCAAAGCATTTTCTTGATCTAGGAGCTAGGGTTTTGAACTTAAAAGAATTATATCTTGCTCATCTTTTGGTATTTTTGAGTGATTCGAAATACATACTTCTCTTCAAAGGGTTATTAACAAATCACTTCAAAAGTTTCAATGATTTTTCATGTGGAAGAAACTTGATGATGAAGAAAGATTACAAGTCCTCCAGATGAATCCCCAACTTCCCATGTGTGACTTAAAATGATCATAACTTGGTCAATTTTTATCACCTTGAGCCCAATATTTTTTCATAATGATCCTGAGGATGTGAACTTTATTCCTTCTTTTATATGCAAAGTGATTAAATGGATGGAAAATTCCCTAAGTATACAAAATATTATAGGTCATTTCATGATTTTTTTCCAACTTAAACAATTCATAACTCTCTCAATTTTTGGAGATTTTGAATGGTTCAAGTTTCAAAATGTAATTCAAGAGGTCTATTTCATGCCATATTAGTTGGTCAAGAGTTAATTTCAAGTGGAAGGTCATGTTTGGATGCAAAACATTATAGGTTACTTTTGAAGAAAAATTTGAAATATTTCTAAGTATGGAAAGTCAACTTCTTTTTCCCAACTTTGACTCATTACAACTTTCGGCTAAAGCATCCATTTGATTCCATTCTTTTCTCATTGCAAATATTGTACCCTCATATTTCTAAAGTATCAAGAATCATCCCCTAAGACCCCTTGAGCTGGGAATGCCATTGAGTTGAACTTGGTAACTTGAAACTGAATTTTCTTCATAAGTCAGAATTTGAAATTTATGTTTTGGCTTCTAAGCATCAAATTATCACGCGTTTGTGATCTAAACATGTTTAACCAACTTGCCAAAGTGGATTAGAGCCTTAAAATGCAAGGATTAGATGAGTTTTGATGCAAAACAGATCACACCTTACTCGTGTATCAGGTTCACACGATTTCCCTCCAAACTTCATTATTTCACACGCTTGAACATTCCATTTGATTCCATATAAATAAAGGGTCATCCATCATTCATTTCCTCAAGCTTGAACAACAAGAATCACCCTGCCAAACTTGCTCCATAACTTATTTTTCTGTAACTTCGAAATCAGTGTTCAAGCCTTTTTCAATCCATTTTTTCTATCAATTCACCTTTCTTGATCTTCCCTGAAGTTAACCATACAATTACCTTCAAGAATAGTGCTCTATATTGATCCAAAGAAGTCCAATTTCAGAGCTCTGCAACTCAACTTCAATAGGTAGATTTCTCCATCAATTCTTCAAAACTTTGATATCATTGTGAAGCTCTCATTGCCCTGGTTCTAGTTGCAACACTTGCTTTTATCTGGAAACACGTTTTGACCATGAAATTTCAAATTCCTTTTCAAAACTTCTCTTCCAAATTGTTTGAGCTACAGTTTAAATAAATTTGTCGCGAAGGTGTGGTTGTCTTCTTCTTGAAGAGACGAAGCGAATGACATAGGTTCGAGCTTCTAATTTTACAGTTTAAGAGACCTGTAATTCACGTTGGCTGGAGGTTGAAGATGACCAACGTGTCAACTTCCAACCAATGATGATTTGCCACTTGTTTTTTTATTTTGAAAATCTGATTTTACATTTGATTCAGTGCTTTATTCATTAATGACCATGATATGCACAACGCGCCAAATCCTTTGGATTTGATTACTAACGCGTTTTGACTCTCATCCAATGGTCCACATATTTTTGACTTTATTTTTTATTTCTAGTTTTTATATTTAATTGTTTTAAACTTCAAAAATTCATAGAAAATTCATTTTAAGTCCAGAAAATCTGAAAAAATTATGAAAAATATTTTTGGTTTTTGTCTTTCTGATTTTTATTTTTTCACAATTTTATTTTGTGTTTTGATATTTTTTTTTATAAATTTTCACTTTATTTGATTTATTTTAAATGTTTAAAATTACTTTTATGCATTTTTAAATTCTGGAAAAATTATGGAATAATCCAATGATATTGTGACAAATATGGTGACCTCATTTATTTTTTATTTCTGACTTTGTTATTTTTTATCATTTTTGGTTTATTTTAATCATTTCTTTTAATTTTAAAAATAGTTTCTGACTTTAAAAAATTACCAAAAAAATTTATAAAAATATTTGAGTCCATTTCTGATTTTTCTATGGTCTTACTTAATTTTTCTTGATTAATTTGAACATAGTTGATATTTTTCTCTTTTATTTCTATTTTAAAACATTTTTAAACCTTTTTTAATGTATATATTAAATACAATATTATTTTATGATTATTTTCTAGCTGATCTTGGGTTAAATTTTTGATCATGAACTTTATTAACATCATTGGATCCATGGTGTTGAGTCTAACTCCATAAAAGGGATGAATGATTTTAATAATAGTTTGATTAAATTTTAATCTGAATGTGGTTTGTATATTCTTTCCCACCCCTCTTCACCTTGTCCCTTTCTTATTGCACTAAGTGTTATTAGAGCATGATCTCTATATCATGTCTCAAAACAAATGATGCATAGATTGCTATTGACCAGCCTCAAAATAGGTACGTCTTCTATATAAGTCCATTTACGATTGCTTAACATAGCGCTAAATTTTGTCCCGATTCGAATAAATGATCATTCGTGGCCCAAACCTATGTTTGCAAGCCCAAGTATGTTAATTTGATCTCTTTGATCCAATAACCTTGAGATTCATTATGTGGAGGCTTTGGTTCTACCAATCTTCTAATGGGTCTACAACATTTTTGGTCAACGCGGATCACTTGAACATCGTTGACCATTAAATGGTACTTTTGAGAATTACAAATGGATGATATACTTGACAAAAAGCAAATGCAACTTGTTGTGTGGAGGCTTTGGTTCTACCAATCCTCTAATGAGTTCCAAATGCAAGTTTCAAGATGGTCATCCAACTAATCACTAATTATTAAATTGTTTCTACTTTATGCTTTTATTTTTATGCTTTATGTACCATTTACTTTAAGCATTACATTTCATGCCATTTTTATTTTGCTCACTTGAGCATTTATATTCTTGTTATTTTTATTTTGCTCACTTGAGCTTTTCTTTTATCTTTTAAGACACCTAATAATCAACATGAACCCTAAAAAACCCTTTAATGATACTTGGACTATTTGGTTACTATCATTGGTGTGATGCGGTGGAAGAACTGACTTGAGGTTTTTGCGTTTGATCGTAAATGTCGCGGTTAGCAAGAGTCGCCACCGACTTTTCTTTTATCCAAAAAGGAAAGGTAAAAAAAAACACAGGAAAGACCTTTGAGATTTGTTTCTTGAGTTTGGGGGGTAAATTATGAAAAGGGAAGGTATTAGCTCCCTTTTCATCCATGGTTTTCAATGGGCTCTTAGTTACTTGCTAGATCACTTGCTTTTGTTTGAAATTGTGCTTTGTGAAGTTTTTTGAAAGCGTTTTGTAAAGAGGCCTTTGTTTAGGCAATATTTGTAATGATTCTCGTTCGTAAGAATGTATACAAAGATGTTGATCGTTTTGAAAATGTTTTCAATGTTTGTAAGATGTTTGGAAATGTGTGTGTTTGTTTTGAAAATAGCAAGGATATTTGTTTTGAAATGGATCAAGTAACTCAAAGTAATCTACCTACTCAAATGTCTTTCTTGTTCATTTTCTTTTCCCTTGATATTGTTGTCTTACCATTGATTTGGTAAGCAACCCTATCTTTGGATGTAAACAGGACGAGTGTGGGTCATCGTATAGTCATGATTAGAAATGTTGCAAGGTATCTTAGCATTTATTGAGGGACTAAGATCATTTTATAAGGAAACTTTGAATAACGTCATCGAGGGACTATGATCTTGTATTTGTTTATTTTGCTAAGATACCTTACATGCGTAATATGGCCATTTTTGTATAAGGCAACCAAATGGGATAACCCTAAGGGTGCTTGTGTGCAAGTGTGTCATTTTCATGCTTGATTTTTTCTTGGATTAGGGTTTTCTATTTGATTGATTTTATCTTGCCATACAAACCCTAATTACTAGCATGTTATGTAAAAGCGATAAATTGCGAAATTTAAAGTTACTATGCTATTACTATCATTTGTGGGAGGGGGGGGGTATACACTTTATGAATGGGGATTGCAATAATATAAACCTAATTAATCTATTACAACCAAATTGAATATGTACAAATATTGGAATAAATAATATACAAGATGAATTAAATATGCAAAGGTATGTAAATGCAAAGAAGATTTTTTGTTAGGTTTTTTTATGTGAAATTTTTTTAACCTAAACCTAATAAATAAATCAAGATTAACTTAAATCAATTAAGAAAATAAATTATTTTTAGAAAAGATTTTGAATAAACCCTAATTCTTTTTGATTAGAGGGAAATAAATTTCTTTATGAAAAAAGTAAGTATTTTTGTATTTTTGTTGTCTTGAAAATAATACATGGCATTATGAGGTATTTTGGTCCTTTTATATTAAAATAAATATTTAATGAGTATAAAGAAAAAAATATTAAACTAGTTTTAATTTACAAATTTAATTAATAAAAATGGATAATATATATAACTAAATAAACATTTTTGTGAGAAAAATAAAATAAAAATAAGCTAAAATATAAATCTATCATTTTTATATTTTTTTATAATTTTTAATATTAAGAAAAATATATTTAACAAAATAAAAATGAAAATAAAATGAATAATAAAAATATATTAGGCCAGGGGTATCATGAGTAAACAGGATGCAGAGTTAGAAAAAATCATAGGCCCAAAGAACCAAAAAGCCCAGCGCTGCAAAGTGACAAAAAAAGGAAAAAAATGTGAGAAAATGCAAAAGGTAGGCGCTAAGGCTCGAAACCGTGACCTATAGCATTTTTACGCGCTGCCTTACCACTGGGGTGGCTGTACATCCGTTCATATAAAGAAATGCATAAATATATATTAGAAAACGCCTCCTGAAAGCAACTTCATCTTCAACCTTGAGCGATGGTCAGACCACCTGTATCTCTCTCATTTCTCCATAAAAATGGAAAGTTCAAACATGAAAGTTACAGTGTTTCTTCTCACGAGTTCAACCATATAATTTATGTAAACTAAAAGTCAAAGATTAACGCTAATTTTACTTTCCCTAATTTGAAACCTAATTTTTACAGAAATTTCAAATCCAAAATTCTCTATGCACAATTAATATAAATGAAATCTATAAACATGGTTAGCTTTAGAGCAAGGATATCTACATTTTTCTTTCACAAATCAGGACCAGATGATGCTTGTATGAAGAGATAGAAGTTTGAGTTTTTACCTCTTTCAGTTGATATCGTGAATGGAGTTTGGGCAAGTTTTGAGAAGGCCTGAGGATCTGTTTAGCTTGCCTGGACTTCCCTGATTGTATTCCAATCCTTACTTTGTCTTGAAAGTCCCTGAATCTCCGTACTCAATTCAACTTGCAAGCTTGAAGTTTGAAAATGGTGGATGGAGGAGGAGGAGTTACAGTGAGGGAACATGGGTCTGGATCACTTAGGTGTGATGTATATTAAGTGTTTAGGTGGTTAAAACTCAAAACGCACGAGTGGATTTGGAGATGGCTGAGTAAGGTTCAAAACTGTCAAACTATGGCTGATTTTCAACGGCAAAGTGTTTGGGAGTGTTTCTTAGTCTTAGCATTCATGTATTAGGTTTCAATACACTTTTGTATATGTATGAAAAAGGTTAGAGATCAACTCCACTCCAGATTTCTGAGTTATAACCTTTTGGCTCTATAACTTGCTTTTGAAGAAAAGTGAGGAGACAAGTCTCTAAGTGTGGTACAAGCTTGATCTGAGTTGGTAGAGGCTTCAGGAAAGTTGCTTTTGGTTTTTACTTATCTTGTGTGCAGAGAAAACAATTGAGAGGCTCAATAAGTGGAAAATTTCAAAAGTAATGCTTTATCAAAATGGAAATGGCAACTTTGTGCCAAAAATGGAATTGTAACTTGGATAAAGGCTCAAGTGTTCGGATTAAAGCTCTAACAACTGTGTAAACAATTAATTATGGAGTGAGAAACAAGTTTGATGCCTTCAAAGCAAGGATTATGCAGTCTAGGCTTGGATTTGAATTTTTGTTCTTCATAAAATGGCTTGAAATCAAAGTGATAAATCACCAACTTCATCTCTTCGATTCTCCCTGCTCAGGAATGATCTCAAGGAGTTCTTTGACATTTTGGAAAGCTTTCAGCATGCTCTACAACCAATATTTGAATTTCTTTTAAAAATTCTCTTTGGAACTATGTGAAAAATTTCCATGAAGTTAGGTCAAAAATCTACCTAACTAGGGCAAAATTTCACTAAGTTATTTTAGTTCATGAGCATGTATTCACAAAGTTATATATTGAGATCCAAGAATTTTTAGGAGAAACTGTGTGAAGAAAAGTTGTAGATTTCATGGGGATCTATAACTTTCATGTTGGAAGTTTCCTTTGAATCATCTTGCATCATGGTGAAAATTTGGCTCAAAGTTGAGAAAAAATAAGAAATTTTCTATACTTAGAAAAATTTCTAAGTTAAGAAATTTCAACTTTTCAAAACAAAATCTTAAATCCTTGATTTCTTGATGAACAAGTTTCACATTTTGACATGTTTTGATGAATTATGATCTTTGGCACTTGATTTTGACCAAAAAGTTAAAGTTTGACTTTTCAGTATACAATTGACTTTTGATCAGTTGACTAAAAAATTCATCTGTCAATCCAATGGATTTGTAAAGTTTTGAATCATGTTATTGGGTAGAGATGATGCAATTGAACTCTTGAAATCATACTTCAAACCAATTGATCATTTGCTAGGTCAAAAAATCAGAAATTGTCCTTTCTCAGTCAAAACTCTAATTTTGACCATTTTGCCCTTTTGGAGAATTGATTAAATTTCTTGAGGAATTGTGGTCCAAACTTGATAAAATGATACATATGAGTATAAAATGTTGAAATGGATAAAAAAGTATGAAGTTTGACTGTAAATTGGACATGGTTGACTTTTTCCCCAAAACAGCTGATTTTTAGGTCAACTGTCCAATTGCTGATCCAAAATGTGATTCAAGGCTTGAAACTTGACATGAGTAATCTTGGGGGTCCCTAATGATCCTTGAAAGTCATATGAATCATTGATATTCCAAAAATCCTTGTGCAAACTCAAACCCTAATTTTCAGTCATCAGTGCTTGAGGGGGTGTCTTGAGCTGATCAAACCCTAGTGCAGTCATGATCCAAAGGAGATATTGTGAAAATCATTGATAATTGAGAAGAAACATTTTGGGGTACAAAAACTGCCCATTTTCAATCTTCTTAAACCTGAAGAGTTAGACCGGCGAGTTTTGCCATTCGTGACTCGAAGGTGAAAGATGACTGGACACTAGAGTGCCCAGAAATTTGCACTTGGCGGTGCGACGATAGAAGGAATAGGCTTATAGATGCCATTTGGAGAGGTGATAGAAAGTTGTAGGAGATGGGCTTAAAGATTCCATCCAAAGATGATTGTTTGTGTTGTAATTTGTAAGTTGAAAGTATGTGTATCAGAATGACGTCCGTGTATGAAGCTTATCTTTACTGTATCTGGAAGAGACTTTGATTAAGTATTAGAATAGCATCCATGTCTGGAGCGTGTAGGTACTGCGTCTGAAGTTTGAATCTGAGTGAGTATCAGAATGGCATCCGGATCTGGAGCGTATCTGAACTATATCCGAAAGTTGAATCTGAATGAGTATCAGAACGACATCCATGTATGAAGCGTATCTGAATTGTATCTGAAAGTTGAGTCTGAATGAGTATCAGAACGACATCCGTGTCTGGAGCGTATCTGAACTGTATCTGAAAATTGAGTCTAAATGAGTATCAAAACGACATCCATGTCTGGAGCGTATCTGAACTGTATCTGAAAGTTGAGTCTGAATAAGTATCAGAACGACATCCGTGTCTGGAGCGTATCTGAATTGTATCTGAAAACTTTGGACATTGTTAATGATGGTTGTTAATCTTATCCTGAAAAGGAAAAATGTTAGCTAAAATGCCAAGTCATGATACATGAAATGTATTCATAATGGGATTATGTTGTATGCATTCGTGCTTATCAATGTTTATGATATATGAATGCGATGTATGTGTATGTGAGCTAATTTACTGCACTGTTGTTGAGTTGAGGAAAATAAATCCCTGACTGCTGTTGAGTATATGTAAGTCCCTACGTCTTGAAGTCGAAGTATTGATGAATTTCTTCCGAGAGAAATAAACTATATTGTAAGGGCAATACCATGTACTGCATGTAAAATCTTTTTGGGGAATCCTGAGAAATTTGACGACTTCTACTGGGGATCAATAATTTGAAATTTTGTTACGCTGCGGATTTAAACGACGTACTGCAGGGGATTACTTATGGAATAATCTAGAGATATTTCCCTATCCTTTCAACCTATTAGTAATTGCCTCTTTTCATTTTGTTTATTTGTAAACAATAATTATGTTCAAATGCATATGCTCAACAATGAAGCATTGGACATTTTTGTAAGCAAAACAAGCATAAAGAAAAGACAAATAGTTTTTGAACTTTCAAAGAGATATCTTTGTATTGACTTTGAGTAAGTATTTTTTGTACAAGGAGACAAACATTCTAGTAAGAGAATGCTGTCGTAAAAAATGAAAATTTTGATACAAAGAAAAGATAGCTATGTGTACAAAAATCCCATGGGGTTTCCATTCTAATATAGCCTTCGTTTCTCCGAGCGTCTTGTCTATTTGTTGCCTCTTCCGAAGATGATTGAATTGATCAGAACCTATGAGTTTGTCAGTGGAAGCCAAAGTTCGTCCATGAAGTGATCCAACGGGATATAGTCGTATGCCTTAATTCTCTAACTTTTTCCTGGACCGCCCTTTCGGGTTTTCAGTGCACCAGGAAACCCTTTTTTGCCCAAGTCGCCCTTTCGGTTTTTCAACTTACCGGGTGTACAGATTTTTTTTGTTTTATCCCTAATTTTTGCCCGAACCTTTTGGTTCACCGGGATGCCCTTGTTTTGCCTAGGTGTGTCAACCTAGCGGGTCTCTTATGCATAGTATATTTTGACTATGTCCGCGTTTGTAGGGTGTGGCAGGTCGTCACCATCCATGGTGGTCAAGATCATTGCCCCACCAGAGAAAATGTTTTTGATTACAAATGGTCCTTCATAGGTAGGAGTCCATTTGCCCCTAGGATCACCTTGTGGCAGTATGATACATCTGATCACTAAATCTCCAACTTTATACACTTGGCGCCTGACTTTCTTTTTGAAAGCCTTGATCATCCGTTTTTGATACATTTTACCATGGCAAATAGCAGAAAGTCTCTTTTCATCAATCAAATTCAGTTGATCAAGTCGAGTCTGGATCAAATCGTCTTTGTTTAACCCTGCATCCTTCATAATCCTCAGAGAGGGGATCTAAACCTCGATAGGCAAGACAACTTCCATGCCGTAAACCAAAGAATATGGTGTTGCCCCGGTTGATGTGCGAGCTATGGTACGATATCCGTGGAGAGCGAATGATAACATCTCATGCCAGTCTTTGTTTGTGACTGTCATTTTCTGTATGATCTTTTTAATGTTCTTATTTGCAGCTTCGACAACACCATTCATCTTCGGCCGGTAGGGAGAAGAATTTTGATGTTGAATCTTGAATTGCTCGCACAAGGCGGTGATCATAGTGTTGTTGAGATTTGTACTATTATCAGTGATGATCCTTTATGGGATACCGTACCGGCAAATAAGATTTTGCTTGATGAAACGGGCAACAACATTTTTGGTAACAGAGGCGAAGGAAGCTGCTTCAACCCACTTTGTAAAATAGTCAATGGCCACTAGGATGAAGTGGTGTCCATTTGAAGCTGTCGGCTTGATTTCCCCAATCATATCAATTCCCCACATAGAAAAGGGCCAAGGAGCTGTTAAGACATTCAGAGGAACCGGAGGTACATGCACCTTGTCAGCATAAATTTGACACTTATGGAAGGTTCGAGAGTGTTGATAACAATCTGCTTCCATGGTAGACCAGTAGTAGCCTGCCTGTAGGATTTTATTTGCCATCTTATGCCAACTAGAGTGGGTACCAAAAGTGCCTTCATGTAATTCAGCCATGATCCTTTCAGCTTCAACCATATCTATGCACCGTAGCAACACAGAGTCATGATTGCGTTTGTAGAGGATGCTGTTACTAAGGAAGAACTTAGCAGAGAATCTCCTTAAGAACTTTTTATCATTGATTGAAGCTCCTTCTGGATATTCTTGAGCCTCGAGATACCTCTTGACTTCGTGAAACCAAGGTCGGTCCACTACTTCTTCAGTATTAATCTCGTCACAGTGAGCTGGTTCATCCATTCGTTCGATGGTGATCTAAGGAGCCTCGTTATCCCAATTAAGTTTAAACATAGATGACATTGTGGCTAGAACGTCTGCTAGCTAATTTTCTTCTAGCGAGAAATGCTCGAAGGTAATATTCTTAAAATGTGGTAGCAATGTCAAAACATGTTCTTTGTAGGGGATAAGGTTAGGGTGTTTGGTGTCCCATTCCTCTTTGATCTGACTGATAACCAAAGTTGAATCTCCAAACACATCCAAAGATTTGATCCCCAAGTCTATGGCAGCTTTGAGACCGAAGATGCATGCTTTGTATTCTGAAATGTTGTTTGTACAATTGAAGCAAAGTCTGGCAGTAAATGGAGTATGACACCATTTTGGAGATATGAGTATAACACCAACACCATTGCCGAGTGCATTGGAGGCTCCATCAAAGAATAGGGTCCATCGGGATCCTTGTTCAGGTCCGTCATATGGCCTGAATTCTTCACTGTTGTCTAATGTCATGATGTCTTCATCCGGGAATTCGAACTTCATGGTCTGGTAGTCTTCCACGGCTTGTCGAGCAAGGTGATCAGCTAGTAGACTGCCCTTTATAGATTTCTGGGTAGTATACTGTATGTCATATTCTGTCAGGATCATCTGCCATCTCGCTATTCTCCCAGAAAGAGCAGGCTTCTCGAAGATGTATTTTATCGGATCCATCTTAGATATCAACAAGGTAGTATGAGTCAGCATATACTATCTTAGCCGGCGAGCAGCCCATGCCAAAGCGTAACAAGTTTTCTCGAGCAGTGAATATCTTGTTTCACATTCGGTAAACTTTTTGCTCAGGTAGTAAATAGCGTGCTCTTTTTGGCCAGACTCGTAATGCTGCCCCAATACACACCCCATTGAGTTTTCTAAAACAGTCAGATACATAATCAACGGTCTTCCCTTGACTGGTGGCATCAACACAGGAGGATCTTGTAAGTATTTTTTTATTTTGTCAAAATAAAATTGGCATTCATCATTCCACTTGACTACTTGATCTTTCTTCAATAGTTTGAAGATTGGATCACAAGTAGCCGTTAGGTGAGAAATGAATCTGGAAATATAGTTCAGACGTCCCAAGAATCCTCTGACTTCCTTTTCAGTGCGAGGAGCAGGTATCTCTTGTATTGCTTTAACTTTGGCCGGATCTACCTCAATACCTTTGTTGCCGACGATAAAGCCTAGGAGTTTACCAGATCATACCCCGAATGTGCACTTGTTATGATTTAACCTCAGCTTTTACTTCTTCATTCTCTCAAACAGCTTTTGTAAGTGATCAAGATGCTCTTCTTCTGTTTGCGATCTGACTATCATATCGTCCACATAGACTTCTATTTCACGATGTATCATGTCATGAAATAAAGCTACCATGGCACGTTGATAGGTTTCCCCAGCATTCTTCAGTCCGAATGACATCACCTTGTAGCAGAATGTGCCCCACTGTGTGACAAACGTTGTTTTCTCCATGTCCTCAGGCGCCATTTTGATTTGGTTGTAACCTGAGAATCCGTCCATGAAGGAAAACACTTTGTGTTGTGCCGTATTATCAACTAGGATATATATGTGGGGGAGTGGAAAGTCATCCTTAGGGATTTTCGTATTCAAATCTCGGTAGTCCACACACATTCGCACTTTACCGTTCTTTTTGGGCACATGAACACCATTGGCAACCCATTGGGGGTAAGAGGTGATATCCAAGAATCCAACGTTGAATTGCTTCATGACCTCTGCTTTAATATTTTCTGACATATCATGCCTCATGCGGCGAACTTTTTGTCTTACTGGCGGACAATCCTCTCTTGTAGGCAGACGATGTACCACAATATCTTCATCAAGTCCTGGCATGTCTTCATACGACTAGGAAAATACTTCTACATAATCATGCAACAACTGAATCAGACACTTCTTGACACTGGGTTCCAGATTGGCACCCACCTTGACCTCTTTTTTATCTTCTTCGGTACCTAGGTTGATCGTATCCACAGGTTCCTCGTGAGGCTGAATGGTTCTCTTTTCTTGTTGTAGCAGTCTGGCAAGTTCCCCTGGTACTTCACAATCTTCCTCACCTTCATCTTCGGCTTGGTAGATTAGATTCTCGGGGTCACAAAAGGATATAGCAGTATTGTTACCCATGGGATCCCGAATGGATGTATACCTACATTGTGAGTGTAGGTGTGTGTAAGGGTATAGCTATCTTTGAAAGAAAGTAAAATGTAAAAGAAAAACAATGAGCACAAAAGTTTGTATGCGAAAAACGTCCATGATTCATTGATGTCATATGAAGATGAGATAGTAACCCTTACAAATGGACCATTGTGCCTCGGGTAAGACACAAGGTTTTAAGAGTGCGAATTGTTTTGAATATTAGAGATCCAACAAAATGTAAAGATAAATTACTGAGGGATAAAAGTGATCGGGACGAAGTCTCTAGCCTCCCAATTGCTGAGCCTTTCATTGACAGTCATGAAGATCCATTCCTCCAGGTTGCAACCATCTTCACAATCTTCTACCGCGTTGACCTCACGGTTGCTGATCTTCAAGGGTGGCCCTCCAGCACGAGCACGTCGTATAGCCTTTTGAGCACTTGAAGTGAAACCTAGGCCAAACTTTTCAGACTTATATGGGATATCTGGGAGTTGTCCCCAGATAGTACATCCTCCTTCTTCTACTACTGCTTTAGCATCTTTCAGTGACGACATCCGGAGTGGAGGCCTTGTAATCTTGGGAACAGTCTTGGTTACTGCCACATCTTGGGGAACCTCTTCAAAGTGTTGAAATGGAGTTTCAATGAATTCACCGTCCAATTCCACATATCTGAACGAATTGAGATGGCTGATCATGTATTCTTCCTACCCATGAATGGTGATAATCTTCCCTTGAACTGTATACTTCAACATTTGGTGCAATGTAGAAGTAACAGCACCGGCATTGTGGATCCATGGTCGGCCTAACAGGCAAGAGTATGAAGGGAGGATGTCCATCACATAAAAAGTTGAATTGAAAGTTTGGGTTACCACCTTTATGGGAATGTCTACCTCCCCATGTACCATCCTCTTCGAACCGTCAAAAGCCCTTACCACTATGTTACTTGGCTTCAAAGTCAATCCCTCACAGTCAAGTCTATCAACAGCTTTTTTGGGTAATACATTCAAAGATGAGCCAGTGTCCACCAAAACATGCGCCAGAGTGGTGCCTCTACATTCCACTGAGACATGCAACGCCTCATTATGCTTTCTTCCCTTTGGCATCAGATCAGCATCTGAAAAACCTAAACCATTGCCCGCAGTTAGGCTGGCCACGCAGTCTTCAAATTGATCAGCAGATGTCTCTTGAGGTACATGGGCGGTTTTTAAGAACTTCACCAATGCTTTTGCATGTGCCTCAGAACATAGTAGTAATACCAGCATGGAGATTTTAGAGGGAGTTTGCCCCAATTGTTCAACTACATTGTAGTCGCTCCTCTTTATAATTTTTAGGATATTCTCCATTTCCTTCTTGGAGGTCTCAGGGATAGTCAATGACTGAGCCTTTGTCCGGACATAATTGGTAGACATGTTCTTGGGCACCTTATCTGGTCCCTTTTTCAATCATTTAATCAGAAGTTCATCTGTAGGATTTACTGAACTAATATTGACCGGAGAGAGGATAGAAGCCGGTATAAAGAATGGAAAGATTCAGAAAGACACATCCTCTTCTACAGTTGTAAGGCAACCCTTTATCGGAAAGAAAGAGGTGGCTTCCTTATATCCGCAAAGAAACCAAGATAGGGCCAAACACCGACCAATGGTGGGGGCTGTTATGATCCCAAAGCCTACATCTGATCAACAAAGAAGTAATCAACCAAGGGTGGAAAGGCCAGTCAGGAAGTTTACCAGAATCAACATGACTCCGTCTCAAGTATTACCTCATCTACTAAGATCCAACTTGGTGACCTTGAAAGAATCTCCGAAAAACCCCAATACAACATCTCCTCATTATCATCCCAATGCCCGTTGCACATATCACTTTGAAAGTCTTGGTCACGATACTAATAACTGTTGGGCCCTGAAGAACAAAATACAAGACCTCATTGAAGCAAAAGAAATTGAGTTCGATGTGCCTGAGAAGCCAAATGTCATTTCTGCTCTTATACCCAGACATGGCCACAATACCAATGCCATTGAATAAGATTTGTTTTTTACCTCAGTTGACGAACTCATAACCCCACTTCCGACTATTAAGATAAACTTGTTAAAATCCGGTGTGTTCCCGGGCTGTAATAAAGTTTACCATCTCTGCTTATCCTCACCAACTGGTCGTCATTTGTTGAAGGCAGACATTCAGTGCTTGATAGATAACAAAGATATTTTGTTTGAAAGGACTCCTGTTTCACCTATTCCTGTTGAAGATGTTTCTATCATTACCATTTCTGCCAATTCTTCTAGAGTCTCCACCAAAAGACCCGTTAGAATTACATTAGTTCTGAAAGCAGCTCCTTTAATAATCACAATGCCTGGGCCAGTCCCATATACATCAGACAAAACCATACCGTGGAATTATGGAGGAGATGTCTATTACCATGGTATTAAGCAAGACTGGCCGGCCGTCGAAGAGATAAATTCCGAGAAAGAAGACTCTGACATCAGTAATATTGCCAGAATGAACAAAATTACCCGAAATGGTAGGATCTTTTCTCCAGAAATTGCTCCCCCAAAGGAAGTTTATGGACCCGTAATTATCCATGTGGCTGCTCCAAAGGTTACTCCTACACCCATAATCATCTCTGCAAGTACTCCAATTGACAAAGTCGTTACAATCCCTGTAATCATTCTTACTGACACTCCTGCTGCCGAGTTAACCGAGGCTCGAGGAAAAGGTGTTATGGTTGAGCCTGTTCGGACAAAGGCTCAGTCATTGACTATCCATGAGACCTCCAAGAAGGAAATAGAGGAGATCCTAAACATTATAAAGATGGGCGACTACGATGTAGTTGAACAATTGGGCAAACTCCCTCTAAAATCTCCATGAGGGATGCATATCCTACAAAACAAGAACAAAGATGAATCTCAAAATCCTTGAAATGGTTAGTGGATGTATATGATGTTCATGATGTCCATGATGTTATTTACAAGTATGCATATACAAACAAAGAAAACAAGTCCTTGGCTTAGGCTTTCATGGAGTTTTATAGGTAAGTACCCTCTTGAAGTTTAGTTGGCTTAAACATGTCCTAGTAATAGTAACCGGGTTCTAAGGAGCTCAATATCACTGAATTGTTTCCTTGGTCATTGTTTAAGCTCAAGCCTCTTTAATGGAGACCTAAATATCCCAAGAAACCAAACCTCAATGAGTGTAGTATCGAGTATCTACCAACTTCAGACTGCACCAAAGCCGGTGATCTCACTACATCCTAAAGGCCAAGTCGGTCAAGTAAAGGTTCTAGAAGTTCATTAGTGCTTCATGACATCACTCAGCGGCCTCATATTCTCTTTGATTAACTCAAAGGCTACCGGTACCCACAAATATGTCGCACTAATGTATCTATTTCTTAGACCATGTCAGTATACCCCGCACAGTTTCCACAATGTATTGCTACTTACCTATGATGTATCCCAAATCTGGGTAGAGGATTCAAACCCAAACAAAGAACCATAATGTAAAGCATACAAGTCAAACAATGTAAGCAAATAAATGTGATCTATCCCTAAGGTAACCCCACTTTTAGAATTTTCCCCGGCAGAGTCGCCAGTTCTGTGATGCGGTGGGAGAATTTACTTGAGGTTTTTGCGTTTGATCGCAAATGTCGCGGTTAGCAAGAGTTGCCACCGACTTTTCTTTTATCCAAAAAGGAAAGAAAAAAAAAAGCATAGGAAAGACCTTTGATATTTGTTTCTTGAGTTCGGGGGGTAGATTATGAAAAGGGAAGGTATTAGAACCCTTTTCATCCATGGTTTTCCATGGGCTCTTAGTTACTTGCTAGATCACTTGCTTTTGTTTGAAATTGTGCTTTGTGAAGTTTTTTGAAAGCGTTTTGTAAAGAGGCTTTTGTCTAGGAAATCTTTGTAATGATTCTCGTTCGTAAGAATGTATACAAAGATGTTGATCTTTTTGAAAATGTTTTCAATGTTTTCAATGTTTGTAAGATGTTTGGAAATGTGTGTGTTTGTTTTGAAAATAGCAAAGATATTTGTTTTGAAATGGAGCAAGTAACTGGAAATAATCTATCTACTCAAATGTCTTTCTTGTTCATTTTCTTTTCCCTTGATATTGTTGTGTTACCATTGATTTGGTAAGCAACCCTATCTTTGGATGTAAACGGGACGGGCGTGGGTCATCGTATAGTCATGATTAGCAATGTTGCAAGGTATCATAGCATTTATTGAGGGACTAAGATCATTTTGTAAGGAAACTTTGAATAGCGTCATCGAGGGACTATGATCTTGTATTTGTTTATTTTGCTAAGATATCTTACATGCGTAATATGGTCATTTTTGTATAAGGCAACCAAATGGGATAACCCTAAGGGTGCTTGTGTGCAAGTGTGTCATTTTCATGCTTGATTTTGTCTTGGATTAGGGTTATCTATTTGATTGATTTTATCTTGCCATACAAACCCTAATTACTAGCATTTGTGAGAGGGGGATATACACTTTATGAATGGGGATTGCAATAATATAAACCTACTTAATCTATTACAACCAAATTGAATATGTACAAATATTAGAATAAATAATATACAAGATGAATTAAATATGCAAAGGTATGTAAATGCAAAGAAGATTTTTTGTTAGGTTTTTTTATGTGAAAAAGTTTTAACCTAAACCTAATAAATAAATCAAGATTAACTTAAATCAATTAAGAAAAGAAATTATTTTTAGAAAATATTTTGAATAAACCCTAATTCTATTTGATTAAAGGGAAATAAATTTCTTTAAGAAAAAAGTAAGTATTTTTGTATTTTTTTTTTGTCTTGAAAATAATACATGGCATTATGAGGTATTTTGGTCCTTTTATATTAAAATAAATATTTAATGGGTATAAAGAAAAAATATTAAACTAGTTTTAATTTACAAATTTAATTAATAAAAATGGATGATATATATAACTAAATAAAACTTTTTTGTGAGAAAAATAAAATAAAAATGAGCTAAAAATATAAATCTATCATTTTTATATTTTTTTATGATTTTTAATATTAAGAAAAATATTATTTAATAAAATAAAAATGAAAATAAAATGAATAATAAAAATATATTAGGCCAGGGGTATCATGAGTAAACAGGATGCAGAGTTAGAAAAAATCATAGGCCCAAAGAAACAAAAAGCCCAGCGCTGCAAAGTGACAAAAAACGGAAAAAATGTGAGAAAATGCAAAAGGCAAGCGCTAAGACTCGAACCCGTGACCTATAATATTTTTGCGCGCTGCCTTACTATTGGGGTGGCTGTACATCCGTTCATATAAATAAAAGCATATATATATATATATATATATATATATATATATATATATATATATATATATATATATATATATATATATATATATATATATATATATATATATATATATATATATATATATATATATATTAGAAAACGCCTCCTGAAGGCAA
This sequence comes from Vicia faba, assembly GCA_948472305.1. Taxonomy (NCBI): domain Eukaryota; kingdom Viridiplantae; phylum Streptophyta; class Magnoliopsida; order Fabales; family Fabaceae; genus Vicia; species Vicia faba. Next base: position 467,869,431 of record OX451736.1, read on the forward strand.
CTTCATCTTCAACCTTTAGCCATGGCCGGACCACTTGTATCTCTCTTATTTCTCCATAAAAATGGAAAGTTCAAACATGAAAGTTACAGTGATTCTTCTCAGAAGTTTAACCATATAATTCATGTAAACTAAAAGTCAAAGATCAAAGCTAATTTTACTTGCCCTAATTTGAAACCTAATTTTTACAGAAATTTCAAATCCAAAATTCTCTATGCACAGTTAATATAAATGAAATCTATGAACATGGTTAGCTTTAGAGCAAGGATATCTACATTTTTCTTTCACAAATCAGGACCAAATGATGCTTGTATGAAGAGATAGAAGTTTGAGATTTTACCTCTTTCAGTTGAGATCGTGAATGGAGTTTGGGGAAGTTTTGAGAAGGCCTGAGGATCTGTTTAGCTTGCCTGGACCTCCCTGAGTGTATTCCAATCCTTACTTTGTCTTGAAAGTCCCTGAATCTCCCTACTCAAGTCAACCTGCAAGCTTAAAGTTTGAAAATGGTGGATGGAGGAGGAGGAGTTACAGTGAGGGAACATGGGTCTGGATCACTTAGGTGTGATGTATATTAAGTGTTTAGGTGGTTAGAACTTAAAACGCACGAGTGAATTTGGAGATGGCTGAGTAAGGTTCAAAACTGTCAAGCTATGGCAGGTTTTCAATGCCAAAGTGTTTGGGAGTGTTTCTGAGTCTTAGCCTTCGTGTCTTAGGTTTCAATACACTTGTGTATATGTATGGAAAAGGTTAGAGATCAACTCCACTCCAGATTTCTGAGTTATAGACTTTTGGCTCTATAACTTGCTTTTGAAGAAAAGTGAGGAGACAAGTCTCTAAGTGTGGTACAAGCCTAATCTGAGTTGGTAGAGGCTTCAAGCAAGTTGCTTTTTGTAACACCCCAATTCTACCCTGGCAAATTATATAAATAAATCAGAGTTATACAATTCAATCATGCAAACAAATCGGGACGTTACAAATTCTTCTATCAAAATTCATTGCATTCATCGCGGATATATAACACTTTCTAAAACATCGGATGAACCATCAACATAACATCTTTAATCAAATAATTCAGCATCTACGCAGCGGAATTCTTAATAACATCTCTAACAACAAAACAACAACTTCGAAACATCACATATTTAATAATGGTCAATTTAAAGTTCAACAACGGAAAAAACAACAATAAAAACATCAAACGTTCATCCCCCCGAATGTTACATATCAGAGCAATGACACCGACTCGAACTACTGAAGGTATACAACCTTCAGTCTCGATTACCTGCACGTTACCAACATAAGGGTAACATTCAAACAGAAGGGGTGAGATTTCTAACAATATAATAAAGCGCATGATAATTAATATATTAAATTAGATCAATAACATCACCATTTCTCATTTCATAATCAACAACAATCTCAACAATAATACACATTCACAACAACAAGATACACTTCTTTAAGCAATCATATAATGCGACTCAATACTATGCAAATGCATGTGGTACCATTGGAGCAGAACTCCCATCTCAAAAATTTTCCAATTAATAGAGGCATCAACAAGGCATAAGCCTTCATCTCAAAATTCGCCAATACAGGCCATCTCAACGAGCATAAGCTCCATCTAAAAAATGCAATGTATGCGACACAACCATGAATGTAATAACAACACCCAAGTTAACAACATCTCAAATCATCTCAAAAACATCTCAATTAACATCTCAGAAGCATCTCAAAATAACAACATCTCAAATTCATCTCAACGTATCGTCATCAACATCTCATATCATCAAAATAATTTATTAAACATCATTTATTTATTATAAATCAACAAACATCACAAATAACTTCTCACTAACAACTCAGTTGTACATTAAGTCCACAGTAAGTCACTACTGCTATTCTGTAACTCTAACGTAATTACCTTCACTATCATATTGTTATAATTCAAATAGCAGTTTCTAAGCATCTAACTTCCATATTATGTGCGAAAACAACGTAAATGCCAGCACAACTTCTGACCAGAAGAACTTCTGACCAACTAAACTTCTAACCAACAAAACTTCTAATAACACAACTTCTAATAACACAACTTCTAATAACCCGACTTCTGACAAACTCAACTTCTGAACAATACAACTTCTGGCCAACTCAACTTCTGACCAATACAACTTCTGGCCAACTCAACTTCTGACCAATACAACTTCTGGCCAACTCAACTTCTGATGACACAATCTTCTGACAATGTAACTTCTAACCAACACAACTTCTATCATCAGAACTTCTACTTTCTAATAATCAAACGCAACTCCTAACATCAGAACTTCTACCATTAGAACCGCTACTTTTAATTAATCCTACTATTTTAATTCTTAGCCTGATATCAACCTAACTAAGAACAATACGACTAACTATATCTCCAAATTAATTCATTGTTCTAATATAGCAACCCTTTGATATCCTTCTGGCCTAATTCTATGTTTTTCATCACTGCAATATTCTGCGTTTTCCATCACTGCAATATTTTACGTTTCATTCCCTGCATCTCACTACGGTTCCATAATTTTAAGCCCTAGAAATTTAATCTAATCATGGCAATTCATCACCTATAATTACTTTATAATTCTACATCAATTAAACAACATCATGACATCAATATTCATCTAAAATTCATCAATTCTCATCATTCAACAATCGTGTATTTTCAATTCAAGAACAAGACAACAATCATCTCTAACTCCACATACCAATAATCATAAACCCAATTATAGAGTCAGAACCCCACCCTTACCTTTGATTGAAGGCCGCTCTATAATTTCCAGTTGAATTCTCATTCTTGCCGTTTTCCACTTTCTCTAGCAGCTTGCACGTTCTTTCTCAATCCTTATTCTTCCACTACTTCTTTGTTTCTATTCTCTTCTAACAACAATAAAATAACCCTATTATTCTATTTACTCCTTATTGGGCTTAAAACCAATACACCCCCTTATTAATTCTATTCCTTTAAAAACAAGCCCACATCAACTAATATTATACTTCTAATATTATTTCACCACATAATATTATATCTCTAATATTATTTCTCCTCTTAATAAAATAATTAAATCCAATTAGTTATAATACAGCTTCACAAATATTCCAAAAATAATTTAATTAAATTACGGGAGTTACAACTCTCCCCCACTTAGAATATTTTCGTCCTCGAAAATTTACCTCAATCAAACAATTCAGGATAGGAGTCTCGCATCTTGCTCTCTAACTCCCAAGTCATGCTTTCACCAGCAGCTCCTAGCCAAACCACTTTAACCAAGGAAATTCATTTTCCCTCAGAGTTTTCATTTCACGATCCGCGATCCGTACAGGCATCGTCTCCACCGTAAGATTATTTCGTACTTGCACATCATCCATATGAATCACATGAGATGGATCTTAAATATACTTCTGAAGTTGCGACACATGAAACACATCATGCAAATTCGAATGATTAGGCGGTAAAGACACTCTATAAGCAACATTCCCCACTCTCTCTCAAATCTGATACGATCCAATAAAACAAGAAGTGAGCTTCTTAGACTTCAATGCTCGTCCAACACCAGTCACATGTGTAACTCTCAAAAACACATGATCGCCAGCTTGGAATTCTAAATCTTTCCTTCGCTTGTCATGATAACTCTTATCTCTACTTTGTGAAGCTTTTATCTTTTCTAGAATCAACTTCACCTTCTCAGTAGTCTCATGAACAAGTTCAGGTCCAAGTACTACACTTTCTCCAAATTCGTGCCAACATAACAGAGTTCTACATCTTCGACCATACAACGCTTCAAAAGGTGCCATCCCAATACTAGAATGGTAACTGTTATTATACGTGAACTCTATCAACGGAAGATAAGTATCCCACGAACCTCCCTGCTGAAGAACACATGCCCTCAACAAGTCTTCTAACGATTGGATCGTCCGTTCAGTCTGACCATCTGTCTGAGGATGATACGCTGAACTCAACCTTAACTTAGAACCCAACGCTTCTTGCAAACTCTTCCAAAAATCAGAAGTAAATCTTGGATCTCTATCTGACACAATGCATAAAGGAACACCATGCAACTTCACAATCACACTAATATAAATCTCAGCCAACTTCGACACTGGAAAACTGATGTTAATAGGAATAAAATGAGCTGACTTCGTAAGCCTATCAACAATCACCCAAATCGAATCACGTCCTATTAAAGTATTAGGCAACCCTGTCACAAAGTCCATTGAAATGCTATCCCATTTCCATTCTGGAACTTCCAGCGGTTGCATCAATCCTGCAGGCTTCTGATGTTCAACTTTCGACTTCTGACAAGTCAAACATGCATACACAAACCGAGCCACATCACTCTTCATCCCAGGCCACCAAAACAAACCTTTCAAATCTTGATACATATTTGTAGCTCCTGGATGAATACTCAACTTACTTCTATGGCTCTCTTCAAGTATCACTTTCTTCATCTCAGCATCATCAGGGATACAAATCCGATTATGAAATCTCAACACACCTTGCGCATCTAGCTTAAAATCACTATTCTCATACTGATCAATCCCAACCATTAAATCTACTAGTTTCAAATTTAACTCTTTAACCATCATTGCCGACATATGTAAAGTCTTTCGACTCAATGCATCAGCTACCACATTTGCTTTTCCTGGATGATAATTCAAATCAAAATCATAGTCCTTTAACAATTCCAACCATCTTCATTGCCTCATATTAAACTCCTTATGATCAAATAAATACTTTAAGCTCTTATGGTCACTAAAGACTTCAAATCTAGAACCATAAAGATAATGCCTCCAAATCTTTAACACAAAACAACTGCAGCAAGCTCTAAATCATGCGTAGGATAGTTCTTCTCATGAGTCCTTAACTGCCTTGACGCATAAGCAACTACCTTACCATTCTGCATAAGCACACCTCCTAAACCCATCTTAGAAGAATCACAATACACCACAAAAGGCTCTCCTGGATTAGGCAACATCAAAATCGGAGCCGACGTCAACCTCTTCTTCAATTCTGTAAAACTTTCTTCGCACTGAACATCCCATACAAAAGCTCTACCTTTACAAGTCAACTTAGTCAATGAAAGTGAAAACTTAGAAAACCCTTCGATAAACCTTCTATAATAACCAGCTAATCCCAAGAAGCTTCTAATCTCAGTAGCTGACTTTGGAGTTTCCCATTGCAACACAACATCAACCTTCGATGGATCTACATTAATGCCACTACCTGAAATCACATGACCAAGAAAACTAACCTCTTTTAACCAGAATTCACACTTGGACAACTTTGCATACAACTTCTTCTCTTTCAAAACTTGCAATACTACTCTTAAATGTTCTGCATGCTCTTCTTCTGACTTAGAGAAAATCAAAATATCATCAATGAACACCACTACAAACCGATCCAAATAAGTATGAAAGATATGATTCATATATTCCATAAATACTCCCGACGCATTAGTAACACCGAAATTCATCACCGAATATTCGTAATGTCCATAACGCGTTCTGAAATCCGTCTTCTGAATATCTTCATCCTTCACTTTAATCTGATGGTAACCCGACCTCAAATTAATCTTACTAAACACACGAGCATCCACCAATTGGTCCATCAAGTCATCTATTCTTGGAAGCAGATACTTGTTCTTAATCGTCACCTTATTCAACTGTCTATAATCAACACAAAGCCTCATACTTCTATCTTTCTTCTTCACTAACAACACTGGAGCACCCCACGGCGATACACTTGGTCTTATAAACTTCTTCTCAAGTAACTCTTCCAATTTATTCTTTAACTCTGACAATTCAGATGCAGACATCCTGTATGGTGCCATAGACACAAGTTTGGTACCAGTTACAAGATCAATTGCAAATTCAACTTCCCTCACCGGCGGTACATCAGGAATCTCATCATGGAAAACTTCAGGAAATTCACACACCACCTGCAATTCCTTAATTATAGCTTGAGTCTCTACAGATAGTGACGCCATCAACAAAAACATATGCGCTTCCTCTTGCATCAATTTCCTCAATTGTCTAGCAGACAACATACCATCTTCCTCTTCTTCAGGAGTAGAAAACTTCACCGACTTGTCATAACAGTTAATATGAACACAATTATGCTCTAACCAGTTCATACCCAAAATTACATCCAAACCTCTCAACGGTAAACAAACCAAATCAACAACAAAGTCTCTGTCGAAGATCGACAAGGGACACTTCAAACACACAAAAGAAGTAGTCACAGACCCCTTGGCTGGAGTATCGACGACCATTTCTCCATTCAAAGAAGACAACACAAGACCCAATCTTTCAACACAATCAGCAACAATAAAACAGTGCGTAGCACCAGTATCAATAATAGTAATTAAAGGAGTACTATTAATGAAACATGTACCTCTAATAAGTCTGTCCTCAGCAGCTGTCTGATCCTCAATCAAAGCAAACATTTTACCACTTGAATGAGCCCTTTTCGGTTTCGGACACTGGCTACCAATGTGCCCTTCTTCTCTACAATTGAAACAAATCACATCTTTGTGTTCACACTCAGATACAACATGTTCGTTCTTACCACAACGGAAACACCTCTTCACTTCAGCAGTGCACACATTACTCTTGTGCCCAGATTTCCCACACTTAAAGCAAACAACACCAGCAGGAGCATCTCCGCCACTATTCCCCTGTCTCTGAGAAACTTTCTGCTTACCCTTACCAGCTGGGGCATCATAAGGCTTACCATAATTCTGTTGGTGCTTACCCCTCTTATCACTGATAATCTTGTAATGAGCATTATTGTCCTCTTCGTAAATCCTGCAGCTATCAACTAAATCAGCAAAAACACAGGTTTTCTGGTATCCAACTTCCTTCTTAATCTTCGGGCGCAACCCGTTCTCAAATTTAATACACTTAAAAAATTCAGCATTTTCCTCAGTGTAATGCGGATAAAACTAGCCAACTGAGCAAACTTGGCAGCATAATAAACAACCGACAGATTTCCTTGCTTCAACTCAAGGAATTCAATTTCCTTCTTACCACGGAAATCTTTAGGAAAATACTTTCTCAAAAACTCCCTACGAAACACAGCCCAAGTGACATTCTCACCTGCAGCTTCTAAATTCTGACAAGTCTCTAGCCACCAGTCATCAGCCTCGACTGCTAGCATATGAGTCCCATAACGAACCTTCTGTGCTGGAGTGCAGTCCATCACACGGAAGATTCTCTCAATCCCTTTCAACCACTCCAATGCTCTGTCAGGGTCATACTTTCCCTTGAACGTAGGTGGATTCTCTCTCTGGAAGGTCGCCAAGCTACGAGATCCAGCATTCCCGTCAGCATTCAGCTAATTTTCCATCGCATGAACCATTGCTTCTAAAGCAGCAGAAAGTGCAACATCATTCCTTTCGTCCATCTCAACTTCTCACTACAACATAAACAACGATTAGAACTCAAATAACAATACTCGACTGTTAGACAACTACGACTCGACGACAAGGTCAGACTAACCTCTTTCTCTGATACCAACTATGTAACACCCCAATTCTACCCCGACAAATTATATAAATAAAACAGAGTTATACAATTCAATCATGCAGACGAATCGGGACGTCACAAATTATTCTATCAAAATTCATTGCATTCATCGCGGATATATAACACTTTCTAAAACATCGGATGAACCATCAATATAACATCTTTAATCAAATAATTCAGCATCTACGCAACAAAATTCTTAATAACATCTCTAACAACAAAACATCAACTTCGAAACATCACATATTTAATAATGGTCAATTTAAAGTTCAACAACGGAAAAATCAACAATCAAAACAGCAAACGTTCATCCCACCGAGTGTTACATATCAGAGCAATGACATCGACTCGAACTACTGAAGGTATACAACCTTCACTCTCGATTACCTACACGTTACCAACATAAGGGCAACATTCAAACATAAGGGGTGGGATATCTAACAATATAATAAAGTGCATGATAATTAATATATTAAATTAGATCAATAACATCACCACTTCTCATTTCATAATCAACAACAATCTCAATAATAATACACATTCACAACATCAAGATACACTTCTTTAAGCAATCATATAATGCGACTCAATACTATGCAAATGCATGTGGTACCATTGGAGCAGAACTCCCATCTCAAATTTTTTCCAATTAATAGAGGCATCAATAAAGCATAAGCCTTCATCTCAAAATTCTCCAATACAGGCCATCTAAACGAGCATAAGCTCCATCTAAAAAATGTAATGTATGCGATATAACCATGAATGTAATAACAACACCCAAGTTAACATCATCTCAAATCATCTCAAAAACATCTCAATTAACATCTCAAAAGCATCTCAAAATAACAACATCTCAAATGCATCTCAACGTCTCGTCATCAACATCTCATATCATCAAAATAATTTATTAAACATAATTTATTAATTATAAATCATCAAACATCACGAATAGCTTCTCACTAACAACTCAACTGTACATTAAGTCCACAGTAAGTCACTACTCCTATTCTGTAACTCTAACGTCATTACCGTCACTATCCTACTGTTATAGTTCAAACAATAACTTCTAAGTATCTAAATTCCACATTCTGTATGAAAACAACGTAAAGGCCAACACAACTTCTGACCAGAACAACTTCCGACCAACTCAACTTCTAACAAACACAACTTCTAATAACACAAATTCTAATAACCCAACTTCTGACCAACTCAACTTCTGACCAATACAACTTCTGGCCAACTCAACTTCTGACCAATACAACTTCTGGCCAACTCAACTTCTGATGACACAATCTTTTGACAACGTAACTTCTAACCAACACCATTTCTATCATTTGAACTTCTACTTTCTAATAATCAAACGCAACTCCTAACATCATAACTTTTACCATTAGAACTGCTACATTTTATTAATCCTACTATTTTAATTCTTAGCCTGATATCAACCTAACTAAGAACAATACGACTAACTTTATCTCCAAATTAATTCATTGTTCTAATAAAGCATCCTCTGATATCCTTCTGGCCTAATTCTTCATTTTTCATCACTGCAATATTTTGCGTTTTCCATCACTGTAATATTCTGCGTTTCATTCCCTGCATCTCACTACGGTTCCATAATTTTAAGCCCTAGAAATTTAATCTAATCATGGAAATTCATCACCTATAATTACTTTATAATTCTACATCAATTAAACAACATCATGACATCAATATTCATCTAAAATTCATCAATTCTCGTCATTCAACAATCATGTATTTTCAATTCAAGAACAAGACAACAATCATCTCTAACCCCACATACCAATCATCATAAACCTAATTATAGAGTCATAACCCCACCCTTACATTGGATTGAAGGCCTCTCTACAATTTCCGGTTGAATTCTCGTTCTTGCCGTTTTCCACTTTCTCTAGCAGCTTGAACGTTCTTTCTCAATCCTTATTCTTCCACTGCTTCTTTCTTTCTATTCTCTTCTAACAACAATAAAATAACCCTATTATTCTATTTACTCCTTATTGGGATTAAAACTAATACACCCCCTTATTACTTCTATTCCTTTAAAAACAAGCCCACATCAACTAATATTATACTTCTAATATTATTTCACCACATAATATTATATCTCTATTATTATTTCTCCACTTAATAAAATAATTAAATTCAATTAATTATAATACAACTTCACAAATATTCCAAAAATAATTTAATTAAATAATTAATTAAATTACGGGCGTTACACTTTTGGTTTTGACTTAGCTTGTGTGCAGAGAAAACAATTGAGAGGCTCAAGAAGTGGAAAATTGCAAAAGTAATGTTTTATCAAAATGGAAATGGCAACTTTGTGCCAAAAATGGAATTGTAACTTGGATAAAGGCTCAAGTGTTTGGATTAAAGCTCTAACAGCTGTGTAAACATTTAATTATGGAGTGAGAAACATGTTTGAGGCCTGCAAAACAAGGATTATGCAGTCTAGGCTTGGGTTTGAATTTTTGTTCTTTATGAAATGGCTTGAAATCAAAGTGATAAATCACCAACTTCATTTCTTCGATTCTCCCTGCTCATGAATGATCTCAAGGAGTTCTTGGATATTTTGGAAAGCTTGAAATGTGCTCTACAACCCATATTTGAATTGATTTTGAAAATTACCTTTGGAACTTTTTTAAAAATTGCCATGAAGTTAGGTCAAAAATCTGCCTAACTAGGGAAAAATTTCACAAAGTTATTTTAGTTGATGAGCATGTATTCACAAAATTATATCTTGAGATCCAAGCATTTTTGGGAGAAATAGTGTGAACAAAAGTTGTAGATTTCATGTGGATCTACAACTTTCATGTTGTAATTTTTCTTTGAATCATCTTGCATCATGGTGAAAATTTGACTCAAATTCGAGAAAAAATAAGAAATTTTCTATACTTAGAAAAATTTCTAAGTTAAGAAATTTCAACTTTTCAAAACAAAATTTTAAATCCTTGATTTATTGATGAACAAGTTTTATATTTTGACATGTTTTGATGAATTATGATCTTTGACACTTGATTTTGACCAAAAAGTCAAAGTTTGACTTTTTAGTGTACAGTTGACTTTTGATCAGTTGATTGAAAAATTCATCTGTCAATCCAATGGATTTCTAATGTTTTGAATCATGTTATTGGGTCAAGATGATGCAATTGAACTCTTTAAATCATACTCCAAACCAATTGATTATTTACTATGTCAAAAAAATCAGAAATTGCCCTTTCTCAATCAAAACCCTAATTTTGACCATTTTGCCCTTTTCAAGATTTGATCAAATTTTTTGAGGAATTATGGTCCAAACTTGATCAAATGATACATATGAGTCTAAAAAGTTGATGTGGATAAAAAATTATGAATTTTGACTGTAAATTGGCCATGGTTGACTTTTTCCCCAATACAACTGATTTTTAGGTCAACTTTCCAATTGATTAATCCAAAATGTGATTCAAGGCTTGAAACTTGACATGATTAATCTTGGGGGTCCCTAATGATCCTTGAAAGTCATATGAAGCATTGATAGTCCAAAAATCCTTATGCAAACTCAAACTCTAATTTTCAGTCATCAGTGCTTGAGGGGGTGTCTTGAGCTGATCAAACCCTAGTGCAGTCATGATCCAAAGCAGATCTTATGAAAATCCTTGATAATTGAGAGGAAAAATTTTGGGGTACAAAAATTGGCATTGTGGAGTATTGGACTTCTTGGACTTAGGATTAGAAAACCATGGCCTATGTTGGAGACCTTGTGACCTTAATTGATATTTTGTCTGGAGTTCTTGAGGTTTACCTTAAGACATTGGGTTGTTTGTTTATTTTGTCTGCAGGTTGTTGTGATTACATACTTTGTTCATAATCTGGAATTCACCCGTATACATCTGTTACTCTGCCCAATTTTTGTGAAGACTTAATACATTTGAAGTTTGGTTCTCTCAAGAGGTCTAGTATCTTTGCTTGTTTGGTTTCAATCCAAGGAATGGGAATTCTATCTTGAATAATAATGTCAAGTTTTGGCTTCTTGTTAGTTAGCTGGTTCTTATCCCTAGCATTTACCTTATGCCTTAGGATAATCTCTTCTTCTCCTCCCAACTTCTTTACTTTCAAAAATCTCTTCCATCCTTTTGAAAACCCTTCTTGTTTTTAAACTTGAACCACTTTCATAATAAACTTGGACTTATGACCATGCATTTGAAAAAAAAATTTCATAAATAAACTTCAATAAACTTAATAATACTTTTACATTTTTTGTGAGAAGAATAAAAGTCAATCAATCTCATTTCAAACAATTTTGCCACTTTGGCTTTTTATTTTAAAACCTTTCTCAAAAGATTAGACTCTTGTCAATCCTTGTAGTGATGCAAACAACTATACTTCTACAATATGGAGTGAAGTGAGATATTTTCCACTTGGGTGTTGAGTGAGGCATTGTTGATTTTAAAATCTAAGCCATATCTTCCACTTTGAGATGATTCAAATTCTCCTTTCTCATAATTGGGGGTAGTAACTATGTTTTCCACATGGACAATGACGACGATGTCTTATCTCATAAAATCAATCAACACACTTGTGTTGTTTTTTAAAATTTTTCAAAAGAGGAACTACGTGTACCCTGATCCCCTATTGCACGAAAGGTGGTATGTAGGCACTAAAGGTTCGCAACCGCGGGGGGTGCAAAAATCATAAAATAAAAATATTTCTTTTCTCACCTCCACCATCTATTTTACACACAATATTTTATAGCCAAAATATACAGATTTTTCAAAGAGGTTCCTGCGGAGTACCGTAGATGTTTAGGGTGCTAATACCTTCCCTTTGTATAACAAACCCCCTTACCTTGAATCTTTCCCCCTCTTTTTTGGGTTACTTGCTCTTTTCCCATTCCTTTAGAAATAATAAAGCACGGTGGCGATTTTTATTTTGATCTGTATAAGTCTAGTCAGTCCAATGGCTTAGTATTAAACATTTCTACCGCTACAGAAAAAAATGGAGACTTTACTGGGGAAGGATTGACCTCTTTCTAGTTCATCCCTAAGTGGATTAAGCCTATCTTTGTTTATATTAGTATATGTGTTGTTGTTGTTTATGTGTTGTATGCAGTATTTATGTTTGTCTGGATTTTCCTGGTTTTCAGGGTGCTTGGTGATTACTTATAAGTCATGTACCTGTACTTGGGCAAACTTTAAGGAATGAAGGGTGGTATAGCCATGTTAACTTTGAGGGAGTAATCCAAAAAAAGGAGGCATGAGATCCCCCACTCGGTGGAGGCCCCTTTGACTGTAGTTTCATTTAACGAGTAACTGGGAAAACGTACTGTTTTCGACCTAGGAGCCTGCTGAAGCTGAGGACAGTAGAATACCTAACCCATCTTAGCCTTTTAGGTGTAGTGCGAAAGCTATGACGAAGTAATCCAGAAATAGTTGTCACGCGATACTATGCTGGGACGAGTTTTTCTTAAGAATATTACTAATTACCAAGTTAATCGGGAAGTTGGTAATATCCAAAGGAAGGATGTAGACTCTGGGAACCTCTAGAACCTTTTTCGGCAGGTGATAACTTTTAGACCATACCTTATGGGTAGTACCTTCGACCTCATGCTCGTGATGTTGAACCAGTGAACCCTATGTTTGTGATCTTGTGTGTGATTGTTGCATCATGCATCCATGCACGGATAAGCATCTTTTGAAGAAATTTCATTTCAAGGGACTTAAAAGTTGACCGTTTGTGGATATCTCAGGTACCTTTTGACCATGGATTCTGGAAAAAGAAAGACGGGAAAATACAATTTCAAATATCCCAAGATAGATGAGTTGATCAGTCTAATTCCCGAGATTGAGTGTTCTGCAGATTTTCAGAAGAAGTATGGATCCATCATCCCTCTCATGAAGCTTAGGATGAAGGAGGGTATTCTCTCGACCTTGGTCCAGTTCTATGATCCGATGTATCATTGCTTTACTTTCCCCAACTATCAGTTGATGCCTACACTAGAGGAGTATTCTTATCTGTTGGATTTACCTATCACTGATCGTGTTCCTTTTACTGGTTTGAAGGGTGAGCCAAAACCACACGAGATTACTGCTTTGATCCATCTGGGGAAGTCTGAGGTTGAAGCCCATATGACTACTAAAGGAGGGATTAGAGGATTACTAGCTCAGTTATTATTTGAGAAAGCTCGTTACTTTTCCAGGATGAAGAGTACAGTCGCTTTTGAGGCTACCTTTGCTCTACTTGCTTACGGGTTGTTCTTATTTCCTAATGTGGATAAGTTTGTTGACATTAATGCTATCAGGATATTCATGATTGGAAACCCAGTTCCTACATTATTGGGTGATGCTTATTAATCTGTTCATCTTCGGAATTCTTATCATGGGGGGATGATTGTCTGTTGCACACCTCTGTTGTACCAGTGGTTCATTTCTCATATGCCTCAGTCTGATTCTTTCTGGGATGTCAGGAAGGAACCTCGTTGGGCTCTTAAGGTCATGGCACTTACTCACTCGGATATTGATTGGTATCATCGGGCTTATCAGGATAGAAAGATTATCCACAATTGTGGTAGTTTCCCCAATGTACCTCTTGTTGGTACAAAGGGAGGAATTAACTACAACCATGTTCTTGCACGACGACAGCTTGGTTATCCGATGAGGGATAAACCAAATAGTATTCATTTGAGTAGTTTCTTCCTGAAGGAGGGAGAAGACCATAAGGAAGCTAGGGAGCAGGTTGCGAAGGCCTGGCATCACATCTATAGGAAGAGTAGGAAAGACTTTGGACCTAGGGGGCTGTTTCTTTGGAGCCATATCTTCAGTGGGTCTAAACGGGAGCTATTCAGTTGAAGATGTCGTATTCCCGGGAAGCACCTATGCCTGACTTATTTGTGAAGACCACTCCTCCCTTATTGGACTATATAGAAGATCTACGACTTGCTTTGGTCAGGATGTATCAGGAAAAGGATGCTTGGAAGAGTATGTGACAAAATTTATAGATTTCTTATACAGTAGACTTGAAGGAGAAAGACGACTTGATTGAGATTCTTGAGAGTTGGGCTGTAGAGAGTATGGAGAGGCAAGGGGATTTATTTTCTCCTAAGCCTCAGTCATATGCTAGTTTCTCACTTCCTGATTCAGTTGATTGGAAGGAGGTTGCCACCAGGTATGTGGAAGAAAATCAAAGGATGAAGGTCAGATTTCCAGGCTTACAGGGAAGTGCCAGTGTATAGAGTGATCTCCATCAGTTTTACTTCTTAGGGTTTTATACTTTATTTTCATCTTGTACTTGGGATTATTGAAACTTGTACTCCATTTTGAAGTTATTATAATAAAAAATTTCAGCATTTCGAATGTGTTATGACTTTGATATTTGCAATGTGTCTATAAATATTTAAGTCCCTTGAAATATTAATAATAAAATAAATCATGTGCACTGCATATCATATATCATATTGCACATATTTCTTGCATTTGTTATGCATATCCAGGTGTCTTACCAAACTTCTTTACTTTGTTCAGCAAGCTATCTCACCACTACAACACTCGGGCTAATTTTAGAAGGAAGATGGACAACTTAGAACAAGAGAATCGCGAGCTACACGAGAAAGTTTATGCTTTGAAGGCCGGCATGGCCAATCTCACTGCTCTGATGGAATCTTTGGTGGATGCTTAGAATCAGACACCGAGTGTTCAACCTCAACCAACAAGGGTTACTATTGAAGCTTCGACTGTTCTTGTGCCTGCTACTCCAACTGTTGTTCAGAATTGCATGCCTCAAGGTTGTCCCTGGGGAATGCTAGAGAACTTTTCGCCTGAAGGTTTCAATCTTGGTCCTCAAGATACTCCAGTTGTTCAGACTATTGTTACTCCCGCACCTCCTGTGGTGCATGTTCCTCCTGCTGCACCTCCTTCGATGAATATGGTCCCATTTGCTAATGATGATATGTGTCGTCCCTTTCCTCCACCAAGTGAAGAATTGGGTCTCTATGATAGAATAGATGATTTTCAAGAGCAGTTTGACAAGATGCTGAGGGAGATGAAGGCCCTCATGGGAAAGGAATTGTTCGGGCAGAATGTGAATGATTTATGCTTGGTCCCGAATGTCAAGATACCTGCGAAGTTTAAGGTCCCGGAATTCGAGAAGTACAAGGGAAACACTTGTCCTCGTGCTCATCTTGTGATGTATTTAAGAAGAATGTCTACCCACACTGATGATCAACGTCTGTTGATTCACATTTTTCAGGACAGTTTGACTGGTGCTGCGTTGAAGTTGTACATGAGTTTGGACAGCGTCGATATCCATACTTTCAACGACTTGGGAGAAGCATTTATCAGACAATACAAATATAACGTGGACATGGCGCCTGATCGTGATCAACTCAGGGCCATGGTCCAGAAAGATTGGGAATCATTCAAAGAATATGCACAGAGATGGCGTGAGGTAGACGCCCAAGTGATTCCTCCCATGGAAGAAAAGGAGATGACTAGGATTTTCCTGAAGACTCTGGGTGCTTTTTACTATGAGAGGATGGTAACGAGTGCACCAAGTGACTTTACTGAAATGGTGGGCATGGGTATCCGATTAGAAGAGGCTGTAAGAGAGGGCCGTCTAACAAAAAGTGAAAGCTTCGGAAGTGCGAAAAAGCCATCCTATGGGCTTTCCAAAAAGAAGGAAGGGGATACAAATGTTGTTATGCAAGAAAGGAGGGTTAATCCTCCTAGAAGAAATTATCAGCATCATTAGAAAGTCGCCTCAGTTACTCCAGTTTTTGGTGTAGCTCCAACCACCGTTGCTTATTAGAGACCATCCTATCAGGGGAATCAAGGGTATAATCAGAGAAGAGAGACTTATGACCCTATTCCTATGAGCTATACAGAATTACTCCCGGTGTTAATTTAGAAGAAGTTGGTTCAGATCAGACCACCTCCTGCTGTACCATCACCATTGCCTTGGTATTACAAGGCAGACCAAACATGTGCTTTTCATCAGGGAGTGCCAGAGCACAATGTTGAGAACTGCTATCCTTTGAAGACTGAAGTACAAAAATTGGTGAAGTCTGGTATCTTGTCTTTCAAGGATGTTGGCCCTAATGTGAAAGATAATCCTCTGCCAAAACATGGAGGATAAAATTTTGTAAACATGATGGCCAGTTGTCTAGTCGATTTCCAGATTTTTGATATTAAATTTGTTAGAGGAGATTTGGTGAAAATGCACGCAGACCTATGTGAATTTAGCTACTATACGCGTGACCATGCCGATTGTGCTATTTGCAATACAGATATACAGGGTTGTGACAAGATAAAGATTGATTTGTAGGAGATGATGGATGACGACCTCATCCATATAATCAGGCCTAGGGCAGAGTATGAAGAGGAGGTAAACATGGTTTCTGGATGTCCTGGAGAGTTCAGAATCTTTGATATGGAATATATGAATGAGGATCTTGTACATTTGCATGCTACTTTTTGCCACATGGTTGGTCAGATAGAACATCAGTATGGATCTTGCCAAATTTACTGTCGGAACTCCCGAGGATGTTCAATTGTAAAGAAAGGTGTTTAGTTGTTGTTAAATAATGGAACTATCAAGGTTATAGGCAAAAGGGATGATTATCATGAAATTGATGTGATTGAGATTTGTTTGGCTGAAGAGGAGTCAGATGATGAGTATGCCTCTACAGATGAGTTCTTCTCCTCAGATGAAGATATGTTTTTCTAGAGATGACTCCGTAATAACCGAATATGTTGAAGAGGAATTAAATGTTATTGTGCCTTGTTTTGGTGCACCTAACCTTTTGAAGTTGAATATCATAGCAAGCCAACTATTACTCCATTGGTGATTAGTTTGCCGGGTCCTGTCCCCTACAAGTCAGACAAGGCTGTACCCTACAAATATAATGCTACAATTTTAAAGGTTGGTGTGGAAGTTCCCATCCAGCCAATGCCTAATGTTAGAAATATTGTTGAGACTAGCAGAGTGACCCGCAGTGGTCGTGTATTTGCACCAGTTGTTCGTGGAGATGTTAGTACTGAAAAGAAAATTGTTGAAAATGTTGAGCCTAAAAAGGATATGGGTGAATCTAGTGGAGCTACGCTGGAAAAAGAGGTGGACAATATTTTGAAGATAATCAATATGAGCGATTACAGAATTATAGATCAGCTACTGCAGACTCCTTCAAAAATATCTATCTTGGCTTTATTGATGAACTCCTCTGCTCATAGAGAATCTTTGATGAGGGTATTGGACCAAGCTTTTATGGAAAGTGATATGCCTGTAGACCAACTCAGCAGTTTAGTAGGGAACATTACTTCATGTAATAACCTGAGTTTCTGCGACGATGAAATGCCCGATGAAGGAAGGAATCACAATCTGTCCCTCCACATCTCTATGAACTGCAAGAATGATTCACTATCCAATGTGCTGATTTATAATGGATCCGCATTGAAAGTTATACCGAGGAGCACGCTTATGGAGTTGAATTATCAAGGAACGCCCATGCGCCCAAGTGGCATTATTGTGAAAGTGTTTGATGGATCAAGGAAATCTGTTATTAGTGAAGTGGACTTGCCTATTCATATAGGCTCACATTTGTTTCAGATTACTTTCTAGGTCATGGATATTATATCCGCTTATAGCTGCTTTCTGGGATGGCCGTGGATACATGAGGCAGGGGCTGTCACTTCGACTTTACACCAGAAGTTGAAGTTTGTGCGTGAGGGAAAAGTGGTAATTATAAATGGAGAACAAGCATTATTGATATCTCATTTGTCCTCTTTCAGCATTGTGGAGGAGGTGAAGCTGATGTTGGAACCCAGTTCCAAGCTTTATCCATTGATACCATAAGAGGAAATGAGAATTCTATGGTTTCTCTTAAAGATGTGCAGGAGGTTGTGCATAATGGCCATAGTGAAGTATGGGGACAAATTGTTGATCCACCTGTAAATAAGAACAGTGATGGCTTGGGGTTCTCTATGAAGAATGATAAAGGCAAGACCATGAAGTCGAAGTCTGCTGCAGGAAAGTATCAAGACATCTTTCGTAGTCGGGGTTATCTTTATCCAACTGTTTCCGGGATTAATGCCATTGTGGAAGATGAAGTAGAGCCAGAAATGCCAAATTATGTGACGCACAGAGTTAGGGTTCAGAATTGGATCCCCATTAATGTTCCCTCTTGCGTACATGTTTCAAAGTAATTTGTTTTGTTAATCTTTTTGAAAACCTTTCACTCTGTCCAGGGTGAAAGTATTAATATTGTATAGGCTTATCTGTTTGATGTGATTTTTAAAATTAATAATAAAAGTTGTCTTTGTTTCCAAAATTATGTTTTTATTTCTTGCTTTTTCTTGGAAAATGGTAATAAAAAAAACCTTTCAAAATAAATAATAACTGAAATTCAATCTGCATGATCACTTGTTATATGTGTCAGTTTTTAAAAGCAATCATAAATCATATGTGCAGATTAATTAAAAAACCCATTGAATATAATGACCCTACACCCTCCCAACTTTGAATGTCATGTGTATGGGGCCAAAGAAGACTATAATGAGATTCCAGAATAGGTCTCACGGTTGCTTGAGCACGAGGAGAATGCCATTCATCCATATAAAGAGCCATTGGAGGTAATCAATTTGAGTTCAGAAGAAGATCCGAAAGTAGTCAAGATTGGGGCATTACTACATCCTGATGTGAAGAGTAGGTTGATTGAGATGTTGAAAGAGTATGTGGATATTTTTGCTTGGTCTTACCAGGATATGCCTGGTCTAGATACAAATATTATAGAGCACCGTTTGCCGCTGAAGCCAGAGTTCCCGCCAATCAAACAAAAGTTGCGAAGAACTCACCCAGATATGGCAGTGAAGATCAAAGAGGAAGTTCTAAAACAGATCAATGTCGGCTTTCTTGTGACATCAGTGTACCCTCAGTGGATTTCCAATATTGTCCCAGTACCGAAGAAAGACAGAAAAGTTCGCATGTGCGTAGATTACAGAGATCTAAATAAAGCTAGTCGAAAAGATGATTTTCCATTGCCACACATTGATATGTTAGTGGATAGCACAACAAAATTCAAAATTTTATCGTTCATGGACGGATTTTCTGGGTATAATCAAATAAGAATGGCTCCCGAGAACATGGAAAAAACAACGTTTATCACACCCTGGGGAACATTCTGTTACAGAGTGATGCCCTTCGGGTTGAATAACGCTGGTGCAACGTACCAGACGGCTATGACAACCCTATACCATGATATTATTCACAAGGAAAATGAGGTATATGTTGATGATATGATTTCTAAATCCCATACTGAAGAAGGGCATTTTAAAAATTTGTTGAAACTGTTTCAACATTTGAGGAAGTATCGTCTCCGCTTGAATCCAAATAAATGTACCTTCGGTGTTCGGTCAGGGAAATGGTTGGGTTTCATTGTTATCCAAAGAGGGATTTAAGTTGGACCTGATAAAGTCAAAGCAATTCAAAAAATGCCAGCACCGAGAACCGAAAAGCAAGTCAGAGGGTTCCTCGGGCATTTGAATTATATTTCCAGATTCATTTCCCACATGACTGTAACGTGTGAACCGATCTTTAAGTTGTTAAAGAAAAATCAAGGTTGTGTATGGACAGATGACTGCCAAAGGGCATTTGAAAGTATTAAAGAATATCAGCTTGAACCTCCTATCTTATTCCCTCCTGTTGATGGAAGACCATTGATTATGTATCTGACAGTGTTAGATAATTCCATGGGCTGTATTCTGGGACAACTAGATGAAACAGGGAAGAAAGAGTATGCCATTTATTATCTCAGTAAAAATTTTACTGATTGTGAGTCGCAGTATTCCATGCTAGAAAAGACATGTTATGCTCTGGCCTGGGCGGTAAAACGTTTGCGGCAGTATATGTTGAATCACACTACTTGGTTGATCTCCAAAATGGACCCAATCAAGTACATTTTTAAAAAGAATTCTCTTAATGGGAGAATTTCCCGTTGGCAGATGTTGTTATCTGAATATGACATTGAATAACGCACCTAAAAAGCTATTAAAAGTAGTGTGTTGGAAGATTATCTTGCTCACCAGCCAGTTGATGATTATCAGTATGTGAAGTATGATTTCCCCGATGAGGATGTGATGTTTTTGAAAGTGAAAGATTGTGATGAACCATCGCCTGAGGAAGGTCCTGATCCTGAATCTTGCTGGAGTATGATATTTGATAGAGCTGTGAATGCTTATGGTAAACGAATTGGTGTTGTGATTGTCACTCCACATGGATCACACATTCCTTTCACTGCAAGGTTGACATTTGATGATACTAATAATATGGGAAAATATGAGGCTTTCATCATGGGTCTTGAGGAAGCTATTGATCTCAGAATTAAGATTCTATATGTGTATGGTGATTCAGCTTTGGTAATAAATCAGATTAAAGGAGAATCGGATACTCGTCACCCCGGCTTGATCTCTTACAAAGATTATGCTAGAAGATTGTTACCCCTCTTTAATAAAGTTGAATTCCATCACATCCCTAGAGATGAAAATCAAATGGAAGATGCTCTGGAAACTCTGACTTCTATGTATCAAGTGAATACTTAGAATTATATACCTCGAATTATAGTTTAGTGACTGGATAGGCCTGCCCATGTGTTTACAACATAAGAGGTTGCAGATGAGAAACCTTGGTATTATGATATCAAGCATTTTCTTCAGACTCAGGAATACTCGATTGGTGCTTCGAATAAAGATAGAAAGACATTGAGAAGATTGAGTGGCAGTTTCTTCCTCAGTGAAAATGTGTTGTACAAGAGAAATTATGATATGGTATTGCTCAGATGCGTGGATAGACACGAAGCAGACATGTTGATGCATGAGATTCATGAAGGTTTATTTGGAACTCAGGCCAATGGACATTCGATGGCTAAGATGCTAAGGGCAGGTTACTATTGGCTGACAATGGAATCTGACTATTACAAATTTGCAAAGAAATGCCATAAATTCCAGATTTATGTGGACAAAAATAATACATGTACACAAAAATCAAGACAAAAATAATGCATGTAAATTAATACACTTGCACACAAACACCCCTAGGGTAAACCCACTTTGTTGCCTTATAAAAATGGCCATATTATGCATGTGAGGTATCTTAGCAAAAACAAGCAAAATACAAGATCATAGTTCCTCGATGACGCTATCTATGTTGCTATTCAAAATGATATTAGTCCCTAAAGAAAAATGCTAAGATATCTTACAACATTGTTAATCATGGTTATACGATGACCCACGCCCATCCCTTTTACATCCAAAGATAGATTTACTTATCAAATCAATGGTAAGATAACAATGTCAAAGGAAAGAGGAAATACACATGAAAGACTTTTGAGTAGGTAGATTACTCCTAGTTATTTTCTCAATTTCAAAACCAAAACATCCTTACTATTTTCAAAACAAACACAAACACTTTCAAAAAACATCTTTCAAACTTGAAAACATTTTCAAAATATCAAACACTTTGTATATATTCTTACGAACGAGAATCATTACAAAGTTTGCCTAGACAAAGGCCTCTTTAAAAATACTTTCAAAAACCACACAAAGAACATTTTCAAACAAAAAGAAAGTGATCTAGCAAGTAACTAAGAGCCCATGTAAAACCATGTATGAAAAAGGTGCTAATACCTTCCCTTTTTATAATCTACCCCCCGAACTCAAGAAACAATCTCAAAGGTCTTTCCTGTGCTTTTTCACCTTTCCTTTTGGATAAAAGAAAAGTCGGTGGCGACTCTTGCTAACCGTAACATTTGCGATCAAATGCAAAACAACCAAGTCAATTCTCCCATCGTATCACAGTTATCTTTTTGCTACCCTCAGTGAACATTGGTAGTTCATCATCAGTGAACGGCAGTGCTATGATATTTTCCTTCTACCTTCAATGAAAGTTGGTAGATCAGTATCAATGAAAGTTGGAGATTGTTATCTTTTAGCTACCTTCAGTGAACGTTGGTAGTTCACCGTCAGTGAATGTTGGTGCTATGATATTTCTTTTCTCTCTACCTTCAGTGAATGTTGGTACATCACCATCAGTGAAAGTTGGATATTGTTATCTTTTTTATGCCTTCAGTGAACGTTGGTAGTTCACCGTCAGTGAACGTCAGAGCTATGATATTTCTTTTCTCTCTACCTTCAGTGAAAGTTGGTAGATCACCATTAGTGAAAGGTGGTGATTGTTATATTTTTGCTACCTTCAGTGAATGTTGGTAGTTCATCGTCAGTGAACGTCGGTGCTATGATATTTGTTTTCTATCTACCTTCAGTGAAAGTTGGTAGATCACCATCAGTGAAAGTTGGTGATTGTTATATTTTTTCTACCTTCAGTGAACGTTGGTAGTTCACCGTCAGTGAACGTCGGTACTATGATATTTCTTTTCTCTCTACCTTCAGTGAAAGTTGGTAGATCACCATCAGTGAAAGTTGGTGATTGTTATCTTTTTTCTACCTTCAGTGAATGTTGGTAGTTCACCGTTAGTGAACGTCGGTGCTATGATATTTCTTTTCTCTCTATCTTCAGTGAAAGTTGGTAGTTCATTGTCAGTGAACGTCGATGTTTTTATCTCTACCTTAAGTAAATGTTGGTAGCTCACCATCAGTGAACATCGGTGTTGTTATTCTTTTCTCTTTCTACCTTCAGTGAACGTTGGTAGTTTTGCCTTCAGTAAAAGTTGGTGTATTCTTTGACCTTTTACCATCCTCTAAGAGTTTAGTCTTTTTGATTCACCATTGATTTATTTTCTTGGTCGGGTTTATCTTTTGATCTTTATTTCCTTCCCTGTATCCCCAGTGGTGTTTTGCATCCTTTTGAAGTTGCTCATATGCATTCATACTCATAAGTATTGCGTGGCATCTTAGGGCCAAAAATAGGGTTTCTTTTATATTTAAGTATCTTCGATCGCGTGGACACGAAGATTTTTAACCTTCATATCTCCGGATAGAAGAAACTTAAATAAGGGCAGCTGTTGTACCAATTTTTTTTCCCCTAAGATCCCTTCATCATACCATATTGATTCAATCACAACAAGATCACATTAGGGCTTTTGGTTCTCCTCCCTATCTTTAGCTTTGCTCTTTGAGGAATCACCAAGCACCTTGACTTGTTTTTCTTTTGTGATTATGCATGTTTTATTTTGAATTTGCTTTTAATTAATAAAATGCAATGTTGGTTTTTCTTACTTATTGATAATGTAGGTAAAGGCAATGTGGCTTAGCAAGTTGATCCATGGGTCCATGAGTTTATTTCCATGCCCTAGTGAATAAAGTTTGAGAAGTTCAAACCTCACCATTGGAGTTGTTTTGGAAGAAATGGAATGGCAAGGTTATTTTAGTTCACCACATTTCAAAGTTATTAAGATTGATTCAAAAGTACAAGGGGTTGATTGAAGAAGTGGTCATGGTTGGACAAGGCCTTGTTCCCATTGGTCACAAGTGCATATTTCTCTCAATTTTCAAGATATGGAAGTGGTTTTGGTTGCTATGAGTTCTCATTATCTTCCTCCACAACTTCTATTTACAAAGCAAAAGAGTTGGTACAAGAAGGTTGCTCAAAATTGTCAAAGTTCCTCAAAGCATTTTCTTGATCTATGAGCTAGGGTTTTGAACTTCAAAGAAGTATATCTTGCCCATCTTTTGGTATTTTTGAGTTATTCCAAATACATCCTTCTCTTCAAAGGGTTTCTAACAAATAAATTCAAAAGTTTCAAGGAGTTTTCATGTGGAAGAAACTTGATGATGAAGAAAGATTATAAGTCCTCTAGATGAATCCCCAACTTCCCATGTGTGACTTCAAATGATCATAACTTGGTAAATTTTTATCACCTTGAGCCCACTAGTTTTCCATAATTATCTCGAGGATGTGAAATTTATTCCCTCTTTTATATGCAAAGTGAGAAAATGGACAGAAGATGCCCTAAGGATACAAAAGATTATAGTCCATTTCATAATTTTTTGCCAACTTCAACAATTCATAACTCTCTCAATTTTTGGAGATTTTGAATGGTTAAAGTTTCAAAGTGTCATTCAAGAGGTATATTTCATGCCATATTTTTGGTCAAGAGAAAATTCCAACAGGAAGGCCATGTTTATATGCAAAACATTATAGTTCACTTTTGAAGAAAAACTTGAAATATTTCTAAGTATGGAAAGTCAACTTCTTTTTCCCAACTTTGACTCATTACAACTTTCAGCTCAAACATCCATTTGATTCCATTCTTTTCCCATTGCAAATCTTGTAACCTCATCTTTCTAAATCATGAAGAATCATGCCCTAAGACCCCTTGAGCTGGGAATTCCATTGAGTTGAACTTGGTAACTTGAAACTGAAGTTTCTTCATAAGTCAGAATTTGAAATTCATGTTTTGGCTTCTAAACATCAAATTAGCACTCGTTTGTGATCTAAACATGTTTAACCAACTTTCCAAAGTGTATTAGAGCCTTAAAACGCAAGGATTGGATGAGTTTTGATGTAAAATAGGTCACACATTACTCGTGTATCAGGTTCACACGATTTCCCTCCAAACTTCATCATTTCACACGCTTGAACATTCCATTTGATTCCCTATAAATAGAGGGTCACCCCTCATTCATTTCCTCAAGCTTGAACAACCAGAATCACCCTGCTAAAATTGCTCTATAACTCATTTTTCTATAACTTCGAAATCAGTGTTCAAGCCTTTTTCAATCTAATTTTTCTACCAATTCACCTTCCTTGATCTTCCATGAAGCTAACCATACAATTAACTTCAAGAATAGTGCCCTATATTGATCCATAGAAGTCCAGTTTCAGAGCTCTGCAACTCAACTTCAATAGGTAGATTTCTCCATCAATTCTTCAAAACTTTGATATCATTGTGAAGCTCTCATTGCCCTGGTTCTAGTTGCAACACTTGCTTTTATCTGGAAACACGTTTTGACCATGAAATTTCAAATCCCTTTTCAAAACTTCTCTTCCAAATTGCTTGAGCTATAGTTTATATAAATTTGTCACGAAGGTGTGGTTATCTTCGTCTTGAAGAGACGAAGCGAATGACATAGGTCCGAGCTTCTGATTTTACAGTTTGAGAGACCTACAATTCACTTGTTTTTTTTGAAAATCTGATTTTACATTTGATTAAATGCAGACCTATGCCATTAATCAGAATGGCATAGGTCTGAGCTTCTGATTTTACAGTTTGAGAGACCTGCAATTCACTTGTTTTTTTTTGAAAATCTGATTTTACATCTGATTTTGCAGGTCTCTCAAACTGTAAAATCAGAAGCTCAGACCTATACCATTCGCTTCGTCTCTTCAAGACGAAGACAACCACACCTTCGCGACAAATTTATATAAACTATAGCTCAAGCAATTTGGAAGGAAAGTTTTGAAAAGGGATTTGAAATTTCATGGTCAAAACGTGTTTCCAAATAAAAGCAAGTGTTGCGACTAGAACCAGGACAGCGAGAGCTTCACAATGATATCAAAGTTTTGAAGAATTGATGGAGAAATCTACCTATTGAAGTTGAGTTACAGAGCTCTGAAACTGGACTTCTATGGATCAATATAGGGCACTATTCTTAAAGGTAATTATACAGTTAGCTTCAGGGAAGATCAAGGAAGGTGAATTTATAGAAAAATTGGATTGAAAAAGGCTTGAAAACTGATTTCAAAGTTGTAGAAAAATGAGTTATAGAGCAAGTTTGGCAAGGTGATTCTGGCTGTTCAAGCTTGAGGAAATGAATGAGGGATGACCCTCTATTTATAGGTAATCAAATGGAATGTTCAAGCGTGTGAAATGATGAAGTTTGGATAAAAATCATGTGAAGTTGCAAACAAGAAAACTGTGACTTCTATTTAGATCAAAACTCATCCAAAACGTGCGTTTTTCTATGCTAATCACTTATGGAAGTTCACTAAACATGTTTAGAAGCAAAAACGCGCAGAAAAATGTGTTTAGAAGCTAAATAAAGGATTTTAAATTCTGACTTGTGATGAAACTTCAGTTTCAAGTTACCAAGTTCAAATCAATGGCATTCTCAGCTCAAGGGGTCTTAGGGCATGATTCTTGAAGCTTTAGAAAGATGAGATTACAAGCTTTTCAATGGGAAAAGAATGGAATCAAATGGATGTTTGAGCTGAAAGTTGCAATGAGTCAAAGTTGGGAAAAAGAAGTTGACTTTCCACACATAGAAATATTTCAAGTTTTTCTTCAAAAGTGACCTATAATGTTTTGCATCCAAACATGGCCTTCCACTTGGAATTTTCTCTTGACCAAAAAAGATGGAATTAAATAGACCTCTTGAATGACATTTTTAGACTTGAACCATTCAAAATCTCCTAAAATTGAGAGAGTTATGAATTGTTGAAATTGAAAATAAAATCATGAAATAACCTATAATATTTTGTATCCTTAGGGTATCTTCCATCCATTTACTCACTTTTCACATAAAATAAGGAATAAAGTTCACATCCTCAAGATCATTGTGAAAAATGAGAGGGCTCAAGGTGATAAAAATTGACCAAGTTATGATCATTTGAATTTACACATGGGAAATTGAGGGTTCATCTGGAGGACTTGTAATCTTTCTTCATCATCAAGTTTCTTCCACATTAAAACTCCTTGAAAATTTTAAAGTGATTTTCTAATATCCATTTTAAGAGAAGGATGCTTTTGGAATCACTCAAAAATACCAAAAGATAAGAAAGATATTCTTCTTCGAAGTTCAAAACCCTAGCTCCTAGAACAAGAAAATGCTTTGAGGAACTTTGACAATTATAAACAACCTTCTTGTACCAAAACTTTTTCTTTGTAGATAATATTTGTTTAGGATGATAATGAGAACTCATAGTAACAAAAAAAACTTCCATATCTTCATAATTGAGAAAAATATGCACTTGTGACCAATGGGAACAAGGCCTTGTCCAACCATGACAAACTTCTTCAATCAAACCCTTGTACTTTTGAATCAATCTTGATAACTTTGAAATGTGGTGAACCAAAATAAACCTTGCCATGCCATTTATTCCAAAACAACTTCAATGGTGAGGTTTGAATTTCTTAAGCTTTATTGTCTAGGGCATGGAAATAAACTCATGAACCCATGAATCAACTTGCTAAGCCACATTGCCTTTACCTACATTATTAAAAAGAAAGACAAACCAACAATGCATTTTATTAATTAAAAGGAAAGTTAAAACAAAACATGCATGATCACAAAAGAAAAACCAGTCAAGGTGCTTGGTGGTTCCTCAAAGAGCAAAGCTAAAGATAGGGAGGAGAATCAAAAGCCCTAATATGATCTTGTTGTGATTGAATAAATATGGTATGATGAAGGGACATTAGGGGAAAAAATTAGGGTACAATAGCTGCCATTATTTAAGTTTCTTCTATCCGGAGATGCGAAGGTTAAAAATATTCGCGTCGACATGATTAAAGATACTTAAATATAAAACAAACCCTATTTTTGCCCTAAGATGCCATGCAATACTTATGAGCATGAATGCATATGAACAACTTCAAAGGGACGCAAAACACCACTCGGGATGTAGCAGAGGATATTAGGATAAAAAGGGAAACCCGACCAGGAAAATAAATCACTGGTGAATTAAAAAGACCTGACTCCTAGAGGATGGTAAAACATCAAAGGATACACCAACTTTTACTGAAGGCGAAACTACCAACGTTCACTGAAGGTAGAAAGAGAAAAGAATAAGAACACCGACGTTCACTGACAGTGAGCTACCAACGTTCACTGAAGGTAGAGAGACAAACATCGACATTCACTAGCGATGAACTACCAACTTTCACTGAAGGTAGAGAGAAAAGATATATCATAGCACCAACGTTCACTGCCAGTGAACTACCAACGTTCACTGAAGGTAGCAAAAAGATAACAATCACCAACTTTCACTGATGGTGAACTACCAACTTTTGCTGAAGGTAGAAGGAATATCATAGCACCGACGTTCACTGACGGTGAACTGCCAACGTTCACTGAGGGTAGAAAAAAGATAACAATCACCAACTTTCACTGATGGTGACCTACCAACTTTCACTGAAGGTAGAAGGAATGAAATATCATAACACCGACGTTCACTGACGGAGAACTACCAACATTCACCGAAGGTAGCAAAAAGATAACAATCACCAACTTTTACTGATGGTGACCTACCAAATTTCACTTAAGGTAGTAAGAGAAAATATCATAGCACCAACCTTCACTGACGATGAACTACCAACGTTCACTGAAGGTAGCAAAAATATAAAAATCACCAACATTCACTGATGGTGACCAACCAACTTTAACTGAAGAAAGTTCGAGAAAATATCATAGCACTGGCGTTCACTGACGGTGAACTACCAACATTCACTGAAGGTAGAAAAAAGATAACAATCACCAACTTTCACTAATGGAGACCTACCAACTTTCACTGATGGTAGTAAGAGAAAATATCATAGCAACGACGTTCACTGACGGTGAAATACCAATGTTCACTGAAGGTAGCAAAAATATAACAATCACCAATGTTCACTGATGGTGACCTACCAACTTTCTCTGAAGGTAGAAGGAAAGAAATGTCATAGCACTGACGTTCACTGACGGTGAACTACCAACGTTCACTGAAGGTAGAAAAAAGATAATAATCACCAACTTTCACTGATGGTCACTGTTGTACCCCAAAATTTTCCCTCTCACTTATCAAGAAATTTCTCACAAGGTCTCCTTGGGTTCAAGACTGCACTAGGGTTGATCAGTTTAAGACATCTCCTTAAGCACTAATGACCAAAATTAGGGTTTGAGATTGCACAACGATTTTTGAACTTCCAATACCCCATATGACTTTCATGGATCATTATGGACCCCCGAGATTACTCATGTCATGTTTCAAGCCTTGGTTCACACTTTTGCTCAGTCAATTGAGCAGTTGACCTAAAAATCAATTGTAATGGGGAAAAAGTCAACTATGGCCAATTTATAGTCAAACTTCATAAATTTTGTTCCACATAAACATTTTAAACTCATATGTATCATTTGATCAAGTTTGGACCACAATTCCTCAAGAAATTTGATCAAATCTTCAAAAGGATAAAATGGTAAAAATTAGGGTTTTGACTAAGAAAGGGGCAATTTCAGATTTTTGACCTAGCAAATGATCAATTGGTTTAAGGCATGATTTCAAGAGTCCAATTGCATCATTTTAACCTAATGACATGGTTCAAAACATTGCTCAAGTCCAATGGATTGACAGATGAATTTTCAGTCAATTGATCAAAAGTCAACTGTATATTGAAAAGTCAAACTTTGACTTTTTTGTCAAAATCAACTGCCAAAGATCACAATTCATCAAAGCATGTCAAAATATGAAACTTATTCATCAAGAAATCAAAAATTCAAGATTTCATTTTGAAAAGTTAAAATTTCTAAACTTAGAAATTTTTCTAAGTGTTGGAAATTTCTTATTTTTTCGTAACTTTTAGAAAAAATTTCACCATGATGCAAAGTGATTCAAGAGAAACTTCCAACATGAATGTTTTATATCTCCATGAAATATACAAATTTTCTTGATACAACTTCTTCCAAAAGTGCTTGGATCTCAAGTTATAATTTTAAGAACATGGGATCATGAAACAAAACACTTAGTGAAATTTTGCCCTAATTTGGTTAGGATTTTGACCCAACTTCATGGCACTTTTTCATATAGTTCCAAGGGGAATCTTCAAAAGCAATTCAAATATGGGTTATATATCACATTACAAGATTTCCAAAATGTCTAAGAACTACTTGAGATCATTTGTGAGCAAGGAGAATCGAAGGTCAGAAGTTGGGGTTTCAAGTTGTTTTGCAAGGCAAAATTTGTGATGCATAATGAACCAAATCCATGTTAGGCTGCATAATCTTTACTTTTCAGGCCTCAAACTTGTTTTCCACTCCATAATTAATGTTTTGTACAGCTTCTAGAAGCTTTAATCCAAGCATTCAATGCATTGCCCATGCTTACTACCATTTTAGGAAGAAAGGCAACATTGCCATTTTGGAAAAGTGGCTTTATGCGCAAAGTCCACTCTTCTTGAGCCTCTAACTTGTTTACTCAGCACACACTCAACATACAAAGTTATATAAACATGTTTAAAGTTTTCAACCACTCTAGACAGCCTTGTACTATACATTGGGACAATGTGTGTCAAGCTTGCTTCAAAAACAAGAAAAAGAGCCATAACATGTAATTTTTTGAATTCTGATCAAGGAAAAGTCTCCAAACTTGTTGCTTATAAATAGAGTCACTATTTGTGAGCTAGAACACAGATTCTAAGACCCTAAAACTCCCTCAAACACTCACAAACCAGAAATTGCTCAAAAAACACCATTGCTACACAGTTCTTCCCTTGAACTTGTATCTTTCATTTCCCTCGTGCGTTTTCCCTCAAATTCATTTCTATAGCTTCCTTACATCAAATATAGTCCATCCCTGTCCTTGGTTAGAAACTGTAACTCCATCTTTATCATCCTCTATAACCAAAAGCAGAGGTCTGTAACTTGACTTCTCCAGATCATTCTAGCCATCCATTGCTCAAGCTAATAATTGCATTAGTTTCTTGGGGACTTGAGGAAGCTAGCCTTATCATCACCATTGCCTGAAACAAGCTCAAATCCATTTCACAATTTCCAGTTTTGAGGTATTTTTCTTGAACTTCTATCTTCATATTTAGGCATTGTTAGGCTTGCATTTGTGAAGATAAAATATAGACATCATTGCCCTGAAACTATACATGTCCATAGATTTCATTTATTTTGACTGAGCTAGGAGAATTGAGTTTAAACTTTCTGAAATATTTAGGTCAGAATTTGGTACTTTTAGAAATTCTCATTCATCTTTGATTTATAGCTTATGATATTTACATTTTTGAAAAATGAGCAAGTTACAGATCCTTTGGCTGGAGTTTGAAGATGAAGTGCAGTCAGGGTATATTTTATGTTATGTATTTATCATTTCATACAAGTTAACGGATGTATCACCACCCCAGTGGTTAAAGCGTGTGCCTGTCACTATGAGGTCCTGGGTTTAAGCCCCAGCGAGACCTTTTTCCATTTTCACACTTTTTTTGATATTTTTTGTGTTTTTGCAGCGTTGGGCCTCTCCTTCTTTGGGTCTTTCTTTTTTTGTTTTTACTAACTTATGACCCCCTGATTCATTAATCCACCTCCCTGACTTATTTTTTATTTTATTTTATCTTTCTAATTTTTTCATCTTTTATTTATTATTATAATAATAATAATAATAATTATTATTATTATTATTATTATTATTTTCATTAATCATGAAAAATCCAACAAAATATATTTTATTTATTATTTACACTTATTCATTTTATTTTCTTATGAAACAAAAAATATTTAAAAAAAATATTTTCTTTTAACAAATTAATTTTTCTTTTAAATAATTAAATATTTAGACTTAGTTTTAATAATTATTTTATTAATTAAAATTAATTTAGAATTTAGGTTTCTTTTAATTACTTAATTCTTATTTTTATTTTATTTAACTTTAAACCCTTCTTCTTCATAAAAAACCCTAAAAATCTATTTTAATTTAATTTCTTTTCTCAATTAGTTTAAGTTAATTTTGTTTTAATTTTAACTAATCATTTTTTAATTAGGCTTAGGTTAAACCCTTTATTATAAAAACACAACAAAAATCATATTTCTTTACATTTATATTCTTGCATTTTAATCTTTATTTTATACATTTATTCAATTTCAATATGATTGTAATATTTATTTAGATTTAAATTCTTGCAATATTCCCCATTTGTAATTTGTACACCCCCTCCCACAAGTATTGTAATAGCATAGTAACTTTAAATTCCGCAATTTATCGTTTTATATATAAATGTTAGTAATTAGGGTTTGTATGGAAAGACTAAAACCAATGCTTAGAAAACCCTAATTCAAGACAAAATCAAGCATGAAAACAATACACTTGCACACAAGAACCCCTAAGGTAAACCCACTTGGTTGCCTTTACAAAATGGCCATGTTACACATGTGAGGTATCTTAGCAAAAACAAGCAAAGTATAAGATCATAGTCCCTCGATGACGCTATCTAAGTTGCCTTTCAAATGAGCTTAGTCCCTAAAAGAGAATTCTAAGATACCTTGCAACATTGCTAATCATGGTTATACGATGACCCACGTCCGTCCCGTTTAAATCCAAAGATAGGGTTACTTACCAAATCAATGGTAAGATAACAATGTCAAAGGAAAAAGGAAATGAACATGAAAGACATTTGAGTAGGTAGAATGCTCCTAAGTTACTTGATAAATTTCAAACAAAACATCCTTACTATTTTCAAAACAAACACCTACACTTTCAAAACCTCTTACAAACTTGAAAACATTTTCAAAAGATCAAACATCTTTGTATACATTCTTACGAACGAGAATCATTACAAAGATTGCCTAAACAATGGCCTCTTTATAAAATACTTTCAAAAACTACACAAAGCACAATTTCAAACAAAACAAGTGATATAGCAAGTAACTAAGAGCCCATGGAAAACCATGGATGAAAAGGGTGATAATACCTTCCCTTTTCATAATCTACCTCCCGAACTCAAGAAATAATCTCAAAGGTCTTTCCTTTGCTTTTTCACCTCTCCTTTTGGATAAAAGAAAAGTCGGTGGCGACTCTTGCTAACCGCAACATTTGCGATCAAATGCAAAACGCCCATGTCAGTTCTCCCACCGTATCGCAGAACTGGCGACTCTGCTGGGGAATATTCTAAAAGTGGGGTTACCTTATGGTTAGATCACATTTACTTGCTTTCATTGTTTGACTTGTTTGCTTTATAGTATGGTTCTTTGTTTGGGTTTGAATCTTCTACACGGATTTGGGGATACCTCATAGGTAAGTAGCAATACATTGTGGAAACTGTGTGGGGTATACCGACATGGTCTAAGCAATATCTATGTTAGTGCGACATATTTGTGGGTACCGGTAGCCCTTGAGTTAAACAAGGAGAATACGGGGCTGCTGAGTGATGTCATGAAGCACTGATGAACTTTTAGAACCTTTACTTGACCAACTTGGCCTTTAGGACATAGTGAGATGATCGGCTTTGGTGCAGTCCGAAGTTGGTAGATACTCGATACTACACTCATCGAGGTTTGGTTTTTTGAGATATTTCGATCACCATTAAAGAGGCTTGTGCTGAGACAATGCTCAAGGAAACAAACCAGTGATATTGAGCTCCTTAGAACCCAGTTACTATTACTAGGACAGGTTTGAGCCAACTAAACTTCAAAAGGGTACTTACCTATGAGACTCCATGCAAGCCTAAACCTAAGGATTTGTTTCCCTTGTTTGTGTATATATACTTGTACATAACATCATGAACATCATAACATCATACTCATTCACTAACCATTTCAAGGATTTTGGGATTTATCTTTGTTCTGTTTTGTAGGACATGGATTCTATTCGCAGGAAAACTATGCCAGTCAATCTTGTAAGGATCCCTCCACAACTTAAGGAGTTAGCTTCAAGGATTCCTGAAAATTATCCTTTCACTGAGAGACATGGTCTCCTACTCAACTTGGTCACCTCCAACACTGATGAAGACATGATGAAGGTGCTCTTCCAGTTCTTTGATCCTTTACACCATTGCTTCACATTTCCCGATTATCAACTTGTGCCAACTTTGGAAGAATTCTCCAAACTCTTGAGGATTCCCATTCTCAATCAACTACCTTTCAATGGTACAGAAAGAGACCTAAAGCCAGGAGATATTGGTCAAGATCTACACTTGCAATCATCTAGCAAAGTTCTTGTTTGAGAAAGCCCAAAACTGTTGGAACTCCTTGGATTTGCAAGCCTTTGAGGAAATTGTGGCTCTCCTCATCTATGGGATGGTTTTGTTACCAAATCCTGACCAACTTATAGATGTGAACGCCATCAAGATCTTCATGTCTCGTAACCCGATGCCTACTTTTCTAGGGGACATTCTACATTCTTTTCACACTCGCACTATGAGGAAAAGAGGTGTCCTTATGTGTTGCACTCCTCTCTTGGAAAGATGGTTTACTTTGCATCTTCCCCAATCTGTATTAAAGAACAAGCAAGGTTCAAGGTGGTCACAAAGGTTGATGACGCTCAAACATCTAGACATTCATTGGTGTTCCCAATCCATAGAGAATGTTACTATTGTCGACCGTTGTGGAGAATTCCCTAATGTCCCCTTACTTGGCATTAGGGGAGGTATCACCTACAACCCCTGCTTAGCCTTAAGACAGTTTGGTTACGCTCGAAGGGATGAACCACATGAGATGATCATTCAAGGGTTGGTATTTGAGTACGAGAACGACGATTAAGGTCTTCGCCAGAGATTTATCCGAGTTTGGAGGATGTTGAACAAGGTAGATATCAAGACATTGGGGCACAAGAATTCCATCCCTCTTGAGCCTTACCTCAAATGGGTACGAACTCGTGCTCAGAGTCTCATGATGTCTTATCCTTCCATTCTCCCGGTAATCATTGAGCCTGTTAAGGAAGGAGATATTCCATACACTATCCTACACCCTGACATGCCCACCTCTCTTGAAGACTTACGAAGAGATTGGATACAACTCAAGGGGGAGCGAGATACTTTCGAAGCCCAATTCTACGCTAGCGAGAAAAAGGTTTTGGATCTCACTAAGCAGCATCACGAGGAAAGGAACCTGAATGCCTACATTGCACCAAAGAGGATTCGTACTACCTTTTAATCTTAGAGTTTTTTGTATTTGTTTTGCCCTAAAAGGCATTGATGTACTCAAGCTTTAAGTTATTAATATAACGTGTGTTTCCTTTTTGTCTAAAACAAATTTGAATCTTTAAAATCCTTGAAACCATTGCATATGCATTTACCATTCATCATAACATAAGCAGGTTTCTTGCAACAAGTCTCCTCATCTTTCTACTATTTATTTCAGTAAGATGGATATCAAGCAAACGGTGAAGGACCTCCAAGCTCAAAATGCCCAGTTTCAACAGATGTTCTTAACTCTAGCCAAAGGACAAGAAGAGTTGAAGACCTTGTTGTTTGAAGAGAAAAAGAAGAAAAAGAAAATAACCGGAGTTCTAAATATGGGAAGAAGATTCCAAGGGCAAACAAGAAGGACCTTAGATTTTTTTACGTTATATGGTGAGAAAGACAATCAAGATGGGAAAGGCAAGGAAGAGTTATCCAGCCAGATTCAGAAGAGGAAGAGGAAGAAGAAGACTATTCTGAAGAATAATATCCTCTAACTGAAGTATAAGCATCTAGAAGAACGGTTAATTGCAATGGAAATCCAAAAAGTGTCTGGATTGGACTTTGAGGAGTTGGGGTTAGTATATGGGATTGTCATTCCCCTAAAATTCAAAGCACCAGTGTTCGCCAAATATGATGGAGTTTCATGTCCCAAAATGCATCTCCGGTCCTATGTGAGGAAAATCCAGCCTCATACCTCTGACAAGGATTTATGGGTACACTTCTTCCAAGACAGTTTATCTGGAACTCAACTTGATTGGTTTTATCAGTTAGAAAGAGCCAATGTTCATAACTGGGAAGATCTGGCCGCCGCCTTTTACAAAGAATACCAATACAACACTGATCTTGCACCCACCCGTACTCAACTCCAGAGTATGGCCATGGTTTCAAGTGAAGGCTTTAAGGACTATGCGCAAAAATGGAGGGACTTAGCAGGGAGAGTCCAGCCTCCCCTATCTGAAAGAGAATTAGTAGACATGTTCTTGGGAATCTTGTCCGGTCCTTTCTTCAATCACTTAATCGGGAGTTCATCGGCAGGTTTTACGAAATTGATATTGACCGGAGAAAGGGTGGAAGTTGGGATAAAGAATGGGAAGATTCAAAAAGATGCATCCTCTGCTTCTATAAGGAAACCATTCATCGGAAAAAAAAGAAGTTGTTGCTGTATATCCTCAGAGAAATCAAGATAGGGCTGAACACCGTCCAATGGTGGGGGCTGTCATGATTCCTAAACCAGAGCCTGCTCAGCAAAGAAACAACCAGCCAAGAATGGAAAGACCAGTTAGACAGTTCACTAGAATTAACATGACCCTATCTCAGGTATTACCATATTTGTTAAGATCCAATCTAGTGACTTTGAAAGAAGCTCAAAAGAATCCCAACACAACCTCTCCTCACTATCATCCTAATGCCCGTTGTGCATATCACTCTGAGAGTCCTGGCCATGACACTAACAACTGTTGGGCTTTTAAGAACAAACTACAAGACCTCCTTGAAGCCAAAGAGATTGAGTTCGACACACCAGAAAAGCATAATGTCATTACTGTCCACATGCCCAAGCACGACCGTGATGTCAACGCTGTTGAGGAAGATATGTTTGTTACTCCAGTTCATGAACTTATGACCCCACTCCTAACTAACAAAAAGAACTTATTGAATGCCAATGTATTCCCAGGCTATGATGAAAGCTGCCACTTCTGTTTATTCTCACTAACCATCTGTCTTTTGTTAAAAGCAGGCGTTCAATGCCTAATAGATAACAAGGAGATTTTGTTCGAGAAGGCTTCAATCCCAACTGTTTCTTATAATGATGTTTCCATTGTGACCATTTCCGACAATTCTTCTAGGGTCTCCACCAAGAGACCCGTTAGAATTACATCAGTTTCAAAAGTAGCTCCTTTGATAATTACAATACCTGGACCAATCCCGTATTCGTCAGACAAAACCATACCATGGAATTATGGAGGGGATGTCTACTACCACGGTATCAAGCAAGATTAGCCAGCTGCTGAAGATTCAAGTTCTGAGAAAGTTGATTCCAATATCAGTAATATCGTAGGGACTAGTAAGATTACCCGAAGCAGAAGGGTTTTCTCTCCAGATATTTCTCCCCCAAAAGCAGTTTCTGGACCCATAATCATTCCTATTGTTGTTTCTCCTCCAAAGGTTATTCCCAGTCCTACAGTCATCTCTGCTAATACTCCCGCTGATAAAACTGTTATGATCCTTGTTATCACCCCTACTGACATCACTGGTGCCGAGTCAACTGAGACTCGAGGTAAAGGTATTCTGGTTGAGCCTGTCCAGACGAAGGCCCAATCAGTAGCTATCCCCGAGACCTCCCGAAAAGAGATGGAGGAATTTCTAAAGATCATAAAAAGAAGCGACTACAATGTAGTCGAGCAACTGGGGCAAACTCCATCAAAAATTTCCGTGTTGGATTTATTACTATGTTTTGAGGCTCATGCAAAAGCCTTGGTAAAGTTCATAAAAACTGCCCATGTACCCCAAGAAACATCTTCCAATCAGTTCCAAGATTGCGTAGCCAGCTTGACTGCAGATTATGGTTTAGGTTTTTCATATGCTGATTTAACGCTAAGAGGGAGGAAGCATAATGAGGAATTACATGTCTCTGTCAAATGCAGGGGCACGACGTTGGCTAATGTCTTGGTTGACACAGGTTCGTCTCTGAATGTGTGGCCTAAAAAGGCTCTTGATAGAATTGACTGCGAAGGATTGACATTGAAACCAAGTAACATAGTAGTGAGGGCCTTTTACGACTCAAAAAGGATGGTGCATGGGGAAGTGGATATCCCCATAAAGGTTGGAACCCAAACATTTGATTCAACTTTTTATGTAATGGATATTCGCCCTTCATATTCCTGCTTTCTAGGCTGACCGTGGATTCACAATGCCGGCGCTGTTACTTCTATGTTGCATCAAATGCTGAAATATCCAATTCAAGGGAAGATCATCACTGTTCATGGAGAAGAAGAGTATATGGTTAGCCATCTAAATTCCTTCAGATATATGGAATTATATGGTGAATTTATTGAAACTCCACTCCAGCACTTTGAAGAAGTCCCACAAGATATAGCAGTAACCAAGGCTGTGTCTCAAGTTCCCAAGATCACAAGGCCTCCACTCAAGATGTCATCTGTGAAGGATGTCAAGGTAGTGATAGAAGAAGGTGGGTGCATTATTTGGGGACAACTCCCAGATATCCCATATAAATTTGACAAAGTTGGTATGGGTTTCACTTCAGGTGCCCAGAAAGCTGTACGCTGCGCTCGTTCCGAAGAACTGCCCTTGAAGATCAGCAACCACCAAGTCAGCACCGTGAAGGATGATGAAGACAGCTACAACCTAGAGGATTGGATTTTCTCAGCTGTCAGTGGAGGGCTCAACAATTGGGAGGCTAGAGATTTTGTCCCGATCACTTTTATCACAAAGTAATTAATCTTTACATTTTGTTGGATCTGTAATATTAAAACAATTCAGACTCTTAAAACCTTATGTCTTACCCGAGGCACAATGGTCCATTTGTAAGGGTTATTATCTCATTTCCATATGACATCAATGAATCATGGACGTTTTTGCATACAAACTTTGTGCTCATTTTTTTTATTACATTTTTCATTCAAAGATAGTTATACTCTTACACATACTCACACTCACAATGCAGGTCTACATTCATTCGGGATCCCATGGGTAACGGTTCTACTATGGCCTTTTGTGACTCTGAAAATCTAATCTACCAAGCCGAAGACGAAGGTGAGGAAGATTGTGAAGTACCAAAGGAACTCGCCAGGTTACTGCAACAAGAAGAGAGGATCGTTCATCCCCACGAGGAACTAGTGTACACAATCAACCTAGGTACCAAAGAAGACAAAAGAGAAGTCAAGGTGGGTGCCAATCTAGAACCCAGTGTCAAGGAGCGTCTGATTCAGTTGTTACACGATTATGTTGAAGTCTTTGCCTGGTCGTATGAAGACATGCTAGGACTTGATGCATATATTGTTGTACATCGTCTACCAACAAAAGAAGATTGTCCACCGGTGAAACAAAAGGTATGTCGCATGTGACCAGACATGTCATAGAATATTAAAGCAAAATTCATGAAACAATTCAACGCCGGATTCTTAGTCGTCACCTCATATCCATAGTGAGTTTCCAATGTCGTTCCCGTGCCTAAAAAAGACGACAAAGTATGAATGTGCATGGACTACAGAGATTTGAATAGGGTAAGCCCTAAGGATGATTTCCCACTTCCCCATATTGATTTTCTAGTTGACAATACGGTGCAACATAAAGTGTTTTCCTTCATGGATGATTTCTCAGGCTACAACCAAATCAAAATGGCACCTGAGGACATGGAGAAAACAACCTTTGTCACACAGTGGGGGACATTATGCTACAATGTTATGCAATCCGGACTAAATAATGCTGGGGAACCTATCAGCGTGCCATGGTAGCTCTATTTTATGACATGATACATCACGAAATAGAGGTCTATATGGACGACATGATAGCTAGATCTGAAACAAAAGAAGAGCATCTTGATCACTTACAGAAATTGTTTGAGAGGCTAAAGAAATACAAGCTGAGGTTAAACCCAAATAAATGCACGTTTGGAGTGAGGTCTCGTAAACTCCTAGGCTTTGTTGTCAATTATAAGGGTATTGAAGTAGATCCGATCAAGGTGAAAGTAATACAAGAAATACCTGCTCCTCGTACTGAGAAGGAAGTTAGATGATTTTTGGGACGCTTAAACTACATTGCCAGATTCATTTCTCACCTAACGGCTACTTGTGAACCAATCTTCAAATTGCTGAAGAAAGATCAAGTAGTCAAATGGAATGATGAGTTCCAAACTGCTTTCAACAAGATCAAAGAGTACCTGCAAGAGCCTCCTGTTTTGATGCCACCAGTCGTGGGAAGACCATTGATCATGTATCTAACTATTTTGGAAAATTCAATGGGTTGTGTGCTGGGACAGCATGACGAGTCTGGCCGAAAAGAGCATGTTATTTATTACCTGAGCAAAAAGTTTACTGATTGTGAAACAAGATATTCACTGCTCGAGAAAACTTGTTGTGCTCTGGCATGGGCTGCTCGCCGGCTAAGACAGTATATGCTGACCCATACTACTTTATTGATATCCAAAATGGATCCAATAAAATACATCTTCGAGAAACCTGCTCTCTCTTGGAGAATAGCAAGATGGCAGATGATCCTGATAGAATATGACATACAGTATACTACCCAGAAAGAAATAAAGGGCAGTGTACTAGCTGATCACCTTGCTCATCAAGCTGTGGATGACTACCAGTCCATGAAGTTAGAATTCCAAGATGAATACATCATGATGGTAAACAACTGTGAAGAATTCAGACCATATGACGAACCTGAATAAGGATCCCGATGGACCCTAGTTTTTGCTGGGGCATCTAATGCACTCGACAATGGTATTGGTGATGTACTCATATCTCCTGAAGGATGTCATACTCCCTTTACGACAAGACTCTTCTTCAATTGTACAAATAAAATGGCAGAATACGAAGCGTGCATTTTTGGTCTCAAAGCTGCCATAGACTTGGGGATCAAATCCTTAAATGTATTCAGAGATTCAGCTTTGGTCTTCAGCCAGATCAAAGGTGAATGGGACACCAAACACCCTAACCTTATCCCCTACAAAGAACATGTGTTGACATTGCTCCCATATTTTGAGAAGATTACCTTCGATCATTTCCCGCGAGAAGAAAATAAGCTAGCAGACGCACTAGCCACAATGTCATCCATGTTTAAAATTAAATGAGATAACGAGGCTCCCCATATCTCCATTGAACGAATGGAGGAACCAACTCACCGTCACGAGATTAATACTGAAGAAGTAGTGGACCAGCCTTGGTTTCACGAAGTCAAGAGGTATCTCGAGGCTCAAGAATATCCAGAAGGAGCTTCAATCAATTATAAGAAGTTCTTAAGGAGATTCTCTGCTAAATTATTCCCTAGTAATGGCATTCTCTACAAACGCAACCATGACTCGGTGTTACTTCGGTGCGTAGATAAGGTTGAAGCAGAAAATATCATGGCTGATGTACATGAAGGCACTTTTGGCACCCATTCCAGTGGGCATATGATGGCAAAGAAAATCCTACGTGCATGCTATTACTGGTCTACCATGGAAGCATATTTCTATCAACACTCTCGAACCTGCCACAAGTGTCAGATCTATGCTGACAAGGTACACGTGCCTCTAGTTGCTTTAAATGTCTTGACGACTCCTTAGCCTTTTGCTATGTGGGGCATCGATATGATTGGGGAAATCAAACCAATAGCCTCCAATGGACACTGCTTCATCCTAGTGGCCATTGACTATTTTACAAAGTGGGTTGAGGCAACCGCTTTCCCTTCCGTGACCAAGAATGTTGTAGCCCAGTTCATTAAACAAAATCTCATATGTCGGTATGGTATCCCGGAGAGGATCATCACAAACAATGGTACAAATCTAAACAACACTATGATCACCGCCCAGTGCGAGCAATTCAAGATCCAGCATCACAATTCTTCCCCTTACCGGCCAAAGATGAATGGTGTTGTCAAAGATGCAAATAAGAACATTAAAAAGATCATACAGAAAATGAAAGTCACATACAAAGACTGGCATAGGATTCTACCATTCGCTCTCCACGAGTATCGTACCACAACTCGCACATCAACCAGGGAAACACCCTACTCTCTAGTACAAGGCATGGAGGTTGTCTTGCCTATTGAGGTCCAGATCCCCTCTCTGAGAATTATGAAGGATGCAGGTTTGAACGAAGAAGATTGGATCAAGACTCGACTTGATAAACTAAACTTAATTGATGAGAAAAGGCTTGCTGCTATCTGTCATGGTCAAATGTATCAAAAATGGATGATCAAGGCTTTCAACAAAAAGGTCAGACGCCAAGTGTATCAAGTTGGGGATTTGGTGATCAAACGTATCATACTGTCGCAAGGTGATCCCAGGGGCAAATGGACTCCTACATACGAAGGACCATTTATAATCAAAAGCATTTTCTCTGGTGGAGCAATGATCTTGACCACCACGGATAGCGACGACATGCCGAACCCTGTGAACACGGACATAGTCAAAAGATACTATGCATAAGAGACCCTCTAGGTTGACACACCTAGGCAAAACAAGGGCATCCCAGTGAACCAAAAAGGTTCAGGAAAAAATTAGGGATAAAAGAAAAAATATGTACACCCGGCAAGTTGAAAACCCAAAAGGGCAACTTGGGCAAAAAAAGGTATCCCGGTGGACTGAAAACCCGGAAGGGAGGTCCAGGCAAAAGTTAGGGAATTAAAGCGTATGACTATGTCCCGTTGGATCATCTTACAGCTTCAATCTGCAAATTCAGCGGTTCTGATCAATTCAATCAACTTCGAACAAGGCAGAAAGTGGACAAGATGCTCAGAGACACGAAGGCTATAGTAGAATGGGAACCCCATGGGATTATTTCACATAGATATCTTTTCTTTTTATCAAATTTTCATTTTTTATGACAGAATTCTCTTACTAGAATGTTTGTCTCATTGTACAAAAATACTTACTCAAAGTGAATACAAAGATATCCCTTTGAAAGTGCAAAACTATATGTTTTTCTTTATTCTTGTGTTTTGCTTACAAAAACGTCCAATGATTTATTGTTTAACATATGCATTTGAACATAATTACTGTTTACAAATAAACAAAATAGAAAAACAGTCACTGTCGGCTTTAAGAGATAGGGAAATCTCTCTGAGATATTTCCCTGAAATCCCCCACAGTGTGCAGTTTAATCCCCAATGAAATAAAAACTTCCAGTTATCACTCCCCGATAGAAGTCGCTAAATTTCTCAGGATTCCCCAACAGGATGTTACACGCAGTATAAGATATTCCCCTTACAACAAGAGTTTATTTTTCTAAGAGGACTTATACTCCATATCCTCAGCAGTAGTCAGGGACTTATTTTCCCCAATCCAACAGCAGTGCAGCAAATCAGCTCACATACGCATACATTGCATCCATATATCAAAAACATTGATAACATGAATGCATTCTACCATACATTTCATACAACATAACATTGCATATTAGCTAACATTTTACCCTTTTCAGAGATTAGTCAATAGCTGCCATTAACAATGTTCAAAGGTTTCTCAGATACAGTTCATATACGCTCCAGACACGGATGCCATTCTGATACTCATTCAGTGTCAACTTTTAGATACAGTTCAGATACACTTCAGATACGGATGCCATTCTGATACTCATTCAGATTCAGATTTCAGATACAGTACAAATACGCTCCAGACACATACGTCATCCTAATACTCATTTAGATTTCATTCTCATATACGGTTCAGATACGCTCCAGACACAGATGCCATTATGACACTCATTCAAATCCAGCTTTCAGATACAGTTCAAATACGCTCCAGACACAGATTCCATTATGATACTCATTCAGATTCAGATTTCAGGTACAGTTCAGATAAGCTCCAAATACAGATGCCATCCTGATACTCATTCAGATACAGTTCAGATACGCTCTAGACATGGATGCCATTCTGATACTCATTCAGATTCAGCTTTCAGATACAATTCAGATACACTCCAAATACGGATGCCATTCTGATACTCATTCAAATTCAGATTTTAGATACAATATAGATACGCTCCAGACACGAATGCCATCCTGATAATCATTCAGATACAGTTCATATACGCTCCATACACGGATTCCATCCTGATACTCATTCAGATTCTCTCTCGGGTATAGTTCAGATACGCTCCAGACACGGACGTCATTCTGGTACTCATTCAGTTTCAGCTTACAGATATGATTCAACAATCATTTCTAGATGGCATCTACAAGCCCATCTCCAACAAATTTCCATCATCTCTCCAAATGGCATCTTTAAGCCCATTCCCTATACCATCAACCATCAACATCACCGAGTGCAAATTTCTGGGCACTCTTG
This sequence comes from Vicia faba, assembly GCA_948472305.1. Classification (NCBI taxonomy): domain Eukaryota; kingdom Viridiplantae; phylum Streptophyta; class Magnoliopsida; order Fabales; family Fabaceae; genus Vicia; species Vicia faba. The sequence goes on from OX451736.1 coordinate 467,913,812, forward strand.
TGTCCAATCATCTTCTACCTCCGAGTCACGAATGGAAAAACTAGCCAATCTAACTCTCCAGGCTTAAGAAGATTGAACAGGGGCAACTGTTGTACCCATAAATTTTCCCTCTCACTTATCAAGAATTTGCTCACAAGGTCTCCTTGGGTTCAAGACTACACTAGGGTTGATCAGTTCAAGACATCTCCTTAAGCACTAATGACCAAAATTAGGGTTTGAGATTTCACAAGGATTTTTTAACTTTCAATACCACATATGACTTTAATGGATCATTATGCACCCCCAAGATTACTCATGTCTAGTTTCAAGCCTTGGATCACACTTTTGCCCAGTCAATTGAGTAGTTGACCTAAAAATCAATTGTACTGGGGAAAAAGTCAACTATGGCCAATTTACAGTCAAACTTCATAAATTTTGATCCACATAAACATTTTAAACTCATATGTATCATTTGATCAAGTTTGGACCATAATTCCTCAAGAAATTTGATCAAATCTTCAAAAGGGCAAAATGGTCAAAATTAGGGTTTTGACTAAGAAAGGGGCAATTTCTGATTTTTGACCTAGCAAATGATCAATTGGTTTAAGGAATGATTTCAAGAGTCCAATTACATTATTTTGACTTAATGACATGGTTCAAAACATTTCTCAAGTCTAATGGATTGACAGATGAATTTTCAGTCAACTGTATACTGAAAAGTTAAACTTTGACTTTCTGGTCAAAATCAAATGCCAAAGATCACAATTCATCATAGCATGTCAAAATATGAAACTTATTCATCAAGAAATAAAAAATTCAAGATTTCATTTTGAAAAGTTAAAATTTCTAAACTTAGAAATTTATTTTTTCATAACTTTGAGCAAAATTTTCACCATGATGCAAAGTGATTCAGGAGAAACTTCCAACATGAAAGTTGTAGATCTCCATGAAATCTACAACTTTTTTACACACAACTTCTTCCAAAAGTGCTTGGATCTGAAGTTATAATTTTAAGAACATGTGGTCATAAAATAAAACACTTAGTGAAATTTTGCCCTAATTTGGTCAGGATTTTGACCCAACTTCATGGCACTTTTTCATATAGTTCCAAGGGGAATCTTCAAAAGAAATTCAAAGATGGATTGTAGAGCACATTACAAGATTTCCAAAATGTATAATAAGTCCTTGAGATAATTTGTGAGCAAATAGAATCGAAGGTCAGAAGTTAGGGTTTCGGTTGTTTTGTAAGGCAATATTTGTGATGCACAATGAACCAAATCTATGTTGGGCTGCATAACCTTTGTTTTGCAGGCCTAAAACTTGTTTTTCACTCCATAATTAATGTTTTGTACAGCTGCTAGAAGCTTTAATCCAAGCATTCAATGCATTGCCCATGCTTAATACCATTTTAGGAAGAAAGGCAACATTGCCATTTTGGAAAAGTGGCTTTATGCATAAAGTCCACTCTTCTTGAGCCTCTAACTTGTTTATTCAGAACACACTCAACATCCAAAGTCAGATAAACATGTTTAAAGTTTGAAACCACTCTAGACAACCTTGTACTGTTCATTGGGACAATGTGTGTCAAGCTTGCTTCAAAAACAAGAAAAAGAGCCATAACATGTGATTTTTTGAATTCTGATCAAGGACAAGTCTCCAAACTTGTTGCTTATAAATAGAGTCACTATTTGCGAGCTAGAACACAGATTCTAAGACCCTGAAACTCCCTCAAACACTCACAAACCAAAAATTGCTCAAAAAACACCATTGATACATAGTTCTACCCTTGAACTTGTATCTTTCATTTCCCTTGTGCATTTTCTCTCAAATTAATTTCTAAAGCTTCCTTACATCAAATATAGTCCATCCCTGTCCTTGGTTTGAAACTGTAACTCCATCTTCATCATCCCCCATAACCAAAAATAGAGGTCTGCATCTTGACTTCTCCAGACCATTCTAGTCGTCCATTGCTCAAGCTAATCATTGCATTAGCTTCCTGGGGACTTGAGGAAGCTAGCCTGATCATCACCATTGCCTGAAACAAGCTCAAATCCATTTCACGATTTCCAGTTTTGAGGTATTTTTCTTGAACTTCTATCTTCATATTTAGGCATTGTTAGGCTTGCATTTGTGAAGATAAAATGTAGACATCATTTCCCTGAAACTATACATGTCCATATATTTAATTTATTTTGATTGAGCTAGGAGAATTTTGAGTTTGAACTTTCTGAAATATTTAGGTCAGAATTTGGTACTTTTAGAAATTATCATTCATCTTTGATTTATAGCTTATGATATTTATATGGTTGGATTCGTGTGAAAAAATGGAGCAATTTTCATGTTTACATTTTTGCAAATGGTTGAGAATTGAGCAAGTTACAAATCCTTTGGCTGGAGGTTGAAGATGAAGTGCAGTCAGGGCGCGTTTTATGTTATGTATTTATCATTTCATACAAGTTAACGGATGTATCACCATCCCAGTGGATAAAGCGTGCACCTTTCACTATGAGGTCCTGGTTCCAAGCCCCAGCGAGACCTTTTTTCTATTTTCACACTTTTTTGATATTTTTTGTGTTTTTGCAGTGCTGGGCCTCTCCTTCTTTGGGTCTTTCTTTTTTGTTTTTACTAACTTCTAACCCCCTAATTCATTAATCCACCTCCCTGACTTATTTTTTATTTTATTTTATCTTTTTTACTTTTTTCAGCTTTTATTTATTATTATAATAATAATTATTATTATTATTTTCATTAATCATGAAAAATCCAAAAAAATATATTTTATTTATTATTTACACTTATTCATTTTATTTTCTTCTGAAACAAAAAATATTAAAAAAATATTTTCTTTTAAAAAATTAATTTTTCTTTTAAATAATTAAATATTTAGACTTAGTTTTAATAATTATTTTATTAATTAAAATTAATTTAGAATTTAGGTTTCTTTTAATTAGTTAATTCTTATTTTTATTTTATTTAACTTTAAACCCTTCTTCTTCATAAAAAACCCTAAAAATCTATTTTAATTTAATTTCTTTTCTCAATTAGTTTAAGTTAATTTTATTTTAATTTTAACTAATCAATTTTTAATTAGACTTAGGTTAAACCCTTTTTTATAAAAAAAACAACAAAAATCATATTTCTTTACATTTATATTCTTGCATTTTTATCTTTATTTTATACATTTATTCAATTTCAATATGGTTGTAATATTTATTTAGATTTAAATTCTTGCAATATTCCCCATTTGTAATTTGTACACCCCCCTCTCACAAGTATTATAATAGCGTAGTAACTTTAAATTCCGCAATTTATCGCTTTATATACAAATGTTAGTAATTAGAGTTTGTATGGAAAGACTAAAACCAATGCTTAGAAAACCCTAATTCAAGACAAAATCAAGCATGAAAACAATACACTTGCACACAAGCACCCCTAGGGTAAATCCATTTGGTTGCCTTTATAAAATGGCCATATTACCCATGTGAGATATCTTAGCAAAAACAAGCAAAGTATAAGATCATAGTCCCTCGATGACACTATCTAAGTTGCCTTTCAAATGATCTTAGTACCTAAAAGAGAATGCTAAGATACCTTGCAACATTGATAATCATGGTTATACGATGACCCACGCCCGTCCCGTTTACATCCAAAGATAGGGTTACTTACCAAATCAATGGTAAGATAACAATGTCAAAGGAAAAAGGAAATGAACATGAAAGACATTTGAGTAGGTAGAATGCTCCTAAGTTACTTGCTCAATTTCAAACAAAACATCCTTGCTATTTTCAAAACAAACACCCACACTTTCAAAACCTCTTACAAACTTGAATATATTTTCAAAAGATCAAACATCTTTGTATACTTTCTTACGAACGAGAATCATTACAAAGATTACCTAAACAATGGCCTCTTTACAAAATACTTTCAAAAATCACACAAAGCACAATTTCAAACAAAAGCAAGTAATCTAGCAAGTAACTAAGAGCCTATGAAAAACCATGGATGAAAAAGGTGCTAATACCTTCCCTTTTCATAATCTACCCCCCGAACTCAAGAAATAATCTCAAAGGTCTTTCCTGTGCTTTTTCACCTTTCCTTTTGGATAAAAGAAAATTCGGTGGCAACACTTGCTAACTGCAACATTTGCGATCAAACGCAAAACACCAAAGTCAGTTCTCCCACTATATCGCAGTCACCTACCAACTTTCACTGAAGGTAGTAAGAGAAAATATCATATCACCGACGTTCACTGAAGGTGAACTACTAACATTCACTGAAGGTAGCAAAAAGATAACAATCACCAACGTTCACTGATGGTGACCTACCAACTTTCACTGAAGGTAGAAGAAAAGAAATATCATAGCACCGACATTCATTGACGGTGAACTACCAACGTTCACTTAAGGTAGCAGAAAGATAACAATCACCAACGTCCACTGATGGTGACCTACCAACTTTTACTGAAGGTAGAAGGAAAGAAATATCATAGCATTGATGTTCACTGACGGTGAACTACCAATGTTCACTGAAGGTAGCAAAAAGATAACAATCACCAGCTTTCATTGATGGTGACCTACCTACTTTCACTAAAGGTAGTAAGAGAAAATATCATAGCACCGACGTTCACTGACGGTGAACTACCAACATTCACTGAAGGTAGCATAAAGATAACAAGTTTTTCCCAAAATTATGGCATTTCACCTAGAACGGGTCTCAACTTCTTCTTTAACCAAGGCACTCCGTCCGGAAAGGGTAATATATTAGCTGTCTCAAGTAAAGAGGCTACCACTTTTTAAGATTTCACAACAAATTGTCTCTGTGATATTGAAAGACTTGCCATCCACTGAAGTAATTTGACAATGAACTGCAAACTATCCACTCATAAAGAAGATAGAAAAAAAGTAACGTCGACATTTAAGGGGAAGTATAAGTTGGTCAAATAAAGAGACTTGATACTTGCTGTTTATAGGAAGGATTGTAAAAATGACTTTTTGGGGAAAGAAATATAATTTCCTAGGGGATGAATCATGACTTTCTGGGGAATGAATCATGACTTCTTGGGGAAAGAAATATGACTTCCTGGGTAATAAATCACGGCTTCTCGGGGAAATGCCAATATATTCCTGCTGAGGAGATAAAGTATTCTCATGCAAAATAAATGCACATTCTCAAACTAAAGCTTGAAGCTTGCAGATATCCAAAGTAATAATATTGCTGGGAAACAAAGATTCAAACCAGAAATAAACTGGAGTAAAACAGTCAACCAAAATACATCCTTTGAGAAATAAACTCAAGAGGGAAACCCAATCTATCCAGACAAAGAGCTGTACAGGAAGGCTAAAGCAAAAATCTACCACGAGGGATAACTCAGTGGGAAATTGAAAGAATATACACTTTCTACTTAAGGTTGACACTCTATTGGAGAGAGGACAACACAACTCTACAAAACAGGGTAATATGTTAACAAAATATTAACGAATGTTAATGAGCAATGATTTGCTAAAATTAATTATGCATGATGTGTGTATGAATGTATGAGTGTTATCGTGTATATGCTGATAAAACAGACATATGACATTGGGAGTAACCAGGCAAAACCCACTCGGGCACCATCATTACTCGGCTAAATCACATCCAAGATGAACATTCCATAAGAAAATAAGCACCAAACGAGGAAACAGAATCCTATTTCGCAGCTTAACTTCACTGGGAAGAAACACAATCCAAAATTAAACAAAGCATAGCGACAAATCAATACAAATACAGGGATATAATATCCTTCTCCAGGCTTCACCGGGGAAAATCACTCAGACTTCAATGTGGAAACAAATGTTTCACGGTCCATACTCCTACTAGGGATTGCAATACTGAAACCAATAAGGCAGATGAAAACCATATCGGCAAAACATCAACTGAGGATTTCATACTAACTTCATTGGGGAAATATCATACAAACTTCACTAGGGGAGATAGTGCCTCATCATCGAGATACCAACTGGAGACCTCGTGCTGATTCATTGGGGAGGTCAACACCATATTGAAGAGAGGAAACCAAGATACGTTCTTCATTGGGGAAACCAGAGATACGTTCTTCAATATTGAGAGTAATTATTGCACCAACTTCTCTGGGGAAAAAGTATGAAACCTCATGGGGACAAGAACTTGGAGAGTTAAGAAGTCAAGCATTATAGCAAGAAATCAATCTTATGGGGATTTTAAATCGAACCCAACACTTGGCGGGCGAAAACCCAAAAAGTTGATAACCATTTCAACACTTCTTAAATAGAACAATGCCCTTGCCTGATTATCGAGCAATCAAACAAAATGCAAGTACTGCTGAAAGGGAGATGCTTCGCAAATGAGTCCAACTCAACATGCATGGGGAGAAAAGACTTTTATCAAATAGCGAAGCCTTCACTGGGGAATCTTGGATTGAGTCTTCATATCATGAAAACTTATTCCAATAAAAGATGCCCTGGGATAGCCGTCCTGGGGAATCAAGAAGTCAACATTATAGGAAAAGGTCAAACTCCTAGGGATTTTAAATCAATCCCATCACTTGGTGGGTGAAAACCCAGAGGGTTGACAACTGTCTCCACACTTCTTAGAAAATATACTGCCCCGGTCCAGTTGCCTGGGAAATAAATACCAACAATAATGCCAATACTGCAGAAAGAGCGACATTTTGCAAATAGTTCCATCTCAGCATACCAAGGGAACAAGACCTTTCGTCATATGAGGGAAAACTTTGCTGGGGAATCTGGGATAGAGGCCTCAGACCATGCAAAATCAAAGAAGATGAACCAAGACTTGACTGGGGACAATGGGATCACGAACCCGATACTGCACCTTACGCCAATTGGTATCATCTTTAATATACAAAAATCACGCGCATACCAGCAAAAACGACCTGAGAAAACCTTCCCGGGGGAAACAAAACTTCCCAAAATTACTGGAGTTCGTCCATTCCTGGGATCACCACTTTTATTTTCCTCTTTTTGAAAAATAATTTTGTTATTTAATCTTTTTGCTTTGAAGATTATTATCAATAATAAATGGAGTCTTTGTAAGCTGAATAAAAATAAGAAATACAAAGAATTGGGTAAAAGCTCAATTTGTATTGATAGAATGGTAGTCTGCGAATGGCGAGACTCCACAAATGATTACAAAGTTCGGAAAATGGTAATATACAATGGAAAAAGATACATTGAGATACAATGACCACTATTCCCTCTAACAACTTTGAAATTCTGAGCAACAACTTCCGTTGAAGTATTGTGAGGATCCAAGAAGATTGTTGCTTCAATGATCAAGTCTTGTGTGATGTAGTTACTTGCCAAGAAAGTCCCTAACTTTTGCCTAAGCTGCCCTTGCAGGTTTTCAACTTAGGAAATTTTATTCTGTTTATGTTTCTAATTTTTGCTTAGACCGCCCTTTTGGGTTTTCAGCCTACCGAGACGCTCCTTTTTTCCTGAGCCGCCCTCTCGAGTTTTCAACTTAGCGAGTTGTTCTTTTATTTCTTTAGGAGAAGTATTTCTTGACTGCATCGCCATTCATGGAACGTGGGAACTCCTCGCCATCCATAGTTTTAATAATTAATGCACCACCAGAGAAGGCTTTCTTGACAACATATGGGCCTTCAAAATTGGGAGTCCACTTGCCCCTAGAATCAGCGTTAAAAGACACGATCTTTCTGAGCACGAGGTCGCCTTCTATGAATTCACGAGGTTTGACCTTCTTATCAAAATATTTCTTCATTCTCTTTTGATATAACTGCCCATGACACAAAGCCGTCATTCTCTTCTCTTCAATCAAATTCAATTGGTCAAACTTGTTCTGGACCCATTCAGCCTATGACAACATGGTTTCCATTATCACACACAAAGAGAGAATCCCAACCTCGATTGGGAGAACTGCTTCTATTCCATACACAAGGGAGAACAGGGTTGCTCCTGTTGATATGCAGACAGATGTATGATACCCATGTAAAGCAAAAGGGAGCATTTCATGCAAATCTTTATAAGTAACAACCATCTTCTGGATGATCTTCTTGATATTTTTATTAGCAGCTTCAACAGTCCCATTCATCTTCGGCCTGTATGGAGATGAATTGTGATGGACAATCTTGAATTCTTCACAAAGTTCTATCATCATCTTGTTGTTCATATTCGATCCATTGTCGATGATGATTCTGCTCGGCACACCATACCGACATATGAGATTATTCTTAATGAAGTGTACTACCACTTGTTTAGTAACATTAGCATATGAAGCAACTTCCACCCATTTGGTGAAGTAATCAATTGCTACTAATATAAAACAGTGTCCATTCGAAGCTTTGGGTTCTATCATTCCAATCATGTCGATACCCCACATAGAGAAAGGCCACGAGGAAGAAATAACATTGAGAAGTGTCGGTTGTACATGAATTTTGTCCGTATAAATCTGGCATTTATGGAACTTCTTTGCAAATTTGTAACAGTCAGATTCCATTGTTAGCCAATAGTAACCTTCCCATAACATCTTTTTAGCCATCAAATGTCCATTGGCATGAGTGCCAAATGAACCTTCATGAATCTCATGCATCAACATGTCTGCTTCGTGTCTATCCACGCATCTGAGCAAGACCATATCATAATTTCTCTTGTACAACACATTTTCACTGAGGAAGAAACTGCCAACCAATCTTCTCAATGTCTTTCTATCTTTATTCGAAGCACCAATTGGGTATTCCCGAGTCTGGAGAAAATTCTTGATATCATAATACCAAGGTTTCTCATCTACTACCTCTTCTGTTGTAAACACATGAGCGGGCCTATCCAGTCGTCAAACTATAATTCAAGGAATATCATTCCAAGTATTCACTTGATACATAGAAGCTAGAGTTGCTAGAGCATCCGCCATTTGATTTTCGTCTCTAGGGATGTGATGGAATTCAACTTTATTAAAGAAGGGTAACAATCTTTTAACATAATCTTTGTAAGGGATCAAGTCGGGGTGACGAGTATCTCACTCTCCATTAATCTGATTTATTACCAAAGCTGAATCACCAAATACATCTAGAATTTTAATTCTGAGATCAATAGCTTCCTCGAGACCCATGATGCAAGACTCATACTCTGCCATATTATTAGTACAATCAAATGTTAACCTTGTAGTAAAAGGAATGTGTGATCCATGTGGAGTGACAATCACAGCACAAATTCCTTTACCATAAGCATTCACAACTCCATCAAATATCATGCTCCAGCGAGATTCAGGATCAGGACCTTCCTCAGGCAATGGTTTATCATAATCTTTCACTTTCAGAAACATCACATCCTCATCGGGGAAATCATACCTTACAGACTGATAATCATCAACTGGTTGGTGAGCAAGATAACATTCCAACACGGTTTTTTTAATAGATTTTTGAGTGTGGTATTCAATGTCATATTCAAATAACAGCATTTGCCAGCGGGCAATTCTCCTACTAAGAGCAGGCTTTTCAAAAATTTACTTAATTGGATCCATTTTGGACATCAACCAAGTAGTGTGATTCTACATATACTGCCGTAAACGTTTTGCTGCACATGCCAAAGCACAACACGTCTTTTCCAGCATGGAATACCGCGATTCACAATCAGTAAATGTTTTACTAAGATAATAAATGGCATACTCTTTCTTCCCTGTTTCATCTTGTTGTCTCAGAATACAGCCCATGGAATTATCTAACATTGTCAGATACATAATCAATGGTCTTCCTTCAACACGAGGGAGCAAGATAGGAGGTTCAAGCATATATCCTTTAATCCTTTCAAATTCCCTTTGGCAATCATCTTTTCACACACAACCTTGATCTTTCTTTAAAAACTTAAAGATCGGTTCACATGTTACAGTCATGTGGGAAATGAATCTGGAAATATAATTCAAACGCCCGAGGAACCCTCTGACTTGCTTTTCAGTTCTCGGTGCTGGCATTTCTTGAATTGCTTTAACTTTATCAGGGTCAACTTTAATCCCTCTTTGGATAACAATGAAACCCAATAATTTCCCTGACCAAACACCGAAGGTACATTTTTTTGGATTTAAGCGGAGACGATACTTACTTAAACACTGAAACAACTTCAACAAATCTTTTATAAGCCCTTCTTCAGTCTGGGATTTAGCAGTCATATCATCAACATATACCTCAATTTCCTTGTGCATTAGATCAGAGTCATGCTCTTACCTTTATCGTTCTTCACAGAGAACCCCAAACCAGCTCTATTCTTGTTTACGGGTGGATCAACAATCTATCCACATACTTCACTATGGCCATTACGCACAATCTGCTAAGAGTCCTTAAACGAAGCCATAGAATTCTCATTTCCTCTTATATTATCAATGGATAAAGCCTGGAACTGGGTTCCAACAACAGCTTCATCCGCCTCCACAATGCTGAAAGAGGACAAATGGGATATCAATAATGTTTGTTCTCCATTTATAATTACCACTTTTCCTTCGCGTACAAACTTCAACTTCTGGTGTAAAGTCGAAGTGACAGCCCCTGCCTCATGTATCCACGACCATCCCAACAAGCAGTTATAAGCGGGTACAATATCCATGATCTGGAAAGTAATCTGAAACAAATGTGGGCCTATATGAACAGGGAAGTCCACTTCACCAATAACAGATTTCCTTGATCCATCAAACGCTTTCACAATAATGCCACTTGGGCGCATGGGCATTCCTTGATATTTCAACTTCATAAGCGTGCTCCCCGGTATAACGTTCAATGCAGATCCATTATCAATCAGCACATTGGATAATGAATCATTCTTGTAGTTCATAGAGATGTGGAGGGTCAGATTATGATTTCTTCCTTCATCGGGCAGTTCATCATCGCAAAAACTCAGGTTATTACATGATGTAATGTTCCCTACTACACTGCTGAATTGGTCTACAGGCATATCGCTTTCCACGAAATATTGGTCCAATACCCTCATTAAAGATTCTCTGTGAGCAAGGGAGTTCATCAATAAAGCCAAGATAAATATTTTTGAAGGATTCTACAGTAACTAACCCACAACTCTGTAGTCGCTCATCTTGATTATTTTCAAAATTTCATCCACCTCTTTTTCTAGCGTAGCTCCACTAGATTCACCCACTGCATTCTTGGGTTCAACATTTTCAACAACTTTATTTCCAGTACTAACATCTCCACGAACAACTGGCGCAAATACACGGTCGTTGCGGGTGACTTTGTTAGTCTCAGCAATATTTCCAACATTAGGCATTGCCTGGATGGGAACTTCCACACCATCCTCTAAGATTGTAGCATTATATTTGTAGGGTACATCTTTATCCGACTTGTAGGGGATAAGACCTGACAAACTAATCACCAATGGAGTAATAGCTGGCTTGCTATGATATTCAACTTCAAAATAGGTAGGTTCACCAAAACAAGGCACAATAACATTTACTCCGTCTTCAACACATTGATTCATTATCGAGTCATCTCTGGAAAACATATCTTCATATGAGGAGAAGAACTCATCCGCAGAGGCATACTCATCATCCGACTCCTCTTCGGACAAACAAACCTCAATCTCATTAACCTCATGGTAATCATCCCTTTGGCCTGTAACCTTGATAGTTCCATTATCCAATAACAACTGAATACCTTTCCTCACAACTGAACATCCTCAAGAGTCCCGGCAACAAATTCAGCAAGATCCATATTGATGTTCTACCTGACCAGCCATGTGGCAGAAAGTAGCATGCAATTGTACAAGATTCTCATTCATATGTTCCACATCAAAGATTCTGAACTCTCCAGGACATCCAGAAACCATGTTTACTTCCTCTTCATACGCTGCCCTAGGCCCGATTATGTGGATGAGGCCCTCATCCATCATCTCCTGCAAATCAACCATTATCTTGTCACAACCTTGTATATCCATACTGCAAATAGCACAACCGGCATGGGCATGCGTATAGTAGCTAAATTCATAGAGGTCTTCATGCATTTTTACCAAATCTCCTCTAACCAAATTAATATAAAAAATTTGGAAGTCGCCTGGAAAATCGGCCACCATGTTCACAACATTTTCTCCTCCATGCTTTGGCAGAGGATTATCTTTCACATTAGGGCCCACATCCTTGAAAGACAAGATACCATACTTCACCAATTTTTGTACTTCAGTTTTCAAAGGATAGCAGTTCTCAACATTGTGCCCTGGTGCTCCCTGATGAAAAGCACATGTTTAGTATGCCTTGTAATACCAAGGCAATGATGATGGTACACCGAGAGGTGGTCTGGTCTGAACTAACTTCTTCTGAATTAACGCTGGGAGTAATTCTGTATAGCTCATAGGGATAGGGTCATAACTCTCCCTTCTCTGATTATACCCTTGATTCCCCTGATGGGATGGTCTCTGATAAGCAATGATGGTTGGAGCTACACCAAAAACTGGAGTTACTGGTGCGACTTGTTGATGACGCTGATAATTTCTTCTAGGAGGATTAAACCTCCTTTCTTGCATAACAATATTTGTATCTCCTTCCTTCTATTTGGTAAACCCATAGGATGGATTCTTCGTACTTTCGGATCTTTCACTTTTTGTTAAACGATCCTCTCTTACAGCCTCTTCTAAGCGGATACCCATGCCCACCATTTCAGTAAAGTCACTTGGCGCACTCGCTACCATCCTCTCATAGTAAAAAGCACCCAGAGTCTTTAGGAAAATCTTAGTCATCTCCTTTTCTTGCATGGGAGGAATCACTTGGGCGGCTACCTCACGCCATCTTTGTGAATATTCTTTGAATGATTCCCTATCTTTCTGGACCATGGCCCAGAGTTGATCACGGTCAGACGCCATGTCCATGTTGTATTTGTATTGTCTGATAAATGCTTCTCCCAAGTTATTGAAAGTATGAATATTGACGTTGTCCAAACTCATGTACCACTTCAACGCAGCACCAGTCAAATTGTCCTGAAAATTGTGAATCAACAAACATTGATCATCACTGTGGGTAGACATTCTTCTTACATACATCACACGATGAGCACGAGGACAAGTGTTTCCCTTGTACTTCTAAAATTTAGGGACTTTAAACTTCACAAGTATCTTGACATTTGGGACCAAGCATAAATCATTCACATTCTGCCCGAACAATTCCTTTCCCCTGAGGGCCTTCATATCCCTCTGTATCTTGTCAAACTGATCTTGAAAATCATCCATTCGATCATAGATACCCAAGCTTTCACTTGGTGGAGGAAAAGGATGATACATATAATCATTATAAAACGGGACCATATTCATCGAAGGAGGTGCAGCAGGAGTAACATGCACCATAGGAGGTGTAGGAGTAACAGTAGTCTAAATAACTGGAGTAACTTGAGGATCAATATTGAAACCTTCAGGCACAAAGTTTTCTGGCATTCCCCATGGATAATCTTGAGGCATGCGATTCTGAACAACAGTTGGAGTAGCAGACACATGAATAGTCAGAGCTTCAGTAGTAATCCTTGTTTGTTGAGGCTGAACACTCGGTGGCTGATTCTGAGCAGCCACCAGAGATTCCATCAGATCAGTAAGATTGGCCATGCCGGCCTTAAGAGCAGAAAATTCCTCGTTCAGCTCGCGATTCTCTTGTTCTAAGTTGTCCATCTTCCTTCTTAAATTAGCTCGATTATTGTAGTGGTAAGACAACTTGCTGAACGAAGTAAAGAAGCTTGGTAAGACACCTGGATATGCATAAAAAAATGCAAGAAATATGTGCAATATGATGCATGATATGCAATGCACATGATTTATTTTATTATTAATATTTCAAGGGACTTAAAGATTTATAGACGCATTGCAAATATCAAAGTAATAACACATTTGAAATAATGAAAATTTTTATTATAATAACTTCAAAATGGATTACAAAATTCAATAATCTCAAGTACAAGATGAAAATAAAGTCTAAAACCCTAAGAAGTGAAGCTAATGGAGATCACTCTATACGTTGGCGCTTCCTTGTAAGCCTGGAAATCTGACCCTTAACCTATTGTTTTCTTCCACATATCTGGTGGCAACCTCCTTCCAATCACCTGAATCAGGAAGTAAGCAAATAGCATCTGACTGAGGCTTAGGATAAAATAAAACCCCTTTCCTCTCCATCATATCTACAGCCAGACTCTCAAGAATCTCAATCAAGTCGTCTTTTTCCTTCGAGTATGCTTTATAGGAAAACTCTAAAGTTTGGCACTTATTCTTCCAAGCATCCTTTTCCTGTTGCATCCTGACCAAAGAAAGTTGTAGCTCTTCCACATCATCCAATAGGGGAGGAGTGGTCTTCACAAAAAAATCAGGCATAGGTGTTTCCCTGGAATACGACATCTTCAACTAAATAGCTCTCGTTTGAACCCACTGAAGATAAGGCTCCAAAGAAACAACCCCCTTAGGTCCCAAGTATTTCCTACTCTTCCTATTAATGTGACGCCAGGCCTTCGCAATCTGCTCCCTAGATTCCTTATGGTATTGTCCCTCCTTCAGGAAGAAACTACTCAAATGAATACTGTGATACGGTGGGAGAACTGACTTGAGGTTTTGCGTTTTGTGTTTGCAAATGTTTCGGTTTAGCAAGAGTCGCCACCGACTTTTTATTTTATCCTAAGGAAAGGTCAAAAAGCACAGGAAAGACCTTTGAGATGTTTTCTTGGGTTCGAGGAGTAGATTATGAAAAGGGAAGGTGCAAGCACCCTTTTCATCCATGGTTATCCATGGGCTCTTAGTTACTATCACTTGCTTTTGCTTTTCAATTGTTTAAAATGGTGCTTTGTGTGTGGTTTTGGAAGATGTTTTGAAAAGAGGCCATCGTTGTGGAAACCTTTGTAATGATTCTTGTTTGAATGTATACAAAGGTGTTTTTGTCTTTTGAAAAGATGTTTCAATGTTTGAAAGTTTAATTTGGGAAATGTTTTGAAATTTTGTTGTGAGGTGTGTTTTGAAAATAACAAGGATGTTTTGCAAGTTTTGATCAAGTAACTAAGAGCTATCTACCCTATTTTACTCAAAGATATTTCCTATATGTTTTTAACCCTTTTGACAGTGTTGTTTTACCATTGCATTTGGTAAACAACCTTGTATTAGGATATTAAACGGGACAGGCGTGGGTCATCGTATAGACCATGATAGCAATTGTGTTAAGTATTTTTAGCAAATTTTTGAGGGACTATATCATTTTTTGTATAGGCAACCAAGATAGCGTCATCGAGGGGCTATGATCTTTTGTTTTTCTTTTGTTTTGCCAAAGTACTCAACATGCATAACATGGCCCATTTTTAAGGCAACAAGTGAATGAAACCCTAGGGGTGCAAGTGTGCATTTTGTATTGACTTTCATGCATTTTTATCTTTGTATTAGGTTAAGCTATTTGTTAATTTTGGATTTTTGCATACAAACCCTAATCTCTAATCATGGCATAATTGAAAGCGTAAATGCGTAAAATAAATCTACCACTATTACAACATGATATGGGGAGGGGGATACAATTTGGAATGGGGATTATTTGACAAGAAGTTAAAACCCTAATTTTACTATTACATCCAAATTAAATCAAATGGCATAAATAACAAATGAATAATATTTAAATAAACAAATTAAATAAATATACAAAATAATATGAATATGCAAAAAAGGTTTTATTTATTTTTATGTATGTAAAAAATATTTAATGTAAAAAGAAAGGAATAATAAAAAAGGATTATTATTTTTTTAATTAAGGATAAACCCTAATTTTCTTTTAAGAATACAAATATATTAAATATACTATTTGTATACAATAAAATAAAATAGTGTATATACAAAAAATAAAATATATTTAGAAAAAGTATTATTTGAGTATAAATAATAATCAAAATAAAAGTATAATATTTTTATGTTTTTATTCTAAAGTATCTAATAAAATAAAAGTATGTATATATATATATATATATATATATATATATATTAATTATATTAAATATGTACAATAAAATAAAAAATATATACAAAACAAAAATATATTTAAAACAATATTTTTTTTAGTGTAAATAAAATAAAGAATAAAAATAAAAGTATAATGATTATCATATATTTATTTTCAAGTTTTCAATAAATAAAGTATATACTAATTAAATTGTTTTTTATGTTAGAAAAAATAAAAAATAAAATACAAAATAAAATGTGAAAATTTATAAAAATATTTTTGGGTATTTTTTTGATATTTGGAAATAATAAAATAAAATCATAAATGAAAATAAAATACAAAAATATAAAATATAAAGAATTGGGCCAGGGGGTGCATTCAGTAAAAGGGGGGTGTTAAAAACAAAAGAAGCAAAGCCCAGCCCAAGCCAGACTTCATCTTCAACCTCTGTCTTCAAATTTTCGCGCGCCATGTAGAAACACGAACAACCTGCATACGTGCTCTAATGCAAAA
The DNA here is from genome assembly GCA_948472305.1 of Vicia faba. Classification (NCBI taxonomy): domain Eukaryota; kingdom Viridiplantae; phylum Streptophyta; class Magnoliopsida; order Fabales; family Fabaceae; genus Vicia; species Vicia faba. Next base: position 467,930,225 of record OX451736.1, read on the forward strand.
ACACATAATATCAAAGTTATAGAGCTTTCCAAGACGAATTTAACCATATAAAAAACTTGTCTTAACTCTCAAAGACCAGAGAGAATTTCTCTGACCCTAAATCTTAACCTATTTTTTTCAGGATGTTCATGGACCAAATTCTCTTAGCATGCTTAATTAAAATGAAAACTGAGCACATGTACAACTTCATGGCTATGAATACTACATTTATTATTCACAAACCTAAGTCTAAATGTTTCTAAATAGAGAGATAGGAAGTTGATAAAAACCTGTTTCAGCTGACTTCGTGTATGGCAATGTGAAGCTTTTCAACAAGGCGTGAGATGTTTGGGAGCTTGCTTGAACTTCCCCTGACCTAATCCTATGTCTAGCTTGCCTTGAATGTGCTTGAACAAGCCTACAAAACTCAACCTGCACAAGCTGAAATAAAAAATGGCAAACCCTGTAAATGGAGTTACAGTTGGTGTTTAAGGGTTGGGATAACTTGGATATGTTGTGTGGAATGTGTTTGAACCAGTTTGAGACAAAACACACAAGGGATTTGAGTTATGGCAATTAAACTGCAGGGAGTGCCCTGTTTTGCCAATGGAAGGTGATTTTGCACTATGGGAGGTTTGAGGCCTCAAAGGGTCGTGTTTCTGGTTCAAGAGGATGTGAGAAAGTTATTCCAAATGTTTGCACAAGTTGGTTTTCACAGATGTTCAAGTTCTAGTGTATTGGAAATGTTTCTTGTCTTTTAATCCAAAATGAACAATGATGTAATACAAGCCTCTACAGGCCATCTATCAGCCTTCCTCTTGTGATCTTGGCCCCTCAAGTTGGTGGATATGCTTTGCTTTTACCATTTAGGGATTAATCTTGTGTGCAATGCTCTAATGACCAAAACAAAAACTTAGACGAATGGATTTGCATTAAATTATTGAGTGTGAACTGGTTTTGAGACCTGTAATCTAGTGCAAAGCAAGCTCATTTGAATTTGCAACTTGTATCAATATGAACATGCCATGGATGAAAAGTGAGTTTTTGCCAACTTCAAGCCTTCGATTCTCCCTAACCACAAATGATTTTAGAGAGTTCTTTGACATTTTTGAAAGCTTGCAACATGCTCTACATTCCATATTTGAAATGCAATTTGAGATTCCAAGTGGAACTATGTGAAAAATGGCCATGAAGATAGGTCAAAAGCCTGCCTAAACTAGGGCAAAATTTCACTAAGTTAAAAGTTTTAGGGACCCTTGTTCCAAAAATCATAACTTGAGATCCAAGCTTCTTTTGGGAAAACTTTGTGAATCAAAGTTGTAGACTTTGTGGAGGAATACAACTTTCATGTTGTATGTTTTGTTTGAATCCAATTGCATCATGGTCAAAATGTTGGGCAAAGTTAGGAAAAATTAAGAAAATTTCGTAACTTAGAAAAATTCTAAGTTATGAAATTTTCCAACTTTAAACCCTAATTTGCAAAATTGGGTTTCTTGATGAACAAGTTTCAAGTTTTGACACATCTTGATGAAAAATGACCCTTGGCACTTGATTTTGACCAAAAAGTCAAAGTTTGACTTTTCAGTGTACAGTCAAATTTGATCAATTGACTGAAAAATTCATCTGTCAATCTAATGCAATTGATATCTTTTGAGCTTTATGAATATGTCAAGATAATGCCATTGAGTCCTTGAATCCATGCTTGAGCCCAATTTGCCATTGGCTAGGTCAAAAATCAGAAATTGCCTTTGTGTAGTCAAAACCCTAAAAATGACCATTTTGCCCTTTTGATGATCTTATCAAATTTCTTGAGGAGTTGTGGTCCAAAATTGATCAAATGGTTCATATGAGTCTATAATGTTGATGTGGGTCAAAAATCACGAGGTTTGACTGTAAATTGGCCACAGTTGACTTTTTCCCCAATATAGTTGATTTCTAGGTCAACTGTCCAATTGACTGGGCAAAAATTTGATTCAAAGCTTGAAACTTGGTATGGACAAACTTATGAGTCCAATATGAAGTATGAAAGTCACCTTGAGTATTTAAAGTCCAAAAATCTCTGTGCAGACCCAAACCCTAATTTACGTCATCAGTGCAAGGAGATGTCTTGAGCAGTGCAAAACCCTAATCCTGTCTAGAGTTCAAGGAGCCTTGTGAGGGGAAATCTTGATAAAATAAGAGGGAAAATTTTGGGGTACAACATCTGCCCCTGTTCAATCTTCTTGAACCTGAAGAGTTAGATTGGCGAGTTTGCCTTTCGTGACTCAAAGGTAAAAGAGGATTGGACACTAGAGTGCCCGTAAATTTGCACTCGTAAAAAATGTAGCTGAGGGAATAGGCTTAAATATGCCATTTCGAGATGGTAGAATCTTGCTGGAGATGGGATTAAATATGCCATCCAAGACTTGTTTATTGAGAATTACGAGAGTGAATGTCAGAATGGTATCCGTATCTGGAACGTATCTGAGTTGTATATGGAGATTGGATCTGTATGAGCAAAGGAATGGTGACCGTGTCTGGAGCGTATCCAAGCTGTAACTATATTTGATTCTTGAATGACTATCAGAATGACTGCCGTGTCTGGAGTGTATCTGTGTTGTATCTGAAATCTGAAATCTGAATAAGAAACAGAAAGACATCCGTGTCTGGAGTATCTCTGGGCTAGGGAATAGGTTTGAATGAGTGACATAATGGCAACCGTGTCTGGAGCGTATCTGGACTGTATCAGAAGTTGAGATCTGTATGAGTAGCAGAATGACTTCCGTGTTGGGAGTGTATTCATACTGTAACTGGGATCTAGACAAGTGACTGAATGACTTCCGTGTCTGGAGTGTATCTGAACCTGAGGTTTATAGTTGAATCTGAATGAGAAATAGAATGGATTCCGCGTCTGGAGCGTATCTAGTCTGTATCTGATAGTTGAAGTCTGAATGAGTGACAGAATGGCATCCGTGTCTAGAGCGTATCTGGACTGTATCTTGACTTAAAGTCTGAATGAGTGACAGAATAGCATCCGTGTCTGGAGCGTATTTGGACTGTATCTTGACTTGAAATTCTGAATGAGTAATAGAATGACCTCTGTGTATGGGGTGTATCCATACTGTATATGAGACTTTTGAATATTTGTTAAACATAGCTTTTAATCTTATCCTGAAAATGGTAAAATGTTAGCTGAAAACACAAAGTTATGTTGCATGAAATGTATGATGCAACAAATGGCGGATAAGGAAAACTTTGACGATCTCTACTGTGGAGTTAAAACCTGGGAGGCTTCAACTGGAGAAATGAGAACAAAAATCTTTGTTCTGTTGGGAAATAACTCTGTGGGGAGAATGTTTATCCTGTTGGAGAGTTTTCAAAAGCTTGGGTTGTATGCCAATCTACTGAGGATTTATGGAAGAAATTGGATGGTATTCCATCGGGGTTTAAGATTTGAAGTTTTGGACTCCGTTGGGGAAGAAAGTTATATCTTTGCTGAGGGTTTGTAGTTCAAAGTTTTCTGGCTCCGCTGGGGATTGGGAGTTTGGAAACTTAGTTCTGATGGCGATATGTATTTAACTCCGCTGGGATATGTATTTAACTCCGTTGGGGATATGTATTAGATCTATTGAGGTTCTGAAAGACATACTGGGGGGGATTTCCTCTGGAATAGCACAAAGACGTCTTCCTATACTTTCAACCTATCAGTAATTATTCTTTCTCACTCTGTTTTATTTGTAAGCAGTGATTATATTCAAATGCATATGCTCATTCAATAAATCATTAGACGTTTTCAAATAAAACACAAGTGTAAAAAGAAAGAAAAGGCAAACAAATTTATGCACTTTGAAGTATCTTTATATTAACTTTGTGTAAGTATGTTTGTACAAAGGAGACATACATCCTAGTAAGAGAATGTTGTCATAAAAATGAGAAAAATTTATACAAAGAAAGATGGCTATGTGTAACAATTTCATGGGGTTCCCATTCTGCTATAGCCTTCACAACTCTGAGTATCTTGTCCATTCGTTGCTTCGTCCGTAAATGATTGGATTGATCAGAAGCTTGGAGCTTGTCCGTGAAGAGATTGTCCTTAAAGTGATCCGACGAGACATAGTCATACGCTTTAATTCCCTAACTTTTTCCTGGATCGCCCTTTCGGGTTTTCGATGCACCGGGAAACCCTTTTTTGCCCAAGTCGCCCTTTCGGGTTTTCAACTTGCCGGGTGTACAAATTTTTTTATTTATCCCTAATTTTTGCCTGAACCGCCCTTTCGGGTTTTCGATTCACCGGGATGCCCATTTTTGCCTAAGTTGCCCTTTCGGGTTTTCAACTTGTCGGTCGTTTATGCGTAGTATCTTTTGACTATATCTGCCTTCGCAGGGTGTGGCAGGTCATCGCCGTCTATGGTGGTCAAGATCATTGCCCCACCAGAAAAGATGTTTTTGATCACAAATGGTCCTTCGTAAGTAGGAGTCCATTTTCCCCTGGGATCACTTTGCGGCAAGATGATCCGCTTGATTACAAGATCCCCGACTTGATATGCTTGCCTCTTGACTTTCTTGTTGAAGGCCTTGATCATACGTTTCTGATACGCCTGACCATGGCAAATAACAGTAAGTCGCTTCTCGTCAATCAAGTTAAGTTGATCAAGCCGAGTCTGAATCCAATCGTATTCACTCAAACCAGCATCCTTCATGATTCTCAAGGAGGGAATCTGAACTTCGATAGGTAAAACAGCTTCCATGCCGTATACCATAGAAAAAGGGGTTGCCCCAATTGAAGTGCATGCCGTGGTACGATACCCGTGTAGAGAAAATGGTAACATCTCATGCCAGTCTTTATAGGTGACTGTCATCTTTTGTATGATCTTTTTGATATTTTTGTTCGCAGCTTCGACAACACCGTTCATCTTAGGCCGATAGGGAGATGAATTGTGATGTTGAATCTTGAACTGCTCGCACAGAGTGGTGATCACAGTATTTTTCAAATTTGTACCATTGTCCGTAATGATCCTGTCGGGGATACCATACCGGCATATGAGGTTCTGCTTGATGAAGCGGGAAACCACATTCTTTGTAACGGAGGCGAAGGAAGCTACTTCGACCCACTTGGTAAAGTAATCAATGGCCACCAGGATGAAACGGTGTCCATTGGATGCTGTAAGCTTGATCTCTCCAATCATGTCGATTCCCCACATCGTGAATGGCCAAGGAGCTGTTAAGACATTGAGAGGAATTGGGGGAATATGTACCTTGTCAGCATAGATTTGGCATTTGTGACAAGTACGAGAATGTTGATGACAATCAGCTTCCATGGTAGACCAGTAGTAGCCTGCCCGTAGAATCTTCTTAGCCATCGTATGACCGCTCGAGTGGGTGCCAAAGGTGCCATTGTGCAGTTCAACCATGATCTTCTCAGCTTCAATCTTGTCCACACAACAGAGTAGGACACAATCAAGATTGCGCTTGTATAGGATACCATTGCTCAGAAAGAACTTGGCCGCGAATCTCCTTAAGAACTTTTTGTCGTTGACTGAAGCTCCTTCAGGGTATTCTTGTGCTTCGAGATACCTTTTGACGTCATGAAACCAAGGTCGGTCCACCACTTCTTTGGTATTAATCTCGTGACAATGTGCAGGTCCGTCCATTCGTTCAATGGTGATTTGAGGTGCCTCATTATCCCAATTAAGTTTAAACATGGATGACATTGTAGCTAATGCATCCGCCAACTGATTCTCTTCTCGCGGGAAGTGCTCGAAGGTGATCTGCTCGAAATGTGGTAACAAGTCAAGACACGTTCTTTGTAAGGGATGAGGTTAGGGTCCTTAGTATCCCACTCTCCTTTGATTTGACTGATAACCAAAGCTGAGTCCCCAAATACAACCAGAGATTTGATTCCCAAGTCAATGGCAGCCTTGAGACCAAAGATACAAGCTTCATACTCGGCCATGTTGTTGGTGCAGCTGAAGCAGAGTCTAGTGAAAGGTGTATGGCATCCTTTTGGAGAGATAAGTACTGCTCTGATACCGTTGCCAAGTGCATTTGAATCACCATTAAAGTACAGGGTCCATCGGGATCCTTGTTCAGGTCCGTCATACGGTCCGTTACCTTTAATGTTGTCCAATGTCATAATATCCTCGTCAGGGAAGTCGAACCTCATAGATTGGTAATCTTCGACGGCTTGATGAGCTAGATGGTCAGCTAGTACACTCCCCTTTATAGATTTTTGGGTTGTGTACTGGATATCATACTCAGTCAAGATCATCTGCCATCTAGCAATCCTTTCGGATAAAGCAGGCTTCTCGAAGATGTACTTGATCAGATCCATTTTGGAAATCAGCAAAGTGGTATGTGTCAACATATACTTCCTTAACCGGCGAGCAGCCCATACCAAAGCGCAACAAGTTTTCTCGAGCAGTGAGTAGCGAGTCTCACAGTCGGTAAACTTTTTGCTAAGGTAATAAATGGCATGCTCTTTTCGGCCAGACTCATCATGTTGGCCCAGTACGCACTCCATTGAGTTATCCAAAACAGTCAGATACATGATTAACGGCCTTCCTTCGACGGGTGGCATCAAGGTAGGAGGTTTCAGCAAATACTCCTTGATCTTATCGAAAGCAGTTTGACAGTCATCATTCCATTCAACCACCTGATCTTTCTTCAACAGTTTGAAGATTGGCTCACAGGTAGATGTTAGGTGAGAGATGAACCTTGCAATGTTGTTTAGGCGTCCCAAGAAACCTCTGACCTCCTTCTCAGTGCGAGGGGCATGCATTTCTTGTATAGCTTTGACTTTGACAGGATCAACCTCGATGCCTTTATTACTGACGATGAATCCCAAAAGCTTACCGGACCTGACTCCGAAAGTTCACTTGCTAGGGTTCAGTCTGAGCTTGTATTCCTTTAACCTGACAAACAACTTTTGCAGATGGTCGAGGTGTTCTTCTTCTGTTTGTGAACGGGCTATCATGTCGTCTACGTAGACTTCGATCTCATGATGTATCATGTGATGAAACAAAGCCACCATGGCTCACTGATAGGTTACCCCAACATTCTTCAGTCTGAATGGCATCACTTTATAGCAGAAGGTACCCCACTGCGTAACAAAAGTAGTCTTTTCCATGTCTTTGGGGGCCATTTTGATCTGGTTGTACCTTGAAAATCCGTCCATGAAAGAGAATACCTTGTGTTGAGCTGTGTTGTCAACCAAGATGTCGATATGTGGTAGTGGAAAATCATCTTTAGGGCTAACCCTCTTTAAGTCTCTGTAGTCCATACACATTCTGACTTTGCCGTCCTTCTTAGGCATGGGCACAATGTTATCAACCCATTATGGATAGGAAGTAACAGCAAGAAAGCTAGCATTGAACTGTTTCATCACTTCAGCTTTGATCTTTTCAGACATATCGGGCCTCATTCGGCGGACTTTCTGCTTGATTGGTGGACAATCTTCTCTTGTAGGGAGACGCTGAACCACAATATCTGTATCCAGTCCCGGCATGTCTTCGTAGGGCCAGGCGAAGATCTCAACATATTTATTCAACAGCTGAACTAAACGCTTTTTGACACTTGGCTCTGGGTTGGCACCCACTTTAACCTCTTTTCTGTCTTCCCCTGTTCCCAAGTTGATAGTCTCTAACAATTCCTCGTGAGATAGAATAGCCCTTTCTTCCTGTTGCAAAAGTCTAGCCAATTCTCCAGGCACTTCACAGTCTTCATCACCTTCGTATTCGGCATGATTGACCAGATCTTCAGAGTCACTAAAGGCCATAGCAGAATTGTTACCCATGGAATCCGGAGTGGATGGGTACCTGCATTTTGTGAGTGTGTGTGTGTGTGTGTGTAAGGGATAGCCAACTTTAAACAAAATAAAATGTAAAAAGAAAGTAAATGAACACAAAAGTTTATAGATGAAAACGTCCATGATTCATTAAAAATGGAATATGAAAATGAAGAATCAAAACCCTTACAAATGGACTTATATGCCCCGGGCAAGGCATAAGGCAAAAAGTGTACGAATTATTTAAAAGTTATTACAGACCAAACCGGAAATGTTCAAAAGATAAATTACTGATTGATGAAAGTAATGGGAATGAAGTCTTTCGCCTCCCAGTTGTTGAGTTCTCCTTCAGTAGTTGGAAAGATCCAGTCTTCAAAATTGCCTTCGTCTTTATTATCTTCTAAAGCATGAACTCCATGATGAGTGATTTTCAGTGGCGGTCCTCCAGCCCGGGAGCGACGCACAGCTTTCTGACTAACAACAATGAAACCCAATCCGAACTTATCTGTCTTGTAAGGAAAATCTGGCAGTTGACCCCATACTCTACTTCCTCCTTCCTTGATTACAGCCTCCGCATCTTTAAGGGATGACATCCGGGACATAGGCTTGGTAGTGATGGGCACATCAGTCATTGTTTTGGCTACCACAACTTCAGGAGAAACCTCTTCAAAGTGTTGGAAAGGTGTTTCTATGAATTCACCATCTAACTCCACGTAGAGGAAAGACTTGAGGTGGCTTATCATATACTCCTCCTCACCATGAACTGTTATAATCTTACCCTGGACTGGGTATTTTAGCATTTGGTGTAGAGAAGAAGTGTCTGCCCAGCGTTATGGATCCATGGCCTCCCCAACAAGCATGAATATGAAGGACGGATGTCCATCACATAAAAAGTAGAGTTGAAAACTTCCGTTCCCACCTTAATTAGGATGTCCACCTCTCCGTGAACCATCCGCTTAGAACCATCGAAGGATCTAACAATGATATTACTGGGCTTTAGGGTCAAACCTTCACAGTCCAATCTATCCAATGCTTTCTTTGGTAGAACATTTAAAGATGAACCGGTATCAACCAAAACATGAGCAAGTGTAGTTCCTCTGCACTCTACCGAGACATGCAGCACATCATTATGCTTTCTTCCCTTAGACTTCAAATCGGCATCAGAGAAGCCAAGACCATTGTCGGCTGTAAGGCTGGCTACACACTCTTAAAACTGATCCGCAGAAGTTTCTTGAGGCACGTGCGTCGTCTTCAAGAATTTGATCAAGGCTTTGGCATGAGCCTCGAAGCAGAGCAATAGAGCCAGCATAGAGATTTTTGAAGGGGTTTGCCCCAGCTGTTCTACGACATCATAGTCGCTCTTCTTAATTATCTTTAAAATCTCCCCCATCTCCTTTTGGGTGGTCTCGGGGATAACCAAAGTCTGAGCCCTCGTCCTGACGGGCGCTTCTTGGATCCCCTTACCTTTATCAGCAGTAACGATAAAGGGTACAACTATGGGAGTAACAATTTCTTCAATCACTGGACTTTGCATAGATATCTTGACAGGCACAAGAGTACTTAAGGGTCCGAAGATCGCCCGTGGAGGAGCAATCTCCGGAGAAAAGATTCTTCCGCTACGAGTGATCTTACTTGTCCCCGCAATATTTCCTATGTCAGGAGTCTCTTCATCGGAATTTTCTTCAACTGATTCGATCTGTTTCACACCGTGATAGAAGATCTCTCCTCCATAATTCCACGGTATCATCTTGTTGGACTTATATAGGATAGGCCCCGGCATGGTAATCTTCAGTGGTACAAACTTTGGATCAGGTGTAATCTTAACAGGTCTTTTGCAGGTCTTGGAAAGATTATCGGAAATGGTGATTATAGCAACATCATTGATTGGAGTAACAGGAGTAACATGAGCAATGGGAGTAACAGGAGTAACAGTAGCAACAAGAGTTTTCTGAAAGAGGATCTCTTGAGTATCCATCAAGCGTTGGATGCCTGACTTCAACAGCGGACAGTCGGATTGCAAGGTTGAACAAAGGTAACAATCTTTTTCACAGCCTGGAAAAATCCCGGCTTTCAACAGATTCATCTTGATCATTGGCAACGGAGTCATTAAGTCATCAACAACGGTAACATGAAGATCTTCCATAATAGCATGGACATTATGACCATGTTTTGGCATGGGAGCGGATATCACATTAGGTTTTTCGGGGGCATCAAACTCCACCTCCTTGGCATCTATTAAATCTTGGATCTTGTTTTTAAGGGCCCAACAGTTGTTGGTGTCGTGCCCCACACTGTCCGAATGATATGCACATTTTGCATTGGAATGATAATAGGGAGAAGAGGTATTTGGGTTTTTCGGAGATTCTTTCAAGTTGGTAAGGTTTAAATTTAACAGATGAGGGAGGACCTGAGCCGGTGTCATATTGATTCGAGTGAATTGTCGTTGTGGCCTTTCTACCCTTTGCTGGTTAGCTCTGGGTTGACTGCTTCGAGGTTGATTGGCTAAAGAGTTCTGGATCATCACAGCCCCCACCGCTGGTCGGTGCTCCATTCCTCCCTGATTTCTCTGGGTATGAACAGCGGAAACTTCCTTCTTGGCTGGGAAGGTCTTCTTGATAGCAGTGGAAGCAGAGGTATCCTTCTGAATTTTACCACTCTTAATGCCAGCTTCGACCCTTTCACCTATCAGAATTAATTCAGTGAATCCTGCAGATGAGCTCCCGATCAAGTGATTAAAGAATGGACCTGACAGGGTCCCCAAAAACATGTCAACCAGCTCTCTATCCGACAATGCTGGCTGCACCCTTCCAGCCAAATCCCGCCACTTCTGCGCATACTCCTTAAATCCCTCATTAGATGCCATACCCATACTCTGTAGTTGAGTACGAGTAGGCGCTAAATTTGTGTTATATTGGTATTGTCGGTAGAAAGCAGCAGCTAAATCCTCCCAGTTATGAACATCAAATCTCTCAAGTTGATAGAACCAGTCCAATTGCGTACCCGACAAACTATCTTGAAAAAAATGGACCCACAGATCCTTATTAGAAGAGTGAGGTTGGATCTTTCTGACGTAGGACCGCAGATGCATCTTCGGACAGGACAAGCCGTCGTATTTTGCAAATGTAGGCACTTTGAACTTGGGAGGAATGACGATCCCAGCAACCAATCCTAGTTCTTCGAAATCCAGCCCAGGTACCCTTTGTACCTCCATGGCTGCCAGCCGATCCTCAAGATTCTTATACTTATCGTCCGCCGGAGGGTACTGCTGTTCAGAGTAATCTTCATCCTCTTCCTCTTCTTCTTCTCCAGCTTCAGACTCGGAGGGCATTGCAACTCCCTTTCCTTTACCAACCCCTTCGTCAGACGTCGAGGGGAAATCCAGAACTCTCCTAGCCTGATTCTCAAATCTTCTTCCCATAGTGGCCACACCAAATATTTACTTTTTCTTCTTTTCCTTTTCCTTCTCTTTCTGTAACAGTGCTTTAAGATCCTCTTGACCCTTTGCCAAGGTCATGAGGAGTTGTTGGAATTGCGAATTCTGTGCTTGCAGATCTTTGACCGTCTGCTCTATATCCATCTTGCTGAAATGAACAGCAGAAAGATAAGGAAACCTGGTGTGAAGACCTGTTTATGCATATGATGAATGATATGTTATTCATGTAATGCATTCAAGGATTCATAAATTCAAATTTGTTGCAAACAAAACGAACACACGTCATATTAATAAGAAGAAATTTGTTAGTACATAAATGCTCCATGGGAAAAATATTACAAAATTCTTAATGTAAAAAGACATTGCGCATCCTCTTTGGTGCGATGCAAGTGTTGAGATTCTGCTCTTCATGGAGTTGGCGGGTAAGTTCCAAAACCTTCTTCTCACTGGCGTAGAAGCTGGCTTCAAAAGTATTTCATTCTTCCTTGAGCTGTATCCAACTCTTTTGCAAATTTTCCAATTATGTTGGCATGTCTGGATGTAGGAGGGTGTATGGAACCTCTCCTTCCATAACAGGCTCTTTGATCACGGGGAGAATGTGAGGGTATGGAATCATAAGATTCTAGGCGTGGGTTCGTACCCACTTGAGATAAGGCTCAAGGGGGATGGAATTCTTGTGCCCCAGTGTCTTACTATCCACTTTGTTGGGCATCCTACGAGCTCGGATAAACCTTTGTCGAAGTCCTTGAGCATCATTGTCAAAGTCAAAAACCAAGTCAGGAATCAGCATGTCATGAGGGCCATCCCTCCGGGCATACCCAAATTGCCTCAGAGCTAAACAGGGGTTCTAGGTAATGCCTCCCCTAATGCCAAGTAGTGGGACATTAGGGAATTCCCCACAACGATCAATGATGATGACATTTTCTCTGGACCGAGAACACCAATGAACATCAGAATGTGTGAGGGTCATCAACTGTTGTGACCACCTTAAATCCTACTCGTTCTTCAAAACTGATTGGGGAAGGTGAGAAATAAACCACCTTGCTAGAAGAGGAGTACAACACATGAGAACACCTTTTTTCCTCATTGTTCGTGTGTAGAATGAGTGTAGGATGTCCCCAAGCAATGTAGGTACAAGATTCCGAGATATGAAAATCTTGACAGCATTCACATCTATAAGCTGATCAGGGTTTGGGAACAAGACCAACCCATAGATGAGAAGTGCTACAATCTCCTCAAAAGCTTGCAGATCTAGAGAATTCCAGCAGTCTTGTGCCTTCTCAAACAGAAACTTTGCCAAGAAACCCTTGATACCACTTCTAGTTTCCCAATGACCTTTGATATCAGATGGTTGCAAGTGTAAGGCTTGAGCAACATCTTCAGGCTTTGGTTCTCTTTCCGTACCGTTGTAGGGTAGTTGATGAAGAATAGGAATCATCAGGAGTTGAGAAAATTCCTCCAAAGTAGGTACTAGTTGGTAATCAGGAAATGTAAAGCAATGGTGTAAGGGGTCAAAGAACTGGAAGAGGACTTTCACCGTGTCTTCTTCAATGTTATAGTTGACCAAGTTGAGAAGTCTACCATGTCTTTCACTGAAGAGAGAATTCTCTGGAATCTTGGAAGTAAGCTTCTTGAGTTGAGGAGGGATTCTCACAAGGTTGACCTGAATTATTTTTCTGCGAAGAGATTCCATTACCTGCAAAACAAGAACAAAGATGAAGATCCAAACCCTTGAAATGGTTAGTGGATGCATATGATGCTTTATGATGTTCATGATGTATGCACAAGCATATGTACAAACAAGTCACACAAGATCCTAGTTTCAGGCTTGCATGGGGTTTCATAGGTAAATACCCTCTTGAAGTTAGTTGGCTCAACCTGTCCTATAAATAGTAACCGGGTTCTAAGGAGCTCAATATAACTGGATTATTTTCTGTGTTCATTGTTTCAGTTTAGCCACTTAACTGGAGACTGAAATATTCCAAGAAAATAACCCTCAATGAGTGTTGTATCGAGTATCTACCAACTTCGGACTGCACCAAAGTCGGTCATCTCACTACCCCTAAAAAGGCCAAGATGGTCAAGTAAAGGTTCTAACAGTTCATTAGTGCTTCATGACATCACTCAGCGGCCCCGTATTCTCTTTGATTGACTCAAAGGCTACCGGTACCAACAAATATGTCGCACTACTATAGCTATTGCTTCAACCATGTCGGTATACCCCGCACAGTTTCCACAACGTATTGCTATTTACCTATGAATGTTTTCCCAAAATTCGTGTGGAGGATTCAAACCCAAACAAGAGAACCAAATGTAAAGCAATCAAAGCAAACAAGATAAGCATGCAAAGGTGATCTAAACCCTAAGGTTACTCCACTTTTAGAGTTATTCCCCAGCAGAGTCGCCAGTTCTGTGATATGGTGGGAGAACTGACTTGAGGTTTTCCGTTTTGTGTTCGCAAATGTTTCGGTTTAGCAAGAGTCGTCACCGACTTTTTATTTTATCCTAAGGAAAGGTCAAAAAGCACAAGAAAGACCTTTGATATGTTTTCTTGGGTTCGGGGAGTAGATTATGAAAAGGGAAGGTGCAAGCACCCTTTTCATCCATGGTTATCCATGGGCTCTTAGTTACTTGTTTAGATCACTTGCTTTTGCTTTTCAATTGTTTGAAATGGTGCTTTGTGTGTGGTTTTGAAAGATGTTTTGAAAAGAGGCCATCGTTGTGGCAACCTTTGTAATGATTCTTGTTTGAATGTATACAAAGGTGTTTTTGTCTTTTGAAAAGATGTTTCAATGTTTGAAAGTTTGATTTGGAAAATGTTTTGAAATTGTGTTGTGAGGTGTGTTTTGAAAATAGCAAGGATGTTTTGCAAGTTTTGATCAAGTAACTAAGAGTTATCTATCCTATTTTACTCAAAGATCTTTCCTACAAGTTTTTAACCCTTTTGACAGTGTTGTTTTACCATTGCATTTGGTAAACAACCTTATATTAGGATATTAAACGGGACAGGCGCGAGTCATCGTATAGACCATGATAGCAATTGTGTTAAGTATTTTTAGCAAATTTTTGAGGGACTAGATCATTTTTTGTATAGGCAACCAAGATAGCGTCATCGAGGGGCTATGATCTTTTGTTTTGTTTTTGTTTTGCCAAAGTACTCAACATGCATAACATGGCCCATTTTTAAGGCAACAAGTGAATGAAACCCTAGGGGTGCAAGTGTGCATTGTGTATTGACTTTCATGCATTTTTATCTTTGTATTAGGTCAAGATATTTGTTAATTTTGTATTTTTGCATACAAACCCTAATCTCTAATCATGGCATAATTGAAAGCGTAAATGCGTAAAATAAATCTACCACTATTACAACATGATATGGGGAGGGGGATACAATTTGGAATGGGGATTATTTGACAAGAAATTAAAACCCTAATTTTACTATTACATCCAAATTGAATCAAATGGCATAAATAACAAATGAATAATATTAAAATAAACAAATTAAATAAATATACAAAATAATATGAATATGCAAAAAAGGTTTTATTTATTTTTATGTATGTCAAAAATATTTAATGTAAAAAGAAAGGAATAATAAAAAAAAATTATTATTTTTTTATTAAGGATGAACCCTAATTTTCTTTTAAGAATACAAATTATTAAATATACTATTTGTATACAATAAAATAAAATAGTGTATATACAAAAAATAAAATATATTTAGAAAAAGTATTATTTGAGTATAAATAATAATAAAAATAAAAGTATAATATTTTTATGTTTTTATTCTAAAGTATCTAATAAAATAAAAGTATGTATATATATTAATTATATTAAATATGTACAATAAAATAAAAAATATATACAAAACAAAAATATATTTAAAACAATTTTTTTTTGAGTGTAAATAAAATAAAGAATAAAAATAAAAGTATAATGGTTATCATATATTTATTTTCAAGTTTTCAATAAATAAAGTATATACTAATTAAATTGTTTTTTATGTTAGAAAAAATACAAAATAAAATACAAAATAAAATGTGAAAATTTATAAAAATATTTTTGGGTATTTTTTATATATTTGGAAATAATAAAATAAAATCAGAAATGAAAATAAAATATAAAAATATAAAATATCAAGAAATTGGGCCAGGGGGGTGCATTCAGTAAAAGGGGGTGTTAAAAACAAAGGAAGCAAAGCCCAGCCCAAGCCAGACTTCATCTTCAACCCCTGTCTTCAAATTTTTGCGCGCCATGTACAAACACGAACAACCTGCATACATGCTCTAATGCAAAAACACATAACATCAAAGTTGTAGAGCTTTCCAAGATGAATTCAACCATATAAAAAACTTGTCTTAACTCTCAAAGACCAGAGAGAATTTCTCTGGCCCTAAATCTTAACCTATTTTTTTCAGGTTGTTCATGGACCAAATTCTCTTAGCGTGCTTAATTAAAATGAAAACTGAGCATATGTACAGCTTCATGGCTATGAATACTAAATTTCTTATTCACAAACCTAAGTCTAAATGTTCCTAAATAGAGAGATAGGAAGTTGATAAAAACTTGTTTCAGTTGACTTTGTGTATGGCAATGTGAAGCTTTTCAACAAGGCCTAAGATGTTTGGGAGCTTGCTTGAACTTCCCCTGACCTTCTCCAATGTCTAGCTTGCCTTGAATGTGCTTGAACAAGCCTACAGAACTCAACCTGCACAAGTTGAAATCAAAAATGGAAAACCTTGTAAATGGAGTTACAGTTGGTGTTTAAGGGTTGGGATAGCTTGGATATTTTATGTGGAATGTGTTTGAACCAGTTGAGACAAAACGCACGAGGGATTTGAGTTGTGGCAATCAAACTGCAGGGAGTGCCCTGTTTTGCCAATGGAAGGTGATTTTGCACTACGGGAGGTTTGAGGTCTCAAAGGGTCGTGTTTATGGTTCAAGGGGGGATGAGAAAGTTGTTCCAAATGTTTTCACAAGTTGGTTTTCACAGATGTTCAAGTTCTAGTGTATTTGACATGTTTCTTTTCTTTTAAGCCAAAATGAACAATGATGTAATACAAGCTTCTACAGGCCATCTATCAGCCTGCCTCTTGTGATCTTGGCCCCTCAAGTTGGTGGATATGCTTTGCTTTTACCATTTAGGGATTAATCTTGGATTTGAATTAAATTATTGAGTGTGAACTGGTTTTGAGACCTGTAATCTAGTGCAAAGCAAGCTGATTTGAATTTGCAACGTGTATCAATATGAACATGCCATGGATGAAAAGTGAGTTTTTGCCAACTTCAAGCCTTCGATTCTCCCTAACCACAAATGAGTTTGGAGAGTTCTTGGACATTTTGGAAATCTTGAAACATGCTCTACATTCCATATTTGAAATGCAATTTGATATTCCAAGTGGAACTATGTGAAAAATGGCCATGAAGATAGGTCAAAATCCTGCCTAAACTAGGGCAAAATTTCACTAAGTTAAAGGTTTTAGGGACCCTAGTTCCAAACATCATAATTTGAGATCCAAGCTTACTTTGGGAAAACTTTGTGAATCAAAGTTGTAGACTTTGTGGAGGACTACAACTTTCACGTTGGAAGTTTTGTTTGAATCCAATTGCATCATGGTGAAAATGTTGAGCAAAGTTAGGAAAAATTAAGAAAATTTCATAACTTAGAAAAATTCTAAGTTATGAAATTTTCCAACTTTAAACCCTAATTTGCAAAATTGGGTTTCTTGATGAACAAGTTTCATGTTTTGACACATCTTGATGAAAAATGACCCTTGGCACTTGATTTTGACCAAAAAGTCAAAGTTTGACTTTTCAGTGTACAGTCAAATTTGATCAATTGACTGAAAAATTCATCTGTCAATCTAATGCAATTGAGATCTTTTGAGCTTTGTGAATATGTCAAGATAATGCCATTGAGTCCTTTAATCCATGTTTGAGCCCAATTTTCCATTGGCTAGGTCAAAAATAAAAAATTGCCTTTGTGCAGTCAAAACCCTAAAAATAACCATTTTGCCCTTTTGATGATCTGATAAAATTTCTTGAATAGTTGTGGTCCAAACTTGATCAAATGGTTCATATGAGTCTATAATGTTGATGTGGGTCAAAAATCATGAGGTTTAACTATAAATTGGCCACAATTGACTTTTTCCCCAATACAGCTGATTTCTAGGTCAACTGTCCAATTGACTGGGCAAAAATTTGATTCAAAGCTTGAAACTTGGTATGGACAAACTTATGAGTCCAATATGAAGTATGAAAGTCACCTTGAGTATTGAAAGTCCAAAAATCTCTTTGCAAACCCAAACCCTAATTTAGGTCATCAGTGCAAGGTGATGTCTTGAGCAGTGCAAAACTTTAATCCTGTCTGGAGTTCAAGGAGCCTTGTGAGGGGAAATCTTGATAAAATAAGAGGGAAAATTTTGGGGTACAACAGCTGCCCCTGTTCAATCTTCTTGAACCTGAAGAGTTAGATTGGCGAGTTTGCCTTTCGTGACTCGAAGGTAAAAGAGGATTGGACACTAGAGTGCCCGTAAATTTGCACTCGTAAAAAATGTAGTTGAGGGAATAGGCTTAAAGATGCCATTTGGAGATGGTAGAATCTTGCTGGAGATGGGCTTAAAGATGCCATCCATGACTTGTTTGTTGAGAATTAGGAGAGTGAATGTCAGAATGGTATCCGTATCTAGAACGTATCTGAGTTGTATCTGGAGATTGGATCTGTATGAGCAAGGGAATGGTGTCCGTGTCTGGAGCGTATCCAAGATGTAACTGTATTTAATTCTTTAATGACTATCAGAATGATTGCCATGTCTGGAGTGTATCTGTGTTGTATCCGAAATCTGAAATTTGAATAAGCAACAGAAAGACATTTGTGTCTGGAGTATCTCTGGGCTGGGGAATAGGTCTGAATGAGTGACAGAATGGCAACTGTGTCTGGAGCGTATCTGGACTGTATATGATGTTGAGATCTGTATGAGTAGCATAATAACTTCCGTGTTAGGAGTGTGTCCGTACTGTAACTGGGATCTGGACAAGTGACAGAATGACTTCCGTGTCTGGAGTGTATCTGAATCTGAGGTTGATAGTTGAATCTGAATGAGAAATAGAATGGCTTCCGCGTCTCGAGCGTATCTAGTCTGTATCTGATAGTTGAAGTCTGAATGAGTGACAGAATGGCATCCGTGTCTGGAGCGTATCTGGACTGTATCTTGACTTGAAGTCTGAATGAGTGACAGAATAGCATCCATGTCTGGAGCGTATTTGGACTGTATCTTGACTTGAAATTCTGAATGAGTAGTAGAATGACCTCTGTGTCTGGGGTGTATCCATACTGTATCTGAGAACTTTGAATATTTGTTAAAGATAGCTTTTAATCTTATCCTGAAAATGGTAAAATGTTAGCTGAAAACACAAAGTTATGTTGCTTGAAATGTATGATGCAACAAATGTGTTTTATCAATGTTTATGATATATGGATGTAATGTATGCGCATGTAAGCTGATTAGCTGTCTTGCTGAGGAAAATAAATCCTGGATAATTGGAGATAATGAAATCTTTGACTGCTGCCGGGGAAAATAAACCCTTGACTGCTGTTGGAGATTCAAAACCTTTGATTGTTGAGACCGAGAACATCCTTTGGACTACTGCTGAGGATTGAAAATCCTTGGTGACTTGAGGGGATTAACAAGAGCTTTGACAACTTCTGCAGGGAATTGAGAATCCTTCATGACTTTCCTGGCGGATAAGGAAAACTTTGACGATCTCTACTGGGGAGTTAAAACCTGGGAGGCTTCAACTGGAGAAATGAGAACAAAAATCTTTGTTCTGTTGGGAAATAACTCTGGGGAGAATGTTTATCCTATTGGAGAGTTTTCAAAAGCTTGGGGTGTATGCCAATCTACTGAGGATTTATGGAATAAATTGGATGGTGTTCCACCGGGGTTTAAGATTTGAAGTTTTGGACTCCGTTGGGGAAGAAAGTTTTATCTTCGCTGAGGGTTTGTAGTTCAAAGTTTTCTGGCTCCGTTGGGGATTGGGAGTTTGGAAACTTAGTTCTGATGGCGATATGTATTTAACTCCACTGGGGATATGTATTTAACTCCGCTGGGGATATGTATTAGCTCTGATGTGGTTCTGAAAGACATACTGCGGGGGATTTCCTCTGGAATAGCACAAAGATGTCTTCCTATACTTTCAACCTATCAGTAATTATTCTTTCTCACTCTGTTTTATTTGTAAGCAGTGATTATATTCAAATGCATATGCTCATTCAATAAATCATTGGACGTTTTCAAATAAAACACAAGTGTAAAAAGAAAGAAAAGGCAAACAAATTTCTTCACTTTGAAGTATCTTTATATTAACTTTGTGTAAGTATTTTTGTACAAAGGAGATAGACATCCTAGTAAGAGAATGTTGTCATAAAAATGAGAAAAATTTATACAAAGAAATATGGCTATGTGTAACAATTTCATGGGGTTCCCACTCTGCTATAGCCTTCACAACTCTGAGTATCTTGTCCATTCGTTGCTTCGTCCGCAGATGATTGGATTGATCAGAAGCTTGGAGCTTATCCGTTAAGAGATTGTCCTTAAAGTGATCTGACGAGACATAATCATACGCTTTAATTCCCTAACTTTTTCCTGGATCGCCCTTTCGCGCTTTCGATCCACCGGGAAACCCTTTTTTGCCCAAGTCTCCCTTTCGGGTTTTCAACTTGCCGGGTGTACATATTTTTTTATTTAACTGATTCCATCTGTTTCACACCGTGATAGAAGATCTCTCCTCCATAATTCCACCGTATCATCTTGTTGGACTTATATAGGATAGGCCCTGACATGGTAATCTTCAGTGGTACAAACTTTGGATCAGGTGTAATCTTAACAGGTCTTTTGCAGGTCTTGGAAAGATTATCGGAAATGGTGATTATAGCAACATCATTGATTGGAGTAACAGGAGTAACATGAGCAATGGGAGTAACAGGAGTAACAGTAGCAACAAGAGTTTTCTGAAAGAGGATCTCTTGAGTATCCATCAAGCGTTGGATGCCTGACTTCAACAGCGGACAGTCGGATTGCAAGGTCGAACAAAGGTAACAATCTTTTTCACAGCCTGGAAAAATCCCGGCTTTCAACAGATTCATCTTGATCATTGGCAACGGAGTCATTAAGTCATCAACAACGGTAACATGAAGATCTTCCATAATAGCATGGACATTATGACCATGTTTTGGCATGGGAGCGGATATCACATTAGGTTTTTCGGGGGCATCAAACTCCACCTCCTTGGCATCTATTAAATCTTGGATCTTGTTTTTAAGGGCCCAACAGTTGTTGGTGTCGTGCCCCACACTGTCCGAATGATATGCACATTTTGCATTGGAATGATAATAGGGAGAAGAGGTATTTGGGTTTTTCGGAGCTTCTTTCAAGTTGGTAAGGTTTAAATTTAACAGATGAGGGAGGACCTGAGTCGGTGTCATATTAATCCGAGTGAATTGTCGTTGTGGCCTTTCTACCCTTTGCTGGTTAGCTCTGGGTTGACTGCTTCGAGGTTGATTGGCTAAAGAGTTCTGGATCATCACAGCCCCCACCGCTGGTCAGTGCTCCATTCCTCCCTGATTTCTCTGGGTATGAACAGCAGAAACTTCCTTCTTGGCTGGGAAGGTCTTCTTGATAGCAGTGGAAGCAGAGGTATCCTTCTGAATTTTACCACTCTTAATGCCAGCTTCGACCCTTTCACCTATCAGAATTAATTCAGTGAACCCTGCAGATGAGCTCCCGATCAAATGATTAAAGAATGGACCTGACAGGGTCCCCAAAAACATGTCAACTAGCTCTCTATCCGACAATGCTGGCTGCACCCTTCCATCCAAATCCCGCCACTTCTGCGCATACTCCTTAAATCCCTCATTAGATGCCATACCCATACTCTGTAGTTGAGTACGAGTAGGCGCTAAATTTGTGTTATATTGGTATTGTCGGTAGAAAGCAGCAGCTAAATCCTCCCAGTTATGAACATAAAATCTCTTAAGTTGATAGAACCAGTCCAATTGTGTACCCGACAAACTATCTTGAAAAAAATGGACCCAGAGATCCTTATTAGAAGAGTGAGGTTGGATCTTTCTGACGTAGGACCGCAGATGCATCTTCGGACAGGACAAGCCGTCGTATTTTGCAAATGTAGGCACTTTGAACTTGGGAGGAATGACGATCCCAGCAACCAATCCTAGTTCTTCGAAATCCAGCCCAGGTACCCTTTGTACCTCCATGGCTGCCAGCCGATCCTCAAGATTCTTATACTTATCGTCCGCCGGAGGGTACTGCTGTTCAGAGTAATCTTCATCCTCTTCCTCTTCTTCTTCTCCAGCTTCAGACTCGGAGGGCATTGCAACTCCCTTTCCTTTACCAACCCCTTCGTCAGACGTCGAGGGGAAATCCAGAACTCTCCTAGCCTGATTCTCAAATCTTCTTCCCATAGTGGCCACACCAAATATTTACTTTTTCTTCTTTTCCTTTTCCTTCTCTTTCTGTAACAGTGCTTTAAGATCCTCTTGACCCTTTGCCAAGGTCATGAGGAGTTGTTGGAATTGCGAATTCTGTGCTTGCAGATCTTTGACCGTCTGCTCTATATCCATCTTGCTGAAATGAACAGCAGAAAGATAAGGAAACCTGGTGTGAAGACCTGTTTATGCATATGATGAATGATATGTTATTCATGTAATGCATTCAAGGATTCATAAATTCAAATTTGTTGCAAACAAAACGAACACACGTCATATTAATAAGAAGAAATTTGTTAGTACATAAATGCTCCGTGGGAAAAATATTACAAAATTCTTAATGTAAAAAGACATTGCGCATCCTCTTTGGTGCGATGCAAGTGTTGAGATTCTTCTCTTCGTGGAGTTGGCGGGTAAGTTCCAAAACCTTCTTCTCACTGGCGTAGAAGCTGGCTTCAAAAGTATTTCGTTCTTCCTTGAGCTGTATCCAACTCTTTTGCAAATTTTCCAATGATGTTGGCATGTCTGGATGTAGGAGGGTGTATGGAACCTCTCCTTCCATAACAGGCTCTTTGATCACGGGGAGAATGTGAGGGTATGGAATCATAAGATTCTAGGCGTGGGTTCGTACCCACTTGAGATAAGGCTCAAGGGGGATGGAATTCTTGTGCCCCAGTGTCTTACTATCCACTTTGTTGGGCATCCTACAAGCTCGGATAAACCTTTGTCGAAGTCCTTGAGCATCATTGTCAAAGTCAAAAACCAAGTCAGGAATCAGCATGTCATGAGGGCCATCCCTCCGGGCATACCCAAATTGCCTCAGAGCTAAACAGGGGTTTTAGGTAATGCCTCCCCTAATGCCAAGTAGTGGGACATTAGGGAATTCCCCACAATGATCAATGATGATGACATTTTCTCTGGACCGAGAACACCAATGAACATCAGAATGTGTGAGGGTCATCAACCGTTGTGACCACCTTAAATCCTACTCGTTCTTCAAAACTGACTGGGGAAGGTGAGAAATAAACCACCTTGCTAGAAGAGGAGTACAGCACATGAGAACACCTTTTTTCCTCATTGTTCGTGTGTAGAATGAGTGTAGGATGTCCCCAAGCAATGTAGGTACAAGATTCCGAGATATGAAAATCTTGACAGCATTCACATCTATAAGCTGATCAGGGTTTGGGAACAAGACCAACCCATAGATGAGAAGTGCTACAATCTCCTCAAAAGCTTGCAGATCTAGAGAATTCCAGCAGTCTTGTGCCTTCTCAAACAGAAACTTTGCCAAGAAACCCTTGACACCACTTCTAGTTTCCCAATGACCTTTGATATCAGATGGTTGCAAGTGTAAGGCTTGAGCAACATCTTCAGGCTTTGGTTCTCTTTCCGTACCGTTGTAGGATAGTTGATGAAGAATAGGAATCATCAGGAGTTGAGAAAATTCCTCCAAAGTAGGTACTAGTTGGTAATCAGGAAATGTAAAGCAATGGTGTTAGGGGTCAAAGAACTGGAAGAGGACTTTCACCATGTCTTCTTCAATGTTAGAGTTGACCAAGTTGAGAAGTCTACCATGTCTTTCACTGAAGAGAGAATTCTCTGGAATCTTGGAAGTAAGCTTCTTGAGTTGAGGAGGGATTCTCACAAGGTTGACCTGAATTATTTTTCTGCGAAGAGATTCCATTACCTACAAAACAAGAACAAAGATGAAGATCCAAACCCTTGAAATGGTTAGTGGATGCATATGATGCTTTATGATGTTCATGATGTATGCACAAGTATATGTACAAACCAGTCACACAAGATCCTAGTTTCAGGCTTGCATGGGGTTTCATAGGTAAATACCCTCTTGAAGTTAGTTGGCTCAACCTGTCCTATAAATAGTAACCGGGTTCTAAGGAGCTCAATATAACTGGATTATTTTCTGTGTTCATTGTTTCAGTTTAGCCACTTAACTGGAGACTGAAATATTCCAAGAAAACAACTCTCAATGAGTGTAGTATCGAGTATCTACCAACTTCGGACTGCACCAAAGTCGGTCATCTCACTACCCCTAAAAAGGCCAAGATGGTCAAGTAAAGGTTCTAACAGTTCATTAGTGCTTCATGACATCACTCAGCGGCCCCATATTCTCTTTGATTGACTCAAAGGCTACCGGTACCAACAAATATGTCGCACTACTATAGCTATTGCTTCAACCATGTCGGTATACCCTGCACAGTTTCCACAACGTATTGCTATTTACCTATGAATGTTTTCCCAAAATTCGTGTGGAGGATTCAAACCCAAACAAGAGAACCAAATGTAAAGCAATCAAAGCAAACAAGATAAGCATGCAAAGGTGATCTAAACCCTAAGGTTACTCCACTTTTAGAGTTATTCCCCAGCAGAGTCGCCAGTTCTGTGATACGGTGGGAGAACTGACTTGAGGTTTTCCGTTTTGTGTTTGCAAATGTTTCGGTTTAGCAAGAGTCATCACCGACTTTTTATTTTATCCTAAGGAAAGGTCAAAAAGCACAAGAAAGACCTTTGATATGTTTTCTTGGGTTCGGGGAGTAGATTATGAAAAGGGAAGGTGCAAGCACCCTTTTCATCCATGGTTATCCATGGGCTCTTAGTTACTTGTTTAGATCACTTGCTTTTGCTTTTCAATTGTTTGAAATGGTGCTTTGTGTGTGGTTTTGAAAGATGTTTTGAAAAGAGGCCATCGTTGTGGCAACCTTTGTAATGATTCTTGTTTGAATGTATACAAAGGTGTTTTTGTCTTTTGAAAAGATGTTTCAATGTTTGAAAGTTTGATTTGGAAAATGTTTTGAAATTGTGTTGTGAGGTGTGTTTTGAAAATAGCAAGGATGTTTTGCAAGTTTTGATCAAGTAAATAAGAGTTATCTACCCTATTTTACTCAAAGATCTTTCCTACAAGTTTTTAACCCTTTTGACAGTGTTGTTTTACCATTGCATTTGGTAAACAACCTTATATTAGGATATTAAACGGGACAGGCGCGGGTCATCGTATAGACCATGATAGCAATTGTGTTAAGTATTTTTAGCAAATTTTTGAGGGACTAGATCATTTTTTGTATAGGCAACCAAGATAGCGTCATCGAGGGGCTATGATCTTTTGTTTTGTTTTTGTTTTGCCAAAGTACTCAACATGCATAACATGGCCCATTTTTAAGGCAACAAGTGAATGAAACCCTAGGGGTGCAAGTGTGCATTGTGTATTGACTTTCATGCATTTTTATCTTTGTATTAGGTCAAGCTATTTGTTAATTTTGTATTTTTGCATACAAACCCTAATCTCTAATCATGGCATAATTGAAAGCGTAAATGCGTAAAATAAATCTACCACTATTACAACATGATATGGGGAGGGGGATACAATTTGGAATGGGGATTATTTGACAAGAAATTAAAACCCTAATTTTACTATTACATCCAAATTGAATCAAATGGCATAAATAACAAATGAATAATATTTAAATAAACAAATTAAATAAATATACAAAATAATATGAATATGCAAAAAAGGTTTTATTTATTTTTATGTATGTCAAAAATATTTAATGTAAAAAGAAAGGAATAATAAAAAAAAATTATTATTTTTTTATTAAGGATGAACCCTAATTTTCTTTTAAGAATACAAATATATTAAATATACTATTTGTATACAATAAAATAAAATAGTGTATATACAAAAAATAAAATATATTTAGAAAAAGTATTATTTGAGTATAAATAATAATAAAAATATAATTATAATATTTTTATGTTTTTATTCTAAAGTATCTAATAAAATAAAAGTATGTATATATATATTAATTATATTAAATATGTACAATAAAATAAAAAATATATACAAAACAAAAATATATTTAAAACAATTTTTTTTTGAGTGTAAATAAAATAAAGAATAAAAATAAAAGTATAATAGTTATCATATATTTATTTTCAAGTTTTCAATAAATAAAGTATATACTAATTAAATTGTTTTTTATGTTAGAAAAAATAAAAAATAAAATACAAAATAAAATGTGAAAATTTATAAAAATATTTTTGGGTATTTTTTTTATATTTGGAAATAATAAAATAAAATCAGAAATGAAAATAAAATACAAAAATATAAAATATCAAGAAATTGGGCCAGGGGGGGTGCATTCAGTAAAAGGGGGTGTTAAAAACAAAAGAAGCAAAGCCCAGCCCAAGCCAGACTTCATCTTCAACCTCTGTCTTCAAATTTTCGCGCGCCATGTACAAACACGAACAACCTGCATACATGCTCTAATGCAAAAACACATAACATCAAAGTTGTAGAGCTTTCCAAGACGAATTCAACCATATAAAAAACTTGTCTTAACTCTCAAAGACCAGAGAGAATTTCTCTGGCCCTAAATCTTAACCTATTTTTTTCAGGTTGTTCATGGACCAAATTCTCTTAGCGTGCTTAATTAAAATGAAAACTGAGCATATGTACAGCTTCATGGCTATGAATACTAAATTTCTTATTCACAAACCTAAGTCTAAATGTTCCTAAATAGAGAGATAGGAAGTTGATAAAAACTTGTTTCAGTTGACTTCGTGTATGGCAATGTGAAGCTTTTCAATAAGGCCTAAGATGTTTGGGAGCTTGCTTGAACTTCCCCTGACCTTCTCCAATGTCTAGCTTGCCTTGAATGTGCTTGAACAAGCCTACAGAACTCAACCTGCACAAGTTGAAATCAAAAATGGCAAACCTTGTAAATGGAGTTACAGTTGGTGTTTAAGGGTTAGGATAGCTTGGATATTTTGTGTGGAATGTGTTTGAACCAGTTGAGACAAAACGCACGAGGGATTTGAGTTGTGGCAATCAAACTGCAGGGAGTGCCCTGTTTTGCCAATGGAAGGTGATTTTGCACTACGAGAGGTTTGAGGGCTCAAAGGGTCGTGTTTATGGTTCAAGGGGATGTGAGAAAGTTGTTCCAAATGTTTTCACAAGTTGGTTTTCACAGATGTTCAAGTTATAGTGTATTTGACATGTTTCTTTTCTTTTAAGCCAAAATGAACAATGATGTAATACAAGCTTCTACAGGCCATCTATCAGCCTGCCTCTTGTGATCTTGGCCCCTCAAGTTGGTGGATATGCTTTGCTTTTACCATTTAGGGATTAATCTTGGATTTGAATTAAATTATTGAGTGTGAACTGGTTTTGAGACCTGTAATCTAGTGCAAAGCAAGCTGATTTGAATTTGCAACGTGTATCAATATGAACATGCCATGGATGAAAAGTGAGTTTTTGCCAACTTCAAGCCTTCGATTCTCCCTAACCACAAATGAGTTTGGAGAGTTCTTGGACATTTTGGAAATCTTGAAACATGCTCTACATTCCATATTTGAAATGCAATTTGAGATTCCAAGTGGAACTATGTGAAAAATGGCCATGAAGATAGGTCAAAATCCTGCCTAAACTAGGGCAAAATTTCACTAAGTTAAAGGTTTTAGGGACCCTAGTTCCAAACATCATAATTTGAGATCCAAGCTTACTTTGGGAAAACTTTGTGAATCAAAGTTGTAGACTTTGTGGAGGACTACAACTTTCACGTTGGAAGTTTTGTTTGAATCCAATTGCATCATGGTGAAAATGTTGAGCAAAGTTAGGAAAAATTAAGAAAATTTCATAACTTAGAAAAATTCTAAGTTATGAAATTTTCCAACTTTAAACCCTAATTTGCAAAATTGGGTTTCTTGATGAACAAGTTTCATGTTTTGACACATCTTGATGAAAAATGACCCTTGGCACTTGATTTTGACCAAAAAGTCAAAGTTTGACTTTTCAGTGTACAATCAAATTTGATCAATTGACTGAAAAATTCATCTGTCAATCTAATGCAATTGAGATCTTTTGAGCTTTGTGAATATGTCAAGATAATGCCATTGAGTCCTTTAATCCATGTTTGAGCCCAATTTGCCATTGGCTAGGTCAAAAATAAAAAATTGCCTTTGTGCAGTCAAAACCCTAAAAATGACCATTTTGCCCTTTTGATGATCTGATAAAATTTCTTGAATAGTTGTGGTCCAAACTTGATCAAATGGTTCATATGAGTCTATAATGTTGATGTGGGTCAAAAATCATGAGGTTTGACTATAAATTGGCCATAATTGACTTTTTCCCCAATACAGCTGATTTCTAGGTCAACTGTCCAATTGACTGGGCAAAAATTTGATTCAAAGCTTGAAACTTGGTATGGAAAAACTTATGAGTCCAATATGAAGTATGAAAGTCACCTTGAGTATTGAAAGTCCAAAAATCTCTTTGCAAACCCAAACCCTAATTTAGGTCATCAGTGCAAGGTGATGTCTTGAGCAGTGCAAAACTTTAATCCTGTCTGGAGTTCAAGGAGCCTTGTGAGGGGAAATCTTGATAAAATAAGAGGGAAAATTTTGGGGTACAACAGCTGCCCCTGTTCAATCTTCTTGAACCTGAAGAGTTAGATTGGCGAGTTTGCCTTTCGTGACTCGAAGGTAAAAGAGGATTGGACACTAGAGTGCCCGTAAATTTGCACTCGTAAAAAATGTAGCTGAGGGAATAGGCTTAAAGATGCCATTTAGAGATGGTAGAATCTTGCTGGAGATGGGATTAAAGATGCCATCCATGACTTGTTTGTTGAGAATTAGGAGAGTGAATGTCAGAATGGTATCCGTATCTAGAACGTATCTGAGTTGTATCTGGAGATTGGATCTGTATGAGCAAGGGAATGGTGTCCGTGTCTGGAGCGTATCCAAGATGTAACTGTATTTAATTCTTTAATGACTATCAGAATGATTGCCATGTCTGGAGTGTATCTGTGTTGTATCCGAAATCTGAAATTTGAATAAGCAACAGAAAGACATCTGTGTCTGGAGTATCTCTGGGCTGGGGAATAGGTCTGAATGAGTGACAGAATGGCAACTGTGTCTGGAGCGTATCTGGACTGTATATGATGTTGAGATCTGTATGAGTAGCATAATAACTTCCGTGTTGGGAGTGTGTCCGTACTGTAACTGGGATCTGGACAAGTGACAGAATGACTTTCGTGTCTGGAGTGTATCTGAATCTGAGGTTGATAGTTGAATCTGAATGAGAAATAGAATGGCTTCCGCGTCTGGAGCGTATCTAGTCTGTATCTGATAGTTGAAGTCTGAATGAGTGACAGAATGGCATCCGTGTCTGGAGCGTATCTGGACTGTATCTTGACTTGAAGTCTGAATGAGTGACAGAATAGCATCCATGTCTGGAGCGTATTTGGACTGTATCTTGACTTGAAATTCTGAATGAGTAGTAGAATGACCTCTGTGTCTGGGGTGTATCCATACTGTATCTGAGAACTTTGAATATTTGTTAAAGATAGCTTTTAATCTTATCCTGAAAATGGTAAAATGTTAGCTGAAAACACAAAGTTATGTTGCTTGAAATGTATGATGCAACAAATGTGTTTTATCAATGTTTATGATATATGGATGTAATGTATGCGCATGTAAGATGATTAGCTGTCTTGCTGAGGAAAATAAATCCTGGATAATTGGAGATAATGAAATCTTTGACTGCTGCCGGGGAAAATAAACCCTTGACTGCTGTTGGAGATTCAAAACCTTTGATTGTTGAGACCGAGAACATCCTTTGGACTACTGCTGAGGATTGAAAATCCTTGGTGACTTGAGGGGATTAACAAGAGCTTTGACAACTTCTGCAGGGAATTGAGAATCCTTCATGACTTTCCTGGCGGATAAGGAAAACTTTGACGATCTCTACTGGGGAGTTAAAACCTGGGAGGCTTCAACTGGAGAAATGAGAACAAAAATCTTTGTTCTGTTGGGAAATAACTCTGTGGGGAGAATGTTTATCCTATTGGAGAGTTTTCAAAAGCTTGGGTTGTATGCCAATCTACTGAGGATTTATGGAAGAAATTGGATGGTGTTCCACCGGGGTTTAAGATTTGAAGTTTTGGACTCCGTTGGGGAAGAAAGTTTTATCTTTGCTGAGTGTTTGTAGTTCAAAGTTTTCTGGCTCCGTTGGGGATTGGAAGTTTGGAAACTTAGTTCTGATGGCGATATGTATTTAACTCCACTGGGGATATGTATTTAACTCCGCTGGGGATATGTATTAGCTCTGATGTGGTTCTGAAAGACATACTGCGGGGGATTTCCTCTGGAATAGCACAAAGACGTCTTCCTATACTTTCAACCTATCAGTAATTATTCTTTCTCACTCTGTTTTATTTGTAAGCAGTGATTATATTCAAATTCATATGCTCATTCAATAAATCATTGGACGTTTTCAAATAAAACACAAGTGTAAAAAGAAAGAAAAGGAAAACAAATTTCTGCACTTTGAAGTATCTTTATATTAACTTTGTGTAAGTATTTTTGTACAAAGGAGACAGACATCCTAGTAAGAGAATAGTGTCATAAAAATGAGAAAAATTTATACAAAGAAATATGGCTATGTGTAACAATTTCATGGGGTTCCCATTCTGCTATAGCCTTCACAACTTTGAGTATCTTGTCCATTCGTTGCTTCGTCCGCAGATGATTGGATTGATCAGAAGCTTGGAGCTTATCCGTTAAGAGATTGTCCTTAAAGTGATCTGACGAGACATAGTCATACGCTTTAATTCCCTAACTTTTTCCTGGATCGCCCTTTCGCGTTTTCGATCCACCGGGAAACCCTTTTTTGCCCAAGTCTCCCTTTCGGGTTTTCAACTTGCCGGGTATACATATTTTTTTATTTATCCCTAATTTTTGCCTGAACCGCCCTTTCAAGTTTTCGATTCACCGGGATGCCCATTTTTTCCCAAGTCGCCCTTTCGGATTTTCAACTTGTCGGGTCGTTTATACATAGTATCTTTTGACTATATCTGTGTTCGCAGGGTGCGAAAGGTCATCGCCGTCTATGGTGGTCAAGATCATTGCCCCACCAGAAAAGATGTTTTTGATCACAAATGGTCCTTCGTAAGTAGGAGTCCATTTGCCCTTGAGATCACTTTGCGGCAAGATGATCTGCTTGATTACAAGATCCCCGACTTGATATGTTTGCCTCTTGACTTTCTTGTTGAAGGCCTTGATCATACGTTTCTGATACGCCTGACCATGGCAAACAATAGTAAGTCGCTTCTCGTCAATCAAGTTAAGTTGATCAAGCCGGGTCTGAATCCAATCGTCTTCACTCAACGAGGTAAGTGCCATGATCTTAGGGGC
The DNA here is from genome assembly GCA_948472305.1 of Vicia faba. Taxonomy (NCBI): domain Eukaryota; kingdom Viridiplantae; phylum Streptophyta; class Magnoliopsida; order Fabales; family Fabaceae; genus Vicia; species Vicia faba. Next base: position 467,961,113 of record OX451736.1, read on the forward strand.
CCAACGAGGTTCCTTCCTGACATCCCAGAAAGCATCAGACTGAGGCATATGAGAAATAAACCACTGGTATAACAGAGGCGTGCAACAGATAATCATCCCCACACGATAAGTGTTATGAAGATGAATAGAGTAATAAGCATCACCCAACAATGTAGGAACTGGATTTCTAATCATGAAGATCCTGATAGCATTAATGTCAACAAACTTGTCCACATTAGGAAATAAAAACAACCCGTAAGAAAGTAGAGCAAAGATGGCCTCAAAAGCGACTGTACTCTTCATCCTGGAAAAATAACGAGCTTTCTCCAATAAGAACTGAGATGGTAATCCTCTAATACCTCATTTAGTAGTCATATGGGCTTCAACCTCAGACTTCCCCAGATGGATCAAAGCAGCAATCTCATGTGGTTTTGGCTCACCCTCCAAACCAGTAAAAGGAACACGATCAGTAATAGGCAAATCTAACAAATAAGAATACTCATCTAGCGTAGGCATCAACTGATAATCATGGAAAGTAAAGCAATGATACATCGGATCATAGAACTGTACCAAGGTCGAGAGAATACCCTCCTTCATCCTAACTTCATGAGAGGAATGATGGATCCATACTTCTTCCAAAAATCTGCAGAACACTCAATCTCAGGAATTAGACTGATCAACTCATCTATCTTGGGATCTTTGAAACTGTATTTTCCTGTCTTTCTTTTTCCAGAATCCATGGTAAAAAAGTACCTGAGATATTCACAAATAGCCAACTTCTAAGTCCCTTGAAATAAAATTTCTTCAAAAGATGCTTATGAGTGCATGGATGCATGATGCAACAATCACACATAAGATAACAAACATAGGGTTCATAGGTTCAACGTCACGAGCATGAGGTTGAAGGTACTACCCATAAGGTATGGTCTAAAAGTTATCACATGCCGAACAAGGTTCTAGAGGTTCCCAGAGTCTACATCCTTCCTTCGGATATTAACAACTTCTCGATTAACTCAGTAATTAGTAATATTCTCAAGAAAAACTAGATCGAGCATAGTATCGTGTGACAACTATTTCCGGATTACTCCATCATAGCTTCCGCACTACACCTAAAAGGCCAAGATAGGTTAGGTATTCTACAGTCCTCATCTTCAGTAGGCTCCCAGATCAAAAGCAGTACGTCATCCCGATTACTCGGTAAACGACACTACAGTCAAAGGAGCCTCCACTGAGTGGGGGATCTCATGCCTCCTTTTTTGGGATTACTCCCTCAAACTATACCGCATGTCCTATCTTAATGTTTTCCCAAGTCCGGGTATAGGACTTATAAGTAATCACCAAGCACCCTGAAAACCAGGAAAATCCAGATAAACATATATACAACATATAACATATAAACAACAATAGCACATATACAGATATAAACAAATATAGGTTTAACCCACTTAGGGATGAACCATCAAGAGGTCAATCTTTCCCTAGTGAAGTCTCCATTTTTTTTGTAGCGGTAGAAATGTTTAAGACTAAGCCATTGGATCGACTAGACTTACACATATCAAAATAAAAATCGCCACCGTGTTTTATTGTTTCCAAAGGAATGGGAAAAGAGCGAGTAACCCAAAAAGAGCGGGAAAGATTCAAGGTAAGGGTGTTGGTTATGAAAAGGGAAGATATTAGCACCCTAAACATCTAAGGTACTCCGCAAGAACCTCTTTGAAAAATCCGTATATTTTGGCTATAAAATGTTGTATGTAAAATAGATGGTGGAGGTGAGAGAAGAAATATATTTTTTATGATTTTTGCACCCGTCGCGGTTGAGAACCTTTAGTGCCTACGTACCACCTTCCGTGCAATAGGGGATCAGGGTACACGTAGTTCCTCTTTTAAAAAAAATTTAAAACACAAGTTTATTGGTTGATTTTATGAGATAAGACGTCATCGTCATTGTCCATGTGGAAAACATACTTACTACCCACAATCATGAGAAAGGAGAATTTGCATCATCTCAAAGTAGAGGATATGACTTGGATTTTAAAATCAATCAATGCCTCACTCAACACCCAAGTAGAAAATATCTCTCTTCACTACATATTGTAGAAGTATAGTTGTTTGCATCACTACAAGTATTTCCAAGAGTCTAATCATTTGAGAAAGGTTTTAAAATAAAAAAAGTCAAAGTGGAAAAAATGGTTTGAAATGAGATTGATTGACTTTTAGTCTTCTCACAAAAATGTCAAGGTATTATTAAGTTAGTTGAAGTTTATTTATGAAAATGTTTTGAAAAATGCATGGACCTAAGTCCAAGTTTATTATGAAAGTAGTTCAAGCTTAAAAACAAGAAGAGTTTTCAAAAGGAGGGAGGATATTTTTGAAATTAAAGAAGATGGAAGGAGAAGAAGAGACTATCCTAAAGCATAAGGTAAAATCTAGGGATAATAACCATCTAACCAACAAGAAGCCAATACTTGACATTATGATTCAAGATATAATTCCCATTCTTTGGATTAAAACCAAACAAGCAAGGGTACTAGACCTCTTGAGAGAACCAAACTTCAAGTGTATTAAGTCTTCACAAAAATTGGGGAGAGTAACGACTGTATACAGGTGAATTCCAGATTACAAATAAAGTATGTAATTGCAATAACCTGCACACAAAACAAACAAACAACCCAATGTCTTGAGGTAAACCACAAGAACTCCAGACAAAATATCAATTAAGGTCATAAGGTCTCCAACATAGGCCAAGGTGTCTAATCCTAAGTCCAAGAAGTCCAATACTCCATAATGCCAAGGATAGTAACCAAATAGTCCAAGTATCATTAAAGCTTTTTATGGTTTATGTTGATTATTAGGTATCTTCAAAAAGAAAAGCTCAAGTGAGCAAAATAAAAATGAAAAGAAAGTAAATGCTCAAATGAGCAAAGATGAAAAAACATGAAATGTAAATGCTAAAGTAAATGGTGCATAAAATAAAAGTTCATAAAATAAAAACACAAAATAAAGTCAATTATTATTGGTTAGTTGGATGACCATCTTGAAACTTGCATTTGGAACTCATTAGAGGATTGATAGAACCAAAGCCTCCACACAACAAGTTGTATTTGCTTTTTGTCAAGTATATCATCCATTTTGGAATCCTCAAAAGTACCATTTAATGATCAACAATGTTTAAGTGATCCGCGTTGACCAAAAGTGATGTAGATCCATTAGAGGATTGGTACAACTAAAGCCTCCACACAATGAATCTCAAGGTTATGAGATCAAAGAGATAAAATTAACATACTTGGGCTTGCAAACATAAGTTTGGGCCACGAATGATCATTTATTCGAATTGGGACAAAATTTAGCATTATGTTAAGTAATCGTAAATAGGACTTATATAGAAGTAGGACCTATTTTGAGGTCGGTCAATAGAAATCTATGCACCATTTATTTTGAGACATGATATAGAGATCATGCTCCAATAACACTTAGTGCAATAAGAAAGGGATGAGATGAAGAGGGATGGGAAAGAATATACAAACCATATTTGAATTAAAATTTAATCAAACTATTATTAAAATCATTCATCCATTTTTATGGAGTTAGACTCAACACCATGGATCCAATGATGTTAATAAAGTTCATGGTCAAAATTCAATCCAAGATCGGCCAGAAAATAATCACAAAATAACATTGCATTTAATATATATATTAAAAAAAGTTTTTTAAAAAGTTTTAAAATAGAAATAAGAGAAGAAAATATCAACTATGTTCAAATTAATCAAGAAATATGAAGTGAGACCATAGAAAAATCATAAATAAACTCAAACATTTTTATAAAAAATTTGGTAATTTTTTAAAGTCGGAAACTATTTTTAAAATTAAAAGAAATGAGTAAAATAAACCATAAATGATAAAAAATAACAATGTTAGAAATAAAAAAATAAATGAGATCACCAATATTTGTCACATTCTCATTGGATCATTCCATATTTTTTTCAGAATTTAAAAATGCATAAAAGTATTTTTAAATATTTAAAACAATTCAAATAAAGTGAAAATTTATAAAAAGTATTAAAACACAAAATAAAATTGTAAAAAGATAAAAATTTGAAAGAGAAAAATCAAAAATATTTTTCATAATTTTTTCAGATTTTTTGGACTAAAAATGAATTTTCTATGATTTATTGAAGTTTAAAACAATTAAAATAAAAACCAGAAAATAAAATATCAAAAAAAAAGGGTTATCTGATCATTGTCAAAACGCGTTAGTAAACAGATCTAGTGGACCTGGTGCGCTTTACATGTTATGTACTTTAGTGAATAAAGCACTGAATCAAATGTAAAATCAGATTTAAAAAAAAAACAAATGGTACGCCATCATTGGTTGGAAGATGACACATTGGTCATCTTCAACCTCCAGTCAACGTGAATTGCAGGTCACCCAAACTGTAAAATCAGAAGCTCAGACCTATGCCATTTGCTTCATCTCTTCAAGACGAAGACAACCACACCTTCGCGACAAATTTATGTAAACTGTAGCTCAAGCAATTTGGAAGGAATATTTTGAAAAGGGATTTAAAATTTCATGGTCAAAACGTATTTCCAGATAAAAGCAATTGTTGCAACTAGAAACAGGGCAATGAGAGCTTCACAATGATATTAAAGTTTGGAAGAATTGATGGAGAAATCTACCTATCGAAGTTGAGTTGCAGAGCTATGAAACTGGACTTTTATGGATCAATATAGGTCACGATTCTTGAAGATAATTGTATGGTTAGCTTCATGGAAGATCAAGTAAGGTGAATCGATAGAAAAAATTGATTAAAAAAGGCTTGAACACTGATTTCGAAGTTGCAGAAAAATGAGTTATGGAGCAAGTTTGCAGGGTGATTTTGGCTGTTCAAGCTTGAGGAAATGAATGAGGGGTAACCCTCTATTTATAGGGAATCAAATGGAATGTTCAAGCGTGTGAAATGATGAAGTTTGGAGGGATATCGTGTGAAGTTGCAAACAAGAAAAGTGTGACTTCTATTTTGATCAAAACTCATCCAAGACGCGCGTTTTGCTATGCTAATCACTTTTGGAAGTTCACTAAACATGTTTAGAAGCAAAAACGCGCAGAAAAAATGTGTTTAGAAGCTAAATCAACGATTTCAAATTCTGACTTGTGATGAAACTTCAGTTTCAAGTTACCAAGTTCAAATCAATGGCATTCTTAGCTCAAGGGGTCTTAGGGAGTGATTCTTGAAGCTTTAGAAAGATGAGATTACAAGCTTTGCAATGGAAAAACAATGGAATCAAATGGATTTTTGAGCTGAAAGTTGCAATGTGTCAAAGTTGGGTAAAAGAAGTTGACTTTCCACACTTAGAAATATTTCAAGTTTTTCTTCAAAAGTGACCAATAATGTTTTGCATCCAAATATGGCCTTCCACTTGGAATTTGTTCTTGACCAAAAAATATGGCATGAAATAGACCTCTTGAATGACATTTTGAGACTTCAACCATTCAAAATATACAAAAATTGAGAGAGTTGTGAACTGTTGAAGTTGGCAAAAAATCATGAAATGACCTATAATCCTTTGTATCCTTAGGGCATATTCCATCCATTTTCTAACTTTTCACATAAAAGAAGGAATAAATTTAACATCCTCAAGATCATTGTTGAAAAAGAGTGGGCTCAAGGTGATAAAAATTGACCAAGTTATGATCATTTGAAGTCACACATGGGAAATTGGGGGTTCATCTGAAGGACTTGTAATATTTCTTCATCATCAAGTTTCTTCCACATGAAAACTCATTGAAACTTTTAAAGTGAGTTGTTAATATCCCTTTGAAGAGAAGGATGCTTTTGGAATCACTCAAAAATACCAAAAGATGAGAAAGATATACTTCTTTGAAGTTCAAAACCCTAACTCCTAGATCAAGAAAATGCTTTGAGGAACTTTGACAATTTTAAACAACCTTCTTGTACCAACACTTTTGCTTTGTAGACAGGAGTTGTTGAGGATGATAATGAGAACTCATAGAAACCAAAAACACTTCCATATCTTGATAATTGAGAGAAATATGCACTTGTGACCAATGGGAACAAGGCCTTATCCAACCATGACAAACTTCTTCAATCAACCCTTGTACTTTTGAATCAATCTTGATAACTTTGAAATGTGGTGAAAAAAAATAAACCTTGCCATGCCATTTATTCCAAAACAAATTCAATGGTGATGTTTGAATCTTTCAAGCTTTATTGACTAGGGCATGGAAATAAACTCATGAACCCATGGATCAACTTGCTAAGCCATATTGCCTTTACCTACATTATTAACAAGTAAGACAAACCAACATTGCATTTTATTAATTAAAAGGAAAGTCAAAACAAAACATGCATGATCCCAAAAGAAAAACCAGTCAAGATGCTTGGTGATTCCTCAAAGAACAAAGCTAAAGATAGGGAGGAGAACCAAAAGCCCTAATATGATCTTGTTGTGATTGAATCAATATGGTATGATGAAGGGATCTTAGGGGAAAAAATTGGGGTACAACAGGTTGGTGCATATAAACTTCTTCATCAAAGTAACCATTTAAAAAGCACTTTTAACACCTATTTGATAAAGAGTGATGCCATTATTTACAACAAAAGAAATTAAAAGCCTGATAGATTCTAACCTGGTGATTGGAGCAAAGGTTTTTGTATAGTTGTAACACGGTAGGAGAACTGACTTGGGATGTTTTGCATTTGATCACAATTGTTGCGGATAGAAAGAGTCGCCACCGACTTTTCTTTTATCCAATAAAGGAAAGGGTGAAAATAACATGAAAGACCTTTGAGATTATTTCTTGAGTTCGGGGGGTAGATTATGAAAAGCGAAGGTATTAACACCCTTTTCATCCATAGTTATCTATGGACTCTTAGTTGCTTTCTAGATCATTACTTTTGTTTGAAAATGTGCTTTGTGGTGGTTTTTGAAAGTATTTGTGAAAAGCGCCTTCGTTTAGGCAAACTTTGTAATGATTCTTGTCTTTATAAGAATGTATACAAAGTGTTGGACTTTTGAAAATATTTCATGCTTTGAAAGTGTTTAGTATGTGTTTGGAAAAGATGTTTGTTTTGAAAATGAGCAAGCAACTAAGAACATTTCTACCTACTCAAAAGTCTTTGTTCTTCTCCTCCTCCCTTAGATGTTACTATCTTACCATTGATTGATAAGAAGCTTTATCTTTGGATGTAAAGGACGGGTGTGGATCAGCATATAGTCATGATAGCAATGTTGTGAGATATCTTAGGATTTCTCTTGAGGGACTAAGAACATTTGTAAGGTAACATTCGAAGCGTCATCGAGGGACTATGATATTGTATTTTAATTGTTTTCCTAAGACGTCTCACATGCATAACATGACCATTTTTAGGAAACAAGTGGGGTTAACCCTAGGGGTGCATGTGTGAATAGTGTGTTTGATTTGAATACATTTAGTATTTGATCAGGGGTTGTCTACTTATTGATTTTATCTTGCCATACATTCCCTATTTTACTAGCAAGCATACAAAAGTAATAAAATGCAAAAAGATAAAATACTACATTATTACAACCATATTGAATAGCATGAAAATATAAAGGCAAAAATAAAATAAAAGCAAAAAAATGGGTCTTTCAATTCAGGCAGAAACGTCCTTCGATTCTGCGTTTTTTGGCTTCCTTCGATTTGGGGTCTGGAGTCAGTGGAGTCATGCCCTTCGATTTGCCTATCCGTCTCCTTCGACCGGGGGTTGGAATCAGTGTGGGAATGCCTTTCGTCTGGGCCTGGAAGTCAGCATAGTTCTGTCTTTCGTTTGAGGCTTGGAAGTAGCAAGGTTTTGTCTTTCGTCTGAGGCCTGGAAACAACAAGGTTCTGGATTTGCCACAGGCTCCTTGATGACTCCTTGTAAGCATATTATGCCCTCAGATTGTGATTCGAAAAGGCTTGTGCAGCTAGCCAATCGAAGTGTATAAAAAACCTGTCTTATGTTTTTAAAATGCAACATCCAGACATAACTACCATCCAGGGGTTAGCACAAAAACCAATGGGTCTCAAAGTCCAAAACATAACTAATTAAGGTTGAGATTTCAGCATATGGGAAGTCAAAATCGAAAGCTAAAACATGGTCTAGAAATATCTACATTTTTCTTTATTGCCATGTGCACATGATATTTAAATGAAAGAGTTCCAAGTTTAGAGAGAACTTACCTCTTGAAGTGCTTAATCGAAAGAGCTGTAGGTGACCTCTTTGGTGGTGGAGGGAGCTTCGCAAGAATCTTCCTGAAGCTAGTTCAGTTACTACTGGGTTTGGGCAGTCACTGAATTGAAAGAGAGTATATGATGATGATGAGTGAATCAAAGGTTATTACGCTACCATTTAGGGGAAGTGAATCGAAAGGTACACTACTGAGGGTTTTTTGTGAGAGAAAAAAAGTGTTAGAGTTTTGAAGGTTTGAGAATGTTGGAGAGTTTGAGAATATTGGAGTGTTTGAGTGCTGGAGGATTTTTATGATTTTTCTCTCTAGCAAAAATCTGGCCCCTTTCTTTGTCAATGGTTTCTCTATTTATAGAAAAAAGGTTTGGGACTTTAAACAAAATGTGGCTTGGCAGAAACGTGAATATTAAGCTATGTCAGATTTTCCAAGATCCCAAGGTGAAGTACTAAAGTTTTTGGTTAAAAGGGGCTAACTTCCTTGACTTATGGTGAAGTACAAACAGGATTTAAGCAAAGCATGGGCTTGGGACAAGATTTGTACTAGCAAGTTCACTTTCATAAAAAAATTTATGGACAAAGGATTAATCACCTGGACAATAGCTTAATCCAAAATGTAAGCAATTAATTATGGAGTGAAATACAAGCATTAAGGCCTACAAAGTAAGATCATGTAGCATGGACCAAAGATTTGATCAGTGTTATTTCAAAATCCTATTTTCCACTTGTGTCGAAGGGTTCTAGAAATGTACTAAAGAAGACTGCTTCGAAGGGAGAAAAATTCCCAAACAAAGCTTATGGATTAAACTTGCATCAAAGGAGATTTCCTGCCTAAATGAAGTACGTAACCCCAGATTTCATTTGAAGGAGGCCACAAAGCCAAACGAAATATGCATGCAGGAAGTTTAAATATGCAATCGAAGGATGCCAAAAGGAGGCCTTTTTCCTTGGAATCGAAGGAGGCTACAAGAGGCTTTTTGCCTTGCGACTTCATGCAAACATGCAAAAGATCTATGTTCGAACGAAACTTGCATGAAGGGAACAAACATGCCCAAACAAAAGGTGTGACCAATAGCTTGTACTGAAGGAACCACATTCCCAAATGAAAGGTGTGACCAGTAGCTTGTACTGAAAGAACCACATGCCCAAATGAAAGGTGTGATGTAGGAGGCCAAAATGTCCAAATTCGAAAGAGGCATATATGGGGAAAAGTGAAAATCAAAGGATGCTAAAAGGAACCCTTTTGCCTTGGAATCAAAGGAGACTATAGGGGGATTTGTGCCTTATGAATCCAAACTAACGTGCCAGAGGCCTACGCCAAGTCGAAGGATGCAAGCCAAACTTGCATCGAAAGAGGCCAAAAGGCCAATCGAAAGAGCTGAAATGAAGAACACTTGTTTTTCTCCAAATTTTGTCAAAATATTATTTTTATCTGCTTTCTCCCTTTTTGACAGTTTCTTTTTAACCTTGGTACTGGAAAATCCCAATGTACTTGTGCAAGCTTGAACCTTGAGAATACTTGTGATAAAGCCTTGAAAAATGAGAGGGAAAATTTTGGGGTTCAAGAGCTGCCCCTGTTCAGTCTTCTTTAACCTGAAGAGTTAGATTGGCAAGCCTGCCATTCGTGACTTGAAGGTGGAAGATGATTGAACACTAAAGTGCCCAAAAATTTGCACTCGATGATATGTTAGCTGACTGTGTAGGGAATAGGATTAAAGATGCCATTTGGAGGGATGATGGATAGTATCAAGATAAATCTTTTGGTTGATTTATACTAAAATGGTAGATGCCTTTTTCGTGTTGATTTTCCTGCAAGGAAAAAGATTAGTTGCATGAAGATGTATGCATGGCGCAACGATGTTCTCAAAATAAATGAGATTATGCTGTATGCATTTGTCATGTATGCGTTATGGTTTATGAATGTGGTGTATTTATTGCGGCGTGTCTTTGTCTAGAAAAATAAATCCTTGAAAACATGGTGGGGAGCCTTGGGAGGCTGAGACTTGAAATGTTGTTGGAGAGTAGGCGTATCTTCAACTTTGTTTATACTGTTTCTGTTGGGAATTCCTGTTCTGTTGTTTGAGGAGAAACTCCAATGGGGAATACTAGCTTGTTTAAGGAGACTCTATGGAGAGTGTTGATCTCTGCTTGGGGAAAAGAGATTAGGAGTTTTGATTGTTCAATGCTCTTACTGGGGGATTATTTCTGACTGGAGAGCATCGAAAGTTGGTTGTTATCTGGTCGAAATCCAGGCTTGGCAGCAATTTGTTGGGGATAATGAAGTTGACAACTATCTGGTCGTATTCCAGGCTTCGCAATGACTTGCAAGGGAAGATCTGAATTAACTGTTATCTGGTCGGAATCCAGGCTTCGCAGAAAATTGCTTGAAGTTGAACTATTACCTGGTCGGGTTCCAGGCTTCGCAAAAAATTTCTTGGGAGGATGAAGTTAAACTGTTATCTGGTTGGATTCCAGCCTTCACAGCAACTTACTAACATTAAACTACTATTTGGTCGGATTCCAGGTTTTGTAGATTTCTGAGGTGGATGAAGTTAATTGCTATCTGGTCGGACTCCATGCTTCACAATTTCTGAGGTGGATGAAGTTAATTGCTATCTGGTCAGATTCAAGGCTTCACAGTAACTCGCTTGAAAAGATATAGTTGAACTGATATCTGGTCGGGTCCAAGCTTCACAGTAACTTACTGGGGTAGAAGCAAACTCTACTGGGGAAATGAAGTTAAACCCTTGTCTGGTTAAGTCCAGGCTTTTCAATATCTCGAAGAGTTAAACTATTATCTGGTCGGGTCCATGCTTCATAGTATCTTGAGAAATTAAACTATTATCTGGTTGGATCCAGGCTTCATAGTATCTGAAAATTGAACTATTATCTGGTCGGATCCAGGCTTCATAGTATTTGAGAATTTACACTATTATCTGGTCGGGTCCAGGCTTCATTGTATTTGAAAGTTGTACTATTATCTGGTCGGGTCCAGGCTTCATAGCATTTGAAAGTTGAACTATTATCTGGTCGGGTCCAGGCTTCACATCAACTTTTGGAGATAGAAATGACTTTGTTGGTGCTTTCACTGGGGAAAAGAAGTCATGGTCCTCTGATTTGTAATAGTCTGAGAGGCAAACTCAAACTGGAGAGGATAGACTCAGTCGGGGAAGACAGACTCAACTGGGGAAATAAACCCTATTGAGGAATATTTGACGAACTGCTGACAAGGTGAGTTATTTTAGGAAGAGATCCACAAGACTTCTTCTTTTAGGACCAACTCAGCTGGGGAGAAGGCTGTCAAGAGATTGAGACTCTGGATGGGGACTACCCTATGAAAAGGGCTTCGTGGGGTTAATGTTAATGGAATAACTCTGTGGGGACATCCCAAATGCATAAAGAGATGCTTGTTGCTGCTTGGCAAGACACATGTGCTGAATAGTTTTAATTATGTTCACATGCATATGTTTGTTCAATTTTAGTCATTGGACATCTTTTCATTCAAAACAAAAAACAGAAAGTTTGCACTTCAAAGTATATTTATATTGATGTTTTTCCCATGAATAGGCGTTTTTGTACAAAGAGACGGAGATCCTAGTAAGAGGAAATCGTCGAAAAGAAAACAAAAAAACAAAAACCATGTGGAAATGATCTCGTTGTTTTCCAACTCTACTATTTCCCTAATGTCTTCGAACGTCCCTTTCCATTGACAAAAGTTGATTGGATTGATCTTGGACCGTTTGAACCCAGATCTCGGTAATAAATTCATCTGTGGTGATTCCACGGCACATGGTCATACGCTTTTAATCCTTAATTTTTTTTTGGACCTTCCTTTCGGGTTCTCAGCCCACCAGGATACCCATTTTTCCCAAGTCGCCCTTTTGGGTTTTCAACTTGCCGGGTGTACAATATTTTGCATATATCCCTAATTTTTTCCCAAACCTTTGGTTTTCCGGGATGCCCTTATCTTGCCTAGGTGTGTCAACCTAGCGGGTCTCTTTTGCGTAGTATTTTTTACTATGTTTGCATTCACAAGATGTGGGAAGCCTTCACCGTCCATGGTAGTCAGCATCATGGTACTACCAGAGAAGACTTTCTTGACAACAACTGGCCCTTCGTAAGTGGGAGTCCATTTTCCCATGGGGTCGCCTTGTGGAAGAATGATACGTTTTATTACCTACTCACCAGCTTGATATACTCGAGGCTTGATCTTTTTATTGAAAGCCTTAATCATACGTTTTTGGTACATATGACCATGACAAACAATAGCCAGTCGCTTTTCATTGATCAAGTTCAACTGATTTAATCTTGTCTGAATCCATTCGTCTTCGCCAAAGCCTGCTTCATTCATAATCCTTAGTCAGGGAATCTGTACTTCCACTGGCAGGATAGCTTCCATGCCATAGATCAAAGAAAAAGGAGTTGCCCCGGTTGATGTTCTAGCTGAAATACGGTAGCCATAAAGAGCAAACGGTAACATCTCATGCCAGTCTTTGTGGGTCACTACCATCTTCTGCACAATCTTCTTAATGTTTTTGTTGGGTTCTTCCACTACGCCATTCACTTTAGGTCTATAAGGAGAAGAATTGTGATGCTTGATATTGAACTGAGTGCAAAGTTCGGTAATCATAGCATTGTTGAGGTTAGTCCCATTATCGGTGATGATCCTTTCGGGGATACCATAGCGACAGATGAAGTTATGTTTGATGAATCTGGCTACAACGTTCTTTGTGACTGAGGCAAATGAGGTGGCTTCGACACATTTGGTGAAATAATCGATAGCGACCAGAATGAAGCGATGTCCATTGGAAGCGGTAGGTTTAATCTCACAAATTATGTCAATGCCCCACATTGCAAATGGCCACAGAGAGGTCATGACATTTAGAGGAATAGGAGGCACATGGACCTTGTCAGCATAAATTTGGCACTTGTGGCAAGTCCTTGAGTGGTGATGGCAATCAGTCTCCATTGTTGACTAATAGTAACCAGCTCTCAGGATTTTCTTGGCCATAGTATGTCCGCTAGAGTGAGTCCCAAAGAGACCATCATGCATGTCTTCCATAATTTCATCTAGCTCCTTCTTTTCTACACATCGGATTAGAGTAGAATCATGGTTGCGTTTGTACATGATTCCATTACTTAGGAAGAATTTGGCTGATAATATTCGTAATAACTTTTTGTCATTGATGGAAACTCCTTCGGGATACTCTTGTGCTTAAAGGTATCTCTTCACCTCATGGTACCAAGGCTTCTCAGCATCGGTGTCAAGCTCATAGCAGTGTGCTGGTTCATCGAATCTCTCAATTGTAATCATAGGAGCTTCGTTGTCCCACTTGACTTTGAACATAGAAGACATCATGGCTAAAGCATCCGCTAACTGATTTTCTTCCCTATGGAAGTATTCAAAGGTGATCTCTTCGAAGTAAGGAATCAAAGATAGCACAAGATCCTTGTAAGGAATAAGATTAGGATGTTTATTGTCCCAATCTTCTTTACTTGGCTAATCACTAGAGCGGAATATCAGAATACATTCAAATGCTTGGTCCTCAAATCAATGGCAGCCTTCAGACCCAAAATGCATGCTTCGTACTCAGCCTTGTTGTTCGTACAATCGAAGCACAGTCTGGCAGTGAAAGGAGTGTGGAAACCTTCAGGGGAGATTATCACAACACCAATTCCGTTAGCCAAAGTGTTGGAAGCCCCATCGAAGACCATAGTCCATGGGGATCCTTGTTCAAGTCCGTCATACAGTCCAGGTTTCACGCAGTTGGTCACTAACATGATATTCTCATCTGGGAAGTCAAAGTTCATAGACTGATAATCATCAACAACTTGATGGGCCAAATGATTTGCTAATACACTTCCTTTGATGGCATTTCGCGTTGTGTATTGAATATCATACTCAGTCAAAATCATTTTTCATCTAGCTATCCGTCCAGAAAGAGCAGGTTTCTCGAAGATCTACTTGATAGGGTCCATCTTAGAAAGAATTGGAGTGGTATGAGTCAACATATACTATCTTAGCCGGTGAGCAGCCCATTCCAGAGCGCAACAAGTTTTCTCGAGCAATGAATATCTGGTTTCACAGTCGGTAAACTTTTTGCTCAGGTAGTATATAGCATGCTCTTTTCATCCAGACTCGTTATGTTGGCCCAACACACACCCCATAGAATTCTCTAGCACCGTCATGTACATGATCAAGGGTCTTCCTTCAACTAGAGGCATGGTGTTAGGAGGTTCTTGCAGATATTCTTTGATTTTGTCAAAGGCAGCCTAGCATTCATCTTTCCATTCGACTACTTGATCTTTCTTCAAAAGTTTGAAGATTGGCTCACAAGTAGCAGTTAAGTGAGATATGAAGCGGGCGATGTAGTTAAGACGACCCAAGAATCCTCTAACCTCCTTTTCAAAGCGGGGGACTGGAATTTCTTGGATGGACTTTACCTTGGCAGGATCGACTTCGATACCTTTACCACTGACAACAAAACCTAAAAGTTTTCCAGATCGTACTCCGAATGTACACTTACTAGGGTTCAACCTCAGCTTGTACTTTTTCAACCTCTCGAATAGTTTGTATAGGTGATTGAGATATTCCTCTTCGGTTTGTGACCTTGCAATCATATCATCCATATAGACCTCTATTTCATGATGGATCATATCATGAAACAAAGCCATCATAGTCCTTTGATATGTTTCCCCTACATTCTTCAACCCGAATGGCATGAACTTGTAACACAAGGTGCCCCATTACGTAACGAAAGTGGTCTTCTCCATGTCTTCGGGAGCCATCCTAATTTGATTATACCAAAGAAACCATCCATGAAAGAGAAGACTTTATGCTGAGCAGTGTTATCGACCAAGACATCAATATGTGGTAGAGGGAAGTCATCCTTGGGACTTGCCCTATTCAGATCCCTATAATCTACGCACATACGAACTTTTTCGTATTTCTTTGGTACTGGCACCACATTTGCAACCCATTAGGGATAAGACGTCACAACTAGGAATCCTACATCAAATTGTTTCATCACTTCAGCTTTTATCTTTTCAGGCATGTTAGGCCTCATGCGAAAGACTTTTTTGTTTGATAGGAGGACAATCTTCCTTTGTCGGCAGACGATGAACTACAATGTCGGTATCCAACCCTGAAATATCTTCATATGACCAAGCAAACACTTCCACATAGTCATGCAACATATGAACCAATCTGCTTTTGACATTGCTTCCTAGGTTAGCGCTGATCTTAACCTCTTTCTTGTCTGTCTCTGTACCTAGATTGATGACTTCAACATACTCTTCATGCGGCAGAATAGCTTTTTCCTCTTGCAATAGAAGTCTTGCTAGTTCCCCCAGTATTTCACAATCTTCCTCGCCTTTGTCTTCAGCTTGGTTAATTGGATGTTTGAAATCATAGTCGGCAATAGTAGAGTCATTGGTAATGAGATCTGGAGTGGACGAGGACCTGCAAGAGTGTGTGTGTGTATGTGCATGTAAAATACATGGCTATTTGAAAAGTGTATTAAAGATAAAGAAAGACAATGAGCTCAAAAATTTGAATGCAAAAAGGTCTGGTGGTTTGTATTGAACGATCATATGATAAAATGAACATAAATAAAACCCTTAACAATGGACCAAAGTTCCCCGGGCAAGACATATGACTTAAAAGTCATTGTTTAATATTACAGATAAAAGGTTCTTGAATTGATAGAAAGAAATAAACAAGTAATTACTCCTCAATGAAGGATATGGGAACGAAGTCCTTTGCGTTCCAATTGTTGAGCTCTGTTGTAGTAGGCTAAACCCATTCTTAAAATGCACACTCATCATTAGAATCCTCCATAGCGTTTACTTCGTGACTTCCAATACGGAGAGGGGGCTTACCTGCACGAGCGTGCCTCACTTTTTTCTTAGCCTTGATAGTGAAACCCAAATAACATTTGTCTGCTTTGAATGGGATTTCTGGGAGTTGCCCCCAAGTATCACATTTTCCTTCTTCGACTGCGACATGAGCATCTTTAAATGAAGCCATCCTTAGCACCAATCTATCAGCTTTGGGCAGGTCGGAGGAGACTTTGGCAGTAGCAATCATAGGTAGAATAACTTCAAAAGCCTGACACGGGGTTTCTATAAATTCTCCATCCATCTCAACATATTTGAAAGAATTAAGGTGGCTTACCATGAACTCCTCCTCACCATAAATAGTGACGATCCTTTCCTTGACCGGGTACTTGAGTTTTTGATGAAGGGTTGATGTTACTTCGCCTGCTCCATGGATCCAAGGGCGACTCAGCAAACAAGAGTAAGTACGGAGGATGTCCATGATGTAGAAAGTAGAGTTTAAAATCTATGAGCCCACCTTGATTTGGAGATACACCTCTCCATGAGTCATCCTTTTAGACCCATCGAAAGCCCTCACAATAATATTACTCGGCTTCAACACCAGTCCTTGGCAGTCTAACTGGTCCAAAGCGCCCTTGGGTAGTAGATTTAAGGAAGAGCCAGTGTCAACAACAACATGTGCTAGGGTAGTCCCCTTACATTCAATAGAAACATGACAGAGCTTTGTTATGGTTATTTCCAAGTGGTGTCAGATCAGGATCCGAGAACCCCAAACCATTATCGGCCGTCAAGCGTGCCACACAATTTTCAAATTGGTCAGTTGTGGTCTCATGAGGGATACGAGCCTTCTTCAGGAATTTGATTAATGCCCGGGTACAAGCATCGGAACAAAGTAGCAAAGATAACATGGAAATCTTGGAAGGGGTTTTCCCCAACTGCTCCACTATCTTGAAATCACTCCTTTTTATAATTTTCAAGATCTCATTCATTTCTTGAGTGGAAGGTTCCTCAGTAGCAATGTCTTTTATGGGTATTTCTCTCTCAGCAGGCTCAACTACTTTCTCCTTTCCCTTTGTGTCAGCACTAGGCTTACCAGTGGTGATGCGGATAGGTGCCTTTGTAATAGTTGGTGGTGAGATGTTGGGTGAAAAGATTCTCCCAGTTCTGGTCACCTTACTAGAGCCAGTAATGTTACCAATGTCATCAACTTTTCTTTTTTCAATCCAAGCATCTTTCTTTATTCCATGGTAAAACACCTCAGCACCATAGTTCCATTGACTGCTTTGTTGGAAGAGTACGGAATTGGCCCAGGGGCGGTAATTATCAGAGGAGCGACAGTCGGTTCATTTGAAATCCTAATAGGACCTTTTGAGGAGACCCTAAGAGGCTTGTTTGAAATTGTTATGATGGAGAGGTCTTCAATCTTATTAGTCAGATTTTTGGTGGATGGGGTTCTTTCAAATAGGATCTCATGACTAATCATCAGGCGTTGAACTCCTTCCTTCAGCCATTTGCATCCATTAATTTGTATGGTGCAACAATTACATTCCTTCAAACAGCCAGGGAAAATCCCGGCTTTCAGCAAGTTCCTTTTGACAATGGTTAACGGACTGGTTAAGTCTTCGACGGAGGAAAAAAATGGTATCTTCAATAGCATTGACACCCTTGCCATGGTATGGAATTGGTTCTATTTTCACATTGTGAATTGGAGGCAGATCAAATTCGATGGTCTTGTCGTCTATTAGGTCTTGGATTTTATTCTTTAGTGCCCAGCATTGGTCGGTCTCATGCCCGGGACTATTCGAGTGATATGTACACTTGGTATTCAAATTGTATTTAGGTGAGGAGGTATCTGGATTGGCTGGAGGATCACGCAGTGTCACCAAATTATCCTTTAACAAGTGTTGTAAGGCTTGGGATAGCGACATGACTATCCTTGTGTATTGTCTTCGCGGAGCCTCAAATCGTTGATGATTGGAAGATTGTCTTTAAACAAGAGTTGGGTTGGAAATCCGAACAAAATTAACGGACGGGCGGTCATCCTTCTTGGTACGGACCCTTGCCCATACACATCATTCATTTCTTTCTTCCCAGATAAGGGTTTCTTTATGGAGTTGGAGGTGGAAGCAAACACCATATGGATTTTCCCGCTCTTGATACTGCTTTCGACCCTTTCACCGGTCAGGATTAGCTCGGTGAAACCGGATGAAGAGAAACCAACAAATAAGTTGAAAAATGGACCAAATAGCATACCCATAAACATATCAATATGTTCCCTATCAGTTAATAGTGGTTGAACCCTACTCGCAAGATCCCCCCACTTTTGGTCGTACTCTTTGAACCCTTCGTCTTTACCCATCGTCATGTCTTGCAGTTGAACCGTAGTCGGATCCAAGTAGGTATTGTATTGGTATTAGTGATAAAAAGCGGTGGCAAAGTATTCCTATTTATGGATATGGGAACCCTGCAATTGATAAAACCACTCTAGTTGAGTCCCAGCCAAGCTTTCTTGAAAGAAGTGAACCCAGAGTTTCTTGTCAGCGGTGTGCGGTTGTATTTTGCACACATAAGACTTCAGGTGAAGCTTTGGGCAGGAAACCCCATCATATTTAACAAAGAATGGTATCTTGAATTTGTGGGGAATGACAACCCTAGATATTAAACCTAAATCATCAAAATCCAAACCAGGGATAGCTTGAATCTCCACGGAATTCAATCTATCCTCTAGCTTCTTGTACTTAACATCGGCAGGAGGATGCTGCTCGTCAAAATATTCTTCATCATCGGACACTTGATCATTGATACACCCAACCTGGGTACTCCTTGCTTCTCCAATTTGATTTTCGTCTTCTTCAGACGAATCTTCAGCTATTGGCATCTGGCAGATCGGCTCTTTGAATCTTTTACCCATGTTGACTAAGGCTTTCCTTTTTGGTTTCTTTTTGGATTCCAGCAACTTCATCAACTATTATTGTCCCTTGGCCAGGGTCAGCAGAGTCTCTTGAAACTGGGAGTTTTGTTCTTGTAGGTCTTTCACTGTTTTCTCGATATCCATCTTGCTGAAATAAACAGCAGAAAGATGTGCATGCAAATGATTTCAAGGATTTATGAAATTTAAATTTGTCTAGACAAAGAATGAACAAACGTCAAATTGCATTAATTAGTTCAAAATGGTTACAACGTGCCCCTTGGGCTTACAAAATAAATCTTTAAGACAAAAAGGTCGAACGCATCCTCTTCGGTGCAAGGAAGGTGTTCAAGCTTTGTTCTTCATGGAGTTTCTTTGTAAGCTCCAAAAGCCTTTTCTCACTCGCGTAGAACTGAGCTTCGAAGGTATCTCGTTCTTCTTTTAGTTGAATCCAACCCTTTTGCAAGTCTTCAAGAGAAGTAGGCATGTTGGGATGGAGGGAAGTATACAGGACTTCTCCTTCAGCAACAGGCTCCATGATAACTGGTAGGATGGAGGGGTAAGGCATCATGAGCTTCTGAGCACGAGCTCGTACCCACCTAAGGTAAGGTTCAAAGGGAATAGAATTCTTGCGTCCTAGCGTATCACTATCTTCTTTATTTACCATCATCCAATCTTGCACAAACCTCTGACGGTAGTCTTGATTGTCGCTCTCGTAATCAAGCACCACTCCTTGGATGAGCATATCATGAGGACCATCTCTTCGAGCATACCCAAACTGTCGTAAAGCTAAGAAAGGGTTGTAAGTGATACCTCCCCTAGACATTAGGGAATTCCCCACAACAGTCAATGATAGGAGTATCTTTCAAGGATCTTGAACACCAATGAATATCAGAGTGGGTGAGGGACAACATCCTTTGAGACCATGTCAATCCTTTTCTCGTTCTTCAATGTTGATCGAGGTAGGTGAAAAGTAAACCACTTGGCAAGTAGCGGAATGCAACACAAGAGAGTACCTCTTTTCTTCATGGTGTGGGTATGGAAACAATGTAAGATGTCTCCCAGCAAGGTAGGTATAGGATTATGAGAGAGAAAGATTTTGATGGCATTCACATCTATGAATTGGTGCGAGTTGGGAAATAGAACAAAACCATATATGAGAAGGGCCAGGACACCTTCAAAGGCTTGAAAATCCATATCTTCCCATAATGAACGATCCTTCTCCAATAAGAACTTGTCTAGGAACCCTTTAACTCTGCTCCTTGTTTCCCAATTTGCTATAATGTCGGCCCTCTTCAAATGCAAGGCTTCAGAAATGACTTCAGGTTTTGGAATCCCTTCTAAACCGGTGAAAGGTTTTTGATCAAGCATGGGTACTCCTAATAGTAGAGAGAATTCTTCTAGTGTTGGCACCAGCTAATAGTCAGGGAAGGTGAAGCAATGATGCATGGGATCAAAGAATTTGAAGAGTACACACATCATCTCTTCTTGGAAATTAGAGGTAGCCAAACTGAGGAGTCTACCATATTTCTTGGTGAAAGGAGAGTCTTCAGGAACCCTTGATGTTAATTCTTGGAGTTGAGGGCGTGCTTTCACGAAGCTGATTTTGATGGTATTCCTTCGGACAGGATTCATGTCCTACAAAACAAAAACAAAGATAAATTCCTAAATCCTTGAAATGGTTAGTGAGAATGCTTATGATGTTATGATGTTTATGATGTTATGTACATGTAAGCAAGTTGTTATATACACACAAATCAAACTAGTCCTTAGGTTTAGGCTTGCATGGAGTTGGTAGGTAAGTACCCTCTTGAAGTATAGTGGGTTCAACCTGTCTTAGGAATAGTAACCGGGTTCTAGGGTGTTGTACCCAAAATTTTCCCTCTCATGTTTTCCAAGGTCTTCCCGTACATGGTTGGTCACAAACATTTGCCTAAGGAAAAGAAAAAATTGTGAGTAGTGTTTTCAATTTTCCTTCGATTGGCATCTCCAAAATTCCCTTCGCCGGACATTTCAGCAAAGCCTTTCAATTGGCCTTGCAACAGATTCCTTCGATTGGCATCTCAAAAATGCCCTCCAATTGGAATTTCAACAAAACCTTTTGATTGACCTTGCAACAGGATCCTTCGATTGGCATCTCCAAAATTCCCTTTGATTGGAATTTTAGCAAAGCCTTTCGATTAGACTTGCAATAGGATCCTTCGATTGGAATTCCTAAAGGTTCCTTCAATTGGAGAATCATATGATTCCTTCAATTGAAACCTCAAAGCAAAGGCCCTTCGATTGGCATTCGAAAAGAGTCCATTTGAAGAAGCTTGCAAAGAGTCCATTCGAAGGAGCTTCATCAGAGCCATTTGAAAGAGCTTCAGAAGAGCCATTCGAAGAAGTTTGCAAAGGTCCATTCGAAGGAGGACATCAACCCATTCGAAGGAGGGCACTCGAAGGCCAGTTACATATCATTCAAAATTCAAAAAGGGAGACAAGATCCCATGTGTTTGGCCAATATTACAAATTCCTATTCATGGCTTTCAACCACAATCAAGGTTGTTTAAACCTTTGCCTTCTTGTCCCCTCTACCCCCTCTATATAAAGAGATCACAAGTGTTGTCTAGGGGAGAGAAACAAAAAAACATTAGAGAGAGGCTGCCCAAAAATCCATCAAAGGTTGCCAGAATTTTCCAAGCAAAAGCCACCCCTTAAGAAAAGTAGCCAAGCCCAGAAGCTCCGGATCGAAGGTTCCTACATCCAAGAAGTGTCCAAAATCGAAGCTTTATTCTACTGGGTAAGAGAGGGTAAACTATCCAACTTTGTATTTGTATAACACCTCCATATTTTCTATCCCCTTCGATTTTCCATCCTAGACAGGATCAAAAGGCCTGGGTTTGGCACCCAGGTCATGGCCTTCGTTTGCTAAAATTTGCTGCAGACATAGCCCGAAGAGACCTAGAAAGCACGGGATTGAAGGGCCTGGGGTTCGATACCCAGGCCCTGCGTTTTATTTTGCTAACATACTTTTACAGGTATAGCATCCCAGATTGAAGGAGACACCTTCTCTGGATCGAAGCTGCCCATAGTCCTCCTGGATCGAAGAAGGCATCTTTCCCAGGATCGAAGGGCACTCCCTTTCCCTGGATCGAAGGTTGTTCATGCCCACTTCCTGGCCCAATCAAAAGGACCATGACCCTCTCTGGATCAAAGCTTCCATTCCCTCCCTGGGTCTAAACTCTTGTTTCCCTGGATCGAAGGATCCCCCTTGCATTTTATTTTTGTTTTCTTTGACTTCTTTTTATCTTTTTAATTAACATTAAAATAAGAAAATCACAAAAATATTAGGCTAGTTGTTTTTCCAACTAAATTAATTCCCTAAATAAATAAATTAATTATTTTAACATTTTTCTTAAAATTAAAAATTAAATAGACTTAGGCCTTATTTTCTTTTATATCAAAAACAACAAAAAGATTTCTTTTCTTTCGGATTTTTTAGACGTCTTTTCTATTTCATGCACGTTTATTTATTTCCATATTTTACTATTATTGTATCTGTCTACCGGATGCAATAGATAAAATTAGGATATTTACTGCTTTATTCCCCATTATCCTTGTATAATGTAAATCCCTTCCCCCGAAGCATTATAATAGCGTATGACCTCTATTTTCTGCATTTTACTGCTTTTCATATTAACTGCTAGTAATTAGGCTTGTATGATAAGACTAATAATCAAACACTAGCAAATTTAACAAAAAGACAAAAAATAACTGAAACACAATACACTTGCACACAAGCACCTCTAAGATACGCCCTCTTTGGTTGCCTTTTAAAAAAAAGTCATGAGGCCGGAATGCTTTAGCAAAGACTCGTAAAATCAAAAGATCATAGTCCCTCAATGACCCTATAGTTGCCTTCTCGGTAAATGATCTAGTCCCTAAAACAGAATTGCTAAAGCATCTCCATAAAATTTCCTTCGTGACTGTAACGTCCCTTTGATTGTCCCTCAACATCCAACGATAAGGCTACCCACTCACTAATAGTAGGATAGCATTGTCTAAAGGATAAGGAGAAAAAGAACAACCTTTTAGAGTAAAAAAATAGATAGCTGTTAGAAGTTTGCTCAAAAATACTTTTTTGCACTTACACACAAAAACTACATTCCAAAAGACATTTTTCAAACACTTTGTATACGTTCTCTACTATCCCGAGAAACACTACAAAGTTCTTCGTACTAAGGAGTTTTTAAAACATTTCCAAACACAAAGCACAAAAGCATCTTGAAAAATGAGCAAACCTCTAAGAGCCCGTGGAAAACCACGGATGGAAATGGTGCTAACACCTTCCCTTTCCATAATCTACCCCCCTTACTTAAAAAACTCTCGAAAAGGTCTTTTTATGTTCTTTTCATCCTTTCCTTTGTTGGATAAAAGAAAAGATGGTGACGACTCTTTCTTACCAGACATTTGTGAACAAAAAATGCAAAACCAGTATATAAACAGTCGGTTCTGCCACCGTAAAATAGAATTGGCGACTCTGTTGGGGAAGACAATAAAAGTGGGGTTTACCTTAGAGTTAGTTCATATTTAAATTGATTTTTTGTGCTTGTTTGCTTTACTTTTGAGGGTTTTCTTGGGTTGTTACTAAAATATCCCACACCCGGATCTGGGGCACCTTATTAGGTAAGTAGAAATAAACCATGGAGGTTGTACGGCATAGACTGATACGGACGAAGTGGTGGCTACATTAGCGCGATGCTTTGGATTGTAATAATGTTCCTTGAGTAAGTTAAGGATAATATTAGGCTTCCTCATAGTGTCACTAAGCGCTAACTGACCTTTAGAATCTTTAATTGACTCATCCTATCCATTAGGAAGTAGTGAGATAACCGGCTTTGGTTCCTACCGAAGATTGGTTGATACTCGATACTACAATCATTGAGGCTGGACTTTCAGGATTTTTCAGCCACAATACTTCGGTGCGGAGCTGAAACAATTTTTGAAGGGAAGGTCAGTGATATTGAGGCTCCTTAGAACCCTGTTACTATTAATAGGACATGTTGAGCCAAATAAACATTCAAGAGGGTACTTACCTACAAACCTAAGGCTGCTTGTGTGACTTGTTTTCTTCCAACTTGAACTACTTGTTGGGTTTTTATGACAACATGATTTCCTTGCAGGTTTTGTTTACAGTCATTATCCAATAACTTGGATATCTTGCAGGGTTCACTTGCTTACATCACCTTACACTTTTGCTTAACGTATATCATACACATTATCACATCATGCCACAACATTTCCTTAACCATTTCAAGGATCTCAAGGGTTTGTGATGCAGGCTATGATGAACCAGGCGTCTAGAAAGGGGATTTATTTTCCTCTAGCCAATTTCATCAAAAGATCAAAACACGATAACTTGAGTTAAGGGCTATGACCCACTTGATATGGTGAGCTTGACTCTTGTAGAAGGATGTTCAACAACATGAAAGTTCTTCGATTAAAGCTACAAACTTCAAATTCTAACATCTTCTTGTTTACCCCACGAGTCCTTGGAAGCATTGCATACGCATATCATACATGTTATTGCATAAACATGTTTCAAAGTAGGGTCCTCATCTTCTTCGCTGTTTATTTCAGTAAGTAAAGAAATGGCTCTCGAACAAACAGTCAAAGACCTTTAGGCTTAAAACACTCAGTTCCAACAAATGTTTCTGACTGTGACCCAGGGGAAAGAAGACCTGAAAGCTCTGATCATCAAAAAGAAGGCCAGGAGGGGAAATAAGCTAGTTCGTGTTTCGAGTGTGGGAAGAAGAAGACCAGCTAACCGAACTCTAGATTCTGCAACCTCATCAAAGGGAGGAGGTAATCAAGAGGAAGAAGACGAGGAATCAGATGAAGGAGACAAAAATCCAATGTCTGAAGAAGATGAACCTGACTATTCTGAGGAGAAATATCCTTCTGCTGGTGATAAATACAAACGGCTAGAGGATCGACTCAATGCCATGGAGATCCAAAGGGTGCCCAGTCTGGATTTCGAAGAATTAGGTTTGATTCCAGGGGTGGTCATCCCACCTAAGTTCAAAGTCCCTATCTTTGCAAAATATGACGGTGTTTCCTGTCCCAATCTTCACTCGAGGTCATACGTCAGAAAGATCCAGGCTCACACTGCTGATCGGAAGTTATGGGTCCATTTCTTCCAAGAAAGTTTGGCTGGAACTCAGCTGGATTGGTTCTATCAACTAGAAGGAACTGACATCCGTACCTGGGAAGACTTGGCTACTGATTTCTACAAGCAGTACCAATACAATGCTGACCTAGCACCAACTCGAGTGAAACTGCAGAACATGTCCATAAGCTCAAGAGAAGGGTTCAAGGAATATGCACAAAAATAGAGAGATCTAGATGGTAGGGTACAACCTCCTCTGAATGATCATGAAATGGTAGACATGTTCATGGTCACTCTGACAGTCCCATTCTTCAATTTGCTGATTGGGAGTTCCTCATCCGGGTTTGCAAAAATGGTTCTGACTGGAGAAAGGAACGAAGGTGGTATCAAGAGTGGGAAGATCCTGATGGCTACATCTTCTAATGATGAGAAGAAGCCATTTGCTGGTAAGAGGGAAGCCCATGTTGTGTATGGCCAGAAAGGTCGTAATAATGTCGACAACCACAATCAATCTGTGGGGGCAATATTGGTCTCTAGCTCTACATGTATGCAACAACACCAACAGGGGAACCATCATAAAGAAGTCATACCTAAGAGACAATTCACCATAATCAACATGTCACTAGCTCAAGCGCTACAACACATGTTGAAAGCAGGGTTGATTATGCTAAAGGCTCCTCTGTAAAACCCTAATACTTCTGCTCCTAGTTACCACCCCGACAAAAGGTGTGCATACCATTCTAACAGTCCTGGACATGATACCAATGGCTGCTGGGCTCTGAAGAACAAAATTCAGGATATGACTGACGCCAAAGAGGTTAAATTCGACCCTCCAGAGACTCACAAACTGATCACTGCTCCTGGGCCAAATCATTGAGAACGTCCAGTTCATTTTTATTTTCCATTTGTAATTTCATTTGTTGTTCAAACAATTATTGTTATTGTCGAACTTTGGTTTTCCTATTAATGCATCGCATATGTTGGTCTTGAATGATTTCATTGGCATTTTACCTAAACTATTTTCTTGTTTCCTTTACGTGATATTCAACTCCCGATCAAAAGATTTGAACCTTTAGAGGGAGGATGACGAGAACGATACCAAAATCTCTATAGTATGCTTTTGAATAGACCTCGCTGACGATGTACAGACGTTGTTTCAAATCCCAAATAGGGGAGTTATAAGGAAGATAATCCCTAGTCAACCTCTTTGAGCCTAAGAAGTAGGAGTTTTCTTTTCACACAAATTAAAACCCTTAATGATAACCTGGGGCAGGGTAGTTTCTCAGTCAATTCAGACGCGCATGCAGTCGCAACCTTCCACTTCGTACACAACAAATGGCATCAAAGAAGTCCTTCCAAATCAAAAGATGGTGATGTTTCCGCATAATCGTCAAGACAGGTAGTAATTATCTCTCGAAATAAAAGCCCATTAAGTCAAAACCTATGAAGGAGACTTAAGAAAAAAACTGGGGCATCCCGCTGACTGTGATCACAAAAGAAACAGTTCAGGCAAAAGGCAGGGATAACGAAAACAAAAAAAGAGGTCCTACAAATCCTCAACAAAATAAGATTACAAAAATGACTACCTCTTCAAAATAAACTTTCAGTATCTGAACCATCATCAGAACATCAAGGACAAGATGCCAGACTCAATTGGGATTGAACGCACAATTAGCTAAGCATAGGACTGAAGAACATCACGAAGAACAGAAGGGTACAAATAAATTTTGAGCCTTTATCCTTTATTTCTTGAACCGTGAACCAGGTCACGCTACAACCCTTAAAAGTCCTAACTGAAGCGTGGGTTAGTTCAGAAGCATACTGGTACCAAAGGTATCCTGACTCCTGTAGGACTTACTATAAATCCTGAGTTGATATCACTCTCTTAAAAATTTTGTTTTACTAAAAAATGAATTTTCAAACTTCAAGACAGACATAAGCTTTGCATTCTTAAAATACCATTGTTTGCATATGACTATTTGTTCAACAACAGAGAAATTCGCATGATGAATATCTAGTGAACAAAAACTTTCTCAATGAAAGGTTCATCTCAAGAGGAAAGGCACTTCCAACCAGGGGGCATGGCATGATCATTGTCCATCATCTGGGGCGGTCTAGTCAAGATTCAAGGAATTTCTCAAAAATGCCAAGCAACCGGAGGCACTTCTCCATCTGAATCACTTGGGGAATTAAACATGAATTACGACAATGAATCACATACAATTAAACAAAATCAATGTTCCTCAACGGATTTCTTCTCAAAACAATAAAACAAGAATTACCAACGGAAACATTCTGAATACTCAAGAATATCATCTAGAAACGGTTCAGGTATGATCTAGAAGCGGATGTCATCCTGACACCTACTCCAGATTCTCAACAGTACAGTGCAGATGCAATCCAGCGATGGATGTCATTTTGACACTTATGCCAACATATCATCTAGAAACAGTTCAGGTATGATCCAGAAACGGAAACATCCTGACACCTACTCCAGATTCTCTCCCAGTACAATACAGATACGATCCAGAGACGGATGTCATTCTGACACTTATCCCAACATATCATCTAGAAAAGGTCCAGGTACGATCCAGAAATGGAAACATCCTGACACCTACTCCAGATTCTCTCCTTGTACACTGCAGATACGATCTAGAGACGGATGTCATTATGACACTCATTCAACACATGTTTCAAGTACAATTTAGGTACGATCCAAGGATGAATATCATCCTGATACTTATCCAGATTCTCATCTAGAAACAGTTCAAGTACGATCCAAAAATGGATGTCAACCTGATACTTAGTCCAGAGTATCTTCTAGCAACAATGCGGATACAATCCAGAGATGGATGTCATTCTGACACTCATTCAACACATGTTTCAAGAATAGTACAGATACAATCCAGAGACAGATGTCATTCGGACACTCATTCAATACATGTTCAAGTACAATCACGACATAGATCCATCCACAAAATCTCCAGCAGACACAAGGGCAGAAAAGTTCTGATGCAAAGTCATCATCATATCCTCAGCACACGTCTGTGACATCTATGTTCCCCACAAAGTAGAAACAACCAGAGTTTTACCCTCTTCTTCCCCAAGAAGGGATTACCTTCTCCAACTGAAGTATGTTTTCCCAAGCCCAATTCAAACAGTTATAAAACCTCCTCCCGGGTAGAGTTTATTTCTTAAACTGCGGAAGCTCATTTCCTAACAGAGTTTATTTCTCTTCATCGGAAAAATCTCCCAACAAGCATCTCTCTCCATAGAGTTATTCTCAAACAGAATCAATTCTCAAGCAGAGTCAATCCCCAACAGGTTATCCTCAAACAGAAAGCGGAAATCCCCAGTGAATCATCTCTATTCATCATCCCCAGCGGAAATGAAGGATTCTACTTCCCAATACTCTCCAGCAGTAATCCGAGATTTATTTTCCTAGACTAGGTAACATCTCAATAACATCCCATATTCATACATCATGGCATATGCACATACATCGCATACAACATAATCTCATTTATTTTGAGAACATCATCACGATGCATTTCATACATCATGACAATGCATATGACTAATTCTTTACCTTTTTCAGGGAAAGATCAAATCAACGAACACCGCTACTTATGTGACCGGGTAGTCTTCTCAAAAGCTACTTCTGATGGAGGGATATTTTTAGCAATTTCCTCTGAAAGATGTCCTCCCAAGATTTTCTCTGGTTCAGCCAGATCGACACTAAGATCTCTCTGATTTCCATTCTAATTAAAGACACTATGAAGCCTGGATTTCGACCAGATAACAGTATAAGGTGATGCGAAGCCTGGAACCCGACCAGATAGTAGTTCACTTCTTCAAAGACATTGTGAAGCCTGGATTTCAACCAGATAACAGTATAAAGCACTACGAAGCCTGGAATCCAACTAGATAGCAGCTTACCGTGTCAATTACTATGAAGCCTGGAACCCAAGCGGATAATAGTCAATCAACAATTTAGGACACTGTGAAGCCGAGATTTCGACCAGATAACAGTATAAGGTGTTGCGAAGCATGGAATCCGACCAAATAATAGCTTACTTCTTCAAAGACACTGTGAAGCTTGGATTTCTACCAAATAACAGTTTAAAGTGCTGCGAAGCCTAGAATCCGACCAGATAGCAGCTTACCCTGTCAATTACTATGAAGCCCGAAACCCAACCGGATAATAGTCAATCAACAATTTAGGACACTATGAAGCCTGGATTTCAACTAGATAACAATATAAGGTGTTGCGAAGCTTGGAATCCGACCAGATAGTAGTTCACTTCTTCAGAGATATTGTGAAGCCTGGATTTTAACCAGATAACAGTTTAAAGTATTGCGAAACCTAGAATCCGACCAGATAGCAGTTTACCCTGTTAGTTACTATGAAGCCCGGAACCCAACCGGATAATAGTCAATCAACAATTTAAGACACTATGAAGCCCGAATTTTGGCTAGATAACAGTATAAGGTTCTGCGAAGCCTAGAATCCGACCAGATAGTAGTTCACTTCTTTAAAGATACTAAGAATCCTGGATTTCGACCAGATAACAGTTTAGAGTGTTGCGAAGCCTGGAATCCGACCAGATAGCAGTTTACTCTGTAAGTTACTATGAAGCCTGGATTCGACCAGATAGTAGTATACCTCAGATTCAAGTTGAAGCTTGGATCCGACCAGATAACAGTTTAATTTCTTCGAATTACCGAATCCTACATAAGACCAGATAACAGTACACCTCAGGTTTAAGTTAAAGCTTGGACCCGACCAGATAACAACTTAATTTCTTCAAATCATTGAAGCCTGGGCATGACCAGATAATAGTTCAAGTCACTGAAGCCTGGAGTATGACCAGATAACAGTTTAATCTCATTTCCTCAATAAGTCACTATGAAGCCTGCATCCTGACCAGATAGAAGTTCGCTTCAATCTCTTCAGTCAAGAGATGACTCCCCGATAGATTAATTAACAACCAAGCTCCTAGACTCTATTCCCCTGAAAAACATTCCTCAGCGGACTCCTCCTTAGACAGCAGGAACAGGAATCCCCACAAAGGAGTATCTCATGAAATCAACAGTCTTCTGGATGGCATCTTTAAGCCCATCTCCGACGACTCTCCGTCATACTCCTTGGATGGCATCTTCAAGCCCATCATCGATAGTCCCCTGTCACCTTTTGCAAATGCCATCTATAAGCCCATTCACAATATTATTCACCAGTAGTATCACTTCAAACGAGTGCAAATTTCTGGGCACTCTAGTGTTCAATCATCTTCAACCTTCAGATCACGAAAGGCAGGTGTGATACGGCGAGAGAACTGACTTGAGGGTTTTCGTTTTATCACAAATGTCACAGTTAGCAAGAGTCGCCACCAACTTTTCTTTTATCCAAAAGGAAAGGTGAAAAAGCACAGAAAAGACCTTTGAGATTGTTTCTTGAGTTCGGGGGGGGGGGGGGGGGGGGGTAGATTGTGAAAAGGGAAGGTATTAGCACCCTTTTCATCCATGGTTTTCCATTGGCTCTTAGTTACTTGCTAGATCACTTGCTTTTTTTGTTTGAAATTGTGCTTTGTGTGGTTTTGAAAGTATTTTGTAAAAGAGGCCATTGTTTAGGAAATCTTTGTAATGATTCTCGTTCGTAAGAATGTATACAAAGATGTTTGTCTTTTTTGAAAATGTTTTCAATGTTTGTAAGAAATTTGGAAATGTGTGTATTTGTTTTGAAAATAGAAAGGATAGTTGTTTGAAATGGAGAAAGTAACTAGAAGTAATCTACCTACTCAAATTGTCTTTCGTGTTCATTTTCTTTTCCTTTGATATTGTTGTCTTACCATTGATTTGGTAAGCAACCCTATCTTTGGATGTAAACGGGACGGGCGTGGGTCATCGTATAACCATGATTAGCAATGTTGCAAAGTATCTTAGCATTTTTGAGGGACCAAGATCATTTTGTAAGGCAACTTTGAATAGCGTCATAGAGGGGCTATGATCCTATACTTGTTTGTTTTGCTAAGATACTTCGCATGCGTAATATGGCCATTTTTATATAAGGCAACCAAGTGGAGTAACCCTAAGGGTGCTTGTGTGCAAGTGTGTTATTTCCATGCTTGATTTTGTCTTGGATTAGGGTTTTCTATTTGATTTGTCTTTATCTTGCCATTCAAACCCTAATTACTAGCATGTTATGTAAAAAGCGGTAAATTGCGTAATTTAAAGATTACTACGCTATTAAAATATTTTATGGGAGGGGGTATACAAATTGTGAATGGGGATTTGCAATAATGTAAACCTAATTTAATCTATTACAACCAAATCGAATTTGTACGAATATTTGAATAAATAATATACAATATAAAATAAATATGCAATGGTATGTGTATGCAAGAAAAAAGATTTTTGTTTTGTTTTTTATATGAAAAAGAGTTTTTGAACTAAACCTAATAATTTAAGAAAAAAGGAAATTATTTTATAAATTAGTTAACCCTAATTCTAATTTGTAAAAGAAAATAAAGTTCTTTAAGGATTATTTTTGTATATTTTTGTCTTAAAAATAATAAAATAATATTTTATGAAATATTTAGTCCTTTTGTTTATTAGAATAAATATTTACAAGTGAGAAAAAAGAAATAAAATATTAACCTAATTCTATTTTATTTTACAAGTTTATTAAGGAAAATAATTAATACATAACTAATTGAAAATATTTTTATGAGGAAATAAGATAAAATAAACCAAAAAAATGAAATATTTAACATTTTGATATTTTTTTATGATTTTATAATATTTAAGAAAAATATTTAATGAAGTATCCAAAAATAAATAAATGAAAATAAATTAGGCCAGGGGTGTCTTGAGTAATCAGGAGGTAAGCATTAGAAAAAAAAAACATAAGCCTAAATGAACAAAAGCTCAGTGCTGCATAATGAGAAAAAATGGCAAAAAATGTGAGAAAATATGCAAAAGGCAGGCACCAAGGCTCGAACCCATGACCTTAGCAATTTCAGCGCGCTGCCTTGCCACTGGAGTGGCTGTACATCTGTTAGTTCAAATGAAACTAAAAATAGATAACACAAAATGCTTCCTTGCCCTGTACTTCATCTTCTTCCTCTAGCCAGCCTGACCCCATGTATCTCTCTCATTTCTCCATGAAAATGGAAACTTCAAACATGAAAATGATAGTACTCTTTCCCACGATTTCAACCATGTAACTCATGTAAACCAACAGTCAAAGATCAAAGCTAATTTCAATGGCCCTAATTTCAAACCTAATTTTTTACAGAAATTAAAATCTAAAATTCTCTATACACAATGAATATAAATGAAATCTATGAACATGGTTGGTTTTAGCACAAGGATATCTACATTTTGTCTTCACAAATCGAAACTAAAGGATGCCTGTATGAAGAGATAGAAGTTAGAGTCTGTTGTACCCCAAAATTTGCCCTCGCGCTTTTCCACAAGAAATCTCAACTTCAGACATTTCCTGACTTTTCAAACTGGCTCAAGAATCGGGCAAATGGACTTTTCTTGACAGTCAAGCAAAACTAGGGTTTTTACTGATTTTCAGAGCTTTGGATTGTTTCATACAGTTGGCTTAGGGTTTGGATGATTTTTGGTTCAACTGTGATCAGGCGAGCGTTATTTGGCATTTAATCAGGAGTTAAGGTTTTATGGGCATATTCTCAGAAGAATTTAAATTCCACAGCACTTCGCAGTTTATTCCGAGATTCGGGTTAAATTTGCATTGTTTTGATTTAATCAGTGAAAGAAATAGTGGTTGGAATTCATGTTGTTTTCTTTGAGTCAGTCAAATACAGGATGCAGTATTGGATTCACAGTGTTTATGCGTTTGATCAGTCTATTTGGATTGACTGCTGCTTTGCTTTGGATTTTGAATGAGACAGGTTTAATTGACCAATATTGTTATTATTTAAGTTATTTATTATTCTAAAAATTGAATGATTGAAATTGATTTTTCAATTGTTTTAATTCTAAGAATTTTGAATAAATAAATAAACAATAAAGAAAATTAGAATTAATTGGATAATTTAGACTTTTATTGATATTTGAATTATTTGTACAAATTGTTGTTTATAATTTAAAATTATGAACAATAATTTACATTAATTTAAATATTACATAAAATAAAAAGCTATCCTATTTTCTAATATTCTTCATTCTTCACTCCGCTCCGGTGCTCCATGTTTTATCTGCAAAAAGAGAAGAAAAAAGTCAGAAAGCAGTTGAAATAAAAAGACAGTTAAAGTTGCTCATCATTAGGGGCCACTGACTGGGATCAGTTGACCCTCTCTGCAAATCACGGGATTTCTCCCGGTTCACAGAGAGGGAAGACTTTTATTCATGAATGCAAATGTCAAATGCATAATTTCTAAAAATTCAAGCTGCATAGAATCTCAATGTCCAATTCAAACTAAACTAAAAAATCCAATGCCCACTTCCTATCAAATGCCAAAGATATCAAAGAAATCAAAGTAGTACAAGTTGCTATCAAAACTGTCAAAGCTGTCAAAAGGGGATTTATCCCAAGATATCAAGGAAAAGTCAGCACACAAAGCGCAAAAGCAAGATAAAGATGCATAAAATTGTGTTATGCAAGCAATCTTATCATCATTTCCCAGCATAGAGGGGCCCCTTCAGAAAAGAAAGTACAGAATAATAATCATATTAAATCTTAACTGTACTTTTGGAGAGAAAAAGAGAGAAAAAAGCAGCATAGGCTTTAGGTTTAGACAGGGCAGAGAGGACAACAAAGATATAACAAAAAAGAGAAGAGAACACAGTGGGGCAGACAGTTCAAGGATAGAAGAGAAAAATATACAAAACTCCAAAACTGATAAGCAAAAGGGGAGAAGAGATGCACACAATATAACCATGAAACCATCATACTGTCAAATCCCATCAACCTGCAGTCCATAAACTGAACAACAAAACACAGTACCTACAACCCTGTTAAAAACACAACCTCAAACCTTGTTAACGCCAACAACATAACACACTGAAGCATGAATCTACAACAATCAACCAAGAAACAAAACCTGCTGAAGAGCATACAACCCAAAACCACAAGCATAGCTTGCTAAATAACCATTAACCTGTCAACAAACCCATCAACAAAACAAACAAACACATACATTGAATTACCAAGCTGATAAAACCAACACCCTGCCTTAACCTCAAAAGCCTAACCATCAAAACATGGCCTAGCTTTCAAACCTGATAAACAAAATCCAAATCCCTCAACTATACTGTCAAACTAAACCAGCATTAGCCTCACAAACCCAAAAACATGTGAACTAAACCACCATACTGTCAAGCTAAACCAGCTTAAGCCAAAAGTCACAAAGCCAAGCTTCAAACTATGGACCTGCACTACCATAACCAAACCTCAACCATCCCTAAAACTATCCAACCTCTAAGCCTCAGAATTTCTTCATCATAGGCAATAAATATTCAAGACATCCAACTCAACAAAAGCGTCAAGGGCATCAATCTCAGGAAGCAATTCAAAAGTCTAAAGGCAAGCAAACGTACAAAAGGGCAAGTTCAAGATAACACAGAACAACAATTCAAGGCATCAGGGGCTCAGAGGAAAACAAAAGTATCAAAGGCAACCTAGGCCCTCAGACCTCTGAGATCATCACTGGGCATCTCAAAGCATTATGTCCCAATCCACACATAGGCAACAGTGTTCAAGAAGAAGAAGAAAGAATCACGGTCAATAAATCAGAAAGGCAACATACAAATATTCAAAGGCAACAGTGGCACAGAAGAAGGGATAAAGAAGTGAATTAAAGGTTTTCAGCACAAATCATCACAAAACCCTCACACAGCAAGAGGTAAGAACGAAAATACCAGGAAAGCATCAGAAGCAAAGCAAGCATCTAGCTTCGTCACCGAATCGCCGTTCCGGCCTCCTAAAGCGTCACCCCTCTTCTCTCCTCCATCTCCAAAAACAGGTAGTGAGTTTCCTCCCTCTCTTTCTCCACCACCTCACAATAGCACAGAGTTAAGAATCGAAAATTCAAATCAAAACAAAACATGCAATCTGTAAAAAAAGGAAAAGGGATAAGAACATAACAACTAAAAGCCAACCTTGTTTCAAGAAGATGTGGAGCCCTTGCTTTGGAGGGAAGAGAGTTCGGGAGTGACGTTGGTGGCCGGAGTCGAGTTGCTCAGGAGGCTTGAACGGAGAAGACGAATGCACAAGCACGCCGCTGTCAACCCTAACCTTTGTTCTGAATGACAAAATGCCAAACAACCCTAAACATGACTGACCCCCCCCCCCCCAAACCTGGGCCTGACCCGCTTCACCCTCTCTGAAGCCCATTAAACACTTCTTTTCTTGTTTAACAAAAAAATCATACTAACCATTTATTTTTTCACAATTAACCCTTTTTCTTTTTACAAATATTTTTTATTAACACTAATCTTTTTCTTTTCTTACTAAACCATTTTTTTTCTAACTTAACATTTTTTTCATATGGTAAAATTGGAAATACTTTCTTTTTTTTACTTTATTTGCTCTTTAAGTAAAATACATTTTTCTACCTCATTTATTAAAAAAATTGAAAATATCTTCTTTTCTTTTAATAAAAAATATATTTATACATAATAATTTAAATACATTTTTTCTCTAATATTAAATTCACAAATATTTGATTAAAATACTTTCTTTTTATACATAATACATCTAATTAAAAACTTGAACATTTAAATCAAAACACTTTCATTTTCTTTTGTATATAATTAAACATATAAATCAAAGATTCATTTAAAACATTTCTCTAAGCCAAAAAACCCTAATACGTTTCAATTCCACAATTCGCACTTGTACATAATTACACATACATATACATCTCGCACTTACACTTACACAATACATTGCCCTATACACATTTTTATCTTATATTTGTATATTCGATATTTACATTTGATTGCGACTTCGATTTGGTTGTAATTTATTTGGGTACTATAAGTCTCATCCCCTTTGTACATTTATACCCCCACTCCCGGACACTATTTTGTAATAGCGTAGATTTTATATTCCGCAATTTACAGTTTTCCAATTATACCATGTTTAGACCTAGGATTTGTATGTACATAAAATCAAGCGTTAGATGACCTAATACAAAGACAAATACATGTAATCAACACACAATCACACTTGCACCCCCTAGGGTAATCCCACATGTCGCCTTCCAAAATGGGCCATGCTTACACGTCGAGTATCTTTGGCAAAACAAAATCAAATGATCATAAGTCCCTCGATAACGCTTTCGAAAGTTGCCTAAACGGAATGATCATAGTCCCTTCAAAGCAAATTGCCAAAGACACTTGGCATCATTGCATTCATGGTCCATACGATGACCCGCGCCCGTCCCGAATAAACTTCCTAAACGCAAGATTGCCTACCAATTTCAATGGTAGAACAAAATTGTTAAAAGGGGTTAAAACATGACAAAAACCTTGGAGTACAATAGGGTAGACAAAACTCTTAGTTACTTGAGATCAAACTTGCAAAAACACTTGCCTTCTTTTCAAAAACCACAACCCATAACACTTTCAAAACAAACTCTCAAAAACATTTGAAAACATCTTTTCGAAAAGATTCACACTTTTGTAAAACACTCAAACACGAGTCAAATACATTAGTTGCCTAAGACAAGGCATCTTTTTCCAAAACATTTTCAAAAAGCACCCACACACACACCATTTTCAAAGCAATCGAAAAACAAGGCAAGTGATCTAAAAAACCAAGTAACTAAGAGCCCATGGATAACCATGGATAGAAGGGGTGCTAATACCTTCCCCTTCTATAATCTACCCCCCGGACCCACGAAATATCTCAAAAGGTTTTTGCTGTGCTTTTTAACCTTTCCTTTAGGATAAAATAAAAAGTCGGTGGCGACTCTTGCTCAAACCGCACAAGTGCGAATACGAACGCGAAACACTAGTCAGTTCTCCCACCGTATCACAGAACTTTGTACCCCAAAAGAGTCCTTACCTCTTTCAGCTGAGATCGTGAATGGAGTTTGAGTGAGTTTTAAGAAGGCCTGAGGATCCCTTTAGCTTTCCTGGACCTCCCTGAGTGTGTTCCAATCCTTACCTTTCCTTGAGAGTGCCTGAGTCTCCCTATCCAAGTCAACCTGCAAGCTTGAAATACAAAAATGACAGATGGAGAAGGAGGAGTTACAGTGAAGGGATGATGGTATGGAACACTTATATATGATGTAGGTTAAGTGTTTAGGTGATTAGAACTTGAAACGCACGAGTAGATTTTTGGATTGCTATGCTTGATGCAAAACTGCAAGTTATGGAAGGTTTTTGGTGATAGAGAGCTTGGGAGAGTTTCTGGCCTTTAGCAATTTTCCGTTAGGTTGTAATATGTTTGTGTATAAGTATAGAGAAGGTTTCCAATCAATTCCGCAACATGTTTCTGAGTTATAGGCTTTTTGCTTTATTGCTTGCCTTTTAAGAAAAGTGAGGAGACAACTCTCTACATGCTTGTACATGCCTGGTTTGAGTTGGTACAAGTCCTAGACACTTTGCTTTTGGTTTATAGGACTTGTGTGTGCAGAGAGAACAGGTGCAAAGCTCAAGGAGTTGACAAATGAAAAAGGTGTGCTTTTCTAAAATGGAAATGGCCACTTTGTGCTATTTATGGAATTAAAGCTTGGACAAAAGCTCTTATGCTTGGATTAAGGCTTTATCAACTGTGTAAGCATTAAATTATGGAGTAAGAAAAAAGTTTGAGACCTATAAAGCAGGGATTATGCAGCCTAGGTTTGAATTTGAATTTTGTTCTTCATGAAATGGCTTGAAATAAAAGTGACAAATTGCCAACTTCTTCTCTTCGATTCTCCCTACTCAAGAATGATCTTAAGGAGTTCTTGGATATTTTGGAAAGCTTGCAATGTGCTATATAACTCATCTTTGAAATTATTTCCAAGATTCCTCTTGGAACTAGGTAAAAAGTTGTCATGAAGTTATGTCAAAAACCTGCCTAAATTAGGGCAAAATTTCACTAAGTTATTTTAGTTCATGAGCATGTATTCACAAAATTATATATTGAGATACAAGAATCTTTAGGAGAAAATGTGTGAAGAAAAGTTGCGTATTTCATGGAGATCTACAACTTTCATGTTGGGAACTTTCTTTGAATCACCTTACATCATGGTGAGAATTTGGCTTAAAGTTGAGAAAAATAAGAAATTTTTTATACTTAGAAAAATTTCTAAGTTAAGAAAATTTCCAATTTCAAAACAAAATCTTCAATCTTTGATTTCTTGATGAACAAGTTTCACATTTTGACATATTTTTATGAATTCTGATCCTTGGCATTTGATTTTGACCAAAAAGTCAAAGTTTGACTTTTCAGTATACAGTTGACTTTTGATCAGTTGACTGCAAAATTTATCTGTCAATCCAATGGAATTGAAATCTTTTGAACCATGTCATTAGGTCAAGATGATGCAATTAAACTATTGAAATCATGCTTCAAACCAATTGGTCATTTGCTAGGTCAAAAATCAGAAATTGCCCTTTCTCAGTCAAAACTCTAATTTTGACCATTTTGCCCTTTTGATGATTTGATCAAATTTCTTGAGGAATTGTGGTCCAAACTTGATCAAATGATATATGTGAGTCTAAAATGTTGATGTGGATAAAAAATTATGAATTTTGACTGTAAATTGGCCATGGTTGACTTTTTCCCCAATACAGCTGGTTTTTAGGTCAACTGTCCAATTGACTGATCAAAATTGTGATTCAAGGCTTAAAATTTGACATGAGTAAACTTAGGGGTCCATAATGATACTTGAAAGTCACATGAAGCATTGATAGCCCAAAAATCTTTGTGCAATCCCAAACCCTAATTTTGGATTATCAGTGCATGATGAGATGTCCTGAGCTGGTCAAATCCTAATCCAGTCTTGAGTCAAAAAGATCTTATGAGAAAAATCTTGATAAATGAGAGGGAAAATTTTGGGGTACAACAGCAAGCAAGCCAATCTACATCCTCAGGTTTAAGAAGATTGAACAAGGGCAACTGTTGTACCCCAAAATTTGCCCTCTCATGTTTTCCAAGGCCTTCCCCTACAAGGTTGGTCACAAAACCTTTCCTAAGGAAAAGGAAAAAATTTTAGTAGTGTTTTCAAGTTTCCTTCCATTCGAATCTCCAAAATTTCCTTCGATTGGAGTTTCATAAAAGCCTTTCGATTGGCCTTGCAACATGATCCTTCGATTGGTATCTCCAAAATGCCCTTCCATTGGCATTTCAGCAAAGTCTTTCGATTGGACTTGCAATAGGATCCTTCGATTGGCATCTCCAAAATGCCCTTAGATTATAATTCCAGCAAAGCCTTTCGATTGGCCTTGCAACAGGATCCTTCGATTGGCATTCCTAAAGGTTCCTTCAATTGGAGCATCAGATGCTTCTTTCGATTGAAACCTCATAGCAAAGGCCCTTCGATTGACATTCCAAAAGAGTCCATTCGAAGAAGCTTGCAAAGAGTCCATTCGAAGAAGCTTCATCAGAGCCATTCGAAGGAGCTTCAGAAGAGTCATTCGAAGAAGTTTGCAAAGGTCCATTCGAAGGAGGCCATCAGCCCATTCGAAGGAGGGCATTCGAAGGCCAGTTACATATCATTCAAAATTCAAAAAGGGAGACAAGATCCCATGTGTTTGGCCAATGTTACAAATTCCTATTCATGGCTTTCAAACACAATTAAGGTTGTTTAAACCTTTGTGTTCTTATCCCCTCTACCCCCTCTATACAAAGAGATCACAAGTGTTATCTAGGGGAGAGTAACGAAAAAACATTGGAGAGAGGCTGCCCAAAAATCCATCAAAGGTTGCCAGAATTTTCCAAGTAAAATCCACCCCTCAATAAAAGTAGCCAAGCCCAGAAGCCCCAGATCGAAGGTGCCTACATCTAGGAAGTGCCCAAAACCGAAGCTTCATTCTATTTGGTAAGAGAGGGTAAATTGTCCAACTTTAAATTTGCATAACACCTCCATATTTGTTGTCCCCTTCGATTTGCCATCCTAGACAGGATCAAAAGGCCTGGGTTTGGCACCTAGGTCATGTCCTTTGATTTCTAACATTTGCTGTAGACATAGCCTAAAGAGACCCAGCAAGCGCAGGATCGAAGGTCCTGGGGTTTGATACCTAGGCCCTGTGTTTTATTTCGCTAACATACTTTTGCAGGTATAGCATCCTAGATCGAAGGAGCCACCTTATATGAATCGAAGCTACCCATAGTCCTCCTGGATTGAAGAAGACATCTTTCCCAGGATCGAAGGGCAATCCCCTTCCCTGGATCAAAGGTTGTTCATGCCCACTTCCTGGCCCAATCGAAAGGACCATGACCCTCTCTGGATTGAAGCTTCCATTCCCTCCATGGGTCGAAACTCTTTTTTCCATGGATCGAAAGATCCCTCTTGCATTTTATTTTTGTTTTCTTTGACTTCTTTTTATCTTTTTAATTTACATTAAAATTAAAAAATCACAAAAATATTAGGCTAGTTGTTTTTCCAACTAAGTTAATTCCGTAAATAAATTAATTAATTATTTTAACATTTTTCTTAAAATTAAAAATTAAATAGACATAGGCCTTATTTTCTTTTATATCAAAAACAACAAAAAGATTTCTTTTCTTTAGGATTTTTTAGACGTCTTTTCTATTTCATGCGCATTTATTTATTTCCATATTTTACTATTATTGTATCTGCCTACCGGATGTAATAGATAAAATTAGGATATTTACTGCTTTATTCCCCATTATCCTTGTATAATGTAAATCCCCTTCCCGAAGCATTTTAATAGCGTCAGACCTCTATTTTCTGCATTTTACTGCTTTTCATATTAACTGCTAGTAATTAGGCTTATATGGTAATACTAATAATCAAACGCTAGCAAACTTAACAAAAAGATAAAAAATAACTAAAACACAACAAACTTGCACACAAGCACCTCTAAGGTACGCCCACTTTGGTTGCCTTTTAAAAATTAGTTATGAGGCAGGAATGCTTTAGCAAAGACACGTAAAATCAAAAGATCATAATCCCTCGATGACGCTACAGTTGCCTTCTCAGTAAATGATCTAGTCCCTAAAACAGAATTGCTAAAGCATCTCCATAAAATTGTATTTGTGACTGTAACGTCCCTTAGATTATCCCTAAACATCCAACGATAAGGATACCTACTCACTAATAGTAGGATACTGTTGTCTAAAGGATAAGAAGGAAAAGAATAACCTTTTCGAGTACAAAGGTAGATAGATGTTAGAAGTTTGCTCAAAAACACTTTTTTGTACTTACATACAAAAACTACATTTCAAAAGACATTTTTCAAACACTTTGTATACGTTCTCTACTATCCCGAGAAACACTACAAAATTCTCTGTACTAAGGTGTTTTCAAAACATTTTCAAACACAAAGCACAAAAGCATCTTGAAAAATGAGCAAACCTCTAAGAGCCCGTGGAAAACACCGATAGAAAGGGTGCTAACACCTTCCCTTTCCATAACCTACCCCCTTACTCAGAAAACTCTTGAAAAGGTCTTTTTCTGTTCTTTTCACCCTTTCCTTTGTTGGATAAAAGAAAAGACGATGGCGACTCTTGTTTACCGCACATTTGCAAACAAAAAACGCAAAACCAGTATATAAACAGTCGGTTCTACCATAGTAAAACATAGGGGATCTCAATATCACTGACCTTTCTTTTAGGCATTGTCTCAGCATAATCAATCTTTTCTTGCGGCCGAGATATCCAAAAAGTCCGATCTCAATGAGTGTAGTATCGAGTATCAACCAATTTTCAGCTTTCCATCGAAACCGAATATCTCACTACTTCCTAATGGCCAAGTTGTTTAATTAATATTATAAGGTCAGTTAGTGCTTCATGACACCGCTCAACGGCCCCGTATTTTTCTCGATTCAACACAAGGGATACCGGTACCAACAAATGTTTCAGATTAACGTAGCCATTGCTTCAACCATATTGGTCTACGCTGTATAGTTTCCATAATCTATTGCTACTTACCTAAAAAGGTGCCCAGATCCTGGTAGAGGATCAAAATAAACCCAAACAAGGAACTAAAATGTAAAGTAAACAAGTCAAACAAAGAAAATCAAGTAAAGGTGATCTAGCCCTAAGGTAACTCCACTTTTAAGTTTCTCCCTAGTAGAGCCGCCAATTCTGTAACTCGGTGGGAGAACTGACTTGGGATGTTTTGCGTTCGATCACAATTGTTGCGGATAGCAAGAGTCGCCACCGACTTTTCTTTTATCCAATAAAGGAAAGGGTGGAAAGAATAGGAAAGACCTTTGAGATTATTTCTTGAGTTCGGGTGGTAGATTATGAAAAGGGAAGGTATTAGCACCCTTTTCATCCATAGTTATCTATGGGTTATTAGTTTC
This sequence comes from Vicia faba, assembly GCA_948472305.1. Taxonomy (NCBI): domain Eukaryota; kingdom Viridiplantae; phylum Streptophyta; class Magnoliopsida; order Fabales; family Fabaceae; genus Vicia; species Vicia faba. Next base: position 468,003,660 of record OX451736.1, read on the forward strand.
TTGCTAGATGATTACTTTTGTTTGAAAATGTGCTTTGTGGTGGTTTTTGAAAGTATTTGTGAAAATCGCCTTCGTTTAGGAAAGCATTGTAATGATTATTGTCTTTATAAGAATGTATACAAAGTGTTGGACTTTTGAAAATATTTCATGCTTTGAAATTGTTTAGTGTGTGTTTGGAAAAGATGTTTGTTTTGAAAATGAGCAAGCAACTAAGAACGTTTCTACCTACTCAAAAGTCTTTGTTCTTCTCCTCCTCCCTTAGATGTTACTATCTTAACATTGATTGATAAGAAGCTTTATCTTTGGATGTAAAGGGACGGGCGTGGGTCATCGTATAGTCATGATAGCAATGTTGTGAGATATCTTAGCATTTCTCTTGAGGGACTAAGATCATTTTTAAGGTAACATTCAAAGCGTCATCGAGGGACTATGATCTTGTATTTTTATTGTTTTTCTAAGACGTATCACATGCATAACATGACCATTTTTAGGAAACAAGTGAGGTTAACCCTAGGGGTGCATGTGTGAATAGTGTGTTTGATTTGCATACATTTAGTCTTTGATTAGGGGTTGTCCACTTGTTGATTTTATCTTGCTGTACATTCCCTATTTTACTAGCAAGCATACAAAAGTAATAAAATGCAAAAAGATAAAATCCTACAATATTACAACCATATTGAATAACATGAAATTATAAAGGCAAAAATAAAATAAAAGCAAGAAAAATGGGTCTTTCGATTCAGGCAGAAACGTCCTTCGATTCTGCGTTTTTTGGCTTCCTTCGATTTGGGGTCTGGAGTAAGTGGAGTCATTCCCTTCGATTTGCCTTTCTGTCTCCTTCGACTGGGGTTGGAATCAGTGTGGGCACGCCTTTCGTCTGGGCCTGGAAGTCAGCATAGTTTTGTCTTTCGTTTGAGGCTTGGAGGCAGCAAGGTTCTGTCTTTCGTCTGAGGCCTGTAAACAACAAGGTTCTGGCTTTGCCACATGCTCCTTGTTGACTCCTTGTAAGCATATTAGGCCCTCATATTATGATTCGAAAAGACTTGTGCAGCTAGCCAATCGAAGGGTATAACAAACCTTTCTTAAGTTTTTAAAATGCAACATCCAAACATAACTACAGTCCAGGGGTTAGCACAAAAACCAATGGGTCTCAAAGTCCAAAGCATAACTAATTAAGGTTGAGTTTTCAGCATATGGGCAGTCAGAATCGAAAGCTAAAACATGGTCTAGAAATATCTCCATTTTTCTTTATTGGCATGTACACATGATATTTAAATGAAAGACTTCCAAGTTTAGAGAGAACTTACCTCTTGAAGTGCTTAATCGAAAGAGCTGTAGGTGACCTCTTTGGTGGTGGAGGGAGCTTCGCTAGAATCTTCCGGAAGCTACTTCAGTTAATGTTGGGTTTTGGCAGTCACTGAAGCGAAAGAGAGTATATGATGGTGATGAGTGAATCGAAGGTTATTACACTACAGTTTAGGGAAAGTGAATCGAAAGGTACATTACTGAGGGTTTTTTGTGAGAGAGAAAAAAAGTCTTAGAGTTTTAAAGGTTTGAGAATGTTGGAGAGTTTGAGAATATTGGAGAGTTTGAGTGCTGGCGATTTTTATGATTTTTCTCTCTAGCAAAAATCTGGCCCCTTTCCTTGTGAATCCAAACCAACGTGCCAAAGGCCCACGCCCAGTCAAAGGATGCAAGCTAAACTTACATCGAAAGAGGCCAAAAGGCAATTCGAAAGAGCCGAAATGAAGAACACTTGTTTTTCTCCAAACTTTTTCAAAATATTATTTTTATCTATTTTCCCCCTTTTTGACAATTTCCTTTTAATCTTGGTACTGGAAAATCCCAATGTACTTGTGCAAGCTTGAACCTTGAGAATCCTTGTGAGAAAGGCCTTGAAAAATGAGAGGGCAAATTTTGGGGTGCAACAATAGTCTATCGCTTATTGCTAACTGTTGTACCCTAAAATTTTCCCTCCCATTTTACTCAACATATGTTCATTGAGATCCTCAACTTGCTCAAGGATGCCCAAGAGTTGACCAGACAACTCTCTCCTAAAGCAATGAACCTCCAACTAGGGTTTCCATTTTCATCAAGATGGGTGGGCTCTAAAGGCCTCATATGCTCTCCATAGTCCTAATATGTTCTCAAGACCCTCAATGTCAAGTTTCAAGCCTTGCACAAGAAGTTTGCTCAGTCAGTTGCTCAGATGCTTGAAAATCAACTATATTAGGTCAAAAGTCATTTATGGCCCACATACAATCAAACTTCAAGATTTTTGGTCAACATCAACATTTTGAAGTGATATCCATCATTTGATCAAAGGTTGACCATGATTCCCCAAGGAATGCTCCTAATTCATCAAAACTCAAAAGTTGCTAAATTAGGATTTCTTAGGAAAAGTCAACCAAACTTTAACCAGGCATAACTTCCTCATACTTTATTAGAAATTTCTCATCTAAGGATCATTTTGAACAGAATCCAATTCCATACAACTCATCTTCATCCCTCAAGTTCAAGAAATGCACTCATGAAAAGATATAAATTCAGACATTATAGGTCCTTTTCAAAAGTCAACAAAAACACCTTTATGGTCAGAACTTCTTACATGAACATGGAAGATCCAATTGAGATGAAACCAAAGAGGTTGTTTAGGGGACATACAAATATTTCTAACAAGTTCAAAAAAAATCCTTCTAGGGTCAAAATTGAGAAAGATATACATTGTTAAAGTTGGCCATTTTTGGAAATTTGTACAAAGTCAACAATGCCCAAAATTGCATTTTTCCACATGGGCCCATCTTTTCAAGATTGAATCTTAATCCTAGAATGGTCCACAACCTAGAGGACCCCCATGATTTATTTATTCATTTATTTAATTTATTTTGATTTTTATTCATTTAAAAATCAAATAAAATCAAATAAATCCAAATAAATCATATATTTTGTTTTAGGAATGATTTTTGTATTGAATGTAGATCTTATATGCAGTCAATAGCCAAGAAAAACGTGCAAGATTGAAAAGAGAAGAGATCTCTGTATTTGGAAAGATTGGATGCAAGAATTGAAATTCATTATTCTTTGGATTCATTCAAATTTTATGGACCTAATTTGATTCTCACATATATACAAGATCATTCTAACTCTAGAGGAGAAGATTTCAAACGCAGCCTACCCTACTAGAGCAAGAACAAAGTTCCATTTTTTGTCAAAGAATTACAGACCGGATCCCTTTCTACAAGCCGGTTCCAATCATTCAAAGGGGAAAAACAGATCCCTGGGCATCCTCTGAAGCGATTGCAAGCATCATCGAATCTCCACAAGCCCAGAAACATGTTGTACCACCATCATAGTTTGTCTTTCTTGCCAAAATCGATTACCATGATTCTTGCATCATAAACATGTTTTAATTATATGTCTGTGCTTATTATCGTATTTGCAATGTACTGGATTGGTTTGATTAAAGCTTGAGTGCAGGAATAGACATTTTCCATGGCTAGGGTTCCGAAGCTCCAATTTGGGGAACCCTAGTTAGAAGAAAAATCAGGCCAAATTAAGGACCTCTTCATGTGCAGGGATTAATTTGCAATCGATCCATGGCTTTGGATGGGATTTATATTGCTTGGATTGTATTTTTTATGTTTGCAGGTTTGTAGCCACGCATAAAAACCGTCACTATAGCCTATAGTGACGAGTTTGTCCGTAGGTAAAAGTTCCCTCTAAGACAACAGTCCCTGGGGAAGAGGATGAAGGCATGTCAGTGCCTGAATGGATGATTTGAAATTCACGCGTTTTTTGGGGGAATCCACTTGGCTTGCCTTATATTGTATTTATCTTATTATATTAACAATTGAGTAATACATCAAAAATGGTTAAGGGAGAAGGATTTGAAGCAAGCGTCTTGGGTTCAATCCCAGGCGCGTTGCTTTTGCATTTTTCTCAACATTTAATTGCAGATATGATGTCACACTACCAAGCATGTCCACCATACACCCCAACGCCTCATCATTGGATCCATCTCCAGCCAGATCCAACGCTTAGCATGTGCAAGCTCATGGTAGACCCTCAGAAGATGATCCCACTGGATCAGGCGCAAGACCTTTGGGCCAAAGGATTTGGGCCTAACACAATTTCATTCACACCCCCAATTTGTCTAACTACAGCAGGCCCATTATTACTTTTTTTCTTTTACTTTTTTTTTACTTAATTTTTTTATTCTTTTAATTTAGTATTTTAATTACTTTCACCATAAAAATCCTTTTTAAAATTAAATCATAAAAATCCTTTTCTAATTTGATTTTATTGCTTTCATAATTAAAATTAATTAGACAAATTAGGTTTAATTCATAAATATTTAATTTTTTTTCAATAGAATACCAAAAAAAATGTTTTTTTTAATTAATTAGATTTAGGTTAAGATTTCAAATATTTTTCTCAACAATAAAATACAAAATATTATCTCTTTAATTGATTAGATTTTTTAGGACTTAGACTTCATTCTTGTATTTATTTCGTCGCGCGCGCCTTTACTTTCTTTTAATTCAAATTATTGTATCTGCTTTGGGTTTGTAATAGATTAATTAGGATTTCGAATTTCCGCATCTTTATTTTCAGTCAAATGTTTGTGTATTTATCCAAAAGCCTTGTAATAGTGTAGATTTTCTTTTCTGCTTTTAATTTCCGCAACTATTAAACTGTTAGATGTATGGACATTAGGATTGCATGCGAAAGAGAAATCAAATTAAAATGGTAGACAACCCTAATTGTGCAAAGATTAAATAACTAAAATCAAACACATGCACATTCTCACTCCTAGGGTTTACCCCACTTGGTTGCCTCGGAAATAATGGCCTTGTCCCTCGAATGTAGGGATACCTTACCAATGACCCGCGATTCAAAATCGTCATAAAGATCATAGTCCCTACTTGTCCCTCGAGTTGCCTACGAATTTATCTTATGACGATAGTCCCTTTGAAACGCTAAGGTATCTTTACTTGTTTCCTTCAGAGACCATTTCGTCCCTTCGAATGTCCCTTTATAAATCCAAACGACGGAGCTACCTACTCCTTAATAGTAGGATAGCGCTGTCTAAAGGAAACAAAAATGAACAGACTTTTTCGAGTAGGTAGAAAACTCTTAAGTACTTGCTCAAAACAAAAACTTTTCACACAAACACTTTTCAAAAAATAGTTTGCAAAACAACTTCGTCACACTCTTGAGGACCGATACAAGGGTTATCACGAAGTAAACAAAACTTTTCAAAACAAGCACACATGAGCAATTCAAAAATAAGCAAGTACCTAAGAGCCCATGGAAAACTACAGATAGAAAGGGTTCTAACACCTTCCCTTTCTATAATCTACCCCCGTACTCAGATACATCTCGAAAAATGTTTTTTCTGTTCTTTTTCCTTTTCCTTTGTTTGATGAAATAAAAGTCGGTGGCGAATTTTGCTTACCGCAACATTTGTGAATACAAAACGCAAACCAGTATTAACAGTCAGTTCTTCCACCATATAAAAGAACTGGCGACTCTGTTGGGGGGTACTTTATAAAGTGGGGTTTACCTTAGGATATAGGTCATTTTTAAATTGCTTTCCTGTTTGCTTTGCTTGCTTTATATTTAAGGGCTTTTGCTTGGGTATTGTTAAAGATCCTACACCTGGATCTGGGGAACTTTTTAGGTAAACAACAATAGATTGTGGAAACTGTACGACATAGATCGATATGGTTTAAGCGATGGCTGTGTTGGTGTGACACTTTGGTTGGTACCGGTATCCTTCGCGTGGAAACGAGGAGAATACAAGGCCTCCGCGTGGTGTCTTGAAGCACTAACGGACTTTAGAACCTTAGTTGAACAAACATTGGCCATTAAAAAGTAGTGAGATAGTCAACCTCGGTAAAAAGATGAGGATTGGTTGATACTCGATGCTACACTCATTGAGGTCAAACTTTCGGGATATTTCGGCCACAAGAAAAGATTGCTTGAGCTGAAACAATGCCCGATAAAGGATGATCAGTGATATTGAGAATATTTAGAACTCATTTACTTTTATAAAACAGGTTTGAAACCAACTAAACTTCAAGAGGGTACTTACCTTTAACCTCATGCAAGCCTTTGAACCTAAGGTCTATTGTGTGTTTTTCTTGTGTGTGATTTATTCTGTTTGAACATAACATCATGCATCATAACATAGCATCCATTCTTATTACATTAATCATTTCAAGGACCAAGGGAATTTATCTTTGTTCTGTTTTACAGATCATGGCTTCCGCTCGTATAAACACTATTTGAACCAGCTTTGTGAGAATACCTCCCCAACTCAAGGAGCTAGTATCAAGGATTCCTGAAACTTCTGCGTTCACTAAAAGACATGGTCGACTTCTCAAACTGGTTACTTCAAACTTTGATGAGAAGATGATAGGTGTACTCTTTCAGTTCTTTGATCCCAAGCACCACTGCTTCACCTTCCCAGACTATCAGTTAGTGCCTACCATGGAAGAGTTCTCATAGTTATTGGATACAACCATTCTTGAATAGTTGCCTTTCACAGGTTTAGAATAGGTTCCTAAGCCAGAAGTCATCACCTCAGCCTTGTATCTAAAACAGACCGACGTGGTATCCAATTGGGAAACAAGAAGCGGAGTCAAGGGTTTTCTAGCCAAGTTCCTAATAGACAAGGCCCAGCTGTTTTGGGATGATATGGACTTTCAGGATTTTGAGGAGGTCTTGGCCCTTCTAATCTATGGGTTAGTACTCTTCCCTATTTCAGACTTATTCATAGATGTGAATGCTATCAAGGTCTTCCTCTCTTGCAACCCTGTGCCTACCTTGCTCGGAGATATCTTTCACGCTCTCCATACTTGTACCATGAAGAGAAGAGGGGTTCTTATGTGCTGCATGCCATTGCTGTCGAGGTGGTTTATTTCTCACCTCCCTAAGCCTGTACTGAAGAATGAAGAAGGTTTGGGTTGGTCACAAAGGATAATGTCACTCGCTCACACAGATATTCTCTAGTATTCCCGAGCTATGGGAGATACTGCTATTATTGACCGCTGCGGGGAGTACCCTAATGTCCCATTACTTGGAATTAAGGGAGGCATAACTTACAATCCTTGTTTGGCTCTGTGACAATTTGGTTACGCTCGAAGGGATGGTCCTCACGAGTTACTTATCGAGGGCATTGTATTTAACTATGAGGATGATGTTCAAGGGTATCGCCAGAGGTTCATACGAGCTTGGAACATGGTAAACAGATCTGACGCCAAAGCTTTGGGGCCAAAGACTTCCCTTCCTATGGAACCTTATCTTCAATGGGTACGAGCTCGCGCCCAGAAACTTATGATGCCCTACATGGCCATTTTACCAGTAATTGTGAAACCCACTACTAAAGGGGGTATCCCTTACACGGTTCTCCATCCTGATATGCCCATTGATCTTAAAGAACTACAGAGGTCTTGGATTCAGTTGAAGAAAGAGCGGGATACTTACAGGGATCAGTTTTATGCCTAAGAGAGGAAGGTTTTAGAGCTCACAAAGCAGCTTCATGAGGAAAGAAGCCTTAATGTCTATCTCGGCACGAAGAGGAAGCATTCATGGGAAATTTAATTTTTTTCTAGTTTTTTAGAATGGTTTTATTGTAACGCCTAAAAGGAAATTGAACTTTGAATTCTACTAATAAAATATTTGTTTCATTTTGGTTCGCAAATTTAAATTTCCAAAGTCCTTGAAATCATTACATACGCATCCCATCCATAAACACTGCACAACATGTACCATTACAAGCTTCTCATCTTCTTCACTGTTTATTTCAGCAGAAATGTCTTCTGAACAAAGCATCAAAGATCTTCTGGCAAAAAATGCCCAATTCCAACAGATGTTCATAACTCTGGCGAAAGGGCAGGAGGATCTGAAAGCCCTCATCCTGAAGGAGAAGAAGAAAAAGAAGAAGGTCTCTGGTATTCTGAATATGGGAAGAAGGTTCAAGGGGCCGTTAAAGCAACCAGTCAATCTGACCTCCTCATCCAAGGAAGGGGAGAACCAAGAAAGGGAGACAAGGGAAAAGGACCCATGTCCTGAAGTTTCTGACAATGATACAGACTACAATGATGAGCAGTATCCTCCCACTGAGGATAGGTACAAGAAGTTGGAAGATTGTTTGAGTGCTATGGAAGTCCATAGGATACTTGGGTTGGATTTTGAAGAACTGGGATTGGTGTCGGGTATGGTCATCCCGCAGAAATTTAAGGCTCCAATTTTTGCAAAGTACGATGGGGTGTCTTGCCCAAAGCTCCATCTCTGTTCCTATGTAAGGAAGATCCAACCCCACACCACTGATAGAAACTTGTGGGTTCACTTCTTTCAAGACAGTCTGTCAGGGACTCAGCTTGAATGGTTCTACCAGCTGGAGAGAACCAAAGTCTGAAACTGGGAGGATTTGGCCACTGCTTTTAATAAGAAGTATCAATACAACGCCTACCTTACCCCCACTCGTACTTAACTCCAAAGTATGACCATGGGTGCAGGTGAAGGCTTTAAAGACTATGCGTAGAAGTGGAGAGACTTGGTTGGAGAGTCCAACCCCCTTTATCTGACAGGGAGTTGGTTGATATGTTTCTTGGGACGCTATCTGGTCCTTTCTTTAAATATTTGATTGGTAGCTCATCAGCTGGTTTCACCGAGCTGATATTAACAGGAGAAAGAGTAGAAGATGGGATTCAGAGCGATAAGATACAGAAAGAATCCTCTTCGAGTTTGTTAAAGAAGCCTTTCACTGGTAAGAAGGAAGGCAGTGCCATCTATAGCTCGAGAAGTCAAAGCAGAGTTGAACACCGTTAGACAGTAAGTGTTGTAATGATACCTAGACCTGCGGCTACTCCACAACGTAACAATCAACAAAGGGTGGAAAGACCACAAAGGCAGTTTAACCATATTAACATGACGTTGGATGAAGTTCTACCCCATCTGCTAAGATCCAACTTGGCAACCTTGAAAGAGGCTCCCATGAATCTGAATACCACATATCATCGATATAATCCAAACGCTCGGTGTGCCTACCATTCTGAGAGTCCTGGCCATGATACAAATGACTATTGGGCTCTGAGAAATAAGGTACAATATCTGATTAAGGCCAAGGATATTGAATTCGAAGCTCCAGAAAAGCCCAATGTCATAACTGCTCCCATGCATAAGCATTATCGTGGAGTTAATGTTGTTGATACCGATATGTTTGTAACCTTAGTTGATGAAATTTCTACTACTCTCATGACTGTTAAGAAGAATTTGTTGCTGGCCGGTTTATTTCTGGGTTGTGGTTAAGGTTCCCACGTGTGTTCATCTCTGCCTTCTGGTTGCCATTTGCTGAAAACAGGTGTTCAAAGCCTGATAGACAATAGAAAAAATTTTGTTCGAGAAAACTTTGATTCCAACTGTTCCATGTGAAGATATTGCAATTATAACCATTTCCGCCAATCCTTCCAAGGTCTCCTTGAGAAGACCTGTTAAGATTACATCTGCTCCAAGAGTCGCTCCGTTAATAATCACCCTTCCTGGTCCTGTCCCATACGCCTCGGAAAAAGTTGTCCCTTGGCATTATGGCGCCGATGTCTACTATCATGGCATTAAACAAGATTTGAAGAATGAAGAGGCTGATCCCGGTGTCAGTTACATTTTCGCGACCAGTAAGATCACCAGAAGTGGAAGGGTTTTCTCTCCCGTGATTTCCCCAAAGACTGTCAATAAACCTGTCATTATTTCGCCCGCTATTCCTATTGGTGCTTCAACTACTACTCCTTTTCTTACTCCAATTTTTACCCCTGTCGTCGAGTCATCTGGTACCCGAGGCAAAGAAGCTATAGGTGAGCCTGCCCGGACGGAGGCACCTAGAAAAAATGTGGTAGAAGCCTCTAAGCAAGAGATGGAGGAAATATTGAAGATGATTAAAAAGAGCGACTACAATATGGTCGAGCAGCTGGGGCAGACCCTCTCAAAGATATCAATGTTATCTCTGTTTTTGTGCTTTGAGGCCCATGTGAAGGCTTTGATTGCATTCCTAAAGACTGCGTATGTGCCACAAGAGACCTCGGCTGATCAATTCAAAGACTGCGTGGCCAGCCTGACTGCTAACAATGGGCTGGGTTTTTCAGATGCCGACTTGACACCGAAGGGGAGGAAACATAATGATGCCCTTCATGTCTCGATCGAATGCAAGGGCACCACTATGGCTCATGTGTTGGTAGATATTGGGTCTTCACTGAATGTCCTGCCGAAGAAGGCTCTCGACCGGCTAGATTGTGAGGGCTTGACCTTAAATCCTAGTAACATTGTGTTAAGGGCTTTTGACGGGTCAAAGAGAATGGTGCATGGGGAGGTGGACATCCCTGTCAAGGTAGGTTCTCATACCTTTGAGTCCACTTTTTATGTAATGGACATCCGACCGTCATACTCTTGTTTGTTGGGTCGTCCTTGGATCCATGAAGCTGGGGCTGTTACTTCTACACTGCACCAAATGTTGAAGTATCCAGTGAAGGGGAAGATTCTCACTGTACGTGGAAAAAAGGAGTATATGGTGAGCCACCTCAACTTCTTAAGGTACATAGAGATGGACGGGGACTTCATAGAGACTCCTTGCCAAAACTTTGAAGAGGTTCCCCAGATCTTGGCATCGACTGAGACTACTACCGGCACCAAACCCCCTCTGAAGATGGCTTCTCTCAAAGACGCCAGAGTGGTGGTTGAAGAAGGTGGGTATACCAACTGGGGAAAACTCCCTGATTTTACTCACAAAACTGACAAGTTTAGTTTGGGCTTTACTTTAGGATCTCAAAGGGATATTCGACGCGCTCGAGCTGGAGGACCTCACCTACGCATCAACAATCGGGGAATTAATGCCATTGAAGATAGTGAGGAAGATGCTGACATTGACAGCTGGATCTACCCAACTGCCAATGGTGGACCGAGTAACTAGACGGCTAGGGATTTTATACGAGTTTCTTTTATTCCACAGTAATTGTCTTACTTATTTTTGAGATTATAATAAAAAATTTAAACTCTACAGCCTTGTGTCTTGCCCGAGGCACATTGGTTTTGTTTGTGAGGGCTATTATGTGTCATTTAATATATCATTAATAAAACATTGGACGTTCCTTGCATACAAATTTTGCGCTCTTTGTTTTTTTCTTTTCTGCTTTCACTTTATTAAAACAACTATACTCTTACACACACTCACGTCTCATACTGCAGATCCATATCCACTCTGGATCCCATTGACAACAGTTCTGCTACTGCCGGTTATGACTTTGAAAATATGATCAACCAAGCCGAGGACGAAGGTGAGGAAGATTGTGAGGTGTCGGGAGAACTTGCTAGACTGCAACAGCAGGAGAAGAAGGCTATACAGCCTCATGAAGAGCCAGTTGAGACGATAAACTTGGGAAAATAAGTGGACAGAAAAGAAGTCAAGATCGGCGCAAATCTGGAGACTAAGACCAAACAGCGGTTGATACAGATGTTGCACGACTATCTTGAGATCTTCTCCTGGTCATATAAAGACATGCATGGTTTCGACACTGATATTGTGGTACATCGTCTGCCGACCAAGGAAGATTGTCCTCCGATTAAACAGAAGGTCCGCCGTATGCCCCCTGAAATGTCAGAGAAGATCAAGGAAGAGGTCATGAAGCAGTTAGACGCAGGGTTCTTAGATGTCACCTCCTATCTGCATAGGGTTGCTAATTTTGTTCTGGTGCCAAAGAAAGACGGTAAGGTACGGATGTGTGTGGACTACAGAGATTTTAACAGGGCAAGCCCCAAGGATGACTTCCCCCTTCCTCACATTGATGTTCTGGTTAACAACACCGCTCAACATAAAATCTTCTCCTTCATGGATGGTTTCTCTGGCTACAACCAGATCAAGATGGCTCCTGAAGACATGGAGAAGACAACCTTCATCACACAGTGGGGCACCTTCTGTTACAAGGTGATGCCTTTTGGGTTGAAAAATGCTGGGGAAACCTATCAGCGAGCCATGGTCTCCTTGTTCCATGATATGATTCACCATGAGATCGAGGTTTATGTTGATGACATGATAGCCAGGTCTCAAATCGAGGAAGAGCACCTTGATCACCTACAAAAGTTGTTTGACAGGTTGAAGATATACAAGCTCAGGCTGAATTCGAACAAGTGCACCTTCGGGGTAAGGTATGGAAAGCTTCTGGGTTTCATCGTCAATGATAAAGGTATTCAGGTAGACCCTGCAAAGGTAAAGGCCATACAAGAGATGCCGACTCCCCGTACAGAGAAGGAAGTTATAGGTTTCTTGGGACGTTTAAATTATATTGCCCGGTTCATTTCACATATGACTGCTACTTGTGAACCCCTCTTCAAGCTTCTGAAGAAAGATCAAGTGGTAAAATGGAATGACGAGTGCCAGACATATTTCGAAAGGATCAAAGAATATCTCCAAGAACCGCCAATTTTGATGCCTCCAGTTGAAGGAAGACCTTTGATACTATACTTAACAGTGCTAGACAATTCAATGGGATGTGTGTTGGGGCAGCATGACGAGTCTGGTCGAAAAGAGCACGCAATATACTACCTTAGCAAAAAGTTTACCGACTGTGAGACACGATACTCACTACTTGAGGAAACATGTTGCGCTTTGGCATGGGCTGCTCTCTGACTAAGACAATACATGTTGACCCACACTACTTTGTTGATATCTAAGATGGATCCAATCAAATACATCTTCGAGAAGCCCGCTCTCTCCGGAAGAATAGCAAGATGGCAGATGTTCTTAACTGAATACGATATACAATATACAACCCAGAAAGCAATCAAGGGGAGTATATTGGCTGATCATTTGGCTCATCAGGTCGTGGATGACTACCAGTCCATGAATTTTGAGTTCTCGGATGAGAATATTATGCTGGTGACTGACTACGAAGAACCTGGACCAAATGAAGGACCCGAGGAGGGATCCCGATGGACTATGGTTTTTGATGGAGCTTCGAACGCACTCGGTTACGGCATTGGTGCAGTAATCATATCTCCTGAGGGATGTCATACTCCTTTCACTGCTCAGCTATGTTTCAACTGCAATAAAAACATGGCGGAGTATGAAGCCTGCATCATGGGTCTCAAAGCCTCTATTTACCTCAGAATCAAGTTCTTAAATGTCTTAGGGGATTCAGCCTTGGTGATAAGTCAGATCAAGGGCGAATGGGATATGAAGCATCCAAATCTCATCCCATAAAAAGAGCACGTACTAACATTTCTCCCACACTTTGAAGAGGTAACCTTTGAACATTTCCCATGAGAGGAGAATCAGTTAGCAGACGCGCTAGCTACCATGTCTTCCATGTTTAAAGTCAAGTGGGAAAACGAAGCTCCCCGAATCACCATCTAAAGGTTGGATGAACCAGTACACTGTTGTGAGATTGATACTGAAGAGGTAGCAGACAAACCCTGGTTTCATGAAGTGATAAGGTACCCCAAGACTCAAGAGTATCCCGAAGGGGCATCTGTCAATAATAAGAAGTTTCTGAGAAGGTTCACTGCGAAATTCTTCCTCAGTAATGGAATACTCTACAAGTTCAATCATGACTCTACCTTACTGCGGTGTGTAGACAAGAGCGAAGTAGAGAGGATTATGACAGATCTACATCAAGGTACCTTCGGAACCCATTCTAGTGGACATACCATGGCTAAGAAGATCCTACGGGCAGGATACTACTTGTCCACTATGGAAGCAGATTGTTATCAGCACTCCCGAACTTGTCATAAGTTCCAAATCTACATTGATAAGGTGTATGTGCCTCTGGTTCCCTTGAACGTCTTAATAGCTCCGTGACCGTTTGCAATGTGGGGCATTGACATGATTGGAGAAATCAGGCCTACTGCTTCCAATGGACATCGCTTCATCTTAGTGGCGATAAATTACTTCACGAAATGGGTTGAGGCGGCCTCCTTTGCTACTGTGACCAAGAACATTGTGGCGTGGTTTATCCGATATAATCTGATTTGTCGATATGGTGTGCCAGAGAGAATTATTACTGACAATGGTACAAATCTCAACAACACGATGATCACCGAGCTCTGTAAGCAATTCAAGAAACAACATCATAACTCTTCTCCCTACCGGCCGAAGATGAATGGCGTTGTTGAAGCGGCTAACAAGAACATCAAGAAGATTGTACAGAAGATGACGGTGACATACAAAGACTGGCATGAGATGTTACCATTTGCTCTTCATGGAAACCGTAACTTAGCACGGACGTCGATAGGGGCAACACCCTACTCGCTGGTATATGGCATGGAGGCAGTCCTACCCATCGAGGTCCAGATACCTTCTCTCAAAATTATGAAGGATGCGTGTTTGAACGAAGACGACTGGATCCAGACTCGACTTGATCAGCTAAATCTAATCGACGAGAAGAGACTTACCGCTATCTGTCATGGTCAGACGCATCAAAAGCGAATGATCAAGGCTTTTAACAAGAAAGTCATACGTCAAGAATATCAGATCGGGGATCTAGTGATCAAACGCATCATACTGCCGCAAGATGACCCCAGGGGAAAATGGACTCCCACGTACGAAGGGCCATTTGTGATTAAAAACATTTTCTCGGGTGGAGCCATGATTCTAACCACCATGGACGGTGACGACCTTCCTCACCCTGTCAATGCAGACATAGTGAAAAGATAATACGCCTGATTAAAAGACCCGCTAGGTTGACTGGCCTAGGAAAAAATGAGGGCTTCCCGGCGAACCAAAATGGTTCAGGAAAAAATAAGGGATGAAAATCAAAAAATCTGTACACCCGGCAAGTCGAAAACCTGAAGAGGCGGCTTGGGCAAAAAAGGGTATCCCGGTGGACTGAAAACTAGAAAGGGAAGTCCAGGAAAAGTTGGGGATGTAAAGCGTATCACTATGTCCCATTGGATCACCTTGCGATCAGACCTCATTATCGACTATCAAGCTCGAACGACACCAATCAATCTAATCAACTTCGGACAAGTAGCAAAGTGATGAGACACTCAAAGACATAGGGGCAATAACAGATTTAGAACTCAATGGGATTGTTGCACATAGTTGTTTTCTTTTACACAAATTGTATAGCTTCCATTTTTACGGCGGCATTCTCTTACTAGAGCGTCAGCCTCCTTGTACAAAAATGCCTATTATAGGCCAACTCCAAAAAAAATCAACACAAAATCATTTTCATAAGAAACTATGAGTTTTTCCTTTTATGTTTTGTTTTGCAAGAACGTCCAATGATTTATTCTTGACATATGCATTTGAATATGATTACTGCTCATAAATATTTATATAAGAAATGAAAAGACAATTGCTCGTGACTTAAGAAACAAGGGCAAAAACAAGAAATGTCAAACCCGACAGTTACTCTTTCCAGCAGGTACCAGGGAAGAGACAACTTTAGAACATAGTTATCAGTACATACACTCCCCACAGAGTAAAAGTATTCAAAGCATTGATGTCAGCTTTCCCGAAACAGGAAGTAATCTCCCCAGCCAGGGTCTTTCAGAAACCTGACGGCTATATCCCCCAGCCGAATTTCATAATCGCGAGCGGGTCATTAATTTTTATCTCCCAGGCAGAGTTTATTTCTCCAAATACAGAAGCTCAACCCCCGACAGAGCCTATTACTTCAGCTACTGAAATTCACCTTCCAAGTTATTCCCCGCAAAGCTACTCGCAAACAGAGTCTCTCCCTAACAGAATACTCACAAACAATAAGTAAAACTCCAGCACAGTTATTTTGATTCACCGTCCCCAACAGAAGTAGAAGAATCACAATTCTCTATAATACTCAGGAATGCTATATTCTCCAGCAGCAGTCAGGGATTCATGTTCCCAAACTCGGGCATACCCCAATAGTATTTCATATACATACATCATGACGTGTGCATACATATCATATACAACATAATCTCATTTATTTTGAGAACATCATCTCACAAGGCATTTCATGCATTACATATATAATTAATCCTGTTATATTTTTAGGAAAGACAATTATCACCAATAAATCCAGCAGTTATACATGTCATATCTACAGACAGCTAGGGGAAAATCAGTTCCCGAAGATCAAACGGGTCAAATAATCTATTTAAACAAACAAAGTAACCCTACGACCCAAGTTCCTTCTCATAAGCCCTACTATCAAGGCTTTCATCCCGAAGAAACCCTACGACCTAGGTTCCTTCTCGTAAGCTCTACTATCCAGGCTTTAATCCTGAAGTAACCCTATTATCCAGGTTCCTTTCCATAAGCCCTACTATCCAGGTTCGTTCCCCATAAGCCCTACTATCCATGCTTTCATTTCGAAGTAACACTACTATCCAGTTTCCTTCTCACAGCCCTATTATCCAGAATTTCATTTTGAAGTAACCCTACTATCCAGATTCCTTCTCATAGCCCTACTATCCCGACTTTCATTTCGAAGTAACCCTACTATCCAGGTTCCTTCTCAAAACCCTACTATCCATACTTTCATCTTGAAGTAACCCTATGATCCAGGTTCCTTCTCATAAGCCCTACTATCTAGGCTTTCATTATGAAGTAACCCTATTATCCAGGTCCCTTCTCTTTTATCTCCAGACAATAGTTTACAACACTGTAAGACCTGGACCCGACCCGATATAGTCAATTTCACAAATTCCCCAGTAAGTTATTGTGCAGCCTGGACCCTGACTAGATATGTAGTTCACTTCCACTTCCTCAATCAGGAGCTAGCTCCCTATTAGAGTAATGGACAACCAAAGCTCCTATACTCTATCTCCCAAGACACAAATCAACATTCCTCAATGAAGTCCTCCTCAACGGCAGGTACATGAATTCTCGCAAAGGAATCTCTTATGAAACCGATATCTTTTCTAGATGGCATCTTTAAGCCCATCTCCGACGATTCTCTGTCGACTTCTAAATGGCATCTGTAAGCCCATTCCCGATATCACCAATCAGTTTTACTTCATGCGAGTGCAAATTTCTTGGCACTCTAGTGTCGAATCATCATCCACCTTCAGATCACGAAAGGCAGACCGACCAATCTATATCCTCGGGTTTAAGAAGATTGAACAGGGGAAGCTGTTGTACCCCAAAATTGGCCCTCCCTTTTCACTCAACATATGTTCATTGAGATCCTCAACTTGCTCAAGGATGCCCAAGAGTTGCCAGACAAACTCTCTCTTAAAGTAATGAACCTCCAACTAGGGTTTCCATTTTAATAAATATGGGTGGGCTCCAAAGGCCTCACATGCTCTCAAGAGTCCTAATATGTTCTCAAGACCCTCCATGTCAAGTTTCAAGCCCTGCACAAGAAGTTTGCTCAGTCAGCTACTCAGATGATTGAAAATCAACTATATTAGGTCAAAAGTCAATTGTGGCCCACATACAGTCAAACTTCAAGATTTTTGGTCAACATCAACATTTTGAAGTGATATCCATCATTTGATCAAAGGTTGACCATGATTCCCCAAGGAATGCTCCTAATTCATCAAAACTCAAAGGTTGCTAAATTAGGGTTTCTTAGGAAAAGTCAACCAAACTTTGACCAGGCATAACTTCCTCATAATTTATCAAACATTTCTCATCCAAGGCTCATTTTTAATAGAATCCAATTCCCTACAACTCATCTTCAGCCCTCAAGTTCAAGAAATGCACTCATGAAAAGATATAAATTCAGACATTATAGGTCCTTTTCAAAAGTCAACAAAAACACCTTTTGGGTCAAAGCTTCTTACATGAACATGGAAGATCTAATTGAGATGAAACCAAATAGGTTGCTTAGGGGACATCCTAAGATTTCTAAAGAGTCCAAAAACATACTTCTAGGGTCAAAATTGAGAAAGATATGCATTGTTAAAGTTGTCCTTTTTTGGAAATTTGCACAAAGTCAACAATGCCCAAAATTGCATTTTTTTTCCACATGGGCTCGTCTTTTCAAGATTGAATCCCAGTCCTAGCATGGTCCATGACCTAGAGGACCCTCCATGATTTATTTATTCATTTATTTAATTTATTTTGATTTTTATTCATTTAAAAATCAAATAAAATAAAATAAATCCAAACAAATCATATATTTTGTTTTAGGAATGATTTTTGTATTGAATGTAGATCTTATATGTTGTCAATAGCCAAGAAAAACGTGCAAGATTGAAAAGAGAAGAGATCTCTATATTTGGAAAGATTGGATGCAAGAATTGAAATTCATTATTCTTTGGATTCATTCCAATTTTATGGACCTAATTTGATTCTCACATATATACAAGATCATTCTAAACCTAGAGGAGAAGATTTCACACGCAGCCTACCCTACTAGAGCAAGAATAAAGTTCCATTTTTTGTCAAAGAATTGCAGACCGGATCCTTTTCTACAAGCCGTTTAAAATCATTCAAAGGGGAAAAACAAATCCCTGGGCATCCTCTGAAGCGATTGCAAGCATCACCGAATCTCCACAAGCCCAGAAACGTGTTGTACCACCATCACGGTTTGTCTTTCTTGCCAAAATCGATTATCATGATTCTTGCATCATAAACATGTTTTAATTATATGTCTATGCTTATTATCGTATTTGCAATGTACTGGATTGGTTTGATTGAAGCTTGAGTGCAGGAATAGACATTTGCCATGGCTAGGGTTCCGAAGCTCCAATTTGGGGAACCCTAGTTAGTAGAAAAATCAGACCAAATTAAGGACCTCTTCATGTGCAGGGATTGATTTGCAATCGATCCATGGCTTTGGATGGGATTTATATTGCTTGTATTGTATTTTTTATGTTTGCAGGTTTGTAGCCACGCATAAAAACCGTCACTATAGCCCATAGTGACGAGTTTATCCATAGGTAAAAGTTCCCTCTAAGACAACAGTCCCTGGGGAAGAGGATGAAGGCGTGTCAGTGCCTGAATGGATGATTTGAAATTCGCGCATTTTTTTGGGGAAATCCACTTGGCTTGCTTTATATTGTATTTAGCTTATTATATTAACAATTGAGTAATACAAGGCAGATGGTTAAGGGCGAAAGATTTGAAGCAAGCGTTTTGGGTTCGATCCCAGGCGCGCTGCCTTTGCATTTTTCTCAACATTTAATTACATATTTGATGTCACACTACCAAGCATGTCCACCATACACCCCAATGCCTTATCATTGGATCCATCTCCAGCCAGATCCAACGCTGAACATGCACAAGCTCATGGTAGACCCTCATAAGATGATCCCACTGGATCAGGCGCAGGACCTTTGGGCCATAGGATTTGAGCCTAACACAATTTCATTCACACCCCTAGTTTGTCTAACTACAGTAGGCCCATTCTTACTTTTTTTCTTTTACTTTTTTTTTTACTTATTTTTTTTATTCTTTTAATTTAGTATTTTAATTACTTTCACCGAAAAAAATCCTTTTTTAAACTAAATCAGAAAATCACAAAAAATGTAGAATTGGGTTTTTTATTAAAATTAGTTTTTTTTTGGGAAATTAATTAATTTGGATTTGATTGTTAAATATACTTTAATAATTAACTTGACCACTAGATAAATGCTAACAAGGCTTTAAGCCATGTTGTCTATTAATTTCCTAAACGATAGAGACAGGGGGAAGGGAAACATGAAATGAAGCCTTGGGCTTCCATGCTGACTTCCAAGGCAGAAAGGAAGAATCAGAAGGCACATTTGCACTAAGTCCAGCCAGAATCGAAGGCCATGACTTGCTGCTGCCAGCCTCAATTGAAGAAGGCAACAAGGCAGAACCAGAAGGCACGCCCAGCTGCTGATAAGCCCAATCGAAGGTCATGACCAACTGGTGCCAAGGCCCAACCAAAGGCCATGACTTGCTGGATGCCGACCTCCAATTGAAGGAGGCCAACAGAAGCAGAATCGAAGGCTACTTCCCCCCCCCAATTGAAGGAGCTCTTTTTTCTTCTTTTTATCTTATTTTTGCCTTTATATTTTTATGCACTTCAATATGGTTGTAATAGTGTAGGATTTATGTTTTGTACTTTTTATTACTTTTGTACAAATGCTAGTAATTAGGTGTGTATGACAAGATAAAACCAACAAGTAGACAACCCAAAAATAAAAGACAAAATGCATGCAAATCAAACACACTTTGCACACATGCACCCTTAGGGTAATCTCATTTGTTGCCTCGGAAAAATAGTCATCTCCCTCGAACATGGGCGTTTTAGCAAGGACCCTCGATAAAAGATCGTAGTCCCTCGATGACCTTCGATGTTGCCTTTGGTAAACGATCTAGTCCCTAAACGACATTGCTAAAACGTCTCATAGGTTTCCTTCTATGACTATACAAACGTCCCACGCCCGTCCCTTCACATCCAACGATGGGGCTTCTTACCAAAACAATGGTAAGATAGCAACATCTAATGGAAGAGGAAAAGAACATCTAAATACTTTTGAGTAGGTAGATTGCTCCTAGTTGCTCGCTTGCTCCCAACAAAAACATTTGTATACACCAACCCTTTAATTTTGAAATGTTTTCAAAAGACAAATGTTTTATATGCGTTCTTATAGAGACAAGAACCATTATAAAGACACCCTTTTCAAAATAACTTTAAAAAACACATTACACAAACACTTCTTTGAACTATTTTCAAACAACAATTTGTATGCATTCTTACAAGACAAGAATTATTACAAAGGAACATTTTCAAAATACTTTCAAAACTCATACCACAAACACACTTTCAAACAAAAGCA
This sequence comes from Vicia faba, assembly GCA_948472305.1. Lineage (NCBI taxonomy): Eukaryota > Viridiplantae > Streptophyta > Magnoliopsida > Fabales > Fabaceae > Vicia > Vicia faba. The sequence goes on from OX451736.1 coordinate 468,024,393, forward strand.
AGTGACCTAGCAAGCAACTAAGAGCCCGTAGATAACTGCGTATGGAAAGGGTTCTAATACCTTCCCTTTTCATAATCTACCCCCCGAACTTAAATAATCTCAAAGCTCTTTCCTGTTCTTTTCAGCCTTTCCTTTTGGAAAAAAGAAAAGTTGGTGGCGACTCTTGCTAACTGCTACATTTGTGATAAAACACAAAACACCCAAGTCAGTTCTCCCACCGTATCACAGAACTGGCGACTCTACTAGGGATATACTTAAAAGTGGGGTTACCTTAGGGCTAGATCACCTTTACTTACTTTCCTTGTTTGATTTGTTTGTTTTATAGTATGGTTCCTTGTTTGGGCTTGTTTTGATCCTCTACCAAGATCTGGGGAACCTTTTTAAGTAAGTAGCAATAGATTGTGGAAACTGTACGGTGTAGACCCACACGGTTGAAACAATGGCTACGTTAGTGTGACACATTTGTGGATACCGGTATCCCTTGTGTTGAATCGAGGAGAATACGGGGCCGTTGAGAGGCATCATGAAGAACTAACTGACTTTAGAACCTTAATTGAAGAAACTTGGCCATTAGGACATAGTGAGATAACCGGTTTCGGTGGAAAGCTGAAAATTGGTTGATACTCGATACTACACTCATTGAGACTATACTTTTGGGATATCTCGGCCGCAAGAAAAGATTGATTATGCTGAGACAATGCCTAAAGGAAAGGTCAGTGATATTGGGATCCCTTAGAACTTGGTTACTATTAACTAGGACAGGTTTGAGCCAACTAAACTTCAAAAGGGTACTTACTTATAAGACTCCATGCAAGCCTAAACCTAAGGACTTGTCTGCTTTGTGTGAATATGATTATTTGTACTTGCTTACTTTTCATACTTGTACATAACTTCACGATATCATATCATAGAATTTTAAATAACCATTTCAAGGATCTCAAGGGTCTATGATGCAGGGTCATGTTGAACCAGACGTCTATCAAAGGGCAAGAGGATCTATTTTCCTCTAAACCAAACATTGTCAAAGATCAAGCACAACAACTTGAGTCAAGGGCTATGACCCACTTTACACGGTGAGCTTAATTCTCGTGGAAGGAAATCCACCAATACAAAGTTCTCCAATCAAATTTGTTGATCAAAGTTAAACCTCTAACACTTTCTTGTGTTTACTCTGCGAGATCCTTGAAAACATGCATCCACATATCATGCATCATATCATGACAGGTTTCTACCGTAAAGTTTTCCTTATCTTCCTACAGTTTATTTCAGTAGAGATGTTCTTGAACCTGTCCAAGGGGCAAGAAGAGTTGAAGATACTGTTTCTTGTGAATGTGACCAATGACGATCCTGAAGGCGATAAGAAAAGTCAGATAATACAATTTCAAGCGGAGGTAGCAATGATGAGAATCCAGATGTTAGGGCAAATGGCTCTCATCCAAAACTTAGCTCGGGGACAAGAAGAGCTAAGAATCCTCGTCAACAAACTTCATCAAAACGATTGCAACCTTATGAAACAAACGATCAAGATTGGGGATTAAGGCACTACTCAGCCTCCCATAAGACAAGAGTTTGACTTGGTGGAGAGTAGACCTTCCCAAATTGCTACTACATCACGAGCCCAACAATAACCTCGCCAACAACAATGGGGTAATTGGCGTAAGCAGGATACATCCAATAGGAAATATACCAAACTCAACATGCCGATGTCGCAAATCTTGCAGCACATGTTGAATTTGAATTTGGTCACATTGAATGATCCTCCTCAGAATCCTAATACTTCTTTTCCTAGCTACCGTCCCAATAAAAGGTGTGTGTATCACTCCAATAGTCCGGGGCATGATACTGATAGCTATTGGATGTTGAAATATCAAATTCAAGACCTGATCAATGAAGGAGCGTTGGATTTCACACAAGATGGTCAAATCGAATTCTTTTGTCGTCCCTCTAAGGCTCACCACCTGAAGTGACAAGTTCAGATAAAGAGGCTTCTATTCATTTGAATTTTCAATTTTAATTTCTTTTGTTATTCAAACAATTATTTATTAATGTCAAACTTTGTTTCATTAACGCATTGCATATGTTTGTCTTGAATTGATTCATTCGTTTTCATTACATTTTAACTATTATTTTTACTCTCTTTTTGACATTCAACTCTTGCTAAAAGTTACAAGCCTTTAGAGGGAGGATGACGAAAACAATGCCTTCATCTCATATAGTATACTTTTGGACAGACCTTGCTCACGATGTACAGGTGTTCTTTCAAATCCTAAACACTGGATTTAAAAGGAGGATAATCCCTAGTCAACACCTTCGAGCCAAAGAAGTAGGAGTTTCTTTTTTTACACAAACTAAAACCTTTAATCAAAACCTGGGGTAGGGTAGCTTCTCAGTTAATTCAAACGCGCGTTCAGTCGCAAACTTTCACTTCGTACGCAACGAATGACATCAAAAACATTCCTTCTGAATCAAAAGACGGTGATGTTTCCCTATCACATAGGAAGTCATTATCTCTCAAAAATAATAGCCCACTAAGTCAAAACCTACAAAGGAGACTTAAGAAAAACTGGGGCATCCCGCTGGCTGTAATCTCAACACAAGAATAGTCAGGAAAAAACTAGGGACAGTAAATCAAAAAGAGGTCACTATAAATCCTCAAAAACATGGAAAATGTTTCAAAAATGAGTGTCTTCCAACAAACTAAACTGGTCTGAACCATCACCAAAACGTCTTTCTAGACTCAATTGGAGTTCGAACGTACAATTAACTGAGTTTAGGGCTGAAGAACATCACGAAGAACGGGTGGGTACAAATACACTTTGAGCCTTATCCTTTGTTTCTTAAACTGTGAACCAAGCCACATTACAACCCTTCAAAAGTCCTAATTGAAGCATAAGTTAGTTTGAAAGCATATTGTTACAAAAGGTATCCTGACTCCTGTAAGGCTTCACTCTAAATCCTGAGTTGAATTTTCTTACAAAATTTCTTGCTAAAAAAGCATTTTCAAAATTTCAAGACAAGCATAAACTTTTCATTATTTGAATATCGCTATTTGCATATGGATATTTGTTTGACAATAGATAAATTCACACAACAAATATCCGATGAATGAAAGCTCTCTCAGTGAACAAAATAACTTCAAGTGGGATGACACTTCCAATGACAAATCTCCTACAAAAAAGGGGGCGTGACATGTCACTATCCAGCACACCTGGGGGAGTCTAATCAAGATTCCAAGAAATCTCTTAAGAAGTGAAGAATAACCAGGGGCATGTCTCCATCTAAATCACTTAGGGCATTGAAAGCAAATCCAAACAAAGGGTTACATACAGTCAATTAGTTCCTGGAAGTGCCACAAACACTTGCTACTATGGGGAAGTGATAAATCTCTCCAAAATCCTTCTCATAGGATGACTCCCAGCCGGAGTTTAATCTCTGAAAACTTTTCCCCTAGCTGAGTCGACCTCAAGAATCCTCGAGGATTTTCCCCATTGAAGTCGCCACCTCTCCAACAGACCGACAACATGGTTTATTTCCCAAACAAACAACAGGATTCCCCAGCTTGATTTTGCCTATCCGACTACTACAAATTAGAGGACCACAACTCCTCTTCCCCAGTAGACTACTCTACAATCCCCAGCAAATTACTGTGAATCCTGGACCCGACTAGATAACAGATAACTTTAGTAAGTTTTTGTGAAGCCTGGACCCGACCAGATATCAGTTCAACTTCATCCTTTCAAGATTTTATTTTGAAGACTAGACCCGACCAGATATCAGTTTAACTTCATCTTTTCTAGCAAGTTACTGCTAAGCATGGAATACGACCAGATAACAGTTAACTTAAATCTTCCCCAAGATAAATCCCAGTAGAGCAACGGACAACTAAGACTCCTAAACTCTTTTCCCAAAGCAGTAATCAACACTCTCCATAGAGTTTTCAATATTCCCCAATGGAGTTCTCCTCAAACAATAAAACAGGAATCTCCGGTGGAAACATTCTAAGCAAAGTTTGAAGACACACCTACTCTTCAACGGCAGTCTGTGATTTAATGATTCCCAAGCATTTGTCAAGGATTTATTTTCCAAGACAAAGATACACTTCAATAACATTTCACATTTCATGCATCATATTTACATACATAATAAATGCATACAGCATAATCTCAATTTTGAGAACATCATTACATAATGCATCTCATCCATCATGACGTTGCATACAAATTTTCCTTTACCTTTTCAGGAAATGTTCAATAGATAAAGGTCATCATCTTTTTGGAGTAGTAATCATCTTAGATTCCTTCGTCATCCTGCTGAGGTAGTAATCATCCAAGATTCCTTCATCATCTTTTTGGAGTAGCAATCATCCAAGATTCCTTCATCATCTTTTTGGAGTAGCAATCGTCTCAGATTCATTCATCATCTGTTGAGTTAGTAATCGTCCAAGATTCCTTCATCATCCTGTTGAGGTAGTAATCATCCAAGATTCCTTCATCATCCTGCTGGAGTAGTAATCATCTCAGATTCCTTCCTCATCCTGCCGAAGTAGTAATCGTCCAAGATTCCTTCCTCATCCTGCTGGAGTAGTAAACATCTCAGATTCCTTCATCATCCTGATGAGGTAGTAATCGTCTCATATTCCTTCATCATCCGTTGAGGTAGTAATCGTCTCAGATTCCTTGATCATCCTGCTGGGGTAGTAATCATCCAAGATTCCTTCATCATCTTTTTGGTGTAGTAATCGTCTCAGATTCCTTCATCATCTTTTTGGTGTAGCAATCGTCCAAGATTCCTTCATCATCTTTTTGGAGTAGCAATCGTGTCAGATTCCATCATCATCTTTTTGGAGTAGCAATCATCTCAGATTCCTTCATCATCCTGTTGAGGTAGTAATCTTCCAAGATTCCTTCATCATTCTACTGAGGTAGTAATTGTCTAAGATTCCTTCATTATCTTTTTGAAGTAGTGATCGTCCAAGATCCCTTCATCATCCTGTTGGAGTAGCAATCATCCCAAATTTTTTCATCATATATCACTACCTAAAACAAGGCATTCGTCTGTGAACAAATTGATTGTAGATCAATCCCCAAAATAGGGCAGGTTGACTATCTACATGACAAACACTTCCTTCAAGACATCTGTTGATTCAGTTTAAATCTCTCAATGGTTTATCCTGATTATTTTTAGTAGACATTTCCTCTGGTTCAGATAGATCGCTCCAAGATTTATTCTGATTCTTCTCCAGTTTAACTCAAAATTTAGACTTAGTCTAATTTGTGTCAACAGTCACCTTTGGATGGAATCTATAAGCCCATCTCCAACAACTACCAGTCATCTCTCCAAATGGCATCTTTAAGCCCATTCCATACACAATCAACTACAACATCATCAAGTGAAAATTTCTGGGCACTCTAGTTTTCAATCATCTTCCACCTTCAAGTCATGAATGGAAGATTTGCCAATCTAACTCTTCAGGTGTAAAAAAATTGTACAGGGGCAGCTGTTGTACACCAAAATTTGCCCTCTTAATTCTCAAGGATTTTCTCACAAAGATTCTCAAGATTTAAGCTTGCACAAGTTCATTGAGATTTTCTAGTACCAAAATTAAAAGGAAACTGTCAAAAAGGGAGAAACAGATAAAAATAATGTTTTGATAAATTTGAAGAAAAATAGGCCTCCTTCGATTCAGCCCCCTTCGATTGGACTTTGAACCTCCTTTGATTTAGCACCCTTCAATTGGACTTTGCACCTCCTTCGATTGCTCAAAAATTGCTGCTAGCGTGCCTCTTTCGTCTGGGCATTTGACTTCTTGTTGCAGGCTTTGTTTGTGTCTTCCACTGCCTGCATGTTTGCTTTGAATACCAAATTTTGCTGGCCACTTGTGCCTTCTGCAAGGCAAACACTTTGATTGGACAAAAGTACCTGCATGCAAAGCTTCAATTGGAATATGGATCCCCTTCGAATCAGCTTTCTTTGAATCCAAGCTGAGCCATTCGAAGCAGGTTTCGTTTGAAGCAAATATGAGGAAATCTCATGGCCTTACCCTACTTGACAGGCTATGTTGCTTCCAAATATTTGTATAATCAGAGGGCCAGAAGCATAAGTCACATCTTCTGCACCCTAACTGCCAAAAGACCCCCACTTGTACTTTCACGTTACATATTTTTTATTATTCTTTGCAAGGCTGGCTATTGACAACATGTCCACTTTTTCTCTATAAATAGAGGAATTCTTTGCAAAGTCTAAAGAGTATTTTTTGACTAGAGGAACGAAACCTCCAAAATCTTCTCAAACACAATAAAACTCTTAAGTCCCTTCAGCACTTGTGTAATCAAAAAAACCCAGAATCACATTCATCTCCTTCGATTCTGAAAAACAACCACACTTCAGTCTCCTTCGAATCCAGTTGGAAAGAAACATAACACTTGTTTCTTTCCTTCTTCGAATCTAGCATCCAAGGCCTAGTTTCGGGACCCTCCCTTTGAATCCAGGAGAACCCAGAGCCACCACTCAAGGCCCAGTTCACCTTCAAGGCCTGCAACAAGGTAATTTACTCTTACCCTTGCATCCTTCATTTCAATCATAACACGTGTACAATATTTTGTCTCCTTTTCATTTGCATCCTTTAATCTGTTTTATGGCTAATATTTTGTTTATTGTTTCTTGAGTTTTGTTAAATATACTTTAATAATTAACTTGACCACTAGATAAATTCTAACATGGCTTTAAGCCATGTTGTTTATTAATGTCCCAAACGAAAGAGACAGGGGGAAGGAAACATGAAATGAAGCCTTGGGCTTCCATGCTGACTTCCAAGGAGGAAAGGCAGAATCAGAAGGAACATTTGCACTAAGTCCATCCAGAATCGAAGGCCATGACTTGCTGCTGCCACCCTTAATTGAAAAAGGAAACAAGGAAACAAGGCAGAACCAGAAGGCATGCCCAGCTGCTGACAAGCCCAATCGAAGGCCATGACCAGCTGCTGCCAAGTCCCAATCGAAGGAGCAATTTTTCTTCTTTTTATCTTATTTTTGCCTTTATATTTTTATGCATTTCAATATGGTTGTAATAGTGTAGGATTTATTTTTAGCATTTTTTATTACTTTTGTACAAATGCTTGTAATTAGGTGTGTATGGCAAGATAAAACCAATAAGTAGATAACCCAAAAATCAAAGACAAAATGCATGCAAATCAAACACACTTTGCACACATGCACCCTTAGGGTAATCTCACTTGTTGCCTCGGAAAAATAGTCATGTCCCTCGAACATGGGCGTTTTAGCAAAGACCCTCGATAAAAGATCGTAGTCCCTCGATGACCCTCGATGTTGCCTTTGGTAAATGATCTAGTCCCTAAAAGGCATTGCTAAATGTCCCATAGGTTTCGGTCTATGACTATACAAATGTCCCACGCCCGTCCCTTTACATCCAACGATGGGGCTTCTTACCAAAACAATGGTAAGATAGCAACATCTAAAGGAGGAGGAAAACAACATATAAAGACTTTTGAATAGGGAGATTGTTCCTAGTTGCTCGCTTGCTCACAAAAAAAAAATTTATACACCAACACTTTCATTTTGAAATGTTTTCAAAAGACAAACGCTTTGTATGCGTTCTTATAGACCATATTCTTGCTGCATGTTTGCTTTGAATACCAAATATTGTTGGCCACATGTGCCCCCAGCAAGGCAAACTCTTCGATTGGACAAGAGTACCTGCATGCAAAGCTTCAATTGGAATATGGATCCCCTTCGAATCAGCTTGCTTCGAATCCAAGCTGAGCCATTCGAAGCAGGTTTCGTTTGAAGCAAATCTGAGGAAATCTCATGGCCTTACCCTACTTGAAAGGCTAAGTTGCTTCCAAATCTTTGTATAATCAGAGGGCCAGAAGCATAAGTCACATATTTTGCACCCCAACTGCCAAAAGGCCCCGCACTTGTACTTTCACATTACATATTTTTTTATTATTCTTTGCAAGGCTTGCTATTGACAACATGTCCACTTTTTCTCTATAAATAGAGGAATTCTTTGCAAATTCTAAAGAGGATTTTTTTACTAGAGGAACGAAACCTCCAAAATCTTCTCAAACACAATAAAACTCTCAAGTCCCTTCAACACTTGTGAAATAAAAAAAAACCCAGAATCACATTCATCTCCTTCGATTCTGAAGAACAAAAACACTTCAGTCTCCTTCGAATCCAGTTAGAAAGAAACATAACACTTGTTTCTTTCCTTCTTCGAATCTAGCATCCAAGGCCTAGTTTCTGGACCCTCCCTTTGAATCCAGGAGAACCTAGAGCCACCACTCAAGGCCCAACTCACCTTCAAGGATGCAGCAAGGTAAGTTACTCTTACCCTTACATCCTTCGTTTCAATCATAACATGTGTACAATATTTTGTCTCCTTTTCGTTTGCACCCTTTAACCTTTTTTATGGCTAATCTTTTGTTTACTGTTTCTTGAGTTTTGATAAATATACTTTAATAATTAACTTGACCACTAGATAAATGCTAACATAGCTTTAGGCCATGTTGTTTATTAATATCCTAAAAAAAGAGACAGGGAGAAGGAAACATGAAATGAAGCCTTGGGCTTCCATGCTGGCTTCCAAGGCAGAAAGGCAGAATCAGAAGGCACATTTGCACTAAGTCCAGCCAGAATCGAAGGCCATGACTTGCTGCTACCAGCCTCAATTGAAGAAGGAAACAAGGCAACCAGGCAGAACCAGAAGACATGCCCAACTGCTAACAAGCCCAATCGAAGGCCATGACCAGCTGCTGCCAAGGCCCAAATGAAGGCCATTACTTGCTGGATGCCGACCCCCAATCGAAGGAGGCCAACAGAAGCAGAATTGAAGGTTGCTTCCCCCCAATCGAAGGAGCACTTTTTATTCTTTTTATCTTATTTTTGCCTTTATATTTTAATGTACTTCAATATGGTTGTAATAGTGTAGGATTTATTTTTTGCACTTTTTATTACTTTTGTACAAATGCTAGTAGTTAGGTGTGTATGGCAACATAAAACCAACAAGTAGACAACCAAAAAATCAAAGACAAAATGCATGCAAATCAAACACACTATGCACACAAGCACCCTTAGAGTAATCTCACTTGTTACATCGGAAAAATAGTCATGTCCCTTAAACATGGGCGTTTTAGCAAAGACCCTCGATAAAAGATCGTAGTCCATCGATGACCCTTGACGTTGCCTTTGGTTAACGATCTAGTCCCTAAACGAAATTTCTAAAACGTCCCATATGTTTCATTATATGACCATACAAACGTCCCACATCCGTCCCTTCACATCCAAAGTGGGGCTTCTTACCAAAAAAATGGTAAGATAGCAACATCTAAAGGAGGAGGAAAAGAACAGCTAAAGACTTTTGAGTAGGTAGATTGCTCCTAGTTGCTCGCTTGCTCACAACAAAAACATTTTTATACACCAACACTTTCAATTTTTAAATGTTTTCAAAAGACAAATGCTTTTTATGCGTTCTTATAGAGACAAGAACCATTATAAAGACCCCCTATTCAAAATCACTTTCAAAAACACATTACACAAACACTTCTTTGAACTATTTTCAAACAACACTTTGTATGCATTCTTACGAGACATGAATCATTACAAAGGTACGTTTTCAAAATACCTCATACCACAAGAACCCTTTCAAATAAAACAAGTGATCTAGGAAGCAATTAAGATCCCGTAGATAACTACAGATGGAAAGGGTGTTAATACCTTCACTTTTCATAATCTACCCCCCGAAATCATAAATAATCTCAAAGGTCTTTCCTGTTCTTTTTAGCCTTTCCTTTTGGATAAAAGAAATGTCAGTATCGACTCTTGATAACCGAAACATTCGCGATAAAATGCAAAACACCCAAGTCAGTTCTCCCATCGTATCACAGAATGGGTGACTCTGCTGGGGATATACTTAAAAGTGGGGTTAGCTTAGGGCTAGATCACCTTTACTTGCTTTCCTTGTTTGACTTGTTTGCTTTACATTATGGTTCCTTGTTTGGGCTAGTTTTGATCCTCTACCCGGATCTGGGGCACCTTTTTAGGTAAGTAGCAATAGATTATGGAAACTGTACGACGTAGACCGACCCATTTGAAACAATGGCTACGTTAGTGTGACACATTTGATGGTACCAGTATCCCTTGTGTTGAATCGAGGAGAATACGGGGCCGATGAGCGGAGACATGAGGCACTAGCTGACTTTAGAACCTTAATTGAACAAACTTGGCCATTAGGACATAGTGAGATAACCGGTTTCGGTGGAAAGCTCAAAATTGGTTGATACTCGATACTACACTCATTGAGACTAGACTTTTAGGATATCTCGGCCGCATGAAAAGATTGATTATGCTGAGACAATGCCTAAAGGAAAGGTCAGTGATATTGAGATCCCTTAGAACCTGGTAATTATTAACTAGGACAGGTTTGAGCCAACTAAACTTCAAGAGGGTACTTACCTATAAGACTCCATGCAAGCCTAAACCTAAGGACTTGTCTGCTTTGTGTGAATATGATTATTTGTACTTGCTTCCTTTGCATACTTGTACATAACATCATGACATCATACCATAGCATTTTCAATAACCATTTCAAGGATCTCAAGGGTCTATGATACAGGGTCATGTTGAACCAGACGTCTACCAAAGGGCAAGAGGATCTATTTTCCTCTAAACCAAACACCGTCAAAGATCAAGCACAACAACTTGAGTCAAGGGCTATGACCCACTTGACATTGTAAGCTTAATTCTCGTGGAAGGACATCCACTGATACAAAGTTCTCCAATCAAAGTTGTTGATCAAAGTTCAACCTATAACACTTTCTTGTGTTTACCCTGTGAGATCCTTGAAAACATAAATCCACATATCATGCATCATATCATGACAGGTTTCTCCAATACAAGTTTCCTTATCTTCCTACTATTTATTTCAGTAGAGATGGCTTTAGAACAGACTATCAAAGACATTTAAACTCAAAATGCTCAACTACAAGAGATGTTCTTGAACCTGTCCAAGTGGAAAGAAGAGTTGAAGATACTATTTATTGAGAACGTGACTAATGACGATCCTGAAGGCGATAAGGAAAGTCAGATAAGACAAATGCAAGCGGAGGTAGCAACAATGAGAATCTAGATGTTGGGACAAATGGCTCTCATCCAAAACTTAGCTCGGGGACAAGAAGAGCTAAGAAACCTCGTCAACAAACTTCATCAAAACGGTTGCAACTGTATGAAACAAATGATCAAGATTGGGGATCAAGGCACTACTCAGCGACCCATAAGACCAGAGTTTGACTTTGTGGAGAGTATACCTTCCTAAATTGCTACTACATCACGAGCCCAACAACAACCTCGCCAACAACAATGGGGTAATTGGTGTAACACCCCAATTCTACCCCGGCAAATTATATAAATAAATCAAAGTTATACAATTTAATCATGCAAACGAATCAGGACGTCACAAATTCTTCTATCAAAATTCATTGCATTCATCGTAGATATATAACACTTTCTAAAACCTCGGATGAACCATCAACATAACATCTTTAATCAAATAATTCAGCATTTACGCAGCGGAATTCTTAATAACATCTCTAACAACAAAACAACTTTGAAACATCACATATTTAATAATGGTCAATTTAAAGTTCAACAACGGAAAAATCAACAATCAAAATAGCAAACATCCACCTCCTCGAGTGTTACATATCAGAGCAATGACACTGACTCGAACTATCGAAGGTATACAGCCTTCACTCTCGATTACCTGCATGTTACCAACATAAGGGCAACATTAAAACAGAAGGGGTGAGATATCTAACAATATAATAAAGCGCATGATAATTAATATATTAAATTAGATCAATAACATCACCACTTCTCATTTCATAATCAACAACAATCTCAACAATAATACACATTCACAACATCAAGATACACTTCTTTAATCAATCATATAATGCGACTCAATACTATGAAAATGCATGTGGTACCATTGGAGCTGAACTCCCATTTCAAAAATTTGCCAATTAATAGAGGCATCAACAAGGCATAAGCCTTCATCTCAAAATTCTCCAATACAGGCCATCTCAACGAGCATAAGCTCCATCTCAAAAATGCAATGTATACGACATAACCATGAATGTAATAACAACATCTCAAATCATCTCAAAAACATCTCAATTAACATCTCAAAAGCATCTCAAAATAACAACATCTCAATTGCATCTCAAGGTCTCGTCATCAACATCTCATATCATCAAAATAATTTATTAAACATCATTTATTTATTATAAATCATCAAACATCGTGAATAACTTCTCACTAACAACTAAGTTGTATATTAAGTCCAAAGTAAGTCACTACTACTATTCTGTAACTCTAATGTCATTACCGTCACTATCCTACTGTTATAGTTCAAACAACAGCTTCTAAGCATCTAACTTCCACATTCTGTATGAAAACAACGTAAAGGCCAGCACAACTTCTAACCATAACAACTTATGACCAACTCAACTTCTAACCAACACAACTTCTAATAACACAACTTCTAATAACCAAACTTCTGACCAATACAACTTCTGGCCAACTCCACTTCTGACCAATACAACTTCTGGCCAACTCAACTTCTGACCAATACAACTTATCGCCAACTCAACTTCTGACCAATACAACTTCTGATAACGCAACTTCTGACTAACCCAACTTCTGATGACACAATCTTTTGACAACATAACTTCTAACTAACACCGCTTCTATCATCAGAACTTCTACTTTATAATAATCAAATGCAACTCCTAACATCAGAACTTCTACCATTAGAACTGCTACTTCTATTAATCCTACTATTTTAATTCTTAGCCTGATATCAATTTGCCTAATTCTGCGTTTTCTCTTCCCTGCAATATTCTACGTTTTCATCACTGCAATATTCTACGTTTTCTTCCCTGCAATATTCTACATTTTCATCACTGCAATATTCTATGTTTTCTTCCCTACATCTTACTACGGTTCCATAACTACAGCCATGAGACTTAATATAATCATGACAATTCATCACCCACAATTACCTTATAATTCTACATCAATCGAATAACATCATGACATCAATATTCATCTAAAATTCATCAATTCCCATCATACAACTGTTGTACCCCAAAATTTTCCCTCCCATTTCCTCAACATTTTCTCACCACAAGACCCTTGGAGCTCAAGATCAAGTTAGGGTTTACTCTGCTCAAGACTCCTCCTTACACTGTTGACCCAAATTAGGGTTTGTGTTTGCACAAAGATGTTTTGACCTAAAATTCCCAAAATGACTTTCATGCTTCATGTTGAACTCACAAGTTTATCCATACCAAGTTTCAAGCCTTGATTCCAATCTTTGCCCAGTCAATTGGACAGTTGACCTAGAAATCAGTTGTATTGGGGAAAAAGTCAACTATGGTCAATTGACAGTCAAACCTCATGAAATTTGACCTACATCAACATTATGAACTCATATGGACCATTTGATCAAGTTTGGATCACAATTTCACAAGAAATTTGATCAAATCACCAAAAGGGCAAAATGGTCATTTTTAGGGTTTTGACTGCACAAAGGCAATTTTTGACTGTTTGACCTAGCCAATGGCAAACCAAGCTCACATATGGACTCAAGGACTCAATGACATGGTCTTGACACATTCAACAAGTTCAAAAGATCCCAAATGCACAAGCTGGACAGATGAATTTTCCAGTCAACTGAGCCAAATTTGACTGTATACTGAAAAGTCAAACTTTGACTTTTTGGTCAAAATCAAGTGCCAAGATTCATTTTCCATCAAGACATGTCAAATCATGAAACTTGTTCATCAAGAAATCAAAAATCACAAATTAGGGTTTGAAATGAAGAAATTTCATAACTTAGAATTTTTCTAAGTTATGAAAATTCCTAATTTTTTCCTAACTTTGTCCCATTTTTTCATCAAGATTCATTTGGATTCAAGGAAAACTCAAAACATTAAAGTTATAGTCCATTGAAAAATCTACAACCTTTATTCACAAAGTTTCCTCAAAAGAAGCTTGTAGCTCAAGTTATGATTTTTGGAATAGGGGTGCAAAACATTCTTAACTTAGAAAAATTTTGACCTATTCTAGGCAGGATTTTTGCCTAACTTCATGGCCACTTTTCACATACTTCCACTTGGAATTTTAACTTGCATTACAAAGATGGATTGTATTACACATGCCAAGCTTTCCAAATTATCCAAGAACTTCTAAAACACCCTTGTGGTTAGGGAGAATCGAATTTGGCAATATGGGCAAAAGTCACTTTGATTCATGGCCAAATACATGTTCATAACTTTGCATTTTTGAAATCAGCATGGTTCAAGCTAGTTACAGGCCTCTAATCTCATTTAAACTCAATAATTTAATGCCAACCCTTTGTGTTCAAGCCTTATTTTATGTGTTTAACCATTGCATACAAGATTAAGCCATAAATAGAAAAAGCACTTTATCCATTCTTGTAAAGCATGGCTTTATGTCAAGTTTGCAAATCAAGAGGTACAGGCCAAATCTTTTGGGCACAAGTTCATAAACATATCCCACTGATCAAGACAAACTAGGGCAGCATGTTTAGGGGGCCTGCATAAGCTTGTAACACAACTTGTCATTTTTTGGCTTAAGATAGAAGCAACTTTGCAAATACAACAACAACTCACATTCCTGTCAAGACAAGCCTAAGCAAACATTGTGAACACATCCCATACTCCTCAAGTAACCTAAAACACGACCAAGCCATCCTCAAGACTCCCTCATTCATCAAAACACAGTTTTGTGGCAAAACAGGGTATCTTCTGCATATTGACTTCCACAGTTCATTTCCCTCGTGCGTTTTCATCCAAACCACCTCAAACACATTCAATAACATCCATACAAGCTATCCCCAACCTTAGATACAGACTGTAACAGCCATAGCATAGTTTTCCATTTTCATTTTTCTCTCTTGCAGGTTGACTTCCATGGAGTGATTCAGCAAGATTCAAAGCACACCAAGCATTGGAGAAGCATCCCTGAACTTCAAGCAAGTTGTACAAGTCCTCACTTTACCGTGAAAGTTTCTCCATTGTCATACACGATCCAAGCTGAACAGGTAAGTTCATGGACTTCTATCTCTCAATCTAGGAAGAGTTAGGCTTAGGTTTATGAATGAAAATTGCTCTACTCATGGCCCTGAAGCTACACATATAATCACTTTGCATTTATGTTGTGTGTACTGAGAGAATTTGGAACCTGAACATTAGAAAAAACTTAGGTCAGGAATTGGGGGAGAAGAAATTCTCTCTCATTTCTGAGAGTTAGATCAAGTTCTTGGTATGTATGGATTCGTGATTTGATGTTTGACATTTTTTGTGTTATAAGTTTGTGCTAAAAATCAAAGAATCAGGAGTTGTGATTGAAGCAAGGAAGCGCGTGAATTTTCAAACAAAATTGTCTGGAGGTTGAAGACAAGCCTTCTTGGGCTGGGCCTGACTTGTTCTTTCTTTTTGCACCTTCATTTTTCACATACACCCCCCTGGCCCATTGCATGATATATTTTTCATTTTTTATTTTTTCCTTTTGATTTGGATTCTATATTTTTATTTAAGCATGAAAAAACATTAAAAATATTTTTCTCACATTTTTTGAATTTTATTTGGTATTTACTTTGTTTCATTTAGTTTATATGTAAATAAATATATAATATACTTTTACTTAAAATACTTAAAATAATACAAAATACATTATATTTTCTGATTTTATTTTATTTTATCTTTTGAAAACATTTTCTAAAAAATATACTTTTTTTGTAAATATTAAATATTTTATTTTTGTACATATTTAATATATTTAGTAAATAATATAAATACATATATATTTATTAGAATATTTAGGATAAAAACATAAAAATACACATTTTTATTTTTATTAATATTTAACCTCAAAAAATACTTTTTTTTTTACAATACACTTCCTTTTTATTTATTTTTTTGTGTATAATTAATAAATATTGCACATAATAAATAATTAATACATTTTATTTAGCAAATTAGGGTTTTGCCCTAAAAACATAAAAATACCCAAAAATTAATCCTTTTTATTTTTGTTTATTTGACACATAAAAAATACTTTTTACATACATATAAAAATCATTTTTTGCATCTTGCATATTTATTGTATTTTATTTAATCATTGTGCAATTAAATAACTTGTAAATTCCATTTGGATTGTAATAGCTTAGATTTAAATTTCTTGCTAAATATCCCCATTTGAACATTTGTACCCCCCGTCCCATAATTGTGTTGTAATAATTTAGGACCTTTAAATTCCGCACTTTAAAGCTTTCTAAATATGCCATGCTAGATTTAGGGCTTTGTATGCAAAAATCAACCAAACAAATAGCTTAACCTAATTCAAGATAAACAAGCATGAAAATGGACAACACCAATCACACTTGCACCCATAGGGTTACTCCACTTGTTGCCTTCAATAAAGGGCCATATTGCATGTTGGGTGTCTTTGGCAAAACAAAAACAATTCAAATGATCATAGTCCCTCGATGACGCTTTCGAAAGTTGCCTAAAAATGATCAAGTCCCTTAAAGGAAAAATTGCCCAAAGACACTTGGCACTATTGCAATCATGGTCTAAACGATGACCCGTGCCCGTCCCGTTCACATCCTAACACAAGATTGTCCACCAAATACAATGGTGGAACAAAATTGTTAAAAGGGTTAAAACATAGGAAAAGCCTTTGAGTAAATTTAGGGGTAGACAAAACTCTTAGTTACTTGATCAAAACTTGCAAAAACGCTTGCCTACATTTCAAAACCACATCACGACACACTTTCAAAACAACTTTCAAAAACATTGAAAACTTTTCAAAAGACAAGTACACCTTTGTATACATCCCAATATGGATCATTACAAAGGTTGCCACAACAAATGGCCTCTTTTCAAAACATTTTCAAACCCACACACACAAAGCACCATTTCAAACAATTGAAAATGCAAGGAAATTTGATCTAAGCAAGTAACTAAGAGCCCATGGATAACCATGGATAGAAAGGGTGCTAATACCTTCCCTTTCTATAATTTACTCCCCGAACCCAAGAAAACATCTCAAAGGTTTTTGCTGTGCTTTTTAACCTTTCCTTAGGATAAAATAAAAAGTCGGTGGCGACTCTTGCTCAACCAAAACATTTGCGAAAATAAACGCAAAACCCAAGTCAGTTCTCCCACCGTATCACAGAACGGGCGTCTCTGCTGGGGAATATTTTTAAAGTGGAGTAACCTTAGGGCTTAGATCACCCTCTTGCGTGACTAATTGTTTGCTTTGTTTTCTTTATATCTTGGCTCTCTTGTTTGGGTTTGAAATCCTACACCCGGATTTGGGGAAATATTCATAGATAGCAATACGTTGTGGAAACTGTGCAGGGTATATCGACACGGTTGAAGCAATAGCTATATTAGTGCGACATATTTGTGAGTACCGGTAACCCTTGAGTTCAATCAAGGAGAGTACGGGGCCGCTGAGTGATGTCACTAAGCACTAATGACCTAGAACCTTACTTGACCATCTTGTCCTTTCATTAGGGGTAGTGAGATGACCGGCTTTGGTGCAGTCCGAAGATGGTAGATACTCGATACTACACTCATTGAGGGTTGTTTTCTTGGAATATTTTGGTCGCTAGTTAAGTGGCTAAACCAAAACAATGAACATGGAAAACAATCCAATGATATTGAGCTCCTTAGAACCCGATTACTATTTATAGGACAGGTTTTTAAGCCAACTTCACTCAAGAGGGTACTTACCTATGAAACCCCATGCAAGCCTGAAACTAGGGTTTTGTGTGAATTGCTTGTACATATGTTTGTGCATACATCATGAGCATCATAAAGCATCATACGCATTCACTAACCATTTCAAGGGTTTAGATCTTCATCTTTGTTCTTGTTTTGTAGGTCATGGAAATTCTTTGCAGGAAAACTATTCAAGTCAACCTTGTGAGAATCCCTCCTCAACTCAAGGAGCTCACATCCAGAATTCCGGAAAGCTCTCCCTTCAGTGAAAGACATGGTAGAATGCTCAGCTTAGTCAACACCAACATTGAAGAGGACATGGTAAAGGTGTTGTTCCAGTTCTTTGACCCCCTTCACCACTGTTTCACTTTCCCTGACTACCAATTGGTGCCCACTTTGGAGGAATTTTCTCAACTTCTGAGGATTCCTATTCTTAATCAACTACCCTACAACGGTACGGAAAAAGAACCAAAGCCTGAAGATGTTGCTCAAGCACTACACTTGCAACCATCTGACATCAAGGGGCATTGGGAAACTAGAAGCGGTGTCAAAGGCTTCTTGGAAAAATTCTTGTTTGAGAAGGCACAAGAGTGTTGGAATTCATTGGACATACAAGCCTTTGAAGAAATTGTGGCACTCCTCATTTATGGGTTAGTCTTGTTCCCAAATCCTGACCAGCTTGTAGATGTCAACGCCGTCAAAATCTTCTTATCCAGGAATCCAATACCAACATTGCTTGGGGACATTCTTCACTCATTTTACACACGAACAATGAGAAAGAGGGGTGTTCTCATGTGCTGTACTCCTCTCCTTGCAAGGTGGTTTATTTCGCACCTTCCACAATCTGTCTTGAAGAATGACCAAGGCCTAAGGTGGTGACAACGATTGATGACCCTCACTCACTCTGATGTACATTGGTGTTCTCGATCCAGAGAAAATGTCATCATCGTCGATCGTTGTGGAGAGTTCCCTAATGTTCCATTGCTTGGCATTAGAGGAGGCATCACCTACAACCCTTGTCTAGCTTTGAGACAATTTGGATATGCACGGAGGGATGGCCCTCACGACATGTTGATTCCTGACCTAGTTTTTAACTTCGACAACGATACGCAAGGACTTCGCCAAACATTCATCAGAGCCTGGAGGATGCCTAACAAGGTAGACAGAAAGACACTTGGGCACAAGAACTTCATCCCTCTTGAACCTTATCTCAAGTGGGTACGAACCCGAGCCCAGAGTCTAATGATGCCTTATCCTCATGTTCTCCCTGTGATTAAAGAGCCCGTTAAGGAAGGAGAGGTTCCGTACACCATCCTATATCCTGACATGCCTACATCGTGGGAGGAAATGCAGAAGAGTTGGATCCAACTCAAGGAGGAACGGAACACTTTTGAAGCCAGCTTCTACGCCAGTGAGAAGAAGGTTTTGGAGCTTACCCGCTGACTCCATGAGGAAGAGACCCTTAACACCTACATCGCACCAAAGAGGATGCGCAACGTCTTTTTACCTTGAGAAGTTTTTTGTAATATTTGGCCCATGGGGCATTTATGTACTGACAAATTTCTTCTTATTAATATGACGTGTGTTCTTTTTGTTTGCAACAATTTTGAATTTTCTAAATCCTTGAATGCATTGCATAAATAAACATATCATTCATCATGCACATAAGCAGGTCTCCACACCAAGTTTCCTTATCTTTCTGCTGTTTATTTCAGTAAGATGGATCTCGAACAGACGGTCAAGGACTTGCAGTCTCAGAACTCACAGTTTCAACATCTCTTGATGACCTTGGCTAAGGGTCAGGAGGATCTAAAAGCCCTGCTTGGGAACAAAGAGCAAGTGAAAAAGAAGAAGAAGAGAGTCGGGGTGGCTACCCTAGGAAGAAGGTTTGAGGGTGAAGCCAGAAGATTTCTTGAATTTCCCCCTACATCTGAAGAGGGAACCAGTAAAGGGAATGCGGCTGCAGTACCTTCCGAATCCGAAGCTGAGGAAGGAGAGGCTGAAGAAGACGAAGACTACTCTGAGCAACAATATCCGCCCGCCGATGATAAGTACAAGAGCTTGGAAGACAGGTTGGCAACTATGGAGCTGCAGAGAGTTCCCGGCTTAGATTTCAAAGATTTGGGTTTAGTTGCTGGAATTGTGATCCCCCCTGAAGTTCAAAGTGCCAGTTTTTGCAAGGTATGACGGGCTGTCCTGCCCAAAGATGCATCTCAGATTATATGTAAGGAAGATCCAACCTTACACTGCAGACAAGAACCTTTGGATCCATTTCTTTTAGGATAGCCTTTCAGGGGCTCAACTCGAATGGTTCTATCATCTGGATGGAGCCAGTATCCGAAACTGGGAGGACTTGGCCACTGCTTTTTATAAGCAATATCAGTACAATTCTGACCTCGCTCCCACGCGTACCCAACTCCAGGGTATGTCACTGGGGACGGGCGAAGGATTCAAGGAGTATGCGCAAAAGTGGAGAGACCTGGCTGGCAGAGTGCAGCCACCGCTGACTGACCGTGAACTTGTTGACATGTTCCTAGGGACCGTGTCTGGTCCGTTCTTCAACCATCTGATTGGTAATTCTTCTGCTGGGTTTACAGATTTGATCTTGACCGGTGAGAGAATAGAAGTTAGTATCAAGTCGGGGAAGATACAAAAAGGTGCCTCCACGAGTACTGAAAAGAAGCCCTTCAAGAAGGAAGCCAGTGCTGTCTATGGTCCCAGAAGACAAATTAAGCCGGAACGCTGCCAAGCTGTCAATGCATTGGTAATTTCAAAGCCTGCTGCTGCTCCTCAGCAATTCAACCAACCAAGGGGTGAGAGACCCAAACGACAGTACACTCGGCTCAACATGAACCTGTCTCAGATTTTGCCGCAACTACTGTCAACCAATCTGGTAACTGTCAAAGAAGCTCTGAAGGTAGTGAACACAGCTTCTCCAAAGTACAACCCCAATGCCCGTTGCGCTTATCACTCTGATAGCCCGGGGCATACTACGGATGATTGCTGGGCTCTGAGGAATAAGGTTCAGGACCTTATTGATGCTAAAGAAATACAGTTTGAGGCGCCCGAAAGGCCCAATGTTGTGACTGCTCCCATGCCCCAGCATGTAGTGAATGCTGTCGAGGAAGACCGATATGTAGCCTCCGTGGAAGAGATTGTTACTCCGTTATTGACCGTCAAAAGGAACCTGTTGCTAGCCGGTTTATTTCCGGGATGTGGTAAAGGTTGCCTTCTATGTGCTGTTTCACCTGTTGGTTGTCCCTTGCTGAAGTCAAGCGTCCAAAGCCTGATGGATAGCAAAGAGATCTTGTTCGAGAAGATTGTTGTTCCTGCTACCCCTACTGAAGAAGTTTCTATTGTCACTATTTTCAACAAACCTCCTAAGGCTCCCTCAAAGAAGCCTGTCAAAATCATGTCTACTCAGAAGATTGCTCCTATCATCATCACTGTTCCGAGGCCTCTCCCTTATACATCCGACAAAGCTGTCCCATGGCACTATGGGGCAGATGTTTATGTGCTTGGAGTAAAACAAGAGTTCGATACTAGTACCGGTGTCAGCAACATCACCGGGCCTGCCAAAATTACTCGCAATGGTAGGCTGTTCTCACCAGATATTACGCCACCAGCTATTCAGAAACCTCTTATCATCACACCTGCAAGTGTGCCTGTTCCCCTTCCTAATCAAGTTCCTGTTTCTACCCCTGCTGCCGAGTCATCTGACGCTCGGGGCAAAGGGATTTCTACTGATTTGCCTGCCCTGACGGAGGCACCAAAGACAACCACTGTTGAAGCTTCCCAGCAAGAGATGGAAGAGATCCTCAAGATTATCAAGAAGAGTGATTTCAACGTAGTTGAGCAGTTGGGGCACACCCCATCAAAGATTTCTATGCTATCACTGTTGTTGTGTTCAGAGGCCCACGCCAAGGCCCTGATCTCCTTCCTGAAGACGGCCCATGTGCCACAAGAAACGTCTGCTGATCAATTTACTGATTGTGTGGCCAACTTGACTGCCGATAATGGTTTGGGCTTCTCTGACGCCGATCTGACTGCCAAGGGAAAGAACCATAACGATGCCTTGCATGTCTCCATTGAATGCAGGGGCACTACTCTTGCCCATGTGTTGGTAGACACCGGTTCTTCATTGAATGTATTGCCCAAGAAGGCCCTAGACAGGTTGGATTGTGAGGGTTTGGAGCTCAAGCCTAGTAACATTGTTTTCCGAGCCTTTGACGGTTCGAAAAGGATGGTACATGGGGAAGTTGACATCCCAATCAGGGTTGGTTCTCAAGTCTTTGATTCTACTTTCTATGTGATGGATATCCGACCATCCTATTCCTATTTGTTGGGTCGTCCATGGATCCACAAGGCTGGAGCAGTGACCTCCACACTACATCAGAAGCTGAAGTACCCGGTTAGGGGGAAAATTGTGACAGTTCAAGGGGAGGAAGAATATATGGTCAGCCACCTCAACTCGTTCCGGTACATAGAGGTGGATGGGGAATTCATTGAGACTCCATTCCATCACTTTGAAGAGGTGCCTCAGACACTGGCATCAGCTGAAACTGTAATTGAAGACCCTCCTTTGAAGATGGCTTCCTTAAAGGATGCTCGGGTTGTGATTGAGAAGGGTGAGTGCGCAAATTGGGGCCGACTTCTTGACTTCACTCCGAAGACTGACAAGTTTGGTTTGGGCTTCACTGCAGAGGCTCAGAGGACTGTTCGTAAGGCAAGGATTGGAAGACCTCCTGTGTTCATCACCAACCCGGGAGTGAATGCTATTGAAGACGACATGGAGGAATCTGAATTCGACAGCTGGATCTGCCCAACAACCGACGGCGGACCAAGCAACTGGACTGCCAAAGACTTCACACCTATTACTTTTGTCACTCAGTAATGAACTCTTTTGTTTTCAATTTGTAACAGACAATATTTTGAAACTTTTATGGCTCGGTGTCTTACCCGAGGCACCGTAGCTTCATTTGTGAGGGCTTTTGTATGTCATTTTCATATATCATTAATCAAAACATTGGATGTTTGTTGCATTTCAAAATCTTGCGCTCCTTTTTCTTTCTTTATTATATATTGCAAAATAGCTATATTTACACACACTCACCTATACAGGTTCCAATCTACTCTGGATCTCACTGGTAACGACTCTGCTACTGCCAGTTATGACTTCGAGAATCCGATCAACTTAGCCGAAGACGAAGGTGAAGATGATTGCGAAGTGCCTGGTGAGCTCGCAAGACTGCTACTCCAGGAAGAGAGGGCCATTCAGCCACATGAAGACCCAGTGGAAGCGGTAAATCTGGGGACTGAGACAGACAGAAAGGAAGTCAAGATTGGTGCCAACCTAGAGCTCAGTGTGAAACAACGGTTGATTCAAATGCTGCACGACTTTGTGGAAATCTTTGATTGGTCCTACGAAGACATGCCCGGGTTGGATACCGACATTGTGGTTCATCACCTGCCTACAAAGGAAGAATGCCCTCCGGTAAAACAGAAGGTCCGTCGTATGCGTCCGGAAATGTCCAAGAAAATCAAAGCTAAGGTTATGAAACAATTTGATGTCGGGTTCCTAGCAGTGACTTCTTACCCCCAGTGGGTTGCCAACGTGGTTCCAGTGCCGAAGAAGGATGGTAAGGTCCGAATGTGTGTTGATTACAGAGATTTGAACAGGGCCAGCCCTAAGGATGATTTCCCTCTGCCTCATATCGACGTTCTGGTTGACAACACTTCTCAGCATAAAGTATTCTCCTTCATGGACGGCTTCTCCGGTTATAATCAGATCAAGATGGCTCCTGAAGACATGGAGAAGACCACCTTTGTTACTCAGTGGGGCACCTTTTGCTACAAGGTCATGCCATTCGGGTTGAAGAATGTTGGGGCAACCTACCAACGTGCCATGGTTGCTTTATTTCATGACATGGTCCACCATGAGATCAAATTATACGTCGACGATATGATTGCAAGGTCCCAAACTGAGGAGGAACACCTTGACCATCTACGGAAGCTGTTTGACCGTCTGAAGTTGTACAAGCTGAGGTTGAACCCGAACAAGTGCACCTTCGGGGTGAGATCTGGGAAATTGCTAGGCTTCGTCGTAAGAGACAAAGGTATTCAAGTGGACCCTGCCAAAGTGAAAGCCATACAAGAGAGGCCGACTCCCAAGACAGAGAAGGAAGTCAGAGGCTTTCTAGGATGGTTGAACTACATTTCCCGATTCATCTCGCATCTAACTGCTACCTGTGAACCAATCTTCAAACTGCTGAAGAAAGATCAAGTAGTACATTGGAACGATGAATGTCAGGCCGCTTTCGAAAAGATCAAAGAGTATCTCCAAGAACCACCCATTCTTATGCCGCCGGTTGAAGGGAGACCTCTAATTCTATACTTGACAGTACTTGACAACTCAATGGGGTGTGTGCTGGGGCAGCATGACGAGTCTGGCCGAAAAGAACACGCCATTTATTACCTTAGCAAAAAGTTTACCGACTGTGAGACCCGGTACTCACTGCTCGAGAAAACTTGCTGCGCTTTGGTATGGGCTGCTCGCCAGCTGAGACAATATATGTTGACTCACACTACTCTGTTTATTTCAAAAATGGATCCAATCAAGTAGATATTCGAAAAGCCTGCTCTATCTGGAAGAATAGCAAGATGGAAAATGATCTTGACGGAATATGACATCCAGTACACAACTCAAAAAGCAATCAAGGGAAGTGTATTGGCAGACCATTTGGCGCACCAAGCAGTGGAAGACTACCAGTCTATGAACTTTGAATTTCCAGACGAGGATATCATGGTAGTGACTGATTGTGAAGTACCAGGACCAGATGAAGGACATGAGGAAGGATCCCGATGGTATATGCATTTTGACGGAGCCTCAAACGCTTTGGGCAATGGTATCGGCGCTGTGATCATATCCCCTAAAGGCACTCATACTCCACTCACCGCCCGACTATGTTTCAACTGCACCAATAACATGGCGGAGTATGAGGCATGTATCATGGGTCTTCAAGCTGCAATTGACTTAAGGATCAAGTTTCTGAGTGTCTTCGGAGATTCCGCTCTCGTGATCAATCACGTCAAAGGCGAGTGGGATACGAAACACCCAAATCTTATTCCTTACAAGGAGTATGTGTTGACGTTGATTCCCCATTTCGAAGAGATAACTTTTGAACACTTCCCAAGAGAGGAGAATCAGTTAGCGGACGCGTTGGCTACGATGTCTTCTATGTTCAAAGTCAAATGGGACAACGAGGCGCCCCAGATCATTATCTGGAAGTTGGATGAACCTGCACATTGCTGCGATCTTGAGACCGAAGAGGTAACTGAAAAACCCTGGTATCATGAAGTAAAGAGGTATCTGGAAGCTCAAGAATACCCCGAGGGTGCACCCGTTAACGATAAGAAGTTTCTGAGAAGGTTTGCGGCAAAGTTCTTCCTCAGCAACGGCATTCTGTACAAGCGAAACCATGATTCAACCTTACTGCGTTGTATGGATAAGACTGAAGCAGAAAAGATCATGGCGGAGCTACATGAAGGTACCTTCGGAACACATTCCAGTGGACATACCATGGCAAAGAAAATCCTTCGGGCAGGATATTTCTGGTCCACAATGGAATCCGACTGTTATTAGCATTCTTGGACTTGTCATAAATGCCAGATCTATGCTGATAAGGTGCACATCCCTCTGGTTCCTCTGAACGTCTTGACAGCACCTTGGCCTTTTGCAATGTGGGGCATTGATATGATCGGAGAGATCAAACCTACGACATCCAACGGGCACCGCTTCATCCTGGTAGCGATTGATTACTTCACAAAATGGGTTGAAGCAGCTTCTTACGCTACCGTAACCAAGAACGTCGTGGCACGGTTCATTCGGCACAACCTGATCTGTCGATACGGCGTCCCAGAAAGGATCATTACGGATAATGGTACCAACCTCAACAACAAGATGATCACTGAACTCTGCGAGCAATTCAAGATACAACACCACAACTCTTCTCCCTACCGGCCGAAGATGAATGGAGCTGTAGAAGCAGCAAATAAGAACATCAAGAAGATTGTGCAGAAGATGACAGTGACCTACAAAGATTGGCACGAAATGTTACTGTTTGCTCTTCATGGGTACCGTACCTCAGCACGGACGTCAACAGGGGCAACTCCCTTTTCCTTGGTCTATGGCATGGAGGCAGTCTTGCCTATTGAAGTCCAGATACCCTCTCTCCGGATAATGAAGGATGCAGGTTTGAGCGAAGATGACTGGATCCAGACTCGGCTTGATCAATTAAACCTAATTGACGAAAAGAGACTCACTGCTATTTGTCATGGTCAGACGTACCAAAAACGGATGATCAAGGCATTTAACAAGAAGGTCAGACGACAAGAGTATCAAGTCGGAGACCTGGTAATCAAGCGCATCATTCTTCCTCAAAGTGATCCCATGGGAAAATGGACCCCTACGTACGAAGGGTCATTTATGGTTAAACATATCTTCTCAGGAGGTGCGATGATTCTAACCACCATGGATGGTGACGACCTTCCTCACCCTGCCAATGCAGACATAGTAAAAAGATACTACGCATGAACTAAAGACCCGCTAGGTTGACACACCTAGGAAAAAATAAGGGCTTCCCGGCGAACCAAAAGGGTTCGGGCAAAAATAAGGGATGAAATGGAAAAAAATATGTACACCCGGCAAGTCGAAAACCTAAAAAGGCGGCTTGGGAAAAAATGGGTATCCCGGTGGACTGAAAACCCGAAAGGGCGGTCTAGGCAAAAGTTAGGGATAAAGCGTAATACTATGTCTCACTGGATCACCTTGCATCCAGAATTCGGCATCAACTATTGGGCTCAGACGACACAATCAATCAGCTTCATCTTCAACTAAGCATCAGAGTGATGAGACGCTTGAAGACATAAAGGCGATAGCAGAGTTGGAACCCAGTGGGATTATTTTTCACATAGTTGTTTTGTTTCCTTTTTACAAAATTGTATAAACTCTATTTTGCTCGGCGACGTTCTCTTACTAGGACGTCAGCCTCTTGTACATAAAATGCCTATTTACAGGCAAATTTCAAAATCAATACAAGTTCAATTTTTTCAGACAAATTACCCATTGTTTTCCTTTTTCTGTTTTGTTTTGCATAGAACGTCCAATGTTCATTCTTGATATATGCATTTGACATTAATTGCTAATCATGAATATTTGCATGCGAAACAAAGGACTAATTACAGATGACATCAGAAGCAGGGGCGATAAAGAACTGTCTAAGCACTCTAGTTGCTCTGTCCACCAAGGTACCAAGGTAGGTTCGGCTGAAGAATGTAACCAAGTTACCTCAACTCCCCACAGAGTAAGACAAGATTCAGCAATACTCTCCCCAGGCAGAGTTGATCTCCCATCAACCCTAAAAAGGCACATTGTTCCCCTAGCAAGTCAGCGATACTCTCCCCAAGCATAGTTAGTCTACTATCAGCCTTAAGGAAGTTGGGTATCCCCAGAAAAAATCTCAACATTCCCCAGTGGAGTATAGACATTCCTCAGCAAGCATCCCCGGCAGTCTTAGTATAAGATTGTTCCCCAGCGAAATACAAGACACCCCAGTGGAACCATTCCCCAGTACAATCCAAAGTTTCCCCAGGAGAGTGGAATCTATATCCCCAGCAAAGTCTTGAAGCTTATCCCCAGTAGATTCTGGAAGCTTATCACCTGCAGAGTACATACATCTCTCTCCGATTTTATTCAAAGGTTATTTCCCCACCAGGGTATAACTGGGTTATCCTCAGCTAATTACCACGGAAAGATCGTCCTCGGCGAAGTTCTTCCTATTCCCCAGCGGAGTTCATCAAATTCCCCAACATAACTTATCAATGGAATCCCCAGCGGAGCTCTCATCAAAACCTCAACGGAATATCTCTTCCCACAGAGTAATTCCCCGCAGAGTAATCTCTTCAACAAGTTTATTCCTCAACGGAGTCATCTTCTCCTACCGGTTTATTCTTGCAACTATCATCCCCAGCGGAAGCGAAGAACTCCACTCTTCAACATCAGCCCAGGATTCAAAAAATTCCCGGCAGTCGTCAAGGATTTATTTTCCTAGACAAAATACATTCATAGACATTTCACATTTTATACGCCATGACGCATGCATATACGCATCATATAACACAATCTCATTTATTCTTGAGAACATCATGACATCATGCATCTCATACATCATGACATTGCATACAACTGATGTTTCGCATTTTCAGGAAAAGTTCAATCCAAAGATAATTACTATCAACTGTCACAATTCCAGATTCGATTCCTGTATCTAGCCAGGGCACATCTGTGAGTGATGGATTGTAGATTCGATACCTGTATCTAGCCAGGGCATATCTGCATGAAGAGTTTGAAGATCAACCCCTGTAACAAGCCAGGAAATTATCTTTCATTCTCAGTTCAGAGGTCTACCCCTGTATCCAGCCAGGAAAGCTATCTCTACTAACCTTTTGCAATTCCAGATTCGATTCCTGTATCCAGCCAGGGCATATCTGTAGATGACAATTTCCAGATTCGATACCTGTATCCAGCCAGGGCATATTTGTAGACGACCAATTCCAGATTCGATTCCTGTATCCAGCCAGGGCATATCTGTGAGTATTTGATTGTGGATTCGACACCTGTATCTAGCCAGGGCACATCTGCACGAATAGTTTAGAGATTCGATACCTGTATCCAGCCAGGGCACGTCTGTAACCAACCTTTTGAAGTTCCGGATTCGATTCCTGTATCTAGCCAGGGCACGTCTGTGAGTAACTAATTGTAGATTCGATACATGTATCCAGCCAGGGCATATCTGCATGAAGAGTTTGAAGATCAACACCTGTAACAGGTCAGGAAACATCTTTCTTTCTCAAAGTACACAAGTTATCGCTAAGGAATCTCTTACGCGATCGACACCACCAAATGGCATCTATAAGCCCATTCCCGACAAGGTTCTGTCACGTCTCCAGATGGAATCTATAAGCCCATCCTCCTATCCACCATCGTTCCAAATGGCATCTATAAGCCCATTCCCGCTATCACATTGCTGATACTCCACTATGCGAGTGCAAATTTCCGGGCACTCTAGTGTCCAATCTGCTTTTACCCTCAAGTCGCGAAAGGCAAACTTGTCAATCTAACTCTTCAGGTTCAAGAAGATTGAACAGGGGCAACTGTTGTACCCCAAAATTTTCCCTCCCATTTCCTCAACATTTTCTCACCACAAGACCCTTGGAGCTCAAAATCAAGTTAGGGTTTACTCTGCTCAAGACTCCTCCTTGCACTGTTGACCCAAATTAGGGTTTGTGTTTGCACAAATATGTTTTGACCTAAAATGCCCAAAATGACTTTCATGCTTCATGTTGAACTCACAAGTTTATCCATACCAAGTTTCAAGCCTTGATTCCAATCTTTGCCCAGTCAATTGGACAGTTGACCTAGAAATCAGCTGTATTGGGGAAAAAGTCAACTATGGTCAATTGACAGTCAAACCTCATGAAATTTGACCCACATCAACATTATGAACTCATATGGACCATTTGATCAACTTTGGATCACAATTTCACAAGAAATTTGATCAAATCACCAAAAGGGCAAAATGGTCATTTTTAGGGTTTTGACTGCACAAAGGCAATTTTTGACTGTTTGACCTAGCCAATGGCAAACCAAGCTCACATATGGACTCAAGGACTCAATGACATGGTCTTGACACATTCAAAAAGTTCAAAAGATCCCAAATGCACAAGATTGACAGATGAATTTTCCAGTCAACTGAGCCAAATTTGACTGTATCCTGAAAAGTCAAACTTTGACTTTTTGGTCAAAATCAAGTGCCAAGATTCATTTTCCATCAAGACATGTCAAATCATGAAACTTGTTCATCAAGAAATCAAAAATCACAAATTAGGGTTTGAAATGAAGAAATTTCATAACTTAGAATTTTTCTAAGTTATGAAAATTCCTAATTTTTCCTAACTTTGTCCCATTTTTTCATCAAGATGCATTTGGATTCAAGGAAAACTCAAAACATGAAAGTTATAGTCCATTGCAAAATCTACAAATTTGGTTCACAAAGATTCCTCAAAAGAAGCTTGTAGCTCAAGTTATGATTTTTGGAATAGGGGTGCAAAACATTCTTAACTTAGAAAATTTTTGACCTATTCTAGGCAGGATTTTTGCCTAACTTCATGGCCACTTTTCATATACTTCCACTTGGAATTTCAACTTGCATTACAAAGATGGATTGTAGTACACATTCCAAGATTTTCCAAATTGTCCAAGAACTTCTCAAACACCCTTGTGGTTAGGGAGAATCGAATTTGGCAATATGGGCAAAAGTCACTTTGATTCATGGCCAAATACATGTTCATAACTTTGCATTTTTGAAATCAGCATGGTTCAAGCTAGTTACATGCCTCTAATCTCATTTAAACTCAATAATTTAATGCCAACCCTTTGTGTTCAAGCCTTATTTTGTGTGTTTAACCATTGCATACAAGATTAAGCCATAAATAGAAAAAGCACTTTATCCATTCTTGTAAAGCATGGCTTTATGTCAAGTTTGCAAATCAAGAGGTACAAGCCAAATCTTTTGGGCACAAGTTCATAAACATATCCCACTGATCAAGACAAACTAGGGCAGCATGTTTAGGGGGCCTACATAAGCTTGTAACACAACTTGTCATTTTTTGGCTTAAGATAGAAGCAACTTTGCAAATACAACAACAACTCACATTCCTGTCAAGATAAGCCTAAGCAAACATTGTGAACACATTCCATACTCCTCAAGTAACCTAAAACAAGACCAAGCCATCCTCAAGACTCCCTCATTCATCAAAACACAGTTTTGTGGCAAAACAGGGTATCTTCTGCATATTGACTTCCACAGTTCATTTCCCTCGTGCGTTTTCATCCAAACCACCTCAAACACATTCAATAACATCCATACAAGCTATCCCCAACCTTAGATACAGACTGTAACAACCATAGCATAGTTTGCCATTTTCATTTTTCTCTCTTGCAGGTTGACTTCCATGGAGTGATTCAGCAAGATTCAAAGCACACCAAGCATTGGAGAAGCATCCCTGAACTTCAAGCAAGCTGTACAAGTCCTCACTTTGCCTTGAAAGTGCCTCCATTGTCATACACGATCCAAGCTGAACAGGTAAGTTCATGGACTTCTATCTCTCAATCTAGGAAGAGTTAGGCTTAGGTTTATGAATGAAAATTGCTCTACTCATGGCCCTGAAGCTACACATATAATCACTTTGCATTTATATTGTGTGTACTGAGAGAATTTGGAACCTGGACATTAGAAAAAACTTAGGTCAGGAATTGGGGGAGAAGAAATTATCTCTCATTTCTGAGAGTTAGATCAAGTTCTTGGTATGTATGGATTCGTGATTTGATGCTTGACATTTTTTGTGTTATAAGTTTGTGCTAAAAATCAAAGAATCAGGAGTTGTGATTGAAGCAAGGAAGCGCGCGAATTTTCAAACAAAATTGTCTGGAGGTTGAAGACAAGCCTTCTTGGGTTGGGCCTGACTTGTTCTTTCTTTTTGCACCTTCATTTTTCACATACACCCCCTGGCCCATTGCATGATATATTTGTCATTTTTTATTTTTTCCTTTTGATTTGGATTCTATATTTTTATTTAAGCATGAAAAAACATTAAAAATATTTTTCTCACATTTTTTGCATTTTATTTGGTATTTACTTTGTTTCATTTAGTTTAGATGTAAATAAATATATAATATACTTTTACTTAAAATACTTAAAATAATACAAAATACACTCTATTTTCTGATTTTATTTTATTTTATCTTTTGAAAACATTTTCTAAAAAATATACTTTTTTTGTAAATATTAAATATTTTATTTTTGTACATATTTAATATATTTAGTAAATAATATAAATACATATATATTTATTAGAATATTTAGGATAAAAACATAAAAATACACATTTTTATTTTTATTAATATTTAACCTCAAAAAATACTTTTTTTTTACAATACACTTCCTTTTTATTTATTTTTTTGTGTATAATTAATAAATATTGCATATAATAAATAATTAATACATTTTATTTAGCAAATTAGGGTTTTGCCCTAAAAACATAAAAATACCCAAAAATTAATCCTTTTTATTTTTGTTTATTTGACACATAAAAAATACTTTTTACATACATATAAAAATCATTTTTTGCATCTTGCATATTTATTGTATTTTATTTAATCATTGTGCAATTAAATAACTTGTAAATTCCATTTGGATTGTAATAGCTTAGATTTAAATTTCTTGCTAAATATCCCCATTTGAACATTTGTACCCCCCATCCTATAATTGTGTTGTAATAATTTAGGACCTTTAAATTCCGCACTTTAAAGCTTTCTAAATATGCCATGCTAGATTTAGGGCTTTGTATGCAAAAATCAACCAAACAAATAGCTTAACCTAATTCAAGATAAACAAGCATGAAAATGGACAACACCAATCACACTTGAACCCATAGGGTTACTCCACTTGTTGCCTTCAATAAAGGGCCATATTGCATGTTGGGTGTCTTTGGCAAAACAAAAACAATTCAAATGATCATAGTCCCTCGATGATGCTTTCGAAAGTTGCCTAAAAATGATCAAGTCCCTTAAAGGAAAAATTGCCCAAAGATACTTGGCACTATTGCAATCATGGTCTAAACGATGACCCGTGCCCGTCCCGTTCACATCCTAACACAAGATTGTCCACCAAATACAATGGTGGAACAAAATTGTTAAAAGGGTTAAAACATAGGAAAAGCCTTTGAGTAAATTAAGGGGTAGACAAAACTCTTAGTTACTTGATCAAAACTTGCAAAAATGCTTGCCTACTTTTCAAAACCACATCACATCACACTTTCAAAACAACTTTCAAACACATTGAAAACTTTTCAAAAGACAAGTACACCTTTGTATACATCCCAACATGGATCATTACAAAGGTTGCCACAACAAATGGCCTCTTTTGAAAACATTTTCAAACCCACACACACAAAGCTCCATTTCAAACAATTGAAAATGCAAGGCAAGTTAATCTAAGCAAGTAACTAAGAGCCCATGGATAACCATGGATAGAAAGGGTGCTAATACCTTCCCTTTCTATAATCTACTCCCCGAACCCAAGAAAACATCTCAAAGGTTTTTGTTGTGCTTTTTAACCTTTCCTTAGGATAAAATAAAAAGTCGGTGGCGACTCTTGCTTAACCGAAACATTTGCGAAAACAAACGTAAAACCCAAGTCAGTTCTCCCACCGTATCTCAACAACAATCATGTATTTTCAATTCAAGAACAAGATAACAATCATCTCTAGCCCCACATACCAATCATCATAAACCCAATTATAGAGTTAGAACCCCACCCTTACCTTGGATTGAAGGTGACTCTACAATTTTCGGTTGAATTCTCGTTCTTTCCGTTTTCCACTTTCTCTAACAGCTTGCACGTTCTTTCTCAATCCTTATTCTTCCACTGCTTCTTTCTTTCTATTCTATTCCAACAACAATAAAATAACCCTATTATTTTATTATTCCTTATTGGGCTTAAAACCAATACACCCCCTAATTACTTCTATTCCTTTAAAACAAGCCCACACCAAATAATATTATAATTCTAATATTATTTCTCCACTTAATAAAATAATTAACTCCAATTCATTATAACACCACTTCACAAATATTCCAAAAATAATTTAATTAAATAATTAATTAAATTATGGGCGTTACAACTCTCCCCCACTTAGAATATTTTCGTCCTCGAAAATTTACCTCAATCAAACAATTCAGGATAAGAGTCTCGCGTCTTGCTCTCCAACTCCCAAGTCATGCTTTCACCAACAGCTCCTAGCCAAACCACTTTAACCAAGGCAATCTCTTGGCCCCTCAGAGTCTTCATTTCACGATCCGCGATCCGTACAAGTATCGTCTCCATCATAATATTATCTTGTACTTGCACATCGTCCATATGAATCACATGAGATGGATCTGAAATATACCTTCGAAGTTGCGACACATGAAACACATCATGCAAATTCGAAAGATTAGGCGGTAAAGCCACTCTATAAGCAACATTCCCCACTCTCTCCGAAATCTGATACGGTCCAATAAAACGAGAATTGAGCTTCTTAGACTTCAATGGTCGCCCAACACCAGTCACAGGTGTAACTCTCAAAAACACATGATCACCAGCTTTAAATTCTAAATCTTTCCTTTGCTTGTCATGATAACTCTTTTGTCTACTTTGGGAAGCTTTTATATTTTATCGAATCAACTTCACCTTCTCAGTAGTCTCACGAACAAGTTCAGGTCCAAGTACTACACTTTCACAAGATTCATGCCAACATAACGGATTTCTACATCTTCGACCATACAATGCTTGTTCTTGGAAGAGGATACTTGTTCTTAATCGTCACCTTATTCAACTGTCTATAATCAACATAAAGCCTCATACTTCCATCTTTCTTCTTCACTAACAACACTGGAGCACCCCACGGCGATACACTTGGTCTTACAAACTTCTTCTCAAGTAACTCTTCCAATTGCTTCTTTAACTCTGACAATTCAGATGCAGACATCATGTATAGTTCCATAGACACAGGTCTGGTACCAGGTACAAGATCAATTGCGAATTCAACTTCCCTGTCCGGCGGTACATCAGGAATCTCATCAGGGAAAACTTCAGGAAATTCACACACCACCTGCAATTCCTCAATTATAGCTTGAGTGTCTACAGATAGCGACGCCATCAACGAAAACATCTGTGCTTCCTCTTGCATCAATTTCCTTAATTGTCTAACAGACAACAGACCATCTTCCTCTTCTTCAAGAGTAGAAAACTTCACCGACTTGTCATAACAGTTAATATGAACACATTTATGCTCTAACCACTTCATACCCAGAATCATATCCAAACCTCTTAACGGTAAACACACCAAATCAACAACAAAGTCTCTGTCGAAGATCGACAAGGGACACTTCAAACACACAAAAGAGGTAGTCACCGACCCCTTGGCTGGAGTATCGACGACCATTTCTCCATTCAAGGAAGATAACATAAGACCCAATCTTTCAACATAATCAGCAGCAATAAAACAATGCGTAGCACCAGTATCAATAATAGTGATTAAAGGGGTACTATTAATGAAACATGTACCTCGGATAAGTCCGCCCTCAGCAGCTGTTTGATCCTCAACCAAAGCAAACACTTTACCACTTGATTGAGCCCTCTTAGGTTTCGGACACTAACTACCAATGTGCCTTTCTTCTCTACAGTTGAAACAAATCACATTATTGTGTTCACACTTAGATACAACATGTTTGTTCTTACCACAACGGAAACACATCTTCACTTTAGTAGTGCACACATTACTCTTGTGCCCAGGTTTTCCACACTTAAAGCAAACCACACCAGCAGGAGGATCTCCGCCACTAGTCCTCTGTCTCTGAGCAACTTTATGCTTACCCTTACCAGCTGGGGCATTATAAGGCTTACCACGATTTTGTTGGTGCTTACCCCTCTTCTCACTGATAATCTTGTAATGAGCATTATTGTCCTCTTCGTAAATCCTGCAGCTATCAACCAAATCAGCAAAGACGCGGATTTTCTGGTATCCAACTGCCTTCTTAATCTCTGGGCGCAACCCGTTCTCAAATTTAATACACTTTGAAAACTCAGCATTTTCCTCAGCGTGATGCGGATAAAACATAGCCAACTCAGCAAACTTGGTAGCATACTCAACAACTGAAATACTTCCTTGCTTCAGCTCAAGGAACTCAATTTCCTTCTTACCATGGACATATTCAGGAAAATACTTTCTCAAAAACTCCCTACGGAACACAGCCCAAGTGACATTTTCACCTGCAGCTTCCAACTTCTGACAAGTCGCTAGCCACCAGTCATCGGCCTCGACTGCTAGCATATGAGTCCAATAACGAACCTTCTGTGCTGGAGTGCAGTCCATCACACGAAAGATTCTCTCTATCTCTTTCAACCACTCCAATGCTCCGTCAGGGTCATACTTTCCCTTGAACTTAGGTGGATTCTCTCTCTGGAAGGTCGCCAAGCTACGAGATCCAGCATTCCCGTCATCATTCGGCTGATTTTCCTTCGCATGATCCATTACTTCTAAAGCAGCAGCAAGTGCAACATCATTCCTTCCAGCGATCTCAACTTCTCACTACAACATTAACAACGATTAGAACTCAAATAACAATACTCGACTGTTAGACAACTACGACTCGACGACAAGGTCAGACCAACCTTTTGCTCTGATACCAACTTTGTAACACCCCAATTCTACCCCGGCAAATTATATAAATAAATCAGAGTTATACAATTCAACCATGCAAACAAATCGGGACGTCACAAATTCTTCTATCAAAATTTATTGCATTCATTGCGGATATATAACACTTTCTAAAACATCGGATGAACCATCAATATAACATCTTTAATCAAATAATTCAGCATCTACGCAGCAGAATTCTTAATAAGATCACTAACAACAAAACAGCAACTTCGAAACATCACATATTTAATAATGGTCAATTTAAAGTTCAACAACAGAAAAATCAACAATCAAAACAACAAACGTTCATCCCCCCCAGTGTTACATATCAGAGAAATGACACCGACTCGAACTACCGAAGGTATACAGCCTTCACTCTCGATTACCTGTACGTTACCAACATAAGGGAAACATTCAAACAGAAGGGGTGAGATATCTAACAATATAATACAGCGCATGATAATTAATATATTAAATTAGATCAATAACATCACTACTTCTCATTTCATAATCAACAACAATCTCAATAATAATACACATTCACAACATCAAGATACACTTCTTTAAGCAATCATATAATGCGACTCAATACTATGCAAATGCATGTGGTACCATTGGAGCTGAACTCCCATCTCAAAAAATTTCCAATTAATAGAGGCATCAACAAGGCATAAGCCTTCATCTCAAAATTCTCCAATACAGGCCATCTCAACGAGCATAAGCTCCATCTCAAAAATGCAATGTATGCGACATAACCATGAATGTAATAACAACATCTCAAATCATCTCAAAAAAATCTAAATTAACATCTCAAAATAACAACATCTCAAGTGCATCTCAACGTCTCGTCATCAACATCTCATATCATCAAAATAATTTATTAAACATCATTTATTTATTATAAATCATCAAACATCATGAATAACTTCTCACTAACAACTCAGTTGCACATTAAGTCCACAGTAAGTCACTACTGCTATTCTGTAACTCTAACGTCATTACAGTCACTATCCTACTATTATAGTTCAAACAACAGCTTCTAAGCATCTAACTTCCATATTCTGTACGAAAACAACGTAAAGGCCAGCACAACTTTTGACTAGAATAACTTCTGACCAACTCAACTTCTAACCAACACAACTTCTAATAACACAATATTCTACGTTTTCATCACTGCAATATTCTATGTTTTCTTCCCTGCATCTTACTACGGTTCCATAACTACAGCCATGAGACTTAATATAATCATGACAATTCATCATCCACAATTACCTTATAATTCTACATCAATCGAACAACATCATGACATCAATATTCATCTAAAATTCATCAATTCCCATCATACAACAATCATGTATTTTCAATTCAA
The DNA here is from genome assembly GCA_948472305.1 of Vicia faba. NCBI lineage: Eukaryota > Viridiplantae > Streptophyta > Magnoliopsida > Fabales > Fabaceae > Vicia > Vicia faba. Next base: position 468,061,958 of record OX451736.1, read on the forward strand.
GAAAAAGACAACAATCATCTCTAACCCCATATACCAATAATCATAAACCCAATTATAGAGTCAGAACCCCACCCTTACCTTGGATTGAAGGTCGCTCTACAATTTCCAGTTGAATTCTCGTTCTTGCCATTTTCCACTTTCTCTAGCAGCTTGCACGTTCTTTCTCAACCCTTATTCTTCCACTGCTTCTTTCTTTCTATTCTATTCCAACAACAATAAAATAACCCTATTATTCTATTATTCCTTATTGGGCTTAAAACCAATACACCCCCTAATTACTTCTATTCCTTCAAAACAAGCCCACACCAAATAATATTATAATTCTAATATTATTTCTCCACTTAATAAAATAATTAAATCCAATTAATTATAACACCACTTCACAAATATTCCAAAAGTAATTTAATTAAATAATTAATTAAATTACGGGCGTTACAATTGGCATAAGCAGGATACATCCAATAGGCAATATACCAAACTCAACATGCCGATATCGCAAATCTTGCATCATATGTTGAATTTGAATTTGGTCACATTGAAGGATCCTATCACATAGGAAGTCATTATCTCTCAAAAAGAAGAGCTCACTAAGTCAAAACCTACAAAGGAGACTTAAGAAAAACTGGGGCATCCCGCTGGCTGTAATCTCAACACAAGAACAATCAGGAAAAAATTAGGGACATTAAATCAAAAAGAGGTCACTACATATCCTCAACAACTTGGAAAATGTTTCAGAAATGAGTGCCTTCCAACAAACTAAACTGGTCTGAACCATCACCAAAACGTCATTCTAGACTCAATTGGAGTTTGAATGTACAATTAACTGAGTTTAGGGCTGAAGAACATCACGAAGAATGGGTGGGTACAAATACACTTTGAGCCTTATCCTTTGTTTCTTAAACTGTGAACCAAGCCACGTTACAACCCTTCAAAAGTCCTAATTGAAGCATGGGTTAGTTCGAAAGCATACTGTTACAAAAGTTATCCTGACTCCTGTAAGTCTTTAAGTCGGATAACGAATATCGTTGTTTGCATATCGCTATTTGTTTGACAACAGAGAAATTCACATAACGAATATCCGATGAACGAAAGCTCTCTCAGTGAAAAAATCACTTCAAGTCGGATGACACTTCCAATGAAAAATCTCCTACAAACAAGGGGGCGTGACATGTCACTATCCAGCACACCTGGGGCAGTCCAGTCAAGATTCGAAGAAATATCTCAAGAAGTGCAGAATAACTAGGGGCAGGTATCCATCTAAATCAATTGGGGCATTGAACGCAAATCCCAACAAAGGGTTACATACAGTCAATTAGTTCATGGAAGTGCCACAAACACTTGCTACTAGGGGCAGTGACAAATCTCCCCAAAATCCTTCTCATAGGATAACTCCCAGCCAGAGTTTAATCTTTGAAAACTTTTTCCCCAGTTGAGTCGACCTCAAGAATCCTCGATGATTTTCCCTAGTGAAGTCGCCACCTCTCTAACAGACTGACAACAGGGTTTATTTCCCCAACAAACAGCAGGATTCCCAAGCTTTAGTTTGCCTCTTCGACTACTACAAATTAGAGGACCACAACTCCTCTTCCCGAGTACACTACTCTACAATCCCCAGCAAATTACTGTGAAGCCTGGACCCGACCAGATAACAGATAACTTCAGTAAGTTGTTGTGAAGCTTAGACCCGACCAGATATCAGTTCACCTTCATCCTTTCAAGAATTTGTTGTGAAGCCTGGAATACGACCAAATAACATTTAACTTAAATCTTCCCCAAGATAACTCTCTGTAGAGCAACAGACAACCGAGACTCCTAAACTCTTTTCCCCAAGCAGGAATCAAAACTCTCCACAAAGTTTTCAATATTCCCCAACAGAGTTCTCCTCAAACAATAAAACAGGAATCTCCAGTGGAAACATTCTAAGCAAATTTTGAAGACACACCTACTCTTCAACGGCAGTCCTAGATTTAATGATTCCCCAGCATTTGTCAAGGATTTATTTTCCCAGACAAAGATACACTTCAATAACATTTCACATTTCATGCATCATATTTGCATACATAATAAATGCATACAACATAATCTCATTTTTGAGAACATCATTACATAATGCATCTCATCCATCATGACGTTGCATACAACTTTGCCTTTACCTTTTCAGGAAAAGGTCAATAGATAAAGGTCATCATCTTTTTGGAGTAGTAATTATCTCATAATCCTTCATCATCCTGCTGAGGTAGTATTCATCCATGATTCCTTCATCATCTTTTTGGAGTATCAATCGTCCAAGATTCCTTTATCATCTTTTCGGAGTACCAATCGTTTCAAATTCCTTCTTCATCCGTTGAGGTAGTAATCATCCAAGATTCCTTTATCATCCTGCTGAGGTAGTAATCGTCCAAGATTCCATCATCATCCTGCTGGAGTAGTAATCATCTCAAATTCCTTCATCATCCTGCCAAAGTAGTGATCGTCCAAGATTCCTTCATCATTCTACTGGAGTAGTAATCATCTCAGATTCCTTCATCATCCTGACGAGGTAGTAATCGTCTCAGATTCCTTTATCATCCTGCTGAGGTAGTAATCGTCCAAGATTCCTTCATCATCTTTTTGGAGTAGTAATCGTCTCATATTCCTTTATCATCTTTTTGGAGTAGCAATCATCCAAGATTCCTTCATCATCTTTTTGTAGTAGCAATCGTCTCAGATTCCTTCATCATCCTGCTGAGGTAGTAATCATCCAAGATTCCTTCATCATTCTGCTGAGGTAGTAATTTTCCAAGATTCCTTCATCATATTTTTGAAGTAGTAATCGTCTAATATTCCTTTATCATCCTGCTGGAGTAGTAATCGTCTCAAATTCTTTCATCACTTATCACTACCTAAAACAAGACATTCGTCTGTGAACAAATTGATTGTAGAACAATCCCCAAAGTAGGGCAGGTTGACTATCTACATGACAAACACTTCCTTCAAGACATCTGTTGGTTTAGTTTAAATCTCTCAATGGTTTATCCAGATTCTTTCTAGTAGAAATTTCCTCTGGTTCAGATAGACCGCTCCAAGATTTATTTAGATTCATCTCCATCAACTATCCATCATTTATCCAAATGGCATCTTTAAGCCCATTCCCTACACAATCAACCACAACATCATCAAGTGAAAATTTATGGGCACTCTAGTGTTCAATCATCTTGCACCTTCAAGTCACGAATGGAAAATTTGCCAATCTAACTCTTCAGGTGTAAGAAGATTGAACATGGGCAGATTTACCAATCACAAAGATTATCAGGATTCAAGCTTGAACAATTTCATTGGGATTTTCCAGTACCAAAATTAAAAGGAAACTGTCAAAAGGGAGAAAGCAGATAAAAATAACATTTTGAAAAATTTGGAGAAAAATAGGCCTCCTTCGATTCAGCCCCCTTCGATTGAACTTTTCACCTCCTTCAATTGGACTTTGCACCTCCTTCGATTGCTCAAAAATTGTTGTTAGCGTGCCTCATTCGTCTGGGAATTTGACTTCTTGTTGCATGCTTTGTTTGTGTCTTCCACTACCTGCATGTTTGCTTTGAATACCAAATTTATCTGGCCACATGTGCCCCCTGCAAGGCGAACTCTTCGATTGGACAAAAGTACCTGCATGAAAATCTTTGATTGGAATATGGATCCCCTTTGAATCAGCTTTCTTCGAATCCAAGCTGAGCCATTCGAAGGAGGTTTCGTTTGAAGAAAATCTGAGAAAATCTCATGGCCTTACTCTACTTGATAGGCTATGTTGCTTCCAAATCTTTGTATAATTAGAGGGCCAGAAGCATAAGTCACATCCTATGCACCCCAACTGCCAAAAGACCCCCCACTTGTACTTTCACATTACATATTTTTTATTATTCTTTGCAAGGCTGGCTATTGACAACATGTCCACTTTTTCTCTATAAATAGAGGAATTCTTTGCAAAGGCTAAAGAGGATTTTTTGACTAGGGGAACGAAACCTCCAAAATCTTCTCAAACACAATAAAACTCTCAAGTCCCTTCAACACTTGTGAAATAAAAAAAATCCAGATTCACATTCATCTCCTTCAATTATGAAGAACAACCACACTTCAGTCTCCTTCAAATCCAGTTGGAAAGAAACATAACACTTGTTTCTTTCCTTCTTAAAATCTAGCATCCAAGGCCTAGTTTCTGGCCCCACCCTTCGAATCCAGGAGAACCCAAAGCCACCACTCAAGGCCCAGTTCACCTTCAAGGCTGCAACGAGGTAAGTTACTCTTACCCTTGCATTCTTTGTTTCAATCATAACACGTGTACAATATTTTGTCTCCTTTTTGTTTGCACCCTTTAATCTGTTTTATGGCTAATCTTTTGTTTATTTTTTCTTGATATTTTTTAAATATACTGTAATAATTAACTTGACCACTAGATAAATGCTAACATGGCTTTAAGCCATGTTGTTTATTAATATCCCAAACGAAAGAGACAGGGAGGAGGAAACATTCAATGAAGCCTTGGGCTTCCATGCTGACTTCCAAGGCAGAAAGGCAGAATCAGAAGACACATTTGCACTAAGTCCAGCCAGAATCGAAGGCCATGACTTACTGCTTCCAGCCTCAATTGAAGAAGGCAACAAGGCAGAACATGAAGGCATGCCTAGCTGCTGACAAGCCCAATCGAAAACCATGACCAGCTGCTTCCAAGGCCCAATCGAAGGCCATGACTTGCTGGATGCCGACCCCCAATCGAAGGAGGCCAACAGAAGCAGAACTGAAGTTTGCTACCCCCCAATTGAAGGAGCACTTTTTATTTATTTTATCTTATTTTTGCCTTTATATTTTTATGCACTTCAATATGGTTGTAATAGTGTAGGATTTAGTTTTTGCACTTTTTGTTACTTTTGTATAAATGCTAGTAGTTAGGTGTGTATGGCAAGATAAAACCAACAAGTAGACAAACCAAAAATCAAAGACAAAATGCATGCAAATCAAACACACTTTTCACACAAGCACCCTTAGGGTAATCTCACTTGTTGCCTCGGAAAAATAGTCATGTCCCTCGAACATGGGCGTTTTAGCAAAGACCCTCGATAAAAGATCGTAGTCCCTCGATGACCCTCGATGTTGCCTTTGGTAAATGATCTAGTCCCTAAAAGGCATTGCTAAATGTCCCATAGGTTTCGTTCTATGACTATACAAATGTCCCACGCCCGTCCCTTTACATCCAACGATGGGGCTTCTTACCAAAACAATGGTAAGATAGCAACATCTAAAGGAGGAGGAAAATAACATATAAAGACTTTTGAATAGGGAGATTGTTCCTAGTTGCTCGCTTGCTCACAAAAAAAAAAATTTATACACCAACACTTTCATTTTGAAATGTTTTCAAAAGACAAACGCTTTGTATGCATTCTTATAGAGACAAGAACCATTATAAAGACCCCCTTTTCAAAAACACATTAACATCAAGTTTACAGCCAAACTTCATAATTTTTTATTCACATCAATATTTTAAACTCATATGTATCATTTGAGAAATTTTGGATCACAATTCCTCAAGAAATTTGATCAAATCTTCAAAAGGGAAAAATGGTCAAAATTAGGGTTTTGACTAGGAAAGGGCAATTTCTGATTTTTGACCTAACAAATGATCAATTAGTTTAAGGCATGATATCAAGAGTCCAATTTCATCATTTTTACCTAATTACATAGCTCAAAAGATTCCTCAAGTCCAATGGATTGATAGATAAATTTTCAGTCAACTGATCAAAAGTCAACTGTATACTGAAAAGTCAAACTTTGACTTTTAGGTCAAAATCAAATTCCAAAGGTCACAATTCATCAACGCATGTCAAAATATGAAACTTATTCATCAAGAAATCAAAAATTCAAGATTTCATTTTTAAAAGTTAAATTTCTAAACTTAGAAATTTTTCTAAGTGTTGGAAATTTCTTATTTTTTTTATAACTTTGAGCAAACTTTTCACCATGATGCAAGATGATTCAAAAGAAACTTTCAACATGAAAGTTTTAGATCTCCATGAAATCTACAACATTTATATATACAACTCCTTCCAAAAGTTCTTGTATCTCAAGTTATAATTTTAAGAACACATGGAACTTCATGGAACTTTTTCATTTAGTTCCAAGGGGAATTTTCAAAAGTGATTCAAAGATGGGTTGCAGAGCATATTACAATCTTTCCAAAATGTCAAAGAAATCCTTGAGATCATTTTTTAGTAGGGAGAATCAAAGAGATGAAGTTAGGGTTTTCACACTTGAATTATAAGTCATTTTGTGATGAACAAAATTCAAAATTCAAACTTATGTTGCATAAACTCTACTTTGCAGGCCTAAAACTTGTTAGGAACTCCATAATTAATTGCTTTCACAGCTGTTAGAGGTCTCAATTCAAGTATTCAATGCAAGGTCATGCTTTATATCTATTTTGGAAAGAAAGTGCACATTGCCATTTTGATAAAGTAGATTTTTGCACAAAACTTGTTCTTGAGCCTTGAAATTGTTTTTTCTGATCATACAAGTCCCATAACTCAAGAGAAACATGTTTAGATACTTACAATCACTCATCCCATGCTTGTACTACACATTGAAACTTGTCTTCCCACTTTTCTTCAAAATCAAGTAACCTAGCAATTAGCATGTAACTTGTACTTCTGACTCTCCAAAGCACTCCAACCCTTTTGCTTATAGATACACAAGATAGTTTCCACAAATCCCACGCATGCTTAAGCCCTGAAAACACCAAGAACACAGAATCACCAAAAACACTTCAAAACTTGCCATTTTTGAGTTTTGAATCCAATCTCCAAATTTGATCGTGCGTTTTTTGGCCTTTCACTTTCAAAAGCTCCTAAACAACATACACAAACAATCCCAACACTTGCAACACCACTGTAACACATCCATCATCATCCACCACTTTCAAAAATAGCACCTTGCACCTTGACTTCTCCAGAACTCCTCAAGTACTTTCAGCTCAAGCTAAGCATCCCATTAGCTTCCTGGGAACTTGAGGAAGCTAATCCAATCATTGGAACTCACTAAAATCTACTCAAACTCCAAACCCGATACCCTCTTGCAAGGTAAGTTTTCTGACTTTTGAACTCTTCATACGGGCATCATTAATGGTTTATTTGTGAATGAAAAATGTAGATATCGCTGCCCTAAAGCTAACCATGTCCATAGTTTTCATTTATATTGCTTGAGCTTACAGAATTTTAAGATTGAAGTTTCTGAAATTTTTAGGGTGCAGATTAGGGCCATTAAAATTCATGCTTGGATCTATAATTTTATTGCTTTGCATTTCTGAAATCGTGAAGAAATTTGCTACAAGTTTCCTGTTTACATTTTTTGTTTTTGTTGAGAATTGAACAAGATACAGAGGCTCTGGCTGGGCGTGAGGTTGAAGATGAAGTTCAGGCCATGGACTTGTTTACTATCATATATTTATTATTTTGTTTATATAAACGGATGTATAGCCACCCCAGTGGTAAAAGCGCGCGCCTGTGACTATGGGGACCTGGGTTCGAGCCCCAATGGTACCCTTTTGGATTTTTTCTGTTGCATATTTCTCACATTCTGACTTTTTGGACAGGCGCCTGGGCCTAACAGTCTTGGGCTTCTTTTTTTCTTACTGCTGACCCCCCTGCTGGCTACTCACACCCCTGGCCCATTTTATTTTCTTTTGCTCATTTTTATTTATTTATTTTCTTAAATATTTTATCTAATACTAAAAAATCAAAAAAATATAAAAATACATTGGATTTATATTTTGTTGTAGTTTATTTATTTTTTACACAAAAAAAAATTATTTTATTTAATCATGCTTTATTTATTTTACTAATTTGATTTGTAACATTAATTAAAAAAAACTAGGGTTTTAGTTATTTTCTTTTACACCATTAAAATATTATTTTAATATAAAAAGACCAAAAATATTTTATAATACTATAAATTATTTTTAAGACAAAAATACCAAAAATATTCTTGTTACAAACTTAATTTCTCTTTTAATCAATTAATAAATTAGGGTTTTTTTTAATTTAAATTCTTTTCCTAGTAAATTTAGGTTTCACTTTTTACTAATTTACTTAACTATTTCTCTTTTAGTTATTTAGGTTAAAACAAAAACCCTTTTCCTAAAAAATCCAAACAAAATATCCATTTCCTTCACATTTACATTCTTGTATATTTATTCATTTTTGTACATTATTTATCCAATTCAATATGGTTGTAATATATAATTAGGTTTATTTTCTTGCAATCCCCATTTATAATTTGTACACCTCCTCCCACAAGTATTGTAATAGCATAGTAATTTTAAATTCCGCAATTTATCGCTTTATATACAAATGCTAGTAATTAGGGTTTGTATGGAAATACTAAAACCAATCAATTAGAAAACCTTAATCAAAGATAAAACTAAGCATGAAAAACAATACACTTGCACACAAGCACCCCTAGGGTAAATCTACTTGGTTGCCTTACAAAATGGCCATATTACGCATGTGAGGTATCTTAGCAAAAAACAAGCAAAATACAAGATCATAGTCCCTCGATGACACTATCTATGTTTCCTTTCAAATGATCTTAGTCCCTAATATAGAATGCTAAGATACCTTGCAATATTGCTAATCATGGTTATACGACGACCCACGCCCGTCCCGTTTACATCCAAAGATAGGGTTACTTACCAAATCGATGGTAAGATAACAATGTCAAAGGAAAGAGAAAATGAACATGAAAGACTTTTGAGTAGGTAGAATTCTCCTAATTACTTTCTCCATTTCAAAACAAAACATCCTTGCTATTTTTAAAACAGACACCCACACTTTCAAAACATCTTACAAACTTTAAAAAATTTTCAAAAGATCAACATCTTTGTATACATTCTTACGAACGAGAATCATTAAAAATGTATCCCTAAATAAATAGCCTCTTTACAAAATACTTTCAAAAATCACACAAGGCACAATTTCAAACAAAAGCAAGTGATCTAGCAAGTAACTAAGATTCCATGGAAAACCATGGATGAAAAGAGTGCTAATACCTTCCCTTTTCATAATCTACCCCCCTAACTCAAGAAATAATCTCAAAGGTCTTTCCTGTGCTTTTTCACCTTTCCTTTTGGATAAAACAAAAGTCGATGGCGACTCTTGATAACTGCAACGTTTGCGATAAAACACAAAAACACCCAAGTCAGTTCTCCCACCGTATCACAGAACTGGCGACTCTGTTGGGGAAAAATTCTAAAAGTGGGGTTACCTTAGGGTTAGATCACATTTACTTGCTTTCATTGTTTGACTTGTATGCTTTACATTATGGTTCTTTATTTGAGTTTGAATCCTCTACCCGGATTTGGGATACCTTATAGGTAAGTAGCAATACATTGTGGAAACTATGCGGGGTATACCAACATGGTCTAAGCAATAGCTATGTTAGTGCGACATATTTGTGGGTACCGGTAGCCCTTGAGTTACTCAAGGAGAATATGGGGCCGCTGAGTGATGTCATAAAGCACTAATGAACTTTTAGAACCTTTACTTGACCAACTTGGCCATTAGGACGTAGTGAGATGACCAGCTTTGGTGCAGTACGAAGTTGGTAGATACTCGATACTACACTCATTGAGGTTTGGTTTTTTTGGATATTTTGGTCGCCATTAAAGAGGTTTGTGCTGAAACAATGACCAAGGAAACAAACGAGTGATATTGAGCTCCTTAGAACCCGGTTACTATTGCTAGGACAGGTTTGAGCCAACTAAACTTCAAGAGGGTACTTACCTATGAGACTCCATGCAAGCCTAAACCTAAGGACTTGTTTGCTTTGTTTGTATATATTTACTTGTACATAACATCATGAACATCATAACATCATACTCATTCACTAACCATTTCAAGGATCTTTGGATTTATCTTTGTTCTATTTTGTAGGACATGGATTCTATTTGCAGGAAAACCATTCAAGTCAATCTTGTAAGGATCCCTCCACAACTTAAAGAGCTAACTTCAAGGATTCCTTAAAATTCACCATTTACTGAGAGACATGGTCGCCTACTAAACTTGGTCATCTCCAACCTTGATGAAGACATGATGAAGGTGCTCTTTCAGTTCTTTGATCCTTTACACCATTGCTTCACATTTCCCAATTATCAACTTGTGCCAACTTTGGAAGAATTCTCCCAACTCTTGAGGATTCCCATTCTCAATCAACTAACTTTCAACGGTACGGAAAGAGATCCAAAGCCAGAAGATATTGCTTAAGCTCTACACTTGCAACCATCTGATGTCACAACTAATTGGGAAACAAGGAGTGGTGTCAAGGGTTTCCTAGCAAAGTTCTTGTTTGAGAAAGCCCAAGACTGTTGGAACTCTTTGGATTTGCAAGCTTTTGAGGAAATTTTAGCTCTCCTCATCTATGGGATGGTTTTGTTTCCAAATCCTGACCAACTCATAGATGTGAACGCCGTCAAGATCTTCATGTCTCGTAACCCGGTGCCTACTTTGCTTGGGGACATCCTACATTCTTTTCAAAATCTCACTATGAGGAAAAGAGGTATCCTTATGTGTTTTACTCCTCTCTTGGAAAGATGGTTTATTCCACATCTTCCCCAATCTATATTAAAGAATGAGCAAGGTTCAAGGTGGTCACATAGGTTGATGACGCTCAAACATTCAGACATTCATTGGTGTTCCCGATCTATAGAGAATGTTACTATTGTCGACCGTTATGGAGAATTCCCTAATGTCCCCTTACATGGAATTAGAGGAGGTATCACCTACAACCCCTGCTTATCCTTGAGACAGTTTGGTTACGCCCGAAGGGTTGGCCCACATGAGATGCTCATCCAAGGTTTGGTATTTGACTACGAGAACGACGATCAAGGTCATCGCCATAAATTTATCCGAGCTTGGAGGATGTTAAACAAGGTAGATAGCAAGACATTGGGGCATAATAATTCAATCCCTCTTAAGCCTTACCTCAAATGGGTACGAGCTCGTGCTCAGAGTCTTATGATGTCGTATCCCTCCATTCTCCCGGTAATAATTGAGCCTGTTATAGAAGGAGATGTTCCATACATTATCCTGAATCCTGACATGCCCACCTCTCTTGAAGACTTACAAAGAGATTGGATACAACTCAAGGGGGAGTGAGATACTTTCGAGGCCCAATTTTACGCTAGCAAGAAGAAGGTTTTGGAACTCACTAAGCAACTTCATAAGGAGCGTACTCTGAATGCCTACATCGCACCAAAGAGGTATTGATGTACTCAAAGCTTTAATTTATTAATATAACGTGTGCTTCCTTTTTGTCTAAAACAAATTTGAATCTTTAAAATCCTTGAAATCATTGCATATGAATCTACCATTCATCATAACATAAGCAGGGTTCTTGCAACAAGTATACTCATCTTTCTACTGTTTATTTCAGTAAGATGGATCTCGAGTAAACGGTGAAAGACCTCCAAGCACAAAATGCTTAATTTCAACAGATGTTCTTAACTCTAGCCAAAGGACAAGAAGAGTTGAAGACCTTGCTGGTTGAAGATAAAAAGAAGAAAAAAAAGAATAATCGGAGTTCTAAATATTGGAAGAATATTCCAAGGGCAAGCAAGAAGGACCCTAGACTTTGCAACGTCATCTGGTGAGAAAGACAATCAAGATGGGAAAGGAAAGGAAGCAGTTGTCCAGCCAGATTCAGAAGAGGAAGAGGAAGAAGAAGATTATTCTGAAGAACAATATCCTCCAGTCGATGACAAGTATAAGCATCTTGGAGAACGACTAAGCGTAATGGAAATCCAGAAAGTGCCTGGATTGGACTTTGAGGGGTTGGGGTTAGTATCTGGGATTGTCATTCCTCCAAAATTCAAAGCACCGGTGTTCGCCAAATATGACGAAGTTTCATGTCCCAAAATGCATCTCCGGTCCTATGTGAGGAAAATACAACCTCACACCGCTGACAAGTATTTATGGGTATACTTCTTTCAAGACAGTCTGTCCAGAACTCAACTTGATTGGTTTTATCAGCTAGAAAGAGCCAATGTTCATAATTGGGAAGATCTGGCCGCTGCCTTTTACAAACAATACTAATATAACATTGATCTTGCTCCCACCCGTACTCAACTCTAGAGTATGACCATGGTTTCAAGTTAAGGCTTCAAAGACTATGCGCAAAAATGGAGGGACTTAGCAGGAAGAGTCCAGCCTCCCCTATCTGAAAGAGAGTTAGCAGATATGTTTTTGGGTACACTGTCCGGTCCTTTCTTTAATCACTTAATTGGGAGTTCCTCGACAGGTTTTACCGAATTGATATTGACCGAAGAAAGGGTGGAAGCCGGGATAAAGAATGGGAAGATTCAAAAAGATGCATCCTCTGTTGCTGTAAGAAAACCATTCATTGGAAAAAAAAGTTGTTGTTGTATATCCTTAGAGAAATCAAGATAGGGCTGAACGCTGTCCAATGGTGGGGGCTGTCATGATTCCTAAACCTGTGCCTACTCAACAAAGAAGCAACCAGCCAAGAACGGAAAGACCAGTCAGACAGTTCACCTGAATTAATATGACACTATCCCAAGTATTGCCACATTTCTTAAGATCCAATCTAGTGACTTTGAAAGAAGCTCCAAAGAATCCTAACACAACCTCTACTCATTATCATCCTAATTCCCGTTGTGCATACCATTCTGAGAGCCCCGGCCATGAAACTAAAAACTGTTGGGCTCTGAAAAACAAGGTACAAGACCTTCTTGAAGCTAAAGAGATTGAATTTGACGCGCCAGAAATTCCCAATGTTATCACTGCCCCTATTCCCAAGCACGTCCGTGATGTCAACGCCGTTGAGGAAGATATGTTTGTTACTTTGGTTGATAAACTTATGACCCTAATCCTGACTATCAAAACGAACTTGTTGAATGCTGGTGTATTCCCAAGCTGTGATGAAAGTTGTAATTTCTATTTATCCTCATCAACCAACTGTCATTTGTTAAAAGCGGGAATTCAATGCCTAATAGATGACAAGGAGATTTTGTTCGAGAAGACATCTACTCCAACTGTTTCTTATAAGGATGTTTCCATAGTGACCATTTCCGATAATTCTTCCAGGGTCTCCACCAAAAGACACGTTAGAATTACATCAGTTCCTAAAGTAGCTTCGTTGATAATTACAATGCATGGACCAATGCCGTATTCGTCAGACAAAACCGTTCCATGGAATTATGGAGGTGATGTTTACTATCACGGTATCAAGCAAGATTGGCCAGCTACTGAAGATTCAAGTTATGAGAAAGTTGAATATGATATCATTAATATACCAGGGACTAGTAAGATAACCCAGAGTGGAAGGGTATTCTCTCCAAAAATTTCTCCTCCAAAAGCTATTTCTGGACCTGTAATCATTCCTGTTGTTGTTGCTCCTCCAAAGGCTATTCCCAGTCCTAGAATCATCTCTGCTAATACTCCTATTGACAAAACTATTACGGTCCCCGTTATCAACCATACTGACATTCCCACTGCCGAGTCAACTGAGACTCGAGGCAAAGGTATTTTGGTTGAGCCTGTCCGGACGAAGGTACAATCAGTAGCTATCCCTGAGACTTCCCGAAAAGAGATGGAGGAAATTCTAAAGATTATAAAAAGAAGCGACTATAATTTAGTCAAACAACTGGGGAAAACTCCATCAAAAATTTCCATGCTGGCTTTATTGTTATGTTCCGAGGCTCATGCAAAGGCCTTGGTAAAATTCCTTAAAACTTCCCATGTACCCCAAGAAACATTTGTCGATCAGTTCCAAGACTGCATAGCCAGCTTGACCGCAGATAATGGTTTAGGTTTTTCAGACGCTGATTTAACGCCAAGGGGGAGGAAGCATAACGAGGCATTGCATGTCTCAGTCAAATGCAGGGGCACGACTTTGGCTCATGTCTTGGTGGATACCGGTTCATCTCTGAACTTGTTGCCTAAAAAGGCTCTTGATAGGTTTGACTGTGAAGGATTAACCTTGAAACCTAGCAACATAGTGGTGAGAGCCTTCGACGACTCAAAAAGGATGGTGCGTGGGGAAGTGGACATCCCCATAAAAGTTGGAATCCAAACAGTTGATTCAACTTTTTATGTAATGGATATTTTCCCTTCATATTCCTGCTTATTAGGCCGACCATGGATCCACAATGCTGGTGTCGTTACCTCTACGTTGCATCAAATGTTGAAATATCCAATTCAGGGGAAAATCATCACTGTTCATGGAGAAGAAGAGTATATGGTCAGCCATCTAAATTCCTTCAGATATGTGGAATTAGATGGCGAATTTATCAAAACTCCATTCAAGCACTTTGAAGAAGTCCCGCAAATTGTGGCAGTGACCAAGGCTGTTTCTCAAGTCCCAAAGATCACAAGGCTTCCAATCAAGATGTCGTCTTTGAAAGATTCCAAGGCAGTGTTAAAAGAAGGTGGGTGCACTATTTGGGGCCAACTCCCAGATATCCCATACAAATCTGACAAATTTGGTTTGGGTTTCACTTTAGGAGCCCAGAAAGTTGTACATCGTGCTCGTGCCGGAGGACCACCCTTGAAGATCAGCAACCGTGAAATCAACACAGTGGAGGATGATGAAGACAACTATAACCTGGAGGATTGGATTTTCCCAACTGTCAGTGGAGGGCTCAACAACTGGGAAGCTAGATATTTTGTCCCGATCACTTTTATTCAACAGTAATTTGTCTTAAAATTTTGTCGGACCTGTAATGTTAAATAATTCAGACTCTTAAAACCTCGTGTCTTACCGAGGCTCAGTGGTCCATTTGTAAGGGTTATTATCTCATTTCCATATGACATCAATGAACCATGGACGTTTTTGCATACAAACTTTGTGCTCATTGTTTTTCTTTTTACATTTTCATTTCTTTCAAAGATAGCTATACTCTTCCACACACTCACATTCAAAATGCAGATCTACATCCATTCGGGATCCCATGGGTAACAATTCTTCTATGGTCTTCTATGATTCTGAAAATGTAATCTACCACGCCGAAGACGAAGATGAGGAAGATTGTGAAGTACCAGAGGAACTCGCCAGGTTACTACAACAAGAAGAGAGGACAATTCAGCCCCACGAAGAACCAATGGACACAATTAACCTAGGTATCGAAGAAGACAAAAGAGAAGTCAAGGTGGGTGCCAATCTGGAACCCAGTGCCAAAGAGTGTCTGATTCAGCTATTACATGATTATGTTGAGGTCTTTGACTGGTCGTACAAAGACATGCCAGGACTTGATGCAGACATCATGGTGCATCGTCTACCAAGAAAAGAAGATTGTCCACCCGTAAAATAAAAGGTTTGTCTCATGCGACCAGACATGTCAGAGAAGATTAAAGCGGAAGTCATGAAATAATTCAACACCGGATTCTTGGTCGTTACTTCCTATCCGCAATGGGTCGCCAATGTTGTTCCCGTGGCTAAAAAAGACAGAAAAGTACGAATGTGCATGGACTATAGAGATTTGAATAGGGAAAGCCCTAAGGATGATTTCCCACTTCCCCACATTGATATTCTAGTTGACAATACGGTGCAGCATAAAGTGTTTTCCTTCATGGATGATTTCTCAGGCTACAACCAAATCAAAATGGAGCCTGAGGACATGGAGAAAACAACCTTTGTCACACAATAGGGCATATTCTGCTACAAGGTTATGCCATTCGGGGTGAAGAATGTTGGGGCAACCTATCAGCGTGCCATGGTAGCTTTATTTCACGACATGATACATCAAAAAGTAAAGGTCTATATGGACGACATGATAGCCAGATCTCAAACAGAAGAAGAGCATCTTGGTCATTTGCAGAAATTATTTGAGAGGCTAAAAAAGTACAAGCTGAGGTTGAACCTGAATAAATTCACGTTTGGAGTGAGGTCTGGTAAACTCCTAGGCTTTGTCGCCAGCGGTAAAGGTATTGAAGTAGATCCTGCCAATGTGAAAGTGATACAAGAGATGCCTTCTCCTCGTACTGAAAAGGAAGTCAGAGGATTCTTGGGACGGTTAAACTACATTGCTAGGTTCATTTCTCACCTGACAGCTACTTGTGAACCAATCTTCAAATTACTGAAGAAAGATCAAGTAGTCAAATGGAATGATGAGTGTCAAACTGCCTTCGACAAGATGAAAGAATACCTGGAAGAGCCTTCGGTTTTGATGCCACCAGTCGAGGGAAGACCCTTGATCATGTATCTAACCGTTTTGAAAAAATCAATGGGGTGTGTGCTGGGGCAGCATGACGAGTCTGGCCGAAAAGAGCAGGCTATTTATTACCTGAGCAAAAAGTTTACCGACTGTGAAACAAGATATTCACTGCTCGAGAAAACTTGCTGCACTCTGGCAGGGCTGCTCACCGGCTAAGACAGTATATGGTGACCCATACTACCTTATTGATATCTAAAATGGATCCAATAAAATACATCTTCGAGAAACCTTCCCTCTCTGGGACAATAGCAAGATGGCAGATGATCCTGACAGAATATGACATATAGTATACTACCCAGAAAGCAATAAAGGGCAGTGTAGTGGCTGATCACCTTGCTCATCAAGCTATGGATGAATACCAGTCCATGAAGTTTGAATTCCCAGATGAAGACATCATGATGGTAAACAACTGTTAAGAATTCAGACCATATGACAGACCTGAACAAGGATCCTGATGGATCTTGTTTTTTTATGGGGCGTCCAACGCACTCGGCAATGGTATAGGTGTTGTACTCATATCTTCTGAAAGATGTCATACTCCCTTCACAGCAAGAATCTGCTTTAATTTTACAAATAAAATGGTAGAATACGAAACGTGCATTTTTGGTCTCAAAGCTGCCATAGATTTGGGGATCAAATCCTTAAATGTATTCGAAGATTCAGCTTTGGTCATTAGCCAGGTCAAAGGGGAATGGGACACCAAACACCCTAACCTTATCCTCTACAAAGAACATGTGTTGACATTGATCCCACATTTTGAGAAGATTACCTTCGAGCATTTCCTGCGAGAAGAAAATCATCTAGTAGACGCGTTAGCCACAATGTCATCCATGTTTAAACTTAAATGGGATAACGAGGCTCCCCAGATCACCATTGAACGAATGGATGAACCAGCTCACTGTCACGAGATTAATACTGAAGAAGTAGTGGACCGACCTTGGTTTCACGAAGTCAAGAGGTATCTCGAGGCTCAAGAATATCCATAAGGAGCTTCAGTCAATGATAAGAATTTCTTAAGGAGATTCTCTGCTAAGTTCTTCCTTAGTAACATCATTCTCTACAAACGCAACCTTGACTCTATTTTACTCCGTTGCATAGACAAGGTTGAGGCAGAAAATATCATGGCTGAGTTACATGAAGGCACTTTTGGCATCCATTACAGTGGGCATACGATGGCAAAGAAGATTCTACGGGCAGGCTATTACTGGTCTACCATGGAAGAAGATTTCTATCAACACTCTCAAACCTTCCATAAGTGTCAGATTTATGCTGACAAAGTACATGTACCTCCGGTTCCTCTGAATGTATTGACGGATCCTTGGACCTTTTCTATGTGAGGCATCAATATGATTGGGGAAATCAAACCAACAACCTCTAATGGACACCGCTTCATCTTGGTGGACATTGACTATTTCACAAAGTGGGTTGAGGCAGCTTCTTTCGATTTTGTTACCAAAAATGTTGTTGCCCGGTTCATCAAGCAAAATCTCATCTATCGGTACGGTATCCTGGAGAGGATCATCACAGACAATGGTACGAATCTTAACAACACTATGATCACCGCACTATATGCGCAATTTAAGATCAAGCACCACAATTCTTTCCCTTACCGGCCAAAGATAAATGGTGTTGTCGAAGTCGCAAATAAGAACATCAAAAAGATCATACATAAAATGACAATCACGTACGAAGAATGGCATGAGATGCTACCCTTTGCTCTCCACGGTTATTGTACCACGACACGCACATCAACTGGGGCAACACCCTACTCTCTGGTATATGGCATGGAGGTTGTCTTGCCTATTGAGGTCCAGATCCTCTCTCTGAGAATTATGAAGGATGCAGGGCTGAATGAAGAAGATTGGATCCAAACTCGTCTTGATCAATTGAACTTGATTGATGAGAAAAGGCTTACTGTTGTCTGTCATGGTCAAATGTATCAAAAATGGATGATCAAGGCTTTCAACAAAAAGGTCAGACACCAAGTATATGAAGTCTGGGATTTGGTGATCAAACGTATCATACTACTGCAGGGTGATCCCAGGGGCAAATGGACTCCTACATATGAAGGACCGTTTGTAATCAAAAGCATATTCTCTAGTGGATCAATGATCTTGACCACTATGGATGGTGATGACCTGCCGCACCCTGTGAACACAGACATAGTCAAAAGATAATACGCATAAGAGACCTGCTAGGTTGACACACCTAGGCAAAACAATGGCATCCTGGCGAACCAAAAAGGTTCGGGAAAAAATTAGGGATAAAACAAAAAAATATGTACACCCGGAAAGTTGAAAACTCGAAAGGGCGGCTTGGGCGAAAAAGGGTATCCCAGTGGACTGAAAACCAGAAAGGGCAGTCCAAGAAAAAGTTAGGGATTTAAAGCGTATGATTGTGTCCTGTTGGATCACCTTACGGACAACCTCTGGCTTCAACTGAAAAACTCAGAGGTTCTGATCGATTCAATCAGGTTCGAACAAGGAAACAAATAGATAAGATGCTCCAAGACACGAAGGCTATAGCAGAATAGGAACCCCATGGGATTATTTCACATAGCTATCTTTTCTTTATATCAAATTTTCATTTTTTACGACGACATTTCTTTACTAGAATGCTTGTATCATTGTACAAAAATACTTACTCAAAGTCAATACAGAGACATCCCTTTGAAATTGCAAAATGTTTTTCTTTACTCGTGTGTTTTGTTTACAAAAACGTCCAATGATTTATTTGTGCACATATGCATTTGAATGTAACTGCTGTTTATAAATGAACAAAATAAAAAGACAATCAATGATGGCTTTAAGAGGTAGGGAAATCTCTCTAAGCTATTTCCATAAAATTCCACGTAGTGTGCAGTTTAATCCCCAGTGGAACAAAGCTTCCAGTTATCAATCCCCAGTAGAAGTCATCCAATTTCTCAGGATTCCCCAACGGGATTTCACAAGAAGTACACGGAGTTTCCCTTACAACAAGGTTTATTTCTCTAAGTGGAAATTCATCAACACTTCAAAACACGAAGACTTGCACCTCGTACCATCAGCAGCAGTCAGAGATTTATTTTCTCCAATCCAACAAGCAGTGCATCAAATTAGCTCACATACGCATACATCGCATCCATAAGTCATAAGCATCAATAACATGAATGCATGTATCAAAATCTCATTATACCATAAATTTCATACAACATGACATTGCATATTAGCTAACATTTTACCCTTTTCAGGATAAGGTTAATCAACAACTACCATTAACAATATTCAAATATTTTTCAGATACATTTCAGATACACTGCAGACACGGATGCCATCCTGATGCTCATTCAAATTCAGCTCTCAGATACAGTTCAGATACACTCCAGACACGGATGCCATCCTGATACTCATTCAGATTCCGCTCTCAGATACAATTCAGATATGCTCTAGACATGGATGCCATCCTGATACTCATTCAGATTCAGCTCTCAGATACAGTTCAGATACGCTCCAGACGCAGATGCCATCCTGATCCTCATTCAGATTCAGCTCTCAAATACAGTTCAGATATACTCCAGACACAGATGCCATCCTGATACTCATTCAGATTCAGCTCTCAGATACAGTTCAGATACACTCTAGAAATGGATGGCATCCTGATACTCATTCAGACTCAGCTCTCAGATACAGTTCAGATATGCTTCGGACATGGATGCCATCCTGATACTCATTCAGATTCAGCTCTCAGATAGAGTTCAGATAAGATCTAGACACAGATGTCATCCTGATACTCATTCAGATTCAAACTTCAGATACAGTTTAGATACGCTTCAGACACAAACTCCATTCTGATATTCATTCAGTTTCAACTTTCAGATACAATTTAGATACGCTCCAGACACGGGCGCTATTCTGATACTCATTCAGTTTCAGCTTACAGATACGGTTCAACAATCATTTTTGGATGGCATCTACAAGCCCATTTCCAACAACTTTCCATCATCCCTCCAAATGGAATCTTTAAACCCATTCCCTATACCACCAATCATAACGTTACCGAGTGCTAATTTCTGGGCACTCTAGTGTCCAATCATCTTCCACCTTCGAGTCACGAATGGCAAAACTCGCCAATCTAACTCTTCAGGCTTAAGAAGCTTAAACAGGGGAAGCTGTTGTACCCCAAAATTTTCCCTCTCACATTAAAATTTTTCTCACAAGATCTCCTTTGGCTCAAGACTGCACTAGGGTTAATCAGCTCAAGACACCTCCTTAAGCACTGATGACCAAAATTAGGGTTTGAGATTGCACAAGGATATTTGAACATCAAATGCCCCATATGACTTTCATGGATCATTATGGACCCTCAATATTACTCATGTCAAGTTTCAAACTTTGGATCACACTTTTGCTCAGTCAATTGAACAATTGACCTAAAAATCAGCTGTATTGGGGAAAATAGTCAATTGTGGCCAATTTATAGCCAAAATTCATAATTTTTTATCCACATCAACATTTTAAACTCATATGTATCATTTGATCAATTTTGGATCACAATTCCTCAAGAAATTTGATTAAATCTTCAAAAGGGCAAAATGGTCAAAATTAGGGTTTTGACTAGGAAAGGGCAATTTATGATTTTTGACCTAACAAATGATCAATTGGTTTAAGGAATGATCTCAAGAGTCCAGTTGCATCATTTATACCTAATGACAAAGCTCAAAACATTGCTCAAGTCTAATGGATTGACAGATAAATTTTCAGTCAACTGATCAAAAGTCAATTGTATACTGAAAAGTTAAACATTGACTTTTTGGTCAAAATCAAATGCCAAAGATCACAATTCATCAAAGAATGTCAAAATATGAAACTTATTCATCAATAAATCAAAAATTCAAGATTTCATTTTGAAAAGTTAAAATTTCTAAACTTAGAAATTTTTCTAAGTGTTGGAAATTTCTTATTTTTTTATAACTTTGAGCAAACTTTTCACCATGATGCAAGATGATTCAAAAGAAACTTTCAACATGAAAGTTGTAGATATCCATGAAATATACAACATTTATTTATACAACCCCTTCCAAAAGTTCTTGTATCTCAAGTTATAATTTGAAGAACACATGGTCATGAGACAAAACACTTAGTGAAATTTTGCCCTAATTTGGTAGGGATTTTGACCTAACTTCATGGAACTTTTTCATTTAGTTCCAAGGGGAATTTTCAAAAGTGATTCAAAGATGGGTTGCAGAGCATATTACAAGCTTTCCAAAATGTCAAAGAACTCCTTGAGATCATTTTTGAGTAGGGATAATCGAAGAGATGAAGTTAGGGTTTTCACACTTGAATTACAAGTCATTTTGTGATGAACAAAATTCAAAATTCAAACTTATGTTGTATAACCTCTACTTTGCAGGCCTAAAACTTGTTAGTCACTCCATAATTAATTGCTTTCACAGCTGTTAGAGGTCTCAATTCAAGTATTCAATGTAAGGCCATGCTTTATATCCATTTTGGGAAGAAAGTGCACATTGCCATTTTGATAAAGTGGCTTTTTGCACAAAACTTGTTCTTGAGCCTTGCAATTGTTTTCTTCTGATCATACAAGTCCCATAACTCAAGAGAGACATGTTTAGACACTTACAATCACCCATCCCATGCTTGTACTACACATTGAAACTTGTCTTCCCACTTTTCTTCAAAATCAAGTAACCTAGCAATTAGCATGTAACTTGTACTTCTGACTCTCCAAAGCACTCCAACCCTTTTGCTTATAGATATACAAGATATTTTCCACAAATCCCACGCATGCTTAAGCCCTGAAAACACCAAGAACACAGAATCACCAAAAACACTTCAAAACTTGCCATTTCTGAGTTTTGAATCCAATCTCCAAATTTGCTCGTGCGTTTCTTGGCCTTTCACTTTAAAAAGCTCCTAAACAACATACACAAACAATCCCAACACTTGCAACACCAATGTAACACCTCCATCATAATCCACCATTTTCAAAAATAGTACCTTGCACCTTGACTTCTCCATAACTCCTCAGGCACTTTCAGCTCAAGCTAAGCATCCCATTAGCTTCTTGGGAACTTGAGGAAGCTAATCCAATCATTGGAACTCACTAAAAGCTACTCAAACTCCAAACCCGATACCCTCTTGTAAGGTAAGTTTTCTGACTTTTGAAATCTTCATACAGGAATCATTAATGGTTTATTTGTGAATTAAAAATGTAGATATCATTGTCCTAAAGCTAACCATGTCCATAGTTTTCATTTATATTGCTTGAGCTTAGAGAATTTTAAGATTGAAGTTTCTGAAATTTTTAGGGTTCAGATTAGGGCCATTAAAATTCATACTCGTCTTTGATCTATAATTTTATTGATTTACATTTCTGAAATCGTTAGGAATTTGCTACAAGTTTCCTGTTTACATTTTTCATTTTTGTTGAGAATTGAACAAGATACAGAGGCTTTGGATGGGCGTGAGGTTGAAGATGAAGTTCAGGCCATGGACTTGTTTACTATCATATATTTATTTTTTTGTTTATATAAACAGATGTATAGCCACCCCACTGGTAGAAGCGTGCGCCTGTGACTATGGAGACCTGGGTTCGAGCCCCAGTGGTACCCTTTTGGATTTTTTTGCATATTTCTCACATACTGACTTTTTGGACAGGCGCTTGGGCCTAATAGTCTAGGGCTTATATTTGTTTTCCTTACTGCTGACCCCACTGCTGGCTACTCACACCCCTGGCCCATTTTATTTTATTTTGTTCATTTTTATTTATTTATTTTCTTAAATATTTTATCTAATACTAAAAAATATAAAAAAATATAAAAAAAACATTAGATTTATATTTTTTTGTAGTTTATTTATTTTTTACACAAAAAAAAATTATTTTATTTAATCATGCTTTATTTATTTTACTAATTTGATTTGTAAATTTAATTAAAAAAACTAGGGTTTTAGCTCTTTTCTATTACACAATTAAAACATTATTTTAATATAAAAAGACCAAAAATATTTTATAATACTATAAATTATTTTTAAGACAAAAATACCAAAAATATTCTTGTTACAAACTTAATTTCTCTTTTAATAAATTAATAAATTAGGGTTTTTTTATTTAAATTATTTTCCTAGTAAATTTAGGTTTCACTTTTTACTAATTTACTTAACTATTCTCTTTTATTTATTTAGGTTAAAACAAAAACCCTTTTCCTAAAATATCCAAACAAAATATCCATTTCCTTCACATTAACATTCTTGTATATTTATTCATTTTTGTACATTATTTATCCAATTCAATATGGTTGTAATAGATAATTAGTTTTATTTTCTTGCAATCCCCATTTATAATTTGTACACCCCCTCCCACAAGTATTGTAATAGCAAAGTAATTTTAAATTCCGCAATTTATCGTTTTATATACAAATGCTAGTAATTAGGGTTTGTATGGAAAGACTAAAATCAATCAATTAGAAAACCTTAATCAAAGACAAAACCAAGCATGAAAAACAATACACTTTCACACAAGCACCCCTAGCGTAAATCCACTTGGTTGCCTTACAAAATGGCCATATTACGTATGTGAGGTATCTTAGCAAAAAACAAGCAAAAAACAAGATCATAGTCCATTGATGACGCTATCTATGTTGCCTTTCAAATGATCTTAGTCCCTAAAAGAGAATGCTAAGATACCTTGCAACATTGCTAATCATAGTTATACGACGACCCACGCCCGTCCCATTTACATCTAAAGATAGGGTTACTTACCAAATCGATGGTAAGATGACAATGTCAAAGGAAAGAGGAAATGAACATGAAAGACTTTTGAGTTGGTAAAATGCTCCTAATTACTTGCTCCATTTCAAAACAAAACATCCTTTCTATTTTTAAAACAAACACCTACACTTTCAAAATATCTTACAAACTTGAATACATTTTCAAAAGATCAACATCTTTGTATACATTCTTACGAACGAGAATCATTACAAAGTTATCCTAAACAAATGGCCTCTTTACAAAATACTTTCAAAAATCACACAAGGCACAGTTTCAAACAAAAGCAAGTGATCTAGCAAGTAACTAAGAGCCCATGGGAAACCATGGATGAAAAGGGTGCTAATACCTTCCCTTTTCATAATCTACCCCCCGAACTCAAGAAATTATCTCAAAGGTCTTTCCTGTGCTTTTTAACCTTTCCTTTTGGGTAAAAGAAAAGTCGGTGGCGACTCTTGCTAACCGCAACATTTGTGATAAAACGCAAAAACACCCAAGTCAGTTCTCCCACTGTATCACATGATGGAAAGGGTGTTAATACCTTCACTTTTCATAATCTACCCCCCGAACTCAGAAATAATCTCAAAGGTCTTTCCTGTTCTTTTTAGCCTTTACTTTTGGATAAAAGAAAAGTTGGTGGGGACTCTTGCTAACCGCAACATTCGCGATAAAACACAAAACACCCAAGTCATTTCTCCCATCGTATCACAGAACTGGCGACTCTGCTGAGGATATACTTAAAAGTGGGGTTACCTTAGGGCTAGATCACCTTTACTTGCTTTCCTTGTTTGATTTGTTTGCTTTACATAATGGTTCCTTGTTTGGGCTAGTTTTGATCCTCTACCTGGATCTGGGCCACCGTTTTAGGTAAGTAGCAATAAATTATGGAAATTGTACGGCGTAGACCGACACAGTTGAAACAATGGCTACATTAGTGTGACACATTTGTTGGTCCTGGTATCCCGTATGTTGAATCGAGGAGAATACGGGGCCACTGAGCAGCGTCATGAAGCACTAATTGACTTTAGTACCTTAATTGAACAAACTTGGCCATTAGGACATAGTGAGATAACCTGTTTCGGTGGAAAGTTGAAAATTGGTTGATACTCGATACTACACTCATTGAGACTAGACTTTTGGGATATCTCGGACGCAAGAAAAGATTGATTTTGCTGAGACAACACCTAAAGGAAAGGTCAGTGATATTGAGATCCCTTAGAACTCGGATACTATTAACTAGGACAGGTTTGATCTAACTAAACTTCAAGAGGGTACTCACCTATAAGACTCCATGCAAGCCTAAACCTAAGGAGTTGTCTGCTTTGTGTGAATATGATTATTTGTACTTGCTTACTTTGTATACTTGTACATAACATCATGACATCATACCATATAATTTTCAATAACCATTTCAAGGATCTCAAGGGTCTATGATGCAGGGTCATGTTGAACCAGACGTCTATCAAAGGGTAAGAGGATATATTTTCATCTAAACCAAACACCGTTAAAGATCAAGCACAACAACTTGAGTCAAGGGCTATAAACCACTTGACATGGTGAGCTTAATTCTCGTGAAAGGACATCCATCGATACAAAGTTCTCCAATCAAAGTTGTTGATCATAGTTCAACCTCTAACACTTTCTTATGTTTACCCCGCGAGATCCTTGAAAACATACATCCACATATCATGCGTCATATCATGACAGGTTTCTCCCATACAGGTTTCCTTATCTTCCTACTATTTATTTAAGTATAAATGGCTCTAGAACAGACTATCAAGGACATTCAAACTCAAAATGCTCAACTACAAGAGATGTTCTTGAACTTGTCCAAGGGGCAAGAAGAGTTGAAGATACTGTTTATTGAGAACGTGACTAATGACGATCCTGAAGGCGATAGGGAAAGTCAGATAAGACAATTGCAAGTTGAGGTAGCAACGATGAGATTCCAAATGTTAGGACAAGTGGCTCTCATTCAAAACATAGCTCGGGGACAAGAAGAGCTAAGAACCCTGGTCAACAAACTTCATCAAAAGAGTTGCAACCGTATGAAACAAACGATCAATATTGGGGATCAAGGCACTACTCAACCTCCCATAAGACCAGAGTTTGACTTGGTGGAGAGTAGACCTTCCCAAATTGCTAATACATCACGAGCCCAACAACAACCTCGCCAACAACAATGGGGTAATTGGCGTAAGTAGGATACATTCAATAGGCAATATACCAAACTCAACATCTCGATGTCGCAAGTCTTGCATCACATGTTGAATTTTAATTTTGTCATATTAAAGGATCCTCCTCGGAATCCTAATACTTCTTCTCCTAGCTACCGTCCCAATAAAATGTGTGCGTATCACTCCAACAGTCTGGGGCATGATACTGATAGCTGTTGGATGTTGAAATGTCAAATTCAAGACATGATCGATAAAGGAGTGTTGGAGTTTGCACAAGATAGTCAAATCGAGTTCTTCTTCTCGTTCCTCCAAGGCTCACCACCTGAAGTGACAAGGTCAGATAAAGAGGCTTCTGTTCATTTGAATATTCAATTGTAATTTCTTTTGTTATTCAAATAATTATCTATTAATGTCAAACTTTATTTCATTAATGCATTGCATATGTTGGTCTTGAATTGATCCATTCGTTTTCATTACATTTAAACTATGCTTTTTACTCTCTTTATGACATTCAACTCTTGTTAAAAGTTACAAGCATTTAGAGGGAGGATGACGAAAACAATGACTTCATCTCATATAGTATGCTTTTGGATAGACCTTGCTAATGATGTACATGCGTTCTTTCAATTCCTAAACACTGAAGTTATAAGGAGGATAATCCCTAGTCAACCCCTTCGAGCCAAAGAAGTAGGAGTTTCATTTTTACACAAACTGAAACCTTTAATCAAAACCTGGGGTAGGGTAGCTTCTCAGTTAATTCAAACGCGCGTTCAGTCGTAAACTTTCACTTCATACACAATGAATGACATCAAAAACATTCTTTCTGAATCAAAATACGGTGATGGTTCCATATCATATAGGCAGTCATTATCTCTCAAAAAGAAGAGCCCACTAAGTCAAAACCTACAAAGGAGACTTAAGAAAAACTGGGGCATCCTGCTGGCTGTAATCTCAACACAAGAACAGTCAGGAAAAAATTAGGGACAGTAAATCAAAAAGAGTTCACTACAAATCATCAACAGCATGTAAAATGTTGCAGAAATGAGTGCCTTCCAACAAACTAAACTGGTTTGAACCATCACCAAAACGTCATTCTAGACTCAATTGGAGTTCGAACATACAATTAACTGAGTTTAGGGCTGAAGAACATCACGAAGAACGGGTGGGTACAAATACACTTTGAGCCTTATCCTTTGTTTCTTAAACCGTGAACCAAGACACGTTACAATCCTTCAAAAGTCCTAATTGAAGAATGGGTTAGTTCGAAAGCATATTGTTACAAAAGGTATCCTGACTCTTGTAAGGCTTTACTCTAAATCCTGAGTTGAATTTTCTTACAAAATTTCTTGCTAAAAACGCATTTTCAAATTTTCAAGACAAGCATAAACTTCTCGTTATTTGAATATCGTTGTTTGCATATGGATATTTGTTTGACAACAGATAAATTCACACAACGAATATCCGATGCACGAAAGCTCTCTCAGTGAAAAAAATCACTTCAAGTCGGATGACACTTCCAATGACAAATCTCCTACAAACAAGGGGGCGTGACATGTCACTATCCAGCACACCTGGGGCAGTCCAGTCAAGATTCCAAGAAATCTCTAAAGAAGTGCAGAATAACCAGGGGCAGGTCTCCATCTAAATCACTTGGGGCATTGAAAGCAAATCCCAACAAAGGGTTACATATAGTCAATTAGTTCCTGACAGTGCCACAAACACTTGCTACTAGGGGCAGAGACAAATATCCCCAAAATCCTTCTCATAGGATAACTCCTAGCCAGAGTTTAATATTAGAAAACTTTTTCCCCAGCTGAGTCAACCTCAAGAATCCTCGAGGATTTTCCCCAGTGAAGTCGCCACGTCTCTAAAAGACTTGAAACAAGGTTTATTTCCCCAACAAACAACATGATTTCCCAACTTGAGTTTTCCTCTCCGACTACTACAAATCAGAGGACCACAACTCTCTTCCCCAGTAGACTACTCTACTATCCCCAGCAAATTACTGTGAAGCATGGACCCGACCAAATAACATATAACTTCAGTAAGTTGTTGTAAAGCCTGGACACGACAAGATATCAGTTCAACTTCATCCTTTCATGAATTTTTTATAAAGCCTGGACCCGACCAGATATCAGTTTAACTTTATCTTTTCTAGCAAGTTACTGCAAAGCCTGGAATACGACTAGATTACATTTAACTTAAATCTTCCCCAAGATGACTCCCAGTAGAGCAACAGACAACCGAGACTCCTAAAATCTTTTCCCCAAGCAGGAATCAAAACTCTCCACAAAGTTTTCAATATTCCCCAACAGAGTTCTCCTCAAACAATAAAACAGGAATCTCCGGCGGAAACATTCTAAGCAAAGTTTGAACACACACCTACTCTTCAACGGCAGTCCGGGATTTAATGATTCCCCAGCATTTGTCAAGGATTTATTTTCCCAGACAAAGATACACTTCAATAACATTTAACATTTCATGCATCATATTTACATACATAATAAATGCATACAGCATAATCTCATTTTTGAGAACATCATTACATAATGCATCTCATCCATCATGACGTTGCATACAACTTTGCCTTTACCTTTTCAGGAAAATGTCAATAGATAAAGGTCATCATATTTTTGGAGTAGTAATCATCTCAAAATACTTCATCATCCTGCTGAGGTAGTAATCATCCAAGATTCCTTCATCATCTTTTTAGATTAGCAATCGTCCAAGATTCCTTCATCATCTTTTTGAAGTAGCAATCGTCTCATATTCCTTCATCATCCGTTGAGGTAGTAATCGTCCAAGATTCCTTCATCATCCTGCTGAGGTAGTAATCTTCCAAGATTCCATCATCATCCTACTGGAGTAGTAATCATCTCAAATCCCTTCATCATCCTGCCGAAGTAGTAATCGTCCAAGATTCCTTCATCATCCTGCTGGAGTAGTAATCATCTCAGATTCCTTCATCATCCTGACAAGGTAGTAATCGTCTCATATTCCTTCATCTTCCATTGAGGTAGTAATCGTCTCAGATTCCTTCATCACTTGTTGAGGTAGTAATCGTCTCAGATTCCTTCATCATCCTGCTGAGGTAGTAATCGTCCAAGATTCCTTCATCATCTTTTTGGAGTAGCAATCGTATCAGATTCCTTCATCATCTTTTTGGAGTAGCAATCCTCAAAGATTCCTTCATCAGCTTTTTGGAGTAGCAATCGTCTCAGATTCCTTCTTCATCTTGCTAAGGTAGTAATCGTCCAAGATTCCTTCATCATTCTACTGAGGTAGTAATTGTCCAAGATTCCTTCATCATCTTTTTGAAGTAGTAATCGTCCAAGATTCCTTCATCATGCTGTCGGAGTAGCAATCATCCCAAATTCTCTCATCACATATCACTACCTAATATAAGACATTCGCCTTTGAACAAATTGATTGTAGAACAATCCCCAAAACAGGGCAGGTTGACTATCTACATGACAAACACTTCCTTCAAGACATCTGCTTGTTCAGTTTAAATCTCTCAATGGTTTATCCTGATTCTTTCTAGTAGACATTTCCTTTGGTTCAGATAGATCGCTCCAAGCTTTATTCTTATTCTTCTCCAGTTTAAGTCAGAATTTAGACTTAGTCTAATTTCTATCAACAGTCACCTTTGGATGGCATCTATACGCCCATCTCCAATAATTATCCATCATTTATCCAAATGGAATCTTTAAGCCCATTCCCTACATAATCAACCACAACATCATCAAGTGAAAATTTCTGGGCACTCTAGTGTTCAAGCATCTTCCACCTTCAAGTCTCGAATGGCAGATTTTCCAATCTAACTCTTCAGGTGTAAGAAGATTGAACAGGGGCAGCTATTGTACCCCCAAATTTTCCCTCTCAATTCTCAAGGCTTTTCTCAAAAAGATTCTCAGGATTCAAGCTTGCACAAGTTCATTGGGATTTTCTAGTACCAAAATTAAAAGGAAATTGTCAAAAAGGGAGAAAGCAGATAAAAATAACATTTTGATAAATTTGGAGAAAAAAGGCCTCCTTCGATTCAGCCCCATTCGATTGGACTTTGCACCTCCTTTGAATCAGAACCCTTCAATTGCACTTTTCACCTCCTTCGATTTCTCAAAAATTGCTGCTAGCGTGCCTTATTCATCTGGGCATTTGACTTCTTGTTGTAGGCTTCATTTGTGTCTTCCACTGCCTGCATGTTTGCTTTGAATACCAAATTTTGTTGGCCACATGTGCGCCCTGCAAGGAAAACTCTTCGATTGGACAAAAGTACATGCATGCAAAGCTTCAATTGGAATATGGATCCCCTTCGAATCAGCTTGCTTCGAATCCAAGCTGAGCCATTCGAAGCAGGTTTCGTTTGAAGCAAATCTGAGGAAATCTCATGGCCTTACCCTACTTGACAGGCTATTTTGCTTCCAAATCTTTGTATAATCAGAGGGCTAGAAGCATAAGTCACATCTTATGCACCCCAACTGCAAAAAGGCCCCCCACTTGTACTTTCACATTACATATTTTTTATTATTCTTTGCAAGGCTGGCTATTGACAACATGTCCACTTTTTCTCTATAAATAGAGGAATTCTTTGCAAAGGCTAAAGAGGATTTTTTGACCAGAGGAACGAAACCTCCAAAATCTTCTCAAACACAATAAAACTCTCATGTCCCTTCAACACTTGTGAAATAAAAAAAACCTAGAATCACATTCATCTCCTTCAATTCTGAAGAACAACCACACTTCAGTCTCCTTCGAATCCAGTTGGAAAGAAACATAACACTTGTTTCTTTCCTTCTTCGAATCTAGCATCGAAGGCCTAGTTTCTGGCCCCTCTCTTTGAATCCAAGAGAACCCAGAGCCACCACTCAAGGACCATTTCACCTTCAAGGCTTCAGCAAGGTAAGTTACTCTTACCCTTGCATCCTTCGTCTCAATCATAACACGTGTACAATGTTTTGTCTCCTTTTTGTTTGCACCCTTTAATCTGTTTTATGGCTAATCTTTTGTTTATTGTTTCTTGAGTTTTGTTAAATATACTTTAATAATTAACTTGACCACTAGATAAATGCTAACATGGCTTTAAGCCATGGTGTTTATTAATGTCCCAAACGAAAGAGACAGGGGGAATGAAACATGAAACGAAGCCTTGGGCTTCCATGCTGACTTCCAAGGCAGAAAGGCAGAATCAGAAGGCACATTTGCACTAAGTCCAGCCAGAATCAAAGGCCATGACTTGCTACTGCCAGCCTCAATCGAAGAAGGCAACAAGGCAACAAGGTAGAACCAGAAGGCATGCCCAGCTGCTGACAATCCCAATCGAAGGTCGTGACGAGCTGCTGCCAAGGCCCAATCGAAGGCCATGACATCCTGGATGCTGACCCCCAATCGAAAGAGGCCAACAGAAGCAGAATCGAAGGCTGCTTCCCCCCCCCCCCCCCCCAATTGAAGGAGCACTTTTTCTTCTTTTTATCTGATTTTTGCCTTTATATTTTTATGCACTTCAATATGGTTGTAATAGTGTAGGATTTCTTTTTTTCACTTTTTATTACTTTTGTACAAATTCTAGTAATTAGGTGTGTATGGAAAGATAAAACCAACAAGTAGACAACCCAAAAATCAAAGACAAAATGCATGCAAATCAAATACACTTTGCACACATGCACCCTTAGGGTAATCTCACTTGTTGCCTTGGAAAAATAGTCATGTCCCTCGAACATGGGCGGTTTAGCAAAGACCCTCGATAAAAGATCGTAGTCCCTCGATGACCCTCGATGTTGCCTTCGGTAAATGATCTAGTCCCTAAATGACATTGCTAAAATGTCCCATAGGTTTCCTTCTATGACTATATAAACGTCCCACGCCCGTCCCTTCACATCCAACGATGGGGCTTCTTACCAAAACAATGGTAAGATAGCAACATCTAAAGGAGGAGGAAAAGAACATCTAAAGACTTTTGAGTAGGTAGATTACTCCTAGTTGCTCGCTTGCTCACAACAAAAACATTTTTATACACTAACACTTTCATTTTGAAATGTTTTCAAAAGACAAACGCTTTGTATACGTTCTTATAGAGACAAGAACCATTATAAAGACACCCTTTTCAAAATCACTTTTAAAAACACATTACACAAACACTTCTTTGAACCATTTTCAAACAACACTTTGTATGCATTCTTACGAGACAAGAATCATTACAAAGGCACGTTTTCAAAATATTTTCAAAACTCATACCACAAGCACACTTTCAAACAAAAGCAAGTGATCTAGCAAGCAACTAAGAGCCCGTAGATAACTACGGATGGAAAGGGTTCAAATACCTTCCCTTTTCATAATCTACCCCCTGAACTAAGAAATAATCTCAAAGGTCTTTCCTGTTCTTTTCAGCCTTTCCTTTTGGATAAAAGAAAAGTCGGTGGCGACTCTTGCTAACCGCAACAGTTGCGATAAAATGCAAAACACCCAAGTCAGTTCTCCCACTGTATCACATGTACGAAAAAGCAATGTAAGATAAAACAAAAATAGAGGAGAGGTTGAGAACTCAGATTCAAGTTTGGCCCAGGATTCTTTAGAACAAGAAGAGCAAATGCAGTACCTCCTTGCCACACTCCGAGATAGCCAAGAATCGAAAGTAGGGGAACGCCTCAAAAGGATGATGGCGGAAAGGTTACTCACCCAAAAGACCGAGGAGTATTAGAAAGTATGCCTTGAATTAGAAG
Source organism: Vicia faba (assembly GCA_948472305.1). Classification (NCBI taxonomy): domain Eukaryota; kingdom Viridiplantae; phylum Streptophyta; class Magnoliopsida; order Fabales; family Fabaceae; genus Vicia; species Vicia faba. Next base: position 468,094,857 of record OX451736.1, read on the forward strand.
GCCTATGAAAAGATTTCCTAATACAACAGAGACTTTATATGGAGATGAGGGCTAAAAAGTTGTATTGGGAAGAGAAGTACGTGAAGATTACCAAAGCAGGAAATGATAATCACAAGATAGTTCCCGATCTCTATTGAGAGTACCGACACTACAAAGACAAGCATGAAAAACTCGCCTTCTTAGCCAACAATCTCATTGAAGACATCCCTAGAAGATTGAGAGATGCAGAAAATGTGATGGTCCTTCTTCTGAAAGACGTTGAAGACTTCCTCAAACTTTGTAGGACAATGGTCAATCATTTTAGAACAAACATTCGCAGGCGCACTTAGGAGATTTTTTCCCCTTGTTATTCAACTGTTTAATTTTTATGTTTTAGAATATTTTTCAGTATCTGAATTGTATTCTTTTCTTTAAGACAATCATTGCTTCAATAAAGACTCTTTATTACCGTATATCATTTTCGTATTTAATTTTTAGGTATTCACCAATAAAAAGCAAAACCTGAATATATATATATATATATATATATATATATATATATATATATATATATATATCCAAGTGAATAAGAAATTCAAAAGCAAAAATATTAGAATATTCATACATATTCATGCGCATCCATGCATTTATAAACATTTGCATTTCATACAAAAACTCATCTTTTTCAAAGTTCTTCAATTAAACTATTGGTAGGAAAAAAAAAGCACCACCTCTCCGACCACCATACCAAACAAGAGCTCGTCAACTGAGAGTGATGGAACAAATTGAGGAGAACCAAGCAGCTTTCAAAGAAGATTTGGAGCAGGTAAAAAGCAACGTCGACTCAATGATAGGAGATATGAGTCAAGTTATTTTAGCCTTGAAGGACATCATTGATAGACAAGAGCAAATTCCTAGGGTAGCCTTTAAGGAACTACCCCTGACTATTGGTGCATCGAGCAGTAACAAACCGAGGAGAGAACCAGAGGAGGGACCTCAAAAATCTGTCATGGCTCAACAAGAGACAAGGAAATCTGATACTGAAGGGTTTGTCCCACTGCCGCCAAAGGTAGGAGCATCCCATACTTTGCAAATTCCTGTCAACAACACAGACAACTACTTGGACTTGCAATATAGAGACCACGACTTAGAAGATGTCAATCATGCACATCAAAGGACAACCCACACTCATGCTACTGAGAATCCCTCGATGCTCAATCAGTATAAAGCTTTGGAGGAAAGATTAAAAGTTGTGGAGGATTACGATGCTTTCGATGTAGATGTTGTCGAAATGGGTTTAGTTCCTGATGTAGTGATCCCGCATAAATTCAAATTACCTGAATTTGGAAAATATAGGGAGCTCACCTGCCCAAGGAACCATGTACGCGTGTATTGCAAGAATATGCATGCTTATGCTCATAACCAGAAGTTGGTGATTCATTGTTTTTAAGACAGTTTAAGTGGGGCTTCCTTAGATTGGTACATGCAGTTGGAACGGATTCATGTTCAAACATGGGAAGATCTTGCAAATGCCTTCCTAAAACAATACAAATATAGCTTGGACATGGCACCTACCTGCATACAACTCCAAAACTTGTCTCAGAAGAAAGAAGAATCCTTTAAAGAATATTCCCAAAGGTGGAGAGAAATGGCATCCCGAGTTCAACCACCACTTATGGAAAAACAACTAGTCGATATGTTCATGGGAACTTTGCAAGGAATATATTATGGAAAGATGGTAGGAAACGTCTCGTCCAGGTTTTCTGATCTAGTAACCATGGGTGAATGGATTGAAGAAGATGTGAAAAGTGGAGAGATACAAGGGGCATCACCTAGTACCCCTTATAATTCAAAAAGACATATTTCTAACTTCTCAAAAAAGAAGGAAGAAGTAAATGTTGTAGCATCACATCCAATGGCACAACAGCCATTGGTGATTCCACGAGAATAACAACAAAACAGGTTTGAGAGGCCTCCAAGAAAATTTGATCCTCTCCCCATGCCGCATAGTCAATTATTACAACACTTAGTCAATGTATATTTTGTAAAGATAAAACCTCTAGCTCCTCCAACAGGGGCCCTCCCACCAAGGTACGACGCTAATTCCAGGTGCGACTATCATGCAAATTCACCAGATCATACCATAGAGAAATGTTGGGCCTTCAGGTATAAGGTTCAAGATTTGTTGGATGCCCAAGATATCAATTTTGATAAGCTGAATATCAAGTAAAACCCAATTCCTTTGCATGGTGGACCAGCAATAAATGCAAATGAAGTAGTCACTGACTATGGGGCCTCCATGCGAGCAAAGGCCCCATAAAACTCGCTGAAGGAATATTTGTTGGAGTGTGGGTTCCTGTTGGAACATAATGAAGCTTTTGAGAGAACATTATGAATATTGGTGGACCAGGGAATAGTATAATTTAGATCATACCCTGAAGAAGAATATGTAGTTGCAATTGAGGGAAGTCCAAAGAAGACTCTTGTGATTCTGTGGGAAGAATCAACAAAAACACCAGTGATAACACAAAAACAAACTCTGAGGATACCAGTAGTTCCAAAGACTACAATGGTGATTAGGGGGGCATCTCCTACTCCTTATGAAAGTGAAAAGAAGTACCATGGAGCTATGATATTACTGTATATGTCAATGGCTAAAAACAAGAATGTGAGTAATCGTGAAGTCAAGAACCTGCAATCTCAAATATAGCAGGGACAGGGGACATGACCCGCAGTGGTCGAGTCTTTGGATATGAACCGCCAAAGAAGAATGATGATATGGTGAAAAATAAAAATGACATGTTGGTGAAGAACAAAGGAAAAGTAGTTGCGGAAGCAAGTCAAGAACAAGAGCCTCTAAGCAAGAACTTTACTGATCGAGAGGCAGATGAATTTTTGAGGATAATTAAGAGGAATGATTATAGGGTGGTTGATCAGCTTTAACCAACCCCAGCGAAAATTTATATACTCTCGTTACTAATTAATTTAGAAGCACATCGAGATTCTTTAATGAAGGTTCTAAGTTCTGCCCATGTCGCAGAGGAAATTACTATGAATCAATTTGATAATGTTGTAGCAAATATGAGGCCTGGATCATATATGGTTTTAATGAAAGTGGGTTACCTCCACAAGGACGAGCTCACAACAAAGCATTGGACATCTCTATTTAGATAGGTACTACAAGCCTATCCAGGGTACTCACCGATACTGGTTCCTCCCTCAACATGTTACCAAAATCTAGCTTGATGAAGTTGACATTAGATAGTGTTATGATAAAACTGATTTCTATGATAGTTGAAGCTTTCGACGGTTCTCAAAGTTCAGTATTTCGAGAGGTGGACCTTCCTGTCAAGATTGGCCCATATATGTTCTATATCACTTTTCAAGTCATGGATATAGAACAAGCATATACATGTTTTCTCAGGCGACCTTGGATTCATGCAGTAGGGGAAGTCACTTCAACTTTACATTAGAAATTAAAATTCTTCATTGAAGGAAGATTGGTCATAATTCATGGCGAAGAGGATATCTTTGTAAGTCACATAGAATCCTACAAGTATATCAGTGCTTATGAAGACTACATAGAATTGCAATTTCAAGTCTTAGAGGTTGCCTCAATGGTAACCTTACCGGTGAAAAAAATTAAGAAACCTACTTTGACCTCGTGGAGACATTTGCAAATAGCGATGGAGAATGGTGCCTCAAAGGGTTGGGGAAAGCTTCTGGAAATACCTTAGAAGAAGAACCGTTTTAGTTTGGGTTATGAATTATCAAAGGTTGTTCTGAAGGACAAAGCATGGTTTCCTCCAATCCAGGAGATCTTCGTCAACAAAGGAGTAGAGCATGGCGGACAAGTCGTAATGATATATAACAAAGACAACATCAAAAGGGCATCGGATTTCGTCCATGAATGCTCCCCAGGTGAAGAACTAAAGAATTGGACAGATGTGGAGATTCCAAACATCTTTTTCTTTCCAAAATAATTTTTCTTGTTTTTGAAAGAACCTATGTCAAGCCCGAGGCATAAGGATTGCTTGTAAGGGTCCCCCATTTGTTTCAGACAGTATTCATGATTAATAAAAGTTATACTTCACATTCAATTAAGATCCATGTTTTTCTCTTGCATTTATCTCTTACATTTTAAAATAGCAATACTCTTCTTCATATGCATTTTTCAAATTCACATACTAAAAAAATTGCACCAAAACATGATAAATGTGCAGATCCATGCCCAAAATCACTGATAATGTTACTTCTGATATCCAATATAATTTTGATTCTCCCATCAACCAAGCTAAAGAGGAAGATGATGAAGATCTTAAGCTTTCAGGAGAATTGGCGAGGGAAATAGAGCGAAAAGCTGATAGTATACAACCCTACCAAGAATCTATTGAGACCATTAAACTTGGCATAAAATAATATCTGAAAGAGATCAAGTTGGGGGAAACATTGGAGAAAAGCATCAAAGAAAGGATGATCAAGTTGTTACATGAATATGTGGATATATTTGCCTGGTCTTATAGAGATATGTTAGGATTAGATAAAAACAATGTGGTCCACATACTACCTCTCAAAGAAGGTTGCTCTCTGGTTAGGAAGAAACTCAGGAGAACTCGTCCATACATGTCTAACAAAATTCGAGAAGAGGTCCTTAAACAATTTGACGCAGATTTCTTAGTTGTGGTAGATTATCCACCTTGGATAGCTAACATCATGAAAATGCCCAAAAAGGATGGTAAAGTATGCATGTGTGTGGATTATCGAGATCTTAACAAAGAGAGTCCCAAAGACGATTACCCGTTACCTCACATAGATGTTTTGGTGGATAATAAGCTCAAGCTTTGGTATTCTCTTTCATGGACGGTTTCTTGGGCTATAATCAAATCAAAATGGCACTCGAAGATATGGAAATTACTACTTTTATGACACCTTAAGGCATTATCTTCTATAAGGTAATGTCGTTCGGTCTAAAGACTGCATTAGCAACCTATCAACCAATGAAGTTCGACTTTCCATACGAAGATGTCATGTGTGATACGATGGGAGAACTGACTTGGGTGTTTTGCGTTTTATCGCAAATGTTATGGATAACAAGAGTTGCCATCGACTTTTATTTTATTCAATAAAGGAAAGGGTGAAAAGAACAGGAAAGACCTTTTGAGAATTTTTCTTTAGTTCGGGGGGTAGGTTATGAAAAGGGAAGGTGTTAGCACCCTTTTCATCCGTAGTTATCTACGGGCTATTAATTGCTAGCTCACTTTGAATTGCTTTATGTTTGTGTAAGTTTGAAAATATTTTGAAGATGTTTTTAAAAATGGTAATTTTACAATGATTTTCGTATCGTTGAGAATGTATACAAAATGTTTGTTTTGGAAATATTTTAAAAATTTCTTAGTACGGCAAACTTTATAATGATTCTCGTATCGTTGAGAATGTATACAAAGTGTTGATTTTGAAAATATTTGTTGAAAGGAGAGTGTTTGAAAAGATGTTTATTTTTGAAAATTGTTTTAAAAGTGTGAGGTTTGAAAATGGTTTTAGTTTGTGAGCAAGCAATTACGAGAAATCTACCTACTCAAAAAGTCTTTGTTCTTTTCCTCCTCCTTTAGATAGTTCTTATCTACCATTATTAGTAGGAGCCATATCATTGGATGTGAGGGACATACGTAGGTCATCGTACAGTCATAGAAGGCAACTTATAAGATGTTTTAGCAATTGTCGTAAGGGACTAAGATCATTTATCGAAGGCAACATTGAAGGGTCATCGAGGGACTATGATCTTTTAATCGAGGGTCTTTGCTAAAACATTTCATGTTCGAGGGACATGACTGTTTTAATATGAGGCAACAAGTGTGGGTTATCCTAGAGGTGCAAGTGTGCAAGGTGTTTGATTTCAAATATTTTATCTTTGAATTAGGGTTTTTCTAGGTTTGATTTTAAGTCTTTTCATGCAAATCCTAATTACTAACAATAGTAAAAAAAGCGATAAATTATGGAATTTAAATGTCCTACGCTATTACAATGCTTTGGGAATGGGGGTACAATTTTGTGACTAGGGGGAAGAAAGCAATAAAGCCCTACTTACTATTACAAACCATTGAATATGAATTACAACAATAATTATGTAGAAAATGTAAAGATGAAGGAGAAATTTCTTTTAGGGTTTTTGATAGAAAAAAGTTTAATGTTAACCTAATTAAACTAATTATTTTTATTTAAAAAAGAAGTTAATTAATTATTTAATCAAAACCTAAAATCTAGGTCAATTGAATTTAAGAAGAAAACAAAACCTAAGTCTAAGTAATTTGTTTAGAAAATAATTGGAATGTTAGTATTAATTTGGAAAATATTTTACAATGTAAAAGAAAATAATAGAATTTAATTTAATAAAAATAAAATAAAATACTTAAATTGAATTTATTTAAGAAAAATATATGTTTTTGTGTTTTTTAGTTTTAATAAAATAAATAGATAAATAAAAAATAATGAAAATATAAAATAAATGGGTTGGGTGTTTATAAGTAAAAAGGGTGGTAAAAAGTAGTAAACAAGGTTAGGCCCAAAAGTGAATTTGTTTGGAATCAGAAAATAAATAAATAAAAAGTTATATGGGCCTGTGTGTGTGTGAACAAAAAGGGGGTGAGAGTTCAAAAAAACAATTCAGTCCCAGAATAGAGTCCAGCGCCTGTTTTGGATCATGTGTGGCTGACTTTCTGAGGTATACCATGCGCTTGTTTTGTGGTGTGTTGGACGAGATGCTTGATTGATCTGATGGTTAAGGAATGAGGGTGTATGGCGCGCATGTTGAGCTTGTATATACTGAATCTGCAAGGAAATAATAAGAAAACACCAAAAGGGTACCACTAGGGCTCGAACCCAGGTCCCTACACACTAATGCCTTACGCGTGCTTCCTCTCCCACTTGGGTGACTATTTCATTCATGTATAAAACAACAACTATTAAATATAAAATAAACTTATTTCTAAAAATTTGAATTTCATCTTCAACCTTGCACGCACAGTGATCGATAACTCCATGGCCAAAATTGTAATTTCTTCATTGCTCAACCATTTTCAAAATTGTAAACATGAAAGTTGTTCCATTTTTCATCACGAATTCAACCATGTAAATAACTAAAGCTGTAAATCAAAGATGAACATGAATTTCTGTTTGTACCAAATAAAACCTAATTTTTCATAAAGTTCCAACTCAAAATTCGCATCACTCAGGCAACATAAATGAAAACTAATGGCATGGTTAGCTTCAGGGCTATGATGTCTACAATTTTTATTCACAAAGTAACCATTAATGATGCTTGTAGAGAGAGTTGAAAGTTGAGAAAAATTACCTCAAAACTAGAAATCATGTATGGAGTTTTAGCACTTCTAGAGATGTGGTGATGATTAAAATATATTTAATGGACTCCTAGGAAGCTATTGCAATGCTTACTTTGGATTGAGAGTGGTTGAATTTTCCTGCAGAAGTCAATTTGCAGAGTTGAGTTTTGAAAATGGTGGATGGTGGTGAAGGTGTTACAAAAGTGGTTCAAGTGTTTGGATCACTTATATATGGTGTATGGATGATGTTTGAATGATTAAAATGGAAAATGCACGAGTGGTTTGTGTATTTGGAATTTAAAGTCAGAAATGGCAAGTTATGGAGTGTTTGGTGAAATTTATGATTTTGGAGAGTTTGAGGGAGTTTCAAGGCTTGTCAATTCGTGTGTTAGGTTGCAAAATAGTGTCTCTATTTATAGGGAAATGTTTGGGATGCTCAAGTTGATCAGAATTCAAAATCACATGTTAAGCTCAACATGTGATTTTCTTGAAAAATCAAGTTTCAATGCCTTGTACCTTTGATCATAGAGTGGTTAAACACTTTAATCACAATACTTATGACCTTGTAAATGGAGTGTGGTCAGAGGGAACAAGTGAGAGGCTCAAGAATTGACTTTGTGCATAAAGCTTGCTTTTCAAGAATGGCAATGCTAACTTTCTCCCCTAAATGGCGGATTGATTTGGACAATGCTTAAACCACTAAGATCATAGATCAAAAGTTTGTGTAATCCACTAATTATGGGTAGATACATAAGTTAGAAGGCCTACAAAGCAATATTATGCAGCATAGCATTGAGATTGGATTATGTGTTCATCAAGAAAATGACTTGTAATTCAAGCATGGATGCCCAACTTCTTCTTTTCGAAACTTCTAGCTCAAGCATGATCTCTTCAAGTTCCTTGACATTTTGGAAAGCTTGAAATATTTTATAAAACCTTCATGTTGACCACTTTGGCTAAATCATCTTGGAACTAGGTGAAAATTGGACAAGAAGTTGGGTAAAAAATCTGCCTAAACTTGCTCACATTTTCATTAAGTGTTTTATGAAAAATGTCCTGACTTTATGAGTTTATATCTTCAAATCTAAGCATTTTTTGGACATTAACCCTCTAATAAAAAGTTGTAGAATTCATCAAGATTTACAACTTTCATGTTGAAAGTTTTCTTTGAATTCATCTTCAAATCTAAGTCTTGAAACTTTTACTTTTTATGGACTTTCTTGATTCTTGTTGACCAAGTTTATATTTTTGAATGTCTTGATGAATCTTGACTTTTGAAATTCAATGTTTACCAAAAAGTCAAAGTTTAACTTTTTATGTATCAGTTGACTTTTCATTAGTTGATCAAAAATTCAACTATCAAACTTTGATCTTGAGAAATGATTTGAGCCGTGAAATTAGTCAACATGTTCTATTTTAGTCCTTGAGATTATGCTTCAAGTCGTTATGTCATGTACTAGGTCAAAAGTCAATGGTCAGTCATTCTCAGTCAAAATCCTAATTTTGACAATTTTGATCCTTTGATGATTTGAATGCTTTTCTTGAGGAATTGTGATCAAACCTTGATTAATTGATGAATATGACTTCAAAAAGTTGATGTTGGCCAAAAATCATGAAGTTTGACTGTATATTGACCACAGTTGACTTTTTACCTAATATAGCTGATTTTCAGTCATCTGAGCAATTGACTGAGCAAATTTGTGATGCAAGACTTGACACTTGGCATGAGAAACCTTGGAGACCTATAATGAACCAAGAAAGTCATTTGAGGCATCAAAAGTCCAATTGTCCTTGAGAAAACCAAAACCCTAATTTGGAGGCTCAGTGCTTAAGAGGTGAGCTTGTCTGATCAAACCCTTGAGAAACCTTGAGCATTTGAGATATTTGGTGAGAAATGTCTTGAGAAAAGAGAGGGAAAATTTTGGGGTACAATAGTTTCTCCTGTTCAATCTTCTTAAACCTGAAGAGTTAGATGGGCATGTTCGCCATTCGCGACTTAAAGGTAGAAGAGGATTGAACACTTAAGTGCCCAGAATTTTGCACTCGCTTATGCATGAAGTAAAATTATTTGTTGATTATATCGGGAATGGGATTAAAGATGCCATTTGGAGAGGTGACGGAGATGGGCTTATAGATGCCATCCAGAAGTAATTATTGATAGAAGTATCAGAATGTGTCTACGCTTAACTGTAACTGAGAGAAGTATCAAAATAAATCTTTAGTCGATTTAATTTAAGCTAGAAAAGGTCTACTGAGAGAAGTATCAGAATAAATTTTTAGTCGATTTAATATAAGCCAGCAGATGTCTTTTGTGTCTTCAAGTGGAAGAGGTATTAGAATAAATCCTTGGTTGATTTAATCTGAGCCAGCAGATGTCTTTTATGTCTTTAACTGGAAGAAGTATCAAAATAAATCCTTGGTCAATTTAATCTGAGCCAAAAAAAGGTCTACTGAGTGAAGTACCAGAACAAATCTTTGGTCGATTTAGTATGAGCCATCAGGGGTTTTTAAATCTTTAACTAAGAGAAGTATCAGAATAAATCTTTGGTCGATTTACTCTGAGCCAGAAAAAGGTCTACTAAGAGAAGTATCAGAATAAATCTTTGGTCGATTTAATCTGAGCCAACAGATGTTTTTAAATCTTTAACTGAGAGAAGTATTAGAATGAATCTTTGGTATATTTGATGAGCTAGAGAAAGGTCTAATGAGAGAAGTATCAGAATAAATCTTTGGTCGATTTAATCTGAGCCATCAGAGGTTTTTAAATCTTTAACTGAGAGAAGTATCAGAATAAATCTTTGGTCGATTTAATCTAAGCCAGAAAAAGGTCTACTGAGATAAGTATCAGAATAAATCTTTGGTCGATTTAATATGAGCCAGTAGATGTTTTTAAATCTTTAATTGAGAGAATTATCAAAATAAATCTTTGGTCGATTTAATCTGATCCAGAAAAAGATCTACTGAGAGAAGTATCAGAATAAATCTTTGGTCGATTTAATCTGAGCCAGCAGATGCTTGAAGGAAGTGTCCATCATGTAGATATTTTCCCTTATTTTGTTTCAGAGAGTGACCTACAATCTGTTTTGATTATTTATTGATGATATCAGTCTGTCGATTGATTCTTCCTGAAAAGGTAAAGAGTTAGTTTTATGGAATGTCATGATGTATGAAATGCATTGCATAATGATGTTCTCAAAATAAATGAGCTTGTGCTATATGTGTTTCGTATGCATATGTTATGATGTATGAATGTGAAATGTTGTTTGAAGTGTATTTGTAAGCCTGTACAGTATCCTCGTTTGAAAAAGTAAATCCCTGACTATTGTTGGGGAATGAAAAGTATGCGTATCTTCAAAATCGTCCAAAATGCTTCCTTTGGGGATTCCTGTTTGTTTAAGGAAAACTCTATAGGGGATGTATTGATTTCTGTTTGTGATGTAGAGCTTAGGCACCTTGGTCGTCCGTTGCTCTACTGGGGAGTTTATTTCTTATATACCCTGACTAGGGATAAAAGAGATGGTTAAATTTCTGACTCATCTAGGGAGGATAAAATTAACTGGTATCTGGTCGTATTCCAGGTTTTGCAGTAATTTTATGGGGATAGTGATTACTTTATCGGGGAGAAGAATTTTGTCAGTGATCTGAAGAATAGACTCGAGCTAGGGAATTTGTAGACTGTTGGGGAAATAAACCCTGTTGGGGAAATAAACCCTTGTTAATGGAGAAGTGCTCTACTGAGGAAACCAACTCTCTTGGGGAAATTGATTTTTCTAAAAAGAAGAAATCTGTAGGGATTCTTTTTCAGTTTTTGAGGACCATAGGTTGGTGAAATTGTCAGGAAGGAGGTTATACTCCTTTGTTTGCTGGAGTGATCTGTCGGGGAGATTGCGTGGAATGTACCCTTATTTGTGAAGATTACTCTGTAGGGAATAATTTCATAGAAGTGGCTCTGGCGACTTCACTAGGGATAACCTTATGAAATGGATTATGTGGGGATTTATGGATAGCTTTAGTGTCATCCCAACTCCTAGAGTTTTGAGTAAATGTTTAGCCTTGCTCTTATGCATATATTTGTTAATAGTTAATCAAATTCATATGCATATGCTTATTCAATTTTAGTCATTGGATGTTTTTACAAGCAAAACAGAGAAAACAAAAAGTTTGAACTTTAAGGTATACTTGTATTGATAATTTTCCTATAAACAGGCGATTTTGTACAAAGAGACAAATATCCTAGGAAGAGGAAGTCGTCGTGAAATGAATAAAGTAAAAAGTGAAAACAAAATGTATATCCATGTGGAAGTGATCTCATTGTGCTCCTACTCTGCTATTGCCCCTATGTCTTCGAACATTTCGTCCTTTGCCATTGCAAGAAGTTGATTGAACCATCTGAACATTCGACTTTGGTAATAAAGCTTGCATGCAAGTTTTCCAACAGGACATAGTCGTACGCTTTTAATCCCTATTTTTTTCCTGGACTGCCCTTTCCGGTTTTTAGTCCACCAGGATACCCTTTGTTGCCCAAACCGCCTTTTCAGGTTTTCGACTTGTCGGGTGTCCAATCTTTTGTATATGTCCCTTATTTTTGTCTGAACCTTTTCGGTTCGCCGGGATGCCCTTATTTTTCCTTGGTATGTAAACTTAGTGGGCTATTCTTATGCGTAGTATTTTTTTACTATGTCCGCGTTCACAGGGTGCGGGAAATCTTCGCCATCCATAGTGGTTAGCATCATAGCACCGCCCGAGAATACCTTCTTGACAACAAATGGCCCTTCGTAGGTGGGAGTTCATTTTCCCCTAGGATCTCCTTGTGGTAGAATGATGCGCTTTATTACCAAGTCACCAGCCTGGTATACCCAATTCTTGAAATTCTTGTTGAATGCCTTAATCATACGTTTTTGATACATCTGACCATGACAAACAGTAGCATGCCTCTTTTCATCAATAAAATTCAACTGATCCAACCTTGTCTGAATCCAACCGTCCTTGTCTAGGTTTACTTCTTTCATAATCCTTAGATAAGGAATTTGAACTTCGACAGGCATGACAACTTCCATACCATAGACCAAAGAGAAAGGGGTTGCCCCAGTTGATGTTCGCATCGAAGTTTGATAGCCATGAAGGGAAAATGGTAACATCTTATGCCAGTCTTTATAGGTCACAACCATATTTTGCATAATCTTCTTTATATATTTGCTTGCAGCTTCCATTGTTCCATTCACCTTAGGTCTGTATGCATAAGAGTTGTGATGCTTGATTTTGAACTGCATGTAGAGTTCAGTGATCATGGCGTTGTTGAGGTTGGTACCATTGTCATTGATGATCCTCTTAGGGATACCATACCGGCAGATGAGGTTATGCTTGATGAACCGGGCCACGACGTTCTTGGTAACTGAGGCAAATGAAGCTTCTTCAACCCACTTGGTAAAGTAGTCAATGGCGACAAGAATGAAACGATGTCCATTAGAGGCAGTAGGCTTGATTTCTCTGATCATGTCAATACCCTACATTGCAAATGGCCAAGGAGCAGTCATGATATTCAAAGGAACTGGAGGCACGTGAACCTTATCAGCATAAATTTGGCAGTTATGCCAAGTCCTCGAGTGGTGATGACAGTCGGTTTCCATGGTCGACCAATATTATCCATCTCTTAGAATCTTCTTGGCCATAGTATATCCGCTAGAGTAAGTACCAAAGATACCTTCATGCATACCCACCATAATCTTCTCTGCTTCCTTCTTATCCATACAACAGAGCAAAATTAAATCATGGTTGCGCTTGTATAAGATCCCATTGCTCAAGAAGAACTTGGCTGAGAACCTCCGCAGGAATTTCTTATCATTGACTGACGCCCCTTCAGGCTTCTCCTCTACTCCATCAGTGTCAATCTCATAGAAGTGTGCCAGTTTGTCAAATCTTTCAACAGTAATTCGGGGAACCTTGTTGTCCCATCTGACCTTGAACATACATGACATGGTAGCTAAGGCATCCACCAACTGATTTTCTTCCCTCGGGATATGTTCAAAGGTGATCTCTTCAAAGTACGAGATCAAGGTTAGCACAAGTTCTTTGCAAGGGATAAGATTTGGATGTTTTGTATCCCACTCTCCTTTAACTTGACTGATTACTAAAGTTGAGTATCCAAATATGCTTAAGAATTTGATTCTTAGGTCAATGGCAGCTTTAAGACGAAAGATGCATGCTTCGTACTCTGCCATGTTGTTGGTACAGTCGAAGCAAAGTATGGAAGTGAAAGGAGTATGGAAGCCTTCGGGGGAAATGATCACAGCACCAATTATGTTACCCAGTGTGTTGGAAGCTCCATAAAAAACCATAGTCCATCGGGAACCTTGCTCAGGTCCTTCATACGGTCCAGGCTTTTCACAATATGTAATCAACATGATATTCTCGTCTCGGAATTCAAAGTTTATAGATTGGTAGTCATCTACATCTTGATGCGCCAAATGATTTTCTAGCACACTTCCTTTGATTACTTTTTGTGTAGTGTACTGGATATCGTATTCAGTTAAGATCATTTGCCATCGGGCTATCCTTCCGGAGAGAGATGGCTTCTCAAAGATATATTTGATGGGATCCATCTTAGAGATCAATAGAGTAGTATGAGTCAACATATATTCTCTTAGTCAGCTAGCAGCCCATGCCAAAGCGCAACAAGTTTTCTCGAGAAATGAATATCTTGTTTCATAGTCGGTAAAATTTTTGCTAAGGTAGTATATTGCATGCTCTTTTCGACCAGACTGGTCATGCTACCACAACACACACCCATTGAATTCTCTAAAATATTTACGTACATGATTAGAGGTCTTCCTTCAACTTGTGGCATCAGAATTAGAGGTTCTTTCAAGTACTCCTTGATCTTGTCAAAAGCTATTTGACAGTCATCATTCCATTTTACCACTTGATCCTTCTTCAGAAGCTTGAAGAGTGGCTCACAAGTAGCAGTCAGGTGAGAAATGAATCGGGAAATATAGTTTAGTCGTCCTAGAAAACCTCTGACCTCCTTCTCAGTACGGGGAGCTGGCATTTCTTGGATAGCTTTGACCTTTGCAGGATCGACTTCAATCCCTTTGCCACTGAAGACGAAGCCTAGGAGCTTTCCAGACCTTACCCCGAAGATGCATTTGTTGGGATTTAAACTCAGCTTGTATTTCTTCATCCTATTAAATAGCTTATGTGGATGGTCAAGGTGCCCTTCCTCAGTTTGTGATCTTGCTATCATATCATCAACATAGACCTCTATCTCATGATGTATCATGTCATGAAATAAAGCCACCATAACTCATTGATAAGTTGCGCCTGCATTCTTCAGCCCAAAAGGCATGACCTTATAAAAGAAGGTGACCCACTGTGTGATAAAGGTGGTCTTATCCATGTCTTCATGTGCCATTTTGATTTGGTTGTAACCCGAGAAGCCATCCATGAAGGAGAATAGCTTGTGTTGAGCAGTGTTGTTAACCAAAACATCAATATGTGGTAGTGGGAAATCGTCTTTAGGGCTTATCCTATTTAAATCCCTGTAGTCTACACACATACGGACCTTACCGTCTTTCTTCGGTACTGGAACAACATTTGAAACCCATTGGGGATACGACATTACTTCCAAGAAACCCGTATTGAACTATTTCATTACCCCAGCCTTGATCTTCTCAGACATATCAGGATGCATTGGATGAATCTTTTGTTTGATTGGAGAACAACCCTCTTTCATTGTCAGACGATGAACCACGATATCAGTATTGATCCCTGCCATGTCTTTGTATGACCAAGCAAAGACCTCAACATATTCGTTTAACATCTGAACCAATATGCTCTTGATACTATTTTCCAAGTTGGAGCTGATCTTGACTTCTTTCTTATCTGCCTCAGTACCCAAGTTTATCACTTTTACTGGCTCTTTGTATGGTTGGATATCCTTTTCTTCTTGTATCAGGATTCTGGCGAGTTCTCCAGGTATCTCACAATCTTCTTCACCTTCGTCTTCAGCTCAATTGATTGGATTTTCAAAGTCATAAACGACAATAGAAGAATTGTTGTCTTTGAGATCCAGAGTGGATGTGCATCTGCAAATGTGCGTGTGTGCATGTAAGTCCACATGGATATTTTGAAAATGCAGTAAAGTAAAAGAAAGACAAGGAGCGCAAAATTTGAATGCAAAATCATTCAATGTTTTCATTAAATGAGCATATGATATATGAAATGACAACCCTTAACAAATGGACCATTGTGCCCCAGGTAAGGCATATGGCTTTAAAGTCATTGTTTTAACAGAAATTATACAGACAAACTTCTTAATGAAATAAAAACAGGAAATAGCAATTACTCATGGCTGAAGGGGATTGAGATGAAGTCTTTGGCCTTCCAGTTTTTAAGTCTACCGTCAGCAGTTGGGAATATCCAGTCGTCAAAGTCACCATCACCATCACTGTCTTCCATAACATTGACTTCATTATTGCTAATATAGAGAGGTGGCCCACCAACACGAGCACATTAAACCTCTTTCTGATCCTTTGAAGTAAAACCCAGCCCAAATTATCAGATTTATAGGGATGTCAGGAAGTTGTCCCCAGATAGTGAAACCTCCATCTTCTACAACAACCTGAGCATCCTTCAGGGAGGCTATTCTTGGTGTATCCTTGACAACCTTGGGAGCAGTAGGAGTAGAATTAGCAACATCAATCATCAGAGGGATTACTTCCAATGTCTGGCAGGGGGTTTCAATGAATTTTCCATCCATTTAAACATATTTGAAAGAATTCAAATGACTGACCATATATTCTTCCTCTCCATAGACCATGACAATCTCCCCCTTCACTGGGTACTTCAACTTTTGATGTAATGTAGAGGTAACTGCACCTGCCCCATGAATCCATGGGCGTCCCAGTAAGTAATAATAGCCCAGGCGGATATCCATTACATACAATGTTGAATTGATAACTTCAGATCCCACCCTGATCGGAAGATCAACCTCTCTATGGACCATCCTTTTTGAACCATCGAAGGCTCTTACCACAATATCGTTAGGTTTCAGCACCAGCCTTTTATAGTCCAATCTATCCAAAGCACCTTTAGGTAAAACATTGAGGGAGGACCTAATATCTACCAACACATGCGCTAGAGTGGTGCCTTTGCATTCAATAGAGATGTGCAGAGCTTTCTTATGATTCTTCCCCACCGGAGTTAAACCTGCATCAGAAAATCCCAAACCATTATCAGCAGTTAGGCTTGTAACACAATTTTCAAATTGATCAGTAGTGGTTTCTTGTCGTACATGGGCATTCTTCAGAAATTTCAACAAAGCTTGGGCATGCACTTTAGAGCATAATAACAAGGACAACACGGATATCTTTGAGGGTGTCTTCCCCAGTTGTTCTACTATTTTGTAATCAGTTTTTTGGATGATCTTCAGAATTTCTTCCATATCTTGTCTAGATAGGTCTTCAATTGTCACTTCTTTTGAGGGTGCCTCTGTTAGGGAAGGCTCAGTAACTTTCTCTTTACCTCGGGCATTGGTAGTTGGCCTAGCAGCAGGAATACGAACAAGTATTGTAGTAATTGTTGAAGGAGAGATCTCCGGAGACAAGACCTTTCTTGTCCTAGTGACCTTACTAGTTCCGGGAATGTTGGTAATTTCAAGATCTTCATTTTCATTAATCCATGGTTCTTGCATGACACCATGAAAATAAACTTTTTCCCCATTGTTGCAGGGCACAACTTTGTCATAGGTATAGGGGATTGGCCCCAGTGTAGCGATGATCAAGGGAGCCACTCTTGGCTCAGCAAGAATCCTTATAGGGCCTTTATAGGTGATCCTAATAGGAGCATTTGAAATGGTGATTATGGAAACATCTTGAGGTATACTTTCAGGTAAACTCTTCATGGTCAGAGTTTTCCCAAACATAGTTGTATGGCTATCAATCAGGCATTGAATACCTTTCTTAAGCCACATACAACCATTGGTTTGAGAAGCACAATGGTAACAACTTTCTAGGCAGCCTCGAAATAAACCGACTCTTAACATATTCTTCTTAATAGCCAATAAGGGAGTAGTCAAGTCATTGATGGGGGAGACATAGGAAACATCATCAACAACATTAACACCTTTAACATGACTGGTTATGGGTGCGGTAATCACATTAGGGGTTTGTGGAGGGTCAAACTTAATCACTTTGTTATCAATAAAATCTTAGATATTGCTCTTTAAGGCCCAACAATCATTGGTATTATGCCCAGAGCTATTGGAATGATTGGCACATTTTGCATTCGGGTTGTATTTTAGAGATGAAGTATTGGGGTTTTAAGGAGGATTCCTCAGTGTTACCAAATCTGACTTCAACAATTATTGTAAAGCTTGAGACAATGGCATGTTGATTCTAGTGAATTGCCTCCTCGGGGCATCAGGCCTTTGTTGATTGTTTGATTGTTGTGGTCGTTGAACTGGGGTCGGGTTTGAAATCAATATAGCTCCTACTGGCTGATGACGATCACTATTGATACAGCTTCTTTGTCCGTAAATAGCATAGTTTCCTTCTTACCAACAAATGGTTTCTTTACAGCACTAGAGGTGGAGGCCATAGGGATCTTCCCACTTTTGATGGCGCTTTCAACTCGTTCGCCAGTCAAAATTAATTCAGTAAAATCTGACAAAGAACTCCCAATCAGAAAGTTAAACAATGGACCATTTAAGGTGGTTGCACCCTTCCAGCCAGGTCCCTCCATTTTTGAGCATACTCCTTAAAGCCTTCGTTTGAGCCCATAGTCATACTTTGTAATTGCACGCGGGTTGGCATAAGATCTACATTGTATTGGTATTGTCTGTAGAAGGCAACATCCATATCCTCCCATTTGTGGATATTAGTCCCCTCAAGTTGATAGAACAACTCCAATTGTGTTCCAGATAAGCTTTCTTAGAAAAAGTGCATCCATAACTTCCTATCAGCGGTGTGTGGTTGACTCTTGCGGACATAAGACGTCAGATGCATCTTTGGAAACGAGACCCCATCTTACTTGGCAAAGATAGGGACTTTGAATTTGTGGGTAATGACCACCCCATGGACCAAACCTAAATCTCCAAAGTCCAAACCAGGAACTGTTTGGATCTCTACAGCCTTAAGTCAGTCTTCTAGTTGTTTGTATTTGTCATTTTCCGGTGGATATTTCTCTTCGTAGTATTCTTTGTCCTCAGTAATTTGATTATTACCACCCCTAGCTCTAGTACTCCTAACATCCTCGTCTTGATTATCTTCTTCCTCAGAAGAAGCCTCTTCTATTTGATCCAGTCGGGCAGACCCTTTGAACCTTCTTCCCATGTTTAGAATAACAACTTGTTTCTTGGTCTTCTTTTTGGTGGCCAGGAGCTTCATCATTTCTTGTTGTCCTTTGGCTAAGTTGAGGAGAGTATCTTGGAACTGTGTGTGTTGAGTCTGCAGATCTTTGACGGTTTTCTCTAGAGCCATCTTATACTAAAATAAACAGTAAAAAGATGAGGAAACCTGTATTGAAAAACATGCTTATGATATGATGCATGTTATGTGGATGCAATGTTTTCAAGGACCTTAAGGAATTTAAATTTTCTAGCCAAAAAGGAAACAAACACAACAATTATATTAATAAATTCAATATTACAACTTCCCCTTGGGCTTACAATGAAAAAGCAAAAATGGTGTCAAAAGACAAAAAAATAGACTTCTAAAACAAAAGACTCAAGTCTCCCACGGGCGCTTCCTCTTTGGTGCAATGTATGCATTCAGGCTTCTCTCCTAGTGATGTTGCCTTGTGAGCTCTAACACATTCTTCTCGCGTTCGTAGAATCGAGCTTCAAAGGTGTCTTAATCCCCCTTGAGTTGAATCCAAAATCTCTGCAATTCCTTGAAATCGGTAGACATGTCAGGATGGAGAATGGTATAAGGAACATCTCCCTCAGCAACAGGCTCCACAACTATTGGTAGGATAGTTGGATATGGCATCATGAGGCCTTGAGCGTGAGCTCACACCCATTTGAGATAAGGCTCCAAAGGAATGGAGTTCTTATACTACAATGTCTTACTATCAACCTTGTTCACCATGCCCCAAGCTCGTACAAACCTTTGATAATAACCTTGGACATCGTTCTCATATTCGAACATAATACCATGATTAAGTGCATCATGAGGACCATCCCTTCGAGCATAGCCAAATTATCATAGAGCTAGAGAAGGGTTATAAGTAATACCTCCCCTAATTCCTAAGAGTGGAACATTAGGGAACTCCCTACAACGGTCAATGATAGAGACGTCTTCCATAGATCGGGAATACCAATAAATATCTGAATGAGAGAGCGACATCATCCTTTAAGACCACGTCAAGCCTTGTTCATTCTTCAATACTGATCGAGGAAGGTGAAAAATAAACCACCTAGACAGCAACAGAATGCAACACATAAGAGCCCGTCTCTTCCTCATGGTGCGAGTGTGAAGACAGTGTAGAATGTCTCCAAGCAAAGTAGGCACAGGGTTACGAGAAAGAAAAACCTTGACAGCATTCACATCTATGAGTTGGTCTATATTAGGAAACAATACTAACCCATATATTAGGAGAGGTGATACTTATTCAAAAGCTTTCAAATCCATAGCCTCCCAAAACAGTCGAGCCTTCTCTAACAGAAACTTAGCTAGAAAACCCTTGACTCCACTCCTCGTCGCCCAATTATCTATAATGTCAAACTTCTTCAAATGTAAGGCTTTGGCAATAACTTCAGGTCTTGGAGCTTCCTCTAAACCGGTGAAGGGTATTTGGTCAAGAACAGGTACTCCTAAAAGTTGAGAGAACTCTTCCATTGTGGGCACCAATAGATAATTGGGAAAGGTGAAACAATGATGTTTAGGATCAAAGAATTGAAAGAGCACACACATCATGTCTTTATTAAAGCTTGAGGTAACCAGATTGATAAGTCGACCATATATTTCGGTGAATGGAGAATATTCAGGAACCCTTGATGCTAACTCTTTGAGTTGAGAAGGAACCTTTGCTAAGCTGATTCAGATGGTATTTCTGCGAGTGAAAGCCATGATCTACAAAACAGAACAAAGATAAGTCCCTAGGTCCTTGAAATGGTTAGTGAAAATGCTATGGCATGATGTCATGATGTTTACGATGTCATGAATAATTAATCACAAATAAAGCATGCAAGATCTTAGGTTTAGGCTTGCATGAGTGTGATACAGTGGGAGAACTGACTTAGGAGTTTTGTGTTTTATCGCAAATGTTGCAGTTAGCAAGAGTCGCCATCGACTTTTCTTTTATCCAAACGGAAAGGCTGAAAAGAACAGGAAAGACCTTTGAGATTATTTCTTCAGTTCGGGGGTAAATTATGAAAAGGGAATATGTTAGCACCCTTTTCATCTAAATATCTATGGGCTCTTAGTTTCTTGTTAGATCACTTGCTTTTGTTTGAAAATATGCTTTGTATGGTTTTTGAAAGTATTTTGAAAAGGCACCATCGTTTAGCCAAACTTTGTAATAGTTCTCGTTCGTAAGAACGTATACAAAGTGTTGAGCTTTTCAAAATGTTTCAGGTTTGGAAAATATTTTGGAAAATGTTTTGGAAAGTGTTGGTGTTTATTTTGAAAATAAGCAAGGAGTGTTTGATTTGGAATTGAGCAAGCAACTAAGAACAATCTACCTACTCAAAAGTCTTAGTTCATTTCTTCCTTTCCTTTGATATTGCTATCTTACCATTGATTTGGTAAGAAGCCCTAACTTTGGATGTAAAGGGACGGGCATGGGTCATCATATAGCCATGATAGCAATGTTGTGAAATATCTTAGCAATTCTCTTTGAGGGACTAAGATCATTTTGAAAGGCAACTTTGATAGCGTCATCGAGGGACTATGATCTTGTATTTTTTATTGCTTTTTGCTAAGATACCCCACAGGCATAACATGGCCATTTTTGTAAGGAAACAAAGTGGATTTACCCTAAGGGTGTAAGTGTGCAAGTGTGTTGATTTACATTCTTTGTTTATCTTCGATTAGGGTTTGTTAACTTGTTGATTTTAATTTTTCCATACAAACCCTAATTTACTAGCATTTATATAAAGCGATAAATTGCGGAAAATAAAAATACTAAGCTATTACATCATTAGGGGAGGGGGTATACAAATTTACAAATGGGGGATTTGAAAAAAAATTAAATCTAATTAACTATTACAACCATATTGAATATTGTACAAAATTGAAGATAAAATGCAAGAATGCAAAATGGAAAAAGAAATGGTTTTTATTTGGATTTTTATGAAAGGTTTTAATCTTGACCTAATTAAGAAAATGATTAATTAAAAAAATCAAACTAAACTAAAAAAACCTAAATTAATTAACAAAGAATAATAAGTTAAAAATGATTTTTAAGGTTTTTTATGAAAAGGTTTTAAAAAAAAAATATGAAAATTAAGTAATCTAAAATAAACCTAAGTTCTAAATTAATCTTAATTAAGAGAAGAAAATAATATAATAATTAATCCTAAGTCTAAATATTAATTATAAAAAAGGTTAAATTTATTAAGAAAATATTTTTTACTCTTTTTGTTTTTCTACAAATAAAAATAAATAAATGTAAAAATAATAATAATAATATTTTTTGGATTTTTTATTAGTAAAGATAAAAATAATATTAATAATAATAATAAAAATAATAAAGGAAATAAAAATATAAAAGAAAGACAATGGACTGGGATGTATGAAAATGAAACAGTGAGTATGAAATAAGTAAAATACCAGACCCAATAATAGGGAGCCCAGCGCCTGCCTTCAAACAAAAAAAAGGGTAAGAAAAATGTGAAAAATAGGCAAAAAGATACCACGGGGGCTCGAACCAAGGTCCCTCAGGTTACAGGCGCGCGCTTTAACCATTGGGGTGGTGATACATCTGTTAACTTAAACAAAACAACAAATATATGTAACTTATTCATTTCTCATCCTCCATCCAAAGGATCTGTAACTTATTCATTTCTCATCCATTCACAAAACTTCCAACATCAAACTTGTTAGAAATTTCCTCACAATTCTGAATATGTAAATAACTTAATCTAATTCTCAAAGATGAGCATAAATTTCTAATAGTACCAAATTTTGACCTAAATATTTTCAGAAGTTCAAACTCAAAATTATCCCTACTCAAGATACATAAATGAAATCTATTGACATGTATAGTTTTAGGGAAATGATGTCTACATTTTATCTTCACAAATACAAGCCTAACAATGCCTAAATAATGAGATATAAGTTCAAGAAAAATACCTCAAAACTGGAAATCATAAAATGAGTTTGAACTTGTCTCAAGTGATGGTGATGATCAGGTTAGCTTCCTTGAGTCTCTAGGAAGCTAATGCAATACTTAGCTTGAGTTGAGAGTGGCTGAAATGGTCTGGAGAAGTCCAACTGCAAAGCTCTGTTTTTGAAAATGGAGGTTGGTGAAGATGGTGTTACAGCCTGCAAACATGGGTTGGGATAGCTTATATATGTGTATTAGAAACTTTGTAGATGGTTTGGCCAAGAAACACACGAGGGGATTTGGAGATTGGATTCAAAAATCTGAAATTACAAGTTTTTGTGCTTGTAAGGAAATTTATGGTTTTGGGGAGTTTGAGGGAGTTTGAGAGCTTGTAAAATCATGTGTTAAGTTGCATAAGAGTGTCTTGATATAAAGGAAAAGGTTTGGAGACTTGAGATGGTCAGAATCATAAAAGCACAATTTATGGGATATTTGCTTGTTTTTGAAGCAAGCTTGAAACATCTTGTTCCAATGTGAAGTACAAAGCTTAAAGGGTGGTTGTAACCTTTAAACATGCTTGTTCTGATTGTGTAGGGGATACTTGTGCAGAAAGAACAAGTTCAATGCTCAAGAAAAGTTGACTTTGTGATTAAAGCAACTTTACTAGAATGGAATGATTACTTTCTTCCCAAATGGCAATTTGGTTCGGATAATGCTTGAATCAATTGGACAATTGATCAATCAGTTGTATAAACATTCAATTATGCAGTGATTAACAAGTTTGAGGTCTGAAAAGCAAAGATTATGCAGCATGGCTATGAATTGGTAAAGTGTTCATCACAAATTCTGCCTTGTAAATCAAGAATGAAACCCTAACTTCATCTCTTCGATTATCTTAGCTCAAGAATGATATCAATGAGTTCTTTTACTTTTTGGAAATCTTATAACATCCGCTACAACCTTTATGTTGGACATTTTTGAAAATTCATCTTGGAACTATGTGAAAAATTGCCATGAAGTTAGGTCAAAATCTTGCCTAAACTAGGGCAAAATTTCACTAAGTTTCCAAGTTTCATGAACATGTATTCACAAAATCATAACTTGAAATCCATGTATTACTAGGAGAAGTTGTGTTCTACAATGTTTTATATCTCATTGAGATTTACAACTTTCATTTTAAAAGTTTCCTTTGTATCATCTTGCATCAGGGTGAAAAATTGGCTCAAAGTTGTGAAGAAAATATGAAGTTTCCAACACTTAAAAAAATTTCTAAGTTTAGAAATTTTGACTTTTCAAAATGAAATCTTGAATTTTTTATTTCTTGATTAAAAAGTTTCATATTTTGACATGTTTTGATGAATTGTGATCTTTGACACTTGATTTTGACCAAAAAGTCAAAGTTTGACTTTTCAGTATACAATTGACTTTTGATCAGTTGACTGAAAATCAACTATCAATCAATTGATCTTGAGGGAAGTTTTGAGTCATTCCATTAGGTCAAAATGATGCAATTGCATCCTTGAGATCATTTCTCCAACCAATCAACCATTTTCTAGGTCAAAAATCAGAAATTGCACTTCCTTAGTAAAAACCCTAACTTTGAGCATTTTGCCCTTTTGATGATCTGATCAAATTTCTTGAGGAATTGTGATCCAAACTTGATCAAATGACATATTTGAATTCATATTGTTGATATGGATAAAAAATTATGAAGTTTGACTGTAAATTAACCACAATTGACTTTTTTCCCAATATAGTTAATTTTTAGGTCAACTGATCAATTGACTGAGCAAAAATGTGATCCAAGAATTGAAACTTGACATGAGCAATATTGAGGGTCCAAAATGATCCATGAAAGTCATATGAGGCATTAAAAGTCCAATTGTCCTTGTGCAATCTCAAACCCTAATTTTGAGTCATCAACGCTTAAGGAGGTGTCTTGAGTTGATCAACCCTAGTGCTGAATCAAAGGAGATCTTGTGAGAGATTACTTGATAAATGAGAGGGAAAATTTTGGGGTACAACAACTTCCCCTGTTCAATCTTCTTAAACCTGAAGAGTTAGATTGGTGGATCCGCCATTCGTGACTTGAAGGTGAAAGATGATTGAACACTAGAGTGCCTAGAAATTTGCACTCGGCGATGGATTGTGAATGGGCTTATAGATGCCATTTGGAGGAATTTTGGTAAACACTAGAAGAAGTATCATCACAAATCTCTTGTTAATTTATACTAAAACTTGATGTTTTACCTGTGAGAAAAAGAATTAGTAAAATGCAGATGTATGCATGATGTTCACCAGATGTGGTATTATGCTAAATGCATTTTGTATGTACATGCTATGATGTATGAATGTGAGATGTATGTTTTTGTATGGGAAAATAAATCCCTGACTGTTGTTGAGGAGTTTTTGGGAAGTTGACTCCCGGATTTCCACTGGGGATGAAGAGTATACATATCTCTAAACTTTGTTGAAAAGATGCTTCCACTAGGGAATATCTCTTGAATGTCAGATGTTATCTGGTCTCCGGGCTTCACAACTTGCTGAGAATGAGGAAGTCAATTGCTATCTGGTCGGGTCCCAGGCTTCACCGTAACTTACTGGGGAAGAGATAAATTAACTGTTATCTAGTCAGATTCGAGGCTTTGTAGAAAATTTCTTGAAATTGAATAATTATCTGGTCAGATCCAGGCTTCACAACAACTTGTTGGGGATAAGGAAGTCAATTGTTATCTGGTTGGATCTAGGCCTTGCAGTAACTTGAAGTGGTAACTACTATCTGGTCGGGTCCAGGTTTCATGGTTTTTGGAAAGTGGTATTATTATCTGGTCGGTTCCAGGTTTCATAGTGTCTCTCTGGGGATCGTAGTTAGTTGTTATTTGGTCGAATTCTAGACTTCATAATAACTTGCTTAAAAACTGACATCTGGTCGGGTCCAGGCTTTGCAAATTTCTGAGGTGGATGGGGTTAATTGTTATCTGGTCGGGTCTAGTTTTCACAATAAATTGTTTGAGGATTTAGTTGTTATCTGGTCGGGTTCCAAGTTTCACAATGAAATTCTGAGAGTAATTTCCATCTGGTCGGATCCAGGCTTCACAAAAACTTGTTGGGGGTAGAGGCAAACTCTACTGGGGAAAAGAAGTTAAACCTTGGTCTGGTTGAGTCTAGGTTCTTCTATATTTTGAAGTGGTAAACTATTATCTGGTCGGGTCCAGGTTTCATAGTATCTTGCGAAATTAACTATTGCCTGGTCGGATCCAGTCTTCATAGTTAGTTGAAAGGTTACACTATTATCTGGTCGGTTCCAGGCTCTATAGTGACTTGAGAAGTTGACTACTATTTGGTCGGGTCCAGGCTTCATAGTAGTTTGAAAGTTGTACTGATATCTGGTCGGGTCCAGTCTTCATAGTATCTTTTGGAGATAGTATAGGTTTTGTTAACGGCTTTACTGAGGATCAGGGGTTGTGGCCCTATGATTTGTAATAATCTGAAAGGCAAACTCAAGCTGGAGAGTGTAGACTCAGTCAGGGAGGACAGACTCAGCTTAGGGATAACAGGCTCAACTGGGGAAGATAGATTAAGTTGGGGAATTTTGTACTCGGCTGGGGAGTTATGCTACTCGTTGTTTGTATGGGAAATAAACCTTGTTGATAAACTGCTGAAGAGGTGAGTTCTTTTTAGGAAGAGATCCACAAGGCTTCTACTTGTAAGATTCAAACTTAGTTGGGGAAAGAGCTTCCAAGAGATTGAGACTCTGGTTGGAGATTATTCTATGCAAAGAGAACTTTGTGAGTAACTTTGTTGAGGAGGATGTTAATGAAATAACTCTATGGGGATATTCCATATTAATTAAAGAGATGTTTGTTGCTGCATAAAAGGACACATGTGCCAAATAGTTTTAATTATGTTCATATGCATATGTTCATTCAGTTTTAGTCATTGGACCAATTTGCATTCAAAACAAAACAGAAAGTTTGCACTTCAAAGTATATTTGTATTGATATTTTTCCCATGAAGAGACGGAGATCCTAGTAAGAGGAAATCGTCGAAAGGAAAACAAAATTGAAAACAAAAACAAATAGCCATGTGAAATGATCTCATTGCCTTCCAACTCTACTATTTCCCCCAATGTCTTCGAATGTCCCTTGTCATTGACAAAAGTTTATTGAATTGATCTTGGACTGTTTGAACTCGGACCTTAGTGATAAAGTTGACAATGGTGATTCTACGGGACACAGTCATACACTTTCAATCCTTAACTTTTACCTGGACCGCCCGTTTCAGGTTTTCTGCCCACCAGGATACCCATTTTTGCCCAAGTCGCCCTTTCGGGTTTTCAACTTGCCGGGTGTACAATCTTTTGCATATATCCCTAATTTTTGCCCAAACCTTTTGGTTTTCCGTGATGCCCTTATTTTGCCTAGGTGTGTCAACCTAGCGGGTCTCTTATGCGTAGTATTTTTTAACTATGTCTGTGTTTATAGGATATGGGAAGTCTTCACCATCCATGATAGTCAGCATCATGGCAGCGCCAGAGAACACTCTCTTGACAACAAATGGTACTTCATAGGTGGGAGTCCATTTTCCTCTTAGGTCGCCTTGTGGTAGAATGATGTGTTTTATCACTAAGTTAACAGCTTGATATACTCGCGGCTTGATCTTTTTGTTGAAAGCCTTGATCATCCATTTTTGGTACGTATGACCATGACAAACAGCAGCCAGTCGCTTCTCATCGATCAAGTTCAGCTGATCCAATCTCGTTTGAATCCACTCGTCTTCTCCTAAGCCTGTCTCATTCATAATCCTCAGCGAGGGAATCTGAACTTCCACTGGCAAAACAACTTCCATGCCATAGACTAGAGAAAAGGGAGTTGCCCCAGCTGATGTTCTAGCTGAAGTGCGGTAGTCGTGGAGAGAAAACGGTAACATATCATGCCAATCCTTATAAGTTACTTCCATTTTCTGCACAATCTTCTTGATATGTTTGTTGGCTGCTTCGACTGCACCATTCATTTTAGGTCTATAAGGTGAATAATTGTGATGCTTGATCTTAAACTGAGTACAAAGCTCAGTAATCATAGCATTGTTGAGGTTAGTCTCATTGTCGGTGATGATCCTTTCAGGGATACCATAACGGTAGATGAGGTTGTGTATGATGAATTTGGCTACCACATTCTTGGTGACTGAGGCAAACGAGGCGGATTTGACCCATTTGGTGAAGTACTCTATAACAATAAGAATGAAACAATATCTAATGGAAGTCGTGGACTTGATCTCTCCAATCATGTCCATGCCCCACATTGCAGATGGCCATAGAGCATTCATGAAATTCAGAGGGATAGGAGGCACATGGACCTTGTTAGCATAGATTTGGCATTTGTGACAAGTCCTAGAGTGTTGATGGAAATCAATCTCCATTGTTGACCAATAGTAACCAACCCTCAAGATCTTCTTAGTCATTGTATGTCCACTTGAGTGAGTATAAAAGAGACCATCGTGCATGTCTTCCATGATTTCATCGGCCTCCTTCTTGTCCATAAATCGGAGTAGAATAGAGTCATGGTTGCGCTTGTACAATATCCCGTTACTTAAGAAGAATTTGGCTGCAAATCTTCGTAAGAATTTTTTGTCATTGATGGATGCTCCCTTGGGATACTCTTATGTTTCAAGGTATCTCATCACCTCATGGTACCATGGCTTTTCCGCGTCAGTGTCAAGCTCACAACAATGTGCAGGTTCGCCGAATCTTTCAATTGTAATCATAGAGGCTTCGTTGTCCCATCTGACCTTGAACATTGAAGACATGGTTTCCAAAGCGTCAGCCAACTGATTTTCTTCCCTATAGAAATGCTCAAAAGTGACCTCTTTGAAGTAGGGAATTAGGGATAGCACAAGTTTCTTGTAAGGGATGAGATTAGGGTGTTTAGTGTCCCAATCTCCTTTTACTTGGCTAATCACTATGGAGGAATCCCTAGACACATTCAAATGCTTGATCCTCAAGTCAATAGCAGCTTTCAGACCCAAGATGCATGCTTCATATTCGGCCATATTGTTTGTGCAATCGAAGCATAATCTGGAAGTGAAAGGAGTGTGGCAACCTTCAGGAGAGATGATCACATCACCAATTCTCTTACCTAAGGCATTGGAAGCCCCATCGAATACCATAGTCCATCGGGATCCTTGTTCAGGTCTGTCATACGGTCCAGGTTTCACACAATCGATTACCAACATGATGTTCTCATCATGGAAGTAGAAGTTCATAAACTGATAATCATCCACAGCTTGATGGGCCAAATGATCTGCTAGCACACTTCCTTTGATGCCCTTTTGAGTCGTGTATTGAATGTCGTACTCAGTCAAGATCATTTTCCATCTAGCTATCCATTCGGAAAGGGAAGGTTTCTCGAAAATGTACTTGATTGGGTCCATTTTAGAAATCAACAAAGTGGTATGAATAAACATATACTATCTTAGCCGACGAGCAGCCCATGCCACAGCGCAGCAAGTTTTCTCGAGCAGTGAATATCTAGTTTCACAGTCGGTAAACTTTTTGCTCAGGTAATAAATAGCATGCTCTTTTCGGCCAGACTCGTCATGTTGGCCCAAAACACACCCCATAGAATTCTCTAGTACTGTCAAGTACATGATCAAGGGTCTTCCTTCAACTGGAGGCATGAGAATAAGAGGTTCTTGTAGGTATTCTTTGGTTTTGTCGAAGGCAGCTTGACACTCATCATTCCATCTGACTACCTGATCTTTCTTTAAGAGTTTGAAGATTGGATCACAAGTAGCAGTCAAGTGTGATATGAAGCGAGAAATGTAATTGAGATGCCCCAATAATCCTCTGACTTCCTTTTCAAAATGAGGGACTGGCATTTCTTGGATGGGCTTTACCTTGGTAGGATCAACTTTAATGCCTTTATTGCTGACAACAAAACCTAATAGCTTTCCAGATCATACTCCAAAGGTGCACTTGTTAGGGTTCAACCTCAACTTGTACTTTTCAGCCTCTCGAATAGTTTGTACATGCGGTCGATATGTTCCTCTTCAGTTTGTGATCTGGCAATCATATCATCCACATATACCTCTATTTCATGATGAATCGTGTCATGAAACGAAGCTACCATAGCCCTTTGATATGTTGCCCCTGCATTCTTCAATCTGAATGGTATGACCTTGAAGAAAAAGGTGCCCCATTGCGTAACGAATGTAGTCTTATCCATGTCTTTGGGAGCCATCCTTATCTGATTATATCCAGAGAAACCGTCCATAAAATAGAAGACTTTATGTTGAGCAGTGTTATCAACCAAGACGTCAGTGTGTGGTAGAGGGAAGTCATCCTTGGGGCTTGCCCTATTCAGATCCCTATAGTCTACGCACATGCAAACTTTCCCGTCTTTCTTTGGAACTGGCACTATATGGGCAACCCATTAGGGATAGGATGTCACAGCTAGGAACCATGCATCAAACGGTTTCATTACTTCAGCTTTGATCTTCTCAGACATATCAGGCCTCATGCGAAGAACCTTTCGTTTGACGGGAGGACAGTCTTCTTTTGTCGGAAGAGGATGAACTATGATGTCGGTGTCCAACCCTGGCATATCTTCATAAGACCAAGAAAATACTTCCTGTAAGTACAAAGTGCTCCTAAGAGGGGGGTGAATTAGGTACTTTAAAGAATTCTGGTTTTAGTGATGATGGATCTTATTTTTCTTGTTAATGGTGAGTTTAGGAAAGATTTAAAATGTAGAAAAATAAAGAGACACGGGCGATATATCCTGGTTCCCCCACAGTCCGAGAGTACTCTAGTCCCCTTTCAACATGAAAGAGATTTCCTTATTGTGGAAAACTTAAACAAGAACTACCAAACAACCAAGAAAAATTCTCTTGGACCAAGAACAATCCTCTTGGATTTTCACTAAGTCAACTATGAGAACAATCCTCTCAAAGTGACTACACTTGTATCCAACAATTTTGGAAAGACAAGATTTCAAAAACACTTAAACTTATTTCTAACAATCCTGGAAAAAAAAAGTAACTATCAATATTTGAGTTTGAGTGAGTTGAATAGTATTGATCACTTGGAGTGATTTCACAATGTATGATCTTCTCTTCAAAAAATATTATTGTACAATGACTCAAGATATAATTGCTCAAAGTTTTCTGTTTAATAATGTATGAAAATATGCAGAAAACTTATGCATGAAAGTGAAGGAATGCTTGAGTTTGTATTTTGAAAATTCAGAAAATATTTATTGAAGAGGTGTTGAAACAGATTGTGAAAATGAATATTTATATGTTCATAACACCCTTTTGAAACATCATGAAGTTCTGAAAATGTATCATGAACAAACGCAGAGTTTGAGTGAAAGGTTTCAATGAAAAGGTATGATGAACAGTCATGTGAAAATCTGCGGTTTTTTCAAAATCGTGCAGCATGAAATCGATTGCACCCTTCATGTAAATTGATTGCACAAGGTTTCAACAGCTATATTTTCAAAAAAATTAAGTGTGCAAATCGATTGCACTATCAATGCAAATCGATTGCATGTAAAGTCAGTAGCTAAAAGTAAGTGAGTGAAATCGATTGCACAAGCAATGTAAGTCAATTGCACTGAGAAATAGAAGCAAACATTTTGAAAATTTTAAGTATGCAATCGATTGCACAAGCAATGTAAATCAATTGAACAGAGAAACAGAAGCAAAAGATCTGAAAAATTGAAGCATTCAATCGATTGCACTAAAATGAAAATCGATTGCACTCAAGTGAAAAATGAAATTTTAACTTTGAAAAACTTGAGTAATGTTTTAAACATTTATTTTTCATCAATGAGCATCTATATCTTAAGATAAAAGTAAGTAATATTATTATACCTTGAAAGTTGTTGAGAGCTTGAACTGAAGATATTGCCTTTAGATGCTTTGTGCTTGATCATGAATTATTGCCTTCTTTGTCAATCATGGTTTGTCTTCATCAAAACAAAATCTCATTTGGGAAGCTTGATTTTACACTTCCACATAATTATGCTACATCTGAACCAACCTGCTCTTGGCACTGTCTTCCAAGTTAGCGCCGATCTTGATTTCCTTCTTATCTGCCTCAGTACCCAGATTGATGACTTCGACTGACTCTTCATGCAGTTAAATAGCTTTTTCCTCTTGTAATAGAAGCCTGTCTAGTTCTCCCGGTATTTCACAATCTTCTTTGCCTTTGTCTTCGGCTTGGTTGATTGGGTATTCAAAGTCATAGTCGGCAATAGTAGAGTCAATGGCAATAGGATCCAGAGTGGATGAGGACCTACAAGAATGTGTGTGTGTGTGTGTGTGTGCATGTAAGATACATGGCTATTTTTTTTAAAATGTATTTGGAAGAAAAGAAAGACAATGAACACAAATATTTAAATGCAAAAGAGTCCAATGTACTGAATGACCATATGATTAGATGAACATAAATAAAACCCTTTACAAATGAACCAAAGTGCCTCGGGCCAGGCACATGGCTAAAAAGTCATTGTTAAATGTTCCAGACAAAATGTTCTTGAATTGAAAGAAAAGCAATAACAAGTAGATTACTCCTCAATGAAGGAGATGGGCACGAAGTCCTTTGCGTGCCAATTCTTCAGCTCCGTTGTTGTAGGATACACCCAATATTCAAACACAACTTTTTCATCTGAATCACCCATAACATTAACTTCATGGCCTCCAATGCGGAGAGGTGGCTTTCCAGCACGAGCACGCCTAACTTCCTTCTGAGCCTTGATGGTGAAGCCCAAATCAAACTTGTCCACTTTAAATGGGATATCGAGGAGTTTCCCCCAAGTATCACAATTTCCTTCTTCAATTTCTGCACGAGCATCTTTGACTGAAACCATCTTTGGCACGACTTTAACAGCTTCGGATTCATCACAGGAACATTTGGTAGCAGCAATCATTAGTGGCATGACTTCAAAGGATTGACACGGGGTCTCAATTAATTCTCCATCCATCTCTACGTATTTGAAAGAGTTAAGGTGGCTCACCATAAACTCTTCCTCACCACAGACGGTGACAATTCTTCCCTTGACGGGATATTTAAGCTTTTGATGGAGAGTTGAGGTTACTTCCCCAGCTTTATGGATCCACGGGCGACCTAACAGACAAGAATAGGCAGGACAGATGTCCATAATGTAGAAGGTGTAGTTGAAGATTTGGGAGCCCACTTTGATTGGAAGATCTACTTCCCCATTAACTATCCTCTTTGATCCATCAAATTCCCTTACAATGATATCACTTGGCTTCAAGACTAAACCTTCACAGTATAGACGGTCTAACGCTCCCTTGGGTAATACATTCAGAGAAGAACCAGAGTCTACTAGCACATGTGCGAAGGTAGTCCCTTTGCACTCGGTAGAAACATGTAGAGCTTTATTGTGATTCTTCCCAAGAGGTGTTAAGTCAGCATCTGAAAATCCCAAGCCATTATCAGCGGTCAGGCTAGCCACGTAATTCTCAAAATGGTCCGTTGTTGTCTCATGGGGGACATGAGCCTTTTTCAGGAATTTGATTAATGTCCGAGCATGGGCATCGGAATAAAGCAGCAATGACAACATTGAAATCTTAGAAGGGGTTTTCCCCAACTATTCAACAATCTTGAAGTTGCTTCTTTTTATTATCTTCAAGATCTCGTCCATCTCACGAGCGGAGGGTTCTCCATCAACAACGTCCTTGGAGGGTATTTCAGCTACAACCGGCTCAACAACTTTTTCCTTCCCCCTTGTACCGGTACTTGGCTTGGCAGCAGTAATGCAGATGGGCGCCTTTGTAACCACTGGTGGTGAGATATTGGGTGAAAATATTCTTCCAGTTCGAGTTACCTCACTTGATCCAGTTATGTTACCAACATTGTCATCTTTTTCTTCTTCGATCCAAGCATCTTGTTTAATCCCATGATAAAATAACTCAGCACCATAGTTCTATGGTACTGCATTGTTTGAAGAATAGGGAATAGGTCCGGGATTGGTAATTATTAAGGAAGAAACAGTGGGTTCATTTGAAATCCTAATAGGACCTTTGGAGGTGATCCTAAGAGGCTTGTTTGAGATGGTAATAATGGAGAGATCTTCACATTTGTTAGTTAGACTTTTGGCAAGTGGGGTCTTCTCAAATAGAATTTTATGGCTATCCATCAGGCGTTGAATGCCTTTCTTCATCCCTTCACATCCATTGAGTTGTTGGGTACAGTAAATACAGCCTTTTACACAGCCATGGAAAATCTCATCTTTTAACAAGTTCTTTTTGATGATATTCAGCGGAGTGGTTAATTCTTCAACAGAGGCAACAAAATTGTATCTTCAACAACATTAATACTCTTTTCATGCTTCGGCATAGGTGTGGTGATTACATTCGGAGTCAGAGGAGGATCGAACTCAATAGTCTTGTTATCAATTAAATTCTGAATTTTATTCTCCAAGGCCCAGCACTGGTCAGTCTTGTGCCCGGGGCTGCTTGAGTGGTACACACATTTAGCATTTGGATTATACTTTGGCGAAGAGGTATCAGGGATGGAAGGAAGGTCGCACAATGTCACCAAATTAGCCTTGAGAAAATATTGTAAGGCTTGAGACAATGACATGCCTAACCTTGTAAATTGTCTTCTCGGAGTTTCAAAACATTGATGATTTGCAGATGGTCTTTGAGTAGGAGTTGTATTGGAGATTCAAATAGAATTTATAGACGGATGATCATTCTTCTTGGTACGGGCCCTTGCCCCGTACACAACATTGACTTCCTTCTTTGCAGCAAAAGGTTTCTTGATAGGATTGGAAGTGGAGGTAGATGCCACAGAGATCTTCCTACTTTTGATGCCGCTTTCAACTCTTTCACCGGTTAAGATTAATTCGGTGAAACCAGAAGAAGAGCAGCCAACCAACAGATTAAAGAAAGGACCAGATAAAGTTCCCATGAACATGTCAATGTGCTCCTAATCAGTCAAGGGTGGTTGAACCCTACTGGCGAGGTCTCTCCACTTTTGCGCATATTCTTTAAATCCTTCATTCTTTCCCATGGTCATATCTTGCAACTGAACCCTCATTGGCTCAAAGTCAGTGTTATATTGGTACTGGTGGTAGAATACGGTAGCTAAATCTTCCCAGGTATTAATACGTGAACCATCTAACGAATAAAACCATTCAAGTTGTGTTCCAGCCAAGCTCTCTTGGAAAAAGTGAACCCAGAGCTTCTTATCAGCAGTGTACAGCTGTATCTTGCACACATAAGTTTTCAGGTAGAGTTTTAGACAAGAAACCCTAGAGTACTTTGCAAAGACTAGTATTTTGAATTTGTGGGGAATGACTAACCTAGAGATCAAACCCAAATCATCAAAATCTAAATCGGGGACAGCTTGGATTTCAACAACTTTCAATCTGTCTTTTAACTGGTTGTATTTGATATCGGCGGGTGGATACTGCTCATTGAAATAATCATCATTAGATGCTTCATCATTAACATAGTCAGCCTGAGTACTCTTGACCTCACCAATCTGGTTCTCGTCTTCTTCAGATGAATCCTCTCCTACTGGGATCTGACGGACTGTCTCGTTGAACCTTCTACCCATGTTGAGTAGAGCTTTCTTCTTGGGCTTCTTCTTAACTGCCAGCAATGCCATCATATCTTGCTGCCTCTTGTCTAGGGCCAGTAGAGTCTCTTGGAATTGAGAGTTTTGTGCCTAGAGATCCTTCACAGTTTTCTCTAGATCCATCTTGCTGAAGTAAACAGCAGAAAGATAAGGAAACCTGTTATGCAAAAACCTGGCATGTTATGATGCATGGAATATGTATATGCAAATGATTTCAAGGATTAATGAGATTTAAATTTGTATAGACAAAAGAATGAACAAACGTCAATTTTCATTAAACAATTCAAGAAAGATTACATCATGCCTCTTGGGATTACAAAATAACTTTCTAAGATAAAAAGACTGAACGCATCCTCTTCGATTCGAGATAGGTGTTCACACTTTTCTCTTCTTGTAGTTGCTTTGTAAGCTCCAAGACCCTCTTCTCACTAGCATATAATTGAGCTTCGAAAGTATCTCGTTCTTTGTTCATCTGAATCCAACCCTTTTGCAAGTCTTCGAGAGAGGTAGGCATGTCGGGATGGAGGATAGTGTAGGGAACATCTCCTTCAACCACAGGCTCCATAATAACTGGTAAGATGGAGGGATAAGGCATCACAAGTTTCTGAGCACGAGCTCGTACCCACTTAAGGTGAGGCTCGAGGGGAATGGAGTTCTTGTGTCCTTGCGTATTTCTATCCATTTTTTTACCATCCTCCAAGCTCGGATAAACCTCTGACGGTAACCTTGATCGTCATTCTCGTAGTCGAATACCACTCCTTGGATCAGAATCTCATATGGACCATCCCTTCGGGCATAACCAAACTATCGTAAGGCTAAGAAGGGGTTGTAAGTGATACCTCCTCTAATTCCAAGTAAGGGGACATTAGGGAATTCTCCACAATGGTCGACGATAGTAACATTCTCCAAAGATCGGAAACACCAATGAATATCTGAATGTCTGAGTGTCATCAACCTATGGGACCACCTTGAACCTTGTTCATTTTTCAACACAGATTGGGGAAGATGCGAAATAAACCATCTTACCAAGAGAGGAGTGCAACACATGAGGATACCTCTCTTCCTCATAGTGCGAGAGTTAAAATAATGTAGGATGTCTCCTAACAAAGTAGGCACCGGGTTACGAGACATGAAGATTTTGACGGCGTTTACATCTATGAGTTGCTCAGGATTTGGAAATAAAACCATCCCATAGATGAGAAGGGCCACAATTTCCTCAAAAGCTTGTAAGTCCAAGGAGTTCCAACAATCTTGAGCTTTCTCAACAAGAACTTGGCAAAGAAACCTTTGACACCACTCCTTGTTTCCCAATTAGTTGTGACATCAGATTGTTGCAAGTGTAGGGCTTGAGCAATCTCTTCAAGTTTTGGATATCTTTCCATACTGTTGAAGGGTAGTTGATTGAGAATGGGAATCTTCAAGAGTTGGGAGAATTCTTCCAAAGTTAGCACAAGTTGATAATCGGGAAAAGTGAAGCAATGGTGTAGAGGATCAAATAATTGGAAAAGAACCTACATCATATCTTCATCAGTGTTGGAGGTAACAAAGTTTAGGAGGAGACCATGTCTTTCGGTGAATGGAGAATTCTCAGGAACCCTTGATGCTAACTCTTTGAGTTGAGGAGGAATTCTTACGAGATTGATTTGGATAGTGTTCCTGCGGATAGAAACCATATCCTATAAAACAGTACAAAGATAAATCCCAATAATCCTTGAAATGGTTAGTAAGAATGAGTATGATGTTATGATGTTTATGATGTTATGTACAAGTAAAATATATACAAACAAGGCAAACAAATCCTTAGGTTTAGTCTTGCATGGAGTCTCATAGGTAAGTACCCTCTTGAAGTTTAGTTAGCTCAAACCTGTCCTAGAAATAGTAATCGGGTTCTAAAGGATCCCAATATCACTGGTTTGTCTTCTCGGACATTGTTTCAATGCAAGCCTCTTTCACGGCGACCGAAATATCCCAAAAAGCCAAAACTTAATGAGTGTAGTATCGAGTATCTACCAACTTCAGACTGCACCAAAGCCGGTCATCTCACTACGTCCTAATGGCCAAGTTGGTCAAGTAAAGGTTCTAAAGTCAGTTAGTGCTTCATGACATCACTCAGCGGCCCCGTATTCTCCTTGACTACTCACGGACTACCGGTACCCACAAATATGTCACACTAACGTAGATATTTCTTAGACCATGTCGGTATACCCCGCACAGTTTCCACAATGTAATGCTACTTACCTATAAGGTATCCCAAATTCGGGCAGATGATTTAAGCCTAAACAAAGAAAGAAAGTGTAAAGCAAACAAATCAAACAATGAAAGCAAATAAAGGTGATCTAGCCCTAAGGTAACCCCACTTTTAAGTTTTCCCCAGCAGAGTCTATAGTTTTGTGATACAGTGGGAGAACTGACTTGGGTGTTTTGCGTTTTATCGCAAATGTTGCGGTTAACAAGAGTCGCCACCGACTTTTCTTTTATCCAAAAGGAAAGGCTGAAAAGAACCTGAAATAATTTTGAGATTATTTCTTGTGTTCGGGGGGTAGGTTATGAAAAGGGAAGGTGTTAGCACCCTTTTCATCCATAGTTATCAATGGGCTCTTAGTTGCTTGCTAGATCACTTGCTTTTGTTTGAAAATGTGCTTTGTGTGGTTTTTGAAAGTATTTTGAAAAGGCGCCATCGTTTAGGAAAACTTTGTAATAGTTCTCGTTCGTAAGAACTTATACAAAGTGTTGAGCTTTTGAAAAATTTTCAAGTTTGGAAAATGTTTTGAAAGTGTTTTGGAAAGTGTTGGTGTTTGTTTTGAAAATAAGCAAGGAGTGTTTGATTTGGAATTGAGCAAGCAACTAGGAACAATCTACCTACTCAAAAGTCTTAGTTCATTTCTTCCTTTCCTTTGATATTGCTATCTTACCATTGATTTGGTAATAAGCCCTGTCTTTGGATGTAAAGGGACGGGCATGGGTCATCGTATTGTCATGATAGCAATGTTGTGAAATATCTTAAGAACTCTCTTTGAGGGACTAAGATCATTTTGAAAGGCAACTTTGATAGCATCATCGAGGGACTATGATCTTGTATTTTTTATTGCTTTTTGCTAAGATACCCCACATACATAACATGGCCATTTTTGAAAGGTAACAAAGTGGATTTACCCTAAGGGTGTAAGTGTGAAAGTGTGTTGATTTTCATGCTTTGTTTATCTTGGATTAGGGTTTGCTAACTTGTTAATTTTAATCTTTCAATACAAACTCTAATTTACTAGCATTTATATAAAGCGATAAATTGCGGAAAATAAAAATACTAAGCTATTACATCATTAGGGAAGGGGTATACAAATTTACAAATGGGAGATTTGCAAGAAAATTAAATCTAATTAACTATTACAACCATATTGAATATTGTACAAAATTAAAGATAAAATGCAAGAATGCAAAATGGAAAAAGAAATGATTTTTATTTGGATTTTTATGAAAAGTTTTAATCTTGACCTAATTAAGAAAATGATTAATTAAAAAAATCAAACTAAACTAAAAAGCCTAAATTAATTTACAAAGAATAATAAGTTAAAAATGATTTTTAGGGTTTTTTATGAAAATGTTTTAAAAAAAATAAATTTGAAAATTAAGTAATCTAAAATAAACCTAAGTTCTAAATTGATCTTAATTAAGAGAAGAGAATAATATAATAATTAATCCTAAGTCTAAATATTAATTATAAAAAAGGTTAAACTTATTAAGAAAATATTTTTTGGTCTTTTTGTTTTTTTACAAATAAAAATAAATAAATGTAAAAATAATAATAATAATATTTTTTGGATTTTTATTAGTAAAGATAAAAATAATATTAATAATAATAATAATAATAATAATAATAATTATAATAATAATAATAATAATAATAATAAAAATAATAAAGGAAATAAAAATATAAAAGAAAGACAATGGGCCAGGATGTATGAAACTGAAACAGGGAGTATGAAATAAGTAAAATACCAGGCCCAACAATAGGGAGCCCAGCACCTGCTTTCAAACAAAAAAAGGGGAAGAAAAATGTGAAAAATAGGAAAAAGGGTACCACTGGGGCTCGAACCCAGGTCCCTCAGGTTACAGGCGCGCGCTTTAACCATCGGGGTGGTGATACATCCATTAACTTAAACAAAACAACAAATATATGATACAAATCTTGCCCTGATTGTACTTCACCTTCAACCTCCAGCCAAAGGATCTGTAACTTATTCATTTCTCATCCATTCACAAAACATCCAACATCAAACTTGTTAGAAATTTCCTCACGATTCTGAATATGTAAGTAACTTAATCTAATTCTCAAAGATGAGCATAAATTTCTAATAGCACCAAATTATGACCTAAATATTTTCAGAGGTTCAAACTCAAAATTCTCCCTACTCAAGCAACATAAATGAAATCTATGGACATGTATAGTTTTATGGAAATGATGTCTACATTTTATCTTCACAAATGCAAGCCTAACAATGCCTAAATAATGAGATAAAAGTTCAATAAAAATACCTCAAAACTGGAAATCGTGAAATGAGTTTGAGCTTGTTTCAAGTGATGGTGATGATCAGGTTAGCTTCCTTGAGTCTCTAGGAAGCTAATACAATTATTAACTTAAGTTGAGAGTGGCTGAAATGGCCTGGAGAAGTCCAAATGCAAAGCTCTGTTTTTGAAAATAGAGGTTGGTGAAGATGGTGTTACAGTCTGCAAACAAGGGTTGGGATAGCTTCTATATGTGTATTAGAAACTTTGTGGATGGTTTGGCCAAGAAACGCACGAGGGGAATTGGAGATTGGATTCAAAAATCTGAAATGACAAGTTTTTGTGCTTGTATGGCAATTTCTATTTTTGGGGAGTTTTAGGGATTTTGAGAGCTTGTAAAATCGTGTGTTAAGTTGCATAAGAGTGTCTTGATATAAAGGAAAAGGTTTGGAGACTTGAGATGGTCAGAATCACAAAAGCACAAGTTATGGGATTTTTGCTTGTTTTTGAAGCAAGCTTGAAACATCTTGTTACAATGTGAAGTAAAAAGCTTGTAGGGTGGTTGTAACCTTTAAACATGCCTGCTCTGATTGTGTAGGGGATGCTTGTGCAAAAAGAACAAGTTCAATGCTCAAGACAAGTTGACTTTGTGATTAAAGCAACTTTACTAGAATGGAATGGTTACTTTCTTCCCAAAATGGCAATTTGGTTTGGATCATGCTTGAATCAATTGGACAATTGATCAATCAGTTGTATAAATATTAAATTATGGAGTGAGTTACAAGTTTGAGTCCTGCAAAGCAAAGATTATTCATCATGGCTATGAATTGGTCAAGTGTTCATCACAAATTCTGCCTTGTAAATCAAGAATGAAACCCTAACTCCATCCCTTCGATTATCTTAGATCAAGCATGATCTCAATGAGTTCTTTGACTTTCTAGAAAGCTTGTAACATCCTCTACAACCTCTATGTTGGAAATTTTTGAAAATTCCTATTGGAACTATGTGAAAATTTTCCATGAAGTTAGGTCAAAATCCTGCTTAAACTAGGGTAAAATTTCACTAAGTTTCCAAGTTTCATGAACATGTATTCACAAAATCATAACTTGAAATCCATTCATTTCTATGAGAAGTTGTGTTCTTCAATGTTTTAGATCTCATTTATATCTACAACTTTCATGTTAAAAGTTTCCTTTGTATCATCTTGCATCATGGTGAAAAATTGGCTCAAAGTTGTGAAGAAAATATGAAGTTTCCAACACTTAGAAAAATTTCTAAGTTTAGAAATTTTGAATTTTCAAAATGAAATCTTGAATTTTTGATTTATTGATGAACAAGTTTCATATTTTGACATGTTTTGATGAATTGTGATATTTGACACTTGATTTTGACCAAAAAGTCAAAGTTTGACTTTTCAGTGTACAGTTGACTTTTGATCAGTTGACTGAAAATCAACTATCAATCAATTCATCTTGAAGGAAGTTTTGAGTCATGCATTAGGTCAAAATTATGCAATTGAATCCTTGAGATCATGTCTCCAACCAATCAACCATTTGCTAGGTCAAAAATTAGAAATTGCACTTCCTCTGTCAAAACCCTAATTTTGACCTTTTTGCCCTTTTGATGATCTGATCAAATTTCTTGAGGAACTATTATCCAAACTTGATCAAATGACATATGTGAATTCATATTGTTGATATGGACCAAAAATTATGAAGTTTGACTGTAAATTAACCACAATTGACTTTTTTTCCAATACATTTGATTTTTAGGTCAACTGATCAATTGACTGAGAAAAAATGTGATCCAAGACTTGAAACTTGACATAAGAAATTTTGACGGTCCAAAATGATCCATGAAAGTCATATGAGGAATTGAAAGTCCAATTGTACTTGTTTAATCTCAAAGCCTAATTTTTAGTCATCAGTGCTTGATTAGGTGTCTTGAGTTGATCAACCCTAGTGCAGTCTTGAATCAAAGGAGATCTTGTGAGAGATTACTTGATAAATGAGAGGGAACATTTTGGGGTACAAAAATGAGGTTTACAGGTAAGTACCCTCTTGAATCTTAGTAGGTCCAACCTGTCCTAAAAGAAAGTAAACGGGTTCTAAGGAATCTCAATGTCATTAATCTTTCTTCATCGGGCATTATTTCAACACAAGCAATATTTTTTCGCGACCGTAATATCCCGAAAGTTTGATCTAAATAAGTGTAGTATGGAGTATCAACCAACTTCAGTCTGCACCGAATACGGCTACCTCACTACTTTCTAATGGCCAAGTTGTTCAACTAAGGTTCTACAGTCAGTTAGTGTTTTATGACACCACTCAGCGGCCCCGTATTCTCCTTGTTTTAACTCAAGGGACATCGGTACCCAAAAATGTGTCGCACTAACATCACCACCGCTTCAACCATATCGGTCTATGCCGTACAGTTTCAATGATCTATTGCTACTTACCTAATATTCCCCAGATCCGGGTATAGGATCTATATAAGAAATAAACCTGTTGTACCCCAAAATTTCCCCTCTCATTTTCTTTCAAGATCTTCTCTTACATGGGTGGTTGCAAACATTTTCTTGAGGAAAGTAAAATTTGAAGATGAACGAAATGTCCTTTGATTGGAACATCAGGGCTTCCTTTGATTGGAACATCAGAGCTTCCTTCGATTGGAACATCAGGGTGTCCTTCGATTGGAACATCAGAGTGTCCTTCGATTGGAACATCAGAGTTTCCTTCGATTGGAACATCATAATGAAGCGTCCTTCGGTTGGCATATCAGAGCAAAGTATCCTTCGAATGGCATATCAGTGCAGAGGTGTCATAATCTAAAATGTTCTGATCAGAACTCATAACCATCAAAGAGAACAAGGGCTGATCGAAGAAGTTCTGATAAGGGAAGTTCTAGGAATTTTGAATCAGGACTTAAAGCCATCAAAGATAGCAGAACAACACTTCGGCCAGTCAATAAGATAATGCTTCGATTGGTCAAGTTTAAAGCCATCAAATTGATTAAAGCTTGAGACTTAATCGAAGGAACCATGATGGAAGCCTTGAGCCAAATTCGAACAAAACACCTATCATAACCTGTCCAGGTTCACTCAAAACTCAAAATGGAACGTTTTCCTTGAAAATATGGCAAGAATTCAATTTTGATCATGGCTACAATTCCTGAATTAAGGGCCAGATTATTTCCTTGTTTGTTCTTAACTCCACAAGAGCTGATTCGAATAGGGTGATTTTCTTCAAATCAAGTGATCGAAGCAGAGGGTGGCTCAATCGAAGGAGCCATGATAATGAAGCTGGTGCAATTCGAATTAGAATTCAGAGCCTTCGAAGGAAACAATTCTCTGATAAGTAAAGCTATGAGCAATTTG
This sequence comes from Vicia faba, assembly GCA_948472305.1. Lineage (NCBI taxonomy): Eukaryota > Viridiplantae > Streptophyta > Magnoliopsida > Fabales > Fabaceae > Vicia > Vicia faba. The sequence continues at coordinate 468,137,926 of OX451736.1, forward strand.
AATCAGGACTTAGAACCTTCGAAGAGAGAAAATTCGAAGGGAAATGGATCTGCAGGGGCATGTCAGCTTTCAATTTCCATCATATTGGAAACCCAAACAACTCATAATAGGCTTGCAGTAACGCATGAAAATAGATTGGCACCTGATTGAATCAAATATAACAAGTTTTTATGAAGAAATCAAATCAAACCTCTTCATCATAATGGACCAAGGTTTGATGCATAAATGTTGACCTAAAATCCCTTGCCTATATAAACCTCTTAATCTCAAAGAAAAAAAAACACATATACTGCCTCACAAAAAACGCACCCTGCCCCACGAAGTTCCAGAAAGTAGCATCAAATTCCAAAATTTTCAAAACTCCATACCTTTGCAAGCACCTTCCATCCAGACTAACACTTTGATCGTGTTTTTGGATTTCACACAGACACACACTCACTCGTGCCCCAGCCATCTCACACCCAGGACTGCAGATCGAGGCGCCTCCAGTGGTAAAAATGTTCAACTTCATTTAATCTTAAATTAAACTCATGATTGCATGTTCATGGTTTTGTTGTTATTTGTGAGCGATTTAACAAAATGTACGTAAGTTTCAGTGTCCAAATGTTCGAACGCCGTGGATAGGGTTTTCGAAACTGGTTACCTTCGAAATCCATGATACAGGCCGTTGAAAATCAAAACATCCACAGATTCGGGTTTAGGGATTGATTTCGAAATGGAATGTTTTCTATTTTGTTTGGTTTCGAACTAACTAATTTGCAGGACCCAAAGCAGTTTTCATGTATTTCGAATGAACAAGCAGCTTATATGGTGAAAGTGAATTTGTGTAATCGAAGGGACCAGGGTTCGAATCCCAAGCCTTATATTTTCAATTTCTAACAAATTTGCTTGTAGATCTAGCACCCCAAGGCCCTCTAACAACGCCTTCGATCAGCCCTCTGGATCGAAAGGAAACTCGGGCTCTTTTCAATCCAGGCTTGCTTTTTTTCAAAATTGTACCCTTTTATTCACTGCCTGTTCCTTCGACCGTGTTGTTTTACTTACGTTATCTCTTCTAGCTTTTTTTTAACATAACATCAAAATCAAAAAATCACAAAAAAAAATAGACTTAGGGTTTTTCATAATTAAAGTTAATTTTTGTAAATTAATTTAATTTGATTATTTTAATCTTTTTCTTTAAATTAAAATTAACTAGAAATTAGGTTAAAATTTTCAAATCTTTTCTCAATAAAATACCAAAAATATATTTCTAAATTAGTTAGATTGTTTAGGTTTTTCAACTTGTTCCCGTTTTAATATTCGCGCGTTTATTGTTCTCCATTGTATTATTCTTTTCAATTATTGTATCTGTACACAGTTTGTAATAGCTTTTAACTTAGGGTTTATTTACTGTTTTTTATCCCCAAAGTTTTGGTTATGTATCCCCCTCTCCGAAGCCCTGTAATAGTGTAGAATATTTCTGTTTGCTTTATCGTTTTTACTACTGTTAATTTCTTAGATTATTAAGATTTCATGAAAAAGACTGAAAATGAAAACCGTTAGATAATCCTAAATGTGCAAGATAAATAAATTGAATCAATACACTTGCACATGCTCACCCCTAGGGTATCTCCCACTTCGGTTGCCTTTGGAAACGGTTATAATTCTCGAAACGTGAGAATTTTTAGTGGCTGTCCTTTAGCCCAAGAGATCACAAGTCCCTCGATGACCCTTTTCGACGCCGCCTCGGTTAAAAGTAATCTTATAACTTTAGGACAATTACTAAAAGTTTTGCCTAGTTGCCTTAGTGACCGTAAACGTCCCTTCGATAGTCCCTCAACATCTAACGATAGGGCTATCTACTCACTAATAGTAGGATAGCGCTATCTAAAGGAAAGGAGGAAAAGAATACCTTTTTTGAGTAGGTAGATAACTGTTAGGTACTTGCTCAAAAACAACTTTTTTCACACTACACTTTTAAAACATTTTTCAAAAACGTTTTACCAACACTCTTGAGGACTGATACAAGAGTTAACATAAACAAACAAGCTTTTCAAAACACACAAACACGAAAGCAATTTTAAAAAATGAGCAAGTACCTAAGAGCCCGTGGAAAACCACAGATGGAAAGGGTGCTAACACCTTCCCTTTCCATTATCTACCCCCTTACTCAGAAACCCTTGAAAAAGGTATTTTTCTGTTCTTTTCACCCTTTCCTTTATTAGATAAAAGAAAAGTCGGTGGCGACTCTTGCTTACCGCATATTTGCGAATACAAAATGCAAAACCAGTATAACAGTCGATTTTGCCACCGTATCACAAAACCCAAGCATAACCCACAAATATAAAGCAAACAAGGCAAGCAAGTAAAGCAATAAAGGTGGTCTAGATCTTAAGGTAACCACACTTTTACAATCTCCCCAGCAGAGTCGCTAGTTCTGTGATACGGTGGAAGAACTGACTTGGGTGTTTTACATTTTATCGCAAATGTTGCGGATAATAAGAGTCGCCACCGACTTTTCTTTTATTCAATAAAGGAAAGGGTGAAAAGAACAGGGAAGACCTTTTGAGAATTTTTCTTGAGTTCGGGGGGCAGGTTATGAAAAGGGAAGTCGTTACCACCCTTTTCATCTGTAGTTATCTACGGGCTCTTAATTGCTAGCTCACTTTGAATTTCTTTGTGTTTGTGTAAGTTTGAAACTATTTTGAAAATGTTTTTGAAAATGGTAATTTTTCAATGATTCTCGTATCTTTGAGAATGTATACAAAAATGTTTGTTTTGGAAATATTTTAAAAATGACTTAGTACGGAAAACTTTATAATGATTCTCGTATTGTTGAGAATGTATACAAAGTGGTGATTTTGAAAATATTTGTTGAAAGGAGAGTGTTTGAAAAGATGTTTACTTTTTAAAATTGTTTTGAAAGTGTGAGGTCTGAAAATGGTTTTAGTTTGTGAGCAAGAAATTACGAGAAATCTACCTACTCAAAAAGTCTTTGTTCTTTTCCTCCTCCTTTAGATAGTGTTTGTCTATCATTAGTTAGTAGGATCCATATCATTGGATGTGAGGGAAAAGCGTGGGTCGTTGTACAATCATAGAAGGAAACTTGTAAGATGTTTTAGCAATTGTCGTAAGGGACTAAGATCATTTACCGAAGGTAACATTGAAGGGTCATTGAGGGACTATGATCTTTTAATCGAGGGTATTTGCTAAAACATCTCACGTTCGATGGACATGACTGTTTTAATCTGAGGCAACAAGTGTGGGTTACCCTAGAGGTGTAAGTGTGCAAGGTGTTTGATTTAAAATATTTAATCTTTGAATTAGGGTTTTTCTAGGTTTGATTTTAAGTCTTGTCATACAAAACTTAATTACTAACAATAGTAAGGAAAGTGAAAAACTATGGAATTTAAATCTCCTACGCTATTACAACCTTTGGGAATCGGGGGTACAATTTTGTGAATAGGGGGAAGAAAGCAATAAAGCCCTAATTACTATTACAAACCATTTAATATGAATTACAACAATAATTATGCACAAAATGTAAAGATGAAGGAGAAATTGATTTTAGGGTTTTTAATTGAAAAAAGTTTAATGTTAACTTAATTAAACTAATTAATTTTACTTACAAAAGAAGTTAATTAATTATTTAATCAAAACCTAAAATCTAGGTCAATTGAATTTAAGAAGAAAACAAAACCTAAGTCTAAGTAATTTGTTTAGAAAATAATTTGAATGTTAGTATTAATTTGGAAAATATTTTACAATGTAAAATAAAATAATAGAATTTAATTTAATAAAAATAAAATAAAATACTTCAATTGAATTTATTTAAGAAAAATATATGTTTTTGTGTTTTTTAGTTTTAATAACATAAATAGATAAATAAAAAATAATTAAAATATAAAATAAATGGGTTGGGTGTTTATAAGTAAAAAGGGTGGTAAAAAGTAGTAAACAGGGTTAGGCCCAAAAGTGAATTTGTTTGGAATCAGAAAATAAATAAATAAAAAATTTATATGGCCCTGCGTGCGTATGAACAAAAAGGGGGTGAGAGTTCAAAAAAACAATTCAGGCCCAGAATAGAGTCCATCGCCTGTTTTGGATTATGTGTGGCTGACTTTCTGAGGTATACCATGCCCTTGTTTTATGGTGAGTTGGATGAGATGCTTGATGATCTGATGGTGAAGGAATGAGAGCGTATGGCGCACGTGTTGAGCTTGTATATACTAAGTTTGCAAGGAAATAATAAGAAAAACCCAAAAGGGTACTATTGGAGTTCGAACCCAGGTCCTTACACACTAATGCCTTACGCGCGCTTCCTCTGCCACTAGGGCGGCTGTTTCATCCGTGTATAAAACAATAACTATTAAATATAAAATAAATTGTTTCTAATAATTTGAACTTCATTTTCAACCTTGCGCGTGCAATGATGGATAACTTCATGGCCAAAACTATAACTTCTTCATTTCTCAACCAATTTCAAAATTGTAAACATGGAAGTTGAACATGAATTTCTGTTTATACCAATAAAACCTAATTTATTCAGAAAGTTCCAACTCAAAATTTGCATCACACAGGAAACATAAATGAAAACTAATGGCATGGTTAGCTTCATGAATATGATGTCTATATTTTTTATTCACAAAGTAACCATTAATGATGCTTGTAGAGAGAGTTCAAAGTTAAGAAAACCTACCTCAAAACTAGAAATCGTGTATGGATTTTGAGAACTTCTAAAGATGTGGTGATTATCAAAATAGCTTCACTGGACTCCTAGGAAGCTATTACAATGCTTACTTTGGATTGAGAGTGGCATAATGTTCCTGTAAAAGTCAATGTGCAGAGTTGAGTTTTGAAAATGGTAGATGGTGGCGGAGGTGTTATAGAAGTGGTTCAAGTGTTTGGATCACTTTTATATTTCGTATGAATGATGTTTGAATGATTGAAATGGAAAACGCACGAGTGGTTTGTGTATTTGGAATTCAAAGTCAGAAATGGCAAGTTATGGAGTGTTTGGTGCAATTTCTGATTTCAGGGAGTTTTAGGGGGTTTCAAGTCTTGTCAATTCGTGTGTTAGGTTGCAAAATAGTGTCCCTATTTATATGGAAACATTTTGGATTCTCAAATTGATCAGAATTCAAAATCACATGTTAAGCTCAACATGTGATTTTTTTTAAAAATCAAGTTTAAATTCCTTGTACCTTTGATCATATATTGGTTAAAAACTTTAATCGCAATGCTTATGACCTTGTAGTTAGAGTGTGATCAAAGGGAACAAGTGAAAGGCTCAAGAATTGACTTTGTGCATAAAGTTTGCTTTTCAAGAATGGCAATGTTAACTTTCTCCCCAAACTGGAAAATTGATTTGGACAATGCTTATACCACTTGGATCATAGCTCAAAAGTTTGTGTAATCCATTAATTATGAGTAGATACATAAGTTAGAAGGCCTGCAAAGCAAGATTATGCAGCATAGCATTGAGATTGGATTATGTGTTCATCAAGAAAATGACTTGTAATTCAAGCATGGATGCCCAAATTCTTCTCTTCGAAAATTCTAGCTCAAGCATGATATCTTCAAGTTATTGGACATTTTGGAATACTTGAACCATTCTCTACAACCTTCATGTTGACCACTTTGGCTAAATCATCTTGGAACTAGGTGAAAATTGGTCAAGAAGTTGGGTAAAAAATCTGCCTAAACTTGCTAACATTTTCACTAAGTGTTTTATGAAAAATGTCCTGACCTTATGAGCTTATATCTTCAAATATAAGAATATTTTGGACATAAACCCTCTAATACAAAGTTGTAGAATTCATCAAGATTTACAACTTTCATGTTGAAAGTTTTCTTTAAATGATTTTGCATCTTGGTGAAAAAATGTCGTGAAGTAATGAAATTATCAAGGTTAAAACACTTAGAAATTTTTCCAAGTCTTGAAACTTTGACATTTTATGGACTTTCTTTACTTTCTTGATTCTTGTTGACCAAGTTTTATATTTTTGAATGTCTTAATGAATCTTGATCTTTGAAATTCAATGTTGACCAAAAAGTCAAAGTTTGACTTTTTGTGTATCACTTGACTTTTCATTAGTGATCAAAAATTCAACTATCAACCTTTGATCTTGAGAAATGATTTGAGCCATGAAATTAGGTAAACATGTTGTGTTTGATTCATTGATATTATGCTTCAAGTCATTAGGTCATGTACTAGGTCAAAAGTCAATGGTCAGTAATTCTCAGTAAAAATCCTAATTTTGACAATTTTTCCCCTTTGATGATTTGAATGTTTTTCTTGAGGAATTGTGATCAAACCTTGATTAATTGATGAATATGAATTAAAAAAGTTGATGTTTGCCTAAAATCATGAAGTTTGACTGTATATTGACAACAATTGACTTTTTACCCAATACAGCTGATTTTCAGTCATCTGAGCAATTAACTAAGCAAATTTGCGATGCAAGACTTGAAACTTGGTATGAGAAATATTAGATACCTATAATGAACCATGAAATTCATTTGAGGCATCAAAAGTCCAATTGTCCTTGAGAAAAACAAAACCCTAATTTGGAGGCTCAGTACTTAGGAGGTGGGCTTGTCTAATCAAACCTTTGAGAAACCTTGAGCATTTAAGATCTTTGGTGAGAAATATCTTGAGAAAAGAGAGGGAAAATTTTGGGGTAAAACATCATGGTTATAGGTGACTACGAAATACCAGGGCCTGACGAAGGACCTGAACCAAGGGCATGTTGGACACTCATGTTTGGCAGAGCTTCAAATGCAATAGGGGCACGACATTGGGGAAGTTTTTACTTCTCCAAAGAATTATCACAAACCTTATACTGTAAGGTTATGTTTTGAATGCACAAACAACATCGTCAAATACGAAACTTGTATCCTGGGTCTAGAAGCAGCCATTGATCTAAGAATCAAACATCTCAATGTATTTAGAGACTCTACGCTAGTCATATACAAAGTCAACGATGAATGGGACACTAAAAACCCAAAATTGATTCCATATCAGGATCATGTTCTAATGTTAGTTACAGAATTCACTGTGATCAGTTGCAGTCATATCCCACGAGAAGAAAATCATATGGTAGACGCTTTGGCAACTCTATCAGCCATGTTCAAGGTAACTTGGCCAAACCATGAACCGCGCATTACAATCAGACATTTCAAAGAGCCTTCACACCGCCTTGCTATTGAAGAGGGTCCAGATAACAATCCTTAGTTCTATGACATCAAAAGGTACCTTTAAAAACAAGAATATCCAGAAAACGCCTCTACCACTGACAAACAAACTCTGTGGAATCTAGCCTCAAAATTCTTTCTAAGTGGTGATGTGTTATACAAAAGAAACTATGATATGGTGTTACTCAGGTGTGTGGAGAAGTAGGAGGTAGATATGCTTTTATGAGAGAAGTCCATGAAGGTACTTTTGGAACTCATACAAATGGGCATGCCATGGCAAGAAAAATACAGCGAGCAGGGTATTATTGGTTAATGATGGAAGTCGATTGCTACCATTATACAAAGATATGTCACAAATGCCAAATCTATGCTAACAAAATGAATGTGCCACCAACTCCTCTAAATGTCATGAGCTCTACTTGGCCATTTTCGATGTGGGGAATTGATATGATAGGCATGATCGAACTGAAAGCATCTAACAGACACCGAATCATACTGGTTCCCATTGATTACTTCACAAAATGGGTGGAAGCGGCATCCTACGAAATGTGACAAGTCAAGTGGTTACTCGATTTATCAAACAAAATCTCATATGCAGATATGGGGTTCCAAGCAGAATCATTACAAATAATTGGTCCAATCTGAACAACAAAATGATGAAAGAGCTATGCGATAATTTCAAGATCGAGCGTCATAACTCCTCACCATATTGACCCAAGATGAACGGGGCCGACGAAGCTGCCAATAAAAACATCAATAAAATCATTCAGAAAATGGTGAAGACATATAAAGATTGGCATGAAATGCTTCCCTTTTCTCTACGTGGCTATCGTACTTCGGTGCATACATTAACAGGTGCAACTCCTTTCTCTCTGGTATATGGCATGGAGGCAATACTCCCAGTTGAAATATAAATTCCATCACTTCGAGTTCTAATGGAGACAAAGCTTGAAGAAGCAGAGTGGGTTCAAACGTGACTTGATCAGCTTAACCTCATTGAGGAGAAACGCTTAAAATATTGATGACACGGTCAATTATATCAGAAGAGGATGAAGAAAGCCTTCGACAAGAAAGTTCACCCTCGAGTGTTTAAAGAAGGGGATTTAGTACTCAAAAATTTTCTGCTACCTCGCCTCGATTCACGTGGTAAATGGACACCCAACTACAAAGGTCCATATATGGCAAAAACAACATTCTTCGGTGGTGGTCTCATCCTCACAACAATGAATGGGGAAGAACTACCACATCCGACAAATTCAGACACAGTAAAAAAATACTATGTATGAGAAAGCGCTAAGTTTGAACCCTAAACGAGAGACTTAGGAAAAAAGGAGTGTCTCGGTAGATTGAAAACCCTAAAGGGCTATCCAGGCAAAAATTAGGGACATGCGAAAAAAATATTATCCCAGTGGATTGAAAACCCGAAAGGGAGATCTAGGAAAAAATTAGGGATCTCATTCAAAGAAATAAAGAACAAAACGACTGCGATCTACAAACCACGACTACGACCATGAAGGAGAGAGAATGGTCCAAATCATTTGACACGAAAGAAAAGGAAATTGGAGCTATAAAAAGGAAATTGGGGAAACAACAGTAGCAATTATCATTTTGATTTCCATTTACAATTTTTTTCTGTAATTACCTCTTTTAAGGAATTGCATCTTGTACTCTCGCCTATTCAGAGGCATATCAATAAAACATTTACTTTTTCCATCTTTCAAATTGTGTTTTTTCCTTTTCAGACTTGTTTGCAAAATACTACGATTATTTCTTGTGAATACTGTGTTGTAATAATTTTGGGGATTTGACGAATAAGAGCATTTGATAAAAGTATAAAAAAGCATTTTGGTTAGAAAACCCACGTCTATGTCCACGCCTATGCATGCGCCTGCAATACAATTATCTATGACACGTTGACATTATTCACCATGCTTTACACAAATTGAAATCGACTTGGAGTTACAACAATTAGTAAACAAACAACATTGGAAAGTTGGTGACTATGAGAACCCGATGGTTTAAAAAAAGGAAAATTATCAAAAACATTTAAAACATTTGGGGAATACACATACACATATATTTGTGGCATATACACACATAAGCATTTTAGTACACGAGCATTTAAAACATTTGGGGCATATATCACACATGGGTAGCACATCAATTTAGGCATTACGCATATATGTCATGCATAACATTTTGCAAAAAAAAAACTACTTTGGTTAGTTTGAGAATTTTCTTGGGGTCCATCTTTAGCAAGCTTATCTGTGCAAACTAAATAGTCCAAACTTTAAGCAATTTGGGGTTTTATCTTTCATGATTGATAGTCTTGGTTGAGGGAGACACAACCAACATCATTGATGAATGTGGGGTTTTTTTCTTCATGTTGATAGTCATGGTTGAGGACGACACAACTGACGTCATCGATGAATTCGGGATTTGATTTCTTCATGTTGATAGTCATGGTTGAGGATGGCCCAACTGACATCACCAATGAATTTGGGGTTTATTTTCTTCATGTTGATAGTCATGGTTGAGGATGACACAATCGACATCATCAATGAATTTGGGGTTTATTTTATTCATGTTGATAGTCATAATTGAGGACGACACAACCGACATCATTAATGAATTTGGGGTTTATTTTCTTCATGTTGATAGTCATGGTTGAGGACGACACAGCTGACATCGTGAATGAATTTGGGCTTTATTTTCTTCATGTTGATAATCATGGTTGAGGACGACACAACCAACATCGTTGATGAATTCGGGGTTTATTTTCTTCATGTTGATAGTCTTGGTTGAGGGTAACACAATCGACATCATCATTGAATTTGGGGTTTGTCGCTTCAAACCTAGCATTATCCATTTGGTTATCGAGTCCTGGTTAAGGGATGACATAACTGACATCGTATTTCCAAATTACAAATATCTGGTTTCAAGCTCATGTTTTTCTATCCTTAAAAGCTGTGGTAGGTATGCGAAAATCTTTAGCTTATTGCGTAGTCTCAAAGTGGCAATAAGTTATCTTTCTCGGTGACATATTTCATTGTATTAGTCTACACGTGACAATTTATTATTAAGCTCTATGTTATTTATCCCCTGGTGTGATACGGTGGGAGAACTGACTTGAAGGTTTTGCGTTTGATCGCAAATGTTGCAGTTAGCAAGAGTCGCCACCGACATTTCTTTTATCCAAAAGGAAAGGTGAAAAATCACATGAAAGACCTTTGAGATTATTTCTTGAGTTCGGGGGGTAGATTATGAAAAGGGAAGGTATTAGCACCATTTGTAATTTCAAGCTTCTCAAGTCATGTGTAAAGCATTGGTTTTGATGAAGACAACATGGATATCAACATTCAAAGGATGTGCAAAAAGTTTATCAATATCATATAAAACCTTGTTACAAGTCTTGAAGATTAGAAGAAGAATTATTAAAGAAACAACAAATGTAAAAAGGTACAAATAATTCTTAAACTTGAATATAGATGTTCACAAATATGCATTCATAATCATATACATATCCCACATTTTTAACAATAAGAAAAACTATGTTTGAGATCTTTTTCAAAAGGATTTTTTGAAAATAAACTTTCAGGAACCGGTTCCTACCTAACAGGGAACAGGGTTACAAACTTGTTCAAAAATCACTTCCCTGGAATTTGTACCAGGAACCGGGTTGTACCTATAGGGGAACCGGTTCCTGCGTGTTATTTTTGAATTCTGGGTTATAACGTTCACTAAGAACCGGGTTCTGCCTGGGTCGGAACCGGTTCCCAGCGAACCAGTACAGATTTTCTTTTGTTTTTTGAACATAATTCAAATGGTATTCTTTCATGATTGCATTGCATCTTTTCATATCAAATGGCATGAATGAAGAGGTATTTGTGACATTATAAATTGTGCAGATTTTCAAATTCAAATAACCTTCTTCAATTAACAATTTTTCATCATTCAAATTTGCATATTCTTACAAACTTTCAAGTGTTCTTAAAAATCATAAATTTTGTGAAACTTGCCATATACATTTTCATTAAGAAATAATTACAAGTTTCATACATTCATTGTAAACATTTATAATCATTGCTTGAGAATTGTTTCTTTCTTGAAGAAGAAGATCAATCAAAGATTGATAGTGCTCTCCATCTCTTTCAAATAAATCATTGTATTACAAAAAGAAAGTATTCCCTTACTATCCAGGATTGTTGGAAGTAAGTGTTGTGATTTGAAGAGGATTGTTCTTCATTCACATTAGTGTTTGTTTGACCTTAAAGGTGTTCCCTTACTATCCAAGATTTTTGGAAGTAAGTGTTGTGATTTGAAGAGGATTGTTCTTCATTCACATTAGTGTTTGTTTGACCTTAAAGGTGTTAAGAACCTTTGGTCACCCTATAGGTTAGATAGTAAGCATAGGCTGTACAATCATTCTAAACTATAGTGAAATCTCTTTCGTGTTGGAAAGGGGACTGGAGTACTCTCGGATTGTGAGGGGAACCAGGATATATCACCGTGTTCTTTACTTTTCCGCTTTTATCGTTTTCATCACCATAATCAAGAAAAGATAAGATATAGTCAAAAACCTTCAAACACTTAACCACAAATTACTACAAGTATTCTCATAAAACCGAATAAATTTTTATATACCTAATTCACCCCCCCTCTTAGGCACTCTTAGACTTACAATTGGCATCAGAGCAAGTTATAGGTAACTTGTTCCTAAAGATCCAGAATGGCTTCCGCAAATCAAAATCCGGTTTTCAAAGATGGTGGTAGTAACAACAAGCCTCCATTGTTTTATGGTGAATACTTTGACTTTTGGAAAATTCGCATGAAGGCTCATCTTGAAGCGCAACGAGAAGAAATATGGAATGTTGTTGAGAATGGTCCATTTACTCCGGTGTGTGTTGTCAATGGTGTTGGGTCATCAAAGCCTAAAGCATCATGGGATGACGATGACAAGAAAAAAGTTCTCTTTGACAAAAAGGCAATCAATATTCTCCAAAGTGCTCTTAGTATGGATGAATTTTTCCGAGTATCGGCATGTAAAACAGCAAAGGATATTTGGGATACTCTTGTAGAAACTCATGAAGGAACCGCCGAAGTCAAAAGGTCTAGATTGAACACTTTGAGTCAAGAATATGAATTATTCAGAATGCTGCCCGGAGAATCCATCCTTGACTTGCAAAAGAGATTCGTTCACTTGACAAACCATTTGAAGGCACTCGGTAAGACTTTAACTAACGATGAATTAAATCTTAAAGTGCTTAGGTCTTTAACTAGGGAATGGAAACCAAAAGTGACGGCAATATCCGAAAAGAAAAGCCTAGCAACTATGACTTCCGCAACACTTTTCGGAAAGCTTCAAGAATATGAGACAGAACTTGGAAGGCTTGAAAAACATGAGAATCATGAGAAGAAATCCAAAGGCATTGCTTTGAAAGTTGATTCAAAAGAAAGTCAAGATAAAGATGCATCGGAGGAAGATGAAAACTTCTTGCTTCTTGTAAAAAGGTTAGGAAAATATTTTGGTCATAAAAATAATCTTCATAATGCTAACTTTGTCAAAAGAAAGAAATTTTATAAGCATAAAGATAAAGAAGCCTCCACATCAACACAAGATGTCACATGCTATGAATGTGGAAAGCAAGGTCACATAAAGCCGGATTGTCCAAAACTCTCCAAGAAAAATGGATTCAAAGGCAAAAAGGAGTTCAAGAACAAAAGGGCTTATGTTGCATGGGAAGATAATGAGATAACTTCTTCATCCGATTCGGATAGTGACGAAAGTGCAAATCTAGCATTGATGGCTTCACATCACTCCGACGATGAAGAAGATGTATGCTTGAAATCCACATCAAATGTTTGGTATCTTGATAGTGGATGTTCAAAGCATATGACAGGAGATGTACACCAATTTTCATATCTAGTACATAAAGCCAAAGGGTGTGTCACCTATGGAGACAACACCAAAGGAAAGATACTTGGCGTTGGAATAGTTGGCACACCTCCATCCATTCAAATTGAGGTTGTTCTCTATGTTGAAGGATTAAAGCACAACCTTCTTAGCATAAGTCAACTTTGCGATAGAGGGTTCAAGATCAAATTCAACAAAGAAGAATGCCTTATTATGGATGAGGCAACCAATGAGGTAAAACTCAAAGGTAAAAGAATTAATAATATATTTATGATTTCCATTGATGATCCATCTTTGAAGGTAAAATGTCTCATGGCAAACAATGATGATTCATGGCTTTGGCACAAAAGGATTGCTCATATTCATATGGAACACTTGAATAAACTAATCAAGCGTAATCTTGTCATTGGTTTGCCTAAGAGAAAATTTGTCAAAGATAGACTTTGTGATGCTTGTCAAAAATTGAAACAAACAAAATCATCTTTCAAATCTAAGAATGTGGTGTCTACTACAAGGCCACTACAATTTTTACACATGGATCTCTTGGGTCCATCAAGAACAAAAAGCTTCGGAGGTAATGTATTCGCTTTGGTTATTGTTGATGATTTTTCTAGATATTCTTGGACTTTGTTTCTTGTGCAGAAAAGTGATTCCTTTAAAGCTTTTAAGAAGTATGCTAAGCAAATCCAAAATGAAAAATCACTAAAGATTGTATCCATAAGAAGTGATCATGGTGGAGAATTCCAAAATGCACAATTTGAAGAATTTTGTGAAGAACATGGTATCTCTCATAATTTTTCAGCACCTAGAACTCCACAACAAAATGGAGTAGTTGAAAGAAAGAATAGGTTTCTAGTGGAACTTGCAAGAACAATGCTTAGTGATGCAAATCTTCCTAAATATTTTTGGGAGGATGCGGTTAGTACGTCATGTTATGTTGGAAATCGAGTTATCATTAGACCTATAATAAAGAAGACTCCATATGAACTCTTCAAAGGAAGAAAGCCAAATATTGCTCACTTCCACATTTTTGGATGCAAGTGTTTTGTTCTTAACAATGACAAAGACAATCTCGGTAAGTTTGACGAGAAATCCGACGAAGATTTACCCCCGGAAGAACTTTCAAATGATCAAGTTGTGAAATCACCTGAAAATCAAGAAGACATTGTACAACAAGATTCAAACATCAATGATCTACCAAAAGAATGGAGAACTCATAGAGACCATCCTATTGACAAAATTATTGGTGACATTAGCCAAGGAGTATCAACAAGATTAAATCTAAAAGATGCTTGCTTAAACATGGCGTTTGTTTCTCAAATTGAACCTACCAAAGTTGATGAAGCCTTAGGAGATGATCAATGGATTATTGCTATGCAAGAAGAATTAAATCAATTCGAGAGAAATCAAGTTTGGGAACTTGTTCCTAGACCAAGTGGTAAACACATCATAGGTACCCGATGGGTGTTTAAGAACAAACTTGATGAGAATGGTCTAATTGTTCGAAACAAAGCAAGGTTGGTTGCCCAAGGCTATAATCAAGAGGAAGGAATCAACTTTGAAGAAACATTTGCTCCGGTTGCAAGGTTAGAAGCTATACGTCTTTTACTTGCTTATGCTTGTTCATTAAATTTTCAGCTTTTTCAAATGGACGTCAAAAGCGCATTCTTGAATGGATACATCAATGAAGAAGTCTATGTCAAACAACCTCCGGGATTTGAAGACTTCAAACATCCTACACATGTCTTTAAGTTCAGAAAGGCTCTTTATGGCTTAAAGCAAGCACCAAGAGCATGGTATGATAGACTTAGCAATTTTTTGTGTGAAAAAGGTTTCGAAAAGGGTAAGGTTGATAAAACTTTGTTCATTAAGAAAATCAAAAGTAACACTTTATTGGTTCAAGTCTATGTTGATGATATCATTTTTGGATCGACTAACAAAGAAATGTGTGAGGAATTCTCATTGATGATGCAAGGAGAATTCGAGATGTCTATGATGGGAAAGATGAACTACTTTCTTGGACTACAAATCAAGCAACTAAAAGATGGAATCTTCATCAACCAATCTAATTATTGCAAAGAATTATTGAAAAAGTTTGATATGGACAATTGTAAAGCAATGAATACTCCAATGGGCTCCGGTACATATGTTGATCAAGATGAATCTGGTACTCCAATTGATATTACAAAATACCGAGGTATGATTGGTTCCTTATTGTATTTGACGGCAAGCCGTCCTGACATAATGTTTAGTGTTTGTCTTTGTGCTCGCTTTCAAGCAAATCCAAAGGAATCACACCTCATGGCAGTTAAAAGGATCATGAAGGTAGTATTTTCACTTTAATTGGTTATTCTGACGTTGATTATGCAGGTTGTAAAACTGATCGTAAAAGCACAAGTGGTACTTGTCACATTATTGGAAATGCATTAGTATCATGGGCTTGTAAAAAGCAAGCATGTGTTGCCCTTAGCACGGCCGAAGCAGAATACATAGCAGCGGGTAGTTGTTGTGCACAAATTCTTTAGCTCAAGCAACAACTCTGTGATTACGGACTTGATCTTGGATGCATTCCTCTTCGATGCGACAATACAAGTGCTATTAATATTACAAAGAATTCGGTCATGCATTCAAGAACCAAACATATAGATATTCGACATCATTTTCTCCATAATCATGTACTTCAAGGAGATGTCGAAGTCACTTTTGTGGATACTCATAACCAACTCGCAGATATCTTCACAAAACCGCTTGCTCGAGAACCATTCTTCAAAATCCGAAGAGAACTTGGTATTTTGGATGAAGGTGATCTCTAAATTATTCTCATAAGGTGCACGTCTTAATTTTTCTTCAAAAAAATTTATGTTTCAGTACACTCTGCTTCTACTCCTTCTTTTATATGTTTTTATTTGATAAAATATATGTGTATATATTGTTTGTGTTTTTTTAAATGAATTTGTTTCACTCTTTTTCCCCATCCTTTTTTATGTTAACAAAGGGGGAGAAGAATATGCATATATGTTGTTTTGTTTCAAAGAAATTGCAGGCCAAAATAACTATCATAAAACTCACTCCAAAATTCAAAGAATCATGGACTTAGGGGGAGCATACAATTTAGGGGGAGCCTTGCATTTGCTTAACATTTTTGCTACACAAAACAACATAAACATTTCAAGAATTGTTTTCAAGACTTGGTTGTAATCATCAAAAAGGGGGAGAATGTAATTGCAAGCTTCTCAAGTCATGTGTAAAGCATTGGTTTTGATGAAGACAACATGGATATCAACATTCAAAGGATGTGCAAAAAGTTTATCAATATCATATAAAACCTTGTTCAAAGTCTTGAAGATTAGAAGAAGAATTATTAAAGAAACAACAAATGTCAAAAGGTATAAATAATTCTTAAACTTGAATATAGATGTTCACAAATATGCATTCATAATCTTATACATATCCCACATTTTTAACAATAAGAAAAACTATGTTTGAGATCTTTTTCAAAAGGATTTTTTGAAAATAAACTTTCAGGAACCGGTTCCTACCTAACAGGGAACTGGGTTCCAAACTTGTTCAAAAATCACTTCCCTGGAATTTGTACCAGGAACCGGGTTGTACCTATAGGGGAACCGGTTCCTGCGTGTTATTTTTGAATTCTGGGTTATAACATTCACTAAGAACCGGGTTCTGCCTGGGTCGGAACCGGTTCCCAGCGAACCAGTACAGATTTTCTTTTGTTTTTTGAACATAATTCAAATGGTATTCTTTCATGATTGCATTGCATCTTTTCATATCAAATGGCATGAATGAAGAGGTATTTGTGACATTATAAATTGTGCAGATTTTCAAATTCAAATAACCTTCTTCAATTAACAATTTTTCATCATTCAAATTTGCATATTCTTACAAACTTTCAAGTGGTCCTAAAAATCATAAATTTTGTGAAACTTGCCATATACATTTTCATTAAGAAATAATTACAAGTTTCATACATTCATTGTGAACATTTATAATCATTGCTTGAGAATTGTTTCTTTCTTGAAGAAGAAGATCAATCAAAGATTGATAGTGCTCTCCATCTCTTTCAAATAAATCATTGTATTACAAAAAGAAAGTATTCCCTTACTATCCAGGATTGTTGGAAGTAAGTGTTGTGATTTGAAGAGGATTGTTCTTCGTTCACATTAGTGTTTGTTTGACCTTAAAGGTGTTCCCTTACTATCCAGGATTGTTGGAAGTAAGTGTTGTGATTTGAAGAGGATTATTCTTCATTCACATTAGTGTTTGTTTGACCTTAAAGGTGTTAAGAACCTTTGGTCACCCTATAGGTTAGATAGTAAGCATAGGCTGTACAATCATTCTAAACTATAGTGAAATCTCTTTCGTGTTGGAAAGGGGACTGGAGTACTCTCGGATTGTGAGGGGAACCAGGATATATCGCCGTGTTCTTTACTTTTCCGCTTTTATCGTTTTCATCACCATAATCAAGAAAAGATAAGATATAGTAAAAAACCTTCAAACACTTAACCACAAATTACTACAAGTATTCTCACAAAACCGAATAAATTTTTATATACCTAATTCACCCCCCCTCTTAGGCACTCTTAGACTTACACCATTTTCATCCATGGTTTTCCATGGGCTCTTAGTTACTTGCTATATCACTTGCTTTTGTTTGAAATTGTGCTTTGTGGTTTTTGAAAGTATTTTGTAAGGAGGCCATTGTTTAGGAAAACTTTGTAATGATTCTCGTTCGTAAGAATGTATACAAAGTGTTGATTTTTTGAAAATGTTTTCAAGTTTTGTAAGATGTTTTGAAAGTGTAAGTGTTTATTTTGAAAATAGCAACGATGTTTTATTTTAAAATTGAGCAAGTAATTAGGAGCACTCTACCTACTCAAAAATCTTTCATGTTCATTTCCTTTTCCTTTGACATTGTTATCTTACCACTGATTTGGTAAGTAACCCTATCTTTGGATGTAAACGGGACGGGTGTGGGTTATTTATAACCATGATTAGAAATGTTGCAAGGTTTATTAACATTCTCTTTTAGGGACTAAGATCATTTGGAAGGCAACTTATATAGCGTCATCAAGGGACTATGATCTTATATTTTGCTTGTTTTTGCTAAGATACGTCACGTGCGTAATATGGCCATTTTGTAAGGCAACCAAGTGGATTTACCCTAGGGGGTGTTTGTGTGCAAGTGTATTATTTTCATGCTTGATTTTATCTTTGATTAGGGTTTTCTAATTGATTGTTTTTAGTCTTTCCATTCAAACCCTAATTACTAGCATTTGTATATAAAGCGATAAATTGTGAAATTTAAAATTACTACGCTATTACAATACTTGTGGGAGGGGGTGTACAACTTATAAATGGGGATTGCAAGAAAATAAACCTAATTAATATATTACAACCATATTGAATTGGTATAAATGTACAAGAAATTAATTGAATATAATGTACAAAATGAATAAATGTACAAAAATATAAATGTAAAGTAAATGGATGTTTGTTTGGATTTTTTAGAGAAAAGGGGTTTTGATTTTAAAATTAATTAACTAAAAGAAACTAATTAATTAAAATAGTAAAAGATAAAACCCTAATTTACTAAAAAATAATTAAACAAAACCTTAATCTAATAATTGATTAAAAATGAAATTAAGTTTATAAGAAGAATATTTTTGGTATTTTTGTCTTAAAAATAAATTTATAGTATTATAAAATATTTTTTGTCTTTTATATATTAAAATAATATATTTTAATGGTGTAAAAGAAATTAACTAAAACCCTAGTTTTAAAATTACAAATTAATTAGTCAAAATAAATAAAGTATGATTAAATAAAATGATTTATTTTGTGTAAAAAATAAATAAATTTCATCAAAATATTAATCTAATGTTTTTATATTTTTTCTGATTTTTTAATATTAGGTAAAATATTTAAGCAGATAAATTAATAAAATAAGAAAAAAGAAATAAAAATGGGTCAGGGTGTGTAAGTGAAACATGGGATCAGAAAGTAAAAAAAACAATAAGGCCCAAGGAGGAAGCCCAGCGCTTGTCCAAAAAAGTCAGAATAGGAAAAATATGAAAAAAAATCAAAAGGGTACCACTGGGGCTCAAACCCAGGTCCCTCAAGTCATGGGCGCGCACTTCTACCACTGGGGTGGCTATAGATCCGTTTATATAAATCAAAGCATAAATATATATATATGGCAAACACGTTCCTGAGGCCAACTTCATCTTCAACCTCACGCCCAGCCAGAGCCTCTATAACTTGTTCAAATCTCAACAAAAATGAAAACTGTAAACAGGAAACTTGTAGCAAATTTCCTCACAATTTCAGAAATGCAAAGAAATAAAATTATAGATCAAAGATAAGCATGAATTTTAATGGCCCTAATCTGAACCCTAAAAATATCAGAAACTTCAATCTTAAAATTCTCTAGGCTCAATCAAAATTAATGAAAACTATGGACATGGTTAGCTTTAGGGCAATAATATCTACATTTTTCATTCACAAATGAACCATTAACGATGCTTGTATGAAAAGTTCCAAAGTCGGAAAACTTACCTTGAAAGAGGGTATTAGATTTGGAGTTTGAGTAGCTTTCAGTGAGTTCCAATAATTGGGTTAGCTTCCTCAAGTTCCCAGAAAGCTAATGGGATGCTTAGCTTGAGCTGAAAGTGCCTGGGGAGTTCTGGAGAAGTCCAAGTGCAAAACTCTGTTTTTGAAAATGGAGGTTGGTGTTAATGGTGTTACATTCTTATAACAGGGTGTGGGATGAGTTCTAAATGATGTTTAGAAACTTTAGGAACCAAAAGGCTTGCAAACGCACGAGGGAGGTGTGAGTTTCAAACTTTTGGTCAGGTTAGGCAACAATGGAGGTATGTGATATAGTTCTGAGATCTTGGCCTTTTTAGGGGTCAAGCATGTTTTTGATTTGTGCAAATTATTTGTATATCTATAAGCAAAGAGTCTTGAGTGGTTTGGCCAGTCAGAAGTACAAGTTTTAAGCTAATTGCTAGGTTACTTGATTTTGAAGAAAAGTGGGAAAACAAGTTTCCAGAGAAGGTACAAGCATGGGTTGGGTGATTGTAAGTGTATAAACCATTTCTCTTGTATTATGAGACATGTATGATCAGAAGAGAATAAGTGCGAGGCTCAAGAACAAGTTTTGTGCAAAAAAGTCACTTTATCAAAATGGCATTGTGCATTTTCTTCCAAAAATGGATATAAAGCATGGCCTTGCATTGAATGCTTGAGATGAGACCTCTAACAGATGTGCAAGCAATTAATTATGGATTCCCTAACAAGTTTGAAGCCTGCAAAGTAGAGGTTATGCAGCATAACTTTGAATTTTGAATTTGGTTCATCACAAAATGACTTGTAATTCAAGTGATAAAACCCTAACTTCATCTCTTCGATTCTCCCTACTCAAAAATTATCTCAAGGAGTTATTTGAAATTTTGGAAAGCTTTAAATGTTCTCTAAAACCCATATTTAAATCACTTTTAAAGATTCTCCTTGGAACTATATGAAAAAGTGCCATGAAGTTGGGTCAAAATCCTGACCAAATTAGGGCAAAAATTTCACTAAGTGTTTTGTTTCATGACCATGTATTCTTAAAATTATAACTTGATATCCAAGCACTTTTGGAAGGAATTGTGTAAAGAAAAGTTTTAGATTTCATGGAGATCTACAACTTTCATGTTGGAAGTTTCCTTTGAATCAGCTTACATCATGGTGAAAAGTTTGCTCAAAGTTATGAAAACATAAGAAATTACCAACACTTAGAAAAATTTCTAAGTTTAGAAATTTTAACTTTCCAAAATGAAATCTTGAATTTTGGATTTCTTGATGAATAAGTTTCATATTTTGACACGTTTTCATGGATTGTGATCTTTGGCATTTAATTTTGACTAAAAAGTCAAAGTTTGACTTTTAGTATATAGTTGACTTTTGATCAGTTGACTGAAAATTCATTTGTCAATCCATTGGACTTGAGAAATGTTTTGAGCCATGTCATTAGGTCAAATGATGCAATTGAACTCTTGAGATCATGCCTTAAACCAATTTATCATTTGCTAGGTCAAAAATCAGAAATTGACATTTCCTAGTCAAAACCCTAATTTTCACCATTTTGCCCTTTTGAAGATTTGATCAAATTTCTTGAGGAATTGTGGTCCAAACTTGATCAAATGATACATATGAGTTTAAAATGTTGATGTGGATCAAAAATTATGAAATTTGACTGTAAATTGGCCATAATTGACTTTTTCGCCAATATAGTTGATTTTTAGGTCAACTGCTCAATTGACTGAGCAAAAGTGTGATCCAAAGCTTGAAACTTGACATGAGTAATCTTGAGGGTCCATAATGATCCATGAAGGTCATATGGGGCATTGTAAGTTCAAATATCCTTGTGCAATCTTAAACCCTAATTTTGGTCATCAGTGCTTAAGAAGGTGTCTTGAGCTGACCAACCCTAGTGCAGTCTTGAGCCAAAGGAGATCTTGCGAGAGAAATCTTGATAAGTGGGAGGGAAAATTTTGGGGTATAACATCTGCCCCTGTTCAATCTTCTTAAGCCTGAAGAGTTAGATTGGCGAGTTTTTCCATTCGTAACTCGAAGGTGGAAGATGATTGGACATTAGAGTGCCCAGAAATTTGCACTCGGTGATGTGATGGTTGATGGTATAGGGAATAGGCTTAAAGATGCCATTAAGTAATGATTGTTGAACCGTATATGTAGGATGAAACTGAATGAGTATCAGAATGGCGTCTGTGTCTGGAGTGCATCTCAACTGTATCTGAGAGCTGAATCTGAATGAGTATCAGGATGGCATCCATGTCTGCAGCGTATATGAACTGTATCTAAAAAGCTGAAACTGAATGAGTATCAGGACTGCATCCGTGTATGGAGCATATCTGAACTGTATCTGAGATCTGAAACTGAATGAGTATCTGGATGGCATCCGTATCTGGAGCGTATTTGAATTGTATCTGAGAGCTGAAACTGAATGAGTATCAGGATGGCATCCTTGTCTGGAGCGTACCTGAACTGTATTTGAGAGCTGAAACTGAATGAGTATCAGGATGGCATCTATATCCGGAGCGTATCTGAACTATATCTGAAAAGCTGAAACTGAATGAGTATCAGGATGGCATCCATGTCTAGAGCGTATCTGAACTGTATCTGAGTGCTGAAATTGAATGAGTATCAGGATGGCATCCATATCCGGAGCGTATCTGAACTGTATCTAAAAAGCTAAAACTGAATGAGTATCAGGATGGAATCCGTGTGTGGAGCGTATTTGAACTGTATCTGAGAAAACCTTTGAACATTGTTAATGGCAGCTATTGATTAACCTTATCCTGAAAAGGGTAAAATGTTAGCTAAAATGCAAAGTCTTGTTGTATGAAATGCATGATATAATGATATTGTGATACATGCATTCGTGTTATCGATGTTTATGATATATGGATGCGATGTATGCGTATGTGAGCTAATTTGCTGCACTGCTTGTTGGATTTGGCAAATAAATCCCCGACTGCTGCAGAGGATACGAAGTGTAAATCTTCATGTTTTGAAGTGTGTGTTGATCAATTTCCATTTGGAGAAATAAACTTTGTTGTAAGGGAAACGCCATGTACTACTTGTAAAATCCTGTTGGGGAATCCCGAGAAATTGGACGACTTCTATTGGGGAGTGATAACTGGAAGTTTTGTTCCGCCGGGGATTAAACTGCACACTACGGGGGATTTCATGGAAATAGCTTAGAGAGATTTCCCTATTTCTTAAAGCCATTTAGTGATTGTCTTTCTATTTTGTTCATTTTTAAATGGTAATTATGTTCAAATGCATATGTTTAAAAATAAATCATTGGACGTTTTTGTAAACAAAACACAAGAGTAAAGAAAAACAGATAGCTTCGGACTTTCAAAGGGATATCTTTGTATTGACTTTGAGTAAGTATTTTTGTACAATGAGACAAACATTCTAGTAAGAGAATACCGTCATAAAAAAGAAAATTTGATACAAAGAAAAGATAGTTATGTGAAATAATCCCATGGGGTTCCCATTCTGCTATAGCCTTCGTGTCTCTGAGAATCTTATCTATTTGTTTCCTTGTCTGAAGCTGATTGAATTGATCAATACTGTTGAGTTTGCAGGTTGTCCGTAAGGTGATCCAACGGGACATAGTCATATGCTTTAAATCCCTAACTTTTTCCTGGATCGCCCTTTCGGGTTTTTAGTCCACCGGGATACCCTTTTTTGCCCAAACAGCCCTTTCGAGTTTTCAGCTTGCCAGGTGTACAATTTTTTTTTGTTTTATCCCTAATTTATGCCCGAACCTTTTTGGTTCATCGGGATGCCCTTGTTTTTCCTAGGTGTGTCAACCTAGCGGGTCTCTTATGCGTAGTATCTTTTGACTATGTCCGCATTGACAGGGTGCGGCAGGTCATCGCCATCCATGGTAGCCAAGATCATTGCTCCATCAGAGAAAATGTTTTTGATTACAAATGGTCCTTTGTATGTAGAAGTCAATTTGCCCCTGGGATCACCTTGCGGCAGTATGATACATTTGGTCACCAAATCCCCGAGTTGATATACCTGGCGTCTGACATTTTTGTTTACATTTGACCATGAAAAACAACAGTAAGCCTTTTCTGATCAATCAAGTTCTGTTGATCAAGTCGAGTCTGGATCCAATCTTCTTCATTTAGCCCTGCATCCTTCATAATTCTCAGAGAGGGGATCTGGACCTCAATAGGCAAGACAGCCTCCATGCCGTAAACCAGAGAGTAGGGTGTTGCCCCGATTGATGTGCACGCTATGGTATGATACCCGTGGAGAACGAATGGTAGCATCTCATGCCAGTCTTTGTATGTGACTGTCATTTTCTGTATGATCTTTTTGATGTTCTTATATGTGGAATCGACAACACCATTCATCTTTGGCTGGTAAGGGGAAGAATTCTGATGTTGGATCTTGAATTGCTCGCACAAGGAGGTGATCATAGTGTTATTAAGATTCGTATTGTTGTTTGTGATGATCCTCTTTGGGATAACGTACCGACAGATGAGATTCTGTTTAATGAATCGGGCTACAACATTCTTGGTGACGGAAGCGAAAGAGGTCGCCTCAACCCACTTTGTAAAATAGTCAATGGCTACTAAGATGAAGCGGTGGCCATTAGAGGCTGTTGGTTTGATTTCCCAAAATATATTGATGCCCCACATAGCAAAGGGCCAAGGAGCCGTCAAGACATTCAGAGGAATCGGAGGTACGTGCACCTTGTCAGCATAGATCTGACACTTGTGGCAGGTTCGAGAGTGTTGATAGAAATCTTCTTCCATGGTAGACCAGTAATAGCCCGCCCGTAGTATTTTCTTTGAAATCGTATGCCCACTGGAATGGGTGCCAAAAGTGCCCTCATGTAGATCAGCCATGATCTTTTCAGCTTCAACCTTGTCTACACACCAAAGCAAAACAGAGTCATGGTTGCGTTTGTAGAGAATGCCATTAATAAGGAAGAATTTAGCAGACAATCTCCTTAAGAACTTATTATCATTGACTGAAGCTCCTTCCGTATATTCTTGAGCCTCGAGATACCTCTTAAATTCGTGAAACCAAGGCTGGTCCACTACTTCTTCAGTATTAATCTCGTGACAGTGAGCTAGTTCATCCATTCGTTCAATGGTGATCTAGGGAGCCTCGTTATCCCATTTAAGTTTAAACATGGATGGCATTGTGGCTAGTGCGTCTACTAGCTTATTTTCTTCTCGCAGGAAATGCTCGAAGGTAATCTTCTCAAAATGTGGGATCAATGTCAACACATGTTCTTTGTAGGGTATATGGTTAGGGTGTTTGGTGTCCCATTCCCCTTTGATTTGGCTGATGACCAAAGGTGAATCTCCGAATACATTTAAGGATTTGATCCCCAAATCTATGGCAGCTTTGAGAGCAAAAATGCACGATTTGTATTCCTCCATGTTATTTGTACAATTGAAAAAGACTCTTGCTGTAAAGGGAGTATGACATCCTTCAGGAGATATGAGTACAACACCAATACCATTGTCGAGTGTGTTGGACGCCCCATCAAAAACCAGGGTCCATAGGGATCCTTGTTCAGGTCTGTCATATGGTCTGAATTCTTCACAGTTATTCACCATCATGATGTCTTCATCTGGGAATTCGAACTTCATGGATTGGTAGTCTTCCACAGCTTGGTGATCCAGGTGATCAGCTAGTACACTTCCCCTTATTGCTTTCTGGGTGGTATAATGTATGTCATATTCTGTCAGGATCATCTGCCATCTCGTTATTCTCCTAAAGAGGGCAGGTTTCTCAAAGATGTATTTTATTGGATCCATTTTAGATATCAATAAGGTAGTATGGGTCATCATATAATGTCTTATCCGGCGAGCAGCCCATGCTAGAGCGTAACAAGTTTTCTCGAGCAGTGAATACCTTGTTTCACAGTCGGTAAACTTTTTGCTCAGGTAATAAATAGCATGCTCTTTTCGGCCAGACTCTTCATGCTTCCCCAGCACACACCCCATTGAATATTCCAAAACAGTTAGATACATGATTAATGGTCTTCCCTTGACTGGTGGCATCAAAACAGGAGAATCTTGTAAGTACTCTTTGATCTTGTCGAAAGCAGTTTGGCACTCCTCATTCCATTTGACTACTTGATATTTCTTCAGCAATTTGAAGATTGGTTCACAAGTAGCTTTCAGATGAGAAATGAATCTAGAAATGTAGTTTAAACGTCCCAAGAACCCTCTGACTTCCTTCTCAGTACGAGGAGCGGGAGTCTCTTGTATCGCTTTCACCTTGGTGGGATCCACTTTGATACCTTTATTGCTGACGACAAAGCCTGGGATTTTACCAGACCTCACCCCAAATGTGCATTTATTTGGGTTCAACCTCAGCTTGTATTTCTTTAGCCTATCAAAGAATTTCTGCAAAGTGATCAAGTTGCTCTTCTTCTATTTGAGATCTAGCTATCATGTCGTCCACATAGACCTCTATTTCGTGATGTATCATATCGTGAAATAGAGCTACCATGGCACGCTGATAGGATGCCCATGCATTCTTCAGTCCGAATGGCATAACCTTGTAGCAGAATGTGCCCCACTGTGTGACAAAGGTTGTTTTCTCCATGTCCTCAGGCGCCATTTTGATTTGGTTGTATCCCGAGAAACCATCCATGAATGAAAACACTTTTGTGTTGTGCTGTATTGTCAACTAAAATATCAATATGGGGAAGTGGGAAATCATCCTTAGGGCTTGCCCTATTTAAATCTCTGTAGTCCACGCACATTCGTACGTTGTCGTCCTTTTTAGGCATGGGAAAAGCATTGGCAACCCATTGTGGATAAGAGGTGACGGCCAAGAATCCAACTTTGAATTGTTTCATGACTTCTGCTTTGATCTTCTCTGACATGTTTGGTCGCATGCGACAGACCTTTTATTTTACCGGTGGGCAATCTTCTTTTGTTGGTAGACGATGTACCACGATATTTGCATCAAGTCCTGGCATGTCTTCGTACGACCAGGCAAAGACCTCAACATAATCGTGTACCAATTGAATCAGACGTTTTTTGACATTGGGTTCCAGATTGGCACCCACCTTGACTTCCCTTTTATCTTCTTCGGTACCCAGGTTAATTGTGTCTACTGGTTCTTCGTGGGGATGAATGGTCCTCTCTTCTTGTTGTAGTAACCTGGCGAGTTCCCCTGGCACTTCATAATCTTCCTCACCTTCGTCTTTGGCTTGGTAGATTAGATTTTCAGAATCACAGAAGACCATAGCAGAACCGTTACCCATGGGATCCCGAGTGGATGTAGACCTGCATTGTGAGTGTGAGCGCGTGTAAGAGTATAGCTATCTTTGAAAGAAATGAAAATGTAAAAATAAAAACGTTGAGCACAAAGTCTATATGCAAAAACGTCCATGATTCATTGATGTCATATGGAAATGAGATAATAACCCTTACAAATGGACCATTGTGCCTCGGGTAAGACACAAGGTTTTAAGATTCTGAATTGTTTTAATATTACAGATCCAACAAAATTCAAAGACAAATTATTATGGGATAATGTGATCGGGACAAAATCTCTAGCTTCCCAGTTGCTGAGCCCTCCACTGACAATTGGGAAAATCCAATCCTCCAGGTCGTAGTTGTCTTCATCATCCTCCACTGCATTGGCTTGGTGGTTGCTGATCTTCAAGGGTGGTCCTCCAGCACGAGCGCGACGTACAGCTTTTTGGGCTCCTGAAGTGAAACCCAAACTGAATTTGTCAGATTTGTATGGGATATCTGGGAGTTGACCCCAAATAGTGCACCCACCTTCTTCTATCACTTCCTTGGCATCCTTCCAAGACGACATCTTGAGCGAAGGCCTCGTAATCTTGGGGACTTGAGACACATCCTTGGTTACTGCCACAGTCTGCGGGACTTCTTCAAAGTGTTGGAATGGAGTTTCAATAAATTCACCATCTAGTTCCACATATCTGAAGGAATTTAGATGACTGACCATATACTCTTCTTCTCCATGAACGATGATGATTTTTCCATGAATTGGATATTTCAGCATTTGATTCAACGTAGAAGTAACATCACCAGCATTGTGAATCCACGGTCGGCCTAATAAGCAGGAATATGAAGGGCGAATATCCATTACATAAAAAGTTGAATCAAATGTTTGGGTTCCAACTTTTATGGGGATGTCCACTTCCCCATGTACCATCCTTTTTGAGCCGTCGAAGGCTCTCACTACTATGTTGCTGGGTTTCAATGTCAATCATTCACAGTCAAGCCTATCAAGATCCTTTTTAGGCAACACATTCAGAGACGAACCGGTGTCAACCAAGACATGAGGAAAAACGGAGTAACTTTCATGTTTACAATTTTAATTTTTTTTTAGAAATTGGAAAGTTACAGATTCAAACATGGAACGAGGAAGAAAATGAAGTGCAGACCTAAGAATGGATTTGCAATATATATATTTATGGTTTTGTATAAGATACCGGATGTATAGCCACCCCAGTGGTAAGGTAACGCGTGTGTATTGTTAAGGGCGTGGTTTTGAGCCCCAGCGCTGCCATTTTGATTATTTCTCTAACTTTTCTTTCCTTTTTTTTTTGAACTACAACGCGCTTGGGCCTCTTTTGATGGGCTTTCCTATTTTTGCTACCCCTCACCCCCTGTTTCATTTACACAGCCCCTGGCTCATCCTTTTTATTTATTGTTTACTTTTCTTTTAATCATTTTATTTTAAATTATAAAATCATAAAATCTTAAAAAATAAAATAGATTTAGGTTTTTATTTAATTAAATTAATTTTTGATATAAAAAATAAATTTATTTTCACCATCTTTTTATTTTATTTTGAAAATTAACTAGAAACTAGGGTTTTAATTATCACCTTTTACACATTAAAAATATTCTTTTAAAATCAAAAACACAAAAACATTTTCTTATTAGATTAAATTTCTCTTCTTGAATTTTTAAATAAATAATTAAACTTAGGTTTATTATTTTCTTTTTATTAAAATTAGTTTAGAACTTAGGTTTCTTTCAATTTATCAACTTGTATACTAGTTTAATTTGATTAAAACTATTTTTTACAAAACCCTAAAAATGTTTTCTTGAGTAAATTTTATTTCTTTCTATTTTAGACTTAGGTTTATTTCTTTAAAATTAATTTAGACTAATTCATTATCTTCTTTTAATTTAATTAGGTCAAGAAACCATTGTCTTAAACAAAATCCAAAACGAAATCCATTTCTTTCTCCATTTATATTCTTGTATATTTATTTGTTTTTATACATTATCCAAATTCAATATGATGGTAATAGATAATTAGGACTTTTATTGTTTTCCATTCCCCCATTTGTAAATTTGTATCCCCATCCCCAAATGATGTAATAGTATAGGATATTTACTTTCTGCAATTTGCCGCTTTTAAATATAAAATGCTAGTAATTAGGGTTTGTATGGCAAGACATAAAATCAACCAATAAAAAACCCTAATTCAAGAAATATAATGCATGAAAAATAAACACATGCACACTTACACCTCTAGGGTTAATTCCACTTTTTGCCTTGAGAAAATGGTCATGTTATGCATGTGAGACACCTTATCAAAAACAATCAAAATACAAGATCATAGTCCCTCGATGACGCTTCGAATGTTGCCTTTAAAATTATCTTAGGCCCTTAAGAAAAATTCCAAGGTATCTTCCAACATTACATTTTATGACTACGTAATGACCCATGCACGTCCCTTCACATCCAATGATAGGGATTCTTATCAATCAATGGTAAGATATCAATATCTAAAGGAGAAGGAAATAAACAGAGACTTTTTGAGTAGGTAGAATGTTCGTAGTTGCTTGCTCACAATCCTTTTTTAAACATCT
This sequence comes from Vicia faba, assembly GCA_948472305.1. Taxonomy (NCBI): domain Eukaryota; kingdom Viridiplantae; phylum Streptophyta; class Magnoliopsida; order Fabales; family Fabaceae; genus Vicia; species Vicia faba. The sequence goes on from OX451736.1 coordinate 468,167,457, forward strand.
TTCAAACACACCAACACTTTAAAATGAAATATTTTCAAAAGTCAACACTTTGTATGCATACTTATAGAGACGAGAATCATTACAAAGTTCACCTAAACGAAGGCACTTTTCAAAAATAATTTCAAAAACATCACAAACACATTTCAAACAAAGCATTTTCAAAGTGAGCTAGCAACTAAGAGACCATAGATAACTACGGATGAAAAGGGTGCTAACACCTTTCCTTTTCATAACCTACCCCCTGAACTCAAGAAAATATCTCAAAAGGTCTTTCCTGTTCTTTTCACCCTTTACTTTATTGGATAAAAGAAAAGTCGGTGGCGACTCTTGCTATCAACAACAATTACGATAAAACACAAAACACCAAGTCAGTTTTCTCACCGTATTACAGTTACGAATATATTTTAATTAACTTCGCGCTTTGTCCAAAATCTCCACTATTCACACACCCGGGCTAAGTACAAGGAAAATTCGAAATATCTACGTAATCCAAAAAAACTTCAAACCATACAAACTACAAATTAAGACTATGATTCCTCTTAAGAGGATACGTAGGCATACGATTAAAACCGTCGCGAGTTCACCTAATAAAAAATTAAAACCCTTACCCTAAACCTTTAAATTATAAACCCTAGTATCCTTATGAATAAGGTAGATGAGGGGTTCCTAACACCTTCCCTTCGTCTAAAATGAAGTAAGAACCTATAACCTCTGTGTATAAAATTAGTATTTCCTATTAGATTCCCTTCCTCGGGATAAAAACTAGTAGTGGCGACTCTCGATTTAAATCCAGTTATAAAACTTTCATGACCAAGTCGGGAAACTATTACTACAATGTAATGCCCTTCGGCCTGAAAAACACGGGCGCTACATATCAGTGTATGATGAACAAAGTCTTCTGCAACGAAATAGGTGACATGCTTAAAATCTACATGGACGACATGATCGTCAAATCCACGAAAGAGGTCGACCACGCCCTCCACTTAAAGAAAGTGTTCGAATAGGCCAGAGAGTGTCGGATGTGATTTAACCCAGAAAAAATTCACCTTTGGCATACGCGCAGGCAAGATCCTCGGATTCTACCTAACAGAACGAGGCATTGAGGAAAACCCTGAAAAATTCCGAGCATTTTATGAATTTCCAACACCTACTTAGAAAAATTCGATCCAAATCTTGAACGGCATGCTCACTTCTCTGTCTCAATTCGTGGCAAAATTTGCCCAACACGTGTTTCCCCCTCTTCAAGCTCCTCCGCAAGGAAGCTGCCTTCGAGTGGACGCCCAAATGCGAGCAAAACCTCACCCACTTAAAACAGGCGGTATCACAACCGCCCGTCCTTTCTCAACCTGAGAAGGATGAAATCCTCTATCTCTATCTGGTCATTACCTCCGAGGCAATAAGTGCGGCGCTGATTAGAGAAACCCCGAAAGGACAAAGATCAATCTATTTTACGAGCAAGGCCTCGCAAGGTCTAGAAATGAGATATCAACAGGTTGAAAAGGTGGCCCTAGACCTTTTTAATACAACGAAGAGACTCTGGCACTAATTTCTGGCTCATACCATAGTCGTCTAAACGGATCAACCAATAAAGCAGTTGCTCGGAAGACCTGACATGGCAGGAAGAATGCTGAAATGGTCTTTAGAACTATCTGAATTCGATATCCAATACAGGGGCAGGAAATCCCTCAAGGCTCAAGCATTGGCTGACTTTGTGGCTGAAATGACCTTGCCCGCATGCTCCGACGGAACAGTTGGTGAACAATCTTCGTCGAAGGTGCCTTTAGTTCGAAGGGAAGCGGAGCTGGCATCATATTATAAAATGAATAAGGAAACTTAATGGAAGTCTCCCTCGCATTATATTTCCCAACCTCGAGCAACCAGGCCAAATACGAGGCATTCCCAGCAGGCTTACGCTTGGCCGAAGATCTGGGAGCCAAGGAAATAAATATCTTCACCGACTCTCAGTTGGTTGTGTCCCAAGTCTAGGGGGGAATATCATGTGAAAAACGACCAATTCGCTGAATATTCGGCCCTGGTCCAGGAGAGGAAAAAGAAATTCAAATTCGTGGACGTGCAGCATGTTCTCCGAGAGCATAACGTCCATGCAGACTTCCTATCCAAACTGGCAAGCACGAAGAGGAAAGTAGGGAACAAGGCAGTGATACATGAAATCCTTTCATGACCAAGAACCCAAAACCCCCTCAACTTTGGAAGTATTCGCCATAGGGGACAGTGACTGCTGGATGACCCTCGTACACGACTATCTCACAAAAGGAAAGTTTCTCGCCAACTCGAAAGAAGTGGTCGTTGTCATACGTAGAGCTTACTCGTATGTCTTGGTCGAGGGTAAACTTTACAAGAGAGGATTTTCCATTCCCCTTCTCAAATGTATGGACTGAAGTGGCGCAGATCGTATCCTGCTCGAAATCCACGAGGGGATTAGCGGCCAACATCCGAGCAAAATATCCCTCCCCAAGAAGGCTCTACGAATATGGTATTATTGGCCCACCATGCAGCACGACACAAAAGAACACGTGAAAAAATACGAAAAATGCCAGCGACACGGGGACATTCATTTAGGTCCCCCGAACGAGCTTAAGTCCCTATCCTCTCCTTGACCCTTTTCCTAGTGGGGATTGGATCTCCTCGGTCCATTTGTGGTAGGGACCAATCAAAATAAATATTTGATAATATTCGTCGAGTAATTCACCAAATGGATAAAAGTCGAAGAATTGGCCAAAATCACCTCCCAAAACGTCCTTCGCTTCTAAAAAAGAATATCCTTGCTCGGTTCGGCATCCAACAAGCAATAATCACTAACAACAGGACACAATTCACGGACCACACCTTTCAAGAATTCGCCGCCAAGTTGAGCACCACCCAACACTTCGCGTCTGTGGAGCATCCCAAAATAAATGGTCAGGCCGAATCTGCAAACAGGGTAATGCTCAAGGGCCTCAAACAAAGATTAGATGAGACCAAGAAAAGGTTGGGTCGCGGAGTTACACGTCGTATTATAGGGATACCAAACAATGGCGCTCTCATTGACCAGGGAGACTCCTTTCCAACTAGCTTACAGAACAGAAGTCGTCATCCCCGCAGAGTTCGAAGAACCTTCAAGGTAAAGTGAAGCTCCCCCAGACGAGGAGATGAACGACGTTGCCCTCTGAAAGAAATTAGATCTGGTCGAAGAAATCATAATAGGAGCGGCCTTACGAGAGGCCTCTCTCAAACAAAAAATAGCCATGCGCTACGACGCAAAAGTCATATGACGAGAGTTCGAGGTCGGTAGCCTTATCTTAAAGAGAAATCCCAAAAAATCTCGTGAAGGCAAGCTCGTAGAAAACTGGGAAGGCCCCTATCGCGTCTATACAAAAATAGGGACCAGGGCGTACTACTTAGGAAATATACAAGGGGAACAACTTGCTCGACCATGGAACACTGAAAAGCTAAAATAATATTACAGTTAAAACACTAAGTAGTCAGCGAGTCTTGCCGACAAGACAAACTCATCAAGCCCGATCATAAGTGCATGCCTAGGTACAATCGTAGCACCCAATTTATATTGAAAGGGCGAGACTCCTCTCCTTAACAAGAGAGACCTCAGCCCGACATGGATAACTCAATCGAGCTCTATTATCCCCATACCACGACGGCAAAACACTCGGCTCGCGACAGGAAGTTCATGCTGACGATCTCAGGTCCTCGAAATGAAACTTGAGTTCCGACCCACTCCTGGCATTCGCCCTGGCCATTTGTCTGGTTAGCCCACACTGGCGAACATACAAACTAAACGAGCAAGCCCCCGCTAAAAACTCATAGTAAAACAGAATATGTCTCAAACAGACAAACATAGCAAAAGACATGCAAACACAAATATTCGAATTTGAGACAAACGACCGTTAAGGTCGCCCTTGTACGAATTTCTCACAAAAAGGAGTCCCTAGCCCCACATCAAAAGCAAAATCAGGGTCACGAGAACCACATATGTTTAAAAATTACATAAACAGGCATATCCAAAAACAAGATTACAAAATAATGACAGGTATGCCAGAGCATACTAAGAAAACCATAAATATATCATTCTTTTATTTTTTTTTCCTCGGCAATGGGCGATAGCTGAGAAGTTCCCCCGACGGGCTGGGAAGCAAGCTCTTCAAGATAGTCTGAGACCAGAATCTTACCAGCAGCCATATAATAATTAACCCTCATACCAGAGGTGTTGAGCTCGACCCCAGGATTCAGCATGCGTAGCTGCTTCACCGTGTTATCGAAACTCCCCTCAGAGGTGGCATGGGCGTCATCTATCGCCAGTTGAAAACGAGCGACAAGCTCGACCCGAGTCTTCAAATCCTTTGTGTCCTCCGGCTCGTCTCCGGTGGGAGCAACCTCGGTAGTCAAAACCACTATCTTTTCCTCTAAATCTTTATTTTCGAGCAACAAGGTTATGTGCTCCTCAGAGAGCCTCCCCAAATCCTCCTCGACCAGCTTCCGAGGCTTCTCCTCATTGCTCTTCCCCTTCTCAGTCGCAGCCAGCTTATCCTGTAGCTTCTTCAGCGTAGCCTCTTACAAAGTACTCCCCTCGGTTTAAGCAACAACCATCTCCAATATCCTCATTAGGCCACCAACATCTTGCGCAAAAACTTCCCTCTTTTCCGGGCGATCCAAACCCTCGAGGTGAAGATACTCAGCCCGAGGAAGTTGAAGAGAAACACCCTTGAAGAAAGCCTTCTCCAGCCAACAGGGGGAAGGTCGTACTTTCCTTTCCCCTTCTCCCTGATCAGATCAACACTACCTTCGACATGCGGCCTCTTCGCCTTTGAGTACACTGTAGCAGAAGAGAGAGAAACTGTAGCTTGCCCCAAAGATAAATTTCCCGACCCTGACATGGGAGCGGCCTTCGAACCAGTTTGATCATCCTTAAAGGCTTTCTCTACTTTAGTAGCCAAATTCCTGGCTATACGCTCTTAAGCAGGATTCTTGCTATCTGCAAAACAAACAAAAAATCAGAGTTAGAAAACTAGGATACAAAAAGAATCGACCATGTGTAACTATTCAAAACATAAAAACTAAATAGCCAAATATTTGACAGTATCCTCACTCTTGAGAAGCTCCTTAACATCTATCAAACCAGGCTCGTATACGACCTCCCCGTTCTTGTCTGTTACTGGTTTACCTCCCCGACCCGCTTGATGGATGTGAGGGATCGGTGCCACAAAGGTGGTCAAGACAATAAAGCTCTCCTGGTCCTCGACACTGAGCTCCCCCTCCTTCCATACATAGGAACCTAATTTGTTATCATAATGCTCCCTCGTCCATTGGAAAGGGAACTTGTAAACCAGCTTATTCACATGCTCTCCCAAGCCATTCAAAACGGGGGGCATTCTCATTATACACTGGTGCAGTCCTAAAAATGTTTAGCATCGCTCTGCTTGAAAGATGCTGCACCATAATATATTTGTCCTTAAAATTCCAGACGGACTCGAAATATGCTTTGAACAGCTTTTCGTTGCCTTGCTTTAGAGCGACCCATCCCCACTTACCATCAATCATGCTCCTCTGGAGATGGAAAAAGTAAAAGAGTAGAGGGATGATGGCCCTAATCTTCAAGTAGTCGTAAACAATATCGAACTCCCGTATGAAAGCAACTCTGTCTGGATGCAATTGTGAAGAGGCCATTCGAAGATGACAGAAAATGACCACTTGGAAATCTGGTCAGGTGAGACGGAAGCCCATCTCCCAGAATACAATGTCGTACATAGAGATCTTCCTCTTATCATATTTAGAGCAGATCTGACTGTCTTTCCTGGGACTCCAAAGCGACCAGTCACCTCGACCTTCATCGTCGTGTGTGTATACTTCGGTGAAAAAAACATCATGGTGTTCAAAGAAATAAGAAACCCAACCCCAAGGATCTTGGGCGACCCAAAACTGCGGGTCCTCATCTTCATCGGGAGAAAATAGGCCACCCTGACCGACGGGCGCCATCTCCGTATCCTCTCCCCTTAACTGCTAATCAGATATGTTCGGTTTATCCCCAAAAATTTTCTGGATGCTTGGCGTACTATAGGTATCGTCTGTAAAGCTCTAAGAGGATCCAGTTCATCCATCTAAAAATCGTCCCCGGTATAGTCTGTCATAGTACCTAGAAAGAAGAGGATAGAGGTGAGTTCGACATCATTGCCAGAACCACCCTTCCACCAGTAATCAAGTGAAAGGGCGCTGATGAACAAGGATTATATCCCTGATCAGAACCCTCACTAAGGCATCTGAGTGAAAGAACGCTTCTTCAACAAGAATGGCCCCAGTCAGCAGAAACAGCCTAAGTCCTCAAGGGTCACCTATGGTGCGTCACGAATGTTAGAAGAAAGCCTGTGGCGGCTCCGACATCTCTAAAAATGCAAAACCATCGTATGCTACCAACACACATATAAAAACATCCTAATTGATAAGATCCTAACCTTAACCGCATGCATTTATAAGGATAAAATCATGAATATTTGAACTACAAAGGCCTAATGACAACAAATAATTGAAATCTTACCAGTTGGAGAAGAAAGAAGGCTGAAAAGGGCGGCGACGAACAACAAATCTCCAAGAAACAACGGTGTTCGAACAAACGAGCAGGATGAGAGAAGAATGAAAAATACAAAATGCCCTACTCCTCTCGTATTTATAGTTGGGACCACCTGCACGTGAGAGATACATGCCCAGGGAACCATAGGGTCTTCATCATTGCACCCTAGCCCTTAGGCCATCATTGTGCCGCTTCGTCAGCATATTACTCGAAACACGCTACCTCTTTAGCTCAAAATGGCCAACTCATCGTCCCCCTTCGAGAAAGGCGAAATGGGAAATTCTTATGTCCCCTGAAAAAGGCACCTCATCCTACGAGCAGGTGCTAAAGTTATCACTCTTTCACCCAGAAGCAACGACTTAGGGGGAAACTGTTCTGGACTAGCCCGACAGCCTATGTGGAACCAATCTAGAGTCCTCCTTCGGTAATGTGCACATGACACATCCTGGATCTCATGTGCCCCTCGTTGGGCACCATTAATTGTTTTCCCTCTTAGATCGACATTCACCTTCAATGATCAACAAGCGCTCCCAGTCTTCCCGACCAGGAACTTGTTCAGACAACCAGGAATTGACCAGACTGCTACTTGTAACCTACCTCCTCCTTAGGACCAACGGCTAGTTACGAGCACACCTACTCGGTATGACCAAGTCCTGACAGTTACCTATTTTCACTGATCCGCATATCTAGGCCCAAAAATAGAAATCAATAGCCACGCGTCAGGGGAATTATATAAACCTTCACACATGTGAGGGCCAAGTATCGAATATTCACTATTCACCATTAAAACCCTAACACTTTGCTTGTATCTCTTTGCTCCTACACTTACTTGATCATCAAAGTGCCTTTCAGGTACAATCCCTTATTTTCCTCCTCGACAATCCAGTCCAGCAGAAGATCATCATCCGACCACCTTACAGGTTCTGATCAATTGGTAAGATCACTAGGGATCAAACCCCTGACCAGTGCCACTTTTCCGCCTCGGTTTTTAAATCACTGAGGTGATAAGTGGAAACTTTTCATGTCGCCCTTAGTAACCTCGTTTTGGTTACCGAGGTAAAACGCATTTCGCGATCGATATTACAAGCATTATTTATAGTAGTGGTACTATGATATTATATTTATGGTTGAAGAGCATTATGTCAACATGGGTGTTTCCCCATAAGTTTTCAACCTGTTTTCGATATGTGAAATTCTTGGAGTGGTTTACCTTCAAGTGAAATATATTCTTCATGGTGGAGAATGATAGTTGTTGAACTATAATGTCAGTGAAGACAATGCATAAATTCTTTTAGTGGTGTAGCTTCAAGTGACTATACTATTTATGATGGGATATGACAATTATCTTCAAACTATGATTGTCAGTGAATACCATGAAAATTAATGTATTATTTTTAATCAAGGTCAAAATTGTTGAGGTTGGTTGAAAATATTCATGTTAAAGAAGTCTCATATTACTTAGTTTTGTAAATAAAATGGGAGTCCAAGGCTATATAAATTATTCAAGTTCTTCATTATAAAATGCATCAGTCAAAAACACTTTAAGTTTGTATTTGACTTTCTTTATTTTCTTATGTTCTTGTGTTAGAATATTGTGAAATATAGTTAAATATTTATTTCGGAGAGTGTGGGTATACCAGGGTCTGGGAGTGTTTGAGAATAAATTATATGTTATAACAATTTTCACATTATGTTCAATTTTGTTTTTGTTTGACAATAATTGTGATTTTTTCTCCGATTTTAAAATTTTCACGTTATGCCTTTGTATTGTGATTATGTTCTTTTATTTTTTCTATGTTGATTTTCCTAACATTATAAAATTTGAAATAATTACGTACACCTTTAATATATATATATATATATATATATATATATATATATATATATATATATATATATATATATATATATATATATATATATATATATATATATATATATATATATATATATATATATATATATATATATATATATATATATATATATATATATATATATATATATATATATATATATATATATATATATATATATATATATATATATTACAAATTTTCATCTTCATTTTTAATAAAAAAGTAACATGAATTTTTGTTGGAAGTTTAAGGACATCAACACTTTGAATGGTAACATCTCTTAAAGTCTGTTTGGATAAACAACTTATTTAGAGCTTACAGCGTAAATATTTATAAAAATAAGAGCTAATAAAAAAACTTACATAAACTGTTTTTCTAACAAAAAGATAAAATAAATTAATTATTTTATATGTGCTATAAATTATTTTCATAAGTTATTTTTAAGAACTTAAAAAAAGAAGTTTAAAAATGTTTATGAATAATGCTATAAAATTTTTTAATAAGCTCTTCCAACAAAGTCATTTAATTTTCAACTCTAAAGTCAAATGCCATGGGACCCGAACCCTGTAGATGGTGCAAGTTCCACAAAGTTAAGGAGCATCAGACTGAAGATTGTTATCAACTTAAGAAGGGGACATATCATTTGATCCAAGAGGGATACCTAAAAAAGTATGTCAAAGGTGACTCTGCTCAAGGGCCATAAAAATTTAACTCTCAGGGTAGAAATGCCTTTGGGAGTTCTGGATCCAAGAAGGGAAAAGAATCAAGCAAGGGATGTGATGATAGAGTTGTACACAACACCCCTAATACCATCATAGGAGGATACATCAGAGCTGAAGATACCATTTCTTCCTACAAACGATACGCTCACCAAATCCTAACCATGGATGGCTCGTCCACCAGCTCTGATCTGGGCGAGCTAGAAGCTCTAAAAGTCAAGACTACCTTTTCTTAAAAGGACGCTACATGCATCCATATACATAACGATGATCCCATGGCTATCAATGTAAGATGTGATGATTGAGAGTTTAAGAGGGTCCTAATTGATCAAGTAAGCTTTGTAGACATCCTCTAGCGGGACACTTTTGAGAGGCTTTTCTTGAACTTAGATGACCTCAAGCCCAACACAACATTAGCAATATCAAGAAATAAACCTTATTCTCTATAGGAACACCCAGGACAAAACATGGCTGAAGAATTTGCCCACACCGTCCATATAAAGATGATAACAATAAAAGCATAAGTTAAATATAAAGAAATACCATAAGGAAACATTTAACATTACATAAAAATCCATTAAGGCCTAATTAAAGAAATTCGCTAGGGGCATGATTACATCTTAAGGAGCCGAAAGGAAACATGAAAAAGCCTTTGAATCCACCGAAAACTCCCTTTAAATTGAACCTGACACCTTTATTTATAGGCTCGAGAAAGGTAGGATTTCTAGGCGCACATCTCATATCTGTCTAGTGCACCTACTTTCTTCCTTGTTAAGAAATTCTAGTTGTCCTACAACTTGATCTAGTAGCCCTAGATCGTTAAGCACACCACCCATCTTCATCTACAAACAAACCCTTCATTCACCATAAATTAACTTGACCTTGAATTTTTCTATTGCTTGTGCTTGCTTAGTGAAATTTTGGCACTTTACGAAATAGATGTCGTATACAATGTCATAATGTTCATAATATCGAATGCAATGTTAAGATATCATAAAAATAGAAGTAATAATTAGCAAATTAAAGATAGTTGCAGGAAGAAAATAACATAGTTCAATTGTTAACCCAGTTCAGGGAAACTTCACCTATATCTGGGGGCATCCAAGCCAGGAAGGAAATCCACTATAATAGTATTAGTTTGAAGTTCTAAACAACTCTTGGCTTTATAAACTTCTCACCTAATCACTACCAGTGATATTTCTATCTAAGTACTTCTAGTTATGAGACCCCTCTCACTTTCCATTAATCACACAATTGTGATAATAACAACAATGACAATACACAGAAGTTACACTTCCAATTAAACAAAATCCCCTTTTGCTTAAAAGCTTATGAGTGATTCACAAATTACAACTCAAACTCAGTCTAATTCAAGCATCAACATGATGCAAGAATGGCTCACAAAAAACAATGAACAAACGAAACCTTAAAGTATATTCTTTCAAATGCAGCTTCGTAAATCCTTTAGGTTTAGAGTCTTTCTTTTTATAGCAATAGAAGCGCCTGTGATTGGATACTAAATATGGCTCAATCAAATAATCTTCAAATCAAATCAAATCTTCGGGTGCAGAAAATAATATTCTCATTAATGAATTGACATCCAATCTTGAGAACTAAATCTTCAGATGTCTCTAACTTGAAACAAATCTTCAGTGAATTAAATCTACATATGCGTAGCTTGGTCCACACGAAACAACAAACAAATTTTATGAATCACAAGAAACAAATCTTCTAAACATAGAAACAATATAGGCTGAGATGTCGTACAAACATATCATAACATCTTTCTAAACTAGTTATTTTAACAAAATACATCCAACAAACCAAAACCTAACAATCCCCCCTTTGGCAATATTTTGGCTAAAACAACCATTGCACAAAACATAAAAAAAAAAGTGAGAGATAAAAAAAGCATCATTATTTTAAAGAAACATCTTCATAATAATGCACAAACAAATAGAAATTTCACAAGTTCACATCAGAGGCATACGCAGTAGAAGGATAATTAGAACACAACCTCACAACAACAATTTCAGAGAGAAATAAACTATGACAAAAACAACTTCTTCAAACAAAAAAATCAAGACATGATGTCAAGACATCAGGGATGATATCAAGCATACAATGCTCCCTCTAAAACACAGATCAACAACAAAATGATATAATATTAAGCACAACATCATGCTCCCCCTAAACAGTTTCACACAACTAAATTACTACTCCCCCCTCAACTAGTACTACTCCGACAAAACAACAACCAAACTACCAAACTTACTCCCCTTTTTAGCCAAAAATTGACAAAAATAACCATGCAATCATTATGAGCAACAAAAAAAAACAACAACTCATCTTACTGTAATCTTCCCACATTTACCTCTGTCAAAAATCCTCGTGTACACTTTGCTCATTATACTGTCACATTCGTTAGGAATGTTGACAATGAATTCCTTCACCAGACCCTCAGAACATTTCCCACAACTAACAACACTCTTCATCAAACCAACTTCCTTCCTTTTCAAGGACCTTGTCATGGTAGCAGGAGCCAAGATTTTGTTCCACCCTTTTGCAGATCCAACACTAGCACATTTCCCTGAAATATTATACACCAATAAATGGAGGAAAGAGAAAGTATATGTTGCATTCTTCCACACCTGTAATTTCTATAACTCCTAAAAAATGCATATATATATATATATATATATATATATATATATATATATATATATATATATATATATATATATATATATATATATATATATATATATATATATATATATATATATATATATATATATATACCCAAATCACCCCTTAATTTTTCAAACTGGTTTACATCCAAAGCCTTTGTAAATATATCTATCAGTTGTTTCTCAGTGGCCACATGCTCAAGAGACACAATTTTGTCTTCTACAAGATCCCTAACAAAATGATGACGAATGTCAATATGCTTTATCCTACTATGTTGGATGGGACTCTTGGATATGTTGATAGCACTTAGATTGTTACAATACAATGTCATGACATCCTGGTCGATATTATATTCCTTTAACATTTGTTTCATCCAAATCAATTGAGAGCAACTGCTTCCTGCTGCAATATACTCAGCCTCAACAATAGATAATGAAACACAATTTTTCTTCTTAATGAACCAAGATATAAGATTGTTTCTTAAGAAGAAACATCTTCCAAAAGTGTTTTTCTATCATCAGCACTACTTTCCCAATATGCATCACAATATCCTACAATCATGGAATTAGTACTATGAGAGTACAACATACCATAATAAATAGTTCCATTGATGTATTTCAAGATCCTTTTCACTTGAGTAATATGGATCAGTTTAGGTTCAGCCTAATATCTTGCACAAACTTCTACAACAAAAACAATGCTAGGTCTGTTGGCTGTAAGATACAATAGGCTACCAATCATACTTATGTATAGCTTTTGATCCACATTAACATGTTTTTCATCTTTATATAATTTCAAGTAAGCTGGTGCATGTGTTCTTTTGTGACTGGAATTTTCCAAGCCAAACTTTTTCACTATATTCTTGGCACACTTGCTTTGAGATATAAAGATATCATCATCCATTTGTTTACTTTAAGATCAATAAAATAAGTTAATTCACCAACAAGACTAATCTCAAATTCATATTGCATTTGTTTGATAAAATGTTAACCCATCTGGTTTAACATTCCTCCAAACACAACACCGTCAACATATATCTGAATTATCATGAGTTTACCATCTTCGTCCTTAACAAATAATTTTTTGTCTGTTGCCCCTTTCATATATCTGTTGTTGACAAGAAACCCAGTTAACCTTTCATACCATGCCCTAGGTGTTTGCTTCATTCCATACAGATATTTCCTCAGTTTGTAAACATGATTTTGAAAGCTAGGATCTATGAATCATTTGGGTTGTTCAACATATACTTCTTCATTTAAGTATCCATTCAAGAAGGCACTTTTCATATCCATTTGAAATAACTTGAATTTTAGTATACAACCCACTCCCAAGATCAATCTTGTAGATTCAAGACGAGCTACAGGAGCAGAAGTCTCATCAAAATCAACTCCTTCTACTTGAGTGTATCCTTGAGCTACAAGTTTGGTCTTGTTTCTGGTAATAATACCTTTTTTATTAGATTTGTTCTTATAAATCCATGTTGTGCCAATCACACTCATTCCTCCAGGCCTGCATTCTAAGTCGCATACTTCATTTCTTTTGAACTGGCCTAGTTCTTCTTGCATAGCATTAATCCAGAATTCACCAGTCAATGAATCCTTAACATTTTTAGGTTCAAGCTTAGAGTCAAAACAATAATTGAATATCACATCTTCGAACCTAGTGGAGACCCCTTCATCAAGAATTCCTATAATGAGTTCCTTTGGATGATCTTTCTGAATTCTAATAGATGGACCTTTATTTGTTTGAGAGTTATCTATTTCAGTTCCTGCTGAATTAATGTTGGACTCAATGTCTACCTCATTTTCTTGATCATCAGTCTACAGAGAAGATGTTCCAACATCGTCTTCAACATCAATCCTTTTTCAATGATTTAATCAGCAACCATAACATTAATATATTTCATCATGACTTTGGTTTTGGAGTTAAACACTCTATAAGCTCTGCTATTTGTAGAGTAACCCAAAAATATCCCTTCATCTCTTTTGGGATCCATCTTTCTCCTTTTTTCTCTATCAACCAGGATATAACATTTACTCCCAAAAACATGAAAATATTTAGCACTAGGTTTTTTCCCTTTCCACAATTCATAAAGAGTGCAAGATGTACCTGTAATTAGAGTAACGATTTTGAATGTAACAAGCAGTGTTCATAGCTTCAGCCCAAAAATGATAAGGAAGGTTTTTCGCATGTAGCATGAATCTAGCAGACTCTTGTAAGGTTTTATTCTTGTGCTCTACCACCCCCATTTTGCTTAGGAGTGATGGGAGATGAGAACTCGTGACTAATACCTTCAGAAGAGAAAAATCCAGAGAATTTTACATTTTAAAATTCCTTACCCATGGTCACTTTTGATTCTAACAATCACGATATCCTTCTCCCTTTGCAGGCGTTGACACAAATCTTTGAAGACCTCAAACGTGTCTGATTTTTCTTTGATAAAGTTCACCCAAGTAAACCTTGAAATTAAGTATTTGTTTATCATTTTGATTATGACAAAAAGGGGGAGAAAAATAATAATTATTTTTATTAACAAAATTCCTTTAAACCATGTAATTATTGCTAAGAGAAAGCAGTGAATAACCTAATAACATAAAAAGGACAAATCTAATGATAGATTAGATATAGAAAAGATAACATTGATCCTAAGCTTTGAAAATCATAATTTTATGATTTAAGTGAGATTGTTAATCCAAAGGGAAGTTTCCAACTCAGGGGATTTTTTACTTGGCTTTATTTATGTTTTAACCGTGTAAAATTGTTTCATCAAAATACATGGTTTTATCATCATCAAAAAGGGGGAGATTGTAAGAACAAGATTTGAATCTATGTTTAATCTCTGAGTTTTGATGAGAACAAACATATATTTTATGAAGAACAATTTTAGTTCTAATGGTTTCATTAAGTGTGCAGATACATAATTAAAAGAAGAGCCATTGAGTTCTATTTCTAATGAAACATCAGTAGTTCTATGGAATGTTGAATGATCAAAAGAATCTCAATGTATCTCCAAGAAGGAAGAGTCTCTAATAAGATTCTAATGCAAGATCGCTTTCCTGAAATTAAGTCAGGTCAATATTCTTATGCATGCTCTCATGCAGAGATTCCATTCAGAATTTATGCTCTGATACGTGTGCTTCTATAATGTACGCTCGATTCAGAAGTTGTGAACTATCTAAATGTCTGATACAGTGGAGAATATCAAATAAAATGCTGATGCTTGTGAAGCATAGTGTTTTGGTTGTGATATCATAATCATGGTCCAGAAGCGTTGATACATAATGCGTGGCATTATTCAATCATGCTCAAATTAAGTTTTGATTCTTCATCAAGTTCTGATAGAAACTAGGTTCTGAGATGAAGATCAGGCATTCTAGTCAGACTATGATGAGTTGTTATGGGGAAGTGTTACTTCTCTATTCTTATGTCCTGATACTCAAAATTTATTTTGTGAGTCTTGGGTTCAGGGGGAACTCTGAACAAGCTTAAGTGAAATTTGGATTTAACAGATTCAAGGGGAGTTGTGAGGTTAACTCTGAATTTGTCGGTTACAGTGATTACCCTATATAAATTGTTCTACCTTAGAGAACAATTGTATATACTAATGGTTTTGTCTAGTGTGTAGTTGTTGATATAATTTTCTGACTCTGGTACAAGGTGTGGGACGTCATCAAGTTCTGGACATACACTCTGGAAGAAAACATGTGGTTACATGTTTCGGTAAAGTCAAGGTTCTGAACTGATCTTCTACAATGTTTCTTAGGAGCGTTAGTACAAGAAGTTCTGATCGTGGCGTTATGGTTTATCTTTGGAGGCCTTCTAAAGCTTTACTTCTGTGTTACAAGTTCTTAAGATTATGAAGATGAGGTTCTGCTGAACAAGCTCTGATGATCTGAAGAAAAGAAAGTTCTTACAACCAAGTGCTGAAGACTCTAAAGAACAAGGTTCTATGTGACAAGTTTTAAAGACTCCAACACTTAGGTTCTAAGGCTCATAAGAAAGGTTCTTCTACAACAAGCTTTAAAATTCAAAATTAAAATATCTGAAGCCTATGAAGAAAAGAAGAAAGTTCAAATGGTTAACATGCGATATTGTGAAAAAGGTACATAAAGTTTTTGTGACCTCTACCCTCTGGGATGGCATAAGGACAATCCTTTATAATGTATTGACAACCACTCTCATTGTGATTGTTGGGAACAAACAACTAGATTTACATATATCTTTCTTTACTTAATAGATCTTTGTTTACAAGTTTTACAGAAAAATATTATTCTGAGGAAAAGGTGAAAAGCTATCATTGAACAGTGACAAAATACATAAATATTATTTTATACTGTCTAAACTCTTACACCTTATTCTATCCGTTGGGAACTAATCGTTGGTGCAGGAAAAGTCTATTCTATCCTCACAACGCCCTTCTCTATCAAGGGCTATAAAATAAGATCAAAGCTTCAAAGATAAATTGTTGGTTAGCGGTTTAACCGTTGCCATTGGCCAACAAGCTTCATCATGTGGAAGGAAAGCAGTTGACTCTGAAGATGTTAAAGCTGTAATATTATACATATTGAAGACCACTAAAAGAAGAGAGAAAAGAAAGAATAAGACTACAATATGTTATTCAATTTCCAATCAAATGCATATTGGTAGATCTCACAAGAAGCAAGGAGTTGTTTCTCGTAGCTAGATCAACAAAGAAGATGAAGAAGAACACTACAAGATGATACTCCACTTCTGATCATATAAATCTTTATAGAACATTGTAATGAACACTAGAGTTGTTGCTTGAATAGTGTTTATGTTTATATCTCTTCATGTAAATTGCTTTAACACTTGAGTTGTTGCTCGAAGAAGTGTAAAACAATAGGTGCATAAAACACTTGTGTATCTGCTTAGAAGAAGTATTCATGTAAACACGAGAAACCCCATCAGCTATTGTTGATTAGTTCCTTTATAGAATAAGTGAAGGTTTGATCTCAAGAAGAAAATGGTTGTTGGGAATTGTGGAAAATCATGATAGGAGATTCTGAGGAATTGGATTTTGTTGAGTTAATGGTAGTCATATCTCAAAGAGGATAGAGTGAAGGTCAGACTCTTCTGAGATTCCTAATAAACATCATTGCAAGGAAATTATGATAGGAGATCTTGAGGGATAAGATTTTATTGTGTCAATGAATGTTATATCGGGTTGGATCCCTGAACGTGTCATTGTGTGTTAATCACTGGAAGTTGCATGTGCGATTGTAATCAGTTTGGTTATAGTGGATTAAGTCCTTGGATAAGGCAAAGTCATCCTTACGAGGGTGGACAGGAGTAACCTAGTTAACGGTGAACCTGGATAAAATACTTGTTTCATTTATATTCATTGTCTTTATTGCTATTATCATTTGAGTGCAAATAATTTATAATGGGGAATGTTTTCTATGAACACAATTCAACCCCCCCCCCCCCCCATTTCTTGTGTTTTCTCTACCTTCAAGAATATCTAACCTATGCCGATAAAATAGGGGCTAGATCTGAAGAACATGTAAGAGTTGTTGAAGAAAACAACGGGGATTTTCAAGAGCTTCACTAAAAAAGTGTGAAAAATATTATGGAGTTAGGGTTGAATCCCTTTGATAAAGGTGGGAAACTAGGGATGATCAAGAGTCTCCTAGGTTTCCCATCAGACATGAAAGGCTATGTACATTTGTGACACGTGTGAGAGATTAAAGCCTATTTGGAATCCCAGGGTTAAATAATAATTAATAACATTAAATACCTCACATACTTTTCCCCCAATTGATGTTTGGGGAGTTACCACAGCGGATGTATGATTCACCTCTTTGACACCCGAAGATATATCCTAAATTCTTACAAGAGGGACTCGCCTCATACAAGAGGGACTTGCCTCATGCAAAAGGGACTCGCCATATACAAATGGTACTCACCTCAAGAAAGAGGGACTCACCCATATAGAAGGGTTTAGTCCAAATAAAAGGGAGGAGACACAAGAATAAATCATTTTCACCTTTTCCAAGCCCTCACTTGTGATGCCTCTGTTAGAAATGCAAAGTTGATATGCTACAACTTCTAAGGGAACAAAATAGTGGGAAAAATATACTAATACACTTTTTCCAGCTTGAAACTTCCACTGTGATTAGAAGAAAATATTTAAAATCCTAATTTGATACCATATTGAAGCATACTTCTCCCCTCTAATTCTAACATTATTAAAATTTATTAAAGAAAAACCATAAAAGAGATATAGTAAAAATGAACCTTCTTCACCTCATTCTTTCTCCTCTTCACCATGAGTATAAAATCCAGTCTCTCTATCAAAGAAATTAGAATCTGGGAGAAATAGAAGAAAACAAAACTTATTAGCGTAAACTATTATAAATTTGATAGATAACTGTAACACGGTGGGAGAACTGGCTTGGGTGTTTTGCGTTTGATCGCAATTGTTGCAGATAGCGAGAGTCTCCACCGAATTTTCTTTTATCCAATAAGGAAAGGATGAAAAGAACAGGAAAGACCTTTCGACATTATTTTCTTGAGTTCGGGGGTGTTGTACCCCAAAATTTGCCCTCTCATTTATCAAGTATTTTCTCACAAGATCTCATTTGGTTCAAGACTGCACTAGGGTTGATCAACTCAAGACACCTCCTTAAGCACTGATGACTGAAATTAGGGTTTGAGATTGCACAAGGATAATTGAACTTTCAATGCCTCATATGACTTTAATGGATCATTATGGACTCCCAAGATTACTCATGTCAAGTTTCAAGCCTTGGATCACATTTTTGCTCAGTCAATTGAGCAATTGACCTAAAAATCAGCTGTATTGGGGAAAAAGTCAATTGTGGCCAGTTTACAGTCAAACTTCATAATTTTTTATCCACATCAACATTATAAACTCATATGTATCATTTGGTCAAGAACAAGCTTCTATAACACCTCTGTTTTTTTCAAGTTCAAGAACAGTCAAGAATACAACTCAAGTTCAGAGTATAAATCCAGCTCCAAGGTAATTTTCTTGACTTTAATTCTTCATTTCAAACATCATTAGTGATTCATTTTTTAATACAAAATGTAGTAACCATTTCCCTTGAAGCTAAGCTTTTGTTTGTCTTCCATTCTTTTCATTTATGTGTTGAGAACTAACTCATGTATGCAGCAAAACAATGTTGAAGTAAAAAATGATAGTATGAGTTGACACATACCTATATGAGTTGATTCATCTTAGTGAAAAATGACAGTATGAGTTGACACATAGCCTTATGAGTCGATACATACTACTATACAGGCCCAAAACAAAAGGAAAAAAGAGTGTATGAGTCGATACAAAGCACGTATGAGTCGACACATGCAGTGTATGAGTCGACAAATACCATTATGTATCAACTCATACTGAGTTGATTTGGCAATACAGGGGCAAGGAAAGTTATGTGTCAATGCATAGGAGCTTGTGTCGACACATAATAGTTCAAAATGCAAATTTTCCTTCTTTTTACACTATTTTTACATTTCCTTCATTGTTATTCGATATGGTTGTAATATTTAAGTTCCTATTTCATCCCCATTTGTAAATTGTACCCCCATCCCCTAAACAATGTAATAGCGTAAGACTTTATTTTCCTTAACTTAACGCTTTCAAAATATAAATGTTAGTAACTAGGGTGTGTAGGGAAAGATAAAAATCAATCTTAAACCATCCTAATCAAAGACAAAACAATGCATGTAAATCAATACATTTGCACACTTACACCCTTAAGGTAAACCTACTTTTTTGCCTTACAAAAATGGGCATATTATACATGTGAGGTATCTTAGCAAAAACAAACAAAATACAAGATCATAGTCCCTCGATGATGCTATCAAAGTTGCCTTTCAAAAATGATCTTAGTCCCTTAAAGAAGATGCCAAGATATCTTACGACATTGCTAATTATGGCTATACGATTACCCATGCCCGTCCCTTTTACATCCAAAGATAGGGTTACATACCAAATCAATGGTAAGATAACAATGTCAGAGGAAAGAGGAAATAAACATGAAAAACGTTCGAGTAGGTAGATTGTTCCTAGTTGCTTGCTTAATTTCAAACAAAACATCCTTGATATTTTCAAAACAAACACCAACACTTTCAAAAAACATCTTTCAAACTTGAAAACATTTTCAAAGGATCGACACTTTGTATACATTCTTACGAACGAGAATCATTACAAAGTTTGCCTAGATGATGGAATATTTACAAAATACTTTCAGAAACCACACAAAGTATATTTTCAAACAAAAGCAAGTGATCTAGCAAGTAACTAAGATACCATGAAAAAACATGGATTGAAAGGGTTCTAACACCTTCCCTTTTCATAATCTACCCCTCGAACTCAAGAAAACATCTCAAAGGTCTTTCATGTTCTTTTCAGCCTTTCCTTTTGGATTAAAGAAAATTCTGTGGCGACTCTTGCTAACTGCAACATTTGCGATCAAACACAAAACAACCAAGTTAGTTCTCCCACCATGTTACAGAACTGGCGACTCTCCTGGGGATAATCTTAAAAGTGGGTTTACCTTAGGGTTAGATCATATTTACTTACTTTCATTGTTTGACTTGTATGATTTACATTTTGGTTCTTTGTTAGGGTTTGAATCCCATATCCGGATTTAGGATACCTTATAGGTAAGTAGCAATATGTTTGGAAACTGTGCGGGATATACCGACATGGTCTAAGCAATAGCTACGTTAGTGTAATATATTTGTGGGTATCGGTAGCCCTTGAGTAGTCAAGGAGAATATGGTGCCGTTGAGTGATGTCATGAAGCACTAACTAACTTCTAGAACCTTTACTTGACCAACTTGGCCATTAGGACGTAGTGAGATGACCGGCTTTGGTGCAGTCCGAAGTTGGTAGATACTCGATACTACACTCATTGAGGTTTGGTTTTTTGGGATATTTAGGTCGCCATTAAAGAGGCTTGCACTGAAACAATTCCCGAGAAAACAAACCAGTGATATTGAGCTCCTTTAGAACCCGGTTACTATTGCTAGGACAAGTTTGAGCCAACTAAACCTCAAGAGGGTACTTTCCTATAAGACTCCATGCAAGCCTAAACCTAAGGACTTGTTTGTTTTGTTTGTATATATCTACTTGTACATAACATCATAAACATCATAACATCATACTCATACTCACTAACCATTTCAAGGATTTTTGGGATTTATCTTTGTTCTATTTTGTAGGACATGGATTTTATTCACAGGAAAACCATTCAAGTTAATCTTGTAAGGATCCCTCATCAACTTAAAGAGCTAGCATCAAGGATTCCTTAAAATTCTCCGAAATACATGGTCGCCTACTAAACTTGGTTACCTATAACACAGATGAAGACATGATGAAGGTGCTCTTCCAGTTCTTTGATCCTTTACACCATGGCTTCACATTTCCCGATTATCAACTTATGCCAACTTTGGAAGAATTCTCCCAACTCTTGAGGATTCCTATTCTCAATCAACTACCTTTCAACGGTAGGGAAAGATATCCAAAGCCAGAAGAGATTGCTCAAGCTCTACACTTGCAACCATCTGATATCACAACTAATTGGGAAGCAAGGAGTGGTGTCAAGGGTTTCCTAGAAAAGTTCTTGTTTGAGAAAGCCCAAAACTGTTTGAACTCTTTGGATTTGCAAGCTTTTGAGGAAATTATGTCTCTCCTCATCTATGGGATGATTTTGTTTCCAAATCCTGACCATCTCATAGATGTGAACACCGTCAAAATCTTCATGTCTCATAACCCGGTGCCTACTTTGCTAGGAGACATCCTACATTCTTTTCACATTCTCACTATGAGGAAAAGAGGTATCCTTATGTGTTGTACTCCTCTCTTGGCAAGATGGTTTATTTCGCATCTTCCCTAATATGTATTGAAGAACGAGCAAGGTTGTGATACGGTGGGAGAGAACTGACTGTTTTTTAGAATGCTGGTTTGCATTTTGCGTTTGTATTCGCAAAATGTCGCGGTAAGCAAGAGTCTCCACCGACTTTTATTTTATCCAACAAGGAAAGGAAAAAAGCACAGAAAAATTCCTTTTTCGAGATATTTCTGAGTACGAGGGGTAGATTATAGAAAGGGAAGGTGTTAGCACCCTTTCTATCTGTGGTTATCCACGGGCTCTTAGGTACTTGCTCATATTGTTTTCAAAATGGTTTTCTTTGTGCTTGTGGGTTTGAAAAAAAGTTTTTGTTTTGAAAACTTCTATTTAACTCTTGCTTCTGTCCTCAAGAGCGTATGAAGTGTTTTTGAAAACTTTGTTCGAAAAGTGTAAGTGTAAAGAGTTTTGTTTTGAAAGAGCAAGTATCTAAGAACCATCTACCTACTCGAAAAAGGAATCGTTCTATGCTATCTTCCTTTAGACAATGCTATCCTACTATTGTTGAGTAGGTAGCACCGTCGTCGGAGTTTGGGGGTCAATTTGAATTAGGGACTTACGGTCACTAAGGCAATGTTAGGACGCCTTAGCGGTAACCCTAATGTCTTAGATCATTTGCAGCTAGAAAATGCTCTGTGAGCTGGAAGCTTTCAACTTGGGATATGAATGATTAGAAAATTATGGAACAACCAAGGGGTAAAGTTCTGACTTCTTTGAGGTGGATATGGATGGAGAGTGTATTGCAGTCTGAACATAGAAGTTATGATAGCTTCTAATATGTAAATTAGAAATTGTATGGATGGTTTTGGTCAAGAAACACTTGAGGGAAAATGGAGTTTGAATGAAAGAAATAAAAGCTAAGAGGTTTTATATTTTTATGTGTTTGCAGTTTTGGACTCTTGGAATTTTAGCAAGGTTTCAAGGCTTTTTCTTTCTCAAACTTTTCGACCCCTTTATAGTTTCCAATGGCTTTCAATTTATGGGCAAGGATATTTTAGCTTGTAGAGATCAAGGGTACAACCATCATATGCTAGGCGCTGACTTGTTCTTAAAGCAAGTTCAAATAGGTATGGTGGTTAGCAGTTTCCTAGCCGTGCCTAAACTGGATTCGTAAGTGGGAATTAAGGAAAAGTAACGTCAAAAGCAAAAGCAATGAATGGGCCCAGCCTATTCTTGTGCAAAAGTTTATTTTTCCAAGACAATGATGGTACTTCTAGGCCACACGTGGGGAAGTCCTTTGGATAAAGACCCAAAAGTGGTTTTGAGCATTAAATGATGATGAGATTTATCCAACCAGAAATCCTGCAATGTAAGATTCTGCATCATTGCTTAATTTTGAATCAGAAGTTTAGCTTTAGCGTAACTTAGAATAGACATCTAACTTCTGATCTTTGTATCTCCTTGCTCCAGCATGTTCTAAAGGAGTTCTCATACTTTCAAGGAAGCTTGTAGCACGATTTGTAACCTTCTTTGAATTACCCTTGCAAACTCTGCCTGAACCTTTGTGAAAACTGGCCCAAAAGTTCTGACCAAAATCTGTTTTGAAAGTCTCCAGAATTTGCTGAATGCTTCAAATTCAGGGACGTGTCTTTGAGGATTTAAGTTGAAATCCCAGCATTTCTAAGAGAAGTTATATTCTGCAGTGTTTTAGATCTTATTGAAATCTAAAACTTTTATGCCAGAAGTTCATCCAGAATCAGCTTGCATCATGGTGATAATCTGATCAGAAGTTCTGAATTTGTCATATTTCTTAAACACTTAGAAAAATTCTAAGTATTTAGAATTTTGACTTTTCCTAAGTAATCTTGACTTTTGAATTTCTTGATGAAACAAACTTCATGCCTTGATGAAATATGATTCTTGGAACATGACTTTTTGATCCAAAAGTCAAAGTTTGACTTTGTAGTGTGCAAATGACCATTTTGCCCTTATGAATGACTTTCTTGGAAAATTTGTAATTCAAGGCTTAAAATTGGATGGGAACAAACCTGAGGGTCTAGGGTGATCCTTTGAGAAATGAGAGGGCAAATTTTTGGGTACAACAGCTGCCCTTGTTCAATCTTCTTACACTTGAAGAGTTATATTGGCGATTCTGCCATTCGTGACTCGAAGGTGGAAGATGATTGGACACTAAAGTGCCCATAAATTTGCACTCAGTGATGTGATGGTTGAGGGAATAGGCTTAAAGATTCCATTTTGAGAGGTGATAGAAAGTTGTTACAGATAGGATTGTAGATGCCATCCAGAAAGGTTGTTGAACCGTATTTGTAAGCTGAAACAAAATGAGTATCAGAATGACATCCTTATCTGGAGTGTATATGAACTATATTTAAGAGCTGAATCTAAATGAGTATCAGGATGGCATCCATATCTGGAGCGTATCTGAACGGTATCTGATAATTGAATTTGAATGAGTATCAGAATAGCATCTGTGTCTGGAGCGTATCTGAACTGTATCAAAAGTTGAAATCTGAATGAGTATCAGAATGGTATCCGTGTATGGAGTGTATCTGAAATGTATCTGACAATTGAATCTGAATGAGTATCAAAATGGTATCCGTGTCTGGAGTGTATCTGAACTGTATCTAACAATTGAATCTGAATGAGTATCAGAATGGCATCCGTGTCTGGAGCGTATCTGAACTATATCAAAAGTTGAAATCTGAATGAGTATCAGGATGGCATCCGTATTTGGAGCTTATCTGAACTATATCAAAAGTTGAAATCTGAATGAGTATCAGGATGGCATTCGTATTTGGAGTGTATCTGAACTGTATTAAAAATTGAAATCTGAATGAGTATTAGGATGGCATCTGTATTTGGAGCGTATCTGAACTGTATCAAAAGTTGAAATTTGAATGAGTATCAGAATGGCATCCGTATCTGAAGCGTATCTGAACTGTATCAAAAGTTGAAATCTGAATGAGTATCATAATGATATTTGTGCCTGGAGCGTATCTGAACTATATCAAAAGTTGAAATCTGAATGAGTATCCGAATGGCATCCGTGTCTGGAGCGTATCTGAACTGTATCAAAAGTTGAAATCAGAATGAGTATCAGAATGGCATCCGTATCTGGAGCGTATCTGCTCTGTATCTGAAAACTTTGAACATTGTTAATGGTAGCTGTTAACCTTATCCTGAAAAGGGTAAAATGTTAGCTAAAATGCAAAGTCATGTTGTATGAAATTCATAGTATAATGCATTTGTGTTATCAATGTTTATGATATATGGGTGTGATGTATGCGCATGTGAGCTAATCTACTGTACTGTTGTTGGATTGGGGAAAATAGCTTCATGACTGCTGCTGAGGATATAGAGTAAAAGTCTTCATGTCGTGAAGTTGAAGTGCTGATGAATTTCCCCTTAGAGAAATAAACTTTGTTGTAAGGGGAATGTCGTGTATTGTTTGAAAAATCCTGCTTGGGAAATTCTAAGAAATTTGGCGACTTCTATAGGGGATTGATAACTGGAAGCTTTATTTCCTTGGGGATTAAACTGGACACTGTGGGGAATTTTATGGATATAAACTTAAAGAGATTTACCTATCCCTTAAAGCCATCAACGATTGTCTTTTATTTTGTTTATTTGTAAACGGTAACCATGTTCAAATGCATATGTTCAACAATGAATCATTGGACTATTTTGTAAACAAAACACAAGTGAAAAGAAAAACAGGTAGTTTTTGTACTTTCAAAAGGGATATCTTTGTATTGACTTTGAGTAAGTATTTTGTACTACGAGACAAACATTCTAGTAAGATAATGCCATCGTAAAAAATGAAAATTTTGATACCATAAAAGGGTAGCTATGTGCAATAATCCCATGGGGTTCCCATTCTGCTATAGCCTTCGTGTCTCTGAGCATCTTGTCTATTTATTGCCTTGTGTGAAGATGATTGAATTGATCTGAACCTTTGAGTTTGTCAGTGGAAGCCAAAGGTTGTCCGTACGGTGATCCAACGGGACATAGTCATACGCTTTAATTCCCTAACTTTTTCCTGGACCGCCCTTTTGGGTTTTCAGTCCACCGGGATACCCTTTTTTTCCCAAGTCGCCCTTTCTGGTTTTCAACTTTCCGGGTGTACAGATTTTTTGTTTTATCCCTAATTTTTGCCCGAACATTTTTGGTTCGTCGGGATGCCCTTGTTTTGCCTAGGTGTGTCAACCTAGCGGGTCTCTTATGTGTAGTATCTTGTGACTATGTCTGCGTTCGCAGGATGCGGCAGGTCGTTGCCATCCATGGTTGTTAGGATCATTGCTCCTCCGGAGAATATGTTCTTGATTACAAATGGTCCTTCTATGTAGGATTCCATTTGCCCCTGGGATCACCTTGCGGCAGTATGATGCGCTTGATCACCAGATCCCCAACTTGATATGCTTGTCGTTTGAACTTTTTGTTGAAGGCCTTGATCATCTGTTTTTGATACATCTGACCATGTCAGATAGCAGTAAGTCTTTTCTCATCAATCAAGTTTAGTTGATCAAGTCGAGTCTTGATCCAATCTTCTTCATTCAAACCCGCGTCCTTCATAATTCTCAAAAGTGGGGTCTGGACCTCAATAGGCAAAACAACTTCCATGACGTAAACCAAAGAATAGGGTGTTGCCCCGGTTGATGTGCGAGTTATGGTAAGATATCCGTGGAGAGCGAATGGTAGCATCTCATGCCAGTCTATGTACGTGACTGTCATTTTCTGTATGATCTTTTTAATGTTCTTATTTGCGACTTCAACAACACCATTCATCTTTGGTCGGTAAGGGGAAGAATTGTGATGCTGGATCTTGAATTGCTCGCACAAGGCGGTGATCATAGTATTGTTTATGTTCGTACCATTGTCTGTAATGATCCTCTCTAGGATACCGTAACGACATATGAGATTCTACTTGATGAACCGGGAGACAACATTCTTGGTAACGGAAGCGAAAGAAGCTGCCTCCACCCACTTGGTAAAATAGTCAATGGCCACTAAAATGAAGCGGTGTCCATTGGACATTGTTGGCTTGATTTCCCCAATCATGTTAATCCCCCACATAGCAAAGGGCCAAGGAGCCGTCAAGACATTCAGAGGAACTGGAGGTACGTGTAATTTGTCAGCATAAATCTGACACTTGTGGCAAGTTCGAGAGTGTTGATAGCAATCTGCTTCCATGGTAAACCAGTAATAGCCTGCTCCCAAAAGTTCCTTCATGTAACTCAGTCATGATCCTTTCAGCTTCAACCTTGTCTACGCACCGAAGTAACACATAGTCGTGGTTGCGTTTGTAAAGAGTGTCATTGCTAAGGACAAATTTAGCAGAGAGTCTCCTTAAGAACTTCTTATCATTGACTGAAGCTCCTTCTGGATATTCTTGAGCCTTGAGATACCTCTTGACCTCGTGAAACCAAGGCTGGTCCACTACTTCTTCAGTATTAATCTCGTGACAGTGTGCTGGTTCATCCTTTCGTCCAATGGTGATCGAGGGAGTCTCGTTATCCCATTTAAGTTTAAACATAGATGACATTGTGGCTAGTGCGTCTGCTAGCTGATTTACTTCTCGCGGGAAGTGCTCGAAGGTAATCTTCTCAAAGTGTGGGATCAATGTCAAAACATGTTCTTTGTAAGGGATAAGGTTAGGGTGTTTGGTGTCCCATTCCCCTTTGATCTGGCTAATGACCAAAGCTGAATCTCCGAATACATTCAAAGATTTGATCCCCAAGTCTATGGCAGCCTTAAGACCAAATATGCTCGCTTCGTATTCTGCCATGTTATTTGTACAATTGAAGCAAAGTCTTTCTGTAAAAGGAGTGTGACATCCTTCAGGAGATATGAGTACATAACCAATACCATTTCCGAGTGCGTTAGATGCCCCATCAAAAACCAGGGTCCATCGGGATCCTTGTTCAGGTCCGTCATATGGCCTGAGTTCTTCATAGTTGTTTACCATCATGATGTCTTCATCTGGGAATTCGAACTTCATGGACTAGTAGTAGTCTTCTACAGCTTGGTGAGCAAGGTGATCAGCTAGTACACTGCCCTTTATTGCTTTCTGGGTAGTATACTGTATTTCATATTTTTTCAGGATCATCTGCCATCTCGCTATTCTTCCAGAGAGAGCAGGTTTCTCAAAGATGTGTTTTATTGGATCCATTTTAGATACCAACAAGGTAGTATGGGTCAGCATATATTGTCTTAGCCGGCGAGCATCCCATGCCAGAGCGCAGCAAGTTTTCTCGAGCAGTGAATATCTTGTTTCACAGTCGGTAAACTTTTTGCTCAGGTAATAAATAGCATGCTCTTTTTGGCCAGACTCGTCATGTTTCCCCAGCACACACCCCATTGAATTTTTCAAAACAGTCAGATACATGATCAATGGCCTTCCCTCGACTGGTGGCATCAAAACAGGAGGCTCTTGCATATACTATTTGATCTTGTCAAAAGCAAGTTGCCATTTGTTATACCCCAAAATTTTCCCTCTCATTTCATCAACATTTTTCATCACAAGACTCTTGGAACTCAAGATCAAGCTAGGGTTTGCTCTGCTCAAGACACCTCCTTGCACTATTGACCTAAATTAGGGTTTGAGTTTGCACAGTGATGTTATGACCTACAATGCCCAAAGTGACTTTCATAATTCATATTGAACTCACAAGTTTGTCCATACCAAGTTTCAAGCCTTGATCCAAATTTTTGCCCAGTCAATTGGACAGTTGACCTAGAAAGCAGCTGTATTGGGGAAAAAGTCAATTGTGGCCAATTGACAGTCAAACCTCATGAAATTTGATTCACATCAACATTATGAACTCATATGAACCATTTGATCAAGTTTGGATCACAATTCCACAAGAAATTTGATCAGATCATCAAAAGGGCAAAATGGTCATTTTTAGGGTTTTGACTGTACAAAGGCAATTTTTGACTATTTGACCTAACCAATGGCAAATCAAGCTCAACAATGGACTCAAGGACTCAATGAAATTGTCTTGACCCATTCAACAAGTTCAAAAGAACTCAAGTGCATAGGATTGACAAATGAATTTTTCAGTCAATTGATCAAAATTTGATTGTACACTGAAAAGTCAAACTTTGACTTTTTGGTCAAAATCAAGTGCCAAGGGTCATTTTTCATCAAGACATGCCAAATTATGAAAATTGTTCATCAAGAAACCCAAAAATGCAAATTAGGGTTTAAAATGGAAAAATTTCATAACTTAGAAATTTTCTAAGTTATGAAATTTTCTTATTTTTCCTAACTTTGTCCCATTTTTTCACCAAGATGCAAATGGATTCAAACACAACTTGCAACATGAAAATTGTAGTCCATCACAAAGTCTACAAATTTTATTCATAAAGTTTTCTCAAAAGAGGCTTGTATCTCAAGTTATGATTTTTGGACAAAGGGTACCTAAAACTTTTAACTTAGAGAAATTTTGCCCTAGTTTAGGCAGGATTTTGACCCATCTTCTTGGCCATTTTTCACATAGTTCCACTTGGAGTTTCAAATTTCATTTCAAATATGGATTATAGTACATGTTTAAAGCTTTCCAAATTGTCCAAGAACTCCTCAAACACCTTTGATCCATGGCCAATACATGTTCATACAACTTGCATTTTCAAATCAGCATGCTTTGTACTAGCTTGCAGGCCTCTAAACCATTTTACACTCCTTAATTGAATGCAAACCCACTGAGCTAAGGCATTATCTTGGTCATTTGGACATTGCATGCAAAACTAATCCCTATTTGGAAAAAGGAATAATGTCATTTTTGTAAAGTTACACTTTATGTCAAACCAAGATCTTTGAGGCATGGGGCCATATCTTTGAGGCAAGATCAAATCCACAAATTGCAAGTATCAAGGGCAAAAGATGCAGCATACAAGATAGGCATTGCAGACCTGCATTGACAAGTTAGACATTCTTGCTTCACAAAGAAGAAATTGTCCAAAATCCTCCCAACTTGAAAACCAGTCATTATTAGCTAAAACAAAGATCACAAACACATTTCACACAACCCTTTGAGTCAGAAGCACAAGCCTTTCACTCCTAAAGCACTCTCATACCCAAAATCACCATTTTTCTGCAAAACAGGGCAAGCCCTGCAGAACCACCCCCATCTCCACTTTCCCTCGTGCGTTTTGCCTCAAACTTGTTCCAATACCTTCCACTCAACTCACCTGAACTATCCCAAACCTCCATTGCTAGCTGTAACACCATTAACACACATTGCCATTTTTGTTTCAAAGCATTGCAGGTTGAGTTCTGTAGCACGATTCAAGTTGTTTCAAAACAAACTAAGCATTGGGAAAGCTTCATTGGACATCAGGCAAGCTCAAAAGAACCTCAAGCACCCTTGGAAGTTGCTGCATTGTCCAGCTCGAAGTCAACTGAAACAGGTATTTCATGAACTTCTATCTCTCTATTTAGTAATAGTTAGACTTAGGTTTGTGAATGAAAGATGTTGTACTCATAGCCCTCAAACCATACTTGTGCTTAGTTCTCATTTATCTTAATCGTGCTAGGAGAATTTTGTTCATGAACTTTCTGAAAAAACTAGGTTAAGATTTAGGGCCAGAGAAATTCTCTATGGTCTTTGAGAGTTAGCTTAAGTTTTTTATATGGTTGGATTCGTTGCTTGATGCTCTACAAGTTTCATGTTATGAGTTTTGTCAAAAAGTCAAGGAATCAGGAGATAGCAGTTGATGTATAGAACGCGCGTTTTTTGTGAACTGAGGAAGAAGATGAAGTTACTTGGGCTGAGCTTGTTTGCTTTTGCTTCTCACACACACATTTTCAGTTTACACCCCCCTGGCCCATTTATTTGTATATTTGTCATTTTGATATTTTTATTTTTTATTCTGACTTTATTATTTTATGTCCAAATATAAAAAATGCCAAAAAATTATTTTTATTTTTTTTCATATTTATTTGGCATTTATTTTAATTATTTCTAGTATTAATATGTTAAATACTTTATATTTAATTTTGTTTAAATGTATAAATGACGTAAAAAATACTTTTATTTTTATTTATTATTTTTATACACACTTGAAAATATTTCCTTAAAATATATACATTTTTTTAATAATTAATTTTTGTTTTTTATACACTTCACATAAATAATATATATATTAATACACATATATACTATTTTATTAAATAATTAGAACAAAAAATACAAAAATAATACATTTTTATTTTTATTAATATGTTTTACTAAAAATACCTTTTTTTTAATATACTTATATTTTTGTATAAATTAATACATTATTGTATATAAATAATAAATAATACCATTTATTTAAAAAAAAATTAGGGTTTTTCCCTAAAGAATAAAATAATTAAAATTGACTTTTTTTTTATTATTTACACTTCATATTTAAAAATACTTTTACATATATAAAAATCCTTTTTGCATAACACATTTTATTTAACACTTATTTATTGTATTTATTTATTGTACATATTCTATCTTGTACATTCAATTTGGTTGTAATAATTTAGGATTTAATTTCTTGCAAAATAATCCCCAATTCAAATTTGTACCCCCCTCCCTATATCATGTTGTAATAGTGTAGAATTTAAATTCTCACACCTTTAGATGCTCTCAATTATGCCATGATTAGACTTAGGGTTTGTATGAAAAATAAAATCAACAATTAGCTTGACCTAATTCAAAGATAACAATGCATGAAAAACAAACACAATACACACTTGCACCCCTAGGGTCTCAATCCACTTGTTGCCTTCAAAAATGGGCCATGGTATGCATGTCAAGTACTTTGGCAAAACAAAAACAAAACAAAAGATCATAGTCCCTTATGACGCTATCTGAGTTGCCTAAACAAAATGATGAAGTCCCTAAAGAAAATTGCCAAAAATACTTGACACCATTGCTATCATGGTCTATACGATGACCCGCGCCTGTCCCGTTTAACATCCTAACACAAGGTTGTTCACCAAATACAATGGTGAAACAACACTGTTAAAAGGGTTAAAAACATAAGAAAGATCTTTGAGTTAAAATAGGGTAGACAACTCTTAGTTACTTGATCAAAACTTGCAAAAACATCCTTGTTATCTTCAAAATACACTTCACAACACAAATTTCAAAACCCTACTTTCAAACATTAAAAACTTTTCAAAAGACAAAAACACCTTTGTATACATTCAAAACAAGAATCATTACAAAGGTTGCCACAATGATGGTCTCTTTTCAAAACATCTTTCAAAATCACACACAGAGCACCATTTCAAACAATTGAAAAGCAAAGCAAGTGATTTAAGCAAGTAACTAAGAGCCCATGGATAACCATGGATAGAAAGGGTGCTAATACCTTCCCTTTCTATAATCTACTCCTCGAACTCAAGAAAACATCTCAAAGGTCTTTCCTGTGCTTTTTGACCTTTCCTTAGGATAAAATAAAAAGTCGGTGGCGACTCTTGCTAAACCAAAACATTTGCGAACACAAACGCAAAATCCCAAGTCAGTTCTCCCACCGTATCACAGAACTGGCGACTCTGCTGGGGAACATTTCTAAAAGTGGAGTAACCTTAGGGCCTAGATCACCCTTTGCATCATTATTGTTTTCTTTGATTTCTTTACATTTGGTTCTCTTGTTTGGGTTTAAAATCCTCCACCCGGATTTAGGAAACATTCATAGGTAAATAGCAATACATTGTGGAAACTGTGTGGGGTATACCGACACGGTTGAAGCAATAGCTATATTAGTGTGACATATTTGTGAGTACCGGTAGCCTTTGAATTAATCAAAGAGAATACGGGGCCGTTGAGTGATGTCATGAAGCACTAATGAACTCTTAGAACCTTACTTGACCATCTTGGCCTTTTATTAGGGGTAGTGAGATGACCGGCTTTGGTGCAGTCCGAAGTTGGTAGATAATCGATACTACACTCATTGAGGGTTGTTTTCTTGGAATATTTTGGTCGCTAGTTAAGTGGCTAAACCAAAACAATGAACATAGAAAACAATCCAGTGATATTGAGCTCCTTAGAACCCGGTTACTATTTATAGGACAGGTTTGAGCCAACTAAACTCAAGAGGGTACTTACCTATGGAACCTCATGCAAGCCTAAAACTAGGGCTTTGTGTGATTTGCTTGTACATATGTTTGTGCATACATAATGAACATCATAAAGCATCATATGCATCCATTAACCATTTCAAGGGTTTAGATCTTCATCTTTGTTCTTGTTTTGTAGGTCATGGAATCTCTTCGCAGGAAAACAATTCAAGTCAACCTTGTGAGAATTCCTCCTCAACTCGAGGAGTTTACTTCTAGGATTCCAGAGAATTCTCTCTTCAGTGAAAGACATGGTAGACTCCTCAACTTGGTCAACACCAACATTAAAGAAGGCTTGGTGAAGGTCCTCTTCCAATTCTTTGACCCCCTACACCACTGTTTCACATTCCCTGATTACCAGTTGGTGCCTACTTTGGAGGAATTTTCTCAACTCCTGAGAATTCCTATTCTTCATCAACTACCCTACAATGGTACGGAAAGAGAACCAAAGCCTGAAGATGTTGCTCAAGCATTACACTTGCAACCATCTGACGTCAAGGGGCACTGGGAAACCAGAAGTGGTGTCAAGTGTTTCTTGGCAAAGTTTCTGTTTGAGAAGGCACAAGACTGCTGGAATTCTCTTGATCTACAGGCCTTTGAAGAGATTGTGGCACTCCTCATCTATGGGTTGGTATTGTTCCCAAACCCTGATCAGCTTATAGATGTGAACACTGTCAAGATTTTCATATCCAGGAATCCTATACCCACATTGCTTGGGGACATCCTACACTCATTTTACACACGAACAATGAGGAAAAGAGGTGTTCTCATGTGCTGTACTCCTCTCCTAGCAAGGTGGTTTATTTCTCACCTTCCACAATCAGTTTTGAAGAATGAGCAGGGTTTAAGGTGGTCACAACGATTGATGACCCTCACACATTCTGATGTACATTGGTGTTCTCAGTCCAGAGAAAATGTCATCATCATTGATCGTTGTGGGGAATTTCCTAATGTCCCACTACTTGGCATTAGGGGAGGCATCACCTACAACCCCTGTCTAGCTTTGAGACAGTTTGGATATGCTCGGAGGGATGGCCCTCATGACATGCTGATTCCTGACCTAGTTTTTGACTTCGACAATGATGCGCAAGGACTTCGACAAAGGTTCATCAGAGCTTGGAGGATGCCCAACAAGGTAGATAGTAAGACACTGGGGCACAAGAATTCCATCCCCCTTGAGCCTTATCTCAAGTGGGTACGAACCCGCGCCCAGAATCTTATGATGTCATACCCTCACATTCTCCCCTTGATCAAAGAGCCTGTTACGGAAGGAGAGGTTCCATACACCATCCTACATCCTGACATGCCAACATCATGGGAAGAAATGCAAAAGAGTTAGATCCAACTCAAGGAAGAACGGAATACTTTCCAAGCCAGCTTCTATGCCAGTGAGAAGAAGGTTTTGGAGCTTACCCGCCGACTTCATGAGGAGGAAACTCTCAACACTTACATCGCACCAAAGAGGATGCTCAATGTCTTTTTACATTAAGAATTTTGTAATATTTTGCCCATGGGGCACTTATGTACTAACAATTTCTTCTTAATATGACGTGCGTTCTTTTTGTTTGCAACAAATTTGAATTTCTAAATCCTTGAATGCATTACATAAATAACATACCATTCATCATATGCATAAACAGGTCTTCACACCAGGTTTCTTTATCTTTCTGCTGTTTATTTCAGCAAGATGGATTTGGAGCAAACGGTAAAGGATCTGCAGGCACAAAATTCACAATTCTAGCAACTCCTCATGACCTTGGCAAAGGGTCAAGAGGACCTCAAAGCTCTGTTGGAGAAGAATAAAGAGAAAAAGAAAAAGAGACCTGGAGTAGCCACTTTGGGAAGGAGATTTGAGCATCAGGCTAGGAGAGTTCTTGAGTTCCCCTCAACGTCTGACGAAGGGGCCGGTAAAGGGAAAGGTACTGCTATACCTTCTGAATCTGAGGTTAAAGAGGAGGAAGAGGAAGAAGATGAAGACTACTCCGAACAACAGTATCCACCAGCAGATGATAAATATAAGAATCTTGAGGATAGACTGGCAGCCATGGAGTTGCAGAGGGTACCCGGTTTGGATTTTGAAGAACTAGGACTGGTATCTGGGATTGTTATCCCTCCCAAGTTCAAGGTGCCAACATTTTCCAAGTACGATGGTCTGTCTTGCCCAAAGATGCACCTGAGATCGTATGTCAGAAAAATCCAACCCCACTCATCTGATAAAGACCTCTGGGTACACTTTTTCCAAGACAGTCTATCTGGCACACAGTTGGATTGGTTCTATCAGCTCAAGAGATCAGAGGTTCACAATTGGGAAGACTTAGAAGCTGCTTTTTACCATCAGTATCAATACAATGCTAATTTGGTGCCCACCCGTACTCAGTTACAAAGTATGGGGATGTCTTCCAATGAAGGGTTTAAACAGTACGCCCAGAAGTGGCATGATCTGGCTGGAAGGGTGCAGCCACCGTTGTCAGATAGGGAGTTAGTTGACATGTTTCTGGGGACCCTGTCTGGCCCCTTCTTCAATCATCTAATCGGGAGTTCTTCCGCGGGATTTACTGAACTAATTTTGACTAGCGAAAGGGTTGAGGCCGGTATTAAAAGTGGAAAGATTCAAAAGGATGCTTTTGCATCCACAGCTGTTAAGAAACCTTTCCCGGCTAAGAAGGAAGCCTCTGCTGTGTATTCTCAGCAGGGTCAGGGAAGAACCGAGCGTCGGCCGGCTGTAGGGGCGGTGATGATTCAAAATTCTTCAAATGATCAACCTCGTAACAATCAGTCGAGACCTAATCAACAACGGGTAGAAAGGCCACAACGGCAGTTCACCCGCATCAACATGACGCCAGCTCAGGTACTCCCCCACTTGTTGAAGTTGAATCTTACCAATTTAAAGGAAGCGCCAAAAAATCCTAACACCTCCTCTCCATACTACCACTCCAATGCCAAATGTGCTTACCATTCCGACAGTGTTGGGCACGATACCAATAATTGTTGGGCGCTTAAGAACAAAATCCAGGACTTGATTGATGCCAAAGAAGTAGAATTCAATGCGCCTGAGAAGCCCAATGTGATTTCTGCTCCGATGCCCAAGCACGGTAATAATGTTCATGCTGTTATGGAGGACCTTCATGTTACTGATGTTGTTGACCTGTTGACGCCGTTACTTGTGATTAAAGAAAATTTGATGAGAGCCGGGATCTTTCCTGGTTGTGGTAAATACTGCTATTTTTGTTTGAACATACGAGGTGATTGCCCAATGTTGAAGTCAGGTGTCCAACGCCTGATGGATACCCAAGAGATACTTTTCCAGAAAACCCCTGTTGATACCTTCAATCCTATTACTCCTGATACTTTTGCTACTTCAACCAACGATATCGCAATCATAACCATTTCAAACAATCCTCCCAAGGCTTGCAAAAGGCCTGTCAGGATTACACCCAACTCTGAATGTGTACCTTTAAAGATCACCATGCCGGGACCTGTCCCGTACCAATCAAACAAAATGATACCATGGAACTATGGAGGAGAAATCTTCTATCATGGTATCAAGCAAATTGAGGCAGTCCAAGAAAATTCTGAAGACGAAAACCCTGATATAGGGAACATTGCGGGTACAAGCAAGATAACCCACAGTGGTCAGATCTTTTCTCCGGAGATTGCCCCCCCTCGAGCATTTTTCGGACCCTTGAAAGCTTTTGTACCTGTTGGACCATCTGTGCAAGGCCTAATGATTGAAGAATTAGATACTCCTGAAGTAAGACCATCTGCTGATACTACCGACAATGGTAAGGGGATACTAGAAGTGCCTGTCAGGATGAAGGCTCATGCTGTGGTTATCCCCGAAACCACTCAGAAAGAAATGGATGAAATCTTGAAAATAATCAGAAAAAGTGACTACGACATTGTGGAACAGTTAGGGCAGACTCCTTCTAAAATTTCAATGTTGGCTCTTCTGCTCTGTTCTGAGGCCCATGCTAAGGCCCTAATCAAATTCTTGAAGGCGGCACATGTTCCCCAAGAGACTTCGGTTGACCAATTTCAGGAATGTGTGGCAAGTCTTACTGCTGACAATGGCCTTGGCTTTTCTGATACTGACTTGACTTCCAAAGGAAGGAAACACAACGACGCGCTACACATCTCAGTTGAATGCAGGGGAACCACCCTCTCCCATGTCTTAGTTGATACTGGTTCTTCCTTGAATGTGTTGTCGAAGAAAGCCTTAGACCGTTTGGACTGCGAAGGATTGACCCT
Organism: Vicia faba; assembly: GCA_948472305.1. NCBI lineage: Eukaryota > Viridiplantae > Streptophyta > Magnoliopsida > Fabales > Fabaceae > Vicia > Vicia faba. The sequence continues at coordinate 468,204,521 of OX451736.1, forward strand.
CAAACCTAGCAATATCGTTGTTAGGGCTTTTGATGGTTCCAAAAGAATAGGTCATGGGGAGGTTGATATTCCTATCAAAGTAGGCACAGAGGTTTTCAACTCCACCTTTTATGTGATGGACATTCGTCCATCATATTCGTGTTTGTTAGAAAGACCGTGGATCCATTATATCGGGGCAGTTACCTCCTCTTTGCACCAAATGTTGAAATATCCTGTTAAGGGTAAGATTATAACAGTGCACGGCGAGGAAGAGTACATGATTAGTCATCTCAATTCCTTCCGTTATGTGGAGTTGGATGGCGAGTTCATTGAAACACCTTTTCAACATTTCGAGGAAGTCTCTCCTGAAGTAGCAGTTGCGAAGACAATGGTTGAAGTGCCTACTATTCCCAAGCATGTATCTAGAATGGCATCTCTCAAGGACGCATAGGCTGTGGTTAAAGAAGGGAAGAGTACAGTATGGGGGCAATTGCCTGATTTTCCCTATAAGACAGACAAGTTTGGTTTAGGGTTCACTACTGCAGGACAAAAGGCTATGCGACGCTCAAAGGCTGGAGGGCCACCCGTCAAGATCTCACACCATGGAATCAATGCTGTAGACGATGAGCATGAAGAGATCCACTTTGAAGATTGGATCTTTCCGACCGTCGAAGGGGGTTTGAGCAACTGGGAAGCAAAGGATTTTGTTCCCATCACCTTTATCAACCAGTAATTTTATCTTTGAACAATTTCCCATTTATGGTCTGTAATAATTAAAACAATTCGCACACTATTTTCACCTCATGCCTTGCCCGGGGCATGTAGGTCCATTTGTAAGGGCTTGATTTTCTTCATAATCATATGCCATGTTTTAATGAATCATTGGACGTTTTTCATCCATAAACTGTTGTGATCATTTTCTTTCCTTTTTCATTTTTGTTTGTTTAAGGATGGCTATCCCTTACACACACCCACACTCACAAATGCAGGTACCCATCCACTCCGGATTCCATGGGTGACTATTCTGCTTTCGCCTTCGATAACTTTGAAGATTTGGTCAATCATGCTGAGTACGAAGTTGACGAAGACTGTGAAGTGCCGGGAGAATTAACCAGACTTCTACAACAAGAAGAGAGGGCCATTTTGCCTCATGAAGAGTTGCTAGAAACCATCAACTTAGGGACAGAGGAAGATAGGAAAGAAGTAAAAGTGGGTGCCAACCTGGAACCAAGTGTCAAGGAGCGCTTAGTGCAGTTGTTGAACGAATATGTTGAAATCTCCGCCTGGTCTTATGAAGACATGCCAGGGTTGGACACAGATATTGTGGTTCACCGTCTCCCTACAAGAGAACATTGTCCTCCAATCAAGCAAAAGGTCCGCCGAATGAGGCCTGACATGTCTGAGAAGATTAAAGCTGAGGTGATGAAGCAATTCAACGCTGGCTTTCTGGCTGTTACTTCTTATCCACAATGGGTTGCTAACATTGTGCCCGTGCCTAAGAAGGACGGCAAAGTCAGAATGTGTGAGGACTATCGGGATTTAAACAGGGCTATCCCCAAAGATGATTTTCCACTGCCACATATCGACATCTTGGTTGACAACACAGCTCAGCACAAGGTATTTTCCTTCATGGACGGATTCTCGGGATACAACCAGATCAAAATGGCCCCCGAGGACATGGAGAAAACTACTTTTGTCACGCAATGGGGTACCTTCTACTACAAAGTGATGCCATTCGGACTAAAGAATGCAGGGGCAACCTATCAACGCGCCATGGTAGCTTTGGTTCATGATATGATACATCATGAGATCGAAGTTTAGGTAGACGACATGATAGCTCGATCACAGACAGAAGAAGAACACCTTGATCATTTGCAGAAGTTGTTTGCCAGGTTGAAGGAGTATAAGCTCAGACTGAACCCAAGCAAGTGCACTTTTGGGGTTAGGTCTGGTAAAATTTTGGGATTTATTGTCAGCAACAAAGGCATTGAGGTTGATCCAGCTAAAGTGAAGGCTATACAAGAAATGCCTGCCCCCCGTACTGAAAAGTAGGTTAGAGGATTCTTGGGACGCTTAAACTATATCGCCAGGTTCATCTCTCACCTGACATCTACCTGTGAGCCAATCTTCAAGTTGTTGAAGAAATATCAGGTAGTTGAATGGAACAATGATTGTCAAGTTGCTTTTGATAAGATCAAGGAGTATTTACTAGAACCTCCTATTTTGATGCTACCCGTCGAAGGAAGGCCGTTAATCATGTATCTGACTGTTTTGGATAACTCAATGGGGTGAGTGTTGGGCCAACATGACGAGTCTGGCCGAAAAGAGCATGCCATTTATTACCTTAGCAAAAAGTTTACCGATTGTGAGACTCGATACTCACTGCTAGAGAAAACTTGTTGCGCTTTGGTATGGGCTGCTCGCCGGCTGAGACAGTATATGTTGACTCATACCACTTTGCTGATTTCCAAGATGGATCCGATCAAGTATATCTTCGAGAAGCTTGCTTTATCTGGAAGAATCACTAGATGGCAAATGATCATGACTGAGTATGATATCCAGTATACTACCCAAAAAGCTATAAAGGGGAGTGTACTAGCTGACCATCTAGCTCATCAAGCCGTCGAAGATTACCAATCTATGAGATTCGACTTCCCGGACGAGGACATCATGACTTTGGACAACATTGAGGGTAACGGACCATATGACGGACTTGGAAAGGGATCCCGATGGACCCTGTACTTTGATGGTGCTTCCAATGCACTTGGCAACGGTATCGGTGCGGTACTCATTTCTCCGGAAGGTTTCCATACACCCTTCACTGCCCGACTTTGCTTCAGATGTACCAACAACATGGCTGAATATGATGCTTGCATGTTTAGTCTCAAGGCTGCTATAGACTTGGAAATCAAATCTTTGGTCGTATTTGGGGACTCGCCTTTAGTTATCAGTCAAGTAAAAGGAGAGTGGGACACTAAACATCCTAATCTTATCCCATACAAAGAACATGTCTTAACATTGTTGCCTCATTTCGAGCAGATTACCTTCGAGCATTTCCTGCGAGAAGAAAATCAGCTGGCAGATGCCCTGGCTACAATGTCCTCCATGTTTAAACTCAATTGGGATAGCGAGGCTCCCCAAATTACCATCGAGCGAATGGATGAACCTGCGCACTGTCATGAGATTAATACCGAAGAAGTAGTGGAACAACCCTGGTTTCATGAAATCAAAAGGTATCTCCGGACTAGAGAATACCCTAAAGGAGCTTCCGTCAATGACAAAAAGTTCTTAAGGAGATTTGCTGCCAAGTTCTTCCTAAGCAATGGCATTCTTTATAAGCGCATCCATGATTGTGTTTTACTTCGTTGTATGGACAAAGCTGAAGCAGAGTTGATCATGACCGAGATACACAGTGGCACATTTGGCACCCACTTGAGCGGACATACGATGGCTAAGAAGATTCTAAGGGCAGGCTACTACTGGTCTACCATGGAAGCTGATTGTTATCAATATTCCCGTACTTGTCACAAATGTCAAGTCTATGCCGACAAGGTACATATTCCTCCTGTTTCTCTCAACGTTCTGACAGCTCCTTGGCCATTCGCAATGTGGGGCATTGACATGATTGGAGAGATCAAGCCTACGGCATCCAATGGACATCGCTTCATCTTGGCCGCTATTGATTATTTTACCAAATGGGTTGAGGTAGCTTCATATGCCTCAGTTACAAAGAATGTGGTTACCCGCTTTATCAAGCAGATCCTCATATGCCGGTACGGTGTCCCTGACAGGATCATCACAGACAATGGTACGAATTTGAACAACACTAGGATCACCGCTCTGTGCGAACAGTTCAAGATTTATCATCACAATTCATCTCCCTATCGGCCGAATATGGACGGTGTTGTTGAAGCCGTGAACAAAAATATCAAAAAGATCATTCAAAAGATGACAGTCACCTACAAGGACTGGCATGACATGTTACCATTTTCTCTGCATAGATATCGTACCACAGCACGTACTTCAACAGGGGCAACCCCATTTTCTTTGGTATATGGCATGGAAGCTGTTTTTCCTATGGAAGTTCAGATTCCTTCTTTGAGGATTATGAAGGATACCGGTTTGAGTGAAGATGATTGGATTCAGACCCGGCTTGACCAACTTAATTTGATCGACGAGAAGCGACTTACTGCTCTTTGTCATGGTCAGACGTATCAAAAACGGATGATCAAGGCTTTCAACAAGAAAGTCAGACGTCAAGTATATCAAGTCGGAGATCTTGTAATCAAGCGGATCATCTTACCGCAAAGTGATCCCAGGGGCAAGTGGACTCCTCCTTACGAAGGACCATTTGTGATCAAGAGCATATTTTCTGGTGGGGAAATGATTCTGACCACCATGGACGATGACGACTTGCCGCACCCTGCGAACACAGACATAGTCAAAAGATACTACGCATAAAGCGACCCGACAAGTTGAAAACCCGAAAGGGCGACTTGGGCAAAAATGGGCATCCTGGTGAATCGAAAACCCGAAAGGGCGGTTCAGGCAAAAATTAGGGATAAAACAAAAAAAATCTATACACCCGGCAAGTTGAAAACCCAAAAGGGCGACTTGGGCAAAAAAGGGTTTCCCGATGGATCGAAAACCCGAAAGGGCGGTCCAGGCAAAAGTTAGGGAATTAAAAGCGTATGACTATGTCTCGTCGGATCATTTTAAGAACAATCTCTTCACCAACAAGCTCCAAGCTTCTGATCAATCCATTCATCGACGGACGAAGCAGCAAATGGACAAGATATTCAGAGTTGTGAAGGCTATAGTAGAATGGGAATCCCATGGAATTGTTACACATAGCCATCTTTCTTTTGTATAAAGTTTTTCAATTTTTACGACAACATTCTCTTGCTAGGATGTCTGTCTCCTTTGTACAAAGATACTCACAAAAGTTAAATACAAATATACTTCAAAGTGCAGAAATTTGCTTATCTTTCTTTTCTTTTTACACTTGTGTTTTTATTTGAAAACGTCCAATGTTTTGTTAAAAAGGCATATGCATTTTGAATATAATCACAGCTTACAAATAGAACGAAATTGAAAAAGGATAATTACTGATAGATTAAAGGTGTAGGAAGAGATCTTTATGCCATTTCAGAAGAAATCCCCTACGATACATCATTCAGATCCTCAACAAAGCTAAAATTTGGAGTAAATTTCCCCAACGGAGTTAAGCTTCAAGATCCTCAGTGGAGCTAGTGCATTCCAAAAACTTGATTCCCCAGTTGAGTTAAGCTTCAAAATTCCCATCAGAGTTAAACTTCAAGATCCCCAGTGGAGCCCGAAAACCCTGAAAATCCTATCCCCAGCGGAGCCAGAATAGTGAACATTTCCCCCACAGAGTTATCTCCCAGCAAGATCGAAGATTCTCGGTCTCATTTCTCCAAGAAGAAACCTCCTAGGTTTTAACTCCCCAGTAGAGATTTTCAGAGTTTTCCCTACATCCCAGGAGAGTCATGAAGGATTCTCATTCCCCGCAGAAGTTGTCAAAGACCTTGTTAATCCCTGCAAATCGCCGAGGATTTTCAATCTCCAGCAGTGGCCCCAGGATTTCTCATTCTCAACAATCAGAGATCTTTAACCCCCCCAAGCAGTCAGCAAGGATTTCTCATCTTCGATAATCAAAGATTTTTGGAATCCCCAGCATCGGTCAAAGATTTACTTTCCCTGACAGCAGTCAAAGATTTCATTACCTCCAGTTTGTCAAAGATTTATTTTCCACAGCAAGACAGTTACTCAGCTTACATGCGCAACCATTACATTCATATATTATAAACATTGATGAAACACAGTTCATTGCATCATACATATCATACTACAAAGCTTTGTGTTTTAGTTAAAATTTTACCCTTTTCAGGATAAGATTAAAAGGCTATCGTTAACAATTATTTAGATACAGTATGGAAACACCCCAGACACGGCGGTCATTCTATTACTCATTCACAATTTCAAGTCAAAATACAGTACAGATACACCCCAGACACGACGGTCATTCTACTACTCATTCAGACTTCAGCAATCCGATATAGATTAGATACGCTCCAGACACGGAAGCCATTCTATCTCTCATTCAAGATTCAACTATCAACCACAAGTTCAGATATGCTCCAAGCACGGATGCTATTCTGGCCCTTACACCAGCAGTTTGATTCTCCCCAGTGCAGTCGCCACGGAAGTCATGTTGTCACTTATTCAGATCCCAGTTACAGTCTCAGATGCACTCTATACACGGAAGTCATTCTGCTACTCATACAGATCTCAACTTCAGATACAATACAGATAGACTCCTGACACGGTAGTCATTCTGATATTCATTCAAAGTTCAAATACGGTTACAGCTCAGATACGCTCCAGACACGGACGCCATTCTTTTGCTCATACAAACTCAGTCTCCAGATACAATTCAAATGCATTCCAGACACGGATACCATTCTGACGCTCATTCTTCTGACCTACAACATTGAAATTCAACAAACATTCTTGGATGGCATCTTTAAGTCCATCTCCAGCAAGATTCTACCATCTCCAAATGGCATCTTTAAGCCCATTTCCTCAGCTATATTTTGACGAGTGCAAATTTGCGAGCACTTTGGTGTCCAATCCTCTTTTACCTTCGAGTCGCGAAAGGCAAACTTGCCAATCTAACTCTTCAGGTTCAAGAAGATTGAACAGGGGCAACTGTTATACCCCAAAATTTTCCCTCTCATTTCAACAACATTTTTCATCACAAGACTCTTGGAACTCAAGATCAAGCTAGGGTTTGCTCTGCTCAAGACACCTCTTTGCACTGTTGACCTAAATTAGGGTTTGAGTTTGCACAGTGATGTTCAGACCTACAATGCCCAAAGTGACTTTCATACTTCATATTGGACTCACAAGTTTGTCCATACCAAGTTTCAAGCCTTGATCCAAATTTTTGCCCAGTCAATTGGACAGTTGACCTAGAAATCAGTTGTATTAGGGAAAACGTTAATTGTGGCCAATTGATAGTCAAACCTCATGAAATTTGATTCACATCAACATTATGAACTCATATGAACCATTTGATCAAGTTTGGATCACAATTCCACAAGAAATTTGATCAGATCATCAAAAGGGCAAAATGGTCATTTTTAGGGTTTTGACTGTACAAAGGCAATTTTTGACTGTTTGACCTAACCAATGGAAAATCAAGCTCAACAATGGACTCAAGGACTCAATGACATTGTCTTGACCCATTCAACAAGTTCAAAAGATCTCAAGTGCATAGGATTGACAGATGAATTTTTCAGTCAACTGATCAAAATTTGACTGTACACTGAAAAGTCAAACTTTGACTTTTTGGTCAAAATCAAGTGCCAAGGGTCATTTTTCATCAAGACATGCCAAATTATGAAACTTGTTCATCAAGAAACCCAAAAATGCAAATTAGGGTTTAAAATGGAAAAATTTCATAACTTAGAAATTTTCTAAGTTATGAAATTTTCTTATTTTTTCCTAAGTTTGTCCCATTTTTTCACCAAGATTCAAATGGATTCAAACAATACTTGAAACATAAAAGTTGTAGTCCATCACAAAGTCTACAACTTTGATTCACAAAGTTTTCTCAAAAGAGGCTTGTATCTCAAGTTATGATTTTTGGAACAAGGGTACCTAAAACTTTTAACTTAGAGAAATTTTGCCCTAGTTTAGGCAAGATTTTGACCCATATTCTTGGCCATTTTTCACATAGTTCCACTTGTATTTTCAAATTTCATTTCAAATATGGATTATAGTACATGTTTCAAGCTTTCCAAATTGTCCAAGAACTCCTCAAACACCTTTGTGGTTAGGGAGAATCGAATGCTTGAAGTTGGAAAAAACTCACTTTGATCCATGGCCAATACATGTTCATACAACTTGCATTTTCAAATTAGCATGCTTTGTACTAGCTTGCAGGCCTCTAAACCATTTTACACTCCTTAATTGAATGCAAATCCACTGAGCTAAGGCATTATCTTGGTCATTTGGACATTGCATGCAAAACTAATCCCTATTTGGAAAACGGTATAATGCCATTTTTGTAAAGTTACACTTTATGTCAAACCAAGATCTTTGAGGCATGGGGCCATATCTCTGAGGCAAGATCAAATCCATAAATTGCAAGTATCAAGGGCAAAAGATGCAGCATACAAGATAGGCATTATAGGCCTGCATTGACAAGTTAGACATTCTTGCTTCACAAAGAAGAAATTGTCCAAAATCCTCCCAACTTGAAAACCAGTCATTGTTAGCTAAAACAAAGATCACAAACACATTTCACACAACCCTTTGAGTCAGAAGCACAAGCCTTTCACCCTTAAAGCACTCTCATACCCAAAATCACCATTTTTTCTGCAAAACAGGGCAAGCCCTGCAGAACCACCCCCATCTCCACTTTCCCTCGTGCGTTTTGCCTCAAACTTGTTCCAATACCTTCCACTCAACTCACCTGAACTATCCCAGACCTCCATTGCTAGCTGTAACACCATTAACACACATTGCCATTTTTGTTTCAAAGCATTGCAGGTTGAGTTCTGTAGCACGATTCAAGCTATTTCAAAATAAACTAAGCATTGGGAAAGCTTCATTGGACATCAGGCAAGCTCAAAAGAACCTCAAGCACCCTTGGAAGTTGCTGCATTGTCCAGCTCGAAGTCAACTGAAACAGGTATTTCATGAACTTTTATCTCTCTATTTAGGAATAGTTAGACTTAGGTTTGTGAATGAAAGATGTTGTACTCATAGCCCTGAAACCATACATGTGCTTAGTTTTCATTTATCTTAATCATGCTAGGAGAATTTTGTTCATGAACTTTCTGAAAAAACTAGGTTAAGATTTAGGGCCAGAGAAATTCTCTCTGGTCTTTGAGAGTTAGCTTAAGTTTTTTATATGGTTGGATTCGTTGCTTGATGCTCTACAAGTTTCATGTTATGAGTTTTGTCAAAAAGTCAAGAAATCAGGAGATAGCAGTTGATGTACAGAACGCGCGTTTTTTGTGAACTGAGAAAGAAGATGAAGTTACTTGGGCTGGGCCTGTTTGCTTTTGCTTCTCCCACACACATTTTCAGTTTACACCCCCCTGGCCCATTTATTTGTATATTTGTCATTTTGATACTTTTATTTTTAATTCTGACTTTATTATTTTATGTCCAAATATAAAAAATGCCAAAAAATTATTTTTATTTTTTTCATATTTATTTGGCATTTATTTTAATTATTTCTAGTATTAATATGTTAAATACTTTATATTTATTTTTGTTTAAATGTATAAATAATGTAAAAAAATACTTTTATTTTTATTTATTATTTTTATACACACTTGAAAATATTTCCTTAAAATATATACATTTTTTTAATAATTAATTTTTGTTTTTTATACACTTCATATAAATAATATATATATTAATACACATATATATATACTATTTTATTAAATAATTAGAACAAAAAATACAAAAATAATACATTTTTATTTTTATTAATATGTTTTACTAAAAATACCATTTTTTTAATATACTTATATTTTTGACTAAATTAATACATTATTGTATATAAATAATAAATAATACCATTTATTTAAAAAAATTAGGGTTTTGCCCTAAAGAATAAAATAATTAAAATTGACTTTTTTTTTATTATTTACACTTCATATTTAAAAATAATTTTATATATATAAAAATCCTTTTTGCATAACACATTTTATTTAACACTTATTTATTGTATTTATTTATTGTACATATTCTATCTTGTACATTCAATTTGGTTGTAATAATTTAGGATTTAATTTCTGGCAAAATAATCCTCAATTCAAATTTGTACCCCCCTCCCTATATCATGTTGTAATAGTGTAGAATTTAAATTCTCGCACTTTTAGATGCTCTCAATTATGCCATGATTAGACCTAGGGTTTGTATGCAAAATAAAATCAACAATTAGCTTGACCTAATCCAAAGATAACAATGCATGAAAAACAAACACAATACACACTTGCACCCCTAGGGTTTCAATCCACTTGTTGCCTTCAAAAATGGGCCATGGTATGCATGTAAAGTACTTTGGCAAAACAAAAACAAAACAAAAGATCATAGTCCCTCGATGACGCTATCTGAGTTGCCTAAACAAAATGATCAAGTCCCTCAAGAAAATTGCCAAAAATACTTGACACCATTGCTATCATGGTCTATACGATGACCCACGCCTGTCCCGTTTAACATCCTAACACAAGGTTGTTCACCAAATACAATGGTGAAACAACACTGTTAAAAGGGTTAAAAACATAAGAAAGATCTTTGAGTTAAAATAGGGTAGACAACTCTTAGTTACTTGATCAAAACTTGCAAAAACATCCTTGTTATCTTCAAAATACACTTCACAACACAAATTTCAAAACCCTACTTTCAAACATTGAAAACTTTTCAAAAGACAAAAACACCTTTGTATACATTCAAAACAAGAATCATTACAAAGGTTGCCACAATGATGGTCTCTTTTCAAAACATCTTTCAAAATCACACACAGAGCACCATTTCAAACAATTGAAAAGCAAAGCAAGTGATTTAAGCAAGTAACTAAGAGCCCATGGATAACCATGGATAGAAAGGGTGCTAATACCTTCCCTTTCTATAATCTACTCCACGAACTCAAGAAAACATCTCAAAGGTATTTCCTGTGCTTTTTGACCTTTCCTTAGGATAAAATAAAAAGTCGGCGGCGACTCTTGCTAAACTGAAACATTTGCGAACACAAACGCAAAATCCCAAGTCAGTTCTCCCACCATATCACACCATTCATCATTCCATTTGACTACCTGATCTTTCTTCAGTAGTTTGAAGATTGGTTCACAGGTAGCTGTCAGGCGAGAAATGAATTTGGCAATGTAGTTCAAGCGTCCCAAGAATCCTCTGACTTCCTTCTCAGTACGAGGAGCAGGCATCTCTTGTATAGCTTTCACCTTGGCAGGATCTATTTCAATACCTTTATTGCTGACGACAGAGCCTGTGAGTTTACCAGACCTTACTCCAAATGTGCACTTATTTGGGTTCAACCTCAGTTTATACTTTTTTAATCTCTCAAACAGTTTCTGTAAATGATCAAGATGTTCTTCTTCTGTTTGAGATCTAGCTATCATGTCGTCCACATAGACCTCTATTTCGTGATGTATCATGTCGTGAAATAAAGCTACCATGGCACGCTGATAGGTTGCCCGAGCATTCTTCAGTTCGAACGGCATAACCTTATAGCAGAATGTCCCCTATTGTGTGACGAAGGTTGTCTTCTCCGTGTCCTCAAGTGCCATTTTTATTTGGTTGTAACCTGAGAAACCGTCCATGAAGGAAAACACTTTGTGTTGTACCGTAGTGTCAATTCGAATATCAATGTAGGGGAGTGGGAAATCGTCCTTAGGGCTTGCCCTATTTAAATCTTTGTAGTCCACGCACATTCGTACCTTGCTGTCCTTTTTGGGCACGGGAACAACATTGGAAACCCATTGCGGATAAGAGGTGAAGGCCAAGAATCCAGCGTTGAATTGCTTTATGACTTTGGCTTTAATCTTCTCTGACATATCTGGTCGCGTTCGACGGACCTTTTGTTTTACTGGTGGGCAATCCTCTTTTGTAGGTAGACGATGTACCACAATATATGCATCAAGTCCTGGCATGTCTTCATACGACCAGGCAAAGACCTCAACATACTCGTGTAGCAACTGAATCAGACACTCCTTGACACTGGGTTCCATATTGGCACCCACCTTGACCTCTCTTTTGACTTCTTTGGTAGCTAGGTTGATGGTGTCCACTGGTTCCTCGTGGGGCTGAATGGTTCTCTCTTCTTGTTGTAGTATTCTGGCAAGTTCCTCTGGTACTTCACAATCTTCCTCACCTTCGTCTTCGGCTTGGTAGATTATATTTTCAGAGTCACAAAAGGCCATAGCAGAACCGTTACCCATGGGATCCCGAATGGATGTAGACCTGCATTGTGAGTGTGAGTGTGTGTAAGAGTATAGTTATCTTTGAAAGAAATGAAAATGTAAAAAGAAAAACAATGAGCACAAAGTTTGTATGCAAAAACGTCCATGATTCATTGATGTCATATGGAAATGAGATAATAACCCTTACAAATGGACCATTGTGCCTCGGGTAAGACACAAGGTTTTAAGAGTCTGAATTGTTTTAATATTACAGATCCAACAAAATGTAAAGACAAATTAATGTGGGATAAAAGTGATCGGGAAGAAATCTCTAGCCTCCCAGTTGTTGAGCCCTCCACTGACAGTTGGGAAAATCCAATCCTCTAGGTTGTAGCCATCTTCATCATCCTCTACTGCATTGACTTCGCGGTTGCTGATCTTCAAGGGTGGTCCTTCGGCACAAGCACGACGTATAGCCCTCTGGGCACCTGAAGTGAAACTCATACCAAACTTGTCAGATTTGTATGGGATATCTGGGAGTTGACCCCAAATAGTGCACCCACCTTCTTCTATCACTGCCTTGGCATCCTTCAAAGACGACATCCTGAGCAAAGGCCTTATGATCTTGGGAAATTGAAACACAACCTTGGTTACTGCCACATCTTGCGGGACTTCTTCAAAGTGCTGGAATGGAGTTTCAATAAATTCACCATCTAACTCCACATATCTGAAGGAATTTAGATGGTTGGCCATATACTCTTCTTCTCCATGAACAGTGATGATCTTCCCTTGAATTGGATACTTCAGTATTTGGTGTAACATAGAAGTAACAGCGCCAGCATCGTGAATCCATGGTCGGCCTAGAAAGCAGGAATATGAAGGGCGAATATCCATTACATAAAAAGTTGAATCAAATGTTTGGGTTCCAACCTTTATGGGTATATCCACTTCCCCATGCACCATCCTTTTTGAGCCGTCAAAGGCTCTCACTACTATGTTGCTTGGTTTCAATGTTAATCCCTCACAGTCAAGCCTATCAAGAGCCTTTTTAGGCAACACATTCAGAGACAAGACGGTGTCCACCAAAACATGAGCCAAGGTTGTTCCCCTGCATTTCACTGAGACATGTAATGCCTCATTATGCTTCCTCCCTCTTGGAGTTAAATCAGCATCTGAGAAACCTAAACCATTATCTGCAGTCAAGCTGGCTACTCAGTCTTGGAACTGATCGGTAGATGTTTCTTGGGGTATGTGGGCAGTTTTGAGGAATTTTATCAAGGCCTTTGCATGCGCCTCGGAACATAGTAATAAAACTAGCATGGAAATTTTAGATGGAGTTTGCCCCAGTTGCTCGACTATATTGTAGTCGCTTATTTTTATGATCTTTATAATTTCCTCCATCTCCTTCCGGGAGGTCTCAGGGATAGCCAATGATTGTGCCTTCGTCCGGACAGGCTCAATTAGAATACCTTTACCTCAAGTCTCGGTTGACTCGGCAGCAGGAATGTCAGTAGGAGTGATAACAGGGGTTGTAACAGCTTTGTCAATTGGAGTATTAGCAGATATGATTGTAGGACTGGAAATAACCTTTGGAGGGGCAACAACAATAGGAATGATTACGGGTCCATAACTGCTTTTGAGGGAGAAATTTCGGGAGAGAATATCCTTCTGCTTCGGGTAATCTTGCTAGTCCCTACAATATTACTGATATCGGAGTTAACTTCCTCAGAACTTGAATCTTCGGCAGCTGGCCAATCTTGCTTGATACCGTGGTAGTAGACACCCCCTCCATAATTCCATGGTATGGTTTTGTCTAACGAATCGGGACTGGTCCAGGCATTGTAATTATCAAAGGGGTTACTTTTGGAACTGATGTAATTCTAATGGGTCTTTTGGTGGGGACCCTGGAAGAATTGGCGGAAATGGTAATGATAGAAACATAATTATAAGGAACAGGTGGAACAGAAGTCTTTTCGAACAAAATTTCCTTGTTGTCTATTAGGCACTGAACGCCCGCTTTCAACAAAGGACAGTCGGTTGGTGAGGACAAACAGAAATGACAGCTTTTATCACAGCCTGGGAAAACACTGGCATTCAACAAGTTCTTTTTGATAGTCAGGAATGGGGTCATAAGTTCATCAACTGAAGTAACAAACATATCTTCCTCAATGGCGTTGGTAGTATGGCCATGCTTGGGCATAGGGGCAGAAATGACATTGGGCTTTTCTGGCGCATCGAATTCAATCTCTTTGACTTCAAGGAGGTCTCGTACTTTGTTCTTTAGAGCCTAACAGTTGTTAGTGTCAGGGTCGGGACTTTCAGAGTGGTATGCGCAACGGGCATTAGGATGATAGTGAGGTTGTGTTAGGGTTCTTTGGAGCTTCTTTTAAAGTCACTAGGTTGGATCTTAACAGATGTGGCAATATTTGAGATAGTGTCATATTAATTCGGGTGAATTGTCTAACTGGTCTTTCCATTCTTGGCTGGTTGTTTCTTTGTTGATTAGGCACAGGTTTAGGAATCATGACAGCCCCCACCATTGGACGGCGTTCAGCCCAATCTTTATTTCTCTGAGGATACACAGCAATCACTTCTTTTTTTCCGATGAATGGATTCCTTACAGCAGTAGAAGATGCATCTTTTTGAATCTTTCCATTCTTTATCTCGGATTCTACCCTTTCTCTAGTCAATATCAATTCAGTAAAACCTGCTGATGAACTTCCAATTAAGTGATTGAAGAAGGGACCAGACAAGGATCCCAAAAACATGTCTACCAACTCTCTTTCAGATAGGGGAGGTTGAACTCTTCCGGCCAAGTCTCTCCATTTTTGTGCATAGTCCTTGAAGCCTTCACTTGAAACCATGGCCATACTCTGGAGTTGAGTACGGGTAGGCGCTAGATCAGCGTTGTTTTGATATTGTTTCTAAAAAGCTGCAGCAATATCTTCCCAGTTATGAACATTAGCTCTTTCTAACTGATAAAACCAATCAAGTTGAGTTCCAAACAGACTGTCTTGGAATAAGTGTACCCATAAATCTTTGTCAGCGGTATGGGGCTGGATTTTCCTCACATAGGACCAGAGATGCATTTTAGGTCATGAGAATCCGTCGTGTTTGGCGAACACAGGTGCTTTGAATTTTGGAGGAATGACAATTCCCGATACCAGTCCCAACTCCTCAAATTCCAATCCAGACACTTCTTAGATTTCCATTGCACTTAACCGCTTTTCTAGATGCTTATACTTGTCGTCGGCTGGAGGGTATTGTTCTTCAGAATAGTCTTCTTCTTCCTCTTCCTCTTCCTCTTCTGAATCAAATTGAACAACTGTTTCATTTCCCTTCCCCTCTTGATTGTATTTCTCACCGGATGTTGTTGCAAAGTCTAAGGCCCTTCTTGTCTGCCCTTGGAACCTTCTTCCCATGTTCAAAATTTCGGTTATCTTCTTCGTCTTCTTTTTCTTCTCCTCAACCAGCAAGGTCTTCAACTCTTCTTGTCCTTTGGCCAGAGTTAAGAACAACTGTTAAAATTGTGCATTCTCAGCTTGGAGGTCTTTCAATGTTTGCTCGAGATCCATCTTACTGAAATAAACAGTAGAGAGATGAGGAGACTTGTTGCAAGAAACCTTCTTATGTTATGATGAATAACAAATGCGTATGCAATGATTTCAAGGATCTTAAGATTCAAATTTGTTTTAGACAAAAAGGAAACACACGTTATATTAATAGATTAAAGCTCGAGTACATCAATGCCTTCTTGGGAAAAATGATACAAAAACTTTAAGATAGAAAGGTAGTACGCATCCTTTTTGGTGCAATGTAGGCATTCAGAGTCTGCTCCTCATGAAGTAGTCTAGTGAGTTCCAAAACCCTCTTCCCGCTTGCGTAGAATTGGGCTTCAAAATTATATCGCTCTCCCTTGAGGTGTATCCAATCCCTTTGTAGGCCTTCAAGAGAGGTAGGCATTTCAGGATGTAGGATAGTGTATGGAACATCCCCTTCCATGACAGGCTCAATAAATACTAGGATAATGGAGGGGTAAGGCATCATAAGATTCTGAGCATGACTTCATACCCATTTTAAGTAAGGCTTAAGAGGGATGGAATTCTTGTGCCCCAAAGTCTTCCTATCTACCTTGTTCAACATCCTCCAAGCTCGGATAAATATCTGGCGAAGACCTTGATAGTTGTTCTCGTAGTCAAATACCAAACCTTGAATCAGCATCTCGTGCGGGCCATCCTTTCGGGCGTAACCAAACTGTCTTAAGTCTAAGCATGGGTTGTAGGTGATACCTCCCCTAATGCCAAGTAAAGGGGCATTAGGAAATTCTCCATAACGGTCGGCGATAGTAACATTCTCTATGGATCAGGAGCACCAATGAATGTCTGAATGTTTGAGTGTCATCAACTTTTGTGACCACCTTGAACCTTGCTTGTTCTTTAATACAGATTGGGGAAGATGCGAAATAAACCATCTTGCCAAGAGAGGAGTGCAACATATAAGAACACCTCTTTTCCTCATTGTGCAAGTGTCAAAATTGTGTAGAATGTCTCCTAGCAAAGTAGGCATCGGGTTGTGTGATATGAATATTTTGACAGCATTCACATCTATGAGTTGGTCAGGATTTGGAAAAAAAACCATTCCATAGATGAGGAGGGCCACAATTTCCTCAAAAGCTTACAAATCTAAGGAATTCCAACAGTTTTGGGCTTTCTCGAACAAGAACTTTGCTAGGAATCCCTTAACACCACTCCTTGTTTCCCAATGAGTTGTGACATTAGATGAGTGCAAGTGTAGAGCTTAAGAAATCTCTTCTGGATTTGGGTCTCTTTCTGTACCGTTGAAAGGTAGTTGATTGAGAAGGGGAATCCTCAAGAGTCGGGATAATTCTTCCAAAGTAGGCACAAGTTGATAGTCGGGAAATGTGAAGCAATGGTGTAAAGGATCAAAGAACTGAAAGAGCACTTTCATCATGTCTTCGTCTGTGTTGGAGGTGACCAAGTTGAGTAGGAGACCATGTCTCTCAGTGATTGGAGAGTTTTTTAGGAATCCTTGAAGCTAGCTGCTTGAGTTATGGAGGGATCCTTACAAGGTTGACTTGAATAGTTTTTCTGTGAAGTGAATCCATATCCTACAAAACAAGAACAAAGATGAATCCCAAAATCCTTGAAATGGTTAGTGAATGTGTATGATGTTATGATGTTCATGATGTTATGTACAAGTATGTATACACAGACAAAGCAAAAAAATCCTTAGGTTTAGCCTTGCATGGAGTTCTATAGGTAAGTACCCTCTTGAAGTTTAGTTGGCTCAAACCTGTCCTAGTAATAGTAAACGGGTTCTAAGGAGCTCAATATCACTAGTTTGTTTCCTTGGTCATTGTTTCAGCACAAGCCTCTTTAATGGCGACCGAAATATCCCAAGAAACCAAACCTCAATGATTGTAGTATCTAGTATCTACCAACTTCAAACTGCACTAAAGTCGGTCATCTCACTACATCCTAAAGGCCAAGTTGGTCAAGTAAAGGTTCTAGAAATTCATTAGTGCTTTATGACATCACTCAGCGGCCCCGTATTCTCTTTGATTAACTCAAAGACTACCGGTACCCACAAATATTTCGCACTAATGTAGCTATTTCTTAGACCATGTTGGTATACCCCGCACAGTTTCCACAACGTATTGCTACTTACCTATAATGTATCCCAAATTTAGTTAGAGGTTTCAAACCCAAACAAAGAACCATAATGTAAAGCATACAAGTCAAACAATGAAAGCAAGTAAATATGATCTAACCCTAAGGTAACCCCACTTTTAGAATTATCCTTAGCAGAGTCGCCAGTTCTGTGATACGGTGAGAGAACTGACTTGAAGGTTTTGCGTTTGATCTCAAATGTTGAGGTTAGCAACAGTCGCCACTGACTTTTCTTTTATCTAAAAGGAAAGGTGAAAAAGCACA
The DNA here is from genome assembly GCA_948472305.1 of Vicia faba. Classification (NCBI taxonomy): domain Eukaryota; kingdom Viridiplantae; phylum Streptophyta; class Magnoliopsida; order Fabales; family Fabaceae; genus Vicia; species Vicia faba. The sequence goes on from OX451736.1 coordinate 468,222,417, forward strand.
AGAAAGACCTTTGAGATTATTTCTTGAGTTCGGGGGGTAGATTTTGAAAAAGGAAGGTATTAGCACCCTTTTCAACCATGGTTTTCCATGGGCTCTTAGTTACTTGCTAGATCACTTTCTTTTTGTTTGAAATTGTGCTTGGTGTGGTTTTTGAAAGTATTTTGTAAAGAGGCTATTTTTTAGGCTATTTTTGTAATGATTCTTGTTTGTAAGAATGTATACAAAGATGTTTGATCTTTTGAAAATGTTTTCAAGTTTGTAAGATGTTTGAAAGTGTAGGTGTTTGTTTTGAAAATAACAAGGATGTTTGTTTGAAATTGAGCAAGTAATTAGGAGCATTATACCTACTCAAGAGTCTTTCTTGTTTATTTTTCTTTTCCTTTGACATTGTTATTTTACCATTGATTTGGTAAGTAACCCTATCTTTGGATGTAAACGGGACGGGCGTGGGTCATCGTATAACCATGATTAGAAATGTTTGCAAGGTATCTTAGCATTTTCTTGGAGGGACTAAGATCATTTGAAAGGCAACTTTGATAGCGTCATTGAGGGACTATGATCTTGTATTTGCTTGTTGTTGCTAAGATACCTCACATGCGTAATATGGCCATTTTTCATAAGGCAACAAGTGGAGTTAACCCTAGGAGTGTTTGTGTGCAAGTGTATTTTTTTTCATGCTTGATTTTGTCTTTGATTAGGGTTTTCTATTTGATTGGTTTTAGTCTTTCCATACAAACCCAAATTATTAGCAATTGTATATAAAGCGATAAATTACGGAATTTAAAATTACTATGCTATTACAATACTTGTGGGAATGGGGGTGTACAAATTATAATTGGGGGTTGCAAGTAAAATTAAATCCTAAGTTACTATTACAACCATATTGAATGGATAAGAATGTACAAGAAACGTAAAATGGACTTGTTTCATTTAAGAAAAGAAATAAGTTTTGTTTAAGAAAATATTTTGATCTTTTTATATTAAAAGAAATAAAATAAGACATGTGAATATGAAATATTTTTTGGTGATTTTGATTAATAAAAGTGATGGCAAAAATAATAAGGAGAAAGAAAACAGAATCAGCGCACTGCTGAAATAAAAGAGATCAGAAGTTCTGACTCTGGCGTGCTGCAAAAACAGAAATAACATGTTAGCAGAAAAAGGGTGGGTCAGAAGTTCTGGATCCACTAGGAACAAAAGAGATTCTAGAAGTGCTGATGTCGCTGGCAGCCTAGAAATGCTAATGTTGCTGAAAGGGAAAGAGTTTCTGGTTGTTGAGAGAGTTTGGAAGTTCTAATGATAAACTCCGCCTCTTTCATCATGCTAATCAGAACATCTGGAACTTGGTCATTTCCCAATAGAACAGAAAACACAAACATAGCAATTATGGTAGGTGCCCATCATGGTTTCAAAAACATAAAAAAATGTCAAAACTGTAAATCAGAAACAAGCATGTATCTGCTAAACCTAGTTTCCTTAAGATGTTCTGAACTGATATTCTCTCTACTTAGGCAAACAAATACATGAAACTTTAGGAAATTTACAACATCAGAATCAGGATGTCTACATTGTGCTTTTGAACATGCAAATCTGACAATTCCTAAGTAATATGATGAGAGTCAACAGAAAATTACCTTGTAGTTGGAAAATGCTCTGTGAGCTGGAGTCTGGTTCTGAACGCTGGTGATGTTCTGAACAGCTTCTTCACATGCTCAGTAGGCTGGAAGTTTTCAACTTGGGCTGTGAATGATTAGAAAATTCTAGAACAACCAAGGGGCAAAGTTATGACTACTTTGAGGTGGATATGGATGGAGAGTGAATTAAAGTCTAAACACAGAAGTTAGGATAGCTTCTAATATGTAAATCAGAAACTGTATGGATGGTTTTGGTCAAGAAACACTTGAGGAAAAATGGAGTTTGAATGCAAGAATCAAAAGCTTACAGGTTTTATATTTTTATGTGTTTGCAGTTTTGGACTCTTGGAATTTTAGCAAGGTTTCAAGGCTTTTTCTTTCTCAAAAATTTTTACCCCTTTACAGTTTCCAATGGCTTTCAATTTATGGACAAGGATATTGTAGCTTGTAGAGATCAAGGGTACAACCATCATATGCTAGGCGCTGACTTGTTCTTGAAGCAAGTTCAAATAGGTATGGTGGTTAGCAGTTTCTTAGTCGTGCCTAAGCTGGATTCGTAAGCGGGAATTAAGGAAAAGTAACCTCAAAAGCTAAAGCAACGCATGGGACCAGCCTATTCTTGTCCAAAAGTTGCTTTTTCCAAGACAGTGATGGTACTTCTATGCCACACGTGGGGAAGTCCTTTGGATAAATACCCAAAAGTGGTTGTGAGCATTAAATGATGATGAGATTTATCCAACCAGAAATCCTGCAATGTAAGATTTTGCATCATTGCTTAATTCTGAATCAGAAGTTCAGCTTCAGCGTAACTTAGAATTGACATCTAACTTCTGATCTTTGTATCTCCTTGCTCCAGCATGTTCTGAAGGAGTTCTCAGGCTTTCCAGGAAGCTTGTAGTACGCTTTGTAACCTTCTTTGAATTACCCTTGCAAACTCTGACTGATCCTTTGTGAAAACTGGCCCAGAAGTTCTGACCAAAATCTGTTTTGAAAGTGTCCAGAATTTACTGAATGCTTCAGTTTCAGGGACGTGTCTTTGAGGATTTAACTTGAAATCCCAGCATTTCTAGGAGAAGTTCTATTCTTCAATGTTTTAGATCTTACTGAAATCTAAAACTTTTGTGCCAGAAGTTCTTCCAGAATCAGCTTGCATCATGGTGATAATTTGATCAGAAGTTCTGAGTTTGTCATATTTCTTAAACACTTAGAAAAATTCTAAGTATTTAGAATTTTGACTTTTCCAAAGTAATCTTGACTTTTGAATTTCTTGATGAAACAAACTTCATGCCTTGATGAAATATGATTCTTGGAACTTAATTTTTTGATCCAAAGTCAAAGTTTTACTTTTTAGTGTGCAAATGACCATTTTTCCCTTGTGAATGACTTTCTTGGAAAATTTGTAATTCAAGGCTTAAAATTGGATGGGAACAAACTTGAGGGTCCAGGGTGATCCTTTGATAATTGAGAGGGAAAATTTTGGGGTACAACACATACGTCATAACATTGACAACACGAATACATACAACATAATCTCATTCTATTTTTTAGAACATCATTGTACAATGCATTTCATACATCATGACATTGCATACAACTGATCTTTCATCTCTTCAGGAAAGATCAGTCAGCAGATGGATATCATCAACAATTTGAAAACAGACAGAGATTAATACCTGAAACAAGCCAGGACAATTATTTACACGACCAGCTGAAGCAATTCTACACGGGCTTCTTCTCATACACTCTTTCAGATACGCTCCAGATGCGAACTCCATTCTGATACTCATTCAAATTCAGATACAGTTCAGATACGCTCCAGATGCGGACGCCATTCTGATACTCATTCAAATTCAGCTTTCAGATACAGTTCAGATACACTCCAGATACGGATGTCATTCTGATACTCATTCAAATTCAGCTTTCAGATACAGTTCAGATACGTTCCAGATACAGATGTCATTCTGATACTCATTCAGTTTCATCTTTCAGATATAGTTCAAATACGCTCCAGATGCGGATTCCATTCTGATACTCATTCAAATTCAGCTTTCAGATACAGTTCAGATACGCTCCAGATACGGATGTCATTCTGATACTCATTCAGTTTCAGCTTTCAAATACAGTTCAGATACGCTCCAGATACGGATGCCATTCTGATACTCATTCAGATTCAGCTTTCAGATACAGTTCAGATACACTACAGATGTGGACGACATTCTGATACTCATTCAAATTCAGATACAGTTCAGATACGCTCCAGATGCGAACGCCATTCTGATACTCATTCAGACTCAGCTTTCAGATACAGTTCAGATACGCTCTAGATGCGGATGCTATTTTGATACTCATTCAAATTCAGCTTTCAGATATAGTTCATATATGCTCCAGATACGGATGCCAATCCGATACTCATTCAAATTCAATTTTCAGCTATAGTTCAGATACACTCCAGATACGGATGCCATTTTGATACTCATTCAATTTCAGCTTTCAAATACAGTTCAGATACGCTCCAAATACGGATTCCATTCTGATACTCGTTCAGATTCAGCTTTCAGATACAGATCTGATACGCTTCAGATACAAACGACATTCTGATACTCATTCAGATTCATCTTTCAGATACAGTTCAGATACACTCTAGATACGGACACCATTATGATACTCATTCAAGTTTCAACTTTCAAATACGAGTCAAATAAAAACCATTTATGGATATTATTCTGGTACTTAACCCAACACATCCACTATTTCAGTATAAATCAACCAGAGATTTATTCTAACATTTCTTCCATTCCTGCCAACAAATATTTTTGATGGCATCTGTAAGCCCATCTCCAACAACTTTCCATCATCTCTCCAAATGGCATCTTTAAGCTCATTCCCTACACCATCAACCACCACATCATCGAGTGCAAATTTTTGGGCACTCTAATGTCCAATCATCTTTCACCTTCAAGTCATGAATGGCGGATCCGCCAATCTAACTCTTCAGGTTTAAGAAGATTGAACGGGGGAAGTTGTTGTACCCCAAAATTTTCTCTCTCATTTATCAAGTATTTTCTCATAAGATCTCCTTTGGTTTAAGACTGCACTAGGGTTGATCAACTCAAGACACCTCCTTAAGCACTGATGACTGAAATTAGGGTTTGAGATTCCACAAGGATAATTGAACTTTCAATACCTCATATGACTTTCATGGATCATTATAGACCCCCAAGATTACTCATGTCAAGTTTCAAGCCTTGGATCACATTTTTGCTCAGTCAATTGAGTAGTTGACCTAAAAATCAATTGTATTGGGGAAAAAGTCAACTATGGAAGTTTACAGTCAAACTTCATAATTTTTGATCCACAACAACATTATAAACTCGTATTTATCATTTGATCAAGTTTGGACCATAATTCCTCAAGAAATTTGATCAAATCATCAAAAGGGCAAAATGTTCAAAATTAGGGTTTTAAGTGAGAAAGGGAAATTTCAGATTTTTGACCTAGAAAATGGTTAATTGGTTTGAGGCATGATCTTAAGAGTTCAATTGCACCATTTTTACCTAATGGAATGACTCAAAATATTGCTCAAGATCAATTGGATTGATAGTTGATTTTCAGTCAACTGATCAAAAGTCAACTGTACACTGAAAAGTCAAACTTTGACTTTTTTTTGTCAAAATCAAGTGTCAAAGATCACAATTCATCAAAACATGTTAAAATATGAAACTTTTTCATCAAGAAATCAAAAAGTCAAAATTTCATTTTGAAAAGTCAAAGTTTTCAAAATTAGAAAATTTTATGTGTTGAAAACTTCATATTTTTTCACAACTTTGAGCCAATTTTTCACCATGATGTAAGATGATTCAAGGGAAACTTTCAACATGAAAGTTGTAGATCTAAATGAGATCTAAAAATTTTCTTTATACAACTCTTCCTAGAAATTCTTGTATTTTAAGTTATAAATTCATGAAGTCATGGCATTTTTGAATAAAACACTTAGAGAAATTTTCAGCAGTTTTAGTCAGGTTTTATCCCAACTTCTTGGCCAATTTTCATCAAGTTCAAGTTTGATTCAACAAAAATGGTCAGCATGAAAGTTTTAGAGGGTGTTTTAAGCTTTCCAAAACATCCAAGAGCATGAATTCAACATATTTGAGCTAGGAGATTCAAGGGCATGAAGTTGAGCATCCATTATTGAATTGCAAGTCATTTTAGTGAAGAATACATAACAAAGCCCTTTTGATTTACTGCATAATCTTATGTTGCAGGCCTCCTTGCTTGCAAATCTCATCATAATTTAATGCTTACACCCACTCTTGAGCTTTTACCCAAGTGTTTAAACCATTGTCCAAAAGATCTTTCCATTTATGGCATAAAGGCACCATTGTTATTCTTGAAAAGCAAGATTTTTGTACAAAGTTTGTCTTGAGCCCATACCTTGCTTGTTGCTGATTATACTCCACCATAAATCATGGGAAGTAGCTCTTTTATACCAGCAACTTTGGTACTTCGTCTTGGGACTATGGAGTACTTGACATAGTTTGATCTTTGTAACCCAACCAAACCATAACATGCTGTCTTGCAAACCTAATCAACTCATATACACAAACCTCTTGCCTATAAATAGAAGAAGCATTTGCAAGAGAAAGGGGTCAGAAAAATAGAGAGAAAAGCCAGAAGTTTTGTTGATAAACCCTCAAAATCTCATATTCACAAAATCCATAAAAGTCCATAAAGCTTCCATTTCTTGAGCTTTGAAATCCAAATCCTAGAAATATACATATCTTGCAAGTTCTGCCCAAACATCTAAGAACCTCACATACATCACCTAGAAGTTGTTCAAACTCGAGAACAAGCTTCTATAACACCTCTATTTTTTTCAAGTTCAAGAACAGTCAAGACAATAACTCAAGCTCAGAGTATAAAATCCAGCTTCAAGGTAAGTTTCTTGACTTTAATTCTTCATTTCAAGCATCATTAGTGATTCATTTTTGAAGACAAAATGTAGTAACCATTGCCCTTGAAGCTAACCTTTTGTTTATCTTCCATTCTTTTCATTTATATGTTGAGAACTAACCCATGTATGCAGCAAAGCAATGTTGAAGTAAAAAAATGACAGTATGAGTTGACACATACCTATATGAGTCGATTCATCTTAGTGAAAAATGACAGTATGAGTTGACACATAGCCTTATGAGTCGATACATACTGCTATACAGGCCCAAAACATAAGGAAAAAAGAGTGTATGAGTCGACACAAAGAACGTATGAGTCGAAACATGCAGTGTATGAGTCGACACATACCATTATGTATCGACTCATACTGAGTTGATTTGGCAATACAGGGGCAAGGAAAGTTATGTGTCGATGCATAGGAGCTTGTGTCAATACATAATAGTTTAAAATGCAATTTTTCCTTCTTTTTACACTGTTTTTACATTTCCCTCATTGTTACTCGATATGGTTGTAATATTTAAGATCTAAAAACCTTGCTGGTTGAAGAAAAGAAGAAGAAAAAGAAAGTAACCGGAGTTCTGAATATGGGGAGAATATTCCAAGGACAAGCAAGAAGGACCCTAGACTTTGCAACGTCATCTGGTGAAAAAGAAAATCAAGATGGGAAAGGCAAGGAAGCAGTTGTCCAACAAGAGTCTGAAGAGGAAGAATAAGAGGATTACTCGGAAGAGAAGTATCCCCCGGCCGACGACAAGTACAAACATATGGAAGAAGGACTAAGCGCAATGGAAATCCAGAAAGTACCTGGGCTAGGCTTTGAGGAGCTGGGCTTGGTGTCTGGGATTATCATTCCACCGAAATTCAAGGCACTGATATTTGCTAAATATGACGAAGTTTCATGCCCCAAAATGCATCTCCGATCCTATGTGAGGAAGATACAGCCTCACACTGCGGACAGAGATTTATGGGTCCACTTTTTCCAAGACAGTCTATCTGGAACTCAACTTGATTGGTTCTATCAATTGGAAAGGGACAATATCCACAACTAGGAAGACCTTGTTGTTGCTTTCTATAAACAATATCAGTACAACACAGACCTTGCTCCTACCCGTACTCAACTCCAGAGTATGGCCATGGCTTCAAATGAAGGTTTCAAAGACTACGCTCAGAAATGGAGGGACTTAGCAGGAAGAGTCCAGCCTCCCCTTTCTGAAAGAGAACTAGTAGACATGTTTTTGGGTACCATGTCTAGTCCTTTCTTTAATCATTTAATTAGAAGCTCATCAGCAGGCTTCACTGAACAAATCTTGACTGGAGAAAGAGTGGAAGCTGGGAAGAGTGGGAAGATCCAGAAAGACGCATCCTCCGCCGCTGTAAGAAAACCATTTATTGGGAAGAAGGAAGTTGTTGTTGTGTATCCTCAAAGGAATCAAGAAAGAACCTAGCACTGTCCAATGGTGGGGGCTGTCATGATCCCTAAGTCGGTGCTTACTCAACAAAGGAACGATCAACCTAGAACAGAAAGACCAGTAAGACAATTTACCCAGATTAATATGACACTATCTCAAGTACTTCCGCATTTGTTGAGATCCAACCTGGTAACTTTGAAAGAAGCTCCGAAGAATCCTAACACAACATCTCCTTATTATCATCCTAATGCTTACTGTGCATACCATTCAAAAAGCCCCGGCCATGATACTAACAACTATCGGGCTTTGAAAAACAAAGTATAAGACCTCCTTGAAGCCAAAGAAATTGAGTTTGATGCTCCTGAGATCCCGAATGTTATTACCGCTCCTATGCCCAAGCATGGTCGTGGTGTTAACGTTGTCGAAGATAATATGTTTGTTTCTACTGTTGATGAACTTGTTACTCCTCTCCTAACCATCAAGAAGAACCTATTGAAGGTTGGTTTATTTCTAGGCTGTGATGAAAGATGCCACTTTTGTTTATCCCGACCAACTAGTTGTCATTTATTGAAAGCAGGTGTTCAACGACTAATGGATGACAAAGAGATTTTGTTTGAAAAGACTCCTGTTCCAACTGTTTCTTACAAAGATGTTTCAACAATAACCATTTCCGCCAATCCTCCCAGGGTCTCCACCAAAAGACCCATTAGGATTACATCAGTTCCTAAAGTAGCTCCGCTAATAATTACCATGCCTGGGCCAATCCCGTACTCATCAGATAAGATCGTCCCATGGAATTATGGGTGCAATGTCTACTATCACGGTGTCAAGCAAGATTGGTCGGTTATTGAAGACTCAATTTCCGAGGAAGATAACCCAGATATCAGTAATATTACGGGAACCAGCAAGATAACTCGAAGCGGAAGAATTTTCTCTCCAGAGATTGCTCCTCCGAGGACTGTCACTGGTCCTGTGATCATCCTTGTTCCTATTCCTGCTAACACTACTACTACAACAACCCCTTTGGTTACCCTTGCTGACACTCCTACCGCCGAGTCAACCGAGACTCGAGGCAAAGGCATCCTAGTTGAGCCTTTCCGAATGAAGGCGCAAACAGTATCCATCCTCGAGGCCTCCAAAAAGGAGATGGAAGAAATTCTGAAGATTATAAAGAGAAGAGACTACAACGTAGCGAGCAGTTGGGGAAGACTCCGTCAAATATTTCCATGCTGGCTTTATTATTGTGTTCTGAGGCTCATGCAAAGGCCTTGGTAAAATTCCTTAAAACTGCCCATGTACCACAAGAAACCTCAGTTGATCAGTTCCAAGACTGTGTGACCAGCTTGACCGTGGAAAATGGTTTAGGATTTTCTGATGCTGACTTGACACCTAAAGGGAGGAAGCACAACGAGGCATTGCATGTCTCTGTCGAATTCCAGGGCACAACTTTGGCCCATGTCTTGGTGGATACCAGTTCGTCTTTGAATGTGTTGCCTAAGAAGGCTCTTGATATACTCGACTGTGAAGGTTTGACCTTAAAACCCAGCAATATAGTGGTAAGGGCCTTTAACGGTTCAAAGAGAATGGTGCATGGGGAGGTGGACATCCCCATAAAAGTTGGAACCTAAACCTTTGATTCAAATTTTTACGTGATGGACATTCGCCCTTCCTACTCCTGCTTATTGGGCTGACCATGGATTCATAATGCTGGTGCTGTCACCTCTACGTTACATCAAATGCTGAAATATCCAACTAAGGGGAAGATCATTACTGTCCATGGAGAAGAGGAATATATGGTCAGTCATTTAAACTCCTTCAGATACGTGGAATTGGACGATGAATTCATTGAAACTCCATTTCATCATTTTGAGGAAGTCTCACCAACCGTGGCAGTAACCAAAGTTGTTCCCTAAATCCCGAAGATTACAAGACCTCCGCTAAAGATGACCTCTCTAAAAGATGCCAAGGCAGTGATAGAAGAAGGTGGGTGTACTATTTAGGGCCAACTCCTGGATATCCCATACAATCCTGACAAATTTGGTTTGGGTTTCACTTTAGGATCCCAGAAAGTTGTACGCCAAGCTCGTGCTGGGGGACCCCCTTTGAAAATCAGCAACCACAGAGTTAACGCAGTGGAGGATGATGAGGACAAATACGACCTGCAAGAATGGATTTTCCCAGCTGTCAATAGAGGACTCAGCAACTGGGAAGCTAAAGATTTTGTCCAAATTACTTTTATCCAACAGTAATTGTCTTTAAATTTTATCGGATCTGTAATAATTAAACATTTCAGACTTTTAAAGCCTTGTGTCTTACCCGAGGCACAATGGTCCATTTGTAAGGGTTTTTATCTCATTTTCATATGTCATCAATGAATCATTAACGTTTTTTCATACAAACTTTGTGTTCTTTGTCTTTCTTTTTTACATTTTTTATTTTCAAAGATAGTTATACTCTTACACACACTCACATTTAAAATGAAGATCTACGTCCATTCGGGATCCCATGGGTAACGATTATGCTATGGCCTTTTGTGACACTGAAAATCTAATCTACCAAGCCAAAGACGAAGGTGAGGAAGATTGTGAAGTTCCAAGGGAACTAGCAAGGTTACTACAACAAGAAGAGAGGACCATTCAGCCCCACAAAGAACCAGTGGACACGGTTAACCAAGGAACCGAGGAGGACAAGAAAGAAGTCAAGGTGGGTGCCAACCTGGAACCCAGTATCAAGAAGCATCTAATTTAGTTGCTACATGATTATGTTGAGGTCTTTTCCTGGTCGTATAAAGACATGCCAAGACTTGATGCTGATATCGTGGTACATCGTCTACCAACAAAAGAAGATTGCCCTCCGGTAAAACAGAAAGTCTGTCGTATGCGACCAGACATATCAGAGAAGATTAAAGCCGAAGTCATGAAACAATTCAACGCCAGATTCTTGGCCTTCACCTCCTATCCTCAATGGGACGCCAATGTTGTTCCCTTACCTAAAAAGGATGGCAAGGTACGAATGTGCATGGACTACAAAGATTTGAATAGGGAAAGCCCTAAGGATGATTTCCCACTTCCCCACATCGATATTTTGGTTGACAATACAGCACAGCATAAGGTGTTTTCCTTCATGGACGATTTCTCAGGCTACAACCAAATCAAAATAGCGCCCGAGGACATGGAAAAAATAACCTTTGTCACACAATGGGGCATATTCTGTTACAAGGTTATGCCATTCGGATTGAAGAACGCTGGGGCAACCTATCAGCGTGCCATGGTAGCCTTATTTCACGACATGATGCATCACGAAATAAAGGTCTATGTGGATGATATGATAGCCAGATATCAAACTGAAATGGAACATCTTGACCATTTTCAGAAGCTGTTTGAGAGATTAAAGAAATACAAGCTGAGGTTGAACCCAAATAAATGCACATTTGGGGTGAGATCCGGTAAACTCCAAGGCTTTATCGTCAGCGGTAAAGGTATTGAAGTGGATCCTTCCAAAGTGAAAGAAATACAAGAAATTCTTGCTCCTTGTACCGAGAAGGAAGTCAGAGGATTCTTAGGACGTTTAAACTATATTACCAGATTCATATCTCACCTAACAGCTACTTGTGAACCAATCTTCAAATTGTTGAAGAAAGATCAAGTAGTCAAATGGAATGATGAGTGCCAAAATGCCTTAGACAAGATCAAAGAGTACATGTAAGAACTTCCTCTTTTGATGCCACCAGTCAAGGGAAGACCATTGATCATGTATTTGACTGTTTTGGAAAATTCAACGGGGTGTGTGTTGGGGCAGCATGACGAGTCTGGCCAAAAAGAGCATGCTATTTATTACCTGAGCAAAAAGTTTACCAAATGTGAAATAAGATATTCACTGCTTGAGAAAACTTGTTGCTCTCTGGCATGCGCTGCTCGCCGGCTAAGACAGTATATGCTGACCCATACTACTTTATTGATATCCAAAATGGATCCCGTAAAATACATCTTCGAGAAGCCTGCCCTTTCTGTGAGAATAGCGAGATGGCAGATGATCCTGACAGAATATGACATACAGTATACTACCCAGAAAGCAATAAAAGGCAGTATACTAACTGATCACCTTGCTCATCAAGTTGTGGATGACTACCAGTCCATGAAGTTCGAATTCCCAGATGAAGACATCATGATGGTAAACAACTGTGAAGAATTCAGACCATATGTCGGACCTGAACAAGGATCCTGATGGACCCTAGTTTTTTATGGGGCATCCAACGCACTCAACAATGGTATAGGTGATGTACTCATATCTCCTGAAGGATGTCATACTCCCTTTATGGAAAGACTCTGCTTCAATTGTACAAATAACATGGCAGAATACGAAGCGTTCATTTTTGGTCTCAAAGCTGCCATAGATTTGGGGATCAAATCCTTAAATGTAATCGGAGATTCAGCTTTGGTCATCAGCCAGATCAAAGGGGAATGGGACACCAAACACCCTAACCTTATCCCCTACAAAGAACATGTGTTGACATTGATCCCACATTTTGAGAAGATTACCTTCGAGCATTTCCCGCGAGAAGAAAATCAGCTAGCAGACGCGCCAGCCACAATGTCATCCCTGTTTAAACTTAAATGGGATAACAAGGCTCCTCAGATTACCATTGAACGAATGGATGAACCAGCTCACTGTCAAGAGATTAATACTGAATAAGTAGTTGACCGACCTTGGTTTCACGAAGTCAAGAGGTATCTCGAGGCTCAAGAATATTCGGAAGGAGCTTCAGTCAATGATAAGAAGTTATTAAGGAGATTCTCCGCTAAGTTATTCCTTAGTAACGGCGTTCTTTACAAACGCAACCATGACTCTGTTTTGCTCTATTGTGTAGATAAGGTTAAGGCAGAAAAGATCATGGATGATCTACATGAGGGCGCTTTTGGCACCAATTCCAGTGGGCATACGATGGCAAATAAAATCCTACGGGAAGGTTATTACTGGTCTACCATGGAAGCAGATTTCTATCAACACTCTCGAACTTGTCATAAGTGTCAGATCTATGCTGACAAGGTGCACGTACCTCCGGTTCCATTAAATGTCTTGACGGCTCCTTGGCCCTTTGCTATGTGGGGCATCGATATGATTGGTGAAATTAAGCCAACAACCTCTAATGAACACCGCTTCATCCTAGTGGACATTGACTATTTCACGAAGTGGGTTGAGGCGGTTTCTTTCGCTTCTGTTACCAAGAATGTCGTAGCCCGGTTCATCAAACAGAATCTCATCTGTCAGAACGGTATCCCATAGAGAATCATCACTCACAATGGCACGAATCTCAACAACACTATGATCACCGCACTGTGTGTGCAATTCAAGATCCAGCACCATAATTCTTCCCCTTACCAGCCAAAGATGAATGGTGTTGTCAAAGCCTCAAATAAGAACATCAAAAAGATCATACAAAAAATGGAAGTCACATACAAAGACTGGCATGAGATGCTACCATTCGCTCTCCACGATTATCGTACCACGGCACGCACATCAACTAGAGCAACACCCTACTCTCTGGTATACGGAATGGAGGTTGTCTTGCCTATTGAGGTCCAGATCCCCTCTCTGAGAATTATGAAGGATGCAAAGTTGAATAAAGACGATTGGATCCAAACTCGACTTGATCAGCTGAACTTAATTGATGAGAAAAGGCTTACTGTTGTTTGTCATGGTCAAATGTATCAAAAACAGATGATTAAGGCTTTCAACAAAAAGGTCAGATGCCAAGTATATCAAGTCGGGGATTTGGTAATCAAGCGCATTATAGTGCCGCAAGGTGATCCCAGGGGAAAATGGACTCCTACATACGAAGGATCATTTGTGATTAAAAGCATATTCTCTGGTGGAGCAATGATCTTGACCACTATGGATGGCGAAGACCTTCCACACCCTATGAACGCGGATATAGTCAAAAGATACTACGCATAAAAGACCCGCTAGGTTGACACACCTAGGAAAAACAAGGGCATCCTGGCGAACCAAAAAGGTTCGGTAAAAAATTAGGGATAAAAACAAAAAAAATGTGTACACCCGGCAAGTTGAAAACCCGAAAGGGCGACTTAGGAAAAAAAGGGTATTCCGGTGAACTGAAAACCCGAAAGGGCGGTCCAGGCAAAAGTTAGGGAATTAAAGCGTACGACTATGTCCCGTTGGATTACCTTGCAGACAACCTTTGGCTTTAACTGACAAACGCAACAGTTCTAATCAATTCAATCAACTTCAGATAAGGCAACAAGTGGACAAGACGCTCAGAGACACAACGGCTATAGCAGAATGGGAACCCCATGGGATTATTTCACATAGCTATCTTTTCTTTGTATCAAATGTTCATACTTTACGACGACATTCTCTTACTAGGATGTTCGTCTCATTGTACAAAATACTTACTCAAGTTAATACAAAGATACTCCTTTGAAAGAGTAAAATTATCTGTTTTTCTTTAATTTCTTTGTTTTGTTTACAAAAACGTCCAATGATTTATTTTTGAGCATATGCATTTGAACATAACTATTGTTTACAAATGAGCAAAAATAAAAGACAATCACTAATGGATTTAAAGAATAGGATAATATCTTTAGGCTATTCCTTGAAATCCCCCATAATGTGCAGCTTAATGATACCAAGATCTCTCGTATCCCCAACGGAATAAAATTTCCAATTATCACTCCCCGTAGAAGTCGCTGAATTTCTCAGGATTCCCCAATAGGATTTCACAAAGCCATACACGGCGTTCCCCTTACGACATAGTTTATTTCTCTAACAAATAGGAGCTCATCAACACTTCAAAACATGAAGACTTACACTTCATGTCCCCAACAACAGTCAGGGATTTATTTCCCCTAATCCAATAGTGTTACAGCAACATAGCTTACATACCCATACATCACATCCTTATGTCATGACACTGACAACACGAATGCATAATCTCATTCATTTTCATTGAGAGCATCATTATACAATGCATTTCATACATCATGATATTACATACAACTAATCTTTCATACTTTCAGGAAAGATCAGTCAACAAATGGCTATCATCAATATTTTACAAAGGTCAGAGATTGATACCTGAGACAAGCCGAGACAATTATCTACACGACTAGCTGAAGCAATCCTACACGGGTTTCTTCTAACTCAATTTTCAAATACAATTCAGATACGCTCCAGACACGGATGCCATTCTGATACTCATTCAGTTTTAGCTTTCAGATACGGTTCAAATACGCTCCAGACATGGATTCCATTCTGATACTCATTCAGATTCAGCTTTCAGATACAATTCAGATACGCTCAAGACACGGATGCCATTCTAATACTCATTCAGATTCAGCTTTCAGATACAGTTCAGATACGCTCTAGACACTGATGCCATTCTGATAATCATTCAGATTCAGCTTTTAGATACAGTTCAGACACGCTCCAAACACGGATGCCATTCTGATACTCATTCAAATTCAACTTTCAGATACGGTTCAGATACGCTCTAGACACGGATGCCATTCTGATACTCATTCAGATTCTCTCTCAGATACAATACAGATACGCTCAAGACATGGACGCCATTCTAATACTCATTCGGACTCAGCTTCCAGATATAGTTCAGATACGCTCCAGACACGAATACCATTCTGATACAGATTTAGCCTTCAGATACAGCTCAGATACGCTCCAGACATGGATGCCATTATGATACTCATTCAGATTCTCTTTCAGATACAGTCCAACAATCATTTTGGATGGCATCTGCAAGCCTATCTCCGACAACTTCTCATATATTCTCCAAATGGAATCTTTTATCCCATTCCCTACACCATTAACCATCACACCCTCAAGTGCAAATTTATGGGCACTCTAGTGTGCAATCATCTTCCACCTTCCAGTCACGAATGGCAAATCTGCCAATCTAACTCTTCAGGTTTAAGAAGATTGAACAGGAGCAGATGTTATACCCCAAAATTTTCCCTCTCATTTATCAAATATTTTCTCACAATGATCTCTCTTGGTTCAAGACTGCACTAGGTTTGACCAACTCAAGACACCTCCTTAAGCATTAATGATCAAAATTAGGGTTTGAGATTGCACAAGGATATTTGAACTTTCAATGCTTCATATGACTTTAATGGATCATTATGGACCCCCAAGAGTACTGATGTCAAGTTTCAAGCCTTGGATCACACTTTTGCTCAGTCAATTGAGCAGTTGACCTAAAAATCAACTATATTGAGAAAAAAGTCAACTATGGCTAATTTACAGTCAAAATTCATAAATTTTGATCCAAGTCAACATTATAAACTCATATGTATAATTTTATCAAGTTTGGACCATAATTCCTCAAGAAATTTGATCAAATCATCAAAAGGGCAAAATGGTCAAAATTAGGGTTTTGACTGAGAAGGAGCAATTTCTTATTTTTGACATAGAAAATGATCAATTAGTTTGAAGCATGATCCCAAGAGTTAAATTGCATCATTTTTACCTAATGGCATGACCTAAAACATTTCTCAAGATCAATTGGATTGATAGTGAATTCTCAGTCAACTGATCAAAAGTCAACTATACACTGAAAAGTCAAACTTTGGCTTTTTGGTCAAAATCCAATGTCAAAGATCAAATTCATCAAAACATGTAAAAATATGAAAATTATTCATCAATAAATCAAAAATTCAAGATTTCATTTTGAAAAGTCAAAGTTTTCTAACAGAAATTTTTCTAAGTGTTTAAAACTTCATATTTTTTCACAACTTTGAGCAAATTTTTCACCATGATACAAGAGGATTCAAAAGAAACTTTCAACATGGAAGTTGTAGATCTCCATGATATCTACAACATTGCTTTGCACAACTTCTTCTAAAAATGCTTGGATCTCAAGTTATTAATTCATAAAGTCATGGTCTTGAAATTGAACACGTAGTGAAATTTTGCCCTAGTTTTGGTCAGGATTTTGACCTAACTTCATGGCCCTTTTTCATATAGTTCCAAGGGGAATTTTCAAAAGTGAATCAAATAGGGGTTGCAGAGCACATTACAAGCTTTCCAAAATGTTCAAGAACTCCTTGAGATCATTCTTGAACAGGGAGAATCGAAGAGAGGAAATTAGGGTTTTCAAACTTGAATTACAAGTCCTTTTGTGATGAACAAAATTCAAATTTCAAACCTATGATGCATAATCTTGCTTTGCATGCCTCTAAATCTTAGTATATCTCCATAATCAGAAGATTACACTTGCTTTTGAGCTATTATCCACTTGATTCAAGCTTTATCCAAGTAAATTTTCCATTAATGGCACAAAGGCACCATTGCCATTTACATAAAGCAAGCTTTATGCAAAGTTAACTTGCATTGAGCTTTGCACTGGTTCCCTTTGCACAAGCTTCCTCTACCAAGTCAGACAAGCTTGTTTAAAGTTGGCAACCACCCTACATACTTGTACTTGCTGCCTTGAAACCAGATTTTTTCACTTTGCTTCAAAATCAAGCAATTGAGCCATAATCCTGGAACTCATAAACCTTTTGTGCAATAGCTCTCAAACCTTTTCCATACATAAACACAAGTCTATTTCAACATAACACACGAATACACAAGCCCTGAAAACATCCAAAACTCAGAACTGCATCACAAACCACCATTGTTGCATATTATGACCAAGAACTTCAAACTTTAATTTCACTCGTGCGTTTCTTGGCCTTTTGCTTCCAAAAGCTTCCATACATCATACATAAGACATCCCTATCTGTGATACGGTGGCAGAACCGAATGTTAATACTGGTTTGTGTTTTGCGCTTTTTGTTTGCAAAATGTCGCGGTAAGCAAGAGTCGCCACCGACTTTTATTTCATCCAATCATGGAAAAGGAAAAAGAACAGAAAAAACCTTTTTTCGAGATATTTCCGAGTACGGGGGGTAGATTATAGAAATGGAAGGTGTTAGCACCCTTTCTATCTGTAGTTATCTACGGGCTCTTAGGTACTTGCTCATTTTTCAAATTGCTTATGTGTGTTTGTCTTGAAAATGTTTTACTTCGTGATAACCCTTGTATCAGTCCTCAAGGATGTGACGAAGTTGTTTTGAAAACTGTTTTTGAAAACTGTTTTTGTGAAAAGTCTTATTTTGAGCAAGTACCTATTAGCATCTACCTACTCGAAAGAAAATCGTTTATGTTCTATTTCCTTTAGACAGCGCTATCCCACTATTGAGGAGTAGGTAGCACCATTGTTGGAGTTTGTAAGGGACGTTCAAAAGGGACGTACGGTCACAAAAGTAATGTTATGACACCTTAGTAACCATCATAGAGTCCTAAAGATCCTTTCCGAGGCAACAGTCGAAAGGGTCATTTTCTGATATTTTGGGACATAGAGGATAGCCACTAAAACATCCTATGCTTCATGAGCGTTTATCGAAGGCAACCGGAGTGAGAGTATACCCTAAGAGTGAGCATGTGCGAGTGATTTGTTTCAGTTATTTTAATCTTTGCACATTAGGGTTTTCTAATTGTTTTAATTTTTCATGCATTCTTGTCATACAATCCTATTAGCCATACATCTAGACAGTTAAAGATTGCGAGAATTTAAAAGCAGAAATAAACCTAGCCATTACATGGCTTTGACAGTTACATAATTGCTTTGACGGGAAATAAAAGTGCGGAATTTAAAACCCTAATTAAAACTATTACAACCTTGAAACAGTTACAATAATAATAAAACACAATTAAAATACGCACGACGAATTAAATGCGAGGACGATTATAAAACCTAAAAAAATCTAATTTGAGAAAATATTTAAGTTATTTTTGAAGAAAAAATTAATTATCATACAAAAGTAAACCCTAATTTCTAATTGATTTTAATTACAAAAATAAGATTTAATTTCCCTAATTTAATTTAATTAATTAATTCAAGGAAACAAAATATTTTTTATGAAAAATATTTTTGGTGTTTTTTGTGATTTTTTTATTTAAAAAATAAATAAAAAATGATTTATGTGTTATTTTAAAAAAGGAATAGTTAGAAAATAATTTTAAAAAAGAATTAAAATTTAAAGATGAGAAAAGGGGTTTAAGCAATTCTGGGGGGTGTTGAACTTTTAAAACCCAGAAGGATGGTTTAGAGTCTGGCGCCTGATCCCATGAGACCATCTTCTGGGGCTCATGGTGGACCTGCATATGCTGGCGTTGGATCTGGATGGAGATGGATCCAGAAGATGATGATCCTCAGAAGGTGAGATCCTTAGAAGATGAGGTGTATGGATCTGCTGGAGATGGATCCAGAAGATGCTGATCCTCAGAAGATGAGGTGCATGGATCTGCTAGAGATGGATCCAGAAGTTGATAATCCTCAGAAGGAGAGGTGTATGGAACCTGCTGGAGATGGATCCAAAAGATGATGATCCTCATATGGTGAGGTATATGGAACCTACTGGAGATGGATCTAGAGGATAATGATCAGAGGGCGTGTGATGATCCTCAAAATATGAGGTGTATGGAACCTGCTGGAGATGCATCCAGAAGATGATGATCAGAGGGCGTGTGATGATCCTCAGAAGGTGAGGTGTGCTGGATCTGGCTGGAGGTGGATCCAGAATATGATGGTCCTCAGAAGGAGAGGTGTGTTGGATCTGCAAGGAAATAATGGAGAAAATGCCAAAAGCTCACACCTGGGATCGAACCAGGACATGAGCTTCTGACTTCCTTCCCCTGACCAACTGTGCTGGATGTCTCAATTGTTAATATAATATAAAGATAAAACAAAAAGTATACAACAATGATTATGCCAAAAACGCGCCAGAATTCAAACCAGCCAGTCAGGTTGTGACACGCTATTGTCTTTTTCCCTGTCCGTCATTTTAGGTTTCTGAGCCTTTACCTACAGACGCAAGTCTGTTGCTAAAAAGTTGTGTTATTCAATAATCAAGCACACGCAATATAAATTCAATTGGGGACCATGAATCAACTGGGTTTGAAGCTCTGATCATCACGGTACCCATTATCAGGCATAATTTTGCTTAAATCACAAAACCCCAAATTGGAGCACGAAACCCTAGCAATGGAAAAAGCTTGTTCCTGCACTGTAACTTAAATCAAACTATCCAGAAACATTGCAAACATGATGATGAATACAAATATATGGGTAAAATACATTTATAATGCGTAAATCATAGAAATCGAATTTGAGTTCTTAGTGCAAACCGTGATGCTTCTATGCAAGTATTCTTGATGTTTTGAAGCCTGCAAATGGTTAGGGATGCCTCCTGAGATGCCAAGAATTGATTTCTGGCTTTGAACCGCCTTGAATATCCCTCTATCCCAGAATTTGAACCTCACTTTTTTATCAAAAAATTTTGAGTTTTCTTCTGACAGTTTCACGACTCTAATCCTTGTTTTTCTGATCTAGAATTGTTATGCCCTTATTGTAGACTGAATTAGGTCAACAAATTTGTATCAAATCTTGAAATTTAATTAGATTTGATTTGATTCTTTAACCATATGCAAACTTGCTATTCTGAGCCAAATCTTCCCTTTCTTGTACCAATTATGCTTGATTCTTTTTGGCCTTGATAATTCAGCATATTCTGATTGTCAACCTGTCCAAAAACCAAACCAAATCATATCTTTGTTATTATTCATCAATTATTTGATTTAATTTATTTTTTAATTAACAAAAAATCAAAATAAATTGAAAAATGAAGCAAATAATGTGTAGGTGAATGTTTGAGTCGTGGACCACATTGTAAGTGAGGTGCAAGCATAAAAAGTTAGGCCTATTTAGCAAAAAATGCATTTGTGAGCACATTTTACTTTTGGCAATTTTGCAAAAACGGTCAACTTTGATAAGGCATAACTCCTCCAATTTTAACCCTAGAGAGGTGTTCTTGGACTTTTTAGAAATCTTAGGATGTCCCTTAAGCAACCCTTTTGTTCTCATCTCAATTGAGTCTTCCATATTTATGTATGAAGCTTTGATCCAAAAGGTGTTTTTGTTGACTTTTCAAAAGGACCTATAATGTCAAAATTCATATCTTTTTATGAGTGCATATTTTGAACTTGTGAGACGAAGATCAATTGTAGGGAATTGTATCCTCTTCAAAATGAGCTTTGGATGGAAAATTTCTGATAAAGTATGAAGAAGTTATGCTTGGTCAAAGTTGGGTTGACTTTTCCTACAAAACCCTAATTTAGCAACTTTTGGGTTTTGATGAATTTGGAGCATACCTTGAGGAATCATGATCAACCCTTGATCAAATGATTAATATAACTTCCCAATGTTGATGTTGACCAAAAATCTTGAAGTTTGACTGTATGTGGGCCATAGTTGACTTTAGACCTAGTATAGTCGATTCTCTAGCATCTGAGCAGTTGGTTGGGAAAACTTCTTGTGCAAGGCATGAAACTTGACATGTAGGGTCTTGAGAACATATTAGGACAATAGTGAGCATTTGGGATCCTTTGGACTCAAGCATCTTGATGAAAAATGAAACCCTAATTTGAGGTATACTGCCTTAGGAGAGAGTTGGTCTAGTTATCTCTTGGACTTCCTTGAGCAACTTGGGGACCTCAATTGACATGTATTGAGTAAAATGAGAGGGAAAATTTTGGGATACAACACTATCCCTATTATACGACTGTAAAACCATATTCATCCATTTCCAAGTTCAAAAACAGAGCATCACGGTTGGACTTCTCCAGATCATTCCAGCCACTCTCAGCTCAAGTCGGCCATTGCATTAGCTTCCTAGAGGTCCAAGAAAGCTAACCTGATCATCCGCACTGCCTGAAACAAGCCCAAATCCATTTCACGATTTCTAGTTTTGAGGTATTTTTCTTGAACTTCTATCTTTATATTTAGGCATTGTTAGGCTTTCATTTGTGAAGATAAAATGTAGACATCATTTCCCTGAAACTATACATGTCCGTAGATTTCATTTATTTTTATTGAAATAGGAGAATTTTGTGTTTGAACTTTCTAAAATATTTAGGTTAGAATTTGGTACTTTTAGAAATTCTCACTCATCTTTGATTTATAGCTTATGATATTTATATGGTTGAATTCGTGTGACAAAATGGAGCAATTTTCAAGTTTACATTTTTGTAAATGGTTCAGAAATGAGCAAGTTACAGATCCTTTGGCTAGAGGTTGAAGATGAAGTCATTTTCAGGGCTGGATTGATGTTATGTATTTATTGTTTTGCTTATGTTAACGGAAGTACAGCCACCCCAATGGCAAAGGCAGCGCGCGTTTATCTCAAGGTCACGGGTTCGAGACCCAGCGCTGCCTTTTGCTCATTTTTTCAACATTTTTCTTCCTTTTTGCCAGCCACAAGCGCACATGGGCCTCCAATGTTGGGCCTTGCCATTTTACTGCACCATCCCCCCTGACTACTTTTACACCCTTGGCCCATTGTTTTATTTAATATTTCATTTTTCCTCATTTTATTTTTATTTTATTTCATATTATTATTATTATTTATTATTATTAATGTTATTATTTATTTTCTATTAATAAAAATCCAAATATAAAAATATTTTTATTTATTATTCATACTTATATATTTTATTTTCTCAATAAAACAAAAAGATTAAAAAAAAACTTTTTCTTAAACAAATTAATTTCTTTTTTCTTAAATAATTAATTTTTAGACTTAGGATAAATTAGTATATTATTTTATTTTCTTAGTTAAAATTAATTTAGAACTTAGGTTTATTTTAATTAATTAATCTTTATTTTATTTTCATTAATTTAAAACCTTTTCATAAAAAACCCTAAAAAAATCCTTTTCAAGTTGATTTCTTTTCTTAATAAGTTTAAGTTAATTTTATTTAATTTTAATTAATCATTTTCTTTAATTAGGTAAAGACAAAAACCCATTTCATAAAAACAACAAAAAAATCATTTTTTTTTTCCATTTATATTCTTGCATTTTATTTTCAATTTTGTACAGTATTCAATATGGTTGTAATAGATAATTAGGTTTAATTTTCTTACAATCCCCATTTGTAAATTTGTACACCCCTCCCCTAATGATGTAATAGCATAGTGTGATACGGTGGGAGAACTGACTTGAGGTTTTGTGTTTGTGTTCGCAAATGTTTCAGTTTAGCAAGAGTCACCACCGACTTTTTATTTTATCCTAAGGAAAGGTCAAAAAGCACAGGAAAGACCTTCGAGATGTTTTCTTGGGTTCGGGGAGTAGATTATAGAAAGGGAAGGTATTAGCACCCTTTCTATCCATGGTTATCCATGGGCTCTTAGTTACTTGTTTAGATCACTTGCTTTGCTTTTCAATTGTTTGAAAGGTGCTCTTCAATTGTTTGAAATGGTGCTTTGTGTGTGATTTGGAAAGATATTTTGAAAAGGGGCCATCGTTGTGGTAACCTTTGTAATGATTCTTGTTTGAATGTATACAAAGGTGTTTTTTGTCGTTTTTTGAAAAGTTTTTCAATGTTTGAAAGTAGGGTTTTGAAATTGTGTTGTGAAGTGTGTTTGAAGATAACAAGGATGTTTTGCAAGCTTTTGATCAAGTAACTAAGAGCTATCTACCCTATTTTACTCAAAGATCTTTCTTATGTTTTTAACCCTTTTAACAGTGTTGTTTCACCATTGTATTTGGTGAACAACCTTGTGTTAGGATGTTAAACGGGACAGGCGTGGGTCATCGTATAGACAATGATAGCAATGGTGCTAAGTATTTTTGGCAATTTTCTTGAGGGACTTGATCATTTTGTTTAGGCAACTCAGATAGCGTCATCGAGGGACTATGATCTTTTGTTTTATTTTTGTTTTACCAAAGTACTTAACATGCATACCATGGCTCATTTTTGAAGGCAACAAGTGGATTGTAACCCTAGGGGTGCAAGTGTGCATTGTGTTTGTTTTTCATGCATTTTTGTCTTTGATTAGGTCAAATTATTTGTTGGTTTTGATTTTGGCATACAAACCCTAATTCTCTATTCATGACATAATTGAAAGCGTTTAAGTGCGTAAAAATAAATCTAAGCTATTACAACTTTGATATAGGGAGGGGGTAAAATTTTGAATAGGGGATTATTTTGCAAGAAATTTAAATCCTAAGTTATTACAACCAAATTGAATTTACAATGCATAATATTTAAATGTACAATTATTTAAATAAACAAAATAAATAAATGTTAAATAAAATGTATTATGTAAAAAAAGAAATTTTTATTTGTTTATGTATGTAAAGTACTTTTAATGTGAAAAAGATGTAAAGAAATAAAATAAAAAGTTGATTTTATTTAATTAAGGGGTAAACCCTAATTCTTTTAAGAAAATAATATATTATATTATTTATATATAAAAATATATTAATATATACAAAATAAAAATATATTGATAAAAAGTGTTTTTAGTATAAAATAACAATAAAAATAAAAATGTACTATTTTTGTATTTTTATTCTATGTTTTTTTTAATAAAGTATATATGTGTGTGTGTGTGTATATATATATATATATATATATATATATATATATATATATATATATATATATATATATATATATATATATATATATATATATATATATATATATATATATATATATATATATATATATATATATATATATATATATATATATATATATATATATATATATATATATATATATATATATATATATATATATATATTAAGGATGTATAAAATAAAATAAAATATATTTAAGAAAATATTTTCAATGTGAATAAAAGTAAGAAATGAAAATAAAAGTATTATTTACATTTTTTTAATTTAAACAAATAATATAAAGTATTTAATATGTTTTCTATATTAGAAAAAATGAAATAAATACCAAATAAATGTAAAAAATTATGAAAATATTTTTTGAGCATTTTTTATTTTTGGAAATAAAATGATAAAGTCAGAAATGAAGTAAAAATGCAAAAATAACAAAAATACAAGAAATTGGGCCAGGGGGTGTCAAAGACCAGAGAGAATTTCTTTGGCCCTAAAATCTAACCTAACTTTTTCAGCATGTTCATGGACGAAATTCTCCTAGCACACTTAATATAAATGAAAACTGAGCATATGTATGGTTTCAGGGTAATGAGTACTACATCTTTCATTCACAAACCTAAGGCTAAATGTTCCTAAATAGAGAGATAGAAGTTAATGAAAAACCTGTTTCAGTTGGATTTGAGTTGGTCAATGCAGCAACTTTCAGTGAGGCCTGAGGTTCTTTTGAGCTTGCTTGATGTTCCCTGGACCTTTCCCAATGCTTAGTTTGCCTTGAATGTCTCTGAATCAACCTCTAGAAGTCAACATGCATAAGCTTGAAACGAAAATGGTGAACACTGTAAATGGAGTTACATTTGGCAATGGAGGTTTGGGATATCTTGGGTGAGTTGAATGGAAGGTATTGGAACAAGTTTGGGGCAAAACGCACGAGGCAATGTGAAGATGGAAGTGATTCTGCAGGGCCTGCCCTGTTTTGCAAGAAAATGTGGTTTTTGTGTACAAGGTTGTTTGAGGGCTGAATGGCTCGTGTTTCTGGCTCACAAGGATGTGCAAAACTTGTTTGAAATATTGTCTTGACTTGGTTATATCAGATTCACAAGATATGGACTTTTGGCACAATGACTTGTTTTTGAAGTAAAGTGAGAAGTGACCATGCTATGGCCTGTACACCCTAGCTCCAAGCATGCACATAGTTGGTGTACTATGCCTGAGATTAGGGAACTTTGTTTGCAGCAAAAGGCTTGGTCCAATGCTCAAGAGAAACAACTTTGCAAAAGTTATGCTTTATGAAAATGGAAGTGTTATCTTTATGCCCAAAATGGAATTATTCATTGTGCCAAGCTCCATTGATCAGAATAATACCAATGTCCAATGTATTTGCATTCAATTTTTGAGTGTAAATTGATTTAGAGCCCTGTAATTAAGTACAAAGCTAGTTTGGTCAGATTTTGCAACTTCTATGAACATGTATTGGTCATGGTTACAAAGTGAGTTTTTGCCAACTTCAAGCATTCGATTCTCCCTAACCACAAAGGTGTTTAAGGAGTTCTTGGACAATTTGGAAATCTTGCAACATGTAATATAATCCATCTTTGAAATGCAACTTGAGACTCCAAGTGGAACTATGTGAAAAATGGCCAAGAAGATGGGTCAAAATCCTGCCTAAACTAGGGCAAAATTTCTCTAAGTTAAAAGTTTTAGGGACCCTTATTCCAAAAATCATAACTTGAGATCCAAGCATCTTTTGAGAAAACTTTGTGAATAAAAGTTGTAGACTTTGTGGAGTAATACAACTTTCATGTTGTAAGTTTTGTTTGAATACATTTGCATCTTGGTGAAAATGTGGGGCAAAGTTAGGAAAAATTAAGAAAATTTCATAACTTAGAAAATTTCTAAGTTATGAAAATTTTCAATTTCAAACCCTAATTTGCAATTTTGGGTTTCTTGATGAACAAGTTTCATAATTTGGCATATCTTGATGAAAAATGACCCTTGGCACTTGATTTTGACCAAAAAGTCAAAGTTTGACTTTTCAGTATACAGTCAAATTTTGATCAGTTGACTGAACAATTCATCTGTCAATCCAATGCATTTGAGATCTTTTGAACTTGTTGAATAGGTCAAGATAATGTTATTGAGTCCTTGAGTCCATGGTTTAGCTTAATTTGCCACTGGCTAGGTCAAACAGTCAAAAATTGCCTTTGTACTGTCAAAACCCTAAAAATGACCATTTTGCCCTTTTGGTGATCTGATCAAATTTCTTGTGGATTTGTGGTCCAAACTTGATAAAATGGCTCATATGAGTTCATAATGTTGATGTGGGTCAAAATTCATGAGGTTTGACTGTAAATTGGCCACAGTTGACTTTTTCCCCAATACAGCTGATTTCTAGGTCAATTGTCCAATTGACTGGGAAAAAATTTGATTCAAGGCTTGAAACTTGGTATGGGCCAACTTAAGAGTCCAACATGAAGTATGAAAGTAAACTTCGGCATTTAAGGTCCAAAAATCCCTGTGCAAACTCAAACCCTAATTTCAGGTCAACAATGCAAGGAGATGTCTTGAGCAGAGCAAACCCTAGCTTGGTCTTGAGTTCCAAGAGTCTTGTGATGAGAAATGTTGATAAAATGAGAGGGAAAATTTTGGGGTACAACAATTTCCCATGTTCAATCTTCTTGAACCTAAAGAGTTAGATTGGCAAGTCTGCCTTTCGTGACTCGAAGGTAAAAGAGGATTGGACACTAGAGTGCCCGTAAATTTGCACTCGTCAAAATATTATTGAGGGAATGGGCTTAAAGATGCCATTTGGAGATGGTAGAATCTCTCTGGAGATGGGCTTAAAGATGTCATCCAAGATGTTTGTTGAACTGCAGTGTTGTAGGTCAGAAGAATGAGCATCAAGATGGTATCTGTGTCTGGAATGCATTTGAACTGTATTTGGAGACTGAGTCTGTATGAGCAAAGGAATGGCGTCCATGTCTGGAGCGTATCTGAGCTGTAACTGTATTTGAACTTTGAATGAATATTAGAATAACTGTCGTGTCTGGAGTGTATCTGTATTGTGAATGGGTAACAGAGAAACATCTGTGTATGGAGCAACTGTGTGTTGGGGATAAGTTTTGAATGAGTGACAGAATGGCAACCGTGTCTGGAGCGTATCTGGATTGTATCCGAAGTTGAGATCTGTATGAGTAGCAGAATGACTTCCGTGGTGACTGCACTAGGGAGAATCAAACTTTTGGTGTAAGGGCCAGAAAGGCATCAGTGTTTGCAGTGTATCTGAACTTTGAAGTTGATAGTTGAATCTGAATAAGAGATAGAATGGCCGCCGTGTCTGGAGCGTATCTAGTCTGTATCGGATTACTGGAGTCTGAATGAGTAATAGAATGACTGCCGTGTCGGGGTGTATCCACACTGTATTTTGACTTGAAATTCTTAATGAGTAATGGAATGACCGTCGTGTCTGGGGTGTATCCATATTGTATCTGAATAGTTGTTAACGATAGCCTTTTAATCTTATCCTGAAAAGGGTAAAATGTTAGCTAAAACACAAAGTCATATTGCATGATATGTATGATGCAATGAATTGTGTTTCATCAATGTTTATAGTATATGAATGTAATGGGTGTGCATGTAAGCTGAGTAGCTATCTTGCTGAGGAAAATAAATCCTTGATAACTGGAGATAAAGAAATCTTTGACTGCTGCCGGAGAAAATAAATTCCTGACCGACGCTGAGGATTCAAAAATCTTTGATTGTTGAAGATGAGAAATCCCTGCTGACTGCTTGGGGATTAAAGATCTTTGATTGTTGAGAATGAGAGATCCTGGGACCACTGCTGGGGATTGAAAATCCTTGGTGACTTGTGGGGATTACCAAGAGCTTTGACAACTTCTGCGGGGAATGATAATCCTTCATGACTTTCCTGGGAAATAAGGAAAACTCTGAAAATCTCTATTGGGGAGTTAAAACCTGGGAGGCTTCTGCTGGAGAAATGAGACCGAGAATCTTTGATCTGCCGGGAAACAACTATGTGGGGAGAATGTATTTCAGGGTTTTCGGGCTCCACTGGGGATTGAGAGTTCGGAGACTTATCTTTGATGGGAATTATGAAACTTAACTCTGTTGTGGAATAAAGTTTAGAACATACTGGCTCTGCTGGGGATCTTGAAATTTAACTCCGCTGGGGATACATACTCCAAGGTTTTAGCTTTGTTGAGGATCTGAATGATGTAATGTAGGGGATTTCTTCTGGAATAGCAAAAGGATATCTTCCTACACCTTCGACCTATCAGTAATTATCCTTTCTCAATTTTGTTTTATTTGTAAGCAATGATTATATTCAAATGCATATGCCTATTTAACAAAACTTTGGACATTTTCAAATAAAACACAAGTGTAAAAAGAAAGGAAAGGCAAGCAAATTTCTGCACTTTGAAGTATTTTTGTATTAACTTTCGTAAGTATCTTTGTACAAAGGAAACAGACATCCTAGTAAGAGAATGTTGTCATAAAATTGGGAAAAAATTTATACAAAAAGAAAGATGGCTATGTGTAACAATTCCATGGGGTTCCCATTCTGCTATAGCCTTCACAACGCTGAGTATCTTGTCCATTCGCTGTTTCGTCCGCCGATGATTGGATTGATCAGAAGCTTGGAGATTTTTGGTGAAGATATTATTCTTAAAGTGATCCGACGAGACATAGCCATACGCTTTAATTCCCTAACTTTTGCTTGGACCGCCCTTTCGAGTTTTCAGTCCACCGGGAAACCCTTTTTTGCCCAAGTCACCCTTTCGGGTTTTCAACTTGCCGGGTGTACAGATTTTGTTTATCCCTAATTTTTGCCTGATCCTCCCTTTCGGGTTTTCGATTCACCGGGATGCCCATTTTTGCCCAAGTCGCCCTTTCGGGTTTTCAACTTGTCGGGTCGTTTTTATGCGTAGTATCTTTTAACTATGTCTGCGTTCGCAGGGTGCGGAAAGTCTTCACCGTCCATGGTGGTCAAAACCATTGCCCCACCATAAAATATGCTCTTGATCACAAATGGTCCTTCGTAAGTAGGAGTCCACTTGCCCCTGGGATCACTTTGCGGCAAGATGATCCACTTGATTACAAGATCTCCGACTTGATATACTTGACGCCTGACTTTCTTGTTGAAGGCCTTGATCATCCGTTTTTGATACGTCTGACCATGATAAACAGCAGTAAGTCGTTTCTCGTCGATCAAGTTAAGTTGATCAAGGCGGGTCTGAATCCAATCGTCTTCACTCAAACCGGCATCCTTCATAATCCTCGAGGAAGGAATCTGAACTTCCATACGTAAAATAGCTTCCATGCCATATACCAAAGAAAAGGGGGTTGCCCCTGTTGAAGTATGTGCCGTGGTACGATACCCGTGCAGAGCAAACGGTAACATCTCATGCCAGTCTTTGTAGGTGACTGTCATCTTTTAAATGATCTTCTTGATTTTTTGTTTGCGGCTTCAACAGCACCGTTTATCTTTGGCCGATAGGGAGATGAATTGTGATGATAAATCTTGAACTGCTCGCACAGAGCAGTGATCATAGTGTTATTCAGGTTCGTACCGTTGTCCGTGATGATCCTGTCGGGGATACCATACTGGCATATGAGGTTCTGCTTGATGAAGCAGGCAACCACATTCTTTGTAACTGAGGCGTAGGAAGCTGCTTCGACCCACTTAGTGAAGTAATCGATAGCCACCAGGATGAAACGACGTCCATTGGATGTCGTAGGCTTGATCTCTCCAATCATGTCGATACCACACATTGCGAATGGCCAAGGAGCTGTTAGAACATTGAGAGGAACAGGAGGAATATGTACTTTGTCGGTGTAGACTTGGCATTTGTGGCAAGTACGGGAATGTTGATGACAATCAGCTTCCATGCTAGACCAGTAGTAGCCTGCCCTTAGAATCTTCTTAGCCATCGTATGTCCGCTTAAGTGGGTGCCAAATGTTCCGCTGTGTATCTCGGTCATGATCAACTCAGCTTCAACCTTGTCCACACAACGAAGTAGAACACAATCATGGTTGCGCTTATAAAGGATGCCATTGCTCAGGAAGAACTTGGAAGCAAATCTCCTTAAGAACTTTTTGTCATTGACGGAAGCTCCTTCAGGGTATTCTCGAGTTTGGAGATACCTTTTGATTTCATGAAACCAGGGTTGTTCCACTACTTCTTCGGTATTAATCTCATGACAGTGCGCAGGTTCGTTCATTCGCTCGATGGTGATTTGGGGAGCCTCGTTATCCCAGTTGAGTTTAAACATGGAAGACATTGTAGCCAGATCATCTGCTAGCTGATTTTCTTCTCGCGGGAAGTGTTCGAAGGTAATCTGCTCGAAATGAGGCAACAATGTCAAGACATGTTCTTTGTATGGGATAAGATTAGGATGTTTAGTATCCCATTCTCCTTTAACTTGACTGATGACCAATGCCGAGTCCCCAAATACGACCAAAGATTTGATTCCCAAGTCTATAGCAGCCTTGAGACCAAAGATGCAAGCTTCATATTCAGCCATGTTGTTGGTACAGCTGAAGTAAATTCGGGCGGTGAAGGGTGTATGGCAACCTTCCGGAGAAATAAGTACTGCACCGATACCGTTGCCAAGTGCATTTGAAGCACCATTAAAGTACAGGGTCCATTGGGATCCTTGTTCAGGTCCGTCATACGGTCCGTTACCTTCAATGTTATCCAATGTCATGATGTCCTCGTCAGGGAAGTTGAATCTCATAGATTGGTAATCTTCGACGGCTTGATGATCTAGATGGTCAGCTAGTACACTCCCCCTTATAGCTTTTTGGGTAGTATACTGGATATCATACTTAGTCAGGATCATTTTCCATCTATCGATTCTTCCAGATAAAGCAGGCTTCTCGAAGATATACTTAATCAGATCCATCTTGGAAATCAACAAAGTGGTATGGGTCAACATATACTGCCTTAGCTGGCGAGCAGCCCATACCAAAGCGCAGCAAGTTTTCTCGAGTAGTGAGTAGCGAGTCTCACAGTCGGTAAACTTTTTTCTAAGGTAATAAATGGCATGCTCTTTTCGGCCAGACTCGTCATGTTGGCCCAGTACGCACCCCATTGAGTTATCCAAAATAGTCAGATACATGATTAACGACCTTCCTTCGACGGGTGGCATCAAGATAGGAGGTTCCAGTAAATACTCCTTGATTTTATCAAAAGCAACTTAACAATCATTGTTCCATTCCACTACCTGATCTTTCTTCAACAGTTTGAAGATTGGCTCACAGGTAGATGTTAGGTGAGATATGAACCTCACAATATAGTTTAAGCGTCCCAAGAAACCTCTAACCTCCTTTTCAGTGCGGGGAGCAGGCATTTCTTGTATAGCTTTGACTTTAGCAGGATCAACCTCAATGCCTTTGTTGCTGACGATAAATCCCAAAAGTTTACCAGACCTGACTCCAAAAGTGCACTTGCTTGGGTTTAGTTTGAGCTTATACTCCTTCAACCTGACAAACAGCTTTTGCAGATGATTAAGGTGTTCTTCTTCTGTATGTGAATGGGCTATCATGTCGTCTACGTAGACCTCAATCTCATGATGTATCATGTCATGAAACAAAGCTACCATAGCACGTTGATAGGTTTCCACAGCATTCTTCAATCCGAATGGCATCACCTTGTAGCAGAAGGTACCCCACTGCGTAACAAAAGTAGTTTTCTCCATGTCTTCGGGGGCCATTTTGATCTGGTTGTATCCCGAGAATCCATCCATGAAGGAAAATACCTTATGTTGAGTTGTGTTGTCAACCAAGATGTCGATGTGTGGTAGTGGAAAATCGTCTTTAGGGCTAGCCCTGTTTAAATCCCGATAGTCCACACACATTCTGACTTTGCCGTCCTTCTTAGGCACGGGCACAATGTTAGCAACCCATTATGGATAGGAAGTAACATCCAGAAAGCCAGCGTTGAATTGCTTCATTACCTTAGCTTTGATCTTCTCAGACATGTCGGGCCTCATTTGGAGGACCTTTTGTTTGATCGGTGGACAGTTTTCTCTTGTAGGGAGACGGTGAACCACGATATCTGTGTCTAATCCCGGCATGTCTTCATAGGACCAGGCAAAGATCTCAACATATTCGTTCAACAACTGCACTAAGCGCTCTTTGACACTCGGTTCCAGGTTGGCACACACCTTAACCTCTTTCTTGTCTTCCTCTGTTCCTAAATTGATGGTTTCTAGCAACTCTTCATGAGGTAGAATAGCCCTCTCTTCTTGTTGCAAAAGTCTGGCTAACTCTCCCGGCACTTCACAGTCTTCGTCAACTTCGTACTCAGCATGATTGACCAAATCTTCAGAGTCACCGAAGGCTAAAGCAGAATAGTCACCCATGGAATCCGGAGTGGATGGGTACCTGCATTTTGTGAGTGTGGGTGTGTGTAAAGTATAGCCATCCTTAAATAAAACAAAATGCAAAAGGAAATAAAATGAACACAACAGTTTATAGATGAAAACGTCCAATGATTCATTAAAACATGGCATATGATAATGAAGAAAATCAAGCCCTTACAAATGGACCTACATGCCTCGGGCAAGGCATAAGGTGAAAATAGTGTACGAATTGTTTAGTTATTACAGACCAAAATAGGAAATTGTTCAAAGATAAATTACTGGTTGATGAAAGTGATGGGAATAAAGTCATTTGCTTCCCAGTTGCTTAATCCTCCTTCGACGGTTGGAAATATCCAATCTTCAAAGTTGTCCTCTTCATCATCATCCTCTAAGGCATTAATTCCATGGTGAGTGATTTTTACGGGTGGTCCTCCAGCCCTGGAGCGACGCACAGCTTTTTGGCCAGCAGCAGAAAAACCTAGTCCGAACTTGTCTGTCTTATGGGGAAAACTAGGCAGTTGCCCCGACACTGTACTCCTTCCTTCTTTGATTACAGCCTCCGCATCCTTGAGAGATTCCATCCTATACACAGGCTTGGAAACTATAGGCACATCAAGCATTGTCTTCGCAACTGCGACTTCAGGAGAAACTTCTTCGAAATGTTGGAAAGGCGTTTCTATGAATTCTCCATCCAACTCCACATAGCGGAAGAAGTTGAGGTGACTTATCATGTACTCTTCCTCACCGTGCGCCGTTATAATCTTACCCTGAACAGGATACTTTAGCATTTGGTGTAAAGAGGAGGTAACTTCCCCAGCATAGTGGATCCACGGCCTTCCCAACAAGCAAGAATATGAAGGACGGATGTCCATCACATAAAAGGTGGAGTTGAAAATTTTTGTGCCCACTTTGATAGGAATGTCCACTTCACCATGAACCATCCTCTTAGAACCGTTGAAGGCTCTAACAACGATGTTACTAGGCTTCGGGGTCAAACCTTCGCAGTCCAGTCTATCCAATGCCTTTTTCGGTAGTACATTCAAAGAAGAACCGGTATCCACCAGGACATGGGCAAGGGTGGTTCCCCTGCATTCTACTGAGACATGCAGCGCGTCATTGTGCTTCCTTCCCTTAGGGGTCAAATCATCATCGGAAAAACCAAGACCATTATCAGCAGTAAGGCTGGCCACGCACTCTTGAAACTGGTCAGCCGAAGTTTCTTGAGGCACGTGTGCCGTTTTTAAAAATTTGATCAAGGCCTTAGCATGGGCCTCAGAGCAGAGTAGAAGAGCCAACATGGAGATTTTGGAAGGGGTCTGCCCTAGCTGTTCCACGACGTCGTAGTCGCTCTTTTTGATTATCTTTAAGATTTCTTCCATTTCTTTCTGGGTGGTCTCGGGGATAACCACAGTATGAGCCTGCATCCTGACAGGCGCTTCTAGTATCCCCTTACCCTTATCGGTAGTATCAACGGAGGGTCTAACTTCAGGAGTATCCAATTCTTCAATTATCGGGCCTTGCACAGATGGCTTGACAGGCACAGAAGCTTTCAAGGGTCCGAAGACTGCTCGGGGGGGAGAAATCTCCGGAGAGAAAATCCGTCCGCTGCGAGTTATCTTGCTTGTTCCCGCAATATTCCCTATATCAGGGGTTTCATCATCAGAATTCTCTTGGACTTATTCAATCTGTTTGATACCATGATAGAAGATTTCTCCTCCGTAGTTCCATGGTATCGTCTTGTTAGATTTATACGGGACAGGCCCCGGCATGGTGATTTTTAACGGCACAAACTTAGGATCAGGCGTAATCTTGACAGGCCTTTTGCAAGCCTTGGGAAGATTGTCGGAGATGGTTATTATTGCAATTTCATTGGTGGAAGTAACAAAGGTAGCAGGAGTAGCAGGAGTGAAGGTATCAATAGGGGTCTTTTGGAAGAGTATCTCTTTGGTATCCATCAGGCGTTGGATGCCTGATTTCAACAGTGGGCAGTCAGCTCGTATGTTTAAACAAAAGTAATAGTCTTTTCCACAGCCTGGGAATATCCCGGATTTCATCAAATTCACTTTAATCACTGGTAACGGAGTCAAAAGGTCAGCAACATTGGTAACATGAAGGTGTTCCATAACGGCATGAACATTATGACTGTGCTTGGGCATTGGGGAAGAAATCACATTCGGCTTTTCGGGCGCATCGAATTCTACCTCCTTGGCGTCGATCAGGTCTTGGATTTTGTTCTTAAGAGCCCAACAGTTGTTGGTATCATGCCCTACACTGTCAGAGTGGTAAGCACATTTTTCATTGGAGTGGTAATATGGAGAAGAGGTATTAGGGTTCTTTGGCGCTTCCTTCAAATTGGTAAGATTCAGCTTTAGCAAATGAGGGAGTACTTGAGCCGGTGTCATGTTGATTCGGGTGAACTGCCGTTGTGGCCTTTCTACCCATTATTGATTAGATATTAGCTGATTGCTGCGAGGTTGATCATTTGAAGAGTTTTGGATCATCACAGCCTCTACAGTTGGTCGGCGCTTGATTCTCCCTTGGATTTTCTGAGAATAAACAGTAGAAGCTTCCTTCTTAGCTGGGAAGGTCTTCTTAATAGCAGTGGACGCGGAGGTATCTTTCTGAATCTTACCACTTTTAATGTCGGCCTCGACCCTTTCACCGGTCAGAATTAGTTCGGTGAATCCCGCGGAGGAACTCCCAATTAAATGATTTAAGAAAGGACCAGACAGGGTCCCTAAAAACATGTCAACCAGCTCTCTATACAACAATGGTGGCTGCACCCTTCCAGCCAGATCACGCCACTTCTAGGCATACTCCTTAAATCCCTCGTTAGAAGCCATACCCATACTCTGTAGTTGAGTACGAGTGGATGCTAAATCAGCATTGTATTGGTATTGTCGATAGAAAGCAGCGGCTAAGTCTTCCCAGTTATGAACCTCCGATCTCTCGAGTTGATAAAACCAGTCCAATTGTGTGCCCGACAAGCTGTCTTGGAAAAAATGGACCCAAAGATCCTTATCAGATGAGTGGGGTTGGATCTTTCGGACGTAGGATCTTAGATGCATCTTTGGACACGACAAACCATCATACTTGGCAAATGTAGGAACTTTGAACTTGGGAGGAATGACGATCCCAGCGACCAATCCTAGTTCTTCGAAATCTAAACCAGGTACCCTTTGCAACTCCATGGCTGCCAACCGATCCTCAAGATTTTTAAATTTGACATCCGTCGGGGGATATTGCTGTTCGGAGTAATCTTCGTCTTCTTCCTCTTCCTCTTCTTCTCCTTCAACTTCATTTTCAGAAGGCATTACAGTTCCTTTTCCTTTACCAGCCCATTCATCAGACGTCGAGGGGAATTCGAGAACTTTTCTAG
Source organism: Vicia faba (assembly GCA_948472305.1). Lineage (NCBI taxonomy): Eukaryota > Viridiplantae > Streptophyta > Magnoliopsida > Fabales > Fabaceae > Vicia > Vicia faba. The sequence continues at coordinate 468,258,670 of OX451736.1, forward strand.
CATTGCTTTCAAACCTTCTTCCCATGATGACCACACCAGGTGTTTTCTTCTTTTTCTCTTTATCTTTCTCTAACAGTGCTTTAAGGTCCTCTTGACCTTTTGCTAAGGTCATGAGGAGTTGCTGGAATTGAGAGTTCTGTGCTTGCAGATCCTTAACCGTCTGCTCCAAATCCATCTTGCTGAAATAAACAGCAGAAAGATAAGGAAACCTGGTGTGAAGACCTATTTATGCATATGATGAATGATATGTTATTCATGTAATGCATTCAAGGATTCATAAATTCAAATTTGTTGCAAACAAAAAGAACACATGTCATATTAAGAAGAAATTTGTTAGTACATAAGTGCCCCATGGGCAAAATATTACAAAATTCTTAATGTAAAAATACATTGCGCATCCTCTTTGGTGCGATGTAAGTGTTGAGAGTTTCCTCCTCATGAAGTCGGCGGGTAAGTTCCAAAACCTTCTTCTCACTAGCATAGAAGCTGGCTTCAAAAGTATTTCGTTCTTCTTTGAGTTGGATCCAACTCTTTTGTAATTCTTCCAATGATGTTGGCATGTCTGGATGTAGGAGGGTGTATGGAACCTCTCCTTCCATAATAGGCTCTTTGATCACGAGGAGAATGTGAGGGTATGGCATCATAAGATTCTGGGCGCGGGTTTGTACCCACTTGAGATAAGGCTCAAGGGGGATGGAATTCTTATGCCCCAGTGTCTTACTATCCACTTTGTTGGGCATCCTCCAAGCTCTGATGAACCTTTGTCGAAGTCCTTGCGCATCGTTGTCGAAGTCAAAAACCCAAGTCAGGAATCAACATGTCATGAGGGCCATCCCTCCGAGCATATCCAAACTGTCGTAGGGCTAAACAAGGGTTATAGGTAATGCCTCCCCTAATGCCAAGTAAAGGGAAATTAGGGAATTCTCCACAACGATCAATGATGATGACATTTTCTCTGGACCAAGAACACCAATGAACATCAGAATGTGTGAGGGTCATCAACCGTTGTGACCACCTTAAACCCTGCTCATTCTTCAAAACTGATTGTGGATGGTGAGAAATAAACAATCTTGCTATGAGAGGAGTACAGCACATGAGAATACCTATTTTCCTCATTGTTCGTGTGTAGAATGAGTGTAGGATGTCCCCAAGCAATGTAGGCACAGGATTCCGAGATATGAAAATCTTGACAGCATTCACATCTATAAGCTGATCAGGGTTTGGGAACAAGACCAACCCATAGATGAGGAGTGCCACAATCTCTTCAAAAGCTTGTAGATCTAGAGAGTTCCAGCAGTCTTGCGCCTTCTCAAACAGAAACTTTGCCAAGAAACCCTTGACAACACTCCTGGTTTCTCAATGACCCTTGATATCAGATGGTTGCAAGTGTAATGCTTGAGCAACATCTTCAGGCTTTGGTTATTTTTCCGTACCATTGTAGGGTAGTTGATGAAGAATAGGAATCCTCAGAAGTTGAGAAAATTCCTCCAAAGTAGGTACTAGTTGGTAATCAGGGAATGTGAAACAATGGTGTAGGGGTTCAAAGAACTGGAAGAGAACTTTCACCATGTCTTCTTCAATGTTGGAGTTGACCAAGTTGAGAAGTCTACCATGTCTTTCACTGAAGAGAGAATTCTCTGGAATCTTCGAAGTAAGCTCTTTGATTTGAGGAGGGATTCTCACAAGGTTGACTTGAATTGTTTTCTTGCGAAGAGATTCCATGACCTACAAAACAAGAACAAAGATGAAGATCCAAACCCTTGAAATGATTAGTGGATACATATGATGTTTTATGATGTTCATGATGTATGCACAAGCACATGTACAAATAAGTCACACAAGATCCTAGTTTCAGGCTTGCATGAGGTTTCATAGGTAAGTACCCTCTTGAGTTTAGTTGGCTCAAACCTGTCCTATAAATAGTAACCGGGTTCTAAGGAGCTCAATATCACTGGATTATTTTCTATGTTCATTGTTTTGGTTTAGCCACTTAACTGGCGACCAAAATATTCCAAGAAAATAACCCTCAATGAGTGTAGTATCGAGTATCTACCAGCTTCGGACTGCACCAAAGTCGATCATCTCACTCCCCCTAAAAAAGGCCAAGATGGTGAAGTAAGGTTCTAAGAGTTCATTAGTGCTTCATGACATCACTCAGCGGCCCCGTATTCTCTTTGATTGACTCAAAGGCTACCGGTACTCACAAATATGTCGCACTAATATAGCTATTGCTTCAACCATGTCGGTATACCCCGCTTAGTTTCCACAACGTATTGCTATTTACCTATGAATGTTTCCCAAATCCGGGTAGAGGATTTCAAGCCCAAACAAGAGAACCAAATGTAAAGAGCATGCAAAGGTGATCTAAGCCTTAAGGTTATTCCACTTTTAAAGTTAGTCCCCAGTAGAGTCGTCAGTTCTGTGATACGGTGGGAGAACTGACTTGAGGTTTTGCATTTGTGTTCGCAAATGTTTCGGTTTAGCAAGAGTCGCCACCGACTTTTTATTTTATCCTAAGGAAAGGTCAAAAAGCACAGGAAAGACTTTCGAGATGTTTTCTTGGGTTCGGGGAGTAGATTATAGAAAGGGAAGGTATTAGCACCCTTTCTATTCATGGTTATCCATGTGCTCTTAGTTACTTGTTTAGATCACTTGCTTTGCTTTTCAATTGTTTGAAATGGTGCTCTTCAATTGTTTGAAATGGTGCTTTGTGTGTGATTTGGAAAGATATTTTGAAAAGGGGCCATCGTTGTGGCAACCTTTGTAATGATTCTTGTTTGAATGTATACAAAGGTGTTTTTTGTCTTTTTTTGAAAAGTTTTTCAATGTTTGAAAGTAGGGTTTTGAAATTGTGTTGTGAAGTGTGTTTGAAGATAGCAAGGATGTTTTGCAAGCTTTTGATCAAGTAACTAAGAGCTATCTACCCTATTTTACTCAAAGATCTTTCTTATGTTTTTAACCCTTTTAACAGTGTTGTTTCACCATTGTATTTGGTGAACAACCTTGTGTTAGGATGTTAAACGGGACAGGCACGGGTCATCGTATAGACCATGATAGCAATGGTGCTAAGTATTTTTGGCAATTTTCTTGAGGGACTTGATCATTTTGTTTAGGCAACTTAGATAGCGTCATCGAGGGACTATGATCTTTTGTTTTGCTTTTGTTTTGCCAAAGTACTTAACATGCATACCATGGCCCATTTTTGAAGGCAACAAGTGGATTGTAACCCTAGGGGTGCAAGTGTGCATTGTGTTTGTTTTTCATGCATTTTTGTCTTTGATTAGGTCGAACTATTTGTTGGTTTTTATTTTGGCATACAAACCCTAATTCTCTAATCATGGCATAATTGAAAGCGTTTAAGTGCGTAAAAATAAATATAAGCTATTACAACTTTGATATAGGGAGGGGGGTACAATTTTGAATACGGGATTATTTTGCAAGAAATTTAAATCCTAAGTTATTACAACCAAATTGAATTTACAATGCATAATATTTAAACGTACAATTATTTAAATAAACAAAATAAATAAATGTTAAATAAAATGTATTATGTAAAAAAAGAAATTTTTATTTGTTTATGTATGTAAAGTATTTTTAATGTGAAAAAGATGTAAAGAAATAAAATAAAAAGTTGATTTTATTTAATTAAGGGGTAAACCCTAATTCTTTTAAGAAAATAATATATTATATTATTTATATACAAAAATATATTAATATATACAAAATAAAAATATATTGAAAAAAAGTGTTTTTTAGTATAAAATAACAATAAAAATAAAAATGTACTATTTTTGTATTTTTATTCTATGTTTTTTTTTAATAAAGTATATATATATATATATATATATATATATATATATATATATATATATATATATATATATATATATATATATATATATATATATATATATATATATATATATATATATATATATATATATATATATATATATATATATATATATATATATATATATATATATATATATATATATATTAAATATATTAAGGATGTATAAAATAAAATAAAATATTTACAAAAATAAAATATATTTAAGAAAATATTTTCAATGTGAATAAAAGTAAGAAATGAAAATAAAAGTATTATTTACATTTTTTTTAATTTAAACAAATAATATAAAGTATATAATATGTTTTCTATATTAAAAAAAATGAAATAAATACCAAATAAATGTAAAAAATTATGAAAATATTTTTTGAGTATTTTTTATGTTTGGAAATAAAATGATAAAGTCAGAAATGAAATAAAAATGCAAAAATAACAAAAATACAAGAAATTGGGCCAGGGGGTGTGAAAAGCAAGCATAGGGGTGCAAAAAGAAGAACAAAACAGACCCAGCCCATTTCCACTTCATCTTCTTCCTTGTGACAAACGCGCGCTTGCCCTGTACAAACTGCTAACTCCTAGAAACGTGATCTTTTGCCAAAACTCAAAACATGAAACTTGTAGAGAATTTAAATACGAATCTAACCATATAAAGCATTAATCCTAACTCTCAAAGACCAGAGAGAATTTCTCTAGCACTAAAATCTAACCTAACTTTTTCAGCATGTTCATGGATGAAATTCTCCTAGCACACTTAATATAAATGAAAACTAAGCATATGTATGGTTTCGGGGCAATGAGTACTACATCTTTCATTCATAAACCTAAGGCTAAATATTCCTAAATAGAGAGATAGAAGTTGATGAAAAACCTGTTTCAGTTGGATTCGAGTTGGTCAATGCAGCAACTTTCAGTGAGGCCTGAGGTTCTTTTGAGCTTGCTTGATGTTCCCTGGACCTTTTCCAATGCTTAGTTTGCCTTGAATGTCTCTGAATCAACCTCTAGAAGTCAACCTGCATAAGCTTGAAACGAAAATGGTGAACACTGTAAATGGAGTTACAGTTGGCAATGGAGGTTTGGGATATCTTGAGTGAGTTGAATGGAAGGTATTGGAACAAGTTTGGGGCAAAACGCACGAGGCAATGTGAAGATGGAAGTGATTCTATAGGGCCAGCCCTGTTTTGCAAGAAAATGTGGTTTTTGTGTACAAGGGTGTTTGAGGGCTGAATGGCTCGTGTTTCTGGCTCACAAGGATGTGCAAAACTTGTTTGAAATGTTGGCTTGACTTGGTTATATCAGATTCACAAGATATGGACTTTTGGCACAATGACTTGTTTTTGAAGTAAAAGTGAGAAGTGACCATGCTATGGCCTGTACACCCTAGCTCCAAGCATGCACATAGTTGGTGTACTATGCCTGAGATTAGGGAACTTTGTTTGCAGCAAAAGGCTTGGTCCAATGCTCAAGAGAAACAACTTTGCAAAAGTTATGCTTTATGAAAATGGAAGTGTTATCTTTATGCCCAAAATGGAATTATTCATTGTGCCAAGCTCCATTGATCAGAATAATACCAATGTCCAATGTATTTGCATTCAATTTTTGAGTGTAAATTGGTTTAGTGACCTGTAATTAAGTACAAAGCTATTTTGGTCAGATTTTGCAACTTGTATGAACATGTATTGGCCATGGTTACAAAGTGAGTTTTTGCCAACTTTAAGCATTTGATTCTCCCTAACCACAAAGGTGTTTGAGGAGTTTCCTTGACAATTTGGAAATCTTGCAACATGTACTAAAATCCATATTTGAAATGCAACTTGAGACTCCAAGTGGAACTATGAGAAAAATGGCCAAGAAGATGGGTCAAAATCCTGCCTAAACTATGGCAAAATTTCTCTAAGTTAAAAGTTTTAAGGACCCTTATTCCAAAAATCATAACTTGAGATCCATGCTTCTTTTGGGAAAACTTTGTGAATAAAAGTTGTAGAATTTTTGGAGGACTACAACTTTCATGTTGTAAGTTTTATTTGAATCCATTTGCATCTTGGTGAAAATGTGGGGCAAAGTTAGGAAAAATTAAGAAAATTTCATAACTTAGAAAATTTAGTTATGAAAATTTTCAATTTCAAACCCTAATTTGCAATTTTGGGTTTCTTGATGAACAAGTTTCATAATTTGGCATATCTTGATGAAAAATGACCCTTGGCACTTGATTTTGACCAAAAAGTCAAAGTTTAACTTTTTAGTATACAGTCAAATTTTGATCAGTTGACTAAATAATTCATCTGCCAATCCAATGCATTTGAGATCTTTTAAACTTGTTGAATAGGTCAAGATAATGTTATTGAGTCGCTGAGTCCATGGTTGAGCTTAATTTGCCACTGGCTAGGTCAAACAGTCAAAAATTGCCTTTGTACAGTCAAAACCCTAAAAATGACCATTTTGCCCTTTTGGTGATCTGATCAAATTTCTTGTGGATTTGTGGTCCAAACTTGATCAAATGGCTCATATGAGTTCATAATGTTGATGTGGGTCAAAATTCATGAGGTTTGACTGTAAATTGGCCACAGTTGACTTTTTCCCTAATACAACTGATTTCTAGGTCAATTGTCCAATTGACTTGGCAAAATTTTGATTCAAGGCTTGAAACTTGGTATGGGAAAACTTAAGAGTCCAACATGAAGTATGAAAGTCAACTTGGGCATTGAAGGTCCAAAAATCCCTGTGCAAACTCAAACCCTAATTTCAGGTCAACAGTGCAAGGAGATGTCTTAAGCAGAGCAAACCCTAGCTTGGTCTTGAGTTACAAGAGTCTTGTGATGAGAAATGTTGATAAAATGAGAGGGAAAATTTTGGGGTACAACACATAGTAATTTACTTTTCGCAATTTATCGCTTTATATAAATGCTAGTAATTAGGGTTTGTATGAGAAGATAAAATCAACAAGTAGCAAACCCTAATCAAAGAGTAAACAAAGCATGAAAATCAATACACTTGAACACAAGCACCCCTAGGGTAATCCACTTGGTTGCCTTACAAAAATGGTCATATTATACATGTGAGGTATCTTATCAAAAACAAGCAAAAATACAAGATCATAGTCCCTCAATGACGCTATTTATGTTGCCTTTTCAAAATGATCTTAGTCCCTAAAGAAAAATGCTAAGATACCTTGAAACATTGCTAAGCATGGTTATACGATGACCCACGCCCATCCCGTTTACATCCAAAGATAGGGTTACTTACCAAATCAATGGTATGATAACAATGTCAAAGGAAAGAGGAAATGAACATGAAAGACTTTTGAGTAGGTAGAATGTTCCTAGTTTCTTGCTCACTTTCAAACCAAAACATCCTTGCTATTTTCAAAGCAAACACCAACACTTTCAAAAACATCTTTCAAACTTGAAACATTTTCAAAAGATTAACATCTTTGTATACATTCTTATGAACGAGAATCATTACAATGTTTGCCTAAACAATGGCCTCTTTTCAAAAATACTTTCAAAACCACACAAAGCATAATTTCAAACAAAATCAAGTTGATCTAGAAAGTAACTAAGATCCCATGGAAAACCAAGGATGAAAAGGGTGCTAATACCTTCCCTTTTCATAATCTACCCCCGAACTCAAGAAATAATCTCAAAGGTCTTTCCTGTGCTTTTTCACCTTTCCTTTTGGATAAAAGAAAAGTCAGTGGGGACTCTTGCTAACCACAACATTTGCGATAAAACGCAAAACAACCAAGTCGGTGGTTTTAGTCTTTCCATTCAAACCCTAATTACTAGCATTTGTATATAAAGCGATAAATTGTGGAACTTACACTACAAGAAAATTGGCAGATTGCGACAGGTATTTTTGTAGATTACGACGGTTAAAACCGTCGCAATTTGCTTTCCACGACGGTTGCTTTACCGTCGCAGAAGTGTGTGTCCCCAACCTATTTCGCGACGGTTACAAAAACTGTCGTTCAAGTTTACGACGGGTTTGGAGCTGACATAATCAAGTATTGGTGACTGTTTGATACCGTCGTGACTATCTTTTGAGTTTCTTTTAATTATTGATGGCGACGGTTCGATACTGTCGTGAATATCTTTTGAAATTGATTAAATTGTTTATGGCGACGGTTCGATACCGTCATGACTTTTGTTGATTATTTTTAATTGTTGATTACGACGGTTCGGTACTGTCGCCGTGACTTTTGTTTATGTCTTGATTTTTTTTTATTTTTCTATTATATATATTTTTTATTTAAATTATTATCTATGTAAAAAATTTTAAATATAGTTTTTTTTTTGTGTTATTTTTTTCTTTAATATATTTATTTATAGTATTATTTTTTGTTTTATTTTCTATCACTTTGTAATATAGTAAAAATAATTTCAATAAAAAATATTTAACATCAAATAAGCATTATAATATCCAAAAAAAATGTGTGTTCCATAATCATGTAAAAATACATGAGAAACCCAAAATATATCAATTCCTAATCTTATAATAATAAGTATCATTATGCCAAAAATACATGAGAAAGTTCACAATCTAATTATCTCGATCATAGCAAAGTCTAATTTGTCCCCCCTGAAGTTCCATTATCTCCAATACGGTAGCTAGACTCAGATGAACGTCTACCATCAGCGGGTGATTCCAATCCCTAAAAAAAGGTATTAAAATAATAATCTTTAAAATAATACTCATAAAATTTAACTTTAAATGCGTCAAAATAATATACCTGTCTTCCACTAAAATTCTGCATTTGCATTAAGAGTTCAATTTCCTTTGTCCTCGCCTTGTCCCTTTGCGTTAAGAATATGATTGCCCGTGTTAATTCATCAATTTTTGAATTCTTTTCTTTAAGTGCATTAATTTCTTCTTGCATTTCCTTTATTTGTTCACTTTCTGCAGAAGAAGATGTCGATCTAGAAACGATCGACATAGATGTTGTTTGACAACTTCCGCTAAAACAAACAATATACCTTATGAATAAAACAAAAATATTTTAGGATAAAGGACATGAATGACTTCGAACATAGAAAAGTTAGCTTTTTTGCAAACAAAATTACTTCAAACAACATCTACAAACAAAATGACTTCAAACATAGAGCAAACCAGTTATAGATCTACGTATTATGTGTAAAAGTAAATACAAAGGAATTGGTTTGTAACATAACATGTTTGTAACAGGTTTGTAACATCGAAAACATGTTGATGAAGCTCAGAACAAATGTATATGATGACTGATGAACTGGCAGTACCTGTGAATGTAACCAAATATAATGGTAGAACTCCGACGGTGAACTGAAAGTATAGGGCTTTCATCATGTTCTTGACAACTGATTATTTGATTGTCGCCTATTATTAAAAATTGGAAGTGTAATGAGTTCACATATGACATTGGATTTATTGGTACTCAGAAATGGCATAGAAATTACTATGTTGATAGTAAAATAAAAAAATCAAGCAAATATACAACTCTTATCTATAGCAAGGAACTAAAGTAGGGTAAGCTATTGACATACATAATTAGAAAATGATTGCAAAAACCTTTATGAACAGATGATATATGAATTGGGCTTGAGGAATATAGATATTTATTGGCAACACAAACATATACAGTCAAGTTTATCACTATCATCATATATAGAAGCAAAATCATGGCTTCCTCAATTCACATAACCAGATTTTAACAGCTTTACCTTTACCAACAAAGCATCCATCTTCCTTTTATCAATCCTGAGTGGACTTTTCATCTCCATCAACATCTTCTGACCCAATGCTTTAATTGATGATTCCCCTTTTTCACTTCTATGCTTTCCAACCCCACAAACCACAATAATTTCAGCAATAATCTCAAAGTTGGAAGCATTCAACAGTAATCTTCACAAACACTCCACGATTGAATGAAACCGCATGGGTAAATGCAATAATTATAAGAGGAAGTTTTTACTATTAGCCTGTTAAATGAATATAATACATGGTATATCTTGTGTATACCATAGGAGTACTCAAATTATATTGGTCTTGATGAACTTACTTGGCACAGATCGACTAAGATGATTAAAATTACCAGTCTCCAAATTTTGAGATAAATACAGCCTGGCCCGCATAACATATCACAAGAAGCGGATATATCAAGCAAATAAATGTAATCTACAAACAACAGACCCAAGCATGATGCACAAGTTGTTTGTTACTAATAATTTTCAATTACAATCAAATATACAAGAATTGCATATCAAGTTATATGCATTACAATACCTTGATTGATTTCTTAGAAAAATGGCCTAACCCTGCAAACATTGCCTCTGATCCTGCAACATAGCAGAAAAAGTAAACAAATTAATTTCATAACTCAACTATGTAAAAAATTTAAATTATTTATAGATACTTTAACCTTAAATTAATTTCAATTTTTCTAATTTTCTCAAATTTCTCATTTCTCTTTCATAAATGATCAAATTTCTCATTACTCTTTCATTCCATAAGTGAACACTAACTTCATAATATAAAATTATCCACGAAGAATACGTTAAAAACGGAACATACGTGCCACATCAAATCTTTAAGAGACATATATTGTGGTTAAAAGGCTAACGATGTGCACATAAGACTGATTTGTTACCAAAACAAACTTAGAAATTAACTTATAACAAGCATCTAAGTTAAAGGACAGCAAAATGTATTTAGCCAAACATGAAAAGCATCTAAGTTAAAGGACAGCAAAATGTGTTTAGCCAAACATGTATATGATCATAAATTACCTTAACAGTTCCAAACACATTCCATTCAAAATTACTGCCATCTTATTTAACTGTTTTTGGCAAAAGCTGGCTACTTTAACCAGAATTGATTCATGTTCCCCAACAAAAGTGATACATAGCCCAAAAACAAACTACTTACACAGTTTTAAACCCATTCCATCCAAAATTACTTTCATATACTAAAGCGTTGTTTTGGCAACAGGCAAGAAGACCATAATGCTTAATCTTCCCGAACAAAAATCCATACAAAATTAAAAAGCATCAACAAAATTTTATAACAATATTACCCGAGCAACATCCAAAGTGTCAAAACAACCAAAATCTTCATTGTAACAACATTTTACCCATTCATGGATCAACCATCACAACTCACAACCGGAAGTTTGTAATCTTCGATAGCACTACACTTGTTCATATGCAAAGTACTTCATCTTCCAACAATAAGAGGATTCTTGTTCTTGTAAATGTAATAGCTCATACACAATTTCTCTAAAGTTGCAACAGAATGCTGCATAGGATTTAGCTTTATATCCATCATCATTCTCTACCATAATAACAACAAAACATTAAACAGCCTCCTAACAGCAACATTTTCACTTTACAATGTTAATATATCTTCAATTGAAATTAACATGACAACAGATCAAACCTGAAAATCAGCTCCATATTTCTCAACTAGCCGACTAATATAAAGACGCTGAATCGAAGTCAAAGGTTGAGGAAGTGCACTTTTATAAAATTCCAAGTGCCGATTAGATAGTAGCATCCAATATTTACGTATGCCACAAATACTTGCCATCCCAAACCAACAGCTACACCTACAAGAATGCATGCATTTTTATAATTAAGCATTAACCATAATTACTTTTTGAATGAAGTTGATCGGTCTTTTTTACCTGATAGAACAGGTTGAACACTATTGAGAATAATGCTGACTCCCAAGAGAATTGACATATCATTAACAGTTTGAAGAACATGAGTGCTCGAGGTGAAAATATATGCAAACTCTCTTTTGAATATCACTATAAGAATACAAAAGATTAATCCAATCACTGTTGATTGTACGAGTGATACTTGCATTGCGAATTTTGCTGACTTCCATTTTCCTGCTCCAAGTTCGTTCGCCACTCGCACCCTATAATATAATTTGTGTCATCATTTGATAAATTTCACTAGAATAAATTATGTTAAACATTTAATTTTTCACTCTTCGCTAGTAGAATACCTTACACGCCATCAACCAATCACATATGGATAATCCACTATGCTTCAGTATTGTTGTTACTCTAAGAAAATATCAATCTTAAATGTTTTTTTTTCAAACTAAAAAATTATTAATTTTAATATAAAGTGAATGTTTTTCGATTAAAGAGATATATACGTACAGTTGAAAAGTGTTAAATATTAATAATTTATGAAATATTTAAAAAGGATAATGGTAGAAAAAATTTAGTGTTTTCTCCATTTTCTTCTCATACGAGAGGTGAAATGAAGAATCAATTATGTTCTATAATTTTACTTCAATTTCGATGCAAATGATATTGTAAAAATAGCATACCCGGTACCGGCAAAGAAGGCAAATGGAATCATCATTTCCCATCCATTGATAGTCATACTGCAAAACCAATTCCAATACTGTAATAACTAATAAATATAAAACTTGTAAATCTCAAATACTTGTTACTCACTAATAACTTACCATACAGACAATGCATCAACAGCAACTGTTGCATTTTCCAACTGACCTGTCATAAGCAACAGTATCCTGTAATACCAATTCTCTAAACAAAGCATCACCCCTGAAGCTAATGACAGTTTGAAGAATTCCCAAAGGCCAGAAAATGCTTCCATTGAAAAACCATTCCAAGTCAAAGGACAACCCCCACAAACTGTGTACCCAAACATCCCAATTACCAATACCCACCATGAAACATCCAAAGCTATTGCAGCACCAATAAGCCCAAAATCCCAAACATAAACCAACAACCAACTCAATACAACATTCACCACTAAACCCAAAAGAGAAACCCATGCAATCACACTTGTTTTCAGCTGGCACTGTAGAAACCTCTGAAGAGGAAACTGAAACGCAAAACTGAAATGCAAAGGTATAAGCCATATAGCTACGATACCACTCGATTCTGCCACCTCATGAGGTTGTCCTATGAGTTTCAGAAATGGAGTAGCAAACACATAAATTCATAAAATTCATATCTACACCACAAATTCATAAAATTTACATGCATTTCAAAAAAATATAAACAATTTCTGATACTAAAATACACGAAAATACCGTCTTATTCGAGGTCACTGCCGGAATCGTTGGGGTCATCGGAGACAGAAGGAGGAGCTCGAAGAGAATCGGTGAGGGAGTTAGGGTCATTGAAGACGCCGAAGGAATTGTAGTTTTGTGTGACGCTGCCTTTTTCATCCCATTTAGGGTCTTCTACAAGGGATTGTAACAGTTTGGGAGGAATGGTGAAAGCGGGTTTCAAAACTTTAGGGTTCTTCTTTGGAAGACCCACACGAACCTTAGGTCGAGAATTCTTGTATTTTCTTCGTGAGTAGAAAAAGTGAATGCAGGAGTAGAAAGTGAATTCATGTTTTATGTATTTTAAGAGCTTTTTAACTTTTTTACGGCGACGGGTGTTTTACCGTCGTGCCCATGAGAATTTTTAAAGGTTTTGGGTGCGACGGTTGTTTTACCGTCGTGAAATGAATTTTAGGACGGATAATTTTATCGTCGTGAAAGGTTTAAGGGTGCGACGGGTGCTTTACCATCGTGATATGCCTTTTAGGACGGTTAATTTTACCGTCGTGACTAGTTGTTAGTGAAAAATCAATGTTAAAAGTGTTAAATAGGGGCCGACGGTTGTTTTACCGTCGTAATAATAATATTATGATGGTTAATTATACCATCACAAAATAAATATTAGGGACGGTTGGTGTCAACTGTCGTAAACACTGTCTCTATATGTCAATTACGACAGTTATCACATAACTGTCGCAATTTTTGTGTCGTTAAACACTAATTTTCTTGTAGTGTTAAAATTACTACGCTATTACAATACTTGTGGGAGGGGGGTGTACCAAATTATAAATGGGGACTGTAAGAAAATGAACCTAATTAATCTATTACAACCATATTGAATTGGTATAAATGTATAAGAAATTAAATGAATATAATGTACAAAATGAATAAATGTACAAGAATATAAATGTAAAGTAAATGGATGTTTGTTTAGATTTTTTTGAGAAAAGGGGTTTTGATTTTAAAATTAGTTAACTAAAAGAAAATAATTAATTAGAATAGTAAAAGATAAAACCCTAATTTACTAAAAAAAAGAATTAAACAAACCCTAATCTAATAATTGATTAAAAAGGAAATTAAGTTTATAAGAAGAATATTTTGGGTATTTTTGTCTTAAAAATAAATTTTTAGTATTATAAAATGTTTTTGGTCTTTTTATATATTAAAATAATATATTTGAATGGTGCAAAAGAAATTAACTAAAACCCTAGTTTTTAAATTACAAATTAATTAGTCAAAATAAATAAAGTATGATTAAATAAAAGAAATTTTTTTGTCTAAAAAATAAATAAACTTTATCAAAATATTAATCTAATGTTTTTATATTTTTTCTAATTTTTTAATATTAGGTAAAATATTTAAGAAGATAAATAAATAAAATAAGAAAAAAGAAATAAAAATGGGCCAGGGTGTGTAAGTGAAACAGGGGGTCAGAAAGTAAAAAAAAAACAATAAGGCCCAAGGAGAAAGCCCAGCGCTTGTCCAAAAAAGTCAGAATAGGAAAAATATGAAAACAATCAAAAGGGTACCACTGGGGCTCGAACCCAGGTCCCTCAGGTCAGGGGCGTGCGCTTCTACCACTGGGGTGGCTATACATCCGTTTATATAAATCAAAGCATATATATATATATATATATATATATATATATATATATATATATATATATATATATATATATATATATATATATATATATATATATATATATATATATATATATATATATATATATATATATATATATATATATATATATATATATATATATATATATATATGGCAAACACGTTCCGGAGGCCAACTTCATCTTCAACCTCTAGCCCATCCAGAGCCTCTGTAATTTGTTCAAATCTCAACAATAATGAAAACCGTAAACATGAAACTTGTAGCAAATTTCCTCACGATTTCAGAAATGCAAAGCAAAATAATTATAGATCAAAGATAAGCATGAATTTTAATGGCCCTATTCTAAACCCTAAAAATATCATAAACTTCTATCTTAAAATTCTTTAAGCTCAAGCAAAATTAATGAAAACTATGGACATGGTTAGCTTTGGGGCAATGATATCTACATGTTTCATTCACAAATAATTCATTGATGATGCCCGTATGAAAAGTTCCAAAGTTATAAAACTTACCTTGCAAGAGGGTATCGGGTTTGGAGTTTGAGTAGTTTTCAGTGAGTTCAAACAATTGGGTTAGCTTCCTCAAGTTCCCAGAAAGCTAATGGGATGCTTAGCTTGAGCTGAAAGTTCCTGAGGAGTTCTGGAGAAGTCCAAGTGCAAAGCTCTATTTTTGAAAATAGAGGAAGATGTTAATGGTGTTACAGTCTTGTAACAGGGTGTGGGATGAGTTTTAAATGATGTTTAGAGACTTTAGGAACCAAAAGGCTTGAAAATGCACGAGGGATATAAGAGTTTCAAACTTTTGGTTAGGTTAGGCAACAATGGAGGTATGTGATACAGTTCTGAGCTCTTGGTCTTTTTAGGGGTCAAGCATGCGTGTGATTTGTGGAAAATGGTTTGTGTATCTATAAGCAAAAGGTCTTGAGAGGTTTTGAAAGTCAGAAGTAAAAGTTTTAAGCTAATTGATAGGTTACTTGATTTTCAAGAAAAATGGGAAAACAAGTTTCAATGTGAAGTACAAGCATGGGCTGGGTGATTGTAAGTGTCTAAACCATTTCTATTGTGTTATGAGGCATGTATGATCAGAAGAGAACAAGTGCAAGGCTCAAGAACAAGTTTTGTGCAAAAAGTCACTTTATCAAAATGGAAATGTGCACTTTCTTCCAAAAATGGATATAAAGCATGGCCTTGCATTGAATGCTTGAAAAGAGACCTCTAACAGTTGTGCAAGCCATTAATTATAGAGTGCCTAACAAGTTTGAGGCCTGCAAAGTATAGGTTATGCAGCATTACTTTGAAATTTGAATTTGTTCATCATAAAATGACTTGTAATTTAAGTTATAAAACCCTAACTTCATCTCTTCGATTATCCTTGTAACTACATGAAAAAGTGCCATGAAGTGGGGTCAAAATCCTGACCAAATTAGGGCAAAATTTCACTAAGTGTTTTGTTTCATGACCATGTATTCTTAAAATTATAACTTGAGATCCAAGAACTTTTGGAAGGAGTTGTGTGAAGCAAAGTTGTAGATTTCATGGAGATCTAAAAATTTCATGTTGGAAGTTTCTTTTGAATCATCTTGCATCATGGTGAAAATTTGGCTTAAAGTTATGAAAAAATATGAAGTTTAAACACTTAGAAAAATTTCGAAGTTAGAAAACTTTGACTTTTCAAAATGAAATCTTCACTTTTTGATTTCTTGATGAATAAGTTTAATATTTTGACATGTTTTGATGAATTGTGATCTTTGGCATTTGAATTTGACCAAAAAGTCAAAGTTTGACTTTTCAGTATACAGTTGACTTTTGATCAATTGATTGAAAATTCATTTGTCAATCCATTGGACTTGAGAAATGTTTTGAGCCATGTCATTAGGTCAAAATGATGCAATTGGACTCTTGAGATCATGCCTTAAACCAATTTAGCACTTTCTAGATCAAAAATCAGAAATTGCCATTTCCCCATCAAAACCCTAATTTTAACCATTTTGCCCTTTTGAAGATTTGATCAAATTTCTTAAGGAATTATGGTCCAAACTTGATCAAATGATACATATGAGTTTAAAATTTTTATGTGTATAAAAAATTATGAAGTTTGACTGTAAATTGGCCATAGTTAAGTTTTTCCCCAATACAGTTGATTTTTAGGTCAACTGCTCAATTGACTGAGCAAAAGTGTGATCCAAAGCTTGAAACTTGACATGAGTAATATTGAGGGTCCATAATGATCCATGAAAGTCATATGGAGCATTGGAAGTTCAAATATCCTTGTGCAATCTCAAACCCTAATTTTGGTCATCAGTGCTTAAGGAGGTGTCTTGAGCTGATCAACCCTAGTGCAGACTTGAGCCAAAGGAGATCTTGTGAGCAAACCTTGATAAGTGAGAGTGAAAATTTTGGGGTACAACACTAGTATTGCCTTAAAATCAGTTTAATACTTAATGCATGTTTAGGTAAACAAGAAGAAAAATGAAAGGGATAGCTCTGAAAACATATTAAAAGGGTGGAAACGAAAAGGACAATGGTATGTATATGCTTGAAACGAAAGAAAAAGCTTATTTACATGTTATACAAGATACAAAAAGCTCAAGTTGGGAAAAACTTGCCTTGTTGGAGGCTGGAGCGTATGTTGGACCTTGAAGTGGTTTCCTTGAATCCTATTGGGTTCGAAGGAAGGGACCAGAGGCATTGTTTCTACTGTTTGGCTCGAAGGAGAAAAAATAAATGGAATGTATTTTCTACTGGATTCGAAAGGGAATAAAATGTGAGGATGCTTAAGATTCAAAAGGGGAAAATGTTTGGGATTCTGGGTTTATGTTTCACAAATGTTTAAGTGTTTGAGAACTCGTGGTGTTTGAGAAATTTTTAGATTCGTTCCTCTGGCCCAAAAAATTCCTCTCCAAAACATGTGTTGGGGCCTCTTATTTATAGGAAAGGCTTCCTGAAACTTTTGGAGGGAAAACAAAATGTTTGAACAAATTGAGTAACCTATTCCCTGTAGCTTTCGAGAGATAGTGCCTTGTATGCTATTTTGGTGTAAGAAGGGGGCAGTGTTTCAGAACTGCTGTGCAGCAGTCTTGGCCAGTGTACCATGCCTGAACTTGGCAGCAAGCATCTTTGAATATCATCTTTTTGTCTTGACCCTTCTTCGACCAGACTCTTCTCCAAACAAAAACTATTTGATTTTCCTTTGACAAGTGCCTTTCGATTGAGTCACTTTTGTGTATCCTTCGAAGGAGCCAGAAGTGTGACCCTTGGATGGGTCACCAAAACCTGCCTTAAAGTGGACTTGTAAATCCTTCGAATGGACTATCAAACATATACCTCGAATGGGATGCCCAAAGTTGGATTCGAAAGATGATGATTCGAAAGGGACACGGTTACAAATAAAACCTTGTGAATATGGTTTTGTCCAGTCAAAGGCTTACATGCCCAAAGGTCCAAGTGGTCAAACGAAGGAGTGTACATAGGGAGTCTCTGCTTTTTGACTTCATGCAAGCATGCAAAAGATATTTGTTCAAACCAACATGCCCAAATGAAAGGTGTGACCAGTAGCTTGTATTGAAGGATTCATGTGCCCAAACGAAAGGTGTGACCAGTAAATTATACTGAAGGATTCATGTGCCCAAACGAAGGGTGTGACCAGTAACTTGCGCTGAAGGATTCATGTGTCCAAACTAAGAAAGCATGAAGGGAGTCAAATTCCCAAACGAAGCTTGCAACAACGGAAACACATTCCCAAACAAAAGGTGCGTGTAGGAAGCCAAAATGTCCAGATTCGAAAGAGGCATATAGGAAGCAAAAAGTGAAAATCGAAGGACGCTAAAAGGGAACCTTTTGCCTAGGAATCGAAGGAGGATACAAGAAGCTTTGTGCCTTGTGAATCCAAGCAAATGCCCCGTCGAAGGATGCAAGCCAAGCTTGCATTTAAAGGGGCCAAAAGACCAATCGAAAGAGCTGAATCAAAAAACACTTGCTTTTGTCCAAATTTGTCAATATATTATTTTTATCTGCTTTTCCCCTTTTTGACAGTTTCCTTTAAATCTTGATACTAAAAATCCCAATGTACATGTGCAAGTTTGAACCTTGAGAATCCTTGTAAGAAAATCCTTGAAAAATGAGAGGGAAAATTTTGGGGTACAACAATAACCTATGTAAGGAAAGCAACAGTATTTGATAGATAAAGTTTCAGAATACTTACCGCTGACAAATCATAAAAAATAAAGTTAAAACCTAACTTGTTTCAGAATATATACCACCGGCCACCGTGATCGGCAATACTTCGAGGATGAGTAGCCCAACCTCGTTTCGCTCTTATTTCACAAGGAACAGACTCTTGAAACTAAAACAACTTCTCCGTAGCAATCATCTCTGATGAAGTCTTCGGTAAACTCAAGTGATGTGATAACGTATGAACTTGATTTCCTAGTCCTCCGTTCTGATAAATAGGACAAGATATTATTAGTATCCATAATAAGTAAGAATTGAAACTTACTTGAAATCCAAAACAGGAGAAGAAAACATTCTACGCATACCTGAAAATCAGAAGAAGGGAGGAGGAAGTGAGGGAAGGTTTTGGAAGATGGAAGAGAAAGAGAATAAGAAACCATTATATCGTTAATGTTGGTAATTGTCGTAGAGAATGAAGAGAAAGAGTATGAATCGCTACTGTTTGGAATCAGAAGAAAAAATTTTGGTTGAATAATGTGTATTTGGTTTGCCTCACACACATGAAGCCACGTGTTGTGATTTTGGAATAAAGGGACAAAATAGGATTTTTGGGTAGAATGCCTTTTCTTATATTATAGATTATGATTCATTTCAAAATCCATATATGAAAATAATGTTTGTCTCTAAAAAAAATTTTTATCATCTTATATTTAATAGTTAAAATAATTATAACACAAAAAAATATAACTTTTTTTGACTTTAATGTTTTCATAGTGCTTATCACAAAACAATATTTTTATGTTAATTATTTAACATTAATCGATTAGTTAATTTTGATTTTTTTAATATTTTAAATAAAAACAAAAATAATTATAATAAAATATTCATAATTTATATATATATATATATATATATATATATATATATATATATATATATATATATATATATATATATATATATATATATATATATATATATATATATATATATATATATATATATATATATATATATATATATATATATATATATATATATATATATATATATATATATATATATATATATATATATATATATATATATATATATATCAATAAAAATAAGATCGTTGTACAAAAAATAGTTTTACGGAAACTATCAAAACAAAAAATAGTTTTGAAGGTGCGATGAATCAAGAAAATGCATGATTCAAAGAAGAAAAAAACATGTAGAACATGAATCACAGGAGCTCCGGAGAAAACAATTGGGGTTCATAGAAGAAGAAAAGACTTGCAATTTTTACAAATAGTGGAAACATGGTAAGGAAGATGATGTAACCTTTATATATTGAGGTGGGATAAATAATAAATCAATGGATCCAAATAAAAGAAAAGTACATATGAAAAACAAAGATTGAATTTACCTCAATATTATAACGACAATAGAATACACTTGAGCACCATAGAGGGAAGTGTCACACTCTAATCTAAGAAACTAAGGCCACTTGTAAGAATAATCCTACGAGATGTTTTAATGATAAGCCTAACATTTAATTCGCTTGTTCACAAGGTCATTCATGATGACCCCTAAACGTTTCTTACTTCTCCAAGTGACGGACTAGACACGTGTATTATTAAAATTATAACTTGAGATCCAAGCACTTTTGGAAGTAGTTGTGTGAAGAAAAGTTGTAGATTTCATGGAGATCTACAACTTTCATGTTGGAAGTTTCTTTTGAATCATCTTGCATCATGGTGAAAATTTGGCTTAAAGTTATGAAAAACATGAAGTTTAAACACTTAGAAAAATTTCTAAGTTAGAAAACTTTGACTTTTCAAAATGAAATCTTGACTTTTTGATTTCTTGATGAATAAGTTTCATATTTTGACATGTTTTGATGAATTGTGATCTTTGGAATTTGAATTTGACCAAAAAGTCAAAGTTTGACTTTTCAGTATACAGTTTACTTTTGATCAGTTTATTGAAAATTCATTTGTCAATCTATTGGACTTGAGAAATGTTTTGAGCTATGTCATTATGTCAAAATGATGCAATTGGACTCTTGATATCATGCCTTAAACCAATTGATCACTTGCTAGGTCAAAAATCAGAAATTGCCATTTCCTAGTAAACAATTTTGACCATTTTGCCCTTATGAAGATTTGATCAAATTTCTTGAGGAATTATGGTCCAAACTTGATAAAATGATACATGTGAGTTTAAAATGTTGATGTGGATAAAAAATTATGAAGTTTGACTGTAAATTGGCCATAGTTGACTTTTTCCCCAATATAGTTGATTTTTAGGTCAACTGCTCAATTGACTGAGCAAAAGTGTGATCCAAAGCTTGAAACTTGACATGAGTAATATTGAGGGTCCATGGTAATCCATGAAATTCATATGGGGCATTGGAAGTTCAAATATCCTTGTGCAATCTCAAACCCTAATTTTGGTCATTAGTGCTTAAGGAGGTGTCTTGAGTTGATCAACCCTAGTGCAGTCTTGAGCCAAAGGAGATCTTGTGAGAAAATCTTGATAAGTGAGAGGGCAAATTTTTGGGTACAACAGCTGCCCATGTTCAATCTTCTTAATCCTGAAGAGTTAGATTGGCGATTTTTTCCATTCGTGACTCAAAGGTGGAAGATGATTGGACACTAGAGTGCCCAAAAATTTGCACTCGGTGATGTGATGGTTGATGGTATAGGGAATGGGCTTAAAGATGTCATTTAGAGGGATTATGGAAATTTATCGGAGATGGGCTTGCAGATGCCATCTAGAAATGATTGCTGAATCGTATCTGTAAGCTGATACTGAATGAGTATCAGAATGGCGCCCGTGTCTAGAGCATATCTGAACTGTATCTGAAAGTTGGATTTGAATGAGTATCAGGATTCAATCCGTGTATGGAGTGTATCTAAACTGTATCTGAGAGCTGAATTTGAATGAGTATCAGAATGGCATCCGTGTTTGGAGCGTATCTGAACTATATTTGAAAATTGATTCTGAATGAGTATCAGAATGGCATCCGTGTCTGGAGCATATCTGAACTGTATCTGAAGATTGAATCTGAATGAGTATCAGAATGGCGTCCGTGTCTTGAGTGTATCTGAACTGTATCTGAAGATTGAATCTGAATGAGTATCAGAATGGCATCCGTGTCTAGAGCGTATCTGAACTGTATCTGAGAGCTGAATCTGAATGAGTATTAGAATGGCATCTGTGTCTGGAGTGTATATGAATTGTATCTGAAGATTGAATCTGAATGAATATCATAATGGCGTCTGTATCTGGAGCGTGTCTGAAGATTGAATCTGAATGGATATCAGAATGGCGTCCGTATCAGGAGCGTACCTGAATTGTATCTGAAGATTGAATCTGAATGAGTATCAGAATGGCATTCGTGCCTTGATCGTATTTGAACTGTATCTGAAAAGCCTTTGACCATTATTAATGATAGTTATTGATTAATCTTATCCTGAAAAGGGTAAAGCGTTAGCTAATATGCAAAGTCATGTTGTATGCAATGCATAGTAGATTGTGATACATGCATTCGTGTTATCAATGTTTATGATATATGGATGCGGTGTATGCGTATGTGAGCTAATCTGTTGCACTTCTTGTTGGTTTGGGGAAAATAAATCCCTGACTCCTGCTGAGGATACAGAGTGCAAGTCTTCATGTTTTGAAGTGTTGATGAATTCCCGCTTAGAGAAATAAACTCTATTGTAAGGGGAACGTCGTGTACTGCTTGTGAAATCCTAAGAAATTGGATGACTTCTACTGGGGATTGATAACTGGAAGCCTTGTTCCGCTGGGGATTAAACTGCACACTACGGGGGATTTTATGTAAACAGCTTGGAGAGATTTCCCTATGGCTTAAATCCATCAGTGATTGTCTTTTCTATTTTGTTCATTTGTAAGCAGTAATTATGTTCAAATGCATATGTTCAAAAATGAATCATTGGACGTTTTTGTAAACAAAACACAAAAATAAAGAAAAAACAGATGGTTTTGCACTTTCAAAGGGATATCTTTGTATTGACTTTAGTAAGTATTTTTGTACAATGAGACAAACATTATAGTAAGATAATGTTGTCGTAAAAAATGAAAATTTGATACAAAGAAAAGATAGCTTTGTGAAATAATCCCAAGGGGTTTCCATTCTGCTATAGCCTTCGTGTCTCTGAGCATCTTATCTATTTGTTACCTTGTCCGAAGCTGATTGAATTTATCAGAACTGTCGAGTTTGCAGGTTATCCGTAAGGTGATCCAACGGGACATAGTCATATGCTTTAAATCCCTAAATTTTGCTTGGACTGCCCTTTCGGGTTTTCAGTCCACCGGGATACCCCTTTTTGCCCAAGTCGCCCTTTCTGGTTTTCAACTTGTCGGGTGTACATATTTTTTTGTTTTATCCCTAATTTTTGCCCGAACCTTTTGGGTTTGTCGGGATGCCCTTGTTTTGCCTAGGTGTGTCAACCTAGCGGGTCTCTTATGCGTAGTATCTTTTGACTATGTCTGCGTTCACAGGGTGAGGCAGGTCATCGCCATCCATGGTGGTCAGAATCATTGCTCCACCATAGAATATGTTTTTGATTACAAATGGTCCTTCGTATGTAGGAGTCAATTTTCCCCTGGGATCACCTTGCGGTAGTATGATGCGTTTGATCACCAATCCCTGACTTGATATACTTGGCGTCTGACCTTTTTTTTGAAAGACTTGATCATCCGTTTTTGATACATCTGACCATGACAGACAGCAGTAAGCCTTTTCTCATCAATCAACTTTAGTTGATCAAGTCGAGTCTGGATCCAATCGTCTTCATTCAGCCATGCATCCTTCATAATTCTCAGAGAGGAGATCTAGACCTCAATAGGCAAGATAACCTCCATGTTGTATACCAGAGAGTAGGGTGTTGCCCAAGTTGATGTGCGCGTTGTGGTACGATACCTGTGGAGATCGAATGGTAGCATCTCATGCCAGTCTTTATATGTGACTGTCATTTTTTGTATGATCTTTTTGATGTTCTTATTCACAGCTTTGACAACAGCATTCATATTTGGTCGGTAAGGGGAAGGATTGTGATACTGGATCTTGAATTGCTCGCACAAGGCGGTGATCATAGTATTGTTTAGATTTGTACCATTGTCTGTGATGATCCTCTCTGAGATACCGTACCAACAGATGAGATTTTGTTTAATGAACCGGGCTATAATGTTCTTAGTAACGGAAGCAAAAGAGGCTGCCTCAACCCACTTTGTAAAATAGTCAATGGCCACCAAGATGAAGTGGTGTCCATTAGAGGTTGTTGGTTTGATTTCCCCAATCATATTGATGCCCCACATAGCAAAGGGCCAAGGAGCTGTCAAGATATTCAGAGGAACCGGAGGTACGTGCACCTTGTCAGCATAGATATGACACTTGTGGCAGGTTCGAGAGTGTTGATAGCAATCTGCTTCCATGGTAGACCAGTAATAGCCTGCCCGTAAGATCTTCTTTGCCCTCATATGCCCACTGGAATGGGTGCCAAAAGTGCCCTCATGTAACTCAGCCATGATCTCTTTCGCTTCAACCTTGTCCACACACATAAGCAACACAGAATCATGGTTGCGTTTGTAGAGAATGCCATTACTAAGGAAGAATTTAGCAGAGAATCTCCTTAAGAACTTCTTATCATTGACTGAAGCTCCATCCGGATATTCTTGAGCCTCAAGATACCTCTTGACTTCGTGAAACCAAGGTTGGTCCACTACTTCTTTAGTATTAGTCTCGTGACAGTGAGTTGGTTCATCCATTCGTTCAATGGTGATCTAGGGAGCCTTGTTATCCCATTTAAGTTTAAACATGGATGACATTGTGGCTAGTGTGTCTGCTAGCTGATTTTCTTCTCGCGGGAAATGCTCGAAGGTAATCTTCTCAAAGTGCAGGATCAATGTTAGTACATGTTCTTTGTAAGGGATAAGGTTAGGGTGTTTGGTGAACCATTCCCCTTTGATCTGAATGATGACCAAAGCTAAATCTCGGAATACATTTAAGGATTTGATCCCCAAGTCCATGGCAGCTTTGAGACCAAAAATGCACGCTTCGTGTTCTGCCATGTTATTTGTATAAAAATTGAAGTAGAGTCTTGCGGTAAAAGGGGTATGACATCCTTAAGGAGATATGAGTACAACACCTATTCCATTGCCGAGTGCGTTGGACGCGCCATCAAAAACCAGGGTCCATCGAGATCCTTGTTCTGGTCTGTCATATGGTCTGAATTCTTCACAGTTATTCGCCATCATGATGTCTTCATCTGGGAATTTGAATTTCATAGACTGGTAGTCATCTACAGCTTGATGAGCAAGGTGATCAGCTAGTACACTGCCCTTTATTGCTTTCTGGGTAGTATATTGTATGTCATATTCTGTCAGGATCATCTGTCCTCTCGCTATTCTCCCAGAAAGGGCAGGCTTCTTGAAGATGTATTTTATTGGATCCATTTTAGATATCAACAAGGTAGTATGAGTCAGCATATACTATCTTAGCTGGCGAGCAGCCCATGCCAGAGCGTAGCAAGTTTTCTCCGGCAGTGAATATCTTGTTTCATAGTCGGTAAACTTTTTGCTCAGGTAATAAATACCATTCTCTTTTCGGCCAGACTCGTCATGCTGCCCCCGCACAAACCACATCGAATTTTCCAAAATAGTTAGGTACATAATCAATGGTCTTCCCTCTACTGGTAGCATCAAAATAAGAGGCTCTTGTAGGTACTCTTTGATCTTGTCGAAAGCGGTTTGGTACTCTTCATTCCACTTGACTACTTGATCTTTCTTCAATAATTTGAAGATTGGTTCACAAGTAGCTATTAAGTGAGAAATGAATCTGACAATGTAGTTTAACCGTCCCAAGATTCCTCTGACTTCCTTCTCAGTACGAGGAGCATGCATCTCATGTATTGCTTTCACCTTGGTAGGATCCACTTCAATACCTTTATTGCTGACAACAAAGCCTAGAAGTTTACCGGACCTCACCCCAAATGTTCATTTATTTGGGTTCAACCTTAGCTTGTACTTCTTTAGCCTCTCAAACAGTTCTTGTAAATGATCAAGATGCTCTTCTTCTGTTTGATATCTAGCTATCATGTCGTCCATATTGACCTCTATTTCGTGATGTATCATATCGTGAAATAGAGCTACCTCGACACGTTGATAGGTTGCCCCGGCATTCTTCAGCCCGAATGGCATAACCTTGTAGCAGAATGTGCCCCACTGTGTGACGAAGGTTGTTTTCTCCATGTCCTCATGTGCCATTTTGATTTGGTTGTAGCCTGAGAAACCGTCCATGAAGGAAAACACTTTGTGCTACACTGTATTGTCAACTAGAATATCAATGTGGGTAAGTGGGAAATCATCCTTAGGGCTTGCCCTATTCAAATCTCTGTAGGCCATGCACATTCGTACTTTGTCGTCCTTTTTAGGCACAGGAACAACATTGGCAACCCATTGTGGATAGGAAGTGACGGCCAAGAATCCGGCGTTGAATTATTTCATGACTTCTGCTTTGATCTTCTCTGACATGTCTGGCTGCATGCGACGGACCTTTTGTTTTACCGGAGGACAATCCTCTTTTGTAGGTAGGCGATGTATTACGATATCTGCATCAAGTCCAGACATGTCTTTGTACGACCAGGCAAATACCTCCACATAATCATGTAGCAACTGAATCTGATGCTCTTTGACACTTGGTTCCATATTGGCACCCACCTTGACTTTTATTTTGTCTTCTTCGGTACCTAGGTTGATTGTGTCCACTGGTTCTTCGTGGGGATGAATGGTCCTCTCTTCTTGTTGCAGTCACCTGGCGAGTTCCCCTGGCACTTCACAATCTTCCTCACCTTCGTCTTCGGCTTGGTAGATTAGATTTTCAGAGTCACCGAAGGCCATAGCAGAACCGTTACCCATGGGATCCCGAATGGATGTAGACCTTCATTGTGAGTGTGAGTGTGTGTAAGAGTATGGCTATCATTGAAAGAAATGAAAATGTAAAAAGAAAAACAATGAGCATAAAGTTTGTATGCAAAAGCGTCCGTGATTCATTGATGTCATATGGAAATGAGATAATAACCCTTACAAATGGACCATTATGCCTCGGGTAAGACACAAGGTTTTAAGAGTCTGAATTGTTTTAATATTATAGATCCGACAAAATTTAAAGACAACTTACTGTGGGATAAAAGTGATTGGGACAAAATCTCCAGCCTCCCAGTTGCTGAGCCCTCCACTGACAGTTGGGAAAATCCAATCCTACAGGTTATAGCTATCTTCATCATCCTCCACGGCATTGACTTCGCGGTTGTTGATCTTCAAGGGTGGTCCCCGGGCACGAGCACGTCGTACAGCTTTCTGGGCTCCTGAAGTGAAACCCAAACCAAATTTGTCAGATTTGTATGGGATATCTGGGAGTTGTCCCCAAATAGTGCACCCACCTTCTTCTATCACTGCCTTGGCATCTTTCAAAGAAGACATCTTGAGCGGAGGCCTTGTGATCTTTGGGACTTGAGACACAGCCTTGGTTACTGCCACAGTCTGCGGGACTTCTTCAAAATGGTGGAATGGAGTTTCAATAAATTCACCATCTAATTCCACATGTATGAAGGAATTTAGATGGTTGACCATATACTCTTCTTCTCCATGAACGGTGATGATTTTCCCTTGAATTGGATATTTCAGCATTTGATGCAACGTAGAAGTAACGACACCGCATTGTGGATCCACGGTCGGCCTAATAAGCAGGAATATGAAGGGCGAATATCCATTACATAAAAAGTTGAATAAAATGTTTGGGTTCCAACTTTTATGGGGATGTCTACTTCCCCATGCACCATTCTTTTTGAGCCGTCAAAGGCCCTCACTACTATATTTCTAGGCTTCAAGATTAATCCTTCACAGTCAAGCCTATCAAGATCTTTTTTAGGCAACACATTCAGAGACGAACCGGTGTCAACCAAGACATGAGCCAAAGTCGTGCCTTTGCATTCGACTGAGACATGCAATTCCTCATTATGCTTCCTCCCTCTTGGCGTTAAATCAGCGTATGAAAAACCTAAACCATTATCTACGGTCAAGTTGGCTACGCAGTCTTGGAACTGATCGGAAGATGTTTCTTGGGGTACATGGGCAGTTATAAGGAATTTTACCAAGGCCTTTGCATGAGCCTCAGAACATAACAATAAAGCCAGTATGGAAATTTTTTAGAGTTTTCCCCAGTTGCTCGACTATGTTGTAGTCGCTTCTTTTTATGATCTTTAAAATTTCTTCCATCTCTTTTCGGGAGGTCTTAGGGGTAGCTACTGATTGTGCCTTCGTCCGGACAGACTCAACCAGAATACCTTTACCTCGAGTCTCGGTTGACTCGGCAGCAGGAATTTCAGTAGGGGTGATAACAGGGATCACAACAGTTTTTTCAACAGGAGTATTAGCAGAGATGATTGTAGGACTCGGAATAGCTTTTGGAGGAGCAACAATAACAAGAATGATTACGGGTCCAGAAATAGCTTTTGGAGGAGCAATTTTTGGAGAGAAAACCCTTCCACTTCGGGTTATCTTACTAGTCCCTGCGATATTACTCATCGGAGTCAACTTTCTCATAACTTGAATCTTCAGCAGCTGGCCAATCTTGCTTGATATCGTGGTAGTAGACATAACCTCCATAATTCCATGGGACGGTTTTGTCTGACGAATACGGGATTGGTCCAGGCATTGTAATTATCAACGGAGCTACTTTAGGAACTGATGTAATTCTAACGGGTCTTTTGGTGGAGATTCTGGAAGAATTATCGGAAATGGTCACGATGGAAACATCTTTATAAGAAACATCTAGAATAGAAGTCTTCTCAAACAAGATATCCTTGTTATCTATTAGGCATTGAACGCCTGCTTTTAACAAAGGACAGTTGGTTGGTAAGGATAAACAGAAATGATAGCTTTCATCACAACCTGAGAATACACCGGCATTTAACAAGTTCTTTTTGATAGTCAGGAGTGGGTCACAAGTTCATCAACTGAAGTAACAAACATATCTTCCTCAATGGCATTAACATTACGGCCGTGCTTGGGCATAGGGGTTGTGATTACATTGGGAATTTCTGGCGTGTCGAATTCAATCTCTTTGGCTTCAATAAGGTCTTGTACTTTGTTTTTCAGAGCCCAATAGTTGTTAGTGTCATGGTCGGGACTCTCAGAATGGTATGCATAGCGGGAATTGGGATGATAATGAGGAGAGGTTGTGTTAGGATTCTTTGGAGCTTCTTTCAAAGTCACTAGATTGGATCTTAACAAATGCGGCAATACTTGAGATAATGTCATATTAATTCGGGTGAACTGTCTGACTGGTCTTTCCCTTCTTGGTCGGTTGCTTCTTTGCTGAGCAGGTGCGGGTTTAGGAATGATGACAACCCCCACCATTGGACGGCGTTCAGCCCTATCTTGATTTCTCTGAGGATATACAACAACAACTTCTTTCTTTCCAATGAATGGTTTCCTTAAAGCAGCAGAGGATGTATCTTTTTGAATCTTCCCATTCTTTATCCCGACTTCGACCCTTTCTCCGATCAATATTAATTCAGTAAAACCTGCCGACGAACTCCCAATTAAGTGATTAAAGAAGGGACCAAACAAGGTGCCAAAAAACCTGTCTACCAACTCTCTTTTAGATAGGGGAGGTTGGACTCTTCCTACTAATTCCCTCCATTTTTGCGCATAGTCTTTGAATCCCTCACTTGAAACCATGGCCATACTCTAGAGTTGAGTACGGGTGGGCGCAAGATCAGCGTTGTATTGATATTATTTGTAAAAGGCAACGGCCATATCTTCCCAGTTATGAACATTGGCTCTTTCTAACTGATAAAACCAATCAAGTTGAGTTCCTTAAAGACTGTCTTGGAAGAAGTGTACCCATAAATCCTTGTCAGCGGTATGAGGCTGGATTTTCCTCACATATGACCGGATATGAATTTTGGGACATGAAACTCCATCGTATTTGGCGAACACCGGTGCTTTGAATTTTGGAGGAATGACAATCCTAGATACTAACCCCAAATCCTCAAAGTCCAGTCCAGGCACTTTTTGGATTTCCATTGCACTTAACCGTTCTTCTAGATGCTTATACTTGTCATTGGGTGGAGGATATTGTTCTTCAGAATAATCTTCTTCTTCCTCTTCCTCTTCTGAATCTTGCTGGACAACTGCTTCTTTGCCTTTCCCATCTTGATTATCTTTCTCACCATATAATGTTTCAAAGTCTAGGGTCCTTCTTGCTTTCCCTTGGAATATTCTTCCCATATTTAGAACTCGGGTTATTTTCTTTGCCTTCTTCTTTTTCTCTTCAACTAGCAAGGTCTTCAACTCTTCTTGTCCTTTGGCTAGAGTTAAGAACATCTATTGAAACTAAGCATTTTGCGCTTGGAGGTCCTTCACCGTTAGCTCGAGATCCATATTACTGAAATAAATAGTAGAAATATGAGGATACTTGTTGCAAGAAACCTGCTTATGTTATGATGAATGGTAAATGCATATGCAATTATTTCAAGGATTTTAAAGATTTAAATTTGTTTTAGACAAAAAGAAAACACACGTTATATTAACAAATTAAAGCTTGAGTACATCAATGCCTCTTTGGGCAAAACAATACCAAAAAAAAACCTAAGATAAAAAGGTTGTACGCATCCTCTTGGGTGAAATGTAGGAATTCAGAGTCTGCTCCTCATGAAGTTGCTTAGTGAGTTCCAAAACCTTCTTCTCGCTGGCGTAGAATTGGGCTTAGAAAGTGTCTCTCTCCCCCTTAAGTTGTATCCAATCTCTTTGTAAGTCTTCAAGAGAGGTGGGCATGTCAGGATGTAGGATAGTGTATGGAATATCTCCTTCCATAACAGGCTCAATGATTACCAGGAGAATGGAGGGATAAGGCATCATAAGACTTTGAGTGCGAGTTCGTACCCAGTTGAGGTAAGGATCAAGAGGGATGGAATTCTTGTGCCCAAATGTCTTGCTATTAACCTTGTTCAACATCCTCCAAGCTCAGATGAATCTTTGGCGAAGACCTTGATCGTCGTTCTCGTAGTCAAATACCAAACCTTGAATGAGCATCTCATGTGGGCCATCCCTTCGGGCGTAACCAAACTGTCTTAAGGATAAGCATGGGTTGTAGGTGATACCTCCCCTAATGCCAAGTAAAGGGACATTATGGAATTCTCCATAACGGTCGACAATAGTAATATTCTCTATGGATCGGGAACACCAATGAATGTCTGAATGTTTGAGTGTCATCAACCTTTGTGACCACCTTGAACCTTGCTTGTTCTTCAATACAGATTAAGGAAGATACGAAATAAACCATCTTGCCAAGAGAGGAGTGCAATACATAAGGATACCTCTTTTCCTCATAGTGCGAGTGTGAAAATAATGTAGGATGTCTCCTAGCAAAGTAGGCATCGGGTTACGAGGCATGAAGATCTTGACGGCGTTCACATCTCTGAGTTGGTCAGGATTTGGAAACAAAACCATCCCATAGATAAGGAGAGCCACAATTTCTTCAAAAGCTTGCAAATCCAAAGAGTTCCAACAGTTTTGGGCTTTCTCAAACAAGAACTTTTCTAAGAAACCCTTGACACCACTCCTTATTTCCCAATTGGTTGTGACATCAGATGATTGCAAGTGTAGAGCTTGAGCAATATCTTCCGGATTTGGATCTCTTTCCGTACCGTTTAAAGGTAGTTGATTGAGAATGGGAATCCTCAAGACTTGGGAGAATTCTTCCAAAGTTGGCACAAGTTAATAATCGGGAAATGTGAAGCAATTGTGTAAGGGATCAAAGAACTGAAAGAGCACTTTCATCATGTCTTCATCAGTGTTTGAGGTGACCAAGTTGAGTAGGCGACCATGTCTCTCGGTGAATGGAGAATTTTCAAGAGTCCTTGAAGCTAGCTCTTTAAGTTGTGGAGGGATCTTTACAAGATTGACTTGAATGGTTTTCCTGCGAATAGAATACATGTCCTACAAAACAGAAACAAAGATAAATCCCAAGATCCTTGAAATGGTTAGTATGAATATGAAGTTATGATGTTCATGATGTCATGTACAAGTATGTATATACAAACAAAGCAAACAAGTCCTTAGGTTTAGGCTTGCATGGGGTCTTATAGGTAAGTACCCTTTTGAAGTTTAGTTGGCTCAAACTTGTCCTAGCAATAGTAACCGGGTTCTAAGGAGCTCAATATCACTGGTTTGTTTCCTTGGTCATTGTTTCAGCACAAGCCTCTTTAATGGCGACCAAAATATCCCAAAAAACAAAACCTCAATGAGTGTAGTATCGAGTATCTACCAACTTCAAACTGCACCAAAGCCGATCATCTCACTACGTCCTAAAGGACAAGTTGGTCAAGTAAAGGTTCTAAAAGTTCATTAGTGCTTCATGATATCACTCAGTGGCCACGTATTCTCCTTGATTAATTCAAGGGCTACCGGTACCCACAAATATGTCACACTAACGTAGCTATTGCTTAGACCATGTTGGTATACCCCGCATAGTTTCCATAACATATTTCCACTTACCTATAAGGTATCCCAAATTCGGGTAGAGAATTCAAACCCATACAAAGAACCATAATGTAAAGCATATAATTCAAACAATGAAAGCAAGTAAATATGATCTAACCCTAAGGTAACCCCACTTTTATAATTTTCCCCAGCAGAGTCGCCAGTTATGTGATACAGTGGGAGAACTGACTTGAAGGTTTTGAGTTTGATCGCAAATGTTGTGGTTAGCAAGAGTCGCCGCCGACTTTTCTTTTATCCAAAAGGAAAGATGAAAAAGCATAGGAAAAACCTTTGAGATTATTTATTGAGTTTGGGGGGTAGATTATGAAAAGGGAAGGTATTAGCACCCTTTTGATCCGTGGTTTTCCATGGACTCTTAGTTACTTGCTAGATCACTTGCTTTTGTTTGAAATTGTGATTTATGTGGTTTTAGAAAGTATTTTGTAAAGAGGCCATTGTTTAGGCAAACTTTGTAATGATTTTCGTTCGTAAGAATGTATACAAACATGTTGATCTTTTGAAAATGTTTTCAAGTTTGTAAGATGTTTTAAAAGTGTAGGTGTTTGTTTTAAAAATAGCAAGGATGTTTTGTTTTGAAATGGAGCAAGTAACTAGGAGTTTTATACCTACTCAAAAGTCTTTCATATTCATTTTCTTTTCCTTTGACATTGTTATCTTACCATTAATTTGGTAAGTAACCCTATCTTTGGATGTAAACGAGATGGGCGTGGGTTATCGTATAACCATGATTAGAAATGTTGCAATGTATCTTAGCATTCTCTTTTAGGGACTAAGATCATTTGAAAGGCAACTTAGATAGCGTCATCGAGGGACTATGATCTTATATTTTGCTTGTTTTTGCTAAGATACCTCACGTGCGTAATATGGCCATTTTGTAAGGCAACCAAGTGGGTTTATCCTAGGGGGTGTTTGTGTGCAAGTGTATTGTTTTCATGCTTGATTTTGTCTTTGATTAGGGTTTCTAATTTATTGGTTTTAGTCTTTCCATTCAAACCCTAATTACTAGCATTTGTATATAAAGCGATAAATTACGAAATTTAAAATTACTACGCTATTACAATACTTGTGGGAGGGGTGTGTAAATTATAAATGGGGACTGCAAGAAAATAAACCTAATTAATCTATTACAACCATATTGAATTGGTATAAATGTACAAGAAATTAAATGAATATAATGTACAAAATGAATAAATGTACAAGAATATAAATGTAAAGTAAATGAATGTTTGATTGGATTTTTTAGAGAAAAGGGGTTTTGATTTTAAAATTAATTAACTAAAAGAAAATAATTAATTAAAATATTAAAAGATAAAACCCTAATTTACTAAAAATAATAATTAAACAAAACCCTAATCTAATAATTGATTAAAAAGGAAATTAAGTTTATAAGAAGAATATTTTTGGTATTTTTGTCTTAAAAATAAATTTATAGTATTATAAAATATTTTTGATCTTTTTATACATTAAAATAATATATTTGAACGGTGTAAAAGAAATTAACTAAAACCCTAATTTTTAAATTACAAATTAATTAGTCAAAATAAATAAAGTATGATTAAATAATAAAAAATTTGTGTAAAAAATAAATAAACTTTATCAAAATATTAATCTAATGTTTTTATATTTTTTCTGATTTTTTAATATTAGGTAAAATATTTAAGAAGATAAATAAATAAAATAAGAAAAAAGAAATAAAAATGGGTCAGGGTGTGTAAGTGAAACAAGGGGTCAGAAAGTAAAAGAAAACAATAAGGCCCAAGGAGGAAGCCGAACGCTTGTCCAAAAAAGTCAGAATAGGAAAAATATGAAAAAAATCAAAAGGGTGCCACTGGGGCTCGAACCTAGGTCCCTCAGGTCACAGGCGTGCGCTTCTACCATTGGCGTGGCTATACATATGTTTATATAAATCAAAGCAAAAATATATATGGCAAACACGTTCCTGAGGCCAACATGCCCAAATGAAAGGTGTGACCAGTAGCTTGTACTGAAGGATTCATGTGCCCAAACGAAAGGTGTGACCAGTAACTTATACTGAAGGATTCATGTGCCCAAACGAAGGGTGTAACCAGTAACTTATATTGAAGGATTCATGTGCCCAAACGAAGCAAGCATGAAGGGAGTCAAATGCCCAAACGAAGCTTGCAACAAAGGAAACACATACCCAAACGAAAGGTGCATGCAGGAAGCCAAAATGTCCAGATTCGAAATAGGCATATAGGAGGCAAAAAGTGCAAATCGAAGGACGCCAAAAGGGAACCTTTTGCCTTGGAATCGAAGGAGGCTACAAGAGGCTTTGTGCCTTGTGAATCCAATCCAACGTGCCAGAGGCCCACGCCCAGTCGAAGGATACAAGCCAAGCTTGCATAGAAAAGGGCCAAAAGGCCAATCGAAAGAGCTGAATCAAAAAACACTTGTTTTTGTCCAAATTTGTCAATATATTATTTTTATCTGCTTTTCACCTTTTTGACTGTTTACTTTAAATCTTGATACTGAAAATCCCAATGTACATGTGCAAGCTTGAACCTTGAGAATCCTTGTAAGAAATGCCTTGAAAAATGAGAGGGAAAATTTTGGGGTACAACAATAACTTATGTCAGGCAAGCAACAATATTTGATAGAAAAAGTTTTAGAATACTTACCACTAACAAATCGAAATAAATAAAGTTAAAACCTAACTTGTTTCAGAATATTTACCACCGGCCACTGCGATCGGCAATACTTCGAGAATGAGTAGCACAACCTCGTTTCGCTCTTATTTCACAAGGAACAGACTCCTGAAACTAAAACAACTTCTCCGTAGCAATCATCTCTGATGAAGTCTTCGGTAAACTTAAGTGATGTGATAACGTATGAACTTGATTTCCTAGTCCTCCGTTCTGATAAATAGGATAAGATATTATTAGTATCCAGAATAAGTAAGAATTTAAACTTACTTGAAATCCAAAACAGGAGAAGAAAACATTCTACGCATACCTGAAAATCAGAAGAAGGGAGGCGGAAGTGAGGGAAGGTTTTGGAAGATGGAAGAGAAAGAGAATAGGAAACCTTCATATCCTTAATGTTGGTAACCGTCGTAGAGAGTGAAGAGAAAGAGTATGAATCGCTACTGTTTGGAATCAGAAGAAAAAAATTGGTTGAATAATGTATATTTGGTTTAACTCACACACATAAAGTCACGTGTTGTGATTTTGGAACAAAGGGACAAAATAGGGTTTTTGGGTAGAATTCCTTTTCTTATATTATAGATTATGATTCATTTCAAAAGCCATATATGAAAATAATGTTTGTCTCTAAAATTTTTTTTTATCATCTTATATTTAATAGTTAAAATAATTATAATACAAAAAAAATAACTTTTTTGGACTTTAATGTTTTCATAGTGCTTGTCACAAAACAATATTTTTATGTTAATTATTTAACATTAATCGATTAGTTAATTTTAATTTTTTAAATATTTTAAGATCATTGTACAAAAAATAGTTTTGCGGAAACTATCAAAGCAAAAAATAGTTTTGAAGGTGTGATGATTCAAGAAAATGCATGATTCAAAGAAGAAAAAAACATGTAGAACATGAATCACAGGAGCTCCGGAGAATACAATTGGGGTTCATAGAAGAAGAAAAGACTTGCAATTTTTACAAATAGTGGAAACATGGTAAGGAAGATGATGTAACCTTTATATATTGAGGTGGGATAAATAATAAATCTATGGATCCAAATAAAAGAAAAGTACAGATGAAAAACAAAGATTAAATTTACCTCAATATTATAACAATAATAGAATACACTTGAGCACCATAGAGGGAAGTGTCACACTCTAATCTAAGAAACTAAGGCCACATGTAAGAATAATCCTACGAGATGTTTTAATGATAAGACTAACATTTAATTCGCCTGTTCACAAGGTCATTCATGATGACCCCTAAACATTTCACACTTCTCCAAGTGATGGACTAGACACGGTAAACTCAACCTAGTTTTCTTAAATGCTTCGCATTGTTGCGCCGGGGCGAGTCTTGAGGAAAATTGATCTGGGGGCGACCACTAGCTCAAAAAGAGGAGACTAAATTATCATTTCAAGTCACTCCATTAAAGAACTGAGGATACAATTTAACCCTGCTATGAAGTTCCACACTAGATCTATGTCTAGGCTGCTTTGTATTGTTAGATGTCATTAAAGAGTCTCGCACAATCTATGTTAAAATGGTAGAGAACGTCCGTAACCGCCATTCATAAATAAGACATTTCACATAAGATTTTAAAGTATTATTTCTTTAATCCATAATTGACTTTACTCTTCATTCTTTTACTGACTTGAATGTTGGAGTGCTAACCTTGTAAGTACATTTCCACGCTGTTATATTCGAGATTCGTTCCACCATACAACACTCTATTTCATCATTTCACCAAATATTTCTAGTTCCCTAGAGAAACAACATTAAAGTTTTTGTTGGTGTGAGAAGAACATAATATTATATTTAGATGATTATTAATGATAGCAAATAGACTACACCATTTCATATAAAAAATGTTAAAAGTAATTTCACATAAAAAATGTTAAAGGTAATTTCACATAAAATGTTAGAAATATACTTTGATACACATTTTTTACTACACTAATTTATAGTTCAAATTTATTTAAGTCTCATAAAATAAACCCATGTAATTTAAAAAAAATCGTATTAATTTTTATTAATAAAAATAATGTGATAGGAATTGTATATTAGAGAATGTGTTATTGAAAATCTCTCTGAAATAATTTGTGTTTGAGAAACTTTTTTTTTCGTTATTTAAATATTTTATTAAATCTTTTTAAAGGAAAATAAATTATATCTCATAGAGTTATTTGCTCTTTTTTAACAACTTTGGGGCGACCACTAGCCCAAAAAGAGGAGACTAAATTATCAGTTCAAGTCATTCTATTAAAGAATTAAGGGTACAATTTAACTCTGCCGCTTTGGAGTTCCTCACAAGATCCATATGCCAAGGGATGTTTGCTATCGTTAGATGTCATTAAACAGTCTGTAACCGCCATTCATATATAATACATCTCATTTAAGATTTTAAAGTATTCTCTTTCTAATCCATAATTAACTTTACTCATCATTATCTTACTGACTTGGATGTCGGAGTGCTAATCTTATAGATGCATATCCACATCCTCATATTCAATATCCATTCAACCATATCAAGAATCTATTCCATAATTTCACCAAATATTAGTTCCCTAATAGAACAAGATTAAAGTTTTTGTTGGCGTGAGAAGAAAATAATGTTACTTTTAGATGATTATTAAATGATAGTAGACACACTGCACCATTTCATATAAAAATGTTAGAAATATTCTTTAACACACATTTTTCACTACACTAATTTATAACTCAAATTAATTTTTTTCTACCTAACAAAATCAAAGATGAAATAAGAACAAAAATAAATGAACGCACATATTTTTATCCTGGTTTAATGTTAACTAAGTTACTCTAGTTCACCTGCCAAAGTGATTTCATCTTATCAACAAGGACTTAATCGACTATAACCAAACTTGATTACAATCACAAAGACTACCCGTCAATATCTTTTTGAGAAATTATGACTATACCCTAGTCTCTCAAGGAATAACAACTCAAAAGTGGAGATATATAAGGTGTGTTTACAAATATGCTTCTATGAAAGCAGATTATACAAGTTGTGTAAGTGTTTGTTTGTTGGCATTTATTTGGTAAAACCAAGAGTTGCGAATGTCATGACTGATGTCATAACATTCTGGGATAAATGTACATTCTGCAGAAAAGAATGTCATACAGGAACTACTCAGTATGAGTGTTTATCATGATCATTAAGTAATGATCATATATATTGTATTCTACCAAAATCAGTGAGCAGGATTCTTGTTGTCATAACCAATGTTAAGACATCCTGTACTGATCTAGCATTTGTGCAGTTTTATTATTCCTGAGAATTTTCAGGAATCTGGTTGCTTCTCTGAGTTGACGTATACAGTCCAGATCAGATGCTCACGTGGACATTAGGTTAACCTTGCTTAACCCTAATCTGGTATGATGAAAGCCTAAGACCAAGTCTTTAGGTTAACTTTAGTTAACCCTAGCTATTTTCATGGAAGCCCTAACTGAAGAATAGTCTGCCTATATATTCCTCATGAAGATTAATGGTTAAGCCCACTTTTTGACAGAAGATCAATAAGGGATTGTATAGTTGTAACTACTGTGAGCCAAGCAATTATCATTGTGATAAGTGACTTGGAGTAGGATTTGATTGTAAGGGTTGTGTATCACTCAAAGCTTTGAAGCACGAGTGTTTGTGTCTCTTGATTAAAGCTTTGAAGCAAAATCAAGTTAGGATTGTTTATCACTCAAAGCTTTGAAGCACGAGTGATTGTGTCTCTTGATTAAAGCTTTAAAGCAAAATCAAGTGTGTGTATTGAAGAGTGTCTTCATAATCTCATTAATCAATAGTTTAGTATCACTGCTGTGATTGAGGGGGAGTGAGTAGGAACTCGGGTTTAAGTTGAACTTAGATTGAAGTTGCATTGGGTAGGTCTTAAGTGAAGGAGATAAACTGGTTGGTTTATTCCTGAATTAATATCTCTTATAGTGAATTTCCTCCCTGGCTTGGTAGCCCCCAGAGTAGGTGTTGTTACACACTGAACTGGGTTAACAATTGATTGTGTTCTTTACTATTTTTAATTTACTGTCTTGAAGTGTGTCAGATACGGTGTCATAACATTCACTGTGACATTAAGTATCTGTTGCCAGAATTTCAATTGGCATCAGAGCATGCACCCTGCCTGTCTTACTGGGTGAGATCTAGGGATATTATTTTCTGGCGCTATGGACAAGGAAGGAGGATTTGGGAACAGACCACCTATTCTGGATGGATCAAATTATGACTATTGGAAACCTCGTATGATTGCCTTCTTGAAGTCACTGGACAAAAAGGCTTGGAGAGCTGCTGACAAAGGATGGAACCATCCCACCATAACTGGGAAAGATGGGACGACCAGTCTGAAACCTGAGGAAGAATGGAGCAAAGAAGAAGATGAGTTAGCCCTGGGTAACTCCAAAGCATTAAATTCCTTATTCAATGGAATTGATAGAAACATATTCAGACTAGTACATCAATGTGAACTGGCCAAGGATGTTTAGGACACTCTCAAAACCACCCATGAGGGTACATCTAAAGTAAAAATGTCAAGACTTCAGATGCTTACTACCAAATTTGAGAACCTAAGGATGATGGAAGATGAGACCATTCATGAGTTTCACATGAACATCTTGGAAATTGCCAACACCTCAAGAGCATTGGGAGAAAAGATGTCAGAAGAAAAGCTGGTGAGAAAGATTCTCAGATCCTTGCCTAAAAGGTTTGCAATGAAGGTGACTGCTATAGAGGAAGCTCAGGATATCTGCAACTTGAAGGTTGATGAACTCATTGGGTCACTTCAGACTTTTGAGATGGGGATCAGTGATAATGTTGACAAGAAAAACAAGAGCATAGCACTTGTATCCAATACTGAAGATGAAAACAAGGAGGATGATGAAGAGAATATTTCAGAAGCTATAGCTATGCTTGGAAGGCAGTTCAACAAACTCATCAAGAGAATGGACCCAAAGTCAAGGTCAAATGTCAAGAACATTCCCTCTGACATTAGCAGATCCTATGACTCCAGCAGAAGACCTAAGTCTGAAGAAAAGGGAAATCAAAGTAGAGGAATCCAATGCCATGGATGTGAAGGATATGGGCACATTCGAGCTGAATGTCCTACCTTTATTAAGAAACAAAAGAAAGGAATGTCTGTTACTTGGTCTGATTGTGACTCAGAAAGTAACTCTGAAGAAGAATTTGCTAAACTAGTTACTGCACTAGCTGGTATTTGTAACTCTGATAGTGACTCTAGTGATGAGGAAGTGACATTTGAAGAACTTGCTGACACCTACAAGAAGCTATGTATCAGAAGTGCTGAAGTCTGTCAGCAAAATGAGAAACAGAAAAAACTCATAGTAAAATTGGAGGCTGAGAAGAAGGTAGACACTGATACTATAAACCATCTCGAAGGTGAAGTTCAAATGCTAAACTCAAAACTTGATCAGATGACCAAGTCTGTTAAGATGCTGACAAATGGAACTGACAAGTTGGAAGAAATCCTTCAGGCTGGACAAAATATGGGAAACAAGTCTGGTCTAGGATTTGTGGCTGCAAAGAAATCTACTATAGACAAGAAGAAGATCAGGCCTGATAAACAAATGTCAAAGCAGATGTCACAACATAGCACTCAACATCGAGAACAGAGAAATATGAAGAAAAAGCATCAAAGATGGAGATGTCATAATTGTGGAAGGTTTGGTCACATAAAGCCATTCTGCTTCAGATTATATGGATATCCTAATCAGACTCCAGTTGTCAAACCTAAGTCTAACAAGGCACCATATACTCAACAGTGGAAGAAAAAGTCTGCAGCCCTGATAGCTCACACCTCCCTTAGAGTTTCTGCCAAGGAAGACTGGTACTTTGACAGTGGATGCTCTAAACACATGACTGGAATCAAGAATCTTCTGAATAATGTTAAACCTCATACTACTAGTTATGTCACTTTTGGAGATGGTGCTAGAGGAGAAATCAAAGGAGTTGGAAACTTGGACTGCCCTGGAGTTCCAAACCTAAATGAAGTGTTGTTGGTAAATGGCTTGACTGCTAATCTCATAAGTATCAGTCGATTATGTGATCTAGGATTCAAGGTCAACTTCACCAAGTCTGAATGTCTTGTAACTAATGAAAAACAAGAAGTTGTAATGAGAGGAGTCAGATCAAAAGACAGCTGTTACTTATGGGAGTCTGAGAACACTAACTACTCTTCTGTATGCTCTATAGCCAAAGAAGAAAAGGAAGTGAAACTGTGGCACCAAAAACTTGGTCATTTACATCTAAGAGGGATGAAAAAGATCATATCCATGGAGGCAGTCAAAGGGATTCCAAGGCTTCAAATTGATGAAGGGAGAGTTTGTGGTGAATGTCAGGTTGGAAAGCAAACTAGAATGTCACATCCAAAGACAAGACATCTGACCACCTCTAAGGTGCTAGAACTTTTACATATGGATCTGATGTGTCCAATACAGGTGGAAAGTCTTGGTGGAAAGAGATATGCATATGTTGTTGTGGATGATTTTTCCAGATTCACCTGGATTAACTTCATTAGGGAAAAGTCTGATGTATTTGATGTGTTTAAGGAACTGTGTAAAAGAATTCAAAGAGAAAAAGAAGGATGCATTGTCAGAATCAGAAGTGATCATGGCAAGGAATTTGAAAACAGTAAGTTTGATGAGTTCTGTTGCTCAGAAGGAATCAATCATGAATTCTCTTCACCCATAACTCCTCAACAAAATGGAGTTGTGGAAAGGAAAAACATGACTATACAGAAATCTTCCAGAGCAATGAAACATGCCAAAAGACTTCCTATTCATTTTTGGGCTGAAGCTATGAATACAGCCTGTTATGTCCATAACAGGGTCACCTTGAGAAAGGGAACATCATCCACCATTTATGAACTATGGAAAGGAAGAAAGCCTACAGTAAAGTACTTCCATGTCTTTGGAAGCAAATGCTATATTATGACAGATCGTGAACAAAGGAGAAAGATGGATCCTAAAAGTGATGAAGGAATATTCCTAGGATACTCTACCAACAGCAGAGCATATAGGGTATTCAATTCCAGGACCAAAGTTATGAAGGAATCTATAAATGTCATAGTTGATGATTACCATGAGGAAACAAATGTCCCATATGATGTTGAGACATTCTTTGAGACTTCAACTCAAGTGTTTAAAAAGGATGATGTACCTAAAAATACTTCATCAGAGTCTGAATCAAAGGAAGCTAACAAAGATTCTTCCATCAGAATTCAGAAAGATCATCCTAAGGAACTCATTATAGGAGACCCTAACAGTGGATTCATTACAAGATCTAGAGAAATCATCATAAACTCTTGCTTTGTATCTAAGATTGAACCAAAAAATGTTAAGGAGGCTTTGACTGATGAATACTGGATTGGAGCAATGCAAGATGAATTGAACCAATTCAAGCAACATGAAGTATGGGAGTTAGTTCCTAGACCAGAAGGAACAAACATCATTGGCACAAAATGGATCTACAAGAACAAATCAGATGCTGAAGGAGTTGTCACCAGAAATAAGGCAAGGCTTGTTGCTCAAGGATACACTCAAGTTGAAGGGGTTGATTTTGATGAGACTTTTGCTCCTGTAGCCAGACTGGAATCAATCAGACTTCTATTGGGAGTTTCTTGTCTCCTTAAGTTCAAGTTATTTCAGATGGATGTAAAGAGTGCCTTCCTAAATGGGTACTTAAATGAGGAAGTATATGTGGAACAGCCTAAAGGATTTGTGGATACAAACTGTCCTGATCATGTCTACAAATTGAGGAAAGCTTTATATGGTCTGAAACAAGCTCCTAGAGCCTGGTATGACAGGTTGACAAAATTCCTCACTGACAAAGGATACAGGAAATGAGGCTTGGATAAAACTCTTTTTGTCAAAAATGAAGGAGGAAAGA
Source organism: Vicia faba (assembly GCA_948472305.1). NCBI lineage: Eukaryota > Viridiplantae > Streptophyta > Magnoliopsida > Fabales > Fabaceae > Vicia > Vicia faba. Next base: position 468,301,550 of record OX451736.1, read on the forward strand.
TAATGGTAGCTCAAATTTATGTTGATGACATAGTGTTTGGAGGAATGTCAGATAAAATGGTTAAACATTTTGCTGACCAGATGCAAGCTGAATTTGAAATGAGCCTCATGGGAGAATTGACCTACTTTCTTGGACTGCAAGTCACACAGATGGAAGACTCAATTTTTTTGTCTCAAAGCAAGTATGCAAAGAATATTGTCAAGAAGTTTGGAATGGAGAATGCCAGTCACAAAAGGACTCCTGCACCTACTCATTTAAAGTTGTCCAAAGACACAAGTGGGGCAAATATGGATCAAATCTTGTACAGAAGCATGATAGGAAGTCTGCTATACTTAACAGCCAGCAGACCTGACATTGCTTTTGCAGTTGGAGTATGTGCAAGATACCAGGCTGAACCCAAAGTAAGTCACATCAACCAGGTGAAAAGGATTCTTAAGTATGTTAGTGGAACTTACAACTATGGCATGCTATACTCTCATGGATGTGAACCAATTCTATCTGGTTACTGTGATGCTGATTGGGCTGGTAGTGCTGATGATAGAAAGAGCACCTCTGGAGGATGCTTCTTTTTGGGAAATAATCTTGTCTCTTGGTTCAGCAAGAAACATAACTGTGTGTCTCTATCCACTGCTGAAGCTGAATACATAGTAGCTGGTAGCAGCTGTTCTCAAATGATCTGGATGAAACAGATGCTAACTGAGTATAATGTCACACAAGATGTCATGACATTGTACTGTGACAATCTGAGTAATATTAACATTTCCAAGAATCCTATACAGCACAGCAGGACTAAGCATATTGACATTAGACATCACTTCATCAGAGACCTTGTGGAGGAAAAGGTGATTAAGCTGGAACATGTTGCCACTAAATACAACTGGCTGACATTTTTACCAAGGCACTTGATGCTGGTCAGTTTGAAAATTTAAGGGGCAAGCTGGGTATTTGCCAATATGAAGAGATGTAGCAATTAATTTTGCTTAAAACAAGGGATGAAAGAAACATTTTAGTTAAGTCTATTCTGATTGGGCTAATCATTTGTTTCCCTCTTTCTTTCCAAAATTTTAAGAAGTGGAATAGACATTCATTTATCTCCCTCTTCTCGCTTTTCTGCAACAGTCTCCATTCTCTCAAACAAAGATTTCACACTCGCTACTACTTGTTTCTTAAAACTCTCGAGATGTCTCAACAATCCATGTCATCATCTTCATCAAAGGCGACTGCTTCGTCCTCACCTTCTGGCACCGAACCTAGGGCAATCGTAAACTGCATGGAAGCTGATGTTCTTGAGATAACTCCTCTTCGTGAAATGGCAGCTGACCCTACTAAGGTCAAGAAGCTGCGAACCAGACATGCAAGAAGATCACAAGCTTCTCCCTCTGGTAAATCTTCTCAACCATCATCTTTTGTTCCTCCAGAGATAGCTAATAGGGAAGGTTATGCTTATGTACATCAAGCTATTGCCAGACTAGTCACTAGGACTCTTAATGAGAATCACTCTGTTCCTGGCATATCTGTACCTTTGAACCAAGAAACTGGTAGCCCTAATGTAGAAAGGGATCCAGATGTCACTCAGAATGTTGAGACACCTGATGACAACATTAGGAAATCTCCAGAAAAACCTGATGTTAACCAGAAACCTACTGACAAGGCTGTTGAACCTCATGTTATTGATGTTGATGAAGAATTCTCTGACAATGATTTAATTGCCAATATCAACCCTAGCATAGCTAGAAGGATGATGAGCAGAAAAGAGAAGCAGAATGCTGCTCAAAGCCCCTCCAAAGAGAAGGCTACTGAATTTGTGCATGAGAAGGCGAAGCCTGAGAACAAGGCTGAGAAGACTGGAACTTCAAAAGGGAAGGGTAAGGTAAAAGCTAGGGCACCTATTGGTAGTCTCTCAAAACCTTTGAGACAACCCATATCCAAGAAAAGAAAGGATCCTGAACCCTCTGAATCTGATGAGGAATCAGACTTTGACTTTGATGTTGAGAGCAATGTTCCAGACATTCCTCTCAAGAAGAAACCCTCTTCTAGCAAACTGCCTAAGGTTCCTGAAGTTGCCATTGACAACATCTTCTTTCACCATCCAGAAAATGCAATCAGGTGGAAGTATGTGTTTCTGAAAAGGATTGCCTTGGAGAGAGAGCTGAACAGCAGTTCTATTGAGTGTAAGGAAATCATGGATCTAATCAAAGTTGTTGGCCTGATGAAAACAGTGGTCAAGTTTTCCAACTGCTATGAGATTCTTTTCAAAGAATTCATAGTAAATTTGTCTGATGGATGTGCTGATGGAAAGTCAGCTGATTTTATGAGTGTTTATGTGAGAGAAAGAAAGGTGAATTTATCTCCTACTGTGATAAACAATTTCCTAGGAAGACCTGATGATGCTCAACCTGAGCTTGAAGTTACTGACAACCAAGTTTGTCAAACCATCACTGCCAAGTAAGTCAAGCACTGGCCCTTGAAAGGGAAGCTAAATGCAAGCAAGTTGAGCATGAAGTTTACCATACTGCACAAAATTGGTGCAGCTAACTGGGTTCCCACCAACCACAAATCCACCATTTCCACAGGTTTGGGAAGATTTATCTTTGCTGTTGGAACTAGAATAAACCTTGATTATGGCAAGTACATCTTTGATCAGACATTGAAACATGTTGGAATTGTGCTATTAAAGGCCCTATTGCTTTTCCCTCTCTTCTGTGTGGTATAATCATTGATCAGTATCCTGATATTCTGGTTGAAAAAGACTCTGTGTGCAAAAGAGCCCCTGCACTTGGTTTGCACTATAAGATGTTTCAGGGAACACATGTCCCTGACATTGTTATGACATCTGCTGAGACATCAAATGTAAAAACTCATTCCAAGAAAACTGATGTTATAGTTGTGCTAAAAGAAACCTGCAGAGAGCTTGATATAAGAAAAAGGACTCTTGAAGAGCTGATTGCTAGACTAGAACAGGAGGAGAATGAAGAACAAATAAGGGAAGAGGATGCTGATGAAGACCAGCATAATGCTGAAAATAGTGTTTCCTCAGGGGATGACAGTGCCTGAAGGTCAGTGTTTGCTGAAAAGATTGCTGCTGGAACTTGTTGCTGCCAAATGACCTCTTATTATTTCTGTTTTTTTTTTAATTTCCTTTTGGATGAATGTATAACTTAAAGTACAAGTATCTTTGGCCTCTTTATGGATAAAAAGGGGGAGAAGAATTTGTGGTAATTTTGGTAGAATTAGATATTGGTAGCTGTTATTAAAAAATCTACTGCATTCTAATCTCTGATTGTTTAGGGGTTTTTAGCCAAAAATTTGCCAAAGGGGGAGTTTGTAAGTGTTTGTTTGTTGGCATTTTTTTGGTAAAACCAAGAGTTGCGAATGTCATGACTGATGTCATAACATTCTGGGATAAAGGTACATTCTGCAGGAAAGAATGTCATACAGGAACTACTCAGTATGAGTGTTTATCATGATCATTAAGCAATGATCATATATATTGTATTCTACCAAAATCAGTGAGCAGGATTCTTGTTGTCATAACCAATGTTAAGACATCCTGTACTGATCTAGCATTTGTGCAGTTTTATTATTCCTGAGAATTTTCAGGAATCTGGTTGCTTCTCTGAGTTGACGTATACAGTCCAGATCAGATGCTCACGTGGACATTAGGTTAACCTTGCTTAACCCTAATCTGGTATGATGAAAGCCTAAGACCAAGTCTTTAGGTTAACTTTAGTTAACCCTAGCTATTTTCATCGAAGCCCTAACTGAAGAATAGTCTGCCTATATATTCCTCATGAAGATTAATGGTTAAGCACACTTTTTGACAGAAGATCAATAAGGGATTGTATAGTTGTAACTACTGTGAGCCAAGCAATTATCATTGTGATAAGTGACTTGGAGTAGGATTTGATTGTAAGGATTGTGTATCACTCAAAGCTTTGAAGCACGAGTGTTTGTGTCTCTTGATTAAAGATTTGAAGCAAAATTAAGTTAGGATTGTTTATCACTCAAAGCTTTGAAGCACGAGTGATTGTGTCTCTTGATTAAAGCTTTGAAGCAAAATCAAGTGTGTGTATTGAAGAATGTCTTCATAATCTCATTAATCAATAGTTTAGTATCACTGCTGTGATTGAGGGGGAGTGAGTAGGAACTCAGGTTTAAGTTGAACTTAGATTGAAGTTGCATTGGGTAGGTCTTAAGTGAAAGAGATAAACTGGTTGGTTTATTCCTGAATTAATATCTCTTATAATGAATTTCCTCCCTGGCTTGGTAGCCCCCAGAGTAGGTGTTGTTACACACTGAACTGGGTTAACAATTGATTGTGTTCTTTACTATTTTTAATTTACTGTCTTGAAGTGTGTCAGATACGGTGTCATAACATTCACTGTGACATTAAGTATCTGTTTCCAGAATTTCAATTGGCATCAGAGCATGCACCCTGCCTGTCTTACTGGGTGAGATCTAGGGATATTATTTTCTGGCGCTATGGACAAGGAAGGAGAATTTGGGAACATTTTCTGGCGCTAGGGATATTATATGTTCCCAAGCTCTTTAAAAAATGATTCAGTTTCTAGAAGATTAGGAATTTATCCATGCACGGTGAATGAGGAGAAAGAGTCTGAGGCGGGGAGGGAGAGTACCCCAAAGGGTAATTACCATGATCTATGCACCCTTCTAGAATTTCATAGAGGCTCTTGTGAGTGGTGAAATTTATAGGGGTGACAATGTGGTATTTATCCTTAAAACCCTTGAAGTTTTCCATATATACATCAAACATCTTTCGGCTTGTTTGAAGGAAATCAACCCTTCAGACTTTTCAGAGTCAACACAAGTACTATGGACATGAAGAGATAAAAATAAGAGATTCAACATAGAAACACTATTCTTGTACTTGAACCAGTGTTAAAAGACTTTAATGTTAGCCCTACTCACATGATGCAATTATGAGGGGGAAATCCCGAAGTGATTCACAAATTGAACCTTAAAGTCATTGAAGGGGAGGGTGGAATAACATACATTAATGTAAAGGAAACCCGCACAGTTTGTACCTGTAGCATAACCGCTTATTACTTTTTAGATGAAGCACTCGTCAATATGAAAACAAACAACGGTGAACGTGAGTATGGAACCTTGATTGTTCATCTAACCACCATATAATTTCACCATAAGTAGGCACAAATTCGAAGGAACTTATATAACACCTAGTGTAAACTTGAGCTTTCCGCTCTTCTTTAGGACTTCCCATAGTCTTTAGTGTATCCATGGAAATTATAACAAAATTAAACCTTTTGAAACTTCTATCATATCTAGCCTAGTATAAGTGAACTCCAAATTTATGGGATAAACACATTAGGGCTCTCCATCTATGGTTCCATATTATAGATTTATCATCTCCACCTTAGTATTGGAGGATGCGCCACTAGTTTCTAAGGCACTAACAAGGTCGATAAAGGGGAATTATGGGTTTCTGTCACTCAAGAGATAATGAAAATAATAGAAAAGATAATGGTGAGAAGAAAGTAACTTATATGTTTTTGCAGTTCTGGAGAATGAAGAACAAGGTGATGATGAACAAAGAACTTGAAGCCCCAAGAGTTTCAATAATGTTCACAAGAATCTCAATGAGAATAAAAAAGATCAATTGTGTTAAAAATGAAAGAAGTAAAAAAAACCAATGCCAACAACCCTATTTATAAGCATATAGAGCGCCAAGATGAATGACCAAGAGTCAATGGAAAATAAAAAATCCACGACCAACGCTCTAGATAAAGCCTTAATTTTATAGCGACCCTGAAGTGCTCTAAGTGTGTGATTTCTTTACCCTAGGCACGTGAGAATATATTGTAACCTTCCTTGAAGCAATGTCTCACTGACACCATATGCCTTTAATATGCATGTTCCCAATACAAACCACTACTACTCATTGCCACAACAAAGTCCACTATCTTTCGAGGACATTTTATCAATAAAATTACCCCTTCAATTGAACTCATGATTGGACAAATCTCAAAGGTTTCAGCATTAACATTCCTCATTACTGATAGTAAATACTTTGAGGGACAACTGTTCCACAATGACCAACGTCTCAATAAATCCGACCTTACTACGCAGACCAATCTTAATAAAGTACTTCATTGTTCGACGAACATGTGTACCTCCTTTTGTTTATTAGCAATTAGAATTATGTTATGATTCATTTTAATTTTAAACTTATTGTTGTTGGATTTATTTTAATATTTGTTTAATGTTAGAATTTGTCTTGAGATTATATTTTGAGAGTTTATGCCGGTGGATTTGTTTGATTTTTAAAATTTGTTTAACTTTATTCGATTTATAGTGGTGCCATTACTGTTATTAATTATAATATTGAATTTGTGGATCTTGTTTGAATGTTTAATATTTTATTTTTATTTGTTTAGTTTACTCGATAATTATTGTTGAAGTTGCTGATTTGAAAAAGTTTACTAATCATTTTTGCTAATACATGTTCAATTTTTATAAAAATTATTAATATTTACGTTTGATTTCTAAATAAAATTGTGATAATTTTTTTGTTTGACGGGTCTGTTAGGAAACAAGTGCGAGTTATATTAAGAAATAAGTGTGAGTTCTAAATCTCACATTGCTTAGAAAAGTGAAGGTTGTGTACTTTATAAATGAGTGAATCCATACACCTATCATCTTAAGGTTTTGGATGAATATATGGTGTCTCTCTCATTTGTTTGGGTGAGTCTTTGATCTTTAGGTCAATATTTAACCCAATATATATGCTTCCCCCTCATGATGATCCATCAATACTATCAGAGTCCAATTCGAGTAAGGGAACAACTCCTTATGTTGAAAGTCTTCCTAACATGGTGGTCAGTCGACATGTCCTGTTGAAGTGCCCATGACGAGATACGAGTGTCTCTCAACAGCGGTACAAGTATGTGGATGAATGAGCTTCTGCTTGAGGGGGAGCATAGTGGATGGACTCACACTTGGTGGGGGGGAGAGATTATTGGGAAATAAGTATGAGTTATGTTGAGAAACAAGTGTGAGCTCTAAGTCTCACATTGCTTAGAAAAGTGAAGGTTGAGCATTTTATAAATGAGAGGACCCATACACCTATCATCTTAAGGTTTTGAGTGAATATGTGGTGTCTCTCATTTATTTGGGTGAGTCTTTGATCTTTAGGTGAGTGTTTGACTCAATGTATATGTTTCTCCCTCGTGATGACCCGTCAGTGGTATCAGAGTACAACTCAAGTAAGGTAACGACTCCTTATATCGAAAATCTTCCTGACATGGTGGTCAGTAATATGTTGATGAAAGAGATTCCGCTTGAGTGAGAGCATAATGGATAAACTCACACTTGAGGGGGGAGATTGTTGAGAAATAAATGTGAGTTCTAAGCCCCACATTACTTAGAAAAGTGAAGGTTGAACTCATACACCTATCATCTTAAAGTTTTAGGTGAATATATAGTGTCTCTCATTTATTTGGGTGAATCTTTGATCTTTAACTGAGTGTTTGATCTAATATGTATGCTTCCTCCTCATGATGACCAATCAGGATCATCCAATCTACTCGCTATTTAAGATAACTAGCTCGAGTCCAACTTATTTCTTTAGTAGGTAAATCTAATATGGATGAACTTGCTCGATTTTTCATCCTTAATCTATTTTGATATTTTTTAAGATCCCTTTTACAACATTTTATTCAAATTTTTAAATTCATCAATTGTTTCTTTAATCATATACATATGTTTGATATTATTTTCAATGAAATAAATATAAATTAATTATTTTAGAAGGTAAACTTATAAGATAATACTTCCACCTAAATAAAACATGAGAAAAAGAATTAAAGAAATTCGATATATCTGTTATAAAGAGAGTACTATATTGATTCCTTTTTTGAAGTATCGTTTTTTCTAGATTCTTTGTTCCTTTTTATTTTTCATTTTCAAAATAATGGTATAGTATATTTTTTGACTCAATTAATTATCATTATTTCGAAGTTACAAGCACTTAAGTAAGAATTTATTGTATACGGAGAAAATGTGAAACGAGACAGTGATACGTAGAAATTAAGAATATTAAAAGTAAAAGACAAATAGTTTTATAAAAAGTAACATTATTGATTAGTTTTTCTTGTAGAATTTTTAGTTGATTCTACTATGAACTTTTTAATTTTTATGATTAAGTTAAGCAACCATTATTTAAAAGCATATGCAATAATATATTTGAGATTAAATCAATCAATCTTTATTTAAAAGCAGATGAAATAACATATTTGAGATGTTAGTTTAATAGTAAGAATTCAACTTTTCCATCAGAATATATTAAACTTAAATTTCCTTAAAAGTAATTATAAAATATATTATTAATATTATTTAATTTAATTAGAAAGAAATAAAAATACTATTTTCAATGAAAAAGAAATCAATCATATAGCCTCTTAGTAAAATTCTCTCATCTAATTTAATAACAAAGATTAAAAATATTTCACATTTCTACAAAATGAACCATTATAATTCATATTAAAATTTAAATAAAACTTTATTTTTCGATAATATTGCAATTTGTATGGTAGTTTATATTTTGAAAACTTGTTACTCAAACCTAGATATTTTTAGTTTTCAAAATAATCTTTTATATATATATTAAAAATTAATAATATTATTTATAATTGGTAAATATCAGTTGAATTAAATAAATATAAATTATTAGTTTAGTGTTTATTTTTTGACTATAATATTTATTTATATTTAAATATTAATATAAATAAGTTGGTGATATTTATAAAATAATAGTTTTTAAAAAATTAGAAAGTTTTTTCTAGAAAATAAAACTTAAAAAATTTGTAATTTTGTAAAACTTTAAAAATTAAATATATTGATTTAAAAAATAATATCTTATTTTTAAATAAAAAACATAAATAATTAATTAAAAAAAAAAGTAGAAAGGTTTTGGCATCCCCATAAAACCCCTTTATATATTCTGTATACAATTTGTTTTCTCTCTATCCACAAACCAACAACACAAAACAAGTACGGAACCAAACCAACCAACCAACCAACCAACCATGTCTCGCCATCGTCGTCAGCCCTCTCGAGCTATCCCGTCGGAGATATTCGCCGCCGATGACATCTTCTCCAAACCATTCGACTTGGCTCAGGTCATTACCATCCAAGAAGATGAACCAACCACGGCTCCTCCTCCTTCTCCTTCTCCTTCTCCTGTAACCACCACCAACTCCACTCCCGCCGTCACTACTTCTCCGGTGAAATCAAACTCGCCGGCGGTTGGAAAATCTGCCTGAGTGAACTCGATCTATTATATCTCTGTTGTTTTGCTTCTGCTGGTTTTTAGTTTTCATGTGTCAGTTCTTTTCTGTTTTCAAAAAAATTAATAAAATAATGTTTAATTAGTTTTTCTCTTATTTTCTTAATCTTAGATATATTTTTACAGCAGTGAAGCTGAAGAGTCTTTGTAATAATGGTTAATGCTTATTTTAATCTATGTTTATGATGAAGATAATTATCCTTTTCTGTTATAAGTCTTATTTATTTCTCTTTGTAACTTGTTCTACTAGCTAGTACAAGCTCCACATATATAATATATTTGACTGTTTGCTTGAGAATTACTACAATGTTATAATATGAATGAAAATATACAAATATAACCGTCCGATCAAAATCTAATGGTTCAAATTTTAAAATCGATTTAGGAGTGTTTAGATGTGTGTGATTTGTATACTTGTGATGGAACATAATCTAGATCTAGAATGAGGGAAGAATAACAACATGTGTAAGGGGAAAAAACACACACATGATGAGTTATTTGAAAGTAGAAAAAAATGGATAATAATAGAGTATAATTGAGCTTCAAACAAATGTAATTTTGTTTGTGTTTGGATGTGGGGAAGGATTCCTACATGATCTTCACCCTTAAATTTTTTTTTCTTCATATTTTCTTATAACTATTTTTGATATTTTAGTATAAGGTTGAGATTAAACTGAACAATATTTTATGGGAGAAGATTCACTCTCGCTTGAATGTAATCTCAAATTATAATAAAAATATATTTTACAACTAATGTTATTCCTACACTAATAGCTACATCGACTATGTTATTCCTACACTAATAGCTACATTGCATACACAGTGTAATATATTTATACGATACATAATATTTTTTTAATAAAATAATATTAAATAATGAACAGTATTCGTGAACAATGTCAATGAACAATATTCGTGATCGTGTTCGTGAATAGTATATTAACAATAATTTTTAATAATAAAATAAAGTTGATTAATAAAATATAAAATATTAAATAATAAAATGATAAATTTGATTAATAAACAATCTGATATTAAAAATAATTTTTAATAATAAAATAAAATTAATTAATAAAATATAAAAAAATTAATTAATGAAATTATGAAATTGATTAATAAATTGTCTATACTTTTAATAGTTATGAAGTTGATTAATAAAATTTAAAAATTAATTAATAAAATTATGAAATTAATTAATCACGTAATTTTATTTCATACTTCTTCTATTTTTTTTTAAAATAAAATTATTATTTATAATATTTCACAGTTCGCCTTAGAGATGAAGAATGAAATATGATGTATGTATAAGAAAAATGACCTTAGAAAATCATTTTTCTATACTTTATATCCAATTAATCTAATAATATTTATGATTTCTTTGGTTATGCCACATTATTTCAAGATAAACTCAAAATAAGCAAAATTCTCATGTTTATGTAAAAATTTCATTTTCTAGCTTTGAAAAAGTTGTGTTAATTTTACATTGGGATGTAGTATTTCATATACAAACACAGATTTAAAATATATTTAAAATTTTTACAAACCTATGGAAGAAGGTGTAGTCATGTGCTTGCGGTAATCTAATTGTTGGGGGGAGAAATTAGGATCATTGATACATAATGTAAGAATAAATATCTTTGTAAGAGATATATCACTTATCCATCTAAAATTTTAAGGTGATAGGTGAGTGAATTCTCCCACTTATATATACTTAAGTCTCCACATTCATATTCAATGTGAAATTATTTTTCACTTACTCACACTTATTATATTATTCTAACACTTCCCCTCAAGTGTGAGTCCACACTAATCAAATATTTTTATTTAAGACTAATAAATTATATTTATTTAACTCTGTTAAAACATATCAATTGAACTATTTCACCTACCTAACTAAATTAATTTTATTGAAAAAATATTACATTTTAAGTTAAATTAATTTAAGAATTGAAATTCAGATGGGTTTATTTAAAGTTCATTTTAATGACTATCTGTTTTTTTATGAGCATTTCTCAACTATGAAATTGTAAAAGTGATTTGGTTAACAATAAGATTGAAGTATTATTTGTATAAATATGACTTTGTAAGAAAAAAATCTACCTTATAAATGATTAATAGATTTTACTATCCATTTTTTAACCAAAATGAATCAATATTTAAAAGGGATTAAATAAATACCGAGCATATTTTCTCTATCATAACATGCAAGTTCATAATTTGGACTATGAGTTTAGATTTAAACCTCATAAAAAAGTATTTAAAAACTTCACAAAATCTTATTTCATATATACTGTATGTTTATTAATATGTTTACATTAATTAATATTATGTCCATTAAAACAAATATTATATTCGTCTTTTTTGAATTAGATTGTAAATTGATCATGGAAGTCTTTGTTCATTAATTAAACTTTAGGATTTCACAAATATTATTCTCCAAAAACGTATAGGAACTCAACATCTTTGACAAATTTTATCGATTTCTAACCAAAAAAAATTAGTTTCTGTTCCGAAAGCTAGTTTTTCTTCTGTAGATTCTGATTATGATCATCTTATACCAAATATCTCTAGTGTGAAATTGGAATTTATAATAGAATGCAAAAAGAAAATGGGTACTGTGATTTTGCTTATCTAAAAACAACACATTAAATTTAACATCATTCCTTCATGACCACCAGGTATTTGCACAACACTTCAACTGTCTTTTATTAGTTGAGTGATTTGTGATGCTCCTAGTTTTTTTGTTGTAATAACATAGAGAACCGGAAGGAACACAATAATAATATGATAATATAATAAAATTTTAAAAACGGAGAAAAATTACGATTATGTTTTAATAACAATTAGAGAATAATATCATATCATATAGAAATTATTACAACACATAGATTTGTTTAACCACCCTGCAAAAGTACACTTACACTTTCAAAAGCAAATATCCAACTTATCCCTTATAGCATTCTAGCACAATAGTATAAAAGAAAAGTGTACTCATTAAAAATATAAATATGTGACAAATTTTAGTGATTAAGGATTGATAGAAGCTTTAGGATTGTTATGGTATTGAAATACAACTCATGTGAGGCGAGACACTATTATATTTATGTATTTTCCGTGTTATAGTTAATCCTTTAGTATCATGATATTATTGTATGTATAGTCTTCTGAGATCGAAATCGATTCTTCCTACGAAGTAGAAGTCACTCCACTAATAGGTGGTGATTGTCTGAAATATAAGAAGTGCATTTAGATCCCATAACCTCCTATGTAAAGTTTGATGACTCAATACACATTTTATACACGATCACGCGTTATGGATGGAGATATTAAGGGTCTGGGTGACATATCTGAAAAAGGGGTGCTCGAACTAATGCAGGGGCGTCTTAAGAAGATCGATGGGCAAAGCGTACACCTTCGCCCCACTCTGAATACCCCTTCCAATTATACAACTACAAAGTCCCTCAAATACAAAGACTTGTAGATCCTGAAGTATTTTTATCCCTTACTCACCTCTAGGTTATTCATAGGGGTCAATCGAAACTTTACTCTCACCTTCAGTTCTTGAGACATAGGCGAGTGTTCCTTGCAAGACTTACTAGATTCCCTCAAGAGAGACTTAGTTGAGTCTCTCAGATGAGACTTTGTTGAGTCTCTCAAGTGTGACTAAATTGAGTTCCTCAGGCAAGACTTAGTTGAGTTCTCCAGGTGAAACTTAGTGGAGTCTCTCATGTGAGACTTAGTTAAGTTTATCAAGCAACACTTAGTTGAGTTCCTCAAATGAGAGTTAGTTGAGTCCCTCATACACGACTTTAAATGTGAGGTGTCACCTTTGCGCGGTTGGTTCTAGGGTGTACTTTAAGGTGTCAGTGATCCAACCTATGCGTTAACTATGGGGATTTGGACAATAATAAACTTAAATAAATTAAACATTAATAAACTGAGAGAGATTGAAGCATTAATCAGGCAAGGCGTGCATTACATTAAATTCATTTCATGATGACATTTCTTGGAAAGCCAAATTCGGCTTTCCTCCCTACAAGTGCATCAAATGCATTGGATCTTTCCAATTTCTTGTAACCGTTAACACTTAGACAACAGTAGGTTACCCCCTACAACTAGACTTCCTTCCTTATAAAATCTTTTTCATCTAATCTTTTATTTTCACCCAAGTTTTTATTCACACGGCCGGGAGTTTGCACGAGTGTAAACCAAAATTTCCAAGCTTTGACTATAATTACATGTACGAATCCCTTCTTCTAGTTGTTGTACCCCAAAATTTTCCCTCTCTTTCTTCAGGAAATCATCTTGGATTCCCTCTGAAACAAATCCAAGTCCTGAATTATCATTTCTGCCCAAGCAAACCATTTACAAGAGCAGAATGATCACACAAGCTCTAAAGGCAACGCTTTTATCTTGAGAAAAATTAAATTCTAAACAGTTGGAATTTTTCTCTAAAAAATGGGTGTTCAAGAAGAAAATAGCGCTTCAGAACTTTTGGACCAAACTCCAGATAGAAACGGTCAGAAGTTACAAGCTTGGCTCAACGGTCAGAAGTTGCAAGTTTGGCTCAACGTGGTCAGAAGTTGGCTCTTCAGCAGCTACATCAACTCAGTCAGAAGTTGCAAATGTGGTTCAACACGTAAGCCTCAAACAGAACATGACTCTTTCAGCAGTTACGCAAGTTCAGCCAGAGTTTGCTAAAGGAATGCAAAAGAAGCAAGGAAGTCTGAAGGCTCCTTCAGAACATGCTGAAATCAGAAGATGAAAGGGTCAGAAGAATGGATGTCACACTGATACAGAATCTCTAAGTCCAGGATTTCCAGAAGCAAGTCCAAGGAACGTGTCAGAAAGTCAGGAGAATCCCCAGAATTTGCTAAGACAACAAAAGGCCAAGACCAGAGTATGGTTTGCGTTGTTTTTGGTAAAACAGAACTGCTGGTTCAAGTTCTTCTCCTATTACCAGAATTTTGGTATTGATAAGTCTCATCACTATTTAATGCTCATTAATGCTCCCAACCACTCCTGAACGTTCATCCAAGTAGTCCCTTCACGTGTGGCTTGGTAAACGCCTTTATGCAGGTTCAGGAATGGGTCTACGCGCCACCGTCCACCTAAGAGGTCACTTCTCTCCAATCCATGCCTGCTGTTCCAGCCTAGGCTGAAAGGCTATCTGTTATCACAACTTCCCAGGAATTTCTTTCAAAGAACAATTCAACCTCTGTTGGCACCTTTAATGTTCAAGAATCCACAAGAGCTTTGCCTATAAATAGAGAACCATTGTCCACTGAAAAAGGGCGTCCAACAACCAGAAAAATTGCTAGAAGAGAAATAGAAATTTTTAGCAAGAAAATATTGTGAAACTCTGCCAAAATCTCGAGTGTTTCATAACTTTGAACTTCTCACCTTCAAACTTCATCAATACCCAGCTTCCTTTGTGACTAAAGAACACCCTTTCAACCTCTGACCATACATACGCATACACCTTCATCTACCCCTTTCAAAAAAGAACTTGTCCAGAACACCATCAGAGCCAAAAGCTAGCTCTCATCCACAAACTTTTCCAACAGCCAGGTAAGCACCTGCTGACCTTCATCACGCTGCTAAGCATCATCAACTTTACATGCTCAAATAAACATAATGTAAACATCATGTTGCTGCTGTTTGTGTTCTGAGGATTTTCATACCTCAGAACGTTTAGATAGAAAGTGAGTCAGCATAGAACCTGCCTGTGACCTTGTTGGTTCTGTCCCCTGAAACACTTTGACATTTGCTGAAGTTGTTCCAAATATGTTTTCTGTTTTGTGGAAAAATAGCAAAGTTGCAGATGTTCTGATTAGCACAGGGAGAAGCCAAGTGCTGACTTTGACGTTAGCACATCTGAAGCCTGTTTTGCTGTCAATAATATCAGAACTTCTGAGAATTATTGTATTCCCAACAAGATCAAAACTTCTTATTTCCCCACTAACAAACTTTTGTCTTGCAACGCATGGGGGTCAGAACTTCTGATTTCCCCACTAACAGGTTTCTATTTTGCAGGTGCCAGAGTCAGAAGTTCTGACTCATACAGTTTAACCAAAAGGTTGATCATCTGGCAGCGGGCCCGAGTCAGAACTTCTGATGACCTCTCAGCAGCGCGCTGGCTCCCTCTCTCTTTCTCTCTATCTTGTTTTTGTTATTTTCTTTTCTTGTCTATTTTTCTCGTTGAACCACCCCATGTACAAATATGTATCCCCACCCCCTAATTGTTGTAATAGCATAGGATCTTATATTTCTGCTTTTTATTGCTTTCAAATATAAATGCTAGTAATTAGGATGTGTATGGCAAGATAAAATCAATGAAATAGAAAATCCTAATTCAAAGATAAACTCTTGTATGCAATAAAACACACTCGCACACAAACACCCCTAGGGTTACATCCACTTGTTGCCTTCAAAAATGGGCCATGTTACGCATGCAAAGTATCTTGGTAAAACAAACAAAATCAAAAGATCATAGTCCCTCGATGATGCTATCCAAAGTTGCCTTACAAAAATGATCTTAGTCCCTCAAAAAATGGTAAGATACTTTGCAAAATTGCTATCATGGTCTATACGATGACCCGCGCCCGTCCCGTTTACATCCTAACACAAGGTTGTTCACCAAATACAATGGTGAAACAACACTGTTAAAAGGGTTAAAAACATAAGAAAGATCTTTGAGTAAAATAGGGTAGACAACTCTTAGTTACTTGATCAAAAATCTTGCAAAACATCCTTGCTATTTTTCAAAACACACTCCACAACACAATTTTAAAACAACTTTCAAAATATTGAAAACCTTTCAAAAAGACAAACACCTTTGTATACATTCAAACAAGAATCATTACAAAGATTGCCACAACAAGGCATCTTTTTCAAAACATTTTCAAAAACCACACACACAAAGCACCATTTCAAACAATTGAAAATGCAAGGCAAGTGATCTAAACAAGTAACTAAGAGCCCATGGATAACCATGGATGAAAAGGGTGCTAATACCTTCCCTTTTCATAATCTACTCCCCGAACCCAAGAAAACATCTCAAAGGTTTTTCCTGTGCTTTTTTAACCTTTCCTTAGGATAAAATAAAAAGTCTGTGGCGACTCTTGCTAAACCGAAACATTTGCAAAAACAAACGCAAAACTCAAGTCAGTTCTCCCACCGTATCACAGAACTGGCGACTCTGCTGGGGAAATAAATTTAAAAGCGGAGTAACCTTAGGGCTTAGATCACCCTTTTGCATGACTAATTGTTTTCTTTGATTGCTTTACATTTTGGTTCTCTTGTTTGGGCTTGAAATCCTACACCCGGATTTGGGGAAACATTCATAGATAGCAATACGTTGTGGAAACTGTGCGGGGTATACCGACACGGTTGAAGCAATAGCTATATTAGTGCGACATATTTGTGAGTACCGGTAACCCTTGAGTTCAATCAAGGAGAGTACGGGGCCGCTGAGTGATGTCACTAAGCACTAATGACTTAGAACCTTACTTGACCATCTTGGCCTTTTATTAGGGGTAGTGAGATGACCGGCTTTGGTGCAGTCCGAAGTTGGTAGATACTCGATACTACACTCATTGAGGGTTGTTTTCTTGGAATATTTTGGTCGCTAGTTAAGTGGCTAAACCAAAACAATGAACATGGAAAACAATTCAATGATATTGAGCTCCTTAGAACCCGGTTACTATTTATAGGACAGGTTTTTAAGCCAACTACACTCAAGAGGGTACTTACCTATGAAAACCCATGAAAGCCTGAAACTAGGGTTTTGTGTGACTTGCTTGTACATATGTTTGTGCATACATCATGAACATCATAAAGTATCATATGCATCCACTAACCATTTCAAGGGTTTGGATCTTCATCTTTGTTCTTGTTTTGTAGGTCATGGAAATTCTTCGCAGGAAAACTATCCAAGTCAACCTTGTGAGAATCCCTCCTCAACTCAAGGAGATCACATCCAAAATTCCAGAAAGGTCTCTCTTCAGTGAAAGACATGGTAGACTGCTCAGCCTAGTCAACACCAACATTGAAGAGGACATGGTGAAAGTGTTGTTCCAGTTCTTTGACCCCCTTCACCACTGTTTCACATTCCCCGACTACCAATTGGTGCCCACTTTGGAGGAATTTTCTCAACTCCTGAGAATTCCTATTCTTAATCAACTACCCTACAACGGTACGAAGAAAGAACCAAAGCCTGAAGATGTTGCTCAAGCACTACACTTGCAACCATCTGACATCAAGGGGCATTGGGAAACTAGAAGTGGTGTCAAAGGCTTCTTGGCAAAATTCTTGTTTGAGAAGGCACAAGAGTGTTGGAATTCCTTGGATCTACAAGCCTTTGAAGAAATTGTGGCACTCCTCATTTATGGATTGGTCTTGTTCCCAAATCCTGACCAGCTTATAGATATCAATGCTGTCAAGATCTTCTTATCTAGGAATCCCATACCTACATTGCTTGGGGACATCCTCCACTCATTTTACACACGAACAATGAGAAAGAGGGGTGTTCTCATGTGCTATACTCCTCTCCTTGCAAGGTGGTTTATTTCGCACCTTCCACAATCTGTTTTGAAGAATGACCAAGGCTTAAGGTGGTCACAACGATTGATGACCCTCACACATGCTGATGTACATTGGTGTTCTCGGTCCAGAGAAAATGTCATCATCGTCGATTGTTGTGGAGAGTTCCCTAATGTTCCATTACTTGGCATTAGAGGATACATTACCTACAACCCTTGCCTAGCTTTAAGACAATTTGGATATGCACGGAGGGATGGCCCTCATGACATGTTGATTCTTGACCTAGTTTTTGACTTCGACAACGATGCGCAAGGACTTCGCCAAAGATTCATCAGAGCTTGGAGGATGCCTAACAAGGTAGATAGCAAGACACTGGGGCACAAGAACTCCATCCCTCTTGAGCCTTATCTCAAGTGGGTACGAACTCGGGCCCAGAGTCTAATGATGCCTTACCCTCATGTTCTCTCTTTGATTAAAGAGACCGTTAAGGAAGGAGAGGTTCCCTACACCATCCTATATCCTGACATGCCAACATCATGAGAGGAGATGCAGAAGAGTTGGATCCAACTCAAGGAAGAGCAGAATACTTTTGAAGCCAGCTTCTACGCCAGTGAGAAGAAGGTTTTAGAACTTACCCGCCGACTCCATGAGGAAGAGACCCTCAACACTTACATCGCACCAAAGAGGATGCGCAACGTCTTTTTACCTTAAGAAGTTTTTGTAATATTTGGCCCATGGGGCATTTATGTACTGACAAAATTTCTTCTTATTAATATGACGTGTGTTCTTTTTGTCTGCAACAATTTTGAATTTCTAAATCCTTGAATGCATTGCATAAATAAACATATCATTCATCATATGCATAAGCAGGTCTCCACACCAGGTTTCCTTATCTTTCTGCTGTTTATTTCAGTAAGATGGATCTCGAACAGACGGTCAAAGATCTGCAGTCTCAAAACTCACAGTTTCAACATCTCCTAATGACCTTGGCAAAGGGTCAGGAGGATCTAAAAGCACTGCTTGGGAATAAAGAGCAATAAAAAGTGAAAAAGAAGAAGAAAAGAGTCGGGGTGGCTACCCTGGGAAGAAGGTTTGAGAATGAAGCTAGAAGCGTTCTTGAATTTCCCTCCGCATCTGAAGAGGAAACCAGTAAAGGAAAAGGGGATGCACTACCTTCTGAATCCGAAGCTGAAGAGGAAGAGGCTGAAGAAGATGAAGACTACTCAGAGCAACAATACCCGCCAGCGGACGACAAATACAAAAACCTGGAGGATAGGCTGGCAGCTATGGAGCTGCAAAGGGTTCCCGGGTTAGATTTCGAAGATTTGGGATTGGTTGTTGGAATTGTGATCCCTCCAAAGTTTAAAGTGCCAATTTTTGCGAAATATGACGGGCTGTCTTGCCCAAAAATGCACCTGAGGTCGTATGTCCAAAGAATTCAACCTCACACATCCGACAGAAATCTTTGGGTACACTTCTTCCAGGATAGCCTGTCTGGTACTCAGCTAGATTGGTTTTACAAGCTTGAGAGATCAGAGGTACACAGTTGGGAAGACTTGGCAGCTGCCTTTTATCGCCAGTATCAATATAACTCTGACTTGGCGCCAACCCGTACTCAGCTACAGAGTATGGGAATGGCCTCAAATGAAGGATTCAAAGAATACGCCCAGAAATGGCGCGATTTGGCCGGGAGAGTGCAGCCACCTCTTTCTGATAGAGAACTGGTTGATATGTTCTTGGGGACCCTATCTGGCCCGTTCTTCAACCATTTGATCGGGAGCTCTTCCGCAGGGTTTACTGAATTAATTCTGACTGGCGAAAGGGTGGAAGCCGGTATTAAGAATGGGAAGATTCAAAAGGATGCCTCTGCATCTACAACTGTTAAGAAATCATTTCCGGCGAAGAAGGAAACGACTGTTGTGTACTCTCAGAGAGGAGTGCGAAGAACTGAGCACCGACCGACTGTGGGGGCCGTGATGATCCAAAATTCATCAAATGATCAGCCTCGCAACAATCAGTCTAGACCAAATCAGTAACGGGTAGAGCGGCCACAACGGCAGTTCACCCGCATCAATATGACACCTGCGCAAGTTCTTCCCCATTTGTTGAAGTTGAATATGACTGGTTTAAAGGAGGCACGAAAAAGCCTAACACCACATCTCCATACTATCATGCCAATGCCAAATGCACCTACCATTCTGATAGCGCCGGACATGACACCAACAATTGTTGGGCGTTAAAGAATAAAATTCAAGACTTGATAGATGCAAAAGAAGTTGAGTTCGATGCTCCAGAGAAGCCAAACGTAATATCCGCTCCAATGCCGAAGCATGGTCGTAATGTCCATGCTATTGAAGAAGATCTATATGTTTCTGATGTTGATGACCTGATGACTCCACTGTTGACGATCAAGTTAAATCTGTTGAAAGCTGAGATTTTCCCAGGATGTAAAGAAGATTGCTACTGTTGTTCCTATCTACCAATCGACTGTCCATTCTGAAGAAAGGCATCCAAGGCCTGATGGACAGTCAACAAATTCTTTTTGAAAAGATTCCTGCTATTCCAACCCCTATCGAAGATGTTTCAATAATCACCATTTCCACCAATCTTTCCAAGGTCGTCAAAAAGCCTGTTAAGATTACATCCTCTACAAAGATTGTTCCCTTGAAAATAACCATGCCTGGGCCTGTCCCCTACAGTTCTGACAAGTCAATACCATGGAATTACGGTGGAGAAATCTACTACCATGGTGTTAAACAAGTTGAGATAACTGAGGAAAGCTCTGATGAAGAAGATGCCGGTATTGGAAATATTGCTGGTACAAGCAAGATCACCCGAAGTGGGAGAATATTTTCTCCAGAGATTGCCCCTCCAAAGGAAATCTTTGGACCCTCAGTTGCTGCCAAAGTTACTCCTATGGTTGTTCCTTCTACTCCTGCTGATAAGGGGAAAGGGATCCAAGATGAGCTCGTCAGGACGAGGGCTCAACCATTGGTCATCCCCGAAACCTCTAAGAAAGAGATGGAGGAGATTCTGAAAATAATTAAAAAGAGTGATTATGACGTGGTAGAGCAACTGGGGAAAACCCCCTCGAAGATCTCCATGTTAGCATTACTACTTTGTTCAGAGGCGCACGCCAAAGCAT
This sequence comes from Vicia faba, assembly GCA_948472305.1. Classification (NCBI taxonomy): domain Eukaryota; kingdom Viridiplantae; phylum Streptophyta; class Magnoliopsida; order Fabales; family Fabaceae; genus Vicia; species Vicia faba. The sequence goes on from OX451736.1 coordinate 468,322,564, forward strand.
TGATAAAATTTCTGAAGACAGCCCATGTGCCCCAGGAAACCTCAGCCGATCAATTCCAAGATTGTGTAGCCAGCCTTACCGCAGACAACGGCCTGGGTTTCTCTGATGCTGACCTAACTCCGAAAGGAAGAAAGCACAATGACACATTACATGTGTCAGTAGAATGCCAAGGGACTACTCTGGCCCATGTTTTGGTCGACACTGGTTCTTCTTTGAACGTGCTGCCTAAGAAGGCTCTCGACCGATTGGATTGTGAAGGCTTGGAGCTGAAACCAAGTGATATCATTGTCAGGGCCTTTGACGGGTCTAAAAGAATGGTGCATGGGGAGGTCGACATTCCCATTAAGGTAGGCACAAAAGTGTTCCCCTCAACTTTCTATGTGATGGACATTCTTCCGTCATACTCTTGCTTACTAGGGAGGCCATGGATACATAATGCTGGCGCAGTCACCTCTTCCCTACATCAAATGCTGAAATACCCTGTCAAAGGAAAAATCATAACCGTCCACGGTGAAGAGGAATATATGATCAGTCACCTGAACTCCTTTCGGTATGTAAAGGTGGAGGGTAAATTCATTGAAACACCATTCCAGCACTTTGAGGAAGTCTCTCCTGAGGTGGAAGTAGCAAAAGCGGTAGCCGAAGTACCCAAGCAGGTGGCCAGGATGGCATCTCTAAAAGACGCAAAGGCTGCGATGAAGGAAGGGAAGAGTTCAACATGGGGGCAGTTGCCTGATATTCCTCACAAAACAGACAAGTTTGGATTGGGATTCACCGCTGCGGGGCAAAGAGCTATGCGCCGCTCAAAATTTGAAACCCATCAAGATTTCTCCTTATGGAATCAATGCTCTAGAAGACGAGGACGAAGGGGCCAACATTGAAGATTGGATCTTCCCAACCATCGAAGGGGGACTACGCAACTGGGAGGCGAAAGACTTCATCCCCATTACTTTTATTAATCAGTAATTATCTGTCAAACATTTCCTGTTGGTCTTTAATAATTACTTTTGAACAATATGCACACTACTTTTTCACCTCATGCCTTGCCAAGGGCATGTAGGTCCATTTAAGGGTTTTGATTATCTTCATATTCATATGCCATGTTTAATGATTCATTGGACGTTTTTCATTTATAAACTGCTGTGCTCATTTTCTTTCCTTTTTGCATTTTGTTTGTTTAAGGATGGCTATCCCTTACACACACCCACACTCATAAATGCAGGTACCCATCCACTCCGGATTCTATGGGTGACTATTCTGCTATGTCCTTCAATAACTCTGAATATTTGGTCAATCAGGCTGAGTATGAAGATGATGAAGATTGTGAAATACCAGGAGAGCTAGCCAGACTTTTACAACAAGAAGAAAGGGCCATCTTACCTCATGAAGAGTTGTTGGAAACTGTCAACTTAGGAACAGAGGAAGACCGGAAGGAGGTACAAGTGGGTGCCAATCTGGAACCAAATGTCAAGGAATGTTTGGTACAGCTGTTAAATGAATACGTTGAAATCTTCGCCTGGTCTTATGAAGACATGCCGGGTTTAGACACAGATATCGTGGTTCACCGTCTCCCTACAAGAGAGGATTGTCCACCGATCAAGCAAAAAGTCCTCCGAATGAGGCCCGATATGTCTGAGAAGATTAAAGCAGAAGTAATGAAGCAATTCAACGCTGGCTTTCTGGCTGTTACATCCTATCCACAATGGGTTGCTAATATCGTGCCAGTTCCTAAAAAAGATGGCAAGGTCAGAATGTGTGTGGACTACCGGGATTTGAATAGGGCCAGCCCTAAAGATGATTTTCCGCTACCGCACATCGACATTTTGATTGACAACACAGCTCAACACAAGGTGTTTTCCTTCATGGACGGATTCTCGGGCTACAACCAGATCAAAATGGCCCCCGAGGACATGGAGAAAACAACCTTTGTTACACAATGGGGTACCTTCTGTTACAAGGTGATGCCGTTCAGGCTGAAGAACACAGGGGCAACTTATCAGCGCGCCATGATAGCTTTATTTCATGATATGATACATCATGAGATCGAAGTTTACATAGACGACATGATAGCTCGATCACAAACAGAGGAGGAACACGTTGGGCATTTGCGGAAGCTGTTTTCTAGATTGAAGGAATATAAACTCAGGCTGAATCCAAGTAAGTGCATCTTTGGAGTCAGGTCTGGTAAACTTCTAGGATTTATTGTGAGCAACAAGGGCATTGAGGTCGATCCAGCAAAAGTGAAAGCAATACAAGAAATGCCTGCCCCCCGTACTGAAAAGGAGGTTAGAGGGTTCTTGGGGCGCTTGAACTATATTGCCAGATTCATCTCTCATATGACGTCTACCTGTGAGCCAATTTTCAAACTATGGAAGAAAGATCAGGTAGTCGAATGGAACGACGATTGCCAAGCTGCTTTTGATAAGATCAAGGAGTATTTGCTAGAACCTCCTATTCTGATGCCACTCGTCGAAGGAAGGCCACTGATCATGTATCTGACCGTGTTGGATAACTCAATGGGGTATGTTTTGGGCCAGCATGACGAGTCTGGTCGAAAAGAGCATGCCATTTATTACCTTAGCAAAAAGTTTACCGACTGTGAGACTCGCTACTCACTGCTTGAGAAAACTTGTTGCGCTTTGGTATGGGCTGATCGCCGACTAAGACAGTATATGTTGACTCATACCACTCTGTTGATCTCCAAAATGGATCCTATCAAGTATATCTTCGAGAAGCCTGCTTTATCTGGAAGGATCGCTAGATGGAAAATGATCCTAACTGAGTATGACGTCCAATATACTACCCAAAAAGCTATAAAAGGGAGTGTACTGGCTGACCATATAGCTTATCAAGCTATCGAAGATTATCAATCCATGAGTTTCGATTTCCCAGACGAGGACATCATGAACTTGGACAACATTGAAAGTAACGGACCGTATGACAGACCTGAAAAAGGATCCCGATGGACCCTGTACTTTGATGGCGCTTCAAATGCACTTGGAAACGGTATCGGTGCGGTACTCATTTCCCCGGAAGGTTGTCACACGCCTTTCACGACCCGACTTTGCTTCAGTTGTACCAGCAACATGGCTGAATATGAAGCTTGCATTTTTGGTCTCAAAGCTGCTATAGACTTGGGGATCAAATCTTTGATCGTATTTGGGGACTCGGCTTTGGTTATCAGTCAAATCAAAGGAGAGTGGGATACCAAGCATCCTAATCTTATCCCATACAAAGAACATGTCCTGACATTGTTGCCTCATTTCGAGCAAATCACCTTCGAGCATTTCCCGCGAGAAGAGAATCAGCTAGCAGATGCTCTGGCTACAATGTCTTCCATGTTTAAACTCAACTGGGATAACGAGGCTCCCCAAATCACCATCGAGCGAATGGATGAACCTGCGCATTGTCATGAGATTAATACCGAAGAAGTAGTGGAACAACCCTGGTTCCATGAAATCAAAAGGTATCTCCAGATTAGAGAATACCCCGAAGGAGCTTCCGGCAATGACAAGAAGTTCCTAAGGAAATTTGCTGCCAAGTTCTTCCTGAGCAATGGCATCCTCTATAAACGAAGCCATGATTGTGTTTTACTCCGATGTGTGGATAAAGCTGAAGCAGAGTTAATCATGACTGAGATACATAGCGGTACATTTGGCACCCACTTGAGCGGGCATACAATGACTAAGAAGATCCTAAGGGCAGGCTATTACTGGTCTACCATGGAAGCTGACTACCATCAATATTCCCGTACTTGCCACAAATGTCAAGTCTACGCTGACAAGATTCATATTCCTCCGGTTCCTCTCAACGTGCTGACAACTCCTTGGCCATTTGCAATGTGGGGCATTGACATGATTGGAGAGATCAAGCCCACGGCATCCAATGGACATCGCTTCATCCTAGTTGCTATTGACTATTTCACCAAATGGGTCGAAGCAACTTCCTTCGCCTCTGTTACTAAAAATGTGGTTGCCCGCTTCATCAAGCAAAACCTTATATGCCGGTATGGTGTCCCCGACAGGATCATCACAGACAATGGTACAAATCTGAATAATACTATGATCACCTCTCTATGCGAACAATTCAAGATTTATCATCACAATTCATCTCCCTATCGGCCGAAGATGAACGGTGCTGTTGAAGCTGCGAACAAAAACATTAAGAAGATCATTCAGAAAATGACAGTCACCTACAAGGACTGGCATGAAATGTTACCGTTTTCTCTGCACGGATACCGTACCACGACACGTACTTCAACCGGGGCAACCCCATTTTCTTTGGTATATGGCATGGAAGCTGTCTTACCCATGGAAGTTCAGATTCCTTCCTTAAGGATTATGAAGGACACAGGTTTGAATGAAGATGATTGGATTCAGACCCGACTTGATCAACTCAATTTGATCGACGAGAAGCGACTCGCTGCTGTTTGCCATGGTCAGACATATCAAAAATGGATGATCAAGGCTTTCAATAAGAAAGTCAGACGTCAGGTATATCAAGTCGGAGATCTCGTAATCAAGCGGATTATCTTACCGCAAAGTGATCCCAGGGGCAAATGGACTCCTACTTACGAAGGACCATTTGTAATCAAGAGCATATTTTCTGGTGGTGCAATGATTCTGACCACCATGGACGACGACGATTTGCCGCACCCTGCGAACGCAGACATAGTCAAAAGATACTATGCATGAAATAACCCGACAAGTCGAAAACCCGAAAGGGCGGCTTGGGCAAAAATGGGCATCCCGATGAACCGAAAACCCGAAAGGGCGGTTCAGGCAAAAATTAGGGATAAAACAAAAAATTTGTACACCCGGCAAGTTGAAAACCCGAAAGGGCGGCTTGGGCAAAAATGGGTTTCCCGGTGGATCGAAAACCCGAAAGGGCGATTTAGGCAAAAGTTAGGGAATTAAAGCGTATGACTATGTCTCGTCGGATCACTTTAAGGACAATCTCTTCATCAACCAGCTCCAAGCTTCTGATCAATCCAGTCATCGGCGGACGAGGCATTGAATGGACAGATATTCAGGGTTGTGAAGGCTATAGCAGAATGGGGATCCCATGGAATTGTTTCACATAGCCATCTTTCTTTTGTGTAAATTTTTCAATTTTTACGACGACATCCTCTTACTAGGATGCCTGTTTCCTCTGTACAAATATACTCATAGAAAGTTGATACAAATACTTTTCCAAATACAGAAATTTGCTTTGTCTTCCTTTTGCTTTTCTACACTTATGTTTTATTTGAGAAACGTCCAATGTTTTGTTAAATAGGCATATGCATTTGAACATAATCATTTTCCTTACAAATCAAGAAAAAGGTGATTACTGATAGGTTGAAGGTACAGGTAGATATCTCGATGCCCTTTCAGAAGGAATCACCAGCAGATTTAAACTCCAAATTCCTCAATCCAGAACTTAATTCCCTAAATAGAGTTAAACTTTAGGATCCTCAGCACAGCAGAAGCTTTCTCAAAACTGATTTCCCCAGCCAGAGAGCCTTCCAAAACTCAATTCCCCTTAGACTCAATAGCCCCAGTGGAGCCTTCAAAATCTGAAAATCCTATCCCCAGCGGAGCCAAAATTCCAACTATCAAATCCCAGTGGAACTAAACTAATGAACCTTCTCCCCACAGAGATACATCCCACCAAACTGAAGATTCTCAGTCATACCTCTCCAGCATGAGTCTATCAGGTTCTGAACTCCCCAGTAGAGATCATCATAAATTCTCATTCCCTACAAGTCACCAAGGAGTTCCAATCCCCAGCAGTGGTCCTAGTATCCCTCAACAATTAAAGACCTTGCATTCCCCAAGCAGAATGAAGACTCTCACTCTCAGTTCCTCACAAGATATTTAGATATTCTCCAGTGGAGATCTCCTCAATTCAGGAATCCCCAGTAGATTGGTATACAACCCAAGCTCCTGATTCTCCAGCAGTAGTCAACAAGGATGTCTCATCTTCAGCAATCAAAGATTCTTGCAATCCCCTACAGAAGTCAAGGATTCACTTTCCCTGGCAGCAGTTAAGATCCTTTTATCTCCAGCCATCCAGGATTCATCTATCTTCAGCAAGACAGCTCATCAGCTTACATGCGCATTCATTACATTCATATATCATAAACATTGATATAACATGTACATTGCATCATACATATCATGCAACATAACTTTATATTCTAGCTAACAATTCATCCTTTTCAGGATAAGATTAAAAGGCTATCATTAACAATTATTCAGATACAGTATGGATACACCCCAACCACGGCGGTCATTCTATTACTCATTCAGAATTTCAAGTCAGATACAGTATGGATACACCCCAGACACGGCGGTCATTCTACTACTCATTCAGACTACAGTCTTCAGATACAGTACAGATACACCCCAGACACGGTGGTCATTCTACTACTCATTCAGACTACAGCAATCAGATACAGACTAGATACGCTCCAGACACGACAGCCATTCTATCTCTCATTCAGATTCACTTATCCACCTCAAGGTTCAATGCATTCCAAGCACGGATACCATTCTGACCCTTACAACAGCAATTTGATTCTCCCCAGTGCATTCTCCACGGAAGTCATTCTGTCATTTATTTAGATCCCAGTTACAGTTTCAGATACACTTCAAACACGGAAGTCATTCTATTACTCATACGGATCTCAATCCCAGTTACAGTTTCAGATACACTCCAGACACGAAAGTCATTCTGCTACTCATACAACTTTCAACTTCAGATACAGTCCAGATACGCCCCAGACACAGTTGCCATTCTGTCACTCATTCAGAATTTGTCCCCAGCACGCAGTTGCTCCATACAGATATTTCTCTGTTACCCAGATACAATACAGATACACTCTTGACACGGCTGTCATTCTGATATTCATTCTTCTTTCAAACGCAGTTACAGCTCGGATACGCCCCAAACACGGAGGCCATTCTCTTGCTCATACAAATTCAGCCCCCAGTTCAGAGGTGTTCCAAAACAGGGGTACCTTTCTGATACTCACTCACTCATCAACGACCTACAGTTTAACAAACATTCCATATGGCATCTTTAAGCCCATCCCCGATAAGATTTTGTCACCTCTCCAGATGGCATCTCTAAGCCCATCTCCAAATGGCATCCTTAAGCCCATTTCCGCATCCATGTCTTGACGAGTGCAAGTTTAAGGGCACTCTAGTGTCCAATCTCCTTTTACCTTCGAGCCACGAAAGGAAAATCTGCCAATCTAACTCCTCAGGTCCAAGCAGATTGAACAGGGGCAACTGTTGTACCCCAAAATTTGCCCTCTCTTTCTTCAGGAAATCATCTTGGATTCCCTCTGAAACAAATCCAAGTCCTGAATTATCATTTCTGCCCAAGCAAACCATTTACAAGAGCAGAATCATCACACAAGCTCTAAAGGCAACGCTTTTATCTTGAGAAAAATTAAATTCTAAATAGTTGGAATTTTTCTCTAAAAAATGGGTGTTCAAGAAGAAAACAGCGCTTCAGAACTTCTGGACCAAACTCCAGATAGAAACGGCCAGAAGTTACAAGCTTGGCTCAACGGTCAAAAGTTGCAAGCTTGGCTCAACGCGGTCAGAAGTTGGCTCTTCAGCAGATACATCAACTCAGTCAGAAGTTGCAAATGTGGTTCAACACGTAAGCCTCAAACAGAACATGACTCTTTCAGCAGTTACGCAAGTTCAGCCAGAGTTTGCTAAAGGAATGCAAAAGAAGCAAGGAAGTATGAAGGCTCCTTCAGAACATGCTGAAATCAGAAGATGAAAGGGTCAGAAGAGTGGATGTCACACTGATACAGAATCTCTAAGTCCAGGATTTCCAGAAGCAAGTCCAAGGAACGTGTCAGAAAGTCAGGAGAATCCCCAGAATTTTCTAAGACAACAAAAGGCCAAGACCAGAGTATGGTTTGCGTTATTTTTGGTAAAACAGAACTGCTGGTTCAAGTTCTTCCCCTATTACCAGAATTTTGGTATTGATAAGTCTCATCACTATTTAATGCTCATTAATGCTCCCAACCACTCCTGAACGTTCATCCAAGTAGTCCCTTCACGTGTGGCTTGGTAAACGCCTTTATGCAGGTTCAGGCATGGGTCTACGCGCCACCGTCCACCTAAGAGGTCACTTCTCCCCAATCCATGCCTGCTGTTCCAGCCTAGGCTGAAAGGCTATCTGTTATCACAACTTCCTAGGAATTTCTTTCAAAGAACAATTCAACCTCTGTTGGCGCCTTTAATGTTCAAGAATCCACAAGAGCTTTGCCTATAAATAGAGAACCATTGTCCACTGAAAAAGGGCGTCCAACAACCAGAAAAATTGCTAGAAGAGAAATAGAAATTTTTAGCAAGAAAACACTGTGAAACTCTGCCAAAATCTCCAGTGTTTCATAACTTTGAACTTCTCACCTTCAAACTTCATCAATACCCAGCTTTCTTTGTGACTAAAGAACACCCTTTCAACCTCTGACCATACATACGCATACACCTTCATCTACCCCTTTCAAAAAAGAACCTGTCCAGAACACCATCAGAGCCAAAAGCTAGCTCTCATCCATAAACTTTTCCAACAGCTAGGTAAGCACCTGCTGACCTTCATCACGTTGCTAAGCATCATCAGCTTTGCATGCTCAAATAAACATAATGTAAACATCATGTTGCTGCTGTTTGTGTTATGAGGATTTTCATACCTCAGAACGTTTAAATAGGAAGTGAGTCAGCATAGAACCTGCCTGTGACCTTGTTGGTTCTGTCCCCTGAAACACTTTGACATTTGCTGAAGCTGTTCCAAATATGTTTTCTGTTTTATGGAAAAATAACAAAGTTGCAGATGTTCTGATTAGCACAAGGAGAAGCCAAGTGCTAACTTTGACGTTAGCACATCTGAAGCCTGTTTTGCTGTTAATAATATCAGAACTTCTGAGAATTATTGTATTCCCAGCAAGATCAGAACTTTTGATTTCCCCACTAACAAACTTTTGTCTTGCAGCGCATGGGGGTCAGAACTTCTGATTTCCCCACTAACAGGTTTCAGTTTTGCAGGTGCCAGAGTCAGAAGTTCTGACTCATACAGTTTAACCAAAAGGTTGATCATCTGGCAGCGGGCCCGAGTCAGAACTTTTGATGACCTCTCAGCAGCGCGCTGGCTCCCTCTCTCTTTCTCTCTATCTTGTTTTTGTTATTTTCTTTTCTTGCCTATTTTTCTCGTTGAACCACCCCATGTACAAATATGTATCCCCACCCCTAATTGCTGTAATAGCGTAGGATCTTATATTTATGCTTTTTATTGCTTTCAAATATAAATGCTAGTAATTAGGATGTGTATGGCAAGATAAAATCAATGAAATAGAAAATCCTAATTCAAAGATAAACTCTTGTATGCAATAAAACACACTTGCACACAAACACCCCTAGGGTTACATCCACTTGTTTCCTTCAAAAATGGGCCATGTTACGCATGCAAAGTATCTTGGTAAAATAAACAAAATCAAAAGATCATAGTCCCTCGATGACGCTATCCAAAGTTGCCTTATAAAAATGATCTTAGTCCCTCAAAAAATGCTAAGATACTTTGCAAAATTGCTATCATGGTCTATACGATGACCCGCGCCCGTCCCGTTTACATCCTAACACAAGGTTGTTCACCAAATACAATGGTGAAACAACACTGTTAAAAGGGTTAAAAACATAAGAAAGATCTTTGAGTAAAATAGGGTAGACAACTCTTAGTTACTTGATCAAAAATCTTGCAAAACATCCTTGCTATTTTTCAAAACACATTCCACAACACAATTTCAAAACAACTTTCAAAATATTGAAAACCTTTCATAAATACAAACACCTTTGTATACATTCAAACAAGAATCATTACAAATATTGCCACAACAAGGCATCTTTTTCAAAACATTTTCAAAAACCACACACACAAAGCACCATTTCAAACAATTGAAAATGCAAGGCAAGTGATCTAAACAAGTAACTAAGAGCCCATGGATAACCATGGATGAAAAGGGTGCTAATACCTTCCCTTTTCATAATCTACTCCCCGAACCCAAGAAAACATCTCAAAGGTTTTTCCTGTGCTTTTTTAACCTTTCCTTAGGATAAAATAAAAAGTCGGTGGCGACTCTTGCTAAACCGAAACATTTGCGAAAACAAACGCAAAACTCAAGTCAGTTCTCCCACCGTATCACACTAGTCTATTCTTGATTTTCTTCTAGAATGCCCATAGGGAGAAATTGTTCTTTTAATATCATGGGATGAGACCCAGATGTATTTGATAGTAATATCCAGGTTCTTCTTGTTCTTATTGGTAATCAAAGGGAAGGAGTGACAAACACAATAATTTGCAGGACTTTGCATCCTTGTATTCAAATGGGGAAAGGATAACGGCCTTTTGGAGGAATATTAGGCATTCTATTATGGGACATGAAGAAGACATAATCTTGGAGCCTTGTTCTAAAATGGAGAGAGATAACATGGCTACTGCGAATGCTTCACTTATTCTTTATTTCTGTAACCATTTTCCCGTTATTTATGATTTGAGGGTTTCAATCCCCTTCACGCCTTGATTTAAATGGCTTTTTCTTTGATGAAATCAACAAGTGAGTGAAACATATGGAGAAACCCATAGAGACAAAGATTTATTTTCTCATCTACACTTAGTGTGTCTATCCCCATCACCATGATTCATTTTCTTCTTCACTAGAACAACTTCTTGATTATGAATTCATGTCAAATTCTTTATCCTTTTGTTGAATATTGTTCTTGTGAAATTTGTTGTTGTGTTTGAGTGAATTAGAGAGGGGGATTTAATTAATATTGTTATTGTTTGTGATACGGCGGGAGAACTGACTTGAAGGTTTTGTGTTTGATTGCAAATATTACGGTTAGCAAGAGTCGCCACCGACTTTTCTTTTATCCAAAAGGAAAGGTGAAAAAGCACTGGAAAGACCTTTGAGATTGTTTCTTGAGTTCGGTGGGTAGATTATGAAAAGGGAAGGTATTAGCATCCTTTTCATCCATGGTTTCCCATGGGATCTTAGTTACTTGCTAGATCACTTGCTTTTGTTTGAAATTGTGCTTTGAGTGGTTTTTGAAAGTATTTAGTAAAGAGGCAATTGTTTAGGAAATGTTTGTAATGATCCTTGTTTGTAAGAATGTACACAAAGATGTTTGATCTTTTGAAAATATTTTCAAGTTTGTAAGATGTTTGAAAGTGTAGGTGTTTGTTTTGAAAATAGAAAGGATGTTTGTTTGAAATTGAGCAAGTAATTTAGGAGCATTCTACCTAATCAAAAGTCTTTCTTGTTCATTTTTATTTTCCTTTGACATTGTTATCTTATCATTGATTTGGTAAGTAACCCTATCTATGATCTTGTATTTGCTTGTTTTTTCTAAGATACCTCACATCCGTAATATGGTCATTTTGTATAAGGCAACCAAGTGAAATAAACCTAGGGGTGTTTGTGTGAAAATGTATTGTTTTCATGCTTGATTTTGTCTTGAATTAAGGTTTTCTAAGTATTGGTTTTAGTCTTTCCATACAAACTCTAATTACTAACATGTTATATATAAAGCGATAAATTGCGGAATTTAAAGTTACTACGCTATTATAATACTTGTGGGAGGGGGTGTAGAAATTGAATGGGGATTGCAAGAATGTAAACCTAGTTAGTCTATTACAACCATATTGAATTGTTTCAATGTACAAGGAATTAAATGAATACAATGTACAAAATGAATAAATATACAAAAATGTAAAATGTGAAGTAAATGGATATTTGTTTGAATTTTTTAGAGAAAAGGGATTTTGTCTTAATATAATTAACTAAAGAAAAATAATTAATTAAACTTAAAAGTAAACTTAATTCACTAAGAAAAGAAATTAATAAAACCCTAATTCATTAATTGACTAAAGAAAATAAGTTTAGAAAAAGTTTTTTTTTTGTTGGTATTTTTGTCTTGAAAATATTTATAGTATTATAAAATATTTTTGGCCTTTTTTAATATTAAAATGATATATTTTAATTGGTGTAAAAGAAAATAAATAATAACCTAGTTTTAAATTAAATTTACAAGACTAGTTAGTAAAAATAAATAAAATATAGTTAAATAAAATATTTTTTTGTGTGAGAAAAATAAATAAAATAAATTAAATAAAATCTAATATTCTTTGTATTTTTCATGATTTTTTAATATTATAAAAATAATTAAGAAAACAAATAAAAGGAAAATAAGAAAATAAAATAAAATTGGACCAAGGGCGTATAAATGAAATGGGGGGTTAGCCAACAAAAACAAAAAAAAAATGATCCAGGCCCAAAGAGGCCCAGCCTACAAAAAAACAAAAGTCAGGAAGTAAAAAATATGAAAAAAAATCAAAAGGGTACCACTAGGGCTCGAACCCAGGTCCCAAAGGTTACATGCACGCGCTTCTACCACTGGGGTGGCTATACATCCGTTAACATAAGAAAAACAATAAGTATATGATACAAAACGCACCCTGACAACTTCATCTTCAACCTCCAGCCAGACCAACTGTAACTTACTCATTTCACATCAAAAATGAAAACTGTAAACATGAAACTTGTAGCAAATTTCCTCACAGTTTCAAAAATGTAAAGCATTAAAACTATAGATCAAAGATAAGAATGAATTTTAATGGCCCTAATCTGAACCCTAAAAATCTCAGAAATTTCAGTCTCAAAATTCTCTAAGCTCAAGCAAAATTAATGGAAACTATGGACATGGTTAGCTTCAGAGCAATGATATCTACATGTTTCGTTCATAAATAAATCATTAATGATGCTTGTATAAAGAGTTCAAAGTTAAGAAAACTTACCTCAAAACTGGAAATCGTGTTTTGAGTTTGATCTTGTTTCAAGTGATGGTGATGATCAGGTTAGCTTCCTTGAGGTTCCAGGAAGCTAATGCAATGATTAGCTGGAGCAATGGGTGGCTGAAATGGTATGGAGAAGTCAATGTACAGAGCTTTATTTTTGAGAATGGAGTATGGTGTTAATGGTGTTACAGTTATGTAACAGGGTGTGGGATCAATTCTATATGATGTTTAGAAGCTTTAGAAACCAAAAGGTCAAGAAATGCACGAGTAGATTATGAGTTTCAAGTTTTTGGTCAGTTTGTGTGAAAATGGAAGTATGAAATGTGTTTCTGAGTTCTAGGTGTTTTCAGGGCATGAGCATTCGTGTGTTTGATGTCAATAGTTTGTGTATGTATAAAAAAAGGATTGGAGTGCATTGGCAAGTCAGAAGTACAAGTTCTTAGCTTTTTGGCTAGGTTACTTGATTTTGAAGAAAAGAGGGAATTCAAGTTTCAATGTGAGGTACAAGCATGGGATGAGTGATTGTAAGTGTCTAAACCATTTCTCATGAGTTATAAGACTTGTGTGATAATAAGAGAACAAGTGCAAGGCTCAAGAATGATTTTTGTGCACAAAGTCACTTTATCAAAATGGCAATGTAACCTTTCTTCCAAAAATGGATATAAAGCATGTCCATGCATTGAATGCTTGAAGTGAGGCCTCTAACATCTGTATAAACCATTAATTATGGAGTTACAAACAAGTTTGAGGCCTGCAAAGTAGTGTTTATAAAGCATAGTTTGAATTTTGAAATTGGTTCATCACAAAATGCCTTGTAAATCAAGTGATAAAACCCTAACTTCATCTCTTCGATTCTCTCTACTCAAGAATGATCTCAAGGATTTCTTGGAAATTGTGGAAAGCTTGTAATTTGCTCTAAAATCCATATTTGAATTTATTTTGAATATTCCCCTTGGAACTAAATAAAAAAGTTCCATGAAGTTGGGTCAAAATCCTGACCAAATTAGGGCAAAATTTCACTAAGTGTTTTGTTTCATGACCACATGTTCATAAAATTATAACTTGAGATCCAAGCACTTTTTTAAGAAGTTGTGTGAATAAAAGTTGTAGATTTCATGGATATCTACAACTTGCATGTTGGAAGTTTCTCTTTAATCATCTTGCATCATGGTGAAAATTTTGCTCAAAGTTATGAAAAAATAAGAAATTTCCAACACTTAGAAAAATTTCTAAGTTTAAAAATTTTGACTTTTCAAAATGAAATCTTGACTTTTTGATTTCTTGATGAATAAGTTTCATATTTTGAGATGTTTTAATGAATTGTGATCTTTGGCATTTGAATTTGACCAAAAAGTCAAAGTTTGATTCTTCAGTATACAGATGACTTTTGATCAGTTGACTGAAAATTTATCTGTCAATCCTTTGAACTTGAGTAATGTTTTTGAGTCATGTTATTAGGTCAAAATGATTCAATTAGACTCCTGAGATCATGCCTTAAACCAATTGATCATTTGCTAGGTCAAAAATAAGAAATTGCCCTTTCCCAATCAAAACCCTAATTTTGACCATTTTGCTCTTTTGGAGTTTGATCAAATTTCTTAAGGAGTTGTGGTCCAAAATTGATCAAATGATACATATGAGTCTAAAATATTGATGTGGATAAAAAATTATGAAGTTTGACTGTAAATTGGCCATGGTTGACTTTTCCCCCAATATAATTGATTTTTACGTCAACTGCTCAATTGACTGAGCAAAATTGTGATCCAAAACTTGAAACTTGACATGAGTGATCTTGGGGGTCCATAATGATCCATAAAAGTCATCTGGGGAATTGGAAGGTCAAATATCCTTGTGCAATCTCAAACCCTAATTTTGGTCATCAATATTTAAGGAGGTGTCTTGAGCTGATCAAACCCTAGTGCAGTCTTGGACCCAAAGAGATCTTGTGAGCAAATTATTTGAAAAAAATGAGAGGGAAAATTTTGGGGTACAACAGCTGCCCCTGTTCAATATTCTTAAACCTGAAAAGTTAGATTGGCGAGTTTTGCCATTCGTGACTCAAAGGTGGAAGATGAGATTGGACACTAGAGTGCCCAGAAATTTGCACTCGGTGATGTTGATGGTTGATGGAATGGGCTTAAAGATGCAATTTGGAGAGATGATAGAAATTTATTGGATATGGGCTTGTAGATGCCATCCAAAAATGATTGCTGAATTGAATTTGAAAGAGAATCTGAATGAGTATCCGAATGGCATCCGTGTCTGGAGCGTATCTGAACTATATCTGAAGGCTGAATCTAAACGAGTATCAAAATGGAGTCCGTGTCTGGAACGTATCTAAACTGTATCTGAATTGAATCTGAATGAGTGTCAGAATGGCATCCGTATCTGGAGCGTATCTGAACTGTATCTGAGAGCTGAATCTGAATGAGTATCAGAATGGCATTCGTGTCTAGAGCGTATCTGAACTGTATACGAGAGATGAATCTGAATGAGTGTCAGAATGGCATCCGTGTCTGGAGCATATTTGAACTGTATCTGAGAGCTAAATCTGAATGAGTGTCAGAATGGCATCTGTGTCTGGAGCGTATCTAAACTGTATCTGAGAGCTGAATCTGAATGAGTATCAGAATGGCGTCCGTGTCTGGAGCGTATCTGAACTGTATCTGGAGAGTGGATTCTGAATGAGTATCAGAATGGAATTCGTGTCTGGAGCGTATCTGAACTGTATCTGAGAGACTTCTGAACATTTTTAATGGTAGCTATTGATTAATCTTATCTTGAAAATGGTAAAATGTTAGTTAATATGCAATGTCATGTTGTATGAAATGCATGGTTTAATGTATTCGTGTTATCGATGTTTATGATATATGGATGCGATGTATGCGTATGTGAGCTAATTTGCTGCACGGTTGTTGGATTGGGGAAAATAAATCCCTGACTACTGCTGAAGACATGGAGTGTAAGTCTTCATGTTATGAAATCGAAGTGTTAATGAATTTGCACTTAGAGAAATACACTCTGTTGTAAGGGAAATGCGGTGTACTGTTTGTAAAAGTCTGTTGGGGAATCCTGAGAAATTGGACGACTTTTACTGGGGATTGATAACTGGAAGCTTTATTTCGCTGGGGATTAAACTGCACACTGTGGGGAATTTATGGAAATAGATCAAAGATATTGCCCTATCTCTTAAAGCCATCAATGATTGTCTTTTTACTTTGTTTATTTGTAAACAGTAATTATATTCAAATGCATATGTTCAACAATAAATCATTGGACATTTTTGTAACAAAACACAAGAGTAAAGAAAAAACAGATAATTTTGCACTTTCAAAGGGATATCTTTGTATTGACTTTGAGTAAGTATTTTTGTACAATGAGACAAACATTCTAGTAAGATAATTCTATCATAAAAAATGAAAATTTTGATACAAAGAAAAGATAGCTATGTGCAACAATCCCATGGGATTCCCATTATGTTATAGCCTTCGTGTCTCTGAGCATCTTGTCCACTTGCTGCCTTGTCCGAAGTTGATTGAATTGATCAGAACCTTTGAGTTTTGTCGGGTTGTCCGTAAGGTGATCCAATAAGACATAGTCATACGCTTTAGTTCCCTAACTTTTTCTTGGACCGCCCTTTTGGGTTTTCAGTCCACCGGGATACCCTTTTTTGCCCAAGTCGCCCTTTCGGGTTTTCAACTTGCCGGGTGTATAATTTTTTTTTGTTTTATCTTTAATTTTTGCCCGAACCTCTTTGGTTCGCCGGGATGCCCTTGTTTTGCCTAGGTGTGTCAACCTAGCGGGTCTCTTATGTGTAGTATCTTTTGACTATGTCTGCATTCGTAGGGTGTGACAGGTCGTCACCATCCATGGTGGTCAAGATCATTGCTCCACCAGAGAATATGCTTTTGATTACAAATGGTTCTTCGTATGTAGGAGTCCATTTTCCCCTGGGATCACCTTGCGGTAGTATGATGCGTTTGATCACCAGATCCCCAACTTGATATACTTGGCATCTGACCTTTTTGTTGAAAGCCTTGATCATCCTTTTTTTGATACATTTGACCATGGAAGACAGCAGTAAGCCTTTTCCCATCAATCAAGTTTAGTTGATCAAGTCGAGTCTGGATCCAATCTTCTTCATTCAGCCTTTCATCCTTCATAATTCTTAGAGAGGGGATCTGGACCTCAATAGGCAATACAACTTCCATGCCGTATACTAGAGAGTAGGGTGTTGCCCCGATTGATGTACGAGATGTGGTACGATATCCATGGAGATCAAATGGTAGCATCTCATGCCAGTCTTTGTAGGTGATTGTCATTTTTTGTATGATCTTTTTGATATTCTTATTTGCAGCTTCGATAACACCATTCATCTTCGGCCGGTAAGAGGAAGAATTGTGATGCTGGATCTTGAATTGCTCGCACAGGGTGGTGATCATAGTATTGTTTAGGTTTGTACCATTGTCTATGATGATCCTCTCTGGGATACCGTACCGGCATATGAGATTCTGCTTGGTGAATCGGGCGATAACATTCTTGGTGACAGAAGCTAAGGAGGCTACCTCAACCCACTTTGTAAAATAGTCAATGGCCACTAAGATGAAGGGGTGTCCGTTGGAGGTTGTTAGTTTGATTTCCCCAATCATATTGATGCCCCACATAGAAAAGGACCAAGGAGCCGTCAAGACATTCAGAGGAACCGGAGGTACGTGCACCTTGTCAGCATAAATCTAACACTTGTGGAAGGTTCGAGAGTGTTGATAGCAATCTGCTTCCATGGTAGACCAGTAATAACCTGCCCGTAGGATTTTATTTACCATTGTGTGCCCACTGGAATGGGTGCTAAAAGTGCCCTCATGTAGATCAACCATGACCTTTTCTTCCTTAACCTTGTCTACGCACCGAGGTAACACAGAGTCATGGTTGCGTTTGTAGAGAATTCCATTACTAAGGAAGCACTTGGTAGAGAATCTTCTTAAGAACTTCTTATCATTGACTGAAGCTCCTTCCTGATATTCCTGAGCTTCGACATACCTTTTAACTTCGTGAAACCAAGGCCGGTCCACTACTTCTTCAGTATTAATCTCATGAAAGTGAGCTGGTTTTTCCATTCGTTCAATGGTGATTTGGGGAGCCTCGTTATCCCATTTAAGTTTAAACATGGATGACATTGTGGCTAGTGCGTATGCTAGCTGATTTTCTTCTCATAGGAAATGCTCGAAAGCAATCTTCTCAAAATGTGGGAGCAATGTCAACACATGTTCTTTGTAAAGGATAAGGTTAGGGTGTTTGGTGTCCCATTCCCCTTTGATCTGGCTAATGACCAAAGCTGAATCTCCGAATACACTTAAGGACTTGATCCCTAAATCTATGGCAGCCTTGAGACCAAAGATGCACGCTTCGTGTTCTGCCATGTTATTTGTACAATTGAAGAAAAGTCTTGCCGTAAAAGGAGTATGACATCCTTCAGGAGATTTGAGAACAACACCAATACTATTGCCGAGTGCGTTAGATGCCCCATCAAAAACCAGGGTCCATCGGGATCCTTGTCCAGGTCCGTCATATGGCCTGAGTTCTTCACAGTTGTTTACCATCATGATGTCTTCATCTGGGAATTTGAACTTCATGGACTAGTAGTCTTCCACAGCTTGGTGAGCAAGGTGATCAGCTAGTACACTTCCCTTTATTGCTTTCTGGGTAGTATATTATATGTCATATTCTATCAGGATCATCTGCCATCTTACTATTCTCCCAGAGAGTGCAGGTTTCTCGATGATGTATTTTATTGGATCCATTTTAGATATCAATAAGGTAGTATGGGTCAGCATATACTGTCTTAGCCGGCGAGCAGCCCATGCCAGAGCGCAACAAGTTTTCTCAAGCAGTGAATATCTTGTTTCACAGTCGGTAAACTTTTTTCTCAGGTAATAAATAGCGTGCTCTTTTCGGCCAGACTCGTCATGCTGCCCCAACACACACCCCATTAAATTTCCCAAAACAGTCAGATACATAATCAACGGTCTTCCCTCAACTAGTGGCATCAAAACAGGAGGCTCTTGCAGATACTCTTTGATCTTGTCAAAATCAGTTTGGCACTCGTCATTCCATCTAACTACTTGATCTTTCTTCAGTAATTTGAAGATTGGTTCACAAGTAGCTGTCAGGTGAGAGATGAATCTGGCAATGTAGTTTAAGCATCCCAAGAATCCTCTGACTTCCTTCCCGGTACGAGGAGCAGGCATTTCTTGTATAGCTTTCACCTTGGCAGGATCCACTTTGATACCTTTATTGCTGACAACAAAGCCTAGGAGTTTACCAGAACTCACCCCAAAGGTGCATTTATTTGGGTTCAACCTCAGCTTGTATTTCTTTAGTCTCTCAAAGAGTTTCTGTAAATGGTCAAGATGATCTTCTTCTGTTTGAGATCTAGCTATCATGTCATCCATATAAACCTCTATTTCATGATGTATCATGTCATGAAATAGGGCTACCATGGCACGTTGATAGGTTTCCCCAGCATTCTTCAGTCCGAATGGCATAACCTTGTAGCAGAATGAGCCCTACTGTGTGACAAAGATTGTTTTCTCCATGTCCTCAGGCGCCATTTTGATTTGGTTTTAGCCCGAGAAACCATCCATGAAGGAAAACACTTTATGTTGTGTCGTATTGTCAACCAAGACATCAATGTGGGGTAGTGGGAAATCATCTTTATGGCTCACTCGATTCAAATCTCTGTAGTTCATGCACATTCATACTTTGCCATCCTTTTTGGGTACGGGAACAACATTGGCAACCCATTATGGATAGGAGGTGACGACTAAGAATCCAGCGTTGAATTGCTTCATGACTTCAGCTTTAATCTTCTCTGACATATCTGGTCGCATGCGATAAACCTTTTGTTTTACCGGTGGACAATATTCTTTTATTGGTAGACGATGTACCACGATATCAGCATCAAGTCCTGGCATGTATTCATACGACCAAGAAAAGATCTCAACATACTCATGCAGCAACTGAATCAGGCGCTCTTTGACACTGGGTTCCATATTGGCACCCACCTTAACTTCTCTTTTGTCTTCTTTGATACCTAGGTTGATTGTATCCACTGGTTCCTCGTGGGGCTGAATGGTCCTCTCTTCTTGTTGTAGTAATCTAGCAAGTTTCCCTGGTACTTCACAATCTTCCCCACCTTCGTCTTCGGCTTGGTAGATTAGATTTTCAGAGTCACAGAAAGCCATAGCAGAACCGTTACCCATGGGATCCCGAATGGATGCAGACCTGCATTGTGAGTGTGAGTGTGTGTAAGAGTATAATTATCTTTGAACGAAATGAAAATGAAAAACAATGAGCACAAAGTTTGTATGCAAAAACGTCCATGATTCATTGATGTCCTATGGAAATGAGATAATAACCCTTACAAATGGACCATTGTGCCTCGGGTAAGACACAAGGTTTTAAGAGTCTAAATTGTTTTAATATTACAGATTCAACAAAATGTAAAGACAAATTACTTTGGGATAAAAGTGATCATGATGAAATCTCTAGCCTCCTAGTTGCTGAACCCTCCACTGATAGTTGGGAAAATCCAATCCTCCAGGTTGTAGATGTCTTCATCATCCTCTACTGCATTGACTTTGTGGTTGCTGATATTCAAGGATGGTCCTCCGACACGAGCGTGGCGTACAACTTTTTGGGCACCTGAAGTGAAACCCATGCCAAATTTATCAGATTTGTATGGGATATCTAGGAGTTGTCCCTAAATAGTGCACCCACCTTCTTCTATCACTGCCTTGGCATCCTTCAAAGATGACATCTTGAGTGGAGGCCTTGTGATCTTGGGAACTTGAGACACAACCTTGGTTACTGCCACAATCTGTGGGACTTCTTCAAAGTGTTGGAATGGAGTTTCAATAAATTCACCATCTAGTTCCACATATCTGAAGGAATTTAGATGGCTGACCATATACTCTTCTTCTCCATGAACGGTGATGATCTTCCCCTTAATGGGATATTTCAGCATTTGATGCAACATAGAAGTAACGGCACCAACATTGTGAATCCACGGTCGGCCTAATAAGCCGGAGTATGAAGGGCGAATATCCATTACATAAAAAGTTGAATCAAATGTTTGGGTTCCAACTTTTATGGGGATGACCACTTCCCCATGCACCATCCTTTTTGAGCCGTCAAAGGCCCTCACTACTATGTTGCTCGATTTCATTGTTAATCCTTCACAGTCAAGCCTATCAAGAGCCTTTTTAGGCAATACATTTAGAGACAAACTGGTGTCAACCAAGACATGAGCCAAAGTCGTTCCCTTGCATTCGACTGAGACATGTAATGCCTCATTATGCTTCCTCCCCCTTGGCGTTAAATCAGTATCTCAAAAACCTAAACCATTATCTGCAGTCAAGCTGGCTACGTAGTCTTGGAACTGATCGACAGATGTTTCTTGGGGTGAATGGGAAGTTTTAAGGAACTTTACCAAGTCCTTTCCACGTGCCTCAGAACATAATAATAAAGCCAACATGGAAATTTTTGATGGAGTTTGCCCCAGTTGCTCGACTATGTTGTAGTCGCTTCTTTTTATGATCTTTAGAATTTCCTCCATCTCTTTCCGGGAGGTCTCAGGGATAGCTATTGATTGTGCCTTTGTATGGACAGGCTCAACAAGAATATCTTTACCTCTAGTCTTGGTTGACTCGGCAGCAGGAATGTCAGTAGGGGTGATAACGGGGATTGTAACAGTTTTGTCAACAGGAGTATTAGCAGAGATGATTATAGGACTGGGAATAGCCTTTGGAGGAGCAACAACAATAAGAATGATTACGGGTCCAGAAATAGCTTTTGGAGGAGCAATTTCTGGAGAGAATAACCTTCCACTTCGGGTAATCTTGCTAGTCCCTGCGATATTACTGACCTCAAAGTCATCTTTCTCAGAACTTGAATCTTCAGCAGCTGGCCAATCTTGATTGATACCGTGGTAGTAGACATCACCTCCATAATTCCATGGGACAATTTTGTCTGATGAATACGGGATTGGTCCTGGCATTGTGATTATCAACGAAGCTACTTTAAGAACTGATGTAATTCTAACAGGTCTTTTGATGGAGACCCTGGAAGAATTGTCAGAAATGGTCACGATGGAAACATCATTATAAGAAACAGTTGGAATTGAAGCCTTCTCGAACAAAATTTCCTTGTTATCTATTAGGCACTGAACGCCTGCTTTCAACATGGGACAGTCGATTGGTGAGGATACACAGAAGTGACAACTTTCATCACATCCTGGGAAAACACCGACATTCAACAAGTTCTTTTTGATAGTAAGAAGTGGGGTCATAAGTTCATCAACTGAAGCAACAAACATATCTTCCTCAATGGCGTTGGTATTGTGTTTGGGCATAGGGGCAGAAATGACATTGGGCTTTTCTAGAGCATCGATTTTAATCTCTTTGGCTTCAAGGAGGTCTTGTACTTTGTTCTTTAGAGCCCAATCGTTGTTAGTGTCATGGCCGGGATTCTCAAAATGGTATGCACAACGAGCATTAGGATGATAGTGAGGAGAGGTTGTGTTAGGGTTCTTTGGAGCTTCTTTCAAAGTCACTAGGTTGGATCTTAACATATGTGGCAATACTTGAGATATGGTCATGTTAATTCTGGTGAATTGTCTGGCTGGTCTTTCCATTCTTGGTTGATTATTTCTTTGATGATCAGGTGCAGGTTTAGGAATCATAACACCCCCACCATTGGACGGAGTTCGACCCTATCTTGATTTCTTTGAGGATATACAACAACCACCTCCTTCTTTCAAATGAGTGGCTTCCTTACAGCAGTAGAGGATGTATCTTTCTGAATCTTCCCATTCTTTATCCCGGCTTCCACCCTTTCTCTGATCAATATCAATTCAGTAAATCCTGCTGATGAACTCCCAATTAAGTGATTGAAGAAAGGTCCAGATAAGGTGCCTAAAAACATGTCTATGAATTCTCTTTCAGATAAGGGAGGCTGGACTCTTCCTGCCAAATCCCTCTATTTTTGTGCATAGTCCTTAAAGCCTTCACTTGAAACCATGGCTATACTCTAGAGTTGAGTACGGGTAGGGGCAAGATCAGCGTTGTATTGGTATTATTTTTAAAAGGCAGCAGCAAGATCTTCCCAGTTGTGAACATTTGCTCTTTCTAACTGATAAAACCAATCAAGTTGAGTTCTAGGAAGACTGTCTTGGAAGAAGTGTACCCATAAATCCTTTTTAGTGGTATGGGGTTGGATTTTCCTCACATAGGACCGGAGATGCATTTTGGGGCATGAAACTCCGTCATATTTGGCGAACACATGTGCTTTGAATTTTGGAGGAATGACAATTCCCGATACTAGTCCCAACTCCTCAAAATCCAATCCAAGCACTTTTTGGATTTCCATTACGCTCAACCGCTCCTCGAGATGCTTATACTTGTCATCGGATGGAGGATATTGTTCTTCAGAATAGTCTTCTTCTTCCTCTCCCTCTTCTGAATCAGACTGAACAATTGTTTCTTTGCCCTTCCCATCTTGATTGTCTTTCTCACCGGATGTCGTTGTAAAGTCTAAGGCCCTTCTTGTTTGCCCTTGGAATCTTCTTCCCATGTTTAGAACTCTGGTTATTTTCTTTTTCTTATTTTTCTCTTCCACCAACAAAATATTCAACTCTTCTTGTACTTTGTCTAGAGTTAAGAACACCTGTTAAAACTGTGCATTCTGAGCTTGGAGGTCCTTCACCGTTTGCTCGAGATCCATCTTACTGAAATAAACAGCAGAAAGATGAGGATACTTGTTGCAAGAAAACTTCTTATGTTATGATGAATGGTAAATGCATATGCAATGATTTCAAGGATTTTAAAGATTCAAATTTGTTTTAGACAAAAAGGAAACACACGTTATATTAATAAATTAAAGCTTGAGTACATTAATGCCTCCTTGGGAAAAATAATACAAAAAACTCTAAGATAAAAAGGTAGTACGCGTCCTTTTCGGTGCAATGTAGGTGTGATACGGTGGGAGAACTGACTTGAGGTTTGCGTTTGTATTCGCAAATGTTGCGGTTAGCAAGAGTCGCCACCGACTTTTTATTTTATCCTAAGGAAAGGTTAAAAAGCACAGCAAAAACCTTTTGAGATGTTTTCTTGGGTTCGGGGAGTAGATTATAGAAAGGGAAGGTATTAGCACCCTTTCTATCCATGGTTATCCATGGGCTCTTAGTTACTTGCTTAGATCACTTGCCTTTTGTTTTCAATTGTTTTAAATGGTGCTTGAGTGTGTGGGTTTTGAAAATGTTTTGAAAAGAGGCCAATGTGGTGGCAACCTTTGCAATGATCCATGTGGGGATGTATACAAAGATGTATGTCTTTTGAAAAGGTTTTCATTTGTTTTTGAAAGTTGTTTTGAAAGTGTAGTGTTGTGTGGTTTTGAAATTAGGCAAATGTTTTGTTTTGCAAGTTGATTCAAGTAACTAAGAGGTTATCTACTCCTAAATTTCTCAAAAGATTATTGCTATGTTTTAACCCTTTTAACAAGTTTGCACCACCATTGTATTTGGTGGGCAACCTTGTGTTAGGATGTGAAAGGGGCAGGCGCGGGTCATCGTTTAGACCATAATTGTAACGACGTTAAATGTCTTTGGGCAATTTCTCTAAGGGACTTGATCATTTGTTTTGTTTGTTTTGAAAAGTTTTATCGAGGGACTAGGATCATTCAAACTGTTTGCTTTGCCCAAAGATGTTCAACATACAATATGGCCCATTTATTTGAAGGCAACAAGTGGAATACCCTAGGGGGTGCAAGTGTGATTTGTGTGTTCATTTTCATGCTTGCTTATCTTGTATTAGGTCAAACTATTTTTTTTTTATCGTTTTTCGCATACAAACCCTAATTCTAGCATGTTATTATTAGAAAGCAATAAAGTGCGAAATTAAAATTACTAAGCTATTACACAACCAAATATGGGAAGGGGGGTACAAATGTTCAAATGGGGATATTGACAAGAATTTAAATCTAAATTATTACAACAATTGGATATTTTGCAATGCATAATTAAATGTAAATTAAATAAATATGTGAAATGTAAAAAGAAAGTTTCTATGTGTATGAGAAAATATTATTTATGTAAAAGGAAAAAGAAAATAAAAATGTATTTATTTTTTAGTATTTTGAACTTAGGGTGAAAAACCCTAATTTTTAAATAAAAGGTATTATTATCTAATTTAATTCTACTATTTATTTATTATTTATAAAAAATAAAATAAAATGAAGTGTATTGTGAAAAAGGTATTTTTTGTATCAAACATTAAATAAAATGAAAAAATCAAATGTTTTTATATTTTTGTCTTAAATATATTAATAATCATATATATATATTTTATTAAACCCTAGATATGTATTATACAAAAATAAATATTTATTTAATATTTTAATAAAATAAATAAAAGAGTATTTTTTGTGTGAAATATTTTCAGAAAGTAAATAAAAATAAAAAGTGTATTTACATTATTTTTACATTTATTCTAATAATCAAATATATATATATTTATGTACAAACTAAACAAATAAACAAATAAATATGCAATAAATGCAAAAAATAATGAAAAAAATATTTTTAATTTTCTAATGGCATGAGAAAAAATAAATGAAGTCAGCAAAAAAGGAAAAAGTCAAAAATGTCAAAAAATGAGTAAATGGGCTCAGGGGGGTGTAAGCCAAAAAGGATGGTGTGAAAAGAAAGAACAACAACAGCCCAGCCCAATGACACACTGTCTTCAACCTCCAGCTTCAAACTTTGAAAAAACGCGCGCCTCTTGCTTCAATGTCTAACTCCTGATTCCTTGATTTTTTGAACAAACTTCCAACACAAAAGATGTTAAGCATGAAGAGACGGTTCTAACCATATAAAGAACTTGACCTATCTCTCTAAGATGAGGGAGAATTTCTCTCCCCCTCTTTTCTGACCTAATTTTTCTACCATTTTCAGAGCTCAAATTCTCTCTACTCAGATAAAAGAAATGAAAAGTAAAGCTATGTACATGTTCAGGGCTATGAGTAGGACCTTGTTTCTTCACAAACTTAAGACTAAAGATGCCTAATAAGAGAGATACGAATTCAAACTTTTACCTGTGCAGTTGAACTTCTATGTGGAGAATGAGAGACTTTCAGTGCAATGTAATGATTGGAAAAGCTTCCTTGAGGTCCAGGGATGCTTTTTCAATGCTTACTTTGTCTTGAACCTTCTTGTATCAAGCTATAGTACTTCACCTGCAAGTCAAAGATGTGAAAATGGTGGAAGTGGTTAGAGCAACTACAGATCGTGCCTTAGCTTCTGGATAGCTTGCATATGTTGTAAGGAAGGTAGAGGAACAGGTTTTGATCAAAATGCTTGAAGGGTTTGAGAGATTGCACTCAAACTGCAGGGGCACCCCTGTTTGTGCAGTTTGAGGATGATTCTGAGATGGAGGGTGCTTTGGAGGTCAAGAGCTCGTGTGTTAGCTTGGATATGTTATGTGTAATGTGTTTGACAACTTTGTTCTTTTTGTTCCTAAGCTGGTATGAGAGATAGCATAAGTTATGGATGTTACTTCTATGTGAAGCAAGCAAATGTCAACTTGGTTTCTAGGCCAGTACAATGCCTCAATCTATGCTGCACATTTGAGTCTTGATCAGTGGGAAATGTCCATGCCTTTTTGCCTCAAAGATCTTCATTGTACCTCATAGATTTGCAAAGTTGCCATAAAGTAGCACTTTACAAGAATGGATAATATGCTTTTTCTAGTTTAGGCTTGATTTTGTGTGTATTGTCCAAATGAGCAAGATAATGCTAGAGCACAAAGGATATGCATTGAATTATTGAGTGAAAATGGGATTAGAGGCCTGCAATGTAGCTTAAGCATGCTGAATTCAAATTTGCCAAGTTTATGAACATGCTTTGATGAAGAACAAAAAGTGAATTTTTGCCAACTTGTGAAATTCGAATCTCTCAAGTTATGAGGTTGTTTGATGAGTTCTTGGACATTTTGGAAAGCTTGGAATGTGTACTACAATCCATCTTTGAAATGCAAATCAAAATTCCAATTGGAAGGGTATGAAAAGTGGCCTTGAAGTAGGGTAGAAAACCTTGTCAAAATAGGTCAAATTTCACTAAGTTAAAAGATGGTTTAGTGCCCTTATTCAAAAAATCATAACTTGAGATACAAGCTGCAAATGAGAAAACTTTGTGAATCAAAGTTGTAGATTATGCAACAAGCTACAACTTTCATGTTTTGACTTTTGTTTGAATCCAAATGGATCATGGTGAAAAGATGGGGCAAAGTTGGGAAAAAATCAGGGTTTTTCATAACTTAGAAAAATTCTAAGTTATGAAAAATTCCATTTTCAAACCCTAATTTGCATTTTGTGATTTCTTGGTGAACAAGTTTCATGATTTGGCATGTTTTGATGAAAAATGAATCTTGACTCTTGATTTTGACCAAAAAGTCAAAGTTTGACTTTTCAGTATACAGTCAAAATTGATCAATTGACTGGGAAATTCAACTGTCAATCTTGTGTACTTGGGATCTTTTGAGCTTGATGAACATGTCAAGATAATTCCATGGGGTCCTTGAGTCCATATGTGAGCTTGGTTTGCCATTGGCTAGGTCAAACAGTCAAAAATTGCCTTTGTGCAGTCAAAACCCTAAAAATGACCATTTTGCCCTTTTGGTGATCTGATCAAATTTCTTGGGGAATTATGATTCAAACTTGATCAAATGGTCCATGTGAGTTCATAATGTTGATGTGGATCAAATTTCATGAGATTTGACTGTCAATTGGCCACAGTTGACTTTTTCCCCAATACAGCTGATTTCTAGGTCAACTGTCCAATTGACTGGGTAAAACTTGGAATCAAGACTTGAAACTTGGTATAGGTAAACTTGGGAGTCCAACATGAAGCATGAAAGTCATCCTAGGCATTTTAGGTCAAAGCATCTTTAGGCAAACACAAACCCTAATTTGAGTCCACAGTGCAAGGAGAAGTCTTGAGCAGAGGAAACCCTAATTGTATCTTGATCTTTAAATGTCTTGTGATGAGAAAATGTTGAGGAAATGGGAGGGCAAATTTTGGGGTACAACAGTTGCCCCTGTTCAATCTTCTTGGACCTGAAGAGTTAGATTGGCAAGTTTGCCTTTCGTGACTCGAGGGTAAAAGGAGATTGGACACTAGAGTGCCCGGAAATTTGCACTCGCATGTCGAAGTATCAGCAATGTGGTGTCGGGAATGGGCTTATAGATGCCATTTGGAAGTGTGGTCGATAGGGAGACGGGCTTATAGATGCCATCTGGAGATGTGACATAACTTTGTCGGGAATGGGCTTATAGATGCCATTTGGAAGTGTTGATCGCATAAGAGGTTCCTTAGCGAGAACTTGTGTATTTAGGAAAGACAGATGTTTTCCTGGCTTGTTACAGGTGTTTGATCTTCAGTCTCCTTATGCAGATATGCCCTGGCTAGATACAGGTATTGAATCTGCAATCGGTTGCTCACAGATGTGCCCTGGCTGGATACAGGAGTCGAGTCTGGAAATAGTCGTCAAATAGATGTGCCCTGGCTGGATACAGGAATCGAATCTTCGAACTCTTCAGACGTGCCCTGGCTAGATACAGGAGTCGAATCTGGAAATGTGGTCAACAGATATGCCCTGGCTGGATACAGGAATCGAATCTGGAAATGTTGTAGTTGATAGATGTGCCCTGGCTGGATACAGGAGTCGAATCTTCGAACTCTTCAGACGTGCCCTGGCTAGATACAGGAGTCGAATCTGGAAATGTGGTCAACAGATATGCCCTGGCTGGATACAGGTATCGAATTTGGAAATGTTGTAGTTGATAGATGTGCCCTGGCTGGATACAGGAGTCGAATCTTCGAACTCTTCAGACGTGCCCTGGCTAGATACAGGAGTCGAATCTGGAAATGTGGTCAACAGATATGCCCTGGCTGGATACAGGTATCGAATCTGGAATTGTGACAGTTGAAGGTAGTCGTTTTTGAGATTGTCTTTTTCCTGAAAAGGCAAAGACGTAAGCTGTATGCAATGTCATGATGTATGATATGCATGATGTCATGATGTTCAACATTTGATGTTGTATGTGTTTCATCATGTATGTAAGCAAGATGTATGAAAATGTGAAATGTTTATGAGTGTAATTTCATCTTAGGAAAATAAATCCTTGACGAACGGCCGGGAAGCTGCTCTGTGGAAGAGATACTCGGCCGAAGTTCTGATGAGAGGCCTGCTGAGGACTTTAACGATGGATTCCGCTGAGGATAATGATGATAAACTCCGCTGGGGAACCCCAAAGATAAACTCTGCTTGGGAATACCAAAGATAGACTTCGCTGGGGATTGAAGGAACTTTTGCCGAGAACGGTCTTCCGTGGCTTTTAGCTGAGGATAACCCAGTTATAAGTCCTTGTGAGGAAATAACTCTAAATAAAACTCGGGAGAGACGTTCGTACTTCGCCGGGGATAAGCTCGCAGAATCTACTGGGGATGAGCTTTTAAGACCTGCCGGGGAATGTTGTGCCTTTTTCAGGATCGACGGGGAATCGACTCCTGCTTGGGGAAAGTGCTGCTGAACCTTGTTTTACTCCGCGGGGAGTTAAGATGATTTGGCCACATTTTCAGTTGAACCTACCTTGGTGCCTTGGCGGACAAAACAAACTATACTGCATTAGACAACTCCATATTGCCCCTGTCTTTGTTGTCACTTGTAATTAATCTCTTGTTTCATATGCAAACATTTATGAATCAGCAATTTAATTGTCAAATGCATATATCAACAATGAACATTGGACGTTCTTCGCAAGACAAAACAGAAAAAGAAAAACAATGGCAATTTGTATGGACAAGTGAATTTGTATTGATTTAAGCTTTGCCTGTGAATAGGCGTTTTTTGTACAAGAGGCTGATATCCTAGTAAGAAGACATCGCCAAAAAGTATAGAGTTTACAATTTGAAAAAGAAAACAAAACAGCTATGTGAACAATCCCACTGGGTTCCAACTCTGCTATTGCCTTTATGTCTTCGAATGTCTCATCGCTTTGCTGCTTAGTTGAAGATGAAGCTGATTGGTCAATGCCGAAATTTGGGGCCAGATAGTTGATGCCGAATTCCGGATGCGAAGTGATCCAATGAGACATAGTGTTACGCTTTTATCCCTAACTTTTGCCTGGACCGCCCTTTCGGGTTTTCGGTCCACCGGGATACCCATTTTTGCCCAAGCCCCCCTTTCAGGTTTTCGACTTGCCGGGTGTACAGATTTTTTCATTTCATCCCTTATTTTTGCCCGAACCCTTTTGGTTTGCCGGGAAGCCCTTATTTTTGCCTAGGTATGTCAACCTAGCGGGTCTTTTATTTATGCGTAGTATTTTTTCACTATGTCTGCATTGGCGGGGTGAGGAAGGTCGTCACCGTCCATGGTGGTTAGGATCATGGCTCCTCCTGAGAACACACGCTTAACCACAAATGGCCCTTCGTAAGTAGGGGTCCATTTGCCCCGGGGATCACTTTGAGGAAGGATGATGCGTTTGATTACCAGGTCCCCAACTTGATACTCTTGCGGTCTGACTTTCTTGTTAAATGCCCTGATCATCCGTTTCTGATACGTTTGACCGTGACAGATAGCAGTGAGCCTCTTTTCGTCAATCAGATTTAGTTGATCAAGTCGAGTCTGGATCCAATCATCTTCATTCAAGTCTGCATCCTTCATTATCCGAAGAGAGGGTATCTGGATTTCAATCGGCAAGACTGCCTCCATGCCGTAGACCAAAGAGAAAGGAGTTGCCCCGGTTGATGTCCTTGCTGAGGTGCGGTACCCATGAAGAGCGAACGGTAACATTTCGTGCCAATCTTTATAGGTCACCGTCATCTTCTGCACAATTTTCTTGATATTTTTATTGGCTGCCTCTACAGCCCCATTCATCTTCGGCCGATAGGGGGAAGAATTGTGGTGCTGTATCTTGAATTGTTCACAGAGTTCAGTGATCATTTTGTTATTGAGATTGGTACCGTTGTCCGTAATGATTCTTTCTGGGACACCGTACCGACATATCAGATTATGCCGGATGAAACGCGCCACGACGCTCTTGGTTACCGTGGCATATGAAGCTGCCTCAACCCATTTCGTGAAGTAATCGATTGCCACCAAGATGAAGCGGTGCCCATTGGATGCCGTCGGTCGGATCTCACCGATCATATCGATGCCCCACATTGCGAAAGGCCAAGGTGCCGTTAGGACATTCAAAGGAACTGGAGGGATATGCACCTTGTCAGCATAGATCTGGCACTTATGACAAGTCCGGGAGTGTTGGTAACAATCGGCTTCCATCGTGGACCAGAAATATCCTGCCCGAAGGATTTTCTTAGCCATGGTGTGTCCACTGGAATGGGTTCCAAATGTTCCTTCATGCAGTTCCATCATAATTTTCTCTGCTTCAGCCTTATCCACACAACGTAACAGAGTTGAATCATGATTCCGTTTGTAGAGAACGCCGTTGCTGAGGAAGAATTTTGCAGCAAACCTCCTCATGAACTTCTTGTCGTTGACAGATGCACCCTCAGGGTATTCCTGAGCTTCCAAGTACCTCTTCACCTCGTGATACCAGGGTTTTTCAGTCACCTTCTCGGCCTCGAGCTCGCAGCAGTATGCCGGTTCATCCAACTTCCAGATAATGATTTGGGGAGCCTCATTGTCCCATTTAACTTTGAACATTGAAGACATCGTGGCTAGTGCGTCCGCTAGCTGATTCTCTTCTCTGGGGAAATGCTCAAAAGTTATCTCTTCAAAGTGAGGGAGCAAGGTCGACACATACTCCTTGTAAGGAATGAGATTAGGGTGTTTCGTATCCCACTCGCCTTTGATCTGATTGATCACGAGAGCGGAATCTCCGAAGACACTTAGAAACTTGATCCTCAAATCGATCGCAGCTTGTAAACCCATGATACATGCCTCATATTCTGCCATGTTGTTGGTGCAGCTGAAACATAATCGGGCGGTGAGTGGAGTATGAGTTCCTTTGGGAGATATGATTACAGTGCCGACGCCGTTACCCAAAGCATTGGAGGCTCCATCTAAAATGCATAGACCATCAGGATCCTTCCTCAGGTCCTTCATCCGGTCCAGGTACTTCACAGTCAGTTACCACCATGATGTCTTCGTCCGGAAAATCAAAGTTCAATGATTGATAATCGTCCACAGGTTGGTGTGCCAAATGATCAGCCAGTACACTTCCCTTAATTGCTTTCTGAGTTGTATACTGGATATCATATTCTGTTAAGATCATTTGCCATCTCGCTATTCTTCCAGACAGAGCAGGCTTTTCAAATATGTACTTTATGGGATCCATCTTTGAAATCAATAAGGTAGTGTGAGTCAGCATATACTGTCTCAGCCGGCGAGCAGCCCATACAAGAGCGCAGCAAGTTTTCTCAAGCAGTGAGTAACGAGACTCACAGTCGGTAAACTTTTTGCTCAAGTAATAAATAGCGTGCTCTTTTCGGCCAGACTCGTCATGCTGCCCCAGCACACACCCCATTGAGTTATCCAGCACTGTCAAGTATAGTATCAGAGGTCTTCCTTCCACCGGTGGCATAAGAATGGGTGGCTCTTGGAGATATTCCTTTATCCTTTCAAAGGCGGCCTGACATTCATCATTCCAGCGTACCACTTGATCTTTCTTCAGTAATTTGAAGATTGGCTCACAAGTAGCAGTCAAATGTGAGATGAATCGGGCAATGTAATTCAGTCGTCCTAGGAAACCTCTGACTTCTTTCTCTGTTTTTGGAGTCGGCATCTCTTGTATGGCTTTTACCTTGGCAGGGTCCACCTGAATACCTTTATCACTTACAATGAAACCTAGCAATTTTCCGGACCTCACCCCGAAGGTGCATTTGTTGGGATTCAATCTCAGCTTGTACAACTTGAGTCGGTCAAACAACTTCCTCAGATGATCAAGGTGCTCCTCCTCAGTTTGAGACCTTGCAATCATGTCATCAACGTATACTTCAATCTCATGATGGATCATATCATGAAATAAAGCAACCATGGCACGCTGATAGGTTGCCCCAGCATTTTTCAATCCGAATGGCATAACCTTATAACAGAAGGTCCCCCACTGAGTTACAAATGTAGTCTTTTCCATATCTTCAGGAGCCATCTTGATCTGATTATACCCTGAGAAGCCATCCATGAAGGAGAACACCTTGTGTTGAGCTGTATTATCAACAAGGACATCGATGTGAGGTAGGGGGAAATCATCCTTGGGGCTGGCCCTATTCAGATCCCTGTAGTCGACACACATTCTGACTTTACCGTCCTTCTTCGGCACTGGCACAACATTGGCAACCCACTGAGGGTAAGAAGTTACTGCAAGGAAACCCGCATCAAACTGTTTCATCACCTCAGCTTTAATCTTCTCAGACATCTCTGGACGCATTCGTCGAACTTTTTGCTTTACTGGAGGGCAATCTTCCTTGGTTGGCAGATGGTGAACTACAATGTCGGCATCCAAACCGGGCATATCTTCATAGGACCAAGCAAAGATCTCCATGTAGTCTTGTAGCATCTGGATCAATCGTTGCTTCACGCTGAGCTCTAGATTGGCACCAATCTTGACCTCTTTCCTATC
Organism: Vicia faba; assembly: GCA_948472305.1. Lineage (NCBI taxonomy): Eukaryota > Viridiplantae > Streptophyta > Magnoliopsida > Fabales > Fabaceae > Vicia > Vicia faba. The sequence continues at coordinate 468,356,110 of OX451736.1, forward strand.
TGTCTCAGTACCCAAGTTAATTGTCTCCACAGGCTCTTCATGTGGTTGAATAGCCCTCTCTTCCTGTAGTAGCAGTCTTGCGAGTTCACCAGGCACTTCGCAATCATCTTCACCTTCGTCTTCGGCCAAGTTGATCGGATTTTCGAAGTCATAACTGGCGGTAGCAGAGCTGTTGCCAGTGAGATCCAGAGTGGATTGAAACCTGTATAAGTGAGTGTGTGTAAATATAGCTGTTTTGCAATATGTATAACACAGAAAGAAAAGGAGCACAAGATTTGAAATGCAACAAACGTCCAATGTTTTGATTGATGATATATGAAAATGTCATACAAAAAGCCCTCACAAATGGAGCTACGATGCCCCGGGCAGGACACCGAGCCAACAGAGTTTTAACATATTGTTTGTTACAAATTTGGAAATCAAAAGAAATCAATTACTGCGTGACAAATGTGATAGGGGTAAAATCCTTTGCTGTCCAGTTGCTTGGTCCGTCGCTGGCAGTCGGGTAGATCCAATTATCAAACTCAGCTTCCTCCACATCCTCCTCAATAGCATTCACCCTTGAGCTGGAAATAAACACCGGAGCCTTTCCGATCTTCTCTTGGCGCACCGCCTTCTGTGCTTCTGCAGTAAAGCCTAGCCCAAACTTGTCGTTCTTCTGAGTGAAGTCAGGAAGCTGACCCCAGTGTGCACCATTGCCTTTCTGAACCACAGCCCGGGCATCCCTTAGGGAAACCATCTTCAAGGAATCATTCTCTTCGGCCATTGTCTCCGCAGCTGCTGAAATTGGATGTACCTCCTCGAAATGTTGGAAGGGGGTTTCAATGAACTCCCCGTCCATCTCGATGTACCTGAAGGAATTCAAATGGCTCACCATATACTCCTCCTCTCCTTGCACAGTGACGATCTTCCCTCTGACGGGATACTTCAACTTTTGGTGCAAGGTGGAGGTCACTGCCCCAGCTTTGTGGATCCAAGGTCGACCCAACAGACAGGAGTACGATGGACGTATATCCATCACGTAAAAGGTAGAGTCAAACACTTGAGAGCCCACATGAATAGGGATGTTAACCTCTCCATGAACCATCCTCTTGGAACCGTCAAAGGCTCTGACGATGATATTGCTGGGTTTCAACTCCAGGCCTTCATAATCCAGACGATCCAAAGCCTTTTTCGGAAGAACATTCAAGGAAGAACCAGTGTCTACCAATACATGTGCCAGAGTAGTGCCCCTGCATTCAATAGAGACATGCAGGGCATCATTGTGGTTCCTCCCTTTTGCGGTTAGGTCAGCATCTGAAAAACCCAAACCGTTGTCCGCCGTCAGATTCGCTATGCAATCAGTGAACTGGACTGCAGACGTCTCCTGCGGCACATGGGCCGTCTTGAGAAATGAGATCAAGGCCTTAGCATGGGCCTCGGAGCATAGCAACAAGGAGAGCAGGGAGATCTTGGAGGGCGTATGCCCCAACTGCTCGACAACATTAAAATCACTCTTCTTTATTATTTTCAGAATCTCCTCCATTTCTTGTCGGGAGGCCTCAGCATTTACGGGTATTGGTGCCTCCATCCGGGCAGGCTCTTCTTCAATCTCTTTGCCCCGAGTATTTGATGACTCGGCAGCAGGGGACACAATTTGATCAGCAACAGGACTTGGTAAACTTGCAGGTTTTATGAGGAGGGGTTTTCGAATAGCGGGCGGCGCAATGTCAGGCGAGAAGAGCCTGCCACTGCGGGTGATTTTAGCTGGACCGGTGATATCGCAGACACTGGCACTAGCATCAAATTCTTGCTTGATTCCATTTACATATATGTCTGCCCCATAATGCCAGGGGACAGCTTTATCAGACACGTAGGAGAGGGGTCCTGGAACAGTAATGATCACAGGCGCAACTGTCAAGATTTGAATAGGCTTCTTTGGGGGAGCCTTGGTTGGATTTTTGAAAATGGTAATCACGGAAACTTCTTTCATCGGAACCAAATGAACAGCAGTCTTTTTGAATAGAATCTCCTTGCTATCCATTAGGCCTTGGATGCCTAACCTTAGCAAGGGACAATCAGATGGGGAAATAGCACAGAATGGGCAACCTTCGCCGCAACCCGGAAATAAACCGGCCCGCAGCAGGTTCTTCTTAACAGTCTTCAAAGGGGTAACAACTTCATCTACCGAAACAGCGTACACTTCTTCCTCAATGGCATTTACCCTATGCTGGGGCATAGGAGTCGTTACAACATTCGGTCTTTCCGGCGCTTCAAACTGAATTTATTTTGCGTCAATTAGATCTTGCACTTTGTTTCTCAAGGCCCAACAATCATCAGTAGTGTGCCCGGGACTATCAGAATGATAAGCACACCGGGCATTCGGGTTGTATTTAGGGGACGCAGTGTTGACGACCTTAGGAGCTTCTTTGAGGGTCACCAGGTTGGTGGATAACAGTTGGGGTAAAATTTGAGATAATGTCATACTCAATCGGGTATACTGCCTCTTGGGCCTTTCACTTCTCTGTTGATTGTACTGCTGAGGAGCAGCAACAGGTTTAGAGATGACCAAAGCGTTGACGGCTTGGCGACTTTCGGGCTTGACTTGTCTTCTAGGGCCATAGACGGCACTTGCTTCTTTCTTAAACGGCCTCTTCTCAGCACTTGTAGAGGCAGCTTTCTGTATCTTGCCTGACCTGATGCCAGCTTCAATTCTCTCTCCCGTTAATATCAAATCTGTGAACCCAGCGGAGGAGTTACCAACCAAATGATTGAAAAACGGACCAGACAACGTTCCCAGAAACATATCAACCAGCTCTCGATCAGTTAATGGAGGCTGCACCCTGCCAGCCAAATCTCTCCATTTTTGAGCGTACTCTTTGAACCCTTCACCCGTCCCTAGAGACATACCCTGAAGTTGGGTACGCGTAGGAGCGAGATCAGAATTGTATTGGTATTGTCTGTAAAACGCAGTTGCCAAATCTTCCCAGTGCCGGATGCTAGCTCCGTCCAATTGGTAGAACCATTCAAGTTGTGACCCCGAGAGGCTGTCTTGGAAGAAGTGAATCCAGAGGTTCTTATCCGCCGTGTAAGGTTGGATTTTCCTTACATATGACCTCAGATGCAGCTTTGGGCAGGAGACCCCATCATACTTGGCGAAGGCAGGCGCCTTAAACTTGTGTGGAATTACTACTCCAGAAGATAATCCCAAATCTCCGAAATCCAGTCCCGGCACGTTCTGAATTTCCATAGCGCTCAAACGGTCCTCCAATTGTTTGTATCTGTCAGCAGCAGGTGGGTATTGTTCATCGTTATAGTCCGTCTCGTTGTCGGAGACTGCGGGACTAGGAGCTCCTCCCCCTTGGGGACTGTTTTTCTCAGCAGAAGAAGTGGTTGGATCAGCTTCATTGTGGAGTGTATTCCCAAATCTGCGTCCGGTGTTGAACATCGCCGTTCTCTTTTTTTTCTTTTTCTTCAGGAGTAGAGTCTTCAACTCTTGCTGACCCTGGGCTAGGCTTAGGACCATCTCTTGAAACTGTGCACTTTGGGCCTGAAGGGCCTTGATTGCTTGCTCACTGGATGATTCCGGATTCATGATGACTGTGCAAACAAACAGCGAAGAAGATTAAGCAACCTGTGAAATAGGGTACCTGCTATGCATATGGTGTAATGGAATGCGTATGTTTTATGTTTTCAAAGACAAATAAGATTCAACTTTGTAGACAAAAAAGGAAACACACTTCATTAGATTAAAATTTTTCAATTGTTCAACAATTTGCCCTTAGGCATTACAGGAATGAAAAATACGGAAAAGGAAATAAAACTACAAAAGGAAATAATCAAAGCTCATCAATGCTCCCATGGCCTCCTCCTCTCAGTGCTGATGTAGTTGTTCAGGACCCGTTCTTCCTCCAATTGCTTAGTCAGCCTTTGGACCTTCCTTTCCTGCTCGTTGAACTTCTCCCGATAGAAATCCCGTTCTTCCTTTAGCTGTGCCCAAGATCTCTTCATGGTGTCAAAATCAGTAGGTATCTGAGGAGGGAGGACAGTTGGAGGAACCCCATCTTCATCGGGAGATTCAAGGATGATTGGTCTGACAGCTTCGTACGGCATACCTAACTTCTGAGCACGGATGCGGACCCATTTGCAATAGGGCTCCAATGGTAAAGAAGTCTTTGGTCCTAACTCATGTGGGTCAGTTTTGTGGATTCTGTCCCAAGCTCTAATGAATCCCTGGCGTAGTTTGTCACTGCCTGCCTGAAACTCAAAATGGAAGTGAGGAACCAGCATTTCATGGGGCCCATCTCCTCTGGCTCTTCCAAACTGACGGAGAGCTAAACATGGATTGTAAGAGATTCCTCCTTGGATACCAATCAACGGGACATTAGGGTATTCTCTGCAACGGTCGATAACAGCTACCTCATCCAAGCCTCTGAGAGTCCAAGTGATATCCTTATCTGTGAGAGACATTAACCTCCGAGCCCAACCTTTTCCTTCTTCATTCTTCAGCACGGACTTAGGAAGGTGCGAAATAAACCACCTTACCAGCAAAGGAGCACAACACCACGGAGTCCCCCGTTTTCGAGCAGTACGAGCATAGAGTTGTTGTAGAATGTCACCCAAGAGAGTGGGTACCGGATTCCGAGACATGAAGATTCTTATGACATGGATACTGATGAAGGTGTCAGGGTTGGGAAACAATACCAGACCATAGATCAAAAGAGCCAGAATATCCTCATATGCTTTGAAGTCCAAGTCATTCCAGAAATCATTAGCCTTGCCAACCAGAAATTTGACCAAAAAGCCCTTGACCCCATTTCTAGTTTCCCAGTTGGACAATATCTCTTCTTTGGTCAAGGGGAGAATTGCAGCAATCTCTTCAGGCCTAGGAGTCTTTTCCAAACCAGTGAAAGGAGTTTGTTCCAAGACAGGAATCCCAAGCAAGTAAGATAATTCTTCCAGGGTAGGAACCAGCTGGAAGTCTTGAAAGGTGAAACAGTGATGCAGAGGGTCATAAAACTGGGTCAGAACACTTATCAATTGTTGGTCCCATTTTGCAGTGATCAAGCCAAGGAGGGAACCATGTCTGTTGATGAAGGAGGTAGTGTTTGGAATCCTTTCAACCAGATCCTTGAGTAAAACTGGTGGTTGAACAAAGTTGAGCCGGACAGTATTCCTACGCACGGGCATCATAATGTCCTACAAAACAGAGAAAAGGTGAAACCTTTTTGTCTTTGAAATGGGTTAGCTTTTTATGCATGCAATGGTATGATGGCATGATGCTATGATGAAGCACATCACAAGTATTCACATAGGCAAATAAAGCACACAAGTCACACAAGACAACCCTTAGGTTTCAGGCCAGCATGAGTTTCAGGTATTACCCTCTTTTGGTTTTGTTGGTTAAAACCTGTCCTATCAAAAGTAACCGGGTTCTAGAGGATCTCAAATCATTGGCTACCCTCAATCGGTCATAACTCCAGCATCGCAATCTTTTCTCGCGGCCAGAACCATCTCGAGAGTTTAGCCTCAATGAGTGTAGCATACTGCTACTGTCCTAATAGCCAAGTTGGTCAATTTAGGGTTCTAAGGTTGGTTGGTGTTTAATGACTCCTTAGAAGACCTATATTCTCCCCGTTACAACACAAGGGATATAGGTACAGACTAAGATGCCACACCAACGTAGCCACTGCTTCACCCATGTCGGTCTACGCCGGACAGGTCCCTCACATATTATGCTACCTAAAAAGGGTATTTCCCAGATCCGGGTTAGGATCTATGAACTCCGATGCAAAGCCCACAAATATAAAAGCAAACAAAGCAAGCAATTGAAAACAAAAGTGATCTAAGCCCTAAGGTTACTCCACTTTTAAAAGTTTTCCCCAGCAGAGTCGCCAGTTCTGTGATACGGTGGGAGAACTGACTTGAGGTTTGCGTTTGTATTCGCAAATGTTGCGGTTAGCAAGAGTCGCCACCGACTTTTTATTTTATCCTAAGGAAAGGTTAAAAAGCACAGCAAAAACCTTTTGAGATGTTTTCTTGGGTTCGGGGAGTAGATTATAGAAAGGGAAGGTATTAGCACCCTTTCTATCCATGGTTATCCATGGGCTCTTAGTTACTTGCTTAGATCACTTGCCTTTTGTTTTCAATTGTTTTAAATGGTGCTTGAGTGTGTGGGTTTTGAAAATGTTTTGAAAAGAGGCCAATGTGGTGGCAACCTTTGCAATGATCCATGTGGGGATGTATACAAAGATGTATGTCTTTTGAAAAGGTTTTCATTTGTTTTTGAAAGTTGTTTTGAAAGTGTAGTGTTGTGTGGTTTTGAAATTAGGCAAATGTTTTGTTTTGCAAGTTGATTCAAGTAACTAAGAGGTTATCTACTCCTAAATTTCTCAAAAGATTATTGCTATGTTTTAACCCTTTTAACAAGTTTGCACCACCATTGTATTTGGTGGGCAACCTTGTGTTAGGATGTGAAAGGGGCAGGCGCGGGTCATCGTTTAGACCATAATTGTAACGACGTTAAATGTCTTTGGGCAATTTCTCTAAGGGACTTGATCATTTGTTTTGTTTGTTTTGAAAAGTTTTATCGAGGGACTAGGATCATTCAAACTGTTTGCTTTGCCCAAAGATGTTCAACATACAATATGGCCCATTTATTTGAAGGCAACAAGTGGAATACCCTAGGGGGTGCAAGTGTGATTTGTGTGTTCATTTTCATGCTTGCTTATCTTGTATTAGGTCAAACTATTTTTTTTTAATCGTTTTTCGCATACAAACCCTAATTCTAGCATGTTATTATTAGAAAGCAATAAAGTGCGAAATTAAAATTACTAAGCTATTACACAACCAAATATGGGAAGGGGGGTACAAATGTTCAAATGGGGATATTGACAAGAATTTAAATCTAAATTATTACAACAATTGGATATTTTGCAATGCATAATTAAATGTAAATTAAATAAATATGTGAAATGTAAAAAGAAAGTTTCTATGTGTATGAGAAAATATTATTTATGTAAAAGGAAAAAGAAAATAAAAATGTATTTATTTTTTAGTATTTTGAACTTAGGGTGAAAAACCCTAATTTTTAAATAAAAGGTATTATTATCTAATTTAATTCTACTATTTATTTATTATTTATAAAAAATAAAATAAAATGAAGTGTATTGTGAAAAAGGTATTTTTTGTATCAAACATTAAATAAAATGAAAAAATCAAATATTTTTATATTTTTGTCTTAAATATATTAATAATCATATATATATATTTTATTAAACCCTAGATATGTATTATACAAAAATAAATATTTATTTAATATTTTAATAAAATAAATAAAAGAGTATTTTTTGTGTGAAATATTTTCAGAAAGTAAATAAAAATAAAAAGTGTATTTACATTATTTTTACATTTATTCTAATAATCAAATATATATATATTTATGTACAAACTAAACAAATAAACAAATAAATATGCAATAAATGCAAAAAATAATGAAAAAAATATTTTTAATTTTCTAATGGCATGAGAAAAAATAAATGAAGTCAGCAAAAAAGGAAAAAGTCAAAAATGTCAAAAAATGAGTAAATGGGCTCAGGGGGGTGTAAGCCAAAAAGGATGGTGTGAAAAGAAAGAACAACAACAGCCCAGCCCAATGACACACTGTCTTCAACCTCCAGCTTCAAACTTTGAAAAAACGCGCGCCTCTTGCTTCAATGTCTAACTCCTGATTCCTTGATTTTTTGAACAAACTTCCAACACAAAAGATGTTAAGCATGAAGAGACGGTTCTAACCATATAAAGAACTTGACCTATCTCTCTAAGATGAGGGAGAATTTCTCTCCCCCTCTTTTCTGACCTAATTTTTCTACCATTTTCAGAGCTCAAATTCTCTCTACTCAGATAAAAGAAATGAAAAGTAAAGCTATGTACATGTTCAGGGCTATGAGTAGGACCTTGTTTCTTCACAAACTTAAGACTAAAGATGCCTAATAAGAGAGATACGAATTCAAACTTTTACCTGTGCAGTTGAACTTCTATGTGGAGAATGAGAGACTTTCAGTGCAATGTAATGATTGGAAAAGCTTCCTTGAGGTCCAGGGATGCTTTTTCAATGCTTACTTTGTCTTGAACCTTCTTGTATCAAGCTATAGAACTTCACCTGCAAGTCAAAGATGTGAAAATGGTGGAAGTGGTTAGAGCAACTACAGATCGTGCCTTAGCTTCTGGATAGCTTGCATATGTTGTAAGGAAGGTAGAGGAACAGGTTTTGATCAAAATGCTTGAAGGGTTTGAGAGATTGCACTCAAACTGCAGGGGCACCCCTGTTTGTGCAGTTTGAGGATGATTCTGAGATGGAGGGTGCTTTGGAGGTCAAGAGCTCGTGTGTTAGCTTGGATATGTTATGTGTAATGTGTTTGACAACTTTGTTCTTTTTGTTCCTAAGCTGGTATGAGAGATAGCATAAGTTATGGATGTTACTTCTATGTGAAGCAAGCAAATGTCAACTTGGTTTCTAGGCCAGTACAATGCCTCAATCTATGCTGCACATTTGAGTCTTGATCAGTGGGAAATGTCCATGCCTTTTTGCCTCAAAGATCTGCATTGTACCTCATAGATTTGCAAAGTTGCCATAAAGTAGCACTTTACAAGAATGGATAATATGCTTTTTCTAGTTTAGGCTTGATTTTGTGTGTATTGTCCAAATGAGCAAGATAATGCTAGAGCACAAAGGATATGCATTGAATTATTGAGTGAAAATGGGATTAGAGGCCTGCAATGTAGCTTAAGCATGCTGAATTCAAATTTGCCAAGTTTATGAACATGCTTTGATGAAGAACAAAAAGTGAATTTTTGCCAACTTGTGAAATTCGAATCTCTCAAGTTATGAGGTTGTTTGATGAGTTCTTGGACATTTTGGAAAGCTTGGAATGTGTACTACAATCCATATTTGAAATGCAAATCAAAATTCCAATTGGAAGGGTATGAAAAGTGGCCTTGAAGTAGGGTAGAAAACCTTGTCAAAATAGGTCAAATTTCACTAAGTTAAAAGATGGTTTAGTGCCCTTATTCAAAAAATCATAACTTGAGATACAAGCTTCAAATGAGAAAACTTTGTGAATCAAAGTTGTAGATTATGCAACAAGCTACAACTTTCATGTTTTGACTTTTGTTTGAATCCAAATGGATCATGGTGAAAAGATGGGGCAAAGTTGGGAAAAAATCAGGGTTTTTCATAACTTAGAAAAATTCTAAGTTATGAAAAATTCCATTTTCAAACCCTAATTTGCATTTTGTGATTTCTTGGTGAACAAGTTTCATGATTTGGCATGTTTTGATGAAAAATGAATCTTGACTCTTGATTTTGACCAAAAAGTCAAAGTTTGACTTTTCAGTATACAGTCAAAATTGATCAATTGACTGGGAAATTCAACTGTCAATCTTGTGTACTTGGGATCTTTTGAGCTTGATGAACATGTCAAGATAATTCCATGGGGTCCTTGAGTCCATATGTGAGCTTGGTTTGCCATTGGCTAGGTCAAACAGTCAAAAATTGCCTTTGTGCAGTCAAAACCCTAAAAATGACCATTTTGCCCTTTTGGTGATCTGATCAAATTTCTTGGGGAATTATGATTCAAACTTGATCAAATGGTCCATGTGAGTTCATAATGTTGATGTGGATCAAATTTCATGAGATTTGACTGTCAATTGGCCACAGTTGACTTTTTCCCCAATACAGCTGATTTCTAGGTCAACTGTCCAATTGACTGGGTAAAACTTGGAATCAAGACTTGAAACTTGGTATAGGTAAACTTGGGAGTCCAACATGAAGCATGAAAGTCATCCTAGGCATTTTAGGTCAAAGCATCTTTAGGCAAACACAAACCCTAATTTGAGTCCACAGTGCAAGGAGAAGTCTTGAGCAGAGGAAACCCTAATTGTATCTTGATCTTTAAATGTCTTGTGATGAGAAAATGTTGAGGAAATGGGAGGGCAAATTTTGGGGTACAACAGTAGGCATTCAAGTTCCTCTCCTCATGAAGTTGTTTAGTGAGCTCCAAAACCTTCTTCTCGCTAGCATAGAATTGGGCTTCGAAAGTGTCTCGCTCCCCCTTGAGTTGTATCCAATCTCTTTGTAGGTCTTCAAGAGAGGTGGGCATATCAGGATGTAGGATAGTGTGTGGAACATCTCCTTCTATGACAGGCTCAATGATTACCGGGAGAATGGAGGGATAAGGCATCATAAGACTCTGAGCACGAGTTCGTACCCATTTGAGGTAAGGCTCAAGAGGGATGGAATTCTTATGCCCCAATGTCTTGCTATCTACCTTGTTCAACATCCTCCAAGCTCGAATAAACCTCTGGCGAAGACCTTGATCGTCGTTCTCGTAGTCAAATACTAAACCTTGAATGAGCATCTTAGAGGGCCATCTCTCCGGGCGTAACCAAATTGTCTTAAGGCTAAGCAGGGGTTGTAAGTGATACCTCCCCTAATGCCTAGTAAGGGGACATTAGGGAATTCTCCACAACGGTCGATAATAGTAACATTCTCTAGGGATCGGGAACACCAATGAATATCTGAATGTTTGAGCGTCATCAACCTTTGTGACCACCTTGAACCTTGCTCGTTCTTCAATACAGATTGAGGAAGATGTGAAATAAACCATCTTGCCAAGATAGGAGTGCAACACATAAGGACACCTCTTTTCCTCATAGTGCGAGTGTGAAAAGAATGTAGAATGTCCACTAGCAAGGTAAGCACCGGGTTACGTGACATGAAGATCTTGACGGTGTTCACATCTATGAGTTGGTCATGATTTGGAAACAAAACCATCCCATAGATGAGGAGAGCCATAGTTTCCTCAAAGGCTTGCAAATCCAAGGAGTTCCAACAGTTTCGGGCTTTCTCAAACAAGAACTTTGCTAGGAAACCTTTGACACCACTCCTTGTTTCCCAATTAGTTGTGACATCAAATAACTGCAAGTGTAGAGCTTGAGCAATATCTTCTGGCTTTGGGTCTCTTTTCGTACCGTTGAAAGGTATTTGATTGAGAATGGGAATCCTTAAGAGTTGGGAGAATTCTTCCAAAGTTGGCACAAGTTGATAATCGGGAAATGTGAAGCAATGGTGTAAGGGATCAAAGAACTGAAAGAGCACCTTCATCATGTCTTCATCACTGTTGGAGGTGACCAGGTTTAGTAGGCGACCATGTCTTTCGGTGAATGGAGAATTTTCAGGAATCCTTGAATCTAACTCCTTAAGTTGTGGAGGGATCCTTACAAGATTGACTTGAATAGTTTTCCTGCGAAGAGAATCCATATCCTGCAAAACAGAACAAAGATAAATCCCAAGATCCTTGAAATGGTTAGTGAATGAATATGATGTTATTATGTTCATGATGTTATGTACAAGTATGTATACACAAACAAAGCAAACAAGTCCTTAGGTTTGGGATTGCATGGGTCTCATAGGTAAGTACCCTCTTGATGTTTAGTTGGCTCAAACCTGTCCTAGTAATAGTAACCAGGTTCTAAGGAGCTCAATATCACTGGTTTGTTTCCTTGAGCATCGTCTCAGCATAAGACTCTTTAATGGCAACTAAAATATCTCAAGAAACCAAACTTCAATGAGTGTAGTATCGAGTATCTACCAACTTCGGACAACACCAAAGTCGGTCATCTCACTACATCCTAAATGGCCAAGTTGGTCAAGTAAAGGTTCTAAAAGTTCATTAGTACTTCATGACATAACTCAGCGGCCCCGTATTCTCCTTGATTATCTCAAGGGCTACCGGTACCCACAAATATGTCTCACTAACGTAGTTGTTATTTAGACTATGTCGGTATACCCCACACAGTTTCCACAATGTATTTCTACTTACCTATAAGGTATCCCAAATCAGGGTAGAGGATTTAAACCCAAACAAAGAACCATAATGTAAAGCATACAAATCAAATAATGAAAGAAAGTAAATATGATCAAACCCTAAGGTAACCCCACTTTTAGAATATTTCCCAGCAGAGTCGCCAGTTCTGTGATACGGTGGGAGAACTGACTTGAAGGTTTTGCGTTTGATTGCAAATGTTGCGGTTAGCAAGAGTCGCCACCGACTTTTCTTTTATCCAAAAGGAAAGGTGAAAAAGAACAGGAAAGACATTTAAGAATGTTTCTTGAGTTCGGGGAGTAGATTATGAAAATGGAAAGTATTAGCACCCTTTTCATCCATGGTTTTCCATGGACTCATAGTTACTTTCTAGATCACTTGCTTTTGTTTGAAATTTTGCTTTGAGTGGTTTTTGAAAGTATTTTGTAAAGAGGCCATTGTTTAGGCAATCTTTGTAATGATCCTTGTTTGTAAGAATGTATACAAAGATGTTTGATCTTTTGAAAATATTTTCAAGTTTGTAAGATGTTTGAAAGTGTAGGTGTTTATTTTGAAAATAGCAAGGATGTTTGTTTGAAATTGAGCAAGTAATTTAGGAGCATTCTACCTACTCAAAAGTCTTTCTTGTTCATTTATCTTTTCCTTTGACATTGTTATCTTACCATTGATTTGGTAAGTAACCCTATCTTTGGATATAAACGGGACGGGAAAGGGTCATCGTATAACCATGATTAGCAATGTTGCAAGGTATCTTAGCACTCTTTTTAGGGGCTAAGATCATGTGAAAGACAACTTAGATAGCGTCATCGAGGGACTATGATATTGTATTTGCTTGTTTTTGCTAAGATACCTCACATGCGTAATATAACCATTTTGTATAAGGCAACCAAGTAGAATAACCCTATGGGTGTTTGTGTGGAAAAGTATTATTTTCATGCTTGATTTAGTCTTGAATTGGAATTTTCTAAGTATTGGTTTTAGTCTTTCCATACAAACCCTAATTACTAACATGTTATATATAAAGCGATAAATTGCGGAATTTAAAGTTACTACGCTATTACAATACTTGTGGGAGGGGGTGTACAAATTCAATGGGGATTGCAAGAATGTAAACCTAGTTAGTCTATTACAACCATATTGAATTGGTATCAATGTACAAGAAATTAAATGAATACAATGTACAAAATGAATAAATATACAAAAATGTAAAATGTGAAGTAAATGGATATTTGTTTGGATTTTTTAGAGAAAAGAGATTTTGTCTTAATATAATTAACTAAAGAAAAATAATTAATTAAACTTAAAATTAAACCTAATTCATTAAGAAAAGAAATTAATAAAACCCTAATTCATTAACTGATTAAAGAAAATAAGTTTAGAAAAAGTTTTTTTTTTTGGTATTTTTGCCTTGAAAATATTTATAGTATTATAAAATATTGTTGGCCTTTTTTAATATTAAAATGATATATTTTAATTGGTGTAAAAGAAAATAAATAATAACCTAGTTTTAAATTAAATTTACAAGACTAGTTAGTAAAAATAAATAAAATATAGTTAAATAAAATATTTTTTTGTGTGAGAAAAATAAATAAACTAAATTAAATAAAAATCTAATATTCTTTGCATTTTCATGATTTTTTAATATTATGAAAATAATTAAGAAAACAAATAAAAAGAAAATAAGAAAATAAAATAAAATTGGGCCAAGGGCGTATAAATGAAATGGGGAGTTAGCAAGCAAAAACAAAAAAAATGATCCAGGCCCAAAGAGGCCCAGCGCCTGCAAAAAAACAAAAGTCAAGAAGCAAAAAATATGAAAAAAAATCAAAAGGGTACCACTGGGGCTCGAACCCAGGTCCCAAAGTTACATGCGCACGCTTCTACCATTGGGATGGCTTTACATCCGTTAACATAAGCAAAACAATAAGTATATGATACAAAATGCACCCTGGCTACTTCATCTTCAACCTCCAGCCAGACCAACTGTAACTTGCTCATTTCACATAAAAAATGAAAACTGTAAACATGAAACTTGTAGAAAATTTCCTCACGGTTTCAAAAATGTAAAGCATTAAAACTATAGATCAAAGATAAGCATGAATTTTAATGGCCCTAATCTGAATCCTAAAAATCTCAGAAATTTCAATCTCAAAATTCTCTAAGCTCAAGCAAAATTAATGGAAACTATAGACATGGTTAGCTTCAGGGCAATGATATCTATATGTTTTGTTCATAAATAAATCATTAATGATGTTTGTATGAAGAGTTCAAAGTTAAGAAAACTTACCTCAAAACTAGAAATCTTGTTTTGAGTTTGAGCTTGTTTCAAGTGATGGTGATGATCAAGTTAGCTTCCTTGAGGTCCCAGGAAGCTAATGCAATGATTAACTGGAGCAATGGGTGGCTGAAATGGTCTGGAGAAGTTAATGTACAAAGCTCTATTTTTAAGAATGGAGGATAGTATTAATGGTGTTACAGTTCTGTAATAGGGTGTGGGATCAATTCCTATATGATGTTTAGAAGCTTTAGAAACCAAAAGGCCAAGAAACGCACGAGTAGATTATGAGTTTCAAGTTTTTGGTTAGTTTGTGTGAAAATGGAAGTATGAAATGTGTTTCTGAGTTCTAGGTGTTTTCAGGGCATGAGCATTCGTGTGTTTGATGTAAATAGTTTGTGTATGTATAAACAAAAGGATTGGAGTGCATTGGCAAGTTAGAAGTACAAGTTCTTAGCTTTTTGGCTAGGTTACTTGATTTTGAAGAAAAGAGGGAAACCAAGTTTCAATGTGAGGTACAAGCATGGGCTGAGTGATCATAAGTGTCTAAACTATTTCTCTTGAGTTATAAGACTTGTGTAATCATAAGAGAACAAGTGTAAGGCTCAAGAATTAGTTTTGTGCAAAAAGTCACTTTATCAAAATGACAATGTAACATTTCTTCCAAAAATGGATATAAAGCATGTCCATGCATTGAATGCTTGAAGTGAGGCCTCTAATAGCTGTATAAACCATTAATTATGGAGTTACAAACAAGTTTGAGGCCTGCAAAGTAGTGTTTATAAAGCATAGTTTGAATTTTGAAATTGGTTCATCACAAAATGCCTTGTAAATCAAGTGATAAAACCCTAACTTCATCTCTTCGATTATCCGTACTCAAGAATGATCTCAAGGAGTTCTTGGACATTTTGGAAACATTGTAATGTTTTATATAATCCATATTTGAATTTATTTTGAAGATTCCCATTGGAACTATATGAAAAAATGCCATGAAGTTGGGTCAAAATCCTGACCAAATTAGGGCAAAATTTCACTAAGTGTTTTGTTTCATGACCACATGTTCATAAAATTATAACTTGAGATCCAAGCACTTTTGGAAGAAGTTGTGTGAAGAAAATTTGTAGTTTTAATGGATATCTACAACTTTCATGTTGGAAGTTTCTCTTGAATCATCTTGCATCATGGTGAAAATTTTGCTCAAATTTATGAAAAAATAAGAAATTTCCAACACTTAGAAAAATTTCTAAGTTTAGAAATTTTGACTTTTCAAAATGAAATCTTGACTTTTTGATTTCTTGATGAATAAGTTTCATATTTTGACATGTTTTAATGAATTGTGATCTTTGGCATTTGAATTTGACTAAAAAGTCAAAGTTTGACTTTTTAGTATACAGTTGACTTTTGATTTGTTGACTGAAAATTCATCTGTCAATCCTTTGAACTCGAGTAATGTTTTTGATCCATGTTATTAGTTCAAACTGATTCAATTAGACTCTTGAGATCATTCCTTAAACCAATTTATCATTGGCTAGGTCAAAAATCAGAAATTGCCCCTTTCCAGTTAAAATCCTAATTTTGATCATTTTGCCTTTTTGGAGATTTGATCAAATTTCTTGAGGAGTTGTTGTCCAAACTTGATCAAATGATACATATGAGTCTAAAATGTTGATGTGGATAAAAAATTATGAAGTTTGACTGTAAATTGGCCATGATTGACTTTTTCCCTAATATAGCTGATTTTTAGGTCAACTGCTCAATTGACTGAGCAAAAGTGTGATCCAAAGCTTGAAACTTGACATGAGTGATCTTGGGGGTCTATAATGATCCATTAAAGTCATATGGGGCATTGGAAGTTCAAATATCCTTGTGCAATCTCAAACCCTAATTTTGGTCATCAATGCTTAAGGAGGTGTCTTAAGCTGATCTAACCCTAGTGCAGTCTTGGACACAAGGAGATCTTGTGAGCAAATTCTTTGAAAAAAATGAGAGGGAAAATTTTGGGGTACAACATTGTTCATGATTAGTTAATGTATAGGCAAAGCCAAGACCCATTCATCTAGAAACTTGAGAGAACCGCGTGTGTGTTCTTCATTCACCTTCATCTAAAACACTTGAGTAACACCTTGTTTTTGTAGATTTTTTGTGAGATGTTCTGGAAATGTTCATCATCTTCATCTTTAGTCTTGTTATATTGTTGAGGAACTTCATCTCTAAAGATTTACTATTAATGGAGACTATTGGTATATTAGGGTATCTAATGTTTTTGTGTGAAGTTTGCAGTTTGTAATAGCTGCATGCATCATTTCTTGAATTCTATTTGGTGTTTGTTGTTATTAATTAATAATATAGGTTCCATTATACTCCAAGTAAGACTTTGGCGAGATCAAGTATCAATTGTCCGTAAGGTGGTTATGGAAGTTGTCCATCTTTGGTGGTGTTGGAGAAAGATTGCTCGAAGACAAAATTAGGAGTTATCCAATTAACGCTTGGCTATGGAAATGACTCATATAAGAGATCGGTCGAATCAGGTGGATTTACACATACGAATAATTGGATCATAGTTATTATGGATAACAATGTTATTGGATCAATATCTTTTAGAGATCTTGTTTTTGTTAGCAGTTGAGTATCTGCCTCAACAGAAGGAATTATCGTTTGATAGTTCGTTGTAACCAAAATGCTTGTAATCAAACTTATCAAAATAGTAGAAGATCATGATTATTTTCCAATGGTTTTTAAACATTATTGAAGAGTGGAATAGGTAATGTGAAGGAGATTTAGACGAACCACTCTATATCGTTGTGTATCTTTTCTTCTTACCTTATGTAACACTCCGATTTTTAACAGCGGGAGTATTTTTTTCTTTTTAAAAAAACAAAGTCTTTGAAATAAGACATCAACAATCATCTTTAAAGTAAATCAGAGTAAAGCTTTTGTAGGACAACGATCAGAATACAAGGCATCTTTTAAAAATTATTCTCTCAATGAAAAGTTTAAGAATAGAAATCAAATATACTGTCTAAAAGAACATAATGACAATCTTTATTTCAACAAATAAATAAAAAAGTTTACCACAATACAAGTTACAGAAAAGACTATAAGGACGAGTAAACAAGACCTTAGCAACAACCCTTAAGCTGATCTCTTCAGACGAATCTCACAATCTAAAAAGAACCTAGGTCATAAGCCCAATCCACAATAATAGTAGAGGGTCACAATCTAAAAACAACATACATGAAATAATACACACATGCAAGTAAAACATGATATATAGCAGTCACAATATATATTTCAACAAATAATGTAATGCACAAAAAGTCTAATGTAGACTATATATGAGTGTGATCTCCCTAACCGGGTTTCTCGCATGCATGAATTCTGGAATTTAACCTCTTCGCAGAGAGTCGTGGACCCTTTTCACTAAAGGTGCAGTGTTCCCTACTGACACCGACTCAATAAAATTCTGCAGGATTAGATGGGCTTCATGACCTCCACCCACTAGAGTCTGCACCTAGTGCAGTCCACTCGACATACACACAATTATGATATACATGAATATATGTTTTCTTTACATATCCAAATGCAACAACTTACATAATCTTCATATATATAATCATAACCACAAGTCAATTCATATATTCAACAAATCATATGAAAGTATGTTCACAAGTTTAGCATCACAACATAAACACATATTCATAATTGGACACACTAACATTAAACATTCTCAGTCAGACACACAATTATCACAAAACCCCCAATTAGACACACCATCATTCATACCAACACATATGCATTCAATCACATATAATATCGTTAAAAAGGACCCTTACTGGAGCGAGCTTTTGGATTATTTCTTCTTTCTACATACCGACTACTATCAAATTCTAAACCGCGTAACATTTTACTATTAAATAAAAAATTCTTCCTTTCACCAAATAAATTGATGATTCTGATTTCTATACTTGATATTTCTAGAGGGATAAATTCTCCTTTACTTGACTAAATATTTATCCTAATCCTAATATATATATATATATATATATATATATATATATATATATATATATATATATATATATATATATATATATTCAAAACTAATTTTATGTAACCAAAAAAGTTTATTATACGAAATATTACTCCTGATATATAACTTTTTCAATACACATAATTTCACATTTATATTAATTTATAAATATTTAGTCCAAATTGTGAAATAAAAAATAATACAAAATGTGTCCTTAAAGTCACTTTATAAACTCTAAGCTTGTCTTGTAAATCGTGAGCAAAATGTCTTTAGAACAGAATGAATATTTTCAATTCTTATTGCCAAGATCAGTTCTTTTAGTTTCCATTAACAGACTAGAAAAAAAGTGGAAATCAAACTTTAAAACTTTACAATTTAAAATTAACACAAATCATACCGTGACTATGTTTAAACTTCAAAATATAATTTTTTATAAAAGAAAAACATTAAGTATGATACAGAACTTCACATCATTATTTTTACATGGTTTTTCATTACTCTTGTCCTATATATATATATATATATATATATATATATATATATATATATATATATATATATATATATATATATATATATATATATATATATATATTATTTTCAAATACACTCTCAAGAAAAATATACTTTCTTCATCTATCAAAGTTCATAATATAAACATAGATTTTGTTCTTTTCAAAACAGGGTTCTGAGCTTTTCAAAACACTTTTCTAACCTTAAGTACATCATAAAAAAATCATATTAAAAATACAAGGAAAACTGAAAGTAGTATATACAAATCATTAGCAACATTGTCATATTAATCATTAGAATAAAAAGACTGACAAGGGTTCTAATATGAGGTAAGCAAAAGATCAAGGTTTCTTTAACAAAATTTGATAAATAGTAGACCTCATATTGTTATAGAAGAAGGAAATCATACCAAGTTTACTAAGCTTTCAAACTGATGAAATTGAGTAGAGGAAGAAGAAAGAATGTGGAAGTGTGGTGAGTGGTTGGTCTGCCTGAGAGAGAAAATATTGTGTGTTGTGTGAATTGTGGTTTATTTGATACATATATTTATATGCTTTAACTATGATCCTGTGCCATTTGGATGAAGATAATCACATTTCTTAGACTCTTGGATCTCTCACTCACAGAGCCTAAGTAATGATTACTAGCAGTAAAAATATCATGATATTTCTAGTTTAGATTAAATAAATTATTAATTTAATCACTCTCATTTGCCAAACGTGTAGAATTTAAATTTGGGCTTCAAGATTTAAATTATACAACATGAAATGAAAAGAAAGAATATTTTAAAGCGGAATAAAAAATATAGAAAAGGAGATCGGAACAAATAGTTAGTCAAATGTGTATTTGATCGGAAAATAAATATAAACATATCAAAATAATCTACGCGGAACGAAGTTTAATAAAATAGACCGAAAATGATTAAACTCGGGGAGTATAAATATCCGGTTAACTTGGTTCTGATAAGTAAAAATATGATCATAAATAGCGTCGAAAAATAAAACGAGCTTAACAATATGATCTACGCATAATATAGATTAATAAAATAGTCTGATACATGTCAAAATTCGAAATATGTTGCATGTTAATTTTTCGCAGTGTCGAATCGCTTCGACCGATCAGCCTAGTAAACTCATATTTAAATTTTGACCACAATCAAAAGTCTTTGAAAACTAAATAATGGGTATATTTTATTCGTTACTCGAAATTTAGAAGAAAATAGATTAGATTGATAAAATATTATAATATAATAAGGACAAAAATATACGGGTCTTACACCTTACCTCTTTTATTTTCTAGTATTCATTATTATGTTATTGCATCTTTGCATATGATTGTATACCATATAAGTTAGACTTTTCTTATAGCGATTTAATATATAAGCTTAGGTGTATGGTGAATCAATCTTATTGAAGTATTATGACCTCAATTATGTCTTTTTATAATCTATGAGCTAAGTGTTTTAAAATAGCTTTGTTTAAAGCTACTTGCGTTGTCTTATGATTGACTTGCATTTGAAGCAATCAAATGCATAGAGAACATCATGTATCATTTCATATGGATTAATTTATTGAGTTGCTTCTAAGTTCTCTTGTTTTGTGTTTTTCTTTCGTGCTTCTTAAAATCTAATTTTTCGTACATGGGAATGGTCTATTCAACCCCCCTTCTAGACCTCTTTGTGCTATCACCCAAAAATTGGTATCAAAGCGGGGCTTTTGATCAAAGTCTTGCGAATCCAAAAGTTGAGGATATGATTCCTTCGATCCTAGAAGAGTTTTTATAATCGTTTTTGAAGCTTATGCAATTCAATGAACTTCAATGAAATTACATTGATTTACTTATGTCTGATTATTCATTGCAATGCATTACATAGATTATTTCAAAGGAATCCTTGGTAGTATGTTCTTCACACATTAATTGAACTTAAGATATTCTCTAAGATTTTATCCATCCAGGATTAAACTGACAATATTTTGAGGTATGCACAATTTGCATTTGACACCATGTCTTTGTAAGAATAAGATTTGGTTCTGCATATGGCCTTAAGTTTTGATGATAACAATACATTTTTTCTTTGAGAAAATTTTTATACCCTAATGGTTTTGTTTAGGGTGTAGTTGTTTGCTGATAGGTTCTGATTCTGAAGAATTAGCGTGTGACGTCATCGGTTTCTGAACTCAACACACTCTGACTCTAAAGAGATACAAAGTGTGATTTACAGAGAAATATGTCAAGTATGGAATACTCTTACATCTTCTGAAGAACGTTCATCAAATAGCTTATGACTCTGGCTCTGATAGAAAAGTTTTTGAAGTTTTTCATGCTTTGAAGATTATGCGCTCTCAAGTTATGAGGTTCTGAAGACCAAGTTCAGAAGATTCTGAAGACAAGGTTTTGAAGACTCTGAAGAAAAGGTTTTGAATACTCTCATTATATTTTTTTATCCCTCTAAACATGCTTTACCAACACAAATTCTGAAGTCTCTGTAGATTAGAAGATAAGATCAAAAAGGTTTTACGTGAGTGAATAATACATGGTACAAGATCAAATATTCCTTCAACTACGATGATTTTGTGGCTAAAGGAAATTACTATTATACCATTTTGTCTCCCATTTTTTGCTTATCGTTATGCAAGGATACAACTAAAAATTATGGAATTCCATCTTCATCCTTCAAAGGATCTTTCTTTATGTATATAAAGAAGACTTGGAAGAATGGAAAACAACTTTTGCACAACAATCATATGAACAAAAAAGATGAGTGAGATAGAAAAGCATCAAGCAAGGAACTTTTGTTCATACATTTTCTCAAAAACACTTTTGTGTTATTTATTGTATTTCATTTGTGTAACCTGATTTCATAGAAGCAACTTTGTAAACATACCTTTTGTATCTCAGCTTTTGAGTTGTTATTCCTTAAGAGACTAGGGTATAGTCATAAGTCTCAAGCATACATTGACAATAGGTCTTTGTGATTGTAATTAAGTTTAGTTATAGTGAATTAAGTCCTTGGAAGAAGGAAAAATCACCTTGGAGGTGGATGTAGGTAGCTTCGTTAACAACAAATCAAGATACAAATATTGTGCTCATTTTTTTAATTCTATGTTATGTGTTCTTTGTTTTAGGTCACTAAAATGTTTCATTCTAGAAACCCAATCCAAACCCCCTTTCTCGTGTTTCCTTAACCTTCAATTGGCATCAGAGCTCTGGTTCTGGTATTGATTATTTATCAAACACTTCAGAGTGTTAGGCAAAGATCTAGATTCTTTATGTAATGGCAGGAGTCCCTCCACTAGTTGCACCCGTTTCTAATGAAAGAGATAACTATAGTGCTAAACCTCCAGTTTTTGATGGAGAAAAGTTTGATTATTGGAAAGACAAAATTAAAAGTTTCTTTCTTGGCCGTGATGTATATCTATGGGATATGGTAGGTTATGGCTACATAAATCTTGTTTATGTTAGTTGTAAAAAGATAGAAAGAACAATGATGACTGAACAACAAAAGAAAGACTACAGAAATCATCACAAATCTAGAAACATTCTTCCGAATGTTATTTCATACAGTGAGTATGAGAAGATAAAAAATATTGACACAACTAAGCCTATATTTGATTCCTTAAAGATGACTCATGAAGGAAATGCTCAACTGAAAGAAACCAAGGCGCTTGCCTTGATCCAGAAGTATGAAGCCTTCAAAATGGAGGATGATGAAACAATTGAGAACATGTTCTCAAGGTTTCAGACTCTAGTTACAGGACTGAAGATTATGAACAAAGGTTACTCTACTGCGGATCATCTTAAGAAGATTATCAGAAGCTTACCCAATAAATGAATGCCTATGGTAACTGCATTGAAACTGTCTAAGGATCTGAACAACACTTATCTTGAGCAACTATTTAGTTCTTTGAGAAGTCACGAGGTAGAGCTTGAAGAAGATGAGTGTCAAAGAAAAGAAAAATTAGTGGCTCTGAAATATATGGGAAGGTTTAAAAAGACTAAATCCTTTCAAGATGGAGAGGAAATTATGAAGAAGAAGATGAGTTGTCTCTTCTCTCCAGAAGATCCAATCAACTTTGGAAGAAAAGACAAGGCAAGTTTATAGGATCAAGAAGGACATATGGTCACTTCAAATTTACTTATAGACAGTAGAACTCAGATGATAGTAAAGACATTACATGCTTTGAATGCAAAGAGTTGGGTCACTACAAGAACAAACGTCCCAAGCACAGAAAGGACAAGCCCAAGAAGAAAGTCTTCAGAGGGAAGAAGAAATTTCTGATGGCTACCTATGATGATTCTAATTCTTCATAAGATGATTCTGAGGAAGAGCAAGCAAATTTGGCAGTGATGGAAAGCATAAAAGCATCTGATGAGAAGATTCAGTCAGAACTAGAATAATAATATGAGTCAGACTCTAAAGAGGTATTTTCTAAACTACCTTGTTCTGAATTAGACTTTTGTTTATGTGAAATCTGAAAAAGTATCATAAACTTTAGAACAAATACAAAGATTTGAAACAAGTCCATGTATCTGAATCTAAAGCACACAGTAAGCTTAAGAAAGAATTAACCATTTTAAATGAAGAAAACTGTATTCTTAAGAATGACAACTCTGCCCTTAAAATAAAGAGTTCAAAACTTGAGGAAGGAATTCTTTCAGAAGCTTTTGTAGATATTGAGAACGTCATAAAGAAGTATGACAAACCTTTTCAGACTTTTCTGGCTAAAAATATAGATAGAAAAAAATGGCTTCAATGATCTATGGAGTTAGAAGGAATGGAAGAAGAGGTATTGGTTATATGCTTAAATAAAAACATATTTCAAAATCAAAGACAAAACCAAAATCTCTTTATTCCCGGTTCTCTTATGCATATACATAACATGATTATTCTGCACATAAACCCAAGTTCGCTAAAAACTTTGGGAGAACTAACAAGAAACTAATATATGTTGCAGATCACCTTAGCCGCCAAGTTAAAACACTAGTCATGGTACCTAAATTTTAGGTGCTCGTGAAACATGACAAGAAGAAGGCATATGTTCCAAATCCTGGAATTAAGCCTAGTGGCTTCATGGGTTTCAGAGGTGATCAGAAAGCGAAGATCGTATATAGGCTTCAGAACAGTAGGTAATGGTAATCTCCCTTCTATTTCTAATGTTTTACTTGTTGATGGATTAGCGCATAATTTATTGTCCATGAGTCAATTAAGTGACAATGGTTATGATATAATCTTTAATCAAAAGTCTTGTAAAGTTGTTAGTCAGAAAAGTAGCTCCATTCTTTTCAATGGAAAGAGGAAGAATAACATTTATAAAAATAGGCTTTCTGATTTAAAAGATAAGAATGTTAAATTACTCATGTCTGTTAATGAAAAGCAATAAGTATGGCATAGACGATTGGGCCATGTTAGCATAAGAAAGATATCTCAGCTAAATATGCTTAATTTAGTCAGAGGCGTTCCTAATCTGAAGTATTCTTCAAATGCTATTTGTGAAGCATGTCAGAAAGGCAAGTTTTCAAAAACTTATTTCAAGCCAAAGAATGTTATTTCTAACTCTAGGCTTTTAGAACTCTTGCACATTGAACTTTTTGGACCAGTGAAAATTGCTTCTGTAAGTGGCAAGAAATATGGTTTAGTCATTATTGATAACTACAACAGATGGACATGGGTTTATTAGAACATATTTTGATTATACAACCATTGTAAGAGTTTTGATGATAACAAAAGCAAAGAAAATGTTTGCTCCCTAAAATTATATTCTGTTTTGTAGAGAAGTTCTAATGGAAGAAGATCAGAAGATAAATTACAAAGTTGTTTCTGCTGTGATTATAAACATCTCTCAAAACGTTCTGATGAAAGAAGATCAGAAGATAAATTACAAAGCTGTTTACGTTGTGATTGTAAACATCTCTCAAAAAGTTATGATGAAAGAAGATCAGAATATGCGCTAAAAGGATGTTTCAACTCTGATTATAAAGCTCTTTAAAAGAAGTTCTAATGCTGCAAACAGGATTTCATGGCTCTGATCTCAAAAGTTTTGAAGCAAGCAGCAACAGATACTTCAATGTTCTGAAGCGTTACAAATCAAATACTTCCATCTTAAGAGTAACAACTGGAAGGGAACAAGGATCTTTATTTTTGGAAAACGCCTTAATTGTCATTGATCAAGTTTCCAAAATGTTCATCCATGCTTTTCCTATTTAAAAAAGCCTTGAGGATAAATTGTTCACGATTTTACAAAAACACAACAACGCTATTATCACCTCTCATCCTCAATCTTTCAATATTCAAATTGTGTAAAACATCATTGTCCTGTGATACTGTTTAATTAGAAACACTTCTGTACACTTTTATTCATACATTGTTTAGTGATTTTCCTTGAGAAAAATCGGGTTATGGTTATACTCAAGAAGACTTTGGCAGTTGTTAAACTAAATTTGTAATCAATATTGATTATTGGATTAAGACCTCGTTGGAGAGAGGCGAAATCACCTTGGAGGGTGGACCAGAGTAGTTTGAGTTCAAACGAACCAGGATAAAAATCCCGTGTTCTTTTCATTAAGTTTTAAGATACCAATTTAACCCCCCTCCTTGTGTTTTTCCATTCTTCAATTGGCATCAGAGCGCATGGTTCTGAGTACAAGCACTTAACTGTGTCAGTAAAAGATCCAAGCTAAGAAAAACACTATGGTGGGACCAAGTCAGAACAACAGCAATGACTACCATGATGAGAAAGATAGAATCAACGGAAAACCTCCAGTATTTGATCGAGAGAACTTTGACTACTGGAAAGACAAAATTGAAAGTTTCTTTTTGGCTTATGACGCTGATCTCTGGGATATGTTGGTTGATGGATACATGCATCCTGTTGATGAAAGTGGTCAGAAGATTGATAGAAAAAGAATGTCAGAACATCAAAAGTGAGACTTCAAAAATCATCACAAGGCCAAAACTATTCTCTTGAGTGCCATCTCATACTCAGAGTATGAGAAGATCACAAACAAAGAGACAGCAAAGCACATGTTTGATTCCTTGCGAATGACACATGAAGGAAACATGAAAGTCAAAGAAACCAAAGCCCTGGCACTCATTCAGAAATATGAAGCCTTCAAAATGGAAGAAGATGAAACCATTGAAACAATGTTCTCAAGATTTCAAATTCTGGTTGCTGGGCTAAAAGTTCTGGACAAAGGATACTCAACTGCTGATCATGTAAAGAAGATCATAAGAAGTTTACCAAAGAAATGGAGACCCATGGTCACTGCTCTCAAACTGGCAAAAGCTCTGAACAAAATATCTTTAGAATAACTTGTCAGCTCTCTCAGAAGTCATGAGATAGAGTTAGAAGATGATGAGCCCCCGAAGCAACAAGGTAAGACTTTAGCTCTTAAATCTAACAAAAAATATGATTCCAAAGTTTTGCAGGCAATAGAAGAAAACTCCGGTGGTTCCTCATCAAAAGAAGACAAATTATCCTTTCTCTCCAGAAGAGTCAATCAGCTGTGGAAGCACAGGCAAAGGAAGTTTAGAAATTCCAGAAGAATAGGGAATCAGTCTGAACCATCTGGATACAGAAAGTATGAACTATCTTTTGGATACAGAAAGTTTGAATCATCTTCTGAATACATAAAGTCAAGAAACAAAGACATTGTATGCTACGATTGTAATGAACAAGGGCATTACAAAAGCGGTTGTCTAAAGCTTCAGAAGGAGAAACCTAAAAACAAGTTCATTAAGGAGAAGAATAAAAGTCTCATGGCAATATGGGATGACTCAGACTCTTCAGAAGCAGACACTGAATCAGAAGATGAAAGAGCCAACATTGCCCTGATGGCAAACATATCAGAAGATACTGAATCATCTGGATCTGAATCAGACTCAGAGGCAGAAGAGGTATTTTCTAACTTTTCTAGATCTCAATTAGAAGAGAGTCTATCAGAAATTATAGAAAGGTATCAGAAACTTCGAGTCATAAACAAGAACCTGTAAAAGGATCTAGTTTATGACTCTGAAGAAACTAAGAATCTGAGATTGGAAAACTCTGAGCTGAAAGAAAAAATTTGAAAATTTGAAAATGATTTGCAGAATACTCAGAAGGAAACTATCTCAGAAGTTCATAGTAACCCTTATAAGATCATAAAGGAATATGATCATAGCTTTCAGAAATTCCTTAAAAACATAGATAGAAGCAAGATGGCTCCAATGATCTATGGAGTTAGCAGAAATGGCAGAAAAGGTATAGGATACAAAGGTAAGGTATCCCAACCTAAGAAAGTTAAGGATTTAGTTATTAAATGCACTCCTCTAAATTCTCACTTTACCTATGGGCACACAGATGATTTAAAGTATATTAGTAATAATTTATCTGCTAAACCAAAATTCAAACAGAATTCTGGTAACTCTAACAAACAAGGACCCAAAAAGATATGGGTACCTAAGGATAAAATTGTCTATGTTGCATATATCTTTGACAACAAGACTGAAACACCAATCCTGGTACCTGGACTCTGGATGCTCTCGATACATGACGGGAAGAAATCATATATTCTAAAGCCTAGAGCTTAAAACTGGAGGCTACATAGGTTTCAGAGGCAATCAGAAGGGGAAGATCATTGGCTCTGGAATAATTGGTAACATTAATCTTCCTTCTATTACTAATGTTCTGTTAGTAGATGGATTAATGCATAACTTGTTATCCATAAGTCAATTAAGTGATAACGGTTATGATATAATCTTTAATCAAAAGTCCTATAAAGAAGTTAGTCAAAAAGATGGATATATCCTCTTTAATGGAAAGATAAAGAACAACATTTACAAAATAAAACTTTCTGAACTGAAAAGTCAGAATGTAAAATGCCTACTGCCTGTTAACGATGAGCAATGGCACAAAATATTGAGGCATGTTAGTATGAGAAGAATATCTCAGATTAACAAACTCAATCTGGTCAGAGGACTTCCTAATCTGAATTTCAGCTTAGATTCTCTGTGTGAAGCATGTCAGAAAGGCAAGTTTGCAAAACCCTCTTTTAAAGCAAAAAATGTTGTTTCTACCTCTAGACCATTAGAACTTCTGCATATAGATCTATTTGGACCAGTGAAAACTACATCCATTAGTGGCAAGAAGTATGGATTAGTGATCATAGATGACTATAGCAGATGGACATGGGTAAAGTTCTTAAGACACAAGGACGAGTCACACTTTGTGTTCTTTTCCTTCTGTAACCAAGTCCAAAACAAAAAAGATCTTAGAATTGTTAGAGTCAGAAGTGATGATGGTGGAGAATTTGAAAACAAAAATTTGAACTATTTTTTAATGAGAATGACATCTCTCATGATTTTTCTTGTCCTAGAACTCCCCAACAAAATGGAGTTGTAGAACGAAAGAATAGAACTTTACAAGAAATGGTCAGAACCATGATCAACGAGACTAACATTGCTAAGAACTTCTGGGTTGAAGCAATTAACACATCGTGTTATATTCAGAATAGAATATCCATAAGACCTATTCTGGAGAAGACTCCATATGAACTGTAGAAGAACAGAAAGCCCAACATCTCGTATTTCTATCCATTTGGATG
This sequence comes from Vicia faba, assembly GCA_948472305.1. Classification (NCBI taxonomy): domain Eukaryota; kingdom Viridiplantae; phylum Streptophyta; class Magnoliopsida; order Fabales; family Fabaceae; genus Vicia; species Vicia faba. The sequence continues at coordinate 468,384,371 of OX451736.1, forward strand.
TATTTGTTTTATTCTTAATACTAAAGGGCATCTGAACAAGTTTGACTATAAAACACAAAAGTGTATTATGTTAGGATACTCTGAACACTTAAGAGGCTACAGAGTATACAACACATAAACACGGATTGTAGAAGAGTCAATCAGTGTTAGATTTGATGATAAGCTTGGCTCTCAAAAGTCAAATCTAGATAAATCTTTTACAGATATAGAAGTCCAATTTACAGCTACTGAAGACATTGCATCAGAAGTTCCTCACAAAGAATCACATGTGTAATACGGTGGGAGAACTGACTTGGTTGTTTTGTGTTTGATCATAATTATTGCGGATAGCAAGAGTCGCCACCGACTTTTCTTTTATCCAATAAGGAAAGGGTGAAAAAAACAGGAAAGACCTTTGAGATATTTTCTTGAGTTCGGGGGGTAGATTATGAAAAGGGAAGGTGTTAGCATCCTTTTCATCCATAGTTATCTATGCGCTCTTAGTTGCTTACTGGATCACTTGAAAATGCTTTATTTGAATATGTGCTTGTGGTGGGTTTTGAAAGTATTTTTAAAAAGCGCCTTCGTTGAGGCAAACTTTGTATTGATTCCCGTCTCTATGAAAATATTTCATGTTTTGAAAGTGTTTGGTGTGTTTGAAAAGATGTTTGTTTTGAAGATGGATCATGAGCAAGCAACTAAGAACATTCTACCTACTCAAAAGTCTTTTGTTCATTCCTTCTTTTGATATTGCTATCTTACCATAGATTGGTAAGAAGCCTTATCTTTGGATGTAAAGGGACGTGTGTGGGTCATCGTATAGTCATGAATAGCAATTGTGATACGGTGGCAGAACCGACTGGTTTTTAGTTACTACTGGTTTTGTGTTTTTTGTTTGCAAATGTCGCTGTAAGCAAGAGTCGCCACCAACTTTTCTTTTATCCAACAAAGGAAAGGGTGAAAAGAATAAAAAAAGACCTTTCGAGAGTTTGAGTAAGGAGGGTAGATTATGGAAAGGGAAGGTGTTAACACCATTTCCACCCATAGTTATCTTCGGGCTCTTAAATGCTTGCTCATTTTTGAAAATTGCTTGTGCTTTGTGTGTTTTGAAAATTGTTTTGAAAATTGTTTTGAAAATTCCTTAATGCGGCGATTCGCTTTGTGATAACTCTTGTATCAGTCCTCAAGAGTGTTGACAAGGCAAATGTTTTTGAAAGTGTTTTAAAATATTTTTGTGTAGGTGCAAAAAGTTGTTTTGAGCAAGCATCTAAGAACTTATCTACTTATACTCGAAAAGGTCGTTCTTTTCCTCCTAACCTTTAGACAGTACTATCCTACTATTAGTGAGTAGGTAGCCATATCGTTGGATGTATGAGGGACAAGCGTGGGTTATTGGTATGGTCATAGAAGGCAACATATAGAGATACCTTAGCAGTTCGAAGGGACTGTCATCATATATTCGTAGGCAACATGGAGGGACAAGATCATTTCTCATAGGCAACTCGAGGGACATTAAGGACTGTGATCTTTTTGATGACTTTAGAATTGAGGGTCATTGCTAAGATATCCCTACGTTCGAGGGACATGACCATTGTTTTCCGAGGCAACCAAGTGGGGAGTACCCTAGGGGTGCAAGTGTGCAACAGTGTGTTTTTTCAGGTATATTTATCTTGCAATTAAGATTTTCTATTATTCAGTTTTTATCTTTCCATACAATCCTATTAATCTAAGCATTGCATAAAATATAGTAGCTGAAGGTAAAGACGGAAATGTAAACCTAAGCTATTACAGAGCTTTGGGGCAGTTACATAAAAGTGAAAAGTGCGGAAAAGAAATCCTAAAACTATTACATCCCGGAAGCAATTACATGATATTGATGAAAAAAGCGGGAAAAATAAAGCTACGTTATTCCAGTTGAATGCGCCTTATACACTTTATCTAGGAAAATAAAAATAAGATAAAAATAGCAAAGAAAGTGTTTTGGTGATTTTTTATGAAAAAAATGATTTATGATAATTAATTAAATAAACCTAAAAAACCTAATTAATTTTAATTAATAAAAAATGTTAATTTTTGAAAAAAGTTAATTAAAATACCTAAATCCTAATTAGTTCGAATTTAAAAAAAGGTTAATTTTGAAAAAAAATGTTAATTAAAAAACCTAAAAATCTAATTAATTTTAATTTAAAAAAAGGTTAATTTAAAAAAAAAGTTACTTAAAAAAAACCTAAAAACCTAATTAATTTCAATTAAAAAAAAGTTAATTTTGAAAAAAGTTAATTAAAAAAACCTAAAAATCTAACTAATTTTAATTAAAAAAAAGTATTTTAAAATTTTTTTATGTGTAATGATTAATAAAAAAGAATTAAGTTTACCAAAAAAATAGATAAGGGAAGAAACATCAATGAAAAATAAGGTTAGAAAATACAAATAATATAAATGTCAAGGGTGGGTGTTGAACCAAAAATTAATTTAAAACCTAAAATTAAATTTAAAAAAACCTAAAATTAATTATTCGAGTTTATTATGAAAAATCAAAGGTTTGTGAAAAATGTTAAGTTTTATAAAAAAAGGTTTTAAATAGAAAGAATGAAAATAGGTAAAAAGATAAATAGAAAGGAAGAAAACCAAAACCAATAGGGGTGAGTGTTGAACCCACGCCCTTAACCTTCTCAGGATGTCTGTCTCGCCATGTATTGGTGGTTGTTCTGTTTTGGCCTCAACATTTTGTTATAATCCTGCATGGGACCCTGTCTAAATCTGCAGTGTTGAATTCTATGAACACATTAAATAAATTACTATATCATTGTTGTACCCCAAAATTTGCCCTCCCATATTTTTCAAGAAATTGCCAAGCCAAGTCACAAAATTCCCCAAAGGTTGCACAGTGCAAAGGTCTCCTATACAGTCAAAACTAGGGTTTGTGTTCTGATCAAGAAAAAGAAGTTTTCAAAGGTCCAATCAAGTCTCATATGCCTACAAATATGGTCAAGCATCCTCATATCAAGTTTCAAGGCATTCAGCTCAAAATTGCACAGTCAAAACCCTAAATTGCACTACAGCCAACTGTAGGGGCAAAATGGTCATTTGACAGTCAAAAGTTCAAATTTTTGGTCAACATATCATTTTGAAGCCACAAACATCATTTGATCAATGCTTGATCATGATTCTCAAAGTTTGGCTCAAAAAAATCATCAAGATGCAAAAGTTTCCTTATTTGGACAGTTGAAAGAGTCAACTGAAATTGACCAGGGCATAACTTTCACATGGATTATCAGAAAAATCCCATCTAAAGCTCATTTTGAAGAGAAAGACATTTCCTACAACTCATCTTCATACTTCAAGTCCAAGAAATGCTCTCACAAAAAGTTATCAATTTCAACATTATAGGTCATTTTCAAAAGTCAACAAAAAGGGACTTTAAGTCAAAGGCCCTAACTTGAGATTGGTAAATCAAAATGACATGGGACCAAAGACATTGGTTAGAGGACTCAAAGACCTTTCCAAAATGTCCAAGAACATGAGAAAAGCTTAAAAATTGAGCAAGTTATGCCTTGTGTAAGTTGGGAAATTTTTGGATATTTTGAAAAGTCAACATTGATTCAAATGACCTAAAATTGCTAATGGGCCCATTTTTCTTCCATGATTCATCATTCTAAGCATATGCACGACCACTTGGCCCAAAGGGAAGTATTTTCTCATTTTTTATTTATTTATTTGAATTTTTATTTATATTAATTCATTTAAATCATTTAAATATATGAAAAATATTTAATTCACCCTAACCAATCTTTTTATACATGTTTTAGACTCAATATTTCGTGCATATGCAAATGTGGAAAGATTTGGCTTGATTGGATCCTAATTGACACAAGAACACATGGAAAAGATATGAAAAAGATCCTTAAAATCAAATTTCCAAAAACCATCATTGCATTGGATTTGATTGAGTTTTGTTAACCTAATGGACTCACTACATATGCCTGATCATAAACCTAATCACAATAGAGGCGCAGCTGCTCAGAATACACCATTGCAAACTTGAATTTTTCTCTAAAGAACTCAAAACTGAAAAACACTTTTCAGGTGGATTCAAAGCACAAGACTTGTTTCAATAGCTTCCTCAAGATCCCCTGAACACATTCCAATCACAAACAGCCATTTAAACTCCAAGAATTGGTAACATGAACGCAAGCTGTATCAAGAAAATCTCATAATCGTGCATCATGATTTAAGCATTTTTTTTGTAACTTTTAGTCATTGATTCATGTTCATTATGGTATTCTGATGCTAACCAACATATTCAATTGCATTTTTGTGCGCTATATACGATTATGCCATGTTTGACTTTTAGGGTTTTCAGAGGTTGGAATTGGGGATTTTCAAACGAGGAAAAATTGAGACTCCAAACCACCACCATTAGATTCAGCAAGCTTGGACGAAGAAGAATTCATATTCGCGCTTAATTTATAGAGCCCTGGGGGCTAATCGCTATTTTTTCTAAAGTCACCTAATGGAACACGTTTAAAACCGTTGCTTTATGTTCTTGTTTCAGAGAAAAAAAACAAAACACGCGAAGAAGATGATGTGTTGGCAAATGGTGATAGGTCCTTTCAAATTTGCGCGCGCTTCAACCCACTAACATCATGTCTTTATTTATTATATTTGTATGTTATTATATATTAAATGTAATTGAGATGGCTCAGTGGCAGGTACACACGCTTGTAATGTCCATGACCTGGGTTCAAGCCCCAGGTCTGTATAATTTCCATACTATTTTTCATTAACAATTCCCATGCAGCGCCCAAGGTCAAGACGTATCATGCATCCTCAAGAATCAACAGCCACGCGTCCCATGGAATCAAACCAAAGGTTGAGATTGAGAGAGCACCATAAACCCTGGTCAAAGTGCTAACACGCTACTCAAAAAAGTCAATGGACCTGAAGCTTGTTGGGCCAGGATTCTTGGATCTATACCTCCATATTGGGGCCTGAACCCCCCCCCCCCCCCCCCTTGGTTTGCAATTTTCTCAATTTCTTCTTATTATTTTCTTTTAATTATTCTTTTAATCAATTTAATAGTTTTCATAAATTATAAAATACAATAAAAATCAGAAAAGATAAAAAATACAATAAATATTTTTGTTTTAATATTTTCACAAATAAATTGGCATGTAATTAATTAGTTTAAATTAGGTGTTTTAACTTTAACTTTTTTAATAATAAAAATACAAAAAATGTAGAAATAGGTTTAATAATTTGTTTTATTCTTTTTTCCCAATAATATTATTTCTTTTATTTATTTTTATAATTAAACTTGTAAATTAATTAGGGTTTCATTTAGGTTAAAAAACTCCAATATTTTTCTTAATAACTTAAAAAATAATTAGAACTAGGTTTAACATTTTATTTTAGTTTTAATTAATTCTTTTTCTATTAAATCTTAAAATACTAAAAAACACCAAAAAATAAATTCCTTTTCTTCTAATTTTAATTTTAATTCCTTATTAATTTTAATTTTGCAAAAGGGTCCAACGCCCTCGTTCTTAATTTCTTATTTATTCGCATATTTATTTTATGTCATTTAAATAATTATGTATCTCTCCCAAAGCCTTGTAATTACTTCTCGCACTTTAAATTCTTTTAATTTCTTTATTTTCCGTCAAATCGGGTCCTGGTTAATTTTGGCGATGTGGACCCGCGCCATTTGTAATAGCTTTAGATTTACTTTTCCTCGCAACTTTTAACTGTTAAACAAAGCATGCAAGAATGAATGGCCTTAAAATAAAAACAAGCGTAGAACACCGATAACATGACAAGATAAATGCAAATGAAAACGACACACGAATCACACACCACCCCTAGGGTACGCCTCACTGTTGCCTTGCCTCGAAAGGTGATCGTCGAGTAGAGGATGTCTTAGTAAGTCCTCATGATCCGGGAACCTGGCATGAGGGTAGCTTCTAAGGTGTCTTCCCATTGCTCTGGTGATCACCATGTCCCGAACCTCGAATTGACCCGAACACCTCCAACGGTGGTTCTACCTACCTCTCAATGGTGGGATAGCACTACTTTAAAGGACATTTACACAGACGAATTCCTTAGGGTAGGTAGACGACTCTAGATACTTGCTCTAAATTTCAAAACAAATCAAAAAAAATACTTTTCACACCAACACATTTTCAAAAAGCTTTCGAAAGCAAATTTTCAAACACTCTTGAGGACCGATACAAGAGTCGAACTGGAATTTTCAAAGAAACTTTTTTTAAAACCCACAGTTGAAAAGCAAACAAACCATTTTTTAAAACACAAGTGAGCAAGTATCTAAGAGCCCATGGATAACCATGGATAGAAAGGGTGCTAACACCTTCCCTTTCTATAATCTACCTCCCGAACCGAGAAACTATCTCTATAAGGAATTTTTCTGTGCTTTTGTCCTTTCCATGTTGGAGAACATAAAAGACGGTGGCGACTCTTGCTTACCGCGACATTTCGCGAACCAGCGTTAAACAGTCAGTTCCAGATCCACCGATCACAGAACTGGCGACTCTGCTGGGGATAAAACTATAAAGTGAGGTGTACCTTAGGGCTAGTTCATAACTGTGTTTTCACTTGTATTGATTTGCTTGCTTTACTATTGTGGGTTGCATCGGAGATACATGGATCCTAACCCGAATCTGGGGATACCCTGTTTAGGTAGCATAAGCTGTGAGGGACCTGTCCGGCGTAGACCGACACGGGTGAAACATTGGCTACGTTGGTGTGGCACCTTGGTTTGTACCGATATCCCTTGTGTCGCAACGAGGAGAATATGGGTCTTCTAAGGAGTCATTAAGCACCAACAACCTTAGAACCTTAATTGACACAACTTGGCCTTTAGAATTGTAGCAGTATGCTACGCCCATTGAGGCTAAACTCTCGTGATGGTTCTAGCCGCAAGAAAAGATTGCGATGCTGGAGTTATGACCGATTGAGGGTAGTCAATGATATTGGGATCCTCTAAGAACCCGGTTACTTTTGATTAGGACAGGTATGAACCAACAAACTGAAAGAGGGTAGTACCTAGACCTCATGCTGGCCTAAACTTTAGGGGCTTGCCTTGTGTGACTTGTGTGCCTTACCATGTTTGCCTTTGTATCTGTATGTGGTGTGCTTTATCATAACATCATAGCATCATGAGCATTGCATGCATCCTGCATAAGGACTGACCATTTCAAAGACAAGAGGGTTTCATCTTTGCTCTGTTTTGTAGGACATTATGATGCCCGTGCGAAGGAATACTATCCGGTTCAACTTTGTTCGTTCACCTGAGTTGCTTGATGAGTTGGTTAACAGAATCCCAAATACCACTTCCTTCATTCAGAGACATGGTTCCCTTCTCAGTTTAGTCACTGCAAAGCGGGATCAACAGTTAATGAGTGTTCTGACCCAGTTCTATGACCCTCTGTACCAGTGCTTCACCTTTCAAGACTTCCAGCTGGTCCCTACCCTGGAAGAGTTCTCTGATTTGCTTGGTATCCCTATCTTGGATCAGACTCCCTTTACTGGTTGGGAAAAGACCCTCAGGCTTGAGGATGTTGCTGCAGCCCTTCCTTTGACCCATCAAGAGGTAACAGACAATTGGGTAACTAGAAGCGGAGTTAAGGGTTTCTTGGCCAAGTTCCTGATTGGTAAAGCTAACAATTTCTGGAATGACCTGGACTTTAGGGCATATGAAGACATCTTGGCTCTCCTAATCTATGGGTTAGTCCTGTTTCCTAATCCTGACAACTTCATCAATGTCACTGCCATAAGGATCTTTATGTCTCAGAATCCTGTGCCCACTCTCTTGGGTGACATCTTGCAACAACTTCATGCCCGTACTACCCGAAGACGAGGAACCCTATGGTGTTGTATCCCTTTGTTGGTAAGGTGGTTTATTTCGCACCTCCCTAAGTTCATACTGAAGAACCAAGAAGGAAGAGGTTGGGCTCATAGGTTAATGTCTCTCACCGATAAAGACATCATTTGGACTTGCAGAGGTTTGGATGAGATAGCTATTATTGATCGATGCGGGGAGTATCCTAATGTTCCTCTGATTGGTACTCAAGGAGGGATCTCTTACAATCCATGTCTAGCACTCCGTCAGTTTGGGAGAGCAAGAAGAGCAGGCCCCCATGAGATGTTGGTGCCTCACATCAGTTTTGAATTTCAGGTGGATAGTGACGAGCTGCGTCGTAGGTTCATCAAGGCTTGGGACAAGGTTCATAAAGCTGACCCACAAGAGTTAGGGCCAAAGACTTCTTTACCTATGGAAGCCTACTACAAATGGGTTCGCATCCGTGCTCAGAAGTTAGGTATGCCGTATGAAGCTGTCAGACCCGTCATTCTTGAGTGTCCTGATAAAGATGGTGTTCCTCCAACTGTCCTTCCTCCTCAGATACCTACTGATTATGAGACATTGAAAAGATCTTGGTCGCAACTGCAAGAAGAGCGGGATTCTTACCGGGACAAGTTCAACGAGCAGGAATCAAAGATCCAGAAGCTGACCAAGCAGTTGGAGAATGAGAGAGCTCTGAATGCCTACATCCGTACTGAGAAGAGGAGACCATGGGATCAATAAAGAGCTTTTACAGTTTTCAGTATTTCCCTTCATGTAATGCCTAAGGGCAACCTGTTGAATAATTTCAGTTGCAAAGTTGTATCTAATGAAGTGTGTTCTTTTTTTTGTTTACAAAGTTGATCCCCGATTGTCTTTGAAAACACAATTCATACGCATTTCATACATCATGTGCATAGCAGGTTTTTCCTCTTTTCAGGTTGCTTACAGTTCTTCGCTGTTTATTTCAGCATCATGAATACCAACTCTGCATCAACTGAGACATCAATCAAGGCTCTTCAGGCGCAGAATGCGCAGTTTCAAGAATTAATCAAGGGTCTGGCTCGAGGCCAAGAAGAACTAAAGGCTATGCTCCTGAAGAAGGAGAAGAAGAAGAAGAGAAGAACTGTTCTGTTCAACTCGGGCCGAAGGTTTAACAATACTCTGCAACAGGAAGAGGCTGGTTCTTCTGTTGACAAGAATTCTCCTTAGGCAGAAGCAAGGGTTCCTAGTCCGGTAGTCTCCGACAACGAGACAAATTTTGATGAAGAGCAGTACCCTCCTGCAGAAGACAGATATAAGCAACTGGAGGACAGATTGAAGGCTATGGAGGTTCAACAGGTACCTGGGCTGGATTTCGGAGATCTGGGTTTGTCAACTGGTGTGATTATCCCTCACAAGTTCAAAGCACCCTCCTTCTCTAAGTATGACGGGGCGTCTTGTCCCAAGCTGCATCTAAGGTCCTATGTTCGGAAAATGCAACCGTACTCTGCGGATAAGAATTTATGGATCCACTTCTTCCAGGAGAGTCTTTCAGGGACTCATCTCGAATGGTTCTATCAGCTGGATGGGACCAAAGTTCGTAACTGGGAGGAGTTGGCTACTGCTTTCTATAAGCAGTATCAATATAATGCCGACCTTGCCCCCACACGTACCCAACTCTAGGGTATGTCATTAGGTGCAAGCGAAGGTTTTAAGGAGTACGCTCAGAAGTGGAGAGACCTGGCTGGCAGGGTGCAGCCACCATTGACTGATCGGGAGTTGGTAGACATGTTCTTAGGGACCCTATCTGGGCCATTTTTCAACCATCTCATCGGGAATTCGTCTGCAGGGTTCACTGATCTAATCTTGACTGGAGAAAGGATTGAAGCTGGGTTAAGATCTGGAAAAATCCCGAAGGGTGCATCATCTAGTTCTGAGAAGAAACCCTTCAAGAAGGAGTCTAGTGCCGTATATGGTTCCAGGAAATCAGAGAGACATGAGCACCGCCAATCTGTCAGTGCGGTAATGATTGCTAAGCCTGCTGCCGCTCCCCGGCCAAACAATCCTCAGAAGGTTGAAAGACCCCGGAGAGAATTCACCCGCTTAAACATGACTTTGTCGCAGATCCTGCCACAGTTGCTCTCAACCAATTTAGTGACTGTCAGGGAGGCACCGAAGTTTCCAAATACTGCATCTCCCAAGTACAACCCGAACGCTCGTTGTGCTTACCATTCAGATAGCCCGGGGCACTCTACCGATGACTGTTGGGCATTAAAGAATAAGCTGCAGGACCTTATTGATGCCAAGGAGGTACAATTTGAGGCATCTGACAAGCCTAATGTAGTAACAGCTCCCCTGCCTGCTCATGGAGTGAATGCTATTGGGGACGAAGACGAAGTGGACGAAGCTGAGTTTGATAGCTGGATCTACCCGGCAACCGACAGTGGACTCAATAATTGGAGAGCAAAGGACAACTTATCTGTTTCTCTTATTATTGAGTAATGAATTCCTATGTTTTGTTATTTAGTAATAAACAATAATAAACTCTTTGGCCCGGTGTCTTACCCGAGGCACCGTGGTATCATTTGTGAGGGCATACAAACTGTCATTTCATATATCATGAATGAAAATCTTGGACGTATTTTTCGCATTGCAAATATTGTGCTCCTTTTCTGTCTTTCTTTTCCTTTACATAATTTTCAAAATAGCTGTATTTACACACACACTCACTCATACAGGTTTCAATCCACTCTGGATCTTACTGATAACAACTCTGCTACTGCCAATTATGACTTCGAAAATCCGATCAACTTAGCCGAAGACGAAGGTGAAGATGATTGCGAAGTGCCTGGCGAGCTTGCAAGACTGTTGCTTCAGGAAGAGAGGGCAATTCAACCCCATGAAGAGCCAGTGGAAACAATAAACTTGGGTACTGAGGCAGACAGGAAAGAGGTAAAGATTGGTGCCAACCTAGAGCTCAGCGTGAAGCAACGGTTAACCAAGATGTTACATGATTATATGGAGATCTTTGCCTGGTCCTACGAAGACATGCCCGGGTTGGATACCGATATTGTGGTCCATCATTTGCCAACTAAGGAAGACTGCCCTCCAGTCAAGCAAAAGGTCCGTCGGATGCGTCCAGAGATGTCTGAGAAGATTAAGGCCGAGGTTATGAAACAATTTGATGCTGGGTTCCTTGTAGTGACTTCTTACCCTCAGTGGGTCGCTAATGTGGTGCCGGTACCTAAGAAGGATGGAAAGGTCAGAATGTGTGTCGATTACAGGGATCTGAACAGGGCCAGCCCCAAGGATGACTTCCCCCTACCTCACATTGATGTCCTTGTCGATAATACAGCTCAGCACAAAGTATTCTCTTTCATGGATGGCTTTTCAGGTTACAATCAGATCAAGATGGCACCTGAAGACATGGAAAAGACTACATTTGTTACTCAGTGGGGCACCTTCTGTTACAAGGTCATGCCGTTCGGGTTGAAGAATGCTGGGGCAACCTACCAACGTGCCATGGTCGCCTTATTTCATGACATGATCCATCATGAGATAGAAGTGTATGTTGACGACATGATTGCTAGGTCCCAGACTGAGGAAGAGCACCTAGATCATCTGCAGAAATTGTTTGACCGGTTGAAACTGTACAAACTGAGATTGAACCCAAACAAGTGCACCTTCGGGGTACGATCTGGAAAGTTGCTAGGCTTTGTGGTCAGTGATAAAGGTATTCAAGTGGACCCTGCTAAGGTCAAAGCTATTCAAGAGATGCCAGTTCCTAAGACAGAGAAGGAAGTCAGAGGCTTTTTAGGACGCCTGAACTACATTGCTCGCTTCATCTCACATCTAACCGCTACCTGTAAGCCAATCTTCAAGCTGCTGAAGAAAGATCAGGTAGTACGTTGGAACGATGAATGTCAGGTTGCCTTTGACAAAATCAAAGAGTATCTCCAAGAACCACCTATCTTTATGCCACCGGTTGAAGGGAGACCTCTGATACTATACCTGACAGTGCTCGACAACTCAATGGGGTGTGTGCTGGGGCAGCATGACGAGTCTGGCCAAAAAGAGCATGCCATTTATTACCTTAGCAAAAAGTTTACCGACTGTGAGACCCGATACTCACTGCTTGAGAAAACTTGCTGCGCTTTGGTATGGGCTGCTCGCCGGCTGAGACAGTATATGCTGACCCACACTACCTTGTTGATCTCAAAGATGGATCCTATAAAGTACATATTCGAAAAGCCTGCTCTGTCTGGGAGAATTGCAAGATGGCAAATGATCTTGACGGAGTACGACATTCAATACACAACCCAGAAAGCCATCAAGGGAAGTGTATTGGCAGACCACCTGACACATCAAGCTGTAGACGACTATCAATCAATGAACTTCGAGTTTCCGGATGAAAGCATCATGATAGTAACTGATTGTGAAGTACCTGGACCGGATGAAGGACCTGAACCAGGATCCCGATGGTCTATGCACTTTGACGGAGCCTCCAATGCTTTGGGTAACGGTATCGGCGCCATCATCATATCTCCTCAAGGTACTCATACTCCACTCACTGCCCGGCTATGTTTCAACTGTACCAACAACATGGCGGAGTATGAGGCGTGCATCATGGGTCTTCAAGCTGCGATCGACCTAAGGATCAAATTTCTAAGTGTTTTCGGAGATTCCGCTCTTGTGATCAATCAGATCAAAGGAGAGTGGGATACGAAACATCCAAACCTGATTCCTTACAGAGAATGTGTGTTGACCCTAATCCTCCACTTCACAAAGATAACCTTTGAGCACTTTCCAAGAGAAGAGAATCAGCTAGCGGACGCGTTAGCTACAATGTCTTCAATGTTCAAGGTCAAATGGGATAATGAGGCTCCCCGGATCATCATCTGGAAACTGGACGAACCGGCATACTGTTGTGATCTCGAAACTGAATCGGTGACTGAGAAGCCTTGGTACCACGAAGTGAAGAGATATCTGGAAGCTCAGGAATACCCTGAAGGTGCCTCGGTCAATGATAAGAAATTCCTGAGGAGGTTTGCAGCCAAGTTCTTCCTTAGCAACGGCATCTTGTATAAGCGAAACCATGATTCAACCTTACTGCGTTGTGTGGATAAGACTGAAGCAGAAAGAATCATGGAAGAGCTACATGAAGGGACCTTTGGTACACATTCCAGTGGACACACTATGGCTAAGAAGATTCTACGGGCAGGATATTACTGGTCCACAATGGAAGCTGACTGCTACCAACACTCCAGGACATGCCACAAGTGCCAGATTTATGCAGACAAGGTGCATGTTCCTCCGGTTCCCCTGAATGTTCTGACTGCGCCTTGGCCGTTTGCAATGTGGGGCATAGACATGATCGGCGAGATTAAACCTACGACATCTAATGGACATCGCTTCATCCTAGTGGCGATTGATTATTTTACGAAGTGGGTTGAGGCAGCATCCTATGCTACGGTAACCAAGACCGTTGTGGCACGGTTCATTCGGCACAACCTGATCTGTCGGTACGGCGTCCCTGAGCGGATTATTACAGACAACGGTACCAACCTAAACAATAAGATGATCGCTGAGCTCTGCGAACAGTTCAAGATACAACACCACAATTCTTCTCCTTATAGACCGAAGATGAATGGGGCTGTAGAAGCAGCGAATAAGAACATCAAGAAAATCGTGCAAAAGATGACAGTGACTTATAAAGATTGGCACGAGATGTTACCGTTCGCTCTACATGGGTACCGAACCTCAGCTAGGACGTCAACCGGGGCAACTCCTTTCTCCCTGGTTTATGGTATGGAGGCAGTCTTGCCGATCGAAGTACAGATACCCTCTCTCCGGATAATGAAGGATGCAAATCTGAACGAAGATGATTGGATCCAGACACGACTTGATCAACTCAACCTCATTGACGAAAAGAGACTTGCTGCTATCTGTCATGGTCAGACGTATCAGAAACGGATGATCAGGGCATTTAACAAAAAGGTCAGACCACAGGAATATCAAGTTGGGGATCTGGTAATCAAGCGAATCATCCTTCCTCAGAGTGATCCAAGGGGCAAATGGACCCCTACGTACGAAGGGCCATTTGGGGTTAAACATGTGTTCTCAGGAGGAGCAATGATATTGACCAACATGGATGGTGACGACCTTCCTCACCCCGCCAATGCAGACATAGTAAAAAGATACTACGCATGAAAAAAAGACCCGCTAGGCTGACATGCCTAGGCAAAAGTTAGGGCTTCCCGTCGAACCAAAAGGGTTCGGGCAAAATGAAGGGATGAAAATGAAAAAAATCTGTACACCCGGCAAGTCGAAAACCTGAAAAGGCGGCTTGGGCAAAAATGGGTATCCCGGTGGACTGAAAACCCGAAAGGGCGGTCCAGGCAAAAATTAGGGATAAAGCGTAATACTATGTCTCATTTGATCACTTTGCATCCAGAATCCGGTATCTACATCAAGTTCAGACGGCATCGATCAGTCAGCTTCACCTTCAACCAAGGTCATCAAGTGATGAGACGCTCGGAATTATAAAGGCAATAGCAGAGTCGAAACCCAGTAGGATCATTCACTTCACACAGCTGTTTTATTTTCTTTTGTACAAAATCTGTATAAACTCTTTTGTTCGGCGGCGTTCTCTTACTAGGACGTCAGCCTCTTGTATACAAAACGCCTATTCACAGGCTATTCAAAAATCAATACAAATATATTCTCAGTTAAACGTGCCAAGTGTTTTTTCTTTTTCTGTTTTGTTTTGCGAAGAACGTCCAAGGTTCAATTTGTGATATATGCATTGACAATAGTTTGCTAACTCATAAATATTTGCATACGAAACAAAGGATTCTATTACAGGTAACACTAGAAACAGGGGCAATAAAGAGTTGTCTGAGCAATTTAATTGTTCTGTCCTCCAAGGTACCAAGGTAGGTTCAGCTAAAAAAAAAAAACATAACCAGATACCTTAATTCCCCAGAGAGTGGTTCAGTAAATCAGCGCATTCTTCTCCAAGCAAAATTATCAAATCTCAAGGAAATTGAGTATCCTCCCGCAGATCTCAACATTCCCCGGCAGCACATATATTCTTAACAAGCATCCCCGGCAGTCTTGGTCTAAAGATTGTTCCCCGGCGGTATATCAATATTCAAAGGAATCACTTCCCCAGCATATCAAAACTTCCCCAGGAGAGTCCAATCTGATTCCCCAGGAAAGATGGAATTTATCTCCCCAAGCAATAAGCTTATCCCCAGTAGATTCTGGAAGCTTATCCCCTCACAGAGCACAAACGCGTCGTCCGGCTTGATTTAAAGAGTTATTTCCGTAACAGGATATAACTGGGTTATCCTCAGCCAAAAGCCACGGAAAGGTCGTCGTCAACGTAGTTCTTTCCTATCCCCAGCGAAGTCTATTCACACTTCCAACAACAAGACATCCTCAGCAAACTATTATCAACATTCAGCAAGGCATCCCTCTTCCCACAGAGTATCACTTCCCAGCATGGTCGCTAGAGTATCTTTTCTCCCCGCAGAATCCTCCATTTGCCAAGTTTATTCCGCAACGGAGTCATCTTCTCCTACCGATATTCTTGCAGTTATCATCACCAGCGGAAGCAAAATCTATTCTTCAACATCATCCCAGGATACGACTTCCCGGCACCCGTCAAGGAGTCACTTTCCTAGACAAAAACATACATAAAACATCACATACATCATTATAGCATGCATAGACACGTTATATCATACAATTCTCATTTATGTTGAGAACATCATTGCTTGATCCATATCGTGCATTGCATATGACTGACTTTTACCTTTCAGGAAAGATTCAGTTAAATTCTCAATCATATTTCAAGACCTTGTCCGGTTCAGTTAAATCGACCCTAAGATTTTCCTGATGCTTATCCAGTCAAAGGCCTTCTCTGGTTCAGTCAGATCGACCCTAAGATCTCCCTGATGCTTATCCAGTTGAAGATATTTCAAGACCTTGTCCGGTTCAGTTAAATCGACCCCAATATTTTCCTGATGCTTATCCAGTCAAAGGCCTCCTCTGGTTCAGTCAGATCGACCCTAAGATCTCCCTGATGCTTATCCAGTTGAAGATATTTCAAGACCTAGACCGGTTCAGTTAAATCGACCCTAAGATTTTCCTGATGCTTATCCAGTCAAAGGCCTTCTCTGGTTCAGTCAGATCGACCCTAAGATCTCCCTGATGCTTATCCAGTTGAAGATATTCCAAGACCTTGTCCGGTTCAGTTAAATCGACCCCAAGATTTTCCTGATGCTTATCCAGTCAAAGGCCTTCTCTGGTTCAGTCAGATCGACCCTAAGATCTCCCTGATGCTTATCCAGTTGAAGATTCCAAGACCTTGTCCGGTTCAGTTAAATCGACCCTAAGATTTTCCTGATGCTTATCCAGTCAAAGGCCTTCTCTGGTTCAGTCAGATCGACCCTAAGATCTCCCTGATTCTTATCCCAGTAGAAGATACCCAAGATTTTTCTCAACGAGCGTTGTTGAAGTTAAAATCACCCAAGGTTCTCTTATCATTCATGCTAAGGCAGTAACCATCCCTGGTTCATTCATCACCGTTTGAAGCTCCAGACTCAGCTCCTATAACCAGTCAGGACACATCTATACCAAGCATCTGAAAACCAGCTCCTGCAACGTGTCAGGTACTCATTTGTTCTTTTGCAGGTATACAGGTTCTCGCTAAGGAATCTCCCACGCGATCAACATTCAGATGGCATCTATAAGCCCATCATCCTATCCAGCAATCTCCAAATGGCATCTATAAGCCCATTCCCCCATCACACTGCTAACATGTGAGCGCAAATTTCTGGGCACTCTAGTGTTCAATCATCTTCCACCCTCGGATTACGAAAGGCACGTCAGCCAATCTACATCCTCAGGTCTAAGAAGATTGAACAGGGGCAACTGTTGTACCCCAAAATTTGCCCTCCCATATTTTTCAAGAAATTGCCAAGCCAAGTCACAAAATTCCCCAAAGGTTGCATAGTGCAAAGGTCTCCTATACAGTCAAAACTAGGGTTTGTGTTCTGATCAAGAAAAAGAAGTTTTCAAAGGTCCAATCAAGTCTCATATGCCTACAAATATGGTCAAGCATCCTCATATCAAGTTTCAAGGCATTCAGCTCAAAATTGCACAGTCAAAACCCTAAATTGCACTACAGCCAACTATAGGGGCAAAATGGTCATTTGACAGTCAAAAGTTCAAATTTTTGGTCAACATATCATTTTGAAGCCACAAACATCATTTGATCAATGCTTGATCATGATTCTCAAAGTTTGGCTCAAAAGAATCATCAAGATGCAAAAGTTTCCTTATTTGGACAGCTGAAAGAGTCAACTGAAATTGACCAGGGCATAACTTTCACATGGATTATCAGAAAAATCCCATCCAAAGCTCATTTTGAAGAGAAAGACATTTCCTACAACTCATCTTCATACTTCAAGTCCAAGAAATTCTCTCACAAAAAGTTATCAATTTCAACATTATAGGTCATTTTCAAAAGTCAACAAAAAGGGACTTTAAGTCAAAGGCCCTAACTTGAGATTGGTAAATCAAAATGACATGGGACCAAAGACATTGGTTAGAGGACTCAAAGACCTTTCCAAAATGTCCAAGAACATGAGAAAAGCTTAAAAATTGAGCAAGTTATGCCTTGTGTAAGTTGGGAAATTTTTGGATATTTTGAAAAGTCAACATTGATTCAAATGACCTAAAATTGCTAATGGGCCCATTTTTCTTCCATGATTCATCATTCTAAGCATATGCACGACCACTTGGCCCAAAGGGAAGTATTTTCTCATTTTTTATTTATTTATTTGAATTTTTATTTATATTAATTCATTTAAATCATTTAAATATATGAAAAATATTTAATTCACCCTAACCAATCTTTTTATACATGTTTTAGACTCAATATTTCGTGCATATGCAAATGTGGAAAGATTTGGCTTGATTGGATCCTAATTGACACAAGAACACATGGAAAAGATATGAAAAAGATCCTTAAAATCAAATTTCCAAAAACCATCATTGCATTGGATTTGATTGAGTTTTGTTAACCTAATGGACTCACTACATATGCCTGATCATAAACCTAATCACAATAGAGGCGCAGCTGCTCAGAATACACCATTGCAAACTTGAATTTTTCTCTAAAGAACTCAAAACTGAAAAACACTTTTCAGGTGGATTCAAAGCACAAGACTTGTTTCAATAGCTTCCTCAAGATCCCCTGAACACATTCCAATCACAAACAGCCATTTAAACTCCAAGAATTGGTAACATGAACGCAAGCTGTATCAAGAAAATCTCATAATCGTGCATCATGATTTAAGCATTTTTTGTAACTTTTAGTCATTGATTCATGTTCATTATGGTATTCTGATGCTAACCAACATATTCAATTGCATTTTTGTGCGCTATATACGATTATGCCATGTTTGACTTTTAGGGTTTTCAGAGGTTGGAATTGGGGATTTTCAAACGAGGAAAAATTGAGACTCCAAACCACCACCATTAGATTCAGCAAGCTTGGACGAAGAAGAATTCATATTCGCGCTCAATTTATAGAGCCCTGGGGGCTAATCGCTATTTTTTCTAAAGTCACCTAATGGAACACGTTTAAAACCGTTGCTTTATGTTCTTGTTTCAGAGAAAAAAAACAAAACACGCGAAGAAGATGATGTGTTGGCAAATGGTGATAGGTCCTTTCAAATTTGCGCGCGCTTCAACCCACTAACATCATGTCTTTATTTATTATATTTGTATGTTATTATATATTAAATGTAATTGAGATGGCTCAGTGGCAGGTACACACGCTTGTAATGTCCATGACCTGGGTTCAAGCCCCAGGTCTATATAATTTCCATACTATTTTTCATTAACAATTCCCATGCAGCGCCCAAGGTCAAGACGTATCATGCATCCTCAAGAATCAACAGCCACGCGTCCCATGGAATCAAACCAAAGGTTGAGATTGAGAGAGCACCATAAACCCTGGTCAAAGTGCTAAAGCGCTACTCAAAAAAGTCAATGGACCTGAAGCTTGTTGGGCCAGGATTCTTGGATCTATACCTCCATATTGGGGCCTGAACCCCCCCCCCCCCCCCCCCCCTTGGTTTGCAATTTTCTCAATTTCTTCTTATTATTTTCTTTTAATTATTCTTTTAATCAATTTAATAGTTTTCATAAATTATAAAATACAATAAAAATCAGAAAAGATAAAAAATACAATAAATATTTTTGTTTTAATATTTTCACAAATAAATTGGCATGTAATTAATTAGTTTAAATTAGGTGTTTTAACTTTAACTTTTTTAATAATAAAAATACAAAAAATGTAGAAATAGGTTTAATAATTTGTTTTATTCTTTTTTCCCAATAATATTATTTCTTTTATTTATTTTTATAATTAAACTTGTAAATTAATTAGGGTTTCATTTAGGTTAAAAAACTCCAATATTTTTCTTAATAACTTAAAAAATAATTAGAACTAGGTTTAACATTTTATTTTAGTTTTAATTAATTCTTTTTCTATTAAATCTTAAAATACTAAAAAACACCAAAAAATAAATTCCTTTTCTTCTAATTTTAATTTTAATTCCTTATTAATTTTAATTTTGCAAAAGGGTCCAACGCCCTCGTTCTTAATTTCTTATTTATTCGCATATTTATTTTATGTCATTTAAATAATTATGTATCTCTCCCAAAGCCTTGTAATTACTTCTCGCACTTTAAATTCTTTTAATTTCTTTATTTTCCGTCAAATCGGGTCCTGGTTAATTTTGGCGATGTGGACCCGCGCCATTTGTAATAGCTTTAGATTTACTTTTCCTCGCAACTTTTAACTGTTAAACAAAGCATGCAAGAATGAATGACCTTAAAATAAAAACAAGCGTAGAACACCGATAACATGACAAGATAAATGCAAATGAAAACGACACACGAATCACACACCATCCCTAGGGTACGCCTCACTGTTGCCTTGCCTCGAAAGGTGATCGTCGAGTAGAGGATGTCTTAGTAAGTCCTCATGATCCGGGAACCTGGCATGAGGGTAGCTTCTAAGGTGTCTTCCCATTGCTCTGGTGATCACCATGTCCCGAACCTCGAATTGACCCGAACACCTCCAACGGTGGTTCTACCTACCTCTCAATGGTGGGATAGCACTACTTTAAAGGACATTTACACAGACGAATTCCTTAGGGTAGGTAGACGACTCTAGATACTTGCTATAAATTTCAAAACAAATCAAAAAAAATACTTTTCACACCAACACATTTTCAAAAAGCTTTCGAAAGCAAATTTTCAAACACTCTTGAGGACCGATACAAGAGTCGAACTGGAATTTTCAAAGAAACTTTTTTAAAACCCACAGTTGAAAAGCAAACAAACCATTTTTGAAAACACAAGTGAGCAAGTATCTAAGAGCCCATGGATAACCATGGATAGAAAGGGTGCTAACACCTTCCCTTTCTATAATCTACCTCCCGAACCGAGAAACTATCTCTATAAGTAATTTTTCTGTGCTTTTGTCCTTTCCATGTTGGAGAACATAAAAGACGGTGGCGACTCTTGCTTACCGCGACATTTCGCGAACCAGCGTTAAACAGTCAGTTCCAGATCCATCGATCACAATCATAAAATACAAATAAAGCAAATATATGAAATTTTATAATGTTAAAACCAATATGGCATGTATGAATGCTTCTACACCCTTTTGATCATGGAGATCAAACCATCCTTACCCTTATCAGAGAAGTAGTGAGATGGGGGTTTGTAACAAGGATGGCTTGTTTGTAGTGAGATGGGGGTTTGTAACAAGGATTTTAAGATTTTTAGGATTCTTGAAGAAATTTGATATTTTGACAGATTTGTGGCAAAGGTTTTTTCCCTTGTTTGTGTGAAAAGAATGAGATTATATAATGGAAATTAGAGAAAAGATATGGGCTTTGAATGTGCAATTGGGCCTCCAATAACCACAAGCAATAGTGCAGATTTTTATTCACTTGAGTTTGTCACATTCCAGGCTAAATTGCAGAGACTTAAGTGCAATTTTTGAAGTTGAAATGTGAAAAAAAAATGTACCTGACTCCAAGAACTAACTCCTGTCTGAAAATAGGCTCAATCAGATAAATGGTGAATTAGTTATGAATTTTTAAAGTTTCACCTCAGACAAACTTATTTTGGGCTCTAGTGTCAATTCTGACACGTTCTTCAATAAAAAACTGGTATTGATCGGAGTAGAATTCGGTCTCTACTTTAGAAGAAAAGTTGTAGATCTGAGTTAGTAACTTTGTGTAAAAAGATGGGCCCGATCAGATAAAATTGACTGAGTTATGAATTTTCGAAGTTTCGACACAGATGAAATAATATTCAGCATTCAGGATTTTTGGCGCGTCACGTGCACTCTGAGCAAAAAATGAAGGCCTTTTGGATACCGTTCGAACTCGATACCTCCTGTGAAAATGTAGACAACTCAATTTGTAAAATTTTAGCACCAGAACCAGCTCGATACGATGAAAATAGACCAATTTCTGATTTTCTGAACATGACGCAAATAAACTTCTGTCACAAATTTTCTGTATAAAAATACTTGAAAAATCCACATTTTTAAAGACCTTCTGATCGAAATTGGCTTCCATCCGTGAGAGATGGAAACGTATATGACTTCAAGACGGAATTTTGGACACCAGAACGGATTCAAAACAAGCCACGATCTTCAAGTTATGAATTTTTTATTGCGTAAAAACTGCACTTTCAGCTCACTTTTTCACCATATTTCTTCGAGAAAATTTGCACATTCGGAGACCTTCTTTAAAGAATTGGCTCTTGGGACAAACTTGAATTTGATAATATGATATCAGGGGTATCTTGGAAAAAGAACACCTGAATATGACGCGCCGGTTGGACTTGTGAATTTTTGAACCCCGAATCGTTGCAAAACGGCAAATCGATCTTCAGCACGGAAAATACTCTGAGAATATCCATTGGAAAAATAAACGTCACTTGTAACCTGACGAAGCTTGCTAAATATACCTTGATCCAATAACCATAAAACCAATGATATGCGTGTATGAAAATAAAGAGGGTAAATTTTGGGGTACAACAACAATGTTGTGAGATATCTTAGCATTTCTCTTGAGGGACTAAGATTATTTGTATGGCAACATTCGAAGCGTCATCGAGGGACTATGATCTTGTATTTTTGACTGTTTTTGCTAAGATGTCTCACATGCATATTATAACCATTTTCTCAAGGCAACAAGTGGAGTTAACCCTAGAGGTGTAAGTGTGCAAGTGTTTATTTTTCATGTATTGTTTTGTATTGGATTAGGGTTGTCTAAGATTGATTTTATCTTTGCATATAAACCCTAATTACTAGCATTTATATGAAAGCGATAAATTGCAGAAAGTAAATTTACTACACTATTACATCATTTGAGGGATGAGGTGTACAAATTTATAAATGGGGATTACAAGAAATTAAATCCTAATTATCTATTACAACCATATTGAATTTGAATAAATGTACAAGAATTGAAATGTATATAATGTACAAAGAAAAATGGGAAAAAAATAGATTTGTTTTGTTTTTGTTAAAGAAAGATTTTGACCTATTTAACTAAAAGGAAAATTAATTAAACTAAAGAAAAATTAAGATTAAGTTAAAGAAAAGAAAATAAATAGGAAAATGTTTTTGGTCTTTTTCATTGTAAGAAATTAAATAAAATAAACTAAATAATTTAAATATATTTTTGGTGTTTTTGTGTAGAAAACAGTTTGTGTTTTAAAATAATTTTTATGTAGAAAACAATTTTTGTGTAGAAAACAATTTTTGTGTTTAAAATATTTTTCGTGTTTGGGCCCAGGGCTTGTTTGTTAGTCAGTAAGCAGGGGGGTTCAGAAAAAAGAAATGCCAAGGCCCAGCCAATGGAGGCCCAGGCGCGCTTCCTGCAAACAAAAAAAAGTGAGAAAATATGAAAAATGAACAAAAGGTCTCGCTGGGGCTTGAACCCAGGACCTTCTACATGGCAAGGCTTTAGCGCGCGCTGTTTGTACCACTGAGGTGGTCTGTTTCATTCGTTGGTTATACAACTTGCATATAAAATGAAATCAGTTGTGAATGTTTAAACATAGCTTCATCTTCTTCCTTCGAGCAGATAGATGTATAACTCATTTGTTAAGCTTCGAAAGGCTTCATTTCTCAGTCAAATCGAAAGATGTAAATATCAAACCTGCCTAAAGTTTGAAAACGAATCTAACCACATAATTACAAAAGTTATGGGTCGAAGGTTAGCACAAAATACCAAAACTAAGACCTAACTGTTCAGAGATGAAATTTTTAATGTACAAGCAATGATAATCAAAACTATGGACATGGTCAACTTCCTAGACATGATATCTACATTTTTCTTCACAAAGTATATACAAATGATGTTTGAATGAAGAGTTCCAAGTTTAAGAAAACTTACCTCTTGGAGTGAAACTTGAGGGACTTCGACAAAACCTTCAGGAATGATTTGATGATGGACTAAGCCTGCTTCGACCACCTTGGGCTAGTGGGATCACTTCCTTGAGAGGGTTTTTTGAGGGCTTTGGGAGTGAATCAAAAGGCTGGTATATAGAAGCTAAGAGTGAATCGAAAGGCTGACATATGGGATCTAGGGGGTGAATCGAAAGGCTGTTATATGGGAACTATAGGGTGAATCGAAAGGCTCACTAATGTATGAAGGGATTTGAGATTTTTTTGTGTAAAGTCAGGATGTGTCAAGTTTTGTGCTAGTTCTGAGTTTTTTTGAGAGTTTGGGAGTGTTTGAGGATTTTTTGACAAAACAAGAGTCTGGCCCCTTTTATTTGCAAATGGTCTCTATATTTATAGAGAAAAGGTTTGGAAAGTTGGAGTAACTAGATTTTGTAAGATAACAAACTATGGTTTGGTTGAAAATTAAAAAATCAAGTTGAACGAATTTTCATGGTTCCCAAGTTCAAGTACAAGCGGGGATTGATGTTTGTTGGGTGCAGGAGATTTGACTCATGCTTTTGACATTGCTTGTGTTCAGATAAAATCAGGTTCGGAGCTCAAGAAGATGACTTTTTGATTAAAGTAATCTTTATGAAAATAGATACATAGCTTTTTCCATTTCTTCCAAAAATGGTATAATCTTGTGGATAAAGCTTCGAATCTTTGTGTAATGCATCATAAATTTGTGTAAACCTCTGATTATGTAAAGATTTAGAAGCAACATATCCTGACAAGTGAGATTTGGAGGATAAGGTTATGAGATTTGATCAATGTTCTTCAACGAAGCTTGCTCAAAGGAGGCCAAATGCCCAATTGAAGCATATGAACCAAGCTTGGTCAAAGGAGGCCAAATTCCCAATCGAAGCTTTTGGATTAAACTTACTCGAAGGAGGCCAAATGCCCAATAGAAGCTTATGAAACAAGCTTGCTCGAAGGAGGCCAAATTCCCAATCGAAGCTTGTGAACCAAGCTTGCTCGAAGGAGGCCAAATGCCCAATCGAAGCTTGTGGATTAAACTTGCTCGAAGGAGGCCAAATGCCCAATTGAAGCTTGTGGATTAAACTTGCTCGAAGGAGGCCAAATGCCCAATCAAAGCTTGTGGATTAAACTTGCTCGAAGGAGGCCAAATGCCCAATCAAAGCTTGTGAACCAAAGCAAGCTTGATTCAAATAGCCTGAACCAAATTTTGAATTCGAACGGTTATCTGCAGCCACTCCTTTCGATTTGTTTTTCCCTTTCGACAGTTTCCTCTTCCTCCTCTCTTCGACCTGATGCTTGAGAGCCTAATATGATTCATGGAAACTATATGGGGCATTAAAAGTCCAATTGTACTTGTGCAAATTCAAACTCTAGTTTTGAGTCATTAGTGGTGAGGAAGTATCTTGAGCTGATCAAAACTTGTGCAGTCTTTACTCAATAGAGATCTTGTGAGAAAATCTTTGAGAAATTGAGATGGAAAATTTTGGGGTACAACAGCTGCTCCTGTTCAATCTTCTTAAACCTTAAAATTGAGGATGGCACATCGTCGTTCGTTGCTTGAAGGTAAAAGATGATTGAACACTAGAGTGCCCAGAAATTTGCACTCGACGATGTATTGATTTGGGAATGGGCTTATAGATGCCATTTGAAGGGATGATGGTAGAAACTGGAGGAAATATCAGTGTGAATCTTTGATCGATTCATACTGAAAATAGATGTCTTGCCTGTCTTTAACTGGGAGAATTAATTCTGGTCCAGAAGAGGTCTTTTATTCACCTGTCTTTAGCTGGAAGAACTAAATCTAACCAGAAGAGGTCTTTGATTTGATTGACTTTTCCTGCAAGGAAAAGGGTTAGTTGCATGCACAAGTATGCATGGTGTTATGATGTTCTCAAAATAAATGAGATTATGTTGTATGTGTATATTATATAATTGTGTCAGGAATGGGCTTAAAGATGCCATCTAAAGTGACTGTCGATAAGTATAAAGCTTAACTGCAATGTATAATGAAGGGATATTTGAAGACTACGAATTCGATAGGTAATGGATAAATCTTACGACTACTACTTCAACAGGAAATGAAGGAATCTGACGGCTACTACTTTAACAGACAATGAATGAATCTTACGACTACTACTTCAACAGGCAATGAAGGAATCTGACGACTACTACTTCAATAGGCAATAAAGGAATCTTGGACGACTACTACTTCAACAACTAATGAAGGAATCTTACAACAACTACTTCAACAGGCAATGAAGGAATCTTATGACTACTACTTCAATAGGTAATGAAGGAATATTATGACTACTACTTCAACAGACAATGAAGGAATTTTATGACTACTACTTCAACAGGCAATGAAGGAATCTTGGACGACTATTACTTCAACAGGTAATGAAGGAATCTGATGACTACTACTTCAACAGGTAATGAAGGAATCTTACGACTACTACTTCAACATGCAATGAAGGAATCTTACGACTAATACTTCAATAAGTAATGAAGGAATGTGACGACTACTACTTCAACAAGAAATGAAGGAATCTTACGACTACTACTTCAATAGGAAATAAAGGAATCTTACGACTACTACTTCAACAGGAAATGAAGGAATCTTGGACGACTACTACTTCAACAGGTAATGAAGGAATCTGACGACTACTACTTCAATTAGTGCCGGAAAGAAAAATCCAAGCTTGATTTTGTCTTGGAGAAGTTTACAGATGGTTGATGAAATTTATCTGTTGATTGATCTTTTCCTAAAAAGGTAAAGACTTAGCCGTATGCAATGTCATGATGTATGAAATGCATTGTGTAATGGTGTTCTCAAAATAAATGAGATTGTGCTATATGCGTTTTGTATTCATATGCTATGACGTATGAAATGTGACATGTTGTTGAAGTGTATCTTTGTATGGGAAAATAAATCCTTGACAAATGCTGGTGAGCCTTGGGAAATTAAATCCCGGACTGCTGCTGGGGATGAAGAGTATGCACCTCTTCAGACCTTGTTTTAGCATGTTTCCGCTGGGGATTCCTATTCTGTTGTTTGAGTAGAACTTCCTTGGGGATTGTTGACTTCTGTTTGAGGGAAAACTCTATGAAGAGTGTTGATTTCTTCTTGAGGGAAAACTCTGTAGAGAGTGTTGATTTCTTCTTGAGGGAAAGAGTTCTGGAGTTCTAGTCGTTCGTTGCTCTACTGGGGAGTTATCTCTTGATTGGAGAGAATGGAAGTTAACAACTTGTTGGGGGTAAAGAAGTTAACTGTTATCTGGTCAGATTCCAGGCTTTGCAGCAACTCACTGGGATAGTGGAAAAATCCACTAGGGGAGAAGGAGTTTTGCTAGTGATCTGTAAGAAGTTAAGCTAATATTTGGTCGGGTCTAGGCTTTAGTAACTGTTTGGCGACTTCACTGGGGATTAGGAGTTGTGGTCCCTTAATTTGTAATAGTCTGAGAGGTAAACTTAAGCTGGGGAATCTGTAGTTTTTGAGGAAATAAAACCTATTGAAGAGAATATTTGACGAACTATTGGGGAGGTGTTTTCTTTTGGTAGAACTCCTCAAGGATTCTTTAGATCAACTCAGCTAGGGAGAGGCTTTCCGGAGACTGAAACTCTAGCTGGGGAGAGGCTTTCCGGAGACTAAAACTCTGGATAGGGATTACATGAATCCAACTTTGTAGATATCCAAAAATTTAGCCTTGTGGGGTTTGTACCCTTATTTGTGAAGATTATTCTGTGGGGATAACCTTATAGAGGTGGCTCTGGTGATTTCACTGGGGATCACCTTATGAAGGGGACTTTGTGGAGATTTGTCAATGCCCCTAGTAGTAAGTGTTGTAGCACTACCGTAAAATGTGTGCTTGGCCATACATGACTGTTGTACCCCAAAATTTGCCCTCTCATATTTCTCAAAACATGGCAAGAAAAATCTCCAAGTGGCTCAAGGTTGCTCAAGAGTTGGACATACAAGCTATCTCCTAAGGCAGTCAATCCCAAATTAGGGTTTTATGTTGCATCAAGATATTTGAATCCAAATGACCTCAAGTTCTCCCTAATGTCCTAATATGTTCTCAAGATCATCCATATCAAATTTCAAGCCTTACAGAAGAAGTTTGCTCAGTCAATTGCTCAAAGGGTCCAAAAATTGACTATGCTAGGGCAAAAGTCAACTGTGACCTATGAACAGTCAAAATTCAAGATTTTTTGTCAACATTCTCATTTTGAAGGATATTTCATCATTTGATCAATGGTTGATCATGATTCATCAAGGATTGCTCAAAATTCATCAAGACTCAAAAGTTGCTAAATTAGGGTTTTGTAGGAAAAGTCAACTCAACTTTGACCAAGCATAACTTTCTCATACTTTATGAGAAATGACCCATACAAAGCTCATTTTGAATAGGATGCAATTTCCTACAATCCATATTCATACACAAAGATCAGCAAATGCACTCACAAGAGGTTATAAATTTGGACATTATAGGTCATTTTTGAAAGTCAACAAAAACTCCTTTTTTTCCAAAGCTTATAACTTGAGAATGGAATATCAAAATGAGATGATACCAAAAGGTCTGGTTAGAGGACATCTCAAGCTTTCTAAAAAGTCCAAGAACACCTCCAAAAGTTCAAAATTGAAGAAGTTATGCATTGTTGAAGTTGGGCATTTTTGCAAAATTGCCAAAAGTCAACTATCCCCAAAACTTCAAATTTTGTCAAATGGGCCCATTCTTTTCCACTTGATTTGAGATTTCATCATTGTCCACGTGTCCTAGCTTCAGCCATGAGCCCATATCTTATTTTTATTATTTTATTTGATTTTTTATTGAATTATTTCATTTTAAGTCAAATTAAATCAAATAAAATCCAAACTTTGATTACCTAAGATATTTTTGGTTGTTTCAGGTCTTAATTATCATCATGATCATCATTAAAATTCGTATCAAGCATATCATGTACAAAAAGATGGAGATTTGATAAAATTGGCAAGCTTTAAAGGATGAATCAAATCAAATCATAAGGCATTGATTTAGAGGGATTCCATCCATATTTGTTAACCTAATACCTTGTATCATACATAAGCAAGAGAGGCACACGAAATTGAGGGTTGGAGGCTGCAAGAATAGGCAATACAAAATTTGCAAAATTCACTAAAAAGTGTGGAATCGAATCCATAGCTAGAGGCAATTTCAGAAGCTTAGACCGGTCCCAATCGTTTCCTGGACGTACACTCAACCTTCCTGGATCAAAAGCAATCATTCTCAGACACCACAACGAGCTGTAAGTACCACGATAATCTGCTTCTTTCTTGAATTCGTAAATCATCACTCTTGTATCATTTGAGTAAATTATTGGTATTATTTGAAATCCTCATAACATTTCCAAGCTTTTGACATAATTTAATTTTATTTATCTGACCTATACTGCAAAATGCCATAGCTAGGTTTTCGTGGATATTTTTGGGTGTTTTCGTTTCAGGAAAAATTGGCTATCAAGAAGGGTATGATTGTGACCGGGATGATGAGACGGGCACCACCATGCCCTTAGAATTCATTTTCATGGCTCATAGCATATTTTGGAGTATGCATGACTTTTAGTGATGGGTTGTGTCCGTGGTTATAGGTTTTACAGGTTTTTAGCCACGGACGAAGGTTGAAGACAATATGTGGCACTCAACCATTACTCCATTCAAATATTGCGCGCGTGCTTTTTGTCTTTTCTGGCCATTAATTTGTTTTCTTTTATTATGTAGTATTTATATATTATTAACAAACAAGTTAATTCAGCGTAGTGGCAAGGCGAGCTGACAATCACATTCAGGACCTGGGTTCGAATCCCAAGT
This sequence comes from Vicia faba, assembly GCA_948472305.1. Lineage (NCBI taxonomy): Eukaryota > Viridiplantae > Streptophyta > Magnoliopsida > Fabales > Fabaceae > Vicia > Vicia faba. Next base: position 468,413,573 of record OX451736.1, read on the forward strand.
CCCCCACTTTCTTTGTTATTTTCCTTCTTCAGGTAATCACATGTACGTCCGAGCATGCAGCTCACCGTGCACTATCATCTATTCAATGGCCAGATGGCCAAAGGCCAAATCTGGTGGCCAGGATCTGAGCGTCCACCATAGTCCAAGTCAGCGTACAAACACCAGATCTCACAAAGTCAAACAAGGCCAGCGTGTTATTGGGCCTCAGGATTGTTGTCCAAACACCAAAATCAGGCCCATACCCCCCTTCTCTCTCATTTATTTTATTTTTATTATTTTTTTTATTATTTTTGTTTAATTAACTAACCAAATAAAAAATATTTTCTTTAAAATAAAATCACACCAAAATATTTTTATTTAATCAAATTCTAACTTTTATTTTTATTAATAAACATTAATTAAATTAATTTAGGTTTTACTGTTAGAATAATTTTAACCCTTTTTGCAAATAATTAAAATTAACTAGACTTAATTAGGTTTTACTAATTCAATTAATTTTTATTTTCTTTCTTTAAATAACCAAAAATCCAAAAATAACCTTTTTTTTCATTTAATTAATTAATTTAATTTAATGTAGTAATTAATTTAGGTTTATTTCTTTCTTAAAATATAAAAAAAACCATAAAACATTTTCTTTATCAAATTAAATTCTAACTTTTATTTTTGTTAATAAACATTAATTAACTGATTTAGAATTTTAATTAGAATAACTTTCACATTTTTGTAAATAATTAAAATTCAATTAGATTTAATTAGGTTTTTTACTAACGTTAATTAATTTTTATTTATTTCTTAAAATACCAAAAATCCAAAATATTAATTTTTTATTAATTTATTTATTAATTTAATAATTAATTTAGGATAGTTTCTTTCTTAAAATGAAAACAACGAAAAAATCTTTTCTTTAATCCAAAAGGGTCAAAACCCTAAATTTGCGCTCGATTTAATTTCCCGCACGTGATCTATTTATTCAATATTGTACTCGTTCCCGGAATGTAATAGATAATTAGGACCATTTAATTATTTTTTATCGCTTTATTTATTTTTCCGCATTTAAATTTCAAAGGGTTGCTTTTGGCGATGTAAATACCCGACACCTTGTAATTTAATTTCCACAATTTATTTTCCGCAAAAATATAATTGTTAGATGTTTGAAAATAGGAATGCATGACAAGAATGAATTTTTAACCTAAAAATCCACTTAGATAACCATTAACATGTACAAAGATAAAATTAACTGAAAACGACACACTCGCACATGCGCACTCTTAGGGTACACCTCACTTGGTTGCCTTCGTACACGGTCATTGAGTATAGGTCACTTTAGAGGTCGCCCTCTTGTCTAAAGATCATAGTCTCCTCGAAACGGTTGCCTCAGATATTGTTGCCTCAAAACAAATGATCTAAGACATTAGGGTTACCACTAAGGCGTCCTACCATTGCTTTAGCGACCGTAAGTCCCGCATTCGAATTGACCCTTAAACTCCAACGACGATGCTACCTACTCATCAATAGTGGGATATCATTGTCTAAAGGAAGATAGCATAGAACGATTCCTTTTTCGAGTAGGTAGATGGGTCTTAGATACTTGCTCTTTCAAAAAAAATTTTTTTTTCACACTTACACTTTTTAAACAAAGTTTTCAAAACGCTTCATACGATCGAAGTTTTCAAATAAAAACTTTTTTCAAACCAACAAGCATAAAGAAAGAAATTTTGAAAACAATTGAGCAAGTACCTAAGAGCCCGTGGATAACTATGGATAGAAAGGGTGCTAACACCTTCCCTTTCTATAATCTACCCCCCGAATCCGAGAAATATCTCAAAAAAGGAATTTTTCTGTGCTTTTTTCCTTTCCTTGTTGGATAAAATAAAAGTCGGTGGCGACTCTTGCTTACCGCGACATTTTGCGAAAACAAACGCAAAACGCAAACCAGCACTCCAAAAACAGTCAGTTCTTCCCACCGTATCACAGCACTGGCGACTCTGCTGGGGAGAATTTATAAGTGGGGTGTACCTTAGGAATAGTTCATAATGTTTTCAATTGCTTGATTTGTATGATTTATATTTATGGGCTTGTATCAGAGTTACTATAGATCCTAACCTGGATCTGGGGGATACCCTTTAGGTAAGTAGCAATAAATTGTGAGGGAACTGTACGGCATAGACCGATACGGTTGAAGCAGTAGCTACGTTGGTGTGACACCTTAGTATGTACCGATATCCCTTATGGCGTAACAAGGAGAATATAGGTCTGCTAAGGGGTCATTAAGCACCAACTGACCTTAGAACCAATAAATTGACCAACTTGGCCATAGAACAGTAGCAGTATGCTACACTCATTGAGACTAAACTCTCGCGATGATTCTGGCCGCAAGAAAAGGTTGGTAAACTGGAATTATGACCGATCGAGGGTAGTCAGTGATTTTGAGATCCTCTAGAACCCGGTTACTATTTCTAAGACAGGTTGAACCAACTGAACTGAAAGAGGGTAGTACCTAAACTCCTTGCCATCCTGAAATCTAAGGGCTATCTGTGTGACTTTTGTGCCTTCAAACTTGAACTACTTGCACATTCTTGTTATCTGACAACATGAGTTCCTTGCAGGTTTTATTTACAGTTCTCATCCAATAATTTGGATTTATTACAGGGTTTATTTACATCACCTCACACTTTTGCTTAAACGCATAGCATACACATCATAACATCATGCCTTAACATTCCCTTAACAATTTCAAGGATCTCAAGGGTCTGTGATGCAGGTTATGGTAAATCAGACATCAAGCAAGGGGAAAAGAGGATTTATTTTCCTCTAGCCAATGTCGTCTATAAATCAAAACACGATGACTTGAGTCAGGGGCTATGACCCACTCGATATGGTGAGCTTGACTCTTCAAGAAGTACTCTTAACGACACAAAGTTTCTTCAAACAAATTCTAACAGTTTCTTGTTTACCCCGCGAGATCCTTGAAAACATTGCATACATATATCATACATATCATTGTATAACATGTTTCCCAGTACAGGTCTCTCATGTTCTTAATGTTTATTTCAGCAATGGCTCTCCAACAAGACAACCAAGATCTTCATACTCAAGAGACTCAGTTCAGGGAAATATTCCTAAACCTATCCAAGGGGCAGGAAGAGTTGAAAACACTCCTCGTTGGGAACTTGGTCAAGAAAAGTCCTGAAGATAATAAGGACGAACGACTGTAACAACTACAAGCTGAGTTCAGTGCCATGAAAACCCAAATGCTGGGGCAGATGGCTCTTATCCAAGGCTTAGCTCGAGAACAAGAAGAGCTGAGAACCATTATCAACCAGCTTCATCAAGACAGATACAACAGTATGAAGCAAACAGTCGAGACCAGGGACCAAGTCATTAATCAACTTCCGAGAAGTCAAAGGTTTAGTTTGATGAGGAATAGACCTCTCCAAGTTGCTACTACCTCACGGGTCCAACAGCAACCTTGCCATAAACAACAGGTTAATCAGAGTAAGCCGAATACACCCAAGAGGCAGTTTACCAAGCTCAACATGCCGCTGTCTCAAGCTTTACAACACCTGTTGAGGATGAATCTGGTGACGTTGAGAGGACCTCATTCGAATCCCAAGACTTCTTCACCTAACTACCATCCCGATGTAAGGTGTGCACATCACTCCAACAGCCCGGGGCACGATACTAACAGTTGTTGGGCGCTGAGAAACAAAATTCAAGACCTAATTGATGAAGGAGCATTGGAACTCACACAAGACGGTCAGATTGAGTTCTTCTGCCATCCCTCCAAGGCTCACCATTTGAAGTGACAAGTCCTGAGACGAGAAGACTTTTTGTTCATTAGAATTTTCAAGTTGTAATTTTCTTTTGATTGTTCGAATATTTATTCATGTCAAACTTTATTACTTTATCAATGCATTGCATATGTCTGTTTTGAACCAATCCATTCGTATTTCACTATATTCAAATTGCTTTCATTTTTTGTGATGATCAACTCTCGATTAAAAAATTCTAAGCCTTTAGAGGGAGGATGACGAAAATGATATCAAAATCTCTACAGTATGCTTTTGAACAGACCCCGCTGACGAGGTACAGACATTGTTTCAAATCCTAAACAGTGGAGTTATAAGGAAGATAATCCCTAGTCAACCCCTTTGAGCCAAAGAAGTTGGAGTTTTTCTTTTCATAAATTAAAACCCTTAATTATAACCTGGGGCAGGGTAGTTTTCTCAGTTGATCCAGGTGCACAATGAATGGCATCAAAGAAGTCCTTCCGAAACAAAAGACGGTGTTAGTTCTGTATAATCGTAAGGACAGGAAGTCACTATCTCTCAAAATAAAAGCCCAATAAGTCAAAACCTGTGAAGGAGACTTAAGAAAAACTGGGGCGTCCCACTGTCTGTAATCACAAAAAGAAACAGTTCATGCAAAAAACAGGGATAATAAAAATCAAAAAGGAAGAGATCCTGCAAACTCTCAACAAAATAACCGCCTGTTCAAAATAAATTGTCAGTATCTGAACCATCACTGGTATATCAGAGAAAAGACTCAAACAAGATCTAATGCACGATTAGCTGAGTTTAGGATCGAAGAACATCACGAAGAACGGGTGGGTACAAATAAAATTTGAGCCTTTATCCTTTGTTTCTTAAACCGTGAACCAGGCCACGTTATAACCCTTAAAAAGTCATAGCTGAAGCATGGGTTAGTCCGAAAGCATACTGTTACAAAAGATATCCTGACTCCTGTAGGGCTTGCTGTAAATCCTGAGTTGACGTCAAATTTTACAAAATTTTCCTATCTTACTGAAAAAATGAATTTTCAAAAACTTCAAGACAGACATAAGCTTTTCATTTTTAAAATAACATTGTTTGCATATGACTATTTGTTCAAACAACAGAGAAATTCACACGATGAATATCTAGTGAACAAAAACCTTTTCAATAAAAAGGGTAACCTCAAGTGGAAAAAACACCTCCAACCAAGGGGCACGACATGAGCATTGTCCATCATCTGGGGCAGTTAAGTCAAGATTCAAGGAATCTCTTAAAATGCCAAATAGCCAGGGGCAAATCTCCATCTGAATCAATTGGGGGATTGGACATGAATTCCTGCAACGAATCTTGCATGATCAAACAAAGATCTTCTGGTAGTATGGCAACACAACACTGTCGACAGTGACACCTCCATACATCCTGAGAGCATGGACATAGTCAAAAAGTACTACGCATAATCAAAGACCTGCTAGGTTGACTGGCCTAGGAAAAAATAAGGGCTTCCCGACGAACCAAAAGGGTTCGGGCAAAAATAAGGGATGAAAATGAAAAAATCTGTACACTCGGCAAGTCGAAAACCTGAAAAGGCGGCTTGGGCAAAAAAGGGTATCCCGGTGGACTAAAAATCCGAAAGGGCGGTCCAGGCAAAAATTAGGGATCAAAGTGTATGACTATGTCCCGTCATCTTGTCACTAGTCTACCAGAAGAAGACTTGTCACTTTAATCGAAATGTACCAAGCACCTCATAGGTTGGGATAATACTCGATCCACAAGGCCTCCGTAGGCACTTTCTCCCGCAGAAACAGGGGCAAAAAAGTCTCAATGCGAAGCCATCGTCATATCCTTAGCACGCGTCCCAGTAACATTCACTCCCCGTAGAATAAAAGAAAAGACGGTAATATTAACTCTCCCCGGCAGAGACTTGCAACTGTGAATGAATCAGTAATATTCTCCCCAAGAAGAGTTTATCTACCATCAATACTGAAAAGGCTTAATATCCCCGACAGTCTTAATATTCCCCAACATAGTATAAGAATATTCCCCGGTAGAATATAAGATATCCCCAGTGGAGTTAAAATTTTCCCAGCGCAGTCAGAAAAAGCTTCCCCAATGGAGTTGAAGAATCATCCCCAGTAGACTCTGGAAGTTCGTCCCCGGCGGAGTATAAAAATAAATATCCCCAGCCGAGTTCAAAGGAAGATTGTCCCCAGCAAAGCTCAAAGGATTATCCCCATAAGAGTCTAAAGGGTTATCCCCAGTGAAGCAGCAACTGAAAGATCATCCCCAGCGGAGTTCTTTCCTTTCACAAACAGGAATTCAATCCCCAACAGGATTCAGTATCACCAGCAACGGTAATTCGTCCCCAACAGAATTTATTAGTGGAATCCTCATCAGAGCATCTCTTCCCCACAGAGTAATCTCCTCATCAGTTTATTCCCCAATGGAGTTATCTTCTCCCGCAGGCTTATTCTTGCAATCACCTTCGTTCGCCATCCCCAGCGGAAAAGAAGAATTCAACTCTATTCTCCAACAACTATCCGGGATTTACTTTCCCCAGCTAAAACATTACATTTCCATACATCATGATACATGCATATACGCATCATACAACACAATCTCATTTATTTTGAGAACATCATTGCTTCATATATATCATGCATTGCATACGACTGACCTTTACCTTTCAGGAAAGATATAATTAAGTTCTCAGCTATGTCGAAGACCTGGACCGGTTCTTAAATATCAACTGAATTATCCTCGGTCGAATTTCAGATAAGGTTCTCAATCCCGACAATTTTCCTCCATCATAGTGTGGACGAGTTCTGCAATCTCAACGGTATACTACGTTGAAGACTAGACAGTTCCTAGATCTTGATGAAGATGTTTCCCTCCGTCATAGTGTGGACGAGTTCTACAATCTCAACGGTATACTACGTTGAAGACCAGACAGTTCCTAGATCTTGATGTTTTCCTCCGTCATAGTGTGGACGAGTTCTACAATCTCAACGGTATACTACGTTGAAGACCAGACAGTTCCTAGATCTTGATGAAGATATTTTCCTCCGTCATAGTGTGGACGAGTTCTACAATATCAACGGTATACTACGTTGAAGACCAGACAGTTCCTAGATCTTGATGAAGATGTTTCCTCCGTCATAGTGTGGACGAGTTCTATAATCTCACCGGTATACTACGTTGAAGACCAGACAGTTCCTAGATCTTGATGTTTTCCTCCATCATAGTGTGGACGAGTTCTACAATCTCAACGGTATACTATGTTGAAGACCAGACAGTTCCTAGATCTTGATGAAGATGTTTTCCTCCATCATAGTGTGGGCGAGTTCTACAATCTCAACGGTATACTATGTTGAAGACCAGACAGTTCCTAGATCGTGATGAAGATGTTTTCCTCCGTCATAGTGTGGACGAGTTCTAAAATCTCAACGGTATACTACGTTGAAGACCGGACAGTTCTTAGATCTTGATGAAGATGTTTTCCTCTGTCATAGTGTGGGCGAGTTCTACAATCTCAAAGGTATATTACGTTGAAGACTAGACAGTTCCTAGATCTTGATGAAGAGGTTTCCCTCAGTCGAAGACCTGACCGATTCTTAAATCTCAACTGAATGATCCTCGGTTGAATTTCAGATAAGGTTCTCAATCTCGACAATTTTCCTCCGTCATAGTGTTGGTGAGTTCTACAATCTCAACGGTATACTACGTTGAAGACCAGACAGTTCCTAGATCTTGATGAAGATGTTTTCCTCCGTCATAGTGTGGACGAGTTCTACAATCTCAACAGTATACTATGTTGAAGACCAGACAGTTCCTAGATCTTGATGAAGATGTTTCCTCCGTCATAGTGTGGACGAGTTCTACAATCTCAACGGTATACTACGTTCAAGACCAGACAGTTCCTAGATCTTGATGAAGATATTTTCCTCAGTCATAGTGTGGACGGGTTATACAATCTCAACGGTATACTATGTTGAAGACCATACAATTCCTAGATCTTGATGTTTTCCTCCGTCATAATGTGGACGAGTTTTACAATCTCAACGTTATACTATGTTGAAGACCAGACAGTTTCTAGATCTTGATGAAGATTTTTCCCTCCGTCATAGTGTGGACGAGTTCTACAATCTCAATGGTATACTACGTTGAAGACCAGACAGTTCCTAGATCTTGATGAAGATGTTTCCCTCCGTCATAGTGTGGACGAGTTCTGCAATCTCAACAGTATACTACGTTGAAGACCAGATAATTCCTAGATCTTGATGTTTTCCTCCATCATAGTGTGGACGAGTTCTACAATCTCAACGGTATACTACGTTGAAGACCAGACAGTTCCTAGATCTTGATGAAGATGTTTCCCTCCGTCATAGTGTGGACGAGTTCTGTAATCTCAACGGTATACTACGTTGAAGACCAGACAGTTCCTAGATCTTGATGTTTTCCTCCGTCATAGTATGGACGAGTTTTACAATCTCAACGGTATACTACGTTGAAGACCAGACAGTTCCTAGATCTTGATGAAGATGTTTCCCTCCGTCATAGTATGGACGAGTTCTGCAATCTCAATGGTATACTACGTTGAAGACCAGACAGTTCCTAGATCTTGATGTTTTCCTCCGTCATAGTGTGGACGAGTTATACAATCTCAACGGTATACTACGTTGAAGACCAGACAGTTCCTAGAACTTGATGAAGATGTTTCCCCCCGTCATAGTATGGACGAGTTCTACAATCTCAATGGTATACTACGTTGAAGACCAGACAGTTCCTAGATCTTTATGTTTTCCCCCGTCATAGTGTGGACGAGTTCTGCAATCTCAACAGTATACTACGTTGAAGACTAGACAGTTCCTAGATCTTGATGTTTTCCTCCGTCATAGTGTGGACGAGTTCTACAATCTCAACGGTATACTACGTTGAAGACCAGACAGTTCCTAGATCTTGATGTTTCCCTCCGTCATAGTATGGACGAGTTCTGCAATCTCAACGGTATACTACGTTGAAGACCAGATAGTTCCTAGATCTTGATGTTTTCCTCCGTCATAGTGTGGACGAGTCCTACAATCTCAACGGCATACTACGTTGAAGACCAGACAGTTCCTAGATCTTGATGAAGATGTTTCCCCCAGTAGAGTTACGAACAAGTTCTTAAAACTCAGCAAAAATGTTCTCTCAGCTGAGGTACAAGCAAGTTCCTAAATCTCAATAAAAGTTAGACTTCCCCAGCGGAATCTTCTACAACAACAGGTATGTAAGTTCTTGCTAAGGAATCTCTTATGCGATCGACGCCCCCACAGATGGCATCTATAACCCTTCCTCCTACCAACAATCTCCAAATGGCATCTGTAAGCCCATTCCCGACATCACCAGGCTGATACCACTTCATGCGAGTGCAAATTTCTGGGCACTCTAGTGTTCAATCATCTTCCACCTTCGGATCACGAAAGGCACGAAAGCCAATCTACATCCTCAGGTTTAAGAAGATTGAACAGGGGCAGCTGTTGTACCCCAAAATTTTCCCTCTCATATTTCTCAAAACATGGCAAGAAAAATCTCCAAGTGGCTCAAGGTTGCTCAAGAGTTGGACAGACAAGCTATCTCATAAGGCAGTCAATCCCAAATTAGGGTTTTGTGTTGCATCAAGATCTTTGAATCCAAATGACCTCAAGTGCTCCCTAATGTCCTAATATGTTCTCAAGATCATCCATATCAAATTTCAAGCCTTGCAGAAGAAGTTTGCTCAGTCAATTGCTCAAAGGGTCCAAAAATCGACTGTGCTAGGGCAAAAGTCAACTGTGACCTATGAACAGTCAAACTTCAAGATTTTTTGTCAAAATTCTCATTTTGAAGGATATTTCATCATTTGATCAAGGGTTGATCATGATTCATCAATGATTTCTCAAAATTCATCAAGACTCAAAAGTTGCTAAATTAGGGTTTTGTAGGAAAAGTCAACTCAACTTTGACCAAGCATAACTTTCTCATACTTTATGAGCAATGACCCATCCAAATCTCATTTTGAAGAGGTTGCAATTTCCTAAAATCCATATTCATACCCCAAGATCAGAAAATGCACTCACAAGAGGTTATAAATTTGGACATTATAGGTCATTTTTGAAAGTTAACAAAAACACCTTTTTTCCAAAGCTTATAACTTGAGAATGGAATATCAAAATGAGGTGATACCAAACGTTCTGGTTAGAGGACATCTCAAGCTTTCTAAAAAGTCCAAGAACACCTCCAAAAGTTCAAAATTGAAGAAGTTATGTATTGTTGAAGTTGGGCATTTTTGCAAAATTGCCAAAAGTCAACTATCCCCAAAACTTCAAATTTTGTCAAATGGGCCCATTATTTTCCACTTGATTTGATATTTCATCATTGTCCACGTGTCCTAGCTTCAGTCATGAGCCCATATCTTATTTTTATTATTTTATTTGATTTTTTATTGAATTATTTCATTTTAAGTCAAATTAAATCAAATAAAATCCAAACTTTGATTACCTAAGATCTTTTTGGTTGTTTCAGGTCTTAATTATCATCATGATCATCATCAAAATTCGTATCAAGCATATCATGTAGAAAAAGATGGAGATTGATAAAATTGGCAAGCTTTAAAGGATGAATCAAATCAAATCATAAGGTATTGATTTAGAGGGATTCCATCCATATTTGTTACCCTAATACCTTGTATCATACATAAGCAAGAGAGGCACACAAAATTGAGGGTTGGAGGCTGCAAGAATAGGCAATACAAAATTTGCAAAATTCACTAAAAAGAGTGGAATCGAATCCATAGCTAGAGGCAATTTCAGAAGCTTAGACAGGTCCCAATCGTTTTCAGGACGTACACTTAACCTTCCTGGATCAAAAGCAATCATTCTCAGACACCACAACGAGCTGTAAGTACCACAATAATCCGCTTCTTTCTTGAATTCGTAAATCATCACTCTTGCATCATTTGAGTAAATTATTGGTATATTTGAAATTCTCATAACATTTCCAAGCTTTTGGCATAATTTAATTTAATTTATCTGACCTATACTGCAAAATGCCATAGCTAGGTTTTCGTGGATATTTTTGGGTGTTTTTATTTCAATAAAAATTGGCTATCAAGAAGGGTATGGTTGTGACCGGGATGATGAGACGGGAACCACCATGCCCTTAGAATTCATTTTCATGGCTCATAGCAGATTTTGGAGTATGCATGACTTTTAGTGACGGGATGTGTCTGTGGTTATAGGTTTTACAGGTTTTTAGCCATGGACGAAGGTTGAAGACAATACGTGGCACTCAACCATTGCTCCATTCAAATATTGCACGCGTGCTTTTTGTCTTTTCTGGCCATTAATTTGTTTTCTTTTATTATGTATTATTTGTATATTATTAACAAACAAGTTAATTCAACGTAGTGGCAAGGCGAGCTGGAAATCACGTTCAGGACCTGGGTTCGAATCCCAGGTCCCCCACTTTCTTTGTTATTTTCCTTCTTCAGGTAATCACATGTACGTCCAAGCATGCAGCTCACCGTGCACTATCATCTATTCAATGGCCAGATGGCCAAAGGCCAAATCTGGTGGCTAGGATCTGAGCGTCCACCATAGTCCAAGTCAGCGTACAAACACCAGATCTCACAAAGTCAAACAAGGCCAGCGTGTTATTGGGCCTCAGGATTGCTGTCCAAACATCAAAATCAGGCCCATACCCCCCTTCTCTCTCATTTATTTTATTTTTATTATTTGTTTTATTATTTTTGTTTAATTAACTAACCAAATAAAAAATCTTTTCTTTAAAATAAAATCACACCAAAATATTTTTATTTAATCAAATTCTAACTTTTATTTTTATTAATAAACATTAATTAAATTAATTTAGGTTTTAATGTTAGAATAATTTTAACCCTTTTTGCAAATAATTAAAATTAACTAGACTTAATTAGGTTTTACTAATTCAATTAATTTTTATTTTATTTCTTTAAATAACCAAAAATCCAAAAATAACCTTTTTTTTCATTTAATCAATTAATTTAATTTAATGTAGTAATTAATTTAGATTTATTTCTTTCTTAAAATATAAAAAAACCACAAAACATTTTCTTTATCAAATTAAATTCTAACTTTTATTTTTGTTAATAAACATTAATTAATTAATTAGAATTTTAATTAGAATAACTTTCATATTTTTGTAAATAATTAAAATTCAATTAGATTTAATTAGGTTTTTTAATAACGTTAATTAATTTTTATTTATTTCTTAAAATACCAAAAATCCAAAAATATTTATTTTTTATTAATTTATTTATTAATTTAATAATTAATTTAGGATAGTTTCTTTCTTAAAATAAAAACAACGAAAAAATCTTTTCTTTAATCCAAAAGGGTCAAAACCCTAAATTCGCGCTCGATTTAATTTCCCGCACGCGATCTATTTATTCAATATTGTACTTGTTCCCGGAATGTATTAGATAATTAGGACCATTTAATTATTTTTTATCGCTCTATTTATTTTTCCGCATTTAAATTTCAAAGGGTTGCTTTTGGCGATGTAAATACCCGACGCCTTGTAATTTAATTTCCGCAATTTATTTTCCGCAAAAATATAACTGTTAGATGTTTGATAATAGGAATGCATGACAAGAATGAATGTTTAACCTAAAAATCCACTTAGATAACCATTAACATGTACAAAGATAAAATTAACTGAAAACGACACACTCGCACATACGCGCTCTTAGGGTACACCTCACTTGGTTGTCTTCGTACACGGTCATTGAGTACAGGTCACTTTAGAGGTCACCCTCTTCTCTAAAGATCATAGTCGCCTCGAAACGGTTGCCTCAGATATTGTTTCCTCAAAACAAGTGATCTAAGACATTAGGGTTACCACTAAGGCGTCCTACCATTGCTTTAGCGACCGTAAGTCCTGCATTCAAATTGACCCTTAAACTCCAACGGTGATGCTACCTACTCATCAATAGTGGGATAACATTGTCTAAAGGAAGATAGCATAGAATGATTCCTTTTTCGAGTAGGTAGATGGGTCTTAGATACTTGCTCTTTCAAAAAAAACAAAATCTTTTTCACACTTACACTTTTCAAACAAAGTTTTCAAAACGCTTCATACGATCGAAGTTTTCAAACAAAAACTTTTTTCAAACCCACAAGCACAAAGAAAGCAATTTTGAAAACAATTGAGCAAGTACCTAAGAGCCCGTGGATAACTACGGATAGAAAGGGTGCTAACACCTTCCCTTTCTATAATCTACCCCCTGAACCCGAGAAATATCTCAAAAAAGGAATTTTTCTGTGCTTTTTTCCTTTCCTTGTTGGATAAAATAAAAGTCGGTGGCGACTCTTGCTTACCGCGACATTTTGCAAATAATAGTCAGTTCTTCCCACCGTATCACAATGACCCTTTGCTGGAATTCAAGTTCAATGCCCTAAGTGATTCAGATGGAGATCTGCCCTTGGTTATTCAACACTTCTTGAGATATTTCTTAGAATCTCGACTTGACTGCCACAAATGAGCTGGACAGTGACATGTCATGCCCCTTGCTTATAGGAGATTTATCATTGGAAGTGTCTTCCCATTTGAAGTGATTCTATTTCTTGAGAGAATTTCCGTTCATTGGATATTCACCGTGCGAATTTCTCTGTTGTCAAACAAATAGCCATATGCAAACAGTGGTATTCAAAAAATGAAAAGTTTATGTTTGTCTTGAAGTTTTGAAAATGCATTTTTAGAAGATAAAAGAATTTTGTAAGAATATGAATTCAACTTAGGATTTACAGTAAGCCTTATAGGAGTCAGGATACCTTTTGTAACAATATGCTTTCGAACTAACCCATGCTTAAATTAGGACTTTTGAAGGGTTCTAGTGTGGCCTGGTTCACGGTTTAAAAAACAAAGGATAAGGCTCAAAGTTTATTTATACCCACTCGTTCTTCATGATGTTCTAAACTCAGTTAATTGTGCGTTTGAATTCCTAATGAATATGGAATGTTATTTTTGTGATGGTTCGAAAACTTGGAAGTTTATTTGAGAAGGCATTCATTTTTGCAACATTTTTCATGTTGTCAAGGATTTGTAGTGACCTCTTTTTTAATTTATTATCCCTGATTTTTTCCTAACTGTTTTTGTTTTGAGATTACAGCTAGCGGGATGCCCCCGTTTTTCTTAAGTCTCCTTCGTAGGTTTTGACTCAGTGGACTTTTCTTTTGGGAGATAATGACTTCCTATTTTACAGGGAACCATCAACGTCTTTTGATCTAGAAGGATTTTTTTGATGTCATTCATTGTGTACGAAGTGAAAGCTTGTGACTTAATGCACCTTTAAATTAACTGAGAAACTAACCCTGCCCCAGGTTTTGGTTAAAGGTTTCAATATGTATGAAAAAGAAAACTCCTACTTCTTTGGCTTAAAGGGGTTGACTAGGGATTACCCCAGGTTCTGAACATGACACAAATAAACTTCTATCACAAATTTTCTGTATAAAAATACTTGAAAAATCCACATTTTTAAAGACCTTCTGATCGAAATTGGCTTCCTTCCGTGAGAGATGGAAATGTATATGACGTCAAGACGAAATTTTGGCCACCAGAACGGAATCAAAACAAGCCACGATCTTCAAATTATGAATTTTTTATTGCATAAAAACTGCACTTTCAACTCACTTTTTCACCATATTTCTTCGAGAAAAATTGCACATTCGGAGAACTTATTTAAAGAATTAGCTCTCGGGCCGAACCTGAATTTGATAATATGTTATCAGGGGTATCTTGGCGAAAGAACACCTGAGAATATCCCCGAATCGTTGCAAAACGGCGAATCGATCTTCAGCAAGGAAAATACTCTGAGAATATCCATTGGCAAAATAAACGTCACTTGTAACCTGACGAAGCTTGCTAAATATACCTTGATCCAATAACCATAAAACCAATGATATGCGTGTATGAAAATAAAGAGGGTAAATTTTGGGGTACAACAACAATGTTGTGAGATATCTTAGCATTTCTCTTGAGGGACTAAGATTATTTGTAAGGCAACATTCGAAGCGTCATCGAGGGACTATGATCTTGTATTTTTGACTGTTTTTGCTAAGATGTCTCACATGCATATTATAACCATTTTCTCAAGGCAACAAGTGGAGTTAACCCTAGAGGTGTAAGTGTGCAAGTGTTTATTTTTCATGTATTATTTTGTCTTGGATTAGGGTTGTCTAAGATTGATTTTATCTTTGCATACAAACCCTAATTACTAGCATTTATATGAAAGCGATAAATTGCAGAAAGTAAATTTACTATGCTATTACATCATTTGAGGGATGAGGTCTACAAATTTACAAATGGGGATTGCAAGAAATTAAATCCTAATTATCTATTACAACCATATTGAATTTGAATAAATGTACAAGAATTGAAATGTATATAATGTACAAAGAAAAATGCAAACAAAATAGATTTGTTTTGTTTTTGTTAAAGAAAGATTTTGACCTATTTAACTAAAAGGAAAATTAATTAAACTAAAGAAAAATTAAGATTAAGTTAAAGAAAATAAAATAAATAGGAAAATGTTTTTGGTCTTTTTCATTGTAAGAAGTTAAATAAAATAAACTAAATAATTTAAATATATTTTTGGTGTTTTTGTGTAGAAAACAATTTTTGTGTTTTAAAATAGTTTTTATATAGAAAACAATTTTTGTGTTTTAAAACATTTTTTGTGTAGAAAATAGTTTTTGTGTTTAAAACAGTTTTTGTGTTTGGGCCCAGGGTCTGTTTGTTAGTCAGTAAGCAAGGGGGTTCAGAAAATAGAAATGCCAAGGCCCAGCCAATGGAGGCCCAGGCGCGCTTCCTGCAAACAAAAAGAAGTGAGAAAATATGCAAAATGAACAAAAGGTCTCACTGGGGCTTGAACCCAGGACCTTCTACATGGCAAGGCTTTAGTGCGCGTTGTTTGTACCACTGGGGTGGTCTGTTTCATCCGTTGGTTATACAAATTGCATATAAAATAAACTCAGTTCTGAATGTTTAAACATAGCTTCATCTTCTTCCTTCGAGCGCAGGGATGTATAACTCATTTGTTAAGCTTCGAAAGGCTTCATTTCTCAGCCAAATCGAAAGATATAAATATCAAACCTGCCTAAAGTTTGAAAACGAATCTAACCACATAATTTCAAAAGTTATGGGTCGAAGGTTAGCATGAAATACCAAAACTAAGACCTAACTGTTCAGAGATGAAATTTTAATGTACAAGCAATGATAATCAAAACTATGGACATGGTCAGCTTCCTAGACATGATATCTACATTTTTCTTCACAAAGTATATACAAATGATGTTTAAATTAAGAGTTCCAAGTTTAAGAAAACTTACCTCTTGGAGTGAAACTTGAGGGACTTCGACATAACCTTCAGGAACGATTTGATGATGGACTAAGCCTGCTTCGACCTCCTTGAGCTAGTGGGATCACTTCCTTGAGAGGGTTTTTTGATGGCTTTGGGAGTGAATCGAAAGGCTGGTATATGGAAGCTGGGAGTGAATCGAAAGGCTTATATATGGGAGCTAGGGGTGAATCGAAAGGCTGTTATATGGGAGCTAGGGGGTGAATCGAAAGGCTCACTGACGTATGAATGGATTTGATATTTTTGCGTGTAAAGTCAGGATGTGTCAAGTTTTTTGCTGGTTCTGAGTTTTTTTGAGAGTTTATGAGTGTTTGATGATTTTTCAACACAACAAGAGTATGGCCCCTTTGATTTGCAAATGGTCTCTATATTTATAGAGAAAAGGTTTAGGAAGTTGGAGTAACCAGATTTTGTAAGATAACAAACTATGGTTTGGTTGAAAACAAAAAAAATCAAGTTGAATGAATTTTCATGGTTCCCAAGTTCAAGTACAAGCGGGGCCCGATGTTTGTTGGGTGCAGGAGATTTGACTCATGCTTTTGACATTGCTTGTGTTCAGATAAAATCAGGTTGGGAGCTCAAGAAGCTGACTTTGTGATTAAAGTAATCTTTATGAAAATAGATACGTAGCTTTTTTCCATTTCGTCCAAAAATGGTATAATTCAGTGGATAAAGCTTCGAATCTTTGTGTAATGCATCACAAATTTGTGTAAACCTATGATTATGTAAAGATTTAGAAGCAACACATCCTGACAAGTCAGATTTGGAGGATAAGGTTATGAGATTTGATCAATGTTCTTCAACTAAGCTTGCTCGAAGGAGGCCAAATGCCCAATCGAAGCTTGTGAACCAAGCTTGCTCGAAGGAGGCCAAATTCCCAATTGAAGCTTGTGGATTAAACTTGCTCGAAGGAGCCCAAATGCCCAATCGAAGCTTATGAACCAAGCTTGCTCGAAGGAGGCCAAATTGCCAATCAAAGCTTGTGAACCAAGCTTGCTCGAAGGAGGCCAAATGCCCAATCAAAGCTTGTGGATTAAACATGCTCGAAGGAGGCCAAATGCCCAATCGAAGCTTGTGGATTAAACTTGCTCGAAGGTGGCGAAATGCCCAATCGAAGCTTGTGAACCAAAGCATGCTTGATTCGAATAGCCTGAACCATATTTTGAATTTAAACTGTTATCTGCAACCACTCCTTTCGATATATTTTGCCCTTTCGACAACTTCCTCTTCCTCCTTTCTTCGACCTGATGCTTGAGAGCCCAATATGATTAATGGAAACTATATGGGGCATTAAAAGTCCAATTGTACTTGTGCAAATTCAAACTCTAGTTTTGAGTCATCAGTGGTGAGGAAGTATCTTGAGCTGATCAAACCTTGTGCAGTCTTGACTCAATAGAGATCTTGTAAGAAAATATTTGAGAAATTAAGAGGGTAAATTTTGGGGTACAACAATAGGAAACACCAGAAGAAGATGTCACATATACTACAACAACATCTGAAGAACCTCCCCAGAAAAGACAATCCAGAAGCAGCTTAGCTCATCCTGAAGATACAATTCTGGGAAAGAAGGAAGACCCAATCATAACAAGATCCACATTCATAAACTCTAGAGAATCTCTCATGGGATTAGTGTCTTTGATTGATCCAACTTCCACTGATGAAGCTCTTCTGCACAATGATTGGATACTTGCTATGCAGGAGGAATTAAATGGGTATTTAGAAACAAGTTGAATGAATAATAAGAAGTCATCAGAAACAAAACACGACTGGTTGCACAAGGTTTAGTCAGCAAGAGGGGATAGACTATATAGAAACCTTTGTTCCAGTCGCCAGGTTAGAATCTATCATACTTTTAATTTCCTTCGTTGTAAATAATGGCATCACTCTATATCAGATGGATGTCAAAAGTGCATTCTTAAATGGATACATTGATGAATAAGTTTATGTGCACCAACCCCCTGGTTTTGAAAATTCCAAACATCCAGAATATGTTTTTAAACTAAAGAAATCATTATATGGTCTGAAACAAGCTCCTAGAGCTTGGTATGAAAGACTAAGTAGTTTTCTATTAGAAAATGATTTCACCAGAGGGAAAGTGGACACAACCTTATTTTGTAAGCCATTTAAAAATGACATTCTAGTTTGTCAAATTTATGTAGATGATATTATATTTGGATCTACTAAAGCCTCTCTAGGAAGAGAATTTGCTAAGTCTATGCAGGCAGAGTTTGAAATGAGCTTGATGGGAGAACTCAAATTCTTTCTGGGCATTCAGATCAATCAAACTCCAAAAGGAACATACATACACCAAATCAAATACGTCAAAGAACTTCTGAAGAAATTTGACCTATCAGAATGTAAGCCAGCCAAAACTCCAATGCATCCTACATGCATTATGGAGAAGGAAAAGGTAAGTAAAAAGGTAGAATATAAGATCTATAGAGGTATGATTAGTTCTCTCTTATATCTTACAGCTCCAAGACCCGATATTATATGTAGTGTATGTCTATGTTCCAGATTCTAATCAGATCCTAGAGAATCTCACTTAACAGTTGTTAAGTGAATTTTCAAGTATCTGAAAGGTACTACTAATATTAGTAGGTTACTGTGATGTTGACTTTGTTGGAGACAAAGTAGAAAGAAAAAGCACTTATGGAAGCTTCTAGTTTCTGGGAGAAAATTTGATCTCGTGGTCCAGCAAGAGGCAATCCACAATTCCACTATCAACTGTTGAAGCTGAATATATAGCAGCAGCTAGATGCAACACATAAATGCTCTGGATGAAAAGTCAGCTTGAAGACTTCAATATATTTGAGAGTAACATTCACATACTCTGTGATAACACTTCTGCAATTTGTTTATCTAGAAATCCCATTTTACATTCTAGGACTAAGCATATAGAAATAAAGTATCACTTTATTAGGGACTATATTCAGAAAGGAATTCTCTCTTTAAAATTTATTGACACATACCATCAATGGGTCGATGTCGTCACTAAACCCCTTTCTGAATATAGGTTTAATTTCATTCTGAAACATCTCAGCATGAAATTATGTCCAGAATAAGAGTTTTATTTATGTATTCTTTAACCCTCAGAAGTTTATATTTTTTGTGAACATATGACCAGTAATTATTCTGAAGTTAGAAGGACAGTTGCATCATGATCTATCTAAGAAGATCTGAACAGTTCCCAAACGGTTCATTTCAAAGATAGAAGCATGTAGTTCACATCATCAACATTTGTCATTGTGATACGGTGGGAGAACTGACTATTGTTTTGTGTTTGTTTTCGCAAATGTTTCGGTTGAGCAAGAGTCGCCACCGACTTTTTATTTTATCCTAAGGAAAGGTTTAAAAAGAACAGCAAAAACCTTTGAGATTTTTCTTGGGTTCGGGGAGTAGATTATAGAAAGGGAAGGTATTAGCACCCTTTCTATCCATGGTTATCCATGGGCTCTTAGTTACTTGCTTAGATCACTTGCCTTTTGTTTTCAATTGTTTTAAATGGTGCTTGTGTGTGTGGGTTTGAAAAATGTTTTGAAAAGAAGCCAATGTGGTGGCAACCTTTGTAATGATCCATGTGGGGATGTATACAAAGATGTATGTCTTTTGAAAAAGTTTTCATTTGTTTTTTGAAAGTTGTTTTGAAAGTGTTGTGAGGTGTGTTTTAGAAAATAGGCAAGTGTTTTGTTTTTGCAAGTTTGATTCAAGTAACTAAGAGTTTATCTACTCCTAAATTTCTCAAAGACTATTGCTATGTTTTAACCCTTTTCATAAGTTTGTTCCACCATTGTATTTGGTGGACAATCTCATGTTAGGATGTGAAAGGGACGGGTGCGGGTCATCGTTTGGACCATAATTGCAATGGTGCCAAGTATCTTTGGGAATTTTCTTTAAGGGACTTGATCATTTGTTTGGCAATATTTTGAAAAGTGTTATTGAGGGACTATGATCATTCAATTTGTTTGTTTTGCCCAAAGAGACCTAACATGCAATATGGCCCATTTATTTGAAGGCAACAAAGTGGAATACCCTAGGGGGTGCAAGTGTGATTTGTGTGTCCATTTTCATGCTTGTTTGTCTTGACATTAGGTCATAACTATTTTGTTCATTTTATTCGCATATAAACCCTAATTCTAGCATCGTATATTTAGAAAGCGATAAAGTGCGAAATTTAAACTCCTACGCTATTACAACACAATAATATGGGGAGGGGGATACAATGTTTCAAATGGGGATTTTGACAAGGAATTTAAACCTAAAACTATTACATCAAGATTTGAATTATTTACAAGATGATTTAATTGCATAAATAAAATAGAAATAAAACAAATATGCAAGAATGCAAAAAAAGGTTTTTTATATGTATGAAAAAAGTATTATTTATGTAAAATAAAAAGAAAATAAAAAGATATTATTTTTTGGAGTATTTTGAATTTAGGGCAAAACCCTAATTTTTATTAAATGAAATGTATTATTATTTAATTTAATACAAGTATTTATTTATTTATATACAAAATAAAATAAAGTGAAGTATTTGTCAAAAATGTATTTTTATATTAAATATTAATAAAATAAAATATGTATTTTTTTAGTATTTTTATTCTAAGTATACTAATACATATGTATTTATTTGTATAATTTTCTAACTATATATTATATATACAAAAAAAATAATAATATTTAATATTTATATAAAAATATATTTTATGTAAAATGTTTTCAAGAGGTAATATAAAATAAAAATCAGAAAATAGCATGTTTGTATTATTTTTTGGCTATTTTAAATAAAAGGCAAATTTATTTATTTATGTACAAAACTAACTAATAGTCAAATAAATATCAAAATAAATGCAAAAAATATAAAAAAAAAAATATTTTCAATGTTTTTTATGAATTGAATAAAAATATGGAAACAAAATCAAAAAGAAAATATAGAAAATAACAAGTAAAAATCAAAATGGGCCAGGGGGGTGTCAAAGTAGAAACAAGGTGCAAATAAGAAAAACACTCCAAGCCCAGCCCAGAAGACCTGTCTTCTTCAACCTCCAGCAAACAATGTTCAAAAAACGCGCGTTTGGTTCCAACATTCAAACATCCTGATTCTTTGATCTTTTGCACAAACTTCCAACACAAAAAATGTTAAGCATGAAACCACGATTCCAAATATATAAAGAACATCTCCTAACTCTCAGAAATGAGAGAGAATTTTAACAATCCCAAATCCTGACCTAAGTTTTCTACCATTTTCAGACCTTAAATTCTCACAGCTCAGGCAAAAGAAATGAAAATTAAAAGAATGTACATGTTCAGTGGCATGAGTAGAATATTGTTTATTCACAAACTTAAAGCTAATGATGCCTAATAAGAGAGATACGAATTCAAAAACTTACCTGTTCAGTCGAAGTTCTATCTGGAAATGTAGGAACTTTCAGTGCAAGGTGATGATTGGAAAAGCTTCCTTGAGGTCCAGGGATGCTATTCCAATGTTTACTTTGTCTTGAAAGCTTCTGAATCGAGCTAGAGAACTTCACCTGCAAGTCAGAAATGTGAAAATGGTGGAACCAGTTAGAGGGATTACAGGTCGTGTTTTTGCTTTTGGTTAGCTTGCATAGATGGTATGGAAGATGTGTGAACTGGTTTGGGCAAGAAAGCTTGAGAGAAATGAAAGATAGCACTCAAACTGCAGGCCTTGCCCTGTTTTTGCAGTTTGAGAGTGATTATGGCAAGGGGAGTGTTTGAAAGGTGCTAGGGTCGTGCAAAAGCTTGGTTCTGATCTTTGGAATGTGTTTGATAAGTTTGTCTAAGTGTGCCTAAGCTGATATGAGAGTTGTGTGATGTTATGACACTTTTCTTCTTTCTTAAGCAACAAAAGCCAACTTGTGTTTCTAGGCATGTAGAGGACCCCCTAATGTGCTGCATAATCCCTCCTTGATCAGTGTGTTATGCTCATAATCTTGTGCCACTCAGATTTGCAATGTACTTGTTGGATTTTCAATTTGACATAAAGCTACCTTTTACAAAAATGGCCAATTTGCTTTATCTACTTTGGGATTAAACCTTTAGACAATGCTTGAACTCAAAGAACATGGTCTTGGCACAAATAATATGCATTAAATTTATGAGTGTTGGATGGTTTAAGGACCTGTAATCTAGCTTAAGGCATGCTGAGTTCAAATTGCAAGGTTATGGACATGTAACTTGGTCATGAACAAAGTGAGTTTTTGCCATATTGCAAAATTCGATTCTCCCTAACCATGAGGTTGTTTGAGAAGTTCTTGGACATTTTGGAAAGCTTGGAATGTGTACTACAATCCATCTTTGAAGTGCAAATTGAAATTCCAAGTGGAACTGTATGAAAAATGGTCTTGAAGTTAGGCAAAAAACTTGTTCAAAATAGGTCAAATTTTCACTAAGTTAAGAATGGTTTAGTGCCCTTATTCAAAAATTTGTAACTTGAGATACAAGCCTCAAATGGGAAAACTTTGTGAATCAAAGTTGTAGATTATGCAACAAGCTACAACTTTCATGTTTTGACTTTTGTTTGAATCCAAATAAATCTTGGTGAAAGAGTGGGGAAAAGTTGGGGAAAAATTAGGGTTTTCCATAACTTAGAAAAATTCTAAGTTATGAAAAATTCCATTTCAAACCCTAATTTGCATTTCTTGGTTTCTTGGTGAACAAGTTTCATGATTTGGCATGTTTTGATGAAAAGTGAATCTTGACTCTTGATTTTGACCAAAAAGTCAAAGTTTGACTTTTCAGTACACAGTCAAAATTGATCAATTGACTGGGAAATTCAACTGTCAATCTTGTGTACTTGGGATCTTTTGAGTTTGTTGGGCATGTCAAGATAATTCCATGGGGTCCTTGAGTCCATATGTGAGCTTGGTTTGCCATTGGCTAGGTCAAACAGTCAAAAATTGCTTTTGTGCAGTCAAAACCCTAAAAATGACCATTTTGCCCTTTTGGTGATCTGATCAAATTTCTTGTGGAATTGTGATCCAAACTTGATCAAATGGTCCATATGAGTTCATAATGTTGATGTGGGTCAATTTTCATGAGATTTGACTGTCAATTGGCCACAGTTGACTTTTTCCCCAATACAGCTGATTTTTAGGTCAACTGTCCAATTGACTGGGTAAAACTTGGAATCAGGACTTGAAACTTGGTATGGGTAAACTTGGGATTCCAACATGAAGCATGAAAGTCATCTTAGGCATTTTAGTTCAAAACATCTTTGTGCAAACACAAACCCTAATTTGGGTCAACAGTGCAAGGAGAAGTCTTGAGCAGAGGAAACCCTAACTGGATCTTGATCTTCAAGGGCCTTGTGATGAGAAAATGTTGAGAAAATGGGAGGGAAAATTTTGGGGTACAACAGTTGCCCCTGTTCAATCTTCTTGAACCTGAAGAGTTAGATTGGCAAGTTTGCCTTTCGTGGCTCGAGGGTAAAAGGAGATTGGACACTAGAGTGCCCGGAAATTTGCACTCGCATGTTAGATTATCAGCAAATGTGATGTCGGGAGTGGGCTTACAGATGCCATTTAGAGAGACGGTGGATAGGGAGATGGGCTTATAGATGCCATCTGAAGATGTGACAGAACCTTGTCGGGAATGGGCTTATAGATGCCATTTGGAAGCGTTGATCGCATAAGAGATTCCTTAGCGAGAACTTGTGTATTTGAGAAAGACAGATGTTTTCCTGGCTTGTTACAGGTGTTTGATCTTCAATCTCTTTATGCAGATATGCCCTGGCTAGATACAGGTTTCGAGTATACAAATGGTTGCTCACAGATGGGCCCTGGCTGGATACAGGAACCGAATCCGGAAAAATTTGTCAACAGATATGCCCTGGCTGGATACATGAATCGAATCTTCGAACTCTTCAGACGTGCCCTGGTTAGATACAGGAATCGAGTCTGGAAATGTGGTCAACAGATATGCCCTGGCTGGATACAGGAATCGAATCTTCGAACTCTTCAGACGTGCCCTGGCTAGATACAGGAGTCGAGTCTGGAAATGTGGTCAACAGATATGCCCTGGCTGGATACAGGAATCGAATCTTCGAACTCTTCAGACGTGCCCTGGCTAGATGCAGGAATCGAGTCTGGAAATGTGGTCAACAGATATGCCCTGGCTGGATACAGGAGTCGAATCTGGAAATGTTGTAGTTGATAGATGTGCCCTGGCTGGATACAGGAATCGAATCTTCGAACTCTTCAGACGTGCCCTGGCTAGATACAGGAGTCGAGTCTGGAAACTGATCACTCTCAGATGTGCCCTGGCTAGATACAGGTGTCGAGTCTGGAATTTGTGACAGTTGAAGGTAGTTGTCTTTAGGATTGTCTTTTTCCCTGAAGAGGCAAAACATAAGTTGTATGCAATGTCATGATGTATGATATGCATGATGCTTTAACATGAGATAGTGTTGTATGCACTTATCATGTATGTAAGCAGGATGTATGAAAACGTGAAATGTTTATGAATATATTTTTGTCTTAGGAAAATGAATCCTTGACGATCGGCCGGGGAATTGATCTGTGGAAGAGATACTTTGCTGAAGTTTGACGAGAGGCCTACTGAGGACTTCAATGATGGATTCCGTTGGGGATAATGATGATAAACTCTGCTTGGGGAATACCAAAGACAAACTCCTGCCGGGGACTGAAAGAACCTTGCCGAGGGCGATCTTCCATGGCAAATAGCTGAGGATAACCCAGTTATAAACCCTGGTGAGGAATAACTCTGAATAAAGCTCGGGAGAGACGTCCGTATTCTGCAGGGAACAAGCTTCCAGAATCTACTGGGGATAAGCTTTTAGACCTGCCGGGGAAAGTTGACGACTTCACTGGGGGAAGTATTGTTGAATCTTGCCTTACTCTGCGGGGAGCTGAGATCATTTGGTCACATTCTTCAGTCGAATCTACCTTGGTACCTTGGCAGACAAAGCAACCAGACTGCATCAGGCAATTCCACATTGCCCCTATTTCTGATGTCACCTGTAATTAATCTTCCATTTTATGTGCAAATATTTATGAATCAGCAATTTAGTGTCAAATGCATATATCAAAAATGAACATTGGACGTTCTTTGCAAAACAAAACAGAAAAAGAAAAAAAAACAATGGCAATTTGTACGGAAAAGTGAATTTGTATTGATTTTAATTTTGCCTTGTGAATAGGCGTTTTTGTACAAGAGGCTGACATCCTAGTAAGAGGACGCCGCCAAATAACATAGAGTTTACAATTTTGAAAAGAAGACAAAACAGCTATGTGAACAATCCCACTGGGTTCCAACTCTGCTATCGTCTTTATGTCTCCAAGCGTCCCATCGCTTTGCTGCCTAGTTGAAGATGAAGCTGATCGGTCGATGCCGAAATCTGAGCCAGATAGTTGATGCCGAATTCCGGATGCAAAGTGATCCAATGAGACATAGTGTTACGCTTTATCCCTACCTTTTGCCTGGACCGCCCTTTCGGGTTTTCAGTCCACCGGGATACCCATTTTTGCCCAAGCCGCCTTTTCAGGTTTTCGACTTGCCGGGTGTACAGATTTTTTTTATTTCATCCCTTATTTTTGCCCGAACCCTTTTGGTTCGCCGGGAAGCCCTAATTTTTGCCTAGGTATGTCAACCTAGCGGGTCTTTTATTCACGCGTAGTATCTTTTCACTATGTCTGCATTGGCGGGGTGAGGAAGGTCGTCACCATCCATGGTGGTTAGGATCATGGCTCCTCCTGAGAACACGTGGTTAACCACAAATGGCCCTTCGTAAGTAGGGGTCCATTTGCCCCGGGGATCACTTTGAGGAAGGATGATGCGTTTGATTACCAGGTCCCCAACTTGATACTCCTGTGGTCTGACTTTCTTTTTAAATGCCCTGATCATCCGTTTTTGATACGTCTGACCATGACAGATAGCGGTGAGTCTCTTTTTGTCAATCAGATTTAATTGATCCAGTCGAGTCTGGATCCAGTCATCTTCACTCAAGTCTGCATCCTTCATTATTCGGAGAGAGGGTATCTGGACTTCAATTGGCAAGACTGCCTCCATGCCATAGACCAAGGAGAAGGGAGTTGCCCCGGTTGACGTCCTTGCTGAGGTACGGTACCCATGAAGAGCGAACGGTAACATCTCGTGCCAATCTTTATAAGTCACTGTCATCTTCTGCACAATTTTCTTGATATTTTTGTTAGCTGCCTCTACAGCCCCATTCATCTTTGGCCGGTAGGGGGAAGAATTGTGGTGCTGTATCTTGAATTGTTCACAGAGTTCAGTGATCATCTTGTTATTGAGATTGGTACCATTGTCCGTAATGATTCTTTCCGGGACACCGTACCGACAGATCAGATTATGCCGGATGAAACGTGCCACGACGCTCTTGGTTACTGTTGCGTAGGAAGCTGCCTCAACCCACTTCGTGAAGTAATCGATCACCACTAAGATGAAACGATGCCCATTGGATGCCGTCGGTCGGATCTCACCGATCATATCGATCCCCCACATTGCAAAAGGCCAAGGTGCCGTCAGGACGTTCAAAGGAACCGGAGGGATATGCACCTTGTCAGCATAGATCTGGCATTTATGACAAGTCCGAGAGTGTTGGTAACAATTGGCTTCCATTGTGGACCAGAAATATCCTGCCCGAAGGATTTTCTTAGCCATGGTGTGTCCGCTGGAATGTGTCCCGAATGTACCTTCATGCAGTTCTATCATGATCTTCTCTGCTTCAGCCTTATCCACACAACGTAGCAGAGTTGAATCATGATTCCGTTTGTAGAGGACGTCGTTGCTGAGGAAGAATTTTGCCGCAAACCTTCTCATGAACTTCTTGTCATTGACAGATGCACCTTCAGGGTATTCCCGAGCTTCCAAGTACCTCTTCACCTCATGATACCAGGGTTTCTCAGTCACCTTTTCAGCCTCAAGTTCGCAGCAGTATGCCGGTTCGTCCAACTTCCAGATAATGATCCGGGGAGCCTCATTGTCCCATTTAACTTTGAACATTGAAGACATCGTAGCTAGTGCGTCCGCTAGCTGGTTCTCCTCTCTTGGGAAGTACTCAAAAGTTATTTCTTCAAAGTGGGGAAGCAAGGTTGACACATACTCCTTGTAAGGAATAAGGTTTTGGTGTTTCGTATCCCACTCGCCTTTGATCTGATTGATCACGAGAGCGGAATCTCCGAAGACACTCAAAAGCTTGATCCTTAAGTCGATTGCAGCTTGTAAACCCATGATACATGCCTCATATTCTGCCATGTTGTTAGTGCAGTTGAAACATAATCGGGCAGTGAGTGGAGTATGAGTTCCTTTGGGAGATATGATTACAGCGCCGACGCCGTTACCCAAAGCATTGGAGGCTCCGTCAAAATGCATAGACCATCGGGATCCTTCCTCAGGTCCTTCATCCGGTCCAGGTACTTCACAGTCAGTTACCACCATGATGTCTTCGTCCGGAAAATCAAAGTTCAATGACTGGTAATCGTCCACAGGTTGGTGTGCCAAATGATCCGCCAGTACACTTCCCTTAATAGCTTTCTGAGTTGTATACTGGATGTCATATTCTGTCAAGATCATTTGCCATCTCGCTATCCTTCCAGACAGAGCAGGCTTTTCAAATATGTACTTGATGGGATCCATCTTTGAAATTAATAGAGTAGTGTGAGTCAGCATATACTGTCTCAGCCGGCGAGCAGCCCATACTAGAGCGCAGCAAGTTTTCTCAAGCAGTGAGTAACGAGACTCACAGTCGGTAAACTTTTTGCTCAAGTAATAAATAGCGTGCTCTTTTCGGCCAGACTCGTCATGCTGCCCCAGCACACACCCCATTGAATTATCAAGTACTGTCAAGTATAATATTAGAGGTCTTCCTTCCACTGGTGGCATAAGAATGGGTGGCTCTTGGAGATATTCCTTTATCCTTTCAAAGGCAGCCTGGCATTCATCGTTCCAACGTACTACTTGATCTTTCTTCAGTAATTTGAAGATTGGCTCACAAGTAGCAGTCAGATGTGAGATGAATCGGGCAATGTAATTCAGTCGTCCCAGGAAGCCTCTGACTTCTTTCTCTGTCTTAGGAACTGGCATCTCTTGAATGGCTTTAACCTTGGCAGGGTCCACTTGAATACCCTTATCACTTACAATGAAGCCTAGCAATTTTCCGGACCTTACCCCAAAGGTTCATTTGTTGGGATTCAATCTCAGCTTGTATAACTTGAGTCGGTCAAACAGCTTCCTCAGATGGTCAAGATGCTCCTCCTCAGTTTGAGACCTTGCTATCATGTCATCAACATATACCTCAATCTCATGATGGATCATATCATGAAATAAAGCAACCATGGAGCGTTGGTAGGTTGCCCCAGCATTTTTTAATCCGAATGGCATGACCTTGTAGCAGAAGGTGCCCCACTGAGTCACAAAGGTGGTATTTTCCATATCTTCCGGAGCCATCTTGATCTGATTATACCCTGAAAAACCATCCATGAAGGAGAACACCTTGTGTTGAGCAGTATTGTCAACGAGGACGTCAATGTGAGGTAGAGGAAAATCATCCTTGGGGCTGGCCCTGTTCAAATACCTGTAATCGACACACATTCTGACTTTACCGTCCTTCTTCGGCACTGGCACCACATTGGCAACCCACTGAGGGTAAGAAGTTACTGCTAGAAATCCGGCATCGAACTGCTTCATAACCTCAGCCTTGATCTTTTCGGACATCTCTGGGCGCATACGGCGGACCTTTTGCTTTACCGGAGGGCAGTCTTCCTTGGTTGGCAGGTGATGAACTACAATGTCGGCATCCAAACCAGGCATGTCCTCATAGGACCAAGCAAAAATCTCCATGTAATCATGTAGCATCTGGATCAATCATTGCTTCACGCTGAGCTCTAGATTGGCACCAATCTTGACCTCTTTCTTATCTGTCTCAGTACCCAGGTTAATTGTTTCCACCGGCTCTTCATGTGGTTGAATAGCCCTCTCTTCCTGGAGTAGCAGTCTTGCGAGCTCACCAGGCACTTCACAATCATCTTCACCTTCGTCTTCGGCCAAGTTGATCGGATTCTCGAAGTCATAACTGGCGGTAGCAGAGCTGTTACCAGTGAGATCCAGAGTGGATTGAAACCTGTATAAGTGAGTGTGTGTAAATATAGCTGTTTTGCAATATATAATACAGAAAGAAAAAGAGCACAAGATTTGAAATGCAACAAACGTCCAATGTTTTGATTGATGATATATGAAAATGTCATACAAAAAGCCCTCACAAATGGAGCTACGATGCCCCGGGTAGGACACCGAGCCAATAAAAGTTTCAACACATTGTTTGTTGCAAATTGAAAATAAAAAGAAATAATTACTGCGTGACAAATGTGATAGGTGTAAAATCCTTTGCCGTCCAGTTGCTTGGTCCGTTGCTGGTAGTCGGGTAGATCCAACTGTCAAACTCTGCTTCCTCTACATCCTCCTCAATAGCATTCACCCTTGGATTGGTGATAAACACTGGAGCCTTTCTGATCTTTTCCTTGCGCACAGCCCTCTGAGCCTCTGCAGTAAAGCCCAGCCCATACTTGTCATTCTTTTGAGTGAAGTCAGGAAGCTGACCCCAGTTTGCACAATTGCCTTTCTCGATTACAGCCCGGTCATCCCTTAAGGACGCCATCTTCAACGGAAAGTCTTTTTCAACCACTGCCTCAGCCGATGCCAACACTGGAGGTACTTCCTCAAAATGCTGAAAAGGGGTTTCAATAAACTCCCCGTCCATCTCGATATATCGAAATGAATTCAAGTGACTCACCATGTATTCCTCCTCACCCTGCACAGTAACAATCTTCCCTTTGACAGGGTATTTGAGCTTTTGGTGTAAAGTGGAGGTT
Source organism: Vicia faba (assembly GCA_948472305.1). Lineage (NCBI taxonomy): Eukaryota > Viridiplantae > Streptophyta > Magnoliopsida > Fabales > Fabaceae > Vicia > Vicia faba. The sequence goes on from OX451736.1 coordinate 468,443,629, forward strand.
ACTGCCCCAGCTTTGTGAATCCAGGGTCGACCCAACAAGCAGGAGTAAGACGGACGAATATCCATTACATAGAACGTTGAGTCGAAAACTTGGGAACCCACACGAATAGGAATGTCTACCTCACCGTGCACCATCCTCTTAGAACCGTCAAAGGCTCTAACAATGATGTTACTAGGTTTCAACTCCAGACCCTCACAATCCAAGCGGTCCAATGCCTTCTTGGGTAAAACATTCAGGGAAGAGCCGGTATCCACTAACACGTGTGCGAGAGTAGTGCCCATGCATTCTATGGAAACATGCAGGGCATCATTGTGATTTTTCCCTTTGGCGGTAAGGTCAGCATCTGAGAACCCCAAGCCATTGCCAGCCGTCAAATTAGCCACACAGTCGGTGAATTGATCCGCGGAGGTCTCTTGCGGCACATGGGCCGTTTTCAGAAATGAAATCAGGGCTTTTGCATGGGCCTCTGAGCATAGCAGTAGTGATAACATAGAGATTTTGGAGGGCGTATGCCCCAACTGTTCAACAACATTAAAGTCACTCTTTTTGATAATTTTAAGGATTTCCTCCATTTCTTGTTGGGAGGCTTCCACAGCAGTCTTCTTTTTTGGTGCCTCCGTCCTGGCAGGCAAATCGGTAGCAACTTCTTTGCCCCGAGTATCAGAAGACTCGGCGGCAGTAGTAGACACAGGAACTTGAACTGGAACATGCACACTTGTGGGTGTGATGGTGAGAGGTTTTCGGATAACTGGCGGTGCAATTTCAGGCGAGAAGAGCCTACCACTGCGGGTAATCTTGGCGGGACCAGTGATGTTACTGATACTGGTATTGGTGTCGAACTCCTGCTTCACCCCAAGCACATACACGTCGGCTCCATAATGCCATGGAACAGCTTTATCAGACTCATACGGGAGAGGCCCCGGGACAGTAATAGTGATGGGTGCAACAGACATAATTTGGACTGGTTTCTTTACGGGAGCTTTGGCAGGATTGTAGATTGTGACAACAGATATTTCTTCAATGGAAACAAACGGAACAACAGTTTTCTTGAACAGAATTTCCTTGCTATCCATTAGGCTTTGGATGCCTGATTTCAGCAGTGGACAACCGGTAGGGATAACAGCACACAGGAGGCAACCCTTACTACAACCCGGAAATAAACCGGCTAGTAGTAAGTTCCTCTTAACAGTCAAAAGAGGGGTAACAACTTCATTCACCGAAACAGCATACAATTCTTCCTCAATGGCATTTACTCTATGCTGGGGCATAGGAGCAGTTACAACATTTGGTCTCTCAGGCGCTTCAAACTGAATTTCCTTCGCGTCGATAAGATCTTGCACTTTGTTTCTCAAGGCCCAGCAATCATCAGTAGTGTGCCCGGGACTATCAGAATGATAAGCACACCGGGCATTTGGGTTATGCTTAGGAGACGCGGTATTCACGACTTTAGGAGCTTCTTTGGTGGTAACCAAATTGGTTGATAGCAGTTGGGGTAAAATTTGAGATAAGGTCATACTCAGCCGAGTATACTGCCTCTTGGGCCTTTCACTTCTTTGTTGATTGTACTGCTGAGGAGCAGCAGCAGGTTTTGAAATGACCAAAGCATTGACGGCTTGGCGACTTTCGGGCTTGACTTGTCTTCTAAGACCATAGACGGCACTTGCTTCTTTCTTAAAAGGCCTCTTCTCAGTACTTGTAGCAACACCCTTCTGAATCTTTCCTGACTTGATGCCAGCTTCTATTCTTTCGCCCGTTAAGATCAAATCGGTAAACCCCGCGGAAGAGTTACCAATCAGATGATTAAAAAATGGCCCAGATAGGGTCCCTAAAAACATATCAACAAGTTCACGATCGGTTAAAGGAGGCTGCACCCTGCCAGCCAAATCCCTCCATTTTTGTGCGTATTCTTTGAATCCCTCACTTGTTCCTAGTGACATACCCTGAAGTTGGGTACGAGTAGGAGCAAGATCAGAATTATACTGGTATTGTTTGTAGAAAGCGGTGGCTAAATCTTCCCAATTTCTGACACTGGTTCCTTCTAGCTGATAAAACCACTCCAACTGAGCTCCCGACAGGCTGTCTTGAAAGAAATGAATCCAGAGATTTTTATCTGCCGTATAGGGTTGAATCTTTCTTACGTAGGACCTGAGATGCATTTTGGGGCAGGACAGCCCATCATACCTTACAAACACTGGCACTTTGAATTTTGGGGGAATCACAATCCCGACAACCAAACCCAAGTCTTCAAAATCCAAACCCGGTACTCTTTGTAATTCCATGGCGGCTAATCTGTCTTCTAACCCTTTGTATTTATCATCAGCTGGAGGGTATTGCTGATCAGTATAATCTTCATCCTCTTCGACCTCTTCTTCTTCCGCATCATATTCGGAAGGTACCGCCGGTCCACCTCCTTTATTGGTTCCTTCATCAGAAGTAGGAGGGAACTCAAGCACTCTCCGAGCTTCTCCGTCAAATCTTCTTCCTAAAGTAGCCACCCCAATCCTCTTTTTCTTCTTCTTCACTGGGTCCTTATTCCCCAGCAAGGTCTTGAGATCCTCCTGACCTTTAGCCAAGGTTGTCAGGAGTTGCTGGAACTGTGCATTATGAGCTTGTAGGTCTTTGACTGTTTGCTCGAGATCCATCCTACTGAAATAAACAGCAGACAGATAAGGAAACCTGGAGTGAGACCTGCTTATGCACATGATGAATGGTATGCTTATGTATGCAATGCATTCAAGGATTTAGACCATTCAAAGTTGTTTTAGACAAAGACGAACGCACGTCATATTAATAAGAAGAAATTTGTTAGTACATAAATGCCCCATGGGCCAAATATTACAAAATAAACTTCTTAAGGCAGAAAGACATTGCGCATCCTCTTTGGTGCGATGTAGGTGTTAAGGGCCTCTTGCTCATAGAGTCGGCGGGTAAGCTCTAGAACCTTCTTCTCACTGGCGTAGAAGCTAGCTTCAAAAGTATTTCGTTCCTCCTTGAGCTGAATCCAACTTTTCTGCATTTCCTCCCACGATGTAGGCATGTCTGGATGTAGGATGGTGTAGGGAACCTCTCCTTCATTGACGGGCTCTTTAATCACTGGGAGTACATGAGGATAAGGAATCATTAGACTTTGGGCTCGGGCTCGTACCCACTTGAGATAGGGCTCAAGAGGGATGGAGTTCTTGTGTCCCAGAGTCTTGCTATCAACCTTGTTGAGTTTTCCCCAAGCTCTGATGAATCTTTGGCGAAGTCCTTGCGCATCGTTGTCGAAGTCAAAAACTAGGCTAGGAATCAACATATCATGAGGGCCATCCCTCCGTGCATATCCAAATTGCCTCAAAGCTAGGCAAGGGTTGTAGGTGATACCTCCCCTAATTCCAAGTAAAGGAACATTAGGAAATTCTCCGCAACGATCGACGATGATGACATTTTCTCTGCACCGAGACCACCAATGCACATCAGAATGAGTAAGAGTCATCAACCGTTGGGACCACCTTGTACCCTGGTCATTCTTCAAGACATATTGCGGAAGGTGGGAAATAAACCACCTTGCAAGGATAGGAGTACAGCACATGAGAACACCCCTCTTTCTCATTGTTCGTGTGTAAAATGAGTGAAGGATGTCCCCAAGCAATGTTGGTATTGGATTTCTGGACAAGAAGATTTTGACAGCGTTGACATCTACCAATTGGTCAGGATTTGGGAACAAGACCAACCCATAGATAAGGAGTGCCACAATCTCTTCAAAGGCTTGCAGGTCCAATGAGTCCCAACATTCTTGTGCCTTCTCAAACAAGAACTTTGCTAAGAATCCTTTGACGCCGCTTCTGGTTTCCCAATGCCCCTTGATGTCGGATGGTTGTAGATGTAATGCTCGAGCAACATCTTCCGGCTTTGGCTCCTTTTCCGTACCGTTGAAGGGTAGTTGATTAAGGATAGGGATTCTTAGGAGTTGAGAGAACTCCTCCAAAGTGGGTACCAACTGATAATCAGGGAAAGTGAAGCAGTGGTGAAGAGGGTCAAAGAACTGGAATAGCACTTTCATCATGTCTTCTTCAATGTTGGTGTTGACTAGGCTGAGCAGTCTACCATGTCTTTCACTGAAGGATGAATTTTCCGGAATTCTTGAGGTGATCTCCTTGAGTTGAGGAGAGATTCTCACAAGGTTGACTTGAATGGTATTTCTGCGAGGAATTTCCATGTCCTACAAAACAAGAACAAAGATGAAGATCCAAAACCCTTGAAATGGTTAGAGAATGCATATGATGCTTCATGATGTTTATGATGTATGCACAAAACATATGTACAAGCAAATCACACCAAACCCTAGTTCCAGGCTTGCATGGGGTTTCATAGGTAAGTACCCTCTTGAGTGTAGTTGGCTTAAAAACCTGTCCTATAAATAGTAACCGGGTTCTAAGGAGCTCAATATCACTGGATTGTTTTCATTGTTCATTGTTTTGGTTTAGCCACTTAACTAGCGACCAAAATATTCCAAGAACACAACCCTCAATGAGTGTAGTATCGAGTATCTACCAACTTCGGACTGCACCAAAGCCGGTCATCTCACTACCCCTAATAAAAGGCCAAGATGGTCAAGTAAGGTTCTAGGTCATTAGTGCTTAGTGACATCACTCAGCGGCCCCGTACTCTCCTTGATTGAACTCAAGGGTTACCAGTACTCACAAATATGTCGCACTAATATAGCTATTGCTTTGACCGTGTCGGTATACCCCGCACAGTTTCCACAACGTATTGCTATCTATGAATGTTTCCCAAAATCCGGGTGTAGGATTGCAAACCCAAACAAATAGAGCCAAAGTATAAAGCAAACAATTCAAACAATTAGTCATGCAAGAGGGTGATCTAAGCCCTAAGGTTACTCCACTTTTAAAATTCTCCCCAGCAGAGTCGCCAGTTCTGTGATACGGTGGGAGAACTGACTATTGTTTTGCGTTTGTTTTCGCAAATGTTTCGGTTGAGCAAGAGTCGCCACCGACTTTTTATTTTATCCTAAGGAAAGGTTTAAAAAGCACAGCAAAAACCTTTGAGATTTTTCTTGGGTTCGGGGAGTAGATTATAGAAAGGGAAGGTATTAGCACCCTTTCTATCCATGGTTATCCATGGGCTCTTAGTTACTTGCTTAGATCACTTGCCTTTTGTTTTCAATTGTTTTAAATGGTGCTTGTGTGTGTGGGTTTGAAAAATGTTTTGAAAAGAAGCCAATGTGGTGGCAACCTTTGTAATGATCCATGTGGGGATGTATACAAAGATGTATGTCTTTTGAAAAGGTTTTCATTTGTTTTTTGAAAGTTGTTTTGAAAGTGTTGTGAGGTGTGTTTTAGAAAATAGGCAAGTGTTTTGTTTTTGCAAGTTTGATTCAAGTAACTAAGAGTTTATCTACTCCTAAATTTCTCAAAGACTATTGCTATGTTTTAACCCTTTTCATAAGTTTGTTCCACCATTGTATTTGGTGGACAATCTCATGTTAGGATGTGAAAGGGACGGGTGCGGGTCATCGTTTGGACCATAATTGCAATGGTGCCAAGTATCTTTGGGCATTTTCTTTAAGGGACTTGATCATTTGTTTGGCAATATTTTGAAAAGTGTTATCGAGGGACTATGATCATTCAATTTGTTTGTTTTGCCCAAAGAGACCTAACATGCAATATGGCCCATTTATTTGAAGGCAACAAAGTGGAATACCCTAGGGGGTGCAAGTGTGATTTGTGTGTGCATTTTCATGCTTGTTTGTCTTGAGATTAGGTCATAACTATTTTGTTCATTTTATTCGCATATAAACCCTAATTCTAACATCGTATATTTAGAAAGTGATAAAGTGCGAAATTTAAACTCCTACGCTATTACAACACAATAATATGGGGAGGGGGGTACAATGTTTCAAATGGGGATTTTGACAAGGAATTTAAACCTAAAACTATTACATCAAGATTTGAATTATTTACAAGATAATTTAATTGCATAAATAAAATAGAAATAAAACAAATATGCAAGAATGCAAAAAAAGGTTTTTTATATGTATGAAAAAAGTATTATTTATGTAAAATAAAAAGAAAATAAAAAGATATTATTTTTTGGAGTATTTTGAATTTAGGGCAAAACCCTAATTTTTATTAAATGAAATGTATTATTATTTAATTTAATACAAGTATTTATTTATTTATATACAAAATAAAATAAAGTGAAGTATTTGTCAAAAATGTATTTTTATATTAAATATTAATAAAATAAAATATGTATTTTTTTTAGTATTTTTATTCTAAGTATACTAATACATATGTATTTATTTGTATAATTTTCTAACTATATATTATATATACAAAAAAATAATAATATTTAATATTTATATAAAAATATATTTTATGTAAAATGTTTTCAAGAGGTAATATAAAATAAAAATCAGAAAATAGCATGTTTGTATTATTTTTTGGCTATTTTAAATAAAAGGCAAATTTATTTATTTATGTACAAAACTAACTAATAGTCAAATAAATATCAAAATAAATGCAAAAAATATAAAAAAAAAATATTTTCAATGTTTTTTATGAATTGAATAAAAATATGGAAACAAAATCAAAAAGAAAATATAGAAAATAACAAGTAAAAATCAAAATGGGCCAGGGGGGTGTCAAAGTAGAAACAAGGTGCAAATAAGAAAAACACTCCAAGCCCAGCCCAGAAGACCTGTCTTCTTCAACCTCCAGCAAACAATGTTCAAAAAACGCGCGTTTGGTTCCAACATTCAAACATCCTGATTCTTTGATCTTTTGCACAAACTTCCAACACAAAAAATGTTAAGCATGAAACCACGATTCCAAATATATAAAGAACATCTCCTAACTCTCAGAAATGAGAGAGAATTTTAACAATCCCAAATCCTGACCTAAGTTTTCTACCATTTTCAGACCTTAAATTCTCACAGCTCAGGCAAAAGAAATGAAAAGTAAAAGAATGTACATGTTCAGTGGCATGAGTAGAACATTTTTTATTCACAAACTTAAAGCTAATGATGCCTAATAACAGAGATACGAATTCAAAAACTTACCTGTTCAATTGAAGTTCTATCTGGAAATGTAGGAACTTTCAGTGCAAGGTGATGATTGGAAAAGCTTCCTTGAGGTCCAGGGATGCTATTCCAATGTTTACTTTGTCTTGAAAGCTTCTGAATCGAGCTAGAGAACTTCACCTGCAAGTCAGAAATGTGAAAATGGTGGAACCAGTTAGAGGGATTACAGGTCGTGTTTTTGCTTTTGGTTAGCTTGCATAGATGGTATGGAAGATGTGTGAACTGGTTTGGGCAAGAAAGCTTGAGAGAAATGAAAGATAGCACTCAAACTGCAGGCCTTGCCCTGTTTTTGCAGTTTGAGAGTGATTATGGCAAGGGGAGTGTTTGAGAGGTTCTAGGGTCGTGCAAAAGCTTGGTTCTGATCTTTGGAATGTGTTTGATAAGTTTGTCTAAGTGTGCCTAAGCTGATATGAGAGTTGTGTGATGTTATGACACTTTTCTTCTTTCTTAAGCAACAAAAGCCAACTTGTGTTTCTAGGCATGTAGAGGACCCCCTAATGTGCTGCATAATCCCTCCTTGATCAGTGTGTTATTCTCATAATCTTGTGCCACTCAGATTTGCAATGTACTTGTTGGATTTTCAATTTGACATAAAGCTACCTTTTACAAAAATGGCCAATTTGCTTTATCTACTTTGGGATTAAACCTTTAGACAATGCTTGAACTCAAAGAACATGGTCTTGGCACAAAGAATATGCATTAAATTTATGAGTGTTGGATGGTTTAAGGACCTGTAATCTAGCTTAAGGCATGCTGAGTTCAAATTGCAAGGTTATGGACATGTAACTTGGTCATGAACAAAGTGAGTTTTTGCCATATTGCAAAATTCGATTCTCCCTAACCATGAGGTTGTTTGAGAAGTTCTTGGACATTTTTGAAAGCTTGGAATGTGTACTACAATCCATCTTTGAAGTGCAAATTGAAATTACAAGTGGAACTGTATGAAAAATGGTCTTGAAGTTAGGCAAAAAACTTGTTCAAAATAGGTCAAATTTTCACTAAGTTAAGAATGGTTTAGTGCCCTTATTCAAAAATTTGTAACTTGAGATACAAGCCTCAAATGGGAAAACTTTGTGAATCAAAGTTGTAGATTATGCAACAAGCTACAACTTTCATGTTTTGACTTTTGTTTGAATCCAAATAAATCTTGGTGAAAGAGTGGGGCAAAGTTGGGAAAAAATTAGGGTTTTCCATAACTTAGAAAAATTCTAAGTTATGAAAAATTCCATTTCAAACCCTAATTTGCATTTCTTGGTTTCTTGGTGAACAAGTTTCATGATTTGGCATGTTTTGATGAAAAGTGAATCTTGACTCTTGATTTTGACCAAAAAGTCAAAGTTTGACTTTTCAGTACACAGTCAAAATTGATCAATTGACTGGGAAATTCAACTGTCAATCTTGTGTACTTGGGATCTTTTGAGTTTGTTGGGCATGTCAAGATAATTCCATGGGGTCCTTGAGTCCATATGTGATCTTGGTTTGCCATTGGCTAGGTCAAACAGTCAAAAATTGCCTTTGTGTAGTCAAAACCCTAAAAATGACCATTTTGCCCTTTTGGTGATCTGATCAAATTTCTTGTGGAATTGTGATCCAAACTTGATCAAATGGTCCATATGAGTTCATAATGTTGATGTGGGTCAATTTTCATGAGATTTGACTGTCAATTGGCCACAGTTGACTTTTTCCCCAATATAGCTGATTTTTAGGTCAACTGTCCAATTGACTGGGTAAAACTTGGAATCAGGACTTGAAACTTGGTATGGGTAAACTTGGGATTCCAACATGAAGCATGAAAGTCATCTTAGGCATTTTAGGTCAAAACATCTTTGTGCAAACACAAAACCTAATTTGGGTCAACAGTGCAAGGAGAAGTCTTGAGCAGAGGAAACCCTAACTGGATCTTGATCTTCAAGGGCCTTGTGATGAGAAAATGTTGAGAAAATGGGAGGGCAGATTTTGGGGTACAACAGTCATCCTCTCACAAGTGTTCTTCTAAGGCTGAACATGCATTCAAATTTTGAAGGGATTAAAGCTTTGATTGGATGCATTGAGACTCATGTTATATTGGTAATTATTCTATATCTCCATGACATCTCCCTATTTTCAGGAATCATTAATGCTATGTAATCATTATTATTTTTCACTCTTTTCTTGCTAATAAAGTCTTCAATTTTTTTATAGATACACCATTCACTTTCACTTTCACTTTTTCACTCTCACTTCTTCTCGCTACTATTTTCTCTCTACTTTTTGTGTGCAAAATTTTCTTTCAAAAACCCTCAACAGTCTGTGTGAACAATGGCTTCATCTTCAAGCGCTCAAAGCTCTCAATGTGTTTCTGGTTCATCTTTGTCAATAGAAGAAAGATATGAAGAACCTTCAAGAACTCCACTGACCCCCATTGATTCACTAGAAGTTCTCTGCGAACTCATTATAGATTTTGAAAGCATGAAGGAAAACGGCTATGATCTTACACCTGATGTGGAATTTCAAGGATGGACCAAATATTTTGATCGTCTTCTGGGTCCAGTTTTCCCAAAATTGGTCAAAGAATTTTGGATTCACGCCACTACATTAAACCATGAAGTTACTTCGTATGTGATGGGGAAGAAGATTGAAATTTCTGAAGATATTATTGCAAGGTTGATAGGTCATAAAGGCGGAGGCATCTGTTGCAGCAACATGGCAGAAAAATGTTCTGACCTAACAACAATCTCAAGAGAGATTTTTACTTTTGGGAAGCCATCAAACAAAATTAAAGATTTGAAGGACTACTTCAGAATTTGGGCAAAAATTATTTTGGGTTACATCAACCATAGGAAGCCCATAAGCTCTCCTGATTATATCAACATTGACCAACAATTTATGTTGTACTTCATTGCAACAAAGGCAAAGATAAATCTTCCTCATATGCTATTCAATCATCCGAAGACAAGTGTGAAAGAAACTAGAGAAGAAGAAAGGACTAAGAGGGACCGGATACCTCTAGGTAGGATGATATCAGATATTCTGACTAAAAACAAATTGGTAGAATATCTGACTGAAGCTTAGCAGATCAGCATTCTGGAAGCATGTGCTGGAAAACCTCTCAATGTGAAGAATCTGAAGAAGATGAAAATCATTGACAACATTAAGAAGGATCCAACTATTGCAACCAAAGAAGTCATCACATCAAGAAGAGTTCCTCTGAAGGATTTCCCTTTATTCTCTCAAATAGATGCTTCTCTAGAAATCATTGTCAGATATCTGGAAGCATGCAAAATAGACGGGACTAATCCAGAATTAAACATTCGTGATCTGCGTCAATAGGCTCCAGAAGTTGTTCTCAAGAAATCCATAAAAAGGAAAGCCGCAGGAGAAGGATCTTCTCAGAAGGTACCAAAAGCTGCCAAGAAGAAAGGTAATCCTTCTTTTATTTCTGTTGTAGAATCAGTGATTTTATCAACATCTGAAACCCCCTCCTCTCCAAAACCAACAGAAGACCCTTCGCCACAAACCTTTGATGATTTTGATATAGAATTTGACCCTTCACTCACACTAGAAAATATTCTTAATGAACCACATTCTACTACCTCACATCTTGACCAAAATTAGCCAAAACTTGCTCAAGTTATTTCTAATATTGATCAATTTGATCCAAACTCTCAAGCTCCCAACTCAGAAAATCCAAACGTTCACACTCCCCAACCAGAAAGTCCAAATATTGACTCTGACACCACTACACTAATACCTGGAATAACAGAACCTCTCATGGTTCGACAATCTCTTTCAATCCATGACATTCCAGAATTTCCATCTCCTTACCATTCCACTCCACCAAACGTACCTTCCTCACCCATTATCATTTCTGATTCTCCCTCTCCCTCTCATATCAATCCCCCCGAAGATCACCTAAGAACTGTAATAGACTTAGAAACGCTGGATAACCTTGCCTCTAGCTCTCACAAAATTTCTATCCCAAAACAAAAACCAACTATCACCAAGGCAGATGTTGGTAGAAATTTACTGATTTTTGAAACAGAGATAATTGAATGGGTTAACTCTTTGAAGCTACCCTGCTTAGAAAATTTGAATCTTGCTGCTTCTGATACTCACTACAACCAGTTCAGAAAATGGTTCAACTCTGAATCCCAGAAACTCAAGGAGTTAAGCTATGAAATGGCCCAACATAACTTATGTGATCAGCTGAATGTTTTCAAGGATCAAGTTCTGCGCCACTGGGAAAAGAAACATATTATTCTACTAGATAAAGCCCCCTAGGAAGATTGCCATCCTTCAGAAGTTGATGAACCATGCTCTGATAAACTTCCTCTAGTTATTGTTCAAGACAAAGGCAAAGAGACTGAAGAAGCTAGAGTCAGAATCTGCTGCAGCTAGTTTTGAGAAGGTTGCACCTTATGTGGATATAACTTCTTCATCTCTGGTGATGCAAACTCTGGAGGAATTGAAGAAAGAAAATGCAGTGATCAAGGAGAGATTAGACAAGCAAGATGACACATGCAAAGAAATAAAAGGAATGCTGGGAAAACAAGAGAAATCGAACACTCAGATTAAGAGTTTGTTGGAAGCCCTGTTCACACGACTTCCTCTACCTCAATCTTAGTTTTTAAACTTGTTCTCTTTATTGTATTCAATATTTTTGTGTTGTTTGCTTCTGAATGTCTTTTTCAATACAAATATCATTTATTGCTTCTACACCTTAGTGTTTATATTTCTTTTTGATTCTTGACAAAAAGGGGGAGAACGTAAGATATTTCAAATAACAGTATCAAGACACAGTCTCAAACATTTTTTATATCATAAATTCTTGTTTCTTGCTCTGAAAGTAAAACAGGAACAAAACTCTGATAAGAATAGAAGTAGATGCATCAAAAGCTCCATCAAAAGCTCTGATCAGAATGAACTTCAGGGAAGTAATTCATCTCTATTTGAGTACTCAACTAAGGGGAGATCTTAAAATACTTTATGTTCTGTTTGTTTTGATTGAAATGTCCTAGTTTTTGTCATCATCAAAAAGGGGGAGATTGTTAGAACATAGTTTGATTCTACAACCCTTGTAAGAGTTTTGATGATAACAAAATCAAAGAATATTTTTGCTCCCTAAATTTATATTCTATTTTGTAGAGGAGTTCTGATGGAAGAAGATCAGAAGATAAATTGCAAAGCTATTTATGTTGTGATTATAAATATCTCTCAAAAAGTTCTAATGAAAGAAGATCAGAAGATAAATTATAAAGTTGTTTCTACTGTGATTGTAAACATATCTCAAAAAGTTATGATTAAAGAAGATCAGAAGATGCGCTAAAAGGATGTTTCAACTCTGATTATAAAACTCTTTGAATGAAGTTCTAACGCTGCAAACAGGATTTCATGGCTCTGATCTCAAAAGTTCTGAAGCAAGGAGCAACTGACACTTCAATGTTCTGAAGCGTTACAAATCAAATACTTCCATTTCAAGAGTAACAACTGAAAGGGAACAAGGATCTTTATTTTTGGAAAGCGCCTTAATTGTCATTGATCAAGTTTCCAAAATGTTCATCCATGCTTCGCTTATTTAAACAAGCCTTGAGGATAAATCATTCACGATTTTACAAAAACACAACAACGTTGCTGTCATCTCTCAATCTTTCAATATTCAAATTGTGTAAAACATCACTGTTCTGTGATACTATTTAATTAGAAACACTTCTGTACACTTTTATTCGTACATTGCTTAGTGATTTTCCTTGAGAAAAATCGGGTTATGGTTATACTCAAGAAGACTTTGGCAGTTGTCAAAGTAAATTTGTAATCTAAGGTTGATTAGTGGATTAAGACCTCATTGGAGAGAGGCGAAATCACCTTGGCGGATGGACTAGAGTAGTTTGAGTTTAAACGAACCAGGATAAAAATCACGTGTTCGTTTCATTAAGTTTTAAGATCCCAATTCAACCCCCTTCTTGTGGTTTTCCATTCTTCAAGGTTAAGTTTCTTAGACACAAGGATGAGTCACATTCTATGTTCTTCACCTTCTTCTCACAAGTGCAAAATGAGAAGGATTTTAAAATTGTTAAAGTCAGAAGTGATCATGGTGAGGATTTTGAAAATAAGCTTTTTAAAAATGGCATTTCCCATGATTTCTCATGCCCTAGAACTCTAGAGTAAAATGGATTTGTAGAGAGGAAGAATGGGACTTTGCAAGAAATAGCCAAAACCATGATCAATGAGACTAATATGGCTAAGCACTTCTAGGTGGAGGCAGTTAACACAATGTGTTATATTCAGAACATGATTTCCATAAGACCTGTTATGGGTAAGGCTTCATATGAATTTTGGAAGAACAAAAAATCTAACATTTCATATTTTCATCCTTTTGGATGTGATTGCATTATTCTGAATACTAAGGAAAATATTAACGAGTTTGATTCTAAAGCACAAAAGTGTTTAATGTTAGGATACTATGAACACTCAAAAGGAAATAGATATATAACACAAAACACGAATTATTGAAGAATCAATTTATGTTAGATTTGATGATAAGCTTGAACCTGAAAAGTCAAAGCTAGTTGAGAAGTTTTGGAGATTACCTATTCAGGCTTTGAAGGTGAAGAAGCTATTTCTAGAGAACTTGAGACAAAAGACTCTGATAATGTTCAACCAGAAGATGTTGAAGTTCATACTCATATGAGGAAGTATAGACAAAGATCTTCATATGATGAAGAATTGATTATGTTTGACAAGACTGAACTAGTCAGAACCAGGTCCTCATTCAAACCTTCTGAAGAGACGCTTATGGGTTTGGTGTCCCTCATAGAACCTACATCTATTGATGAAGTGCTTTTGGACACAAAGTGGATCCTGGCAATGCAAGAAGAACTCAATCAATTCTCCAGAAATGATGTGTGGGATATTGTGCCTATACCCAAAGAAACTCATGTTATTAGAACTAAATGAGTTTTTAGAAAATAGTTGAACGGGAAAGAAGATGTGGTAAGAAGCAAGGTCAGACTGGTGGAACAAGGTTATAGTCAATAAGAATGGATTGACTAGGATAGTAGTAAGAAAAATATACCAAATAGATATATTTTCTTACAAGTGTTACCAACCAGACATATTATATATTATATTTATATATGTGGTGGACGTGGTATAAGAAGAAAAGATAGAATAAAAAGAGAGAAAAAAGATAACCAGTCAAGAAAATAAAGAAGAGAAAGTGGGAAAAGAGGAAGGAAAAGAGAAATAGAAGAAGGAAAAGAAACAAGAAGAAAAGAAGCATGGAGAAAAACAACACCATCATCATCTTCATCTCTTTCCATCACCAAATCTTTGTCATCTTCTTTATTCCAAGGTGAGTCCTTAGCTAGTTATAGCTTGGGGGAAAACATGAAAATATTAGGTTAGGGTTTGTAAATCCATGTCATATATATGAAACTGATATTGAAGTATGATGCTTGTTATGTCCATGATTTTTGTTTTGCAGATGACCCCCAAATTTCCAGATGTACCAAAAAAACAAAAGATCGGCGGAGGTAGTAGCTTAAGGAAACCGAGAGAATTTGAAGCTACGTATTTCCTAAATGTGGATCACCAACACAAGTTCACGACATTGGAAGGGAAAAATATTTTTGTCTAAAATAATTTTTAACATTAGTAGCCAATGAGAGTATACGGGGGTGGCTCACATTTTTTAGGAGAGAAAACGGGGGGAACTAATTGATCTAGTAAATAAGGTCAATCATGATGTGGTGAGTGAGTTCTATACGAATTCCCTACCAAATGACAGAGAACCATTTACCTATGCCACCTATGTGAGAGCTAAGAAATTGAGGTATGATCGAGAGGCGATCAATGAGATCTTGGGTAACCCGCTTCCTTTTGAGATTGGTCAGCTTGATGAGTTCACTTGAGAGCTCAATTTAGAAAGGAAATTTTACCAGATTTCCATCTCGATTTTGCTTGAGGGTCGTAGTGTCCAGTTAAATGCATATGGAGTTCCGGTCAGGTGCCTTAGGGAGGATATGACACCTGAGACTCTAATGATTCTTTTGTTGATCCTCTGTAACATCAAAACAAGGTTAAACTATTCTTCTACTTCAATTGATGTTGCTTTTCTTTTGCATTGTATTTTGGATGACTCATATGTTGATGTGGCTCAAATAATTGCGAATGGCTTAAAAATGTGATTGAGAGTAGTCGTCAACTTGGGGGGAAAAACAAATAACCCCTTGGTATTTCCCTGTTTGATTATGTCAATATGTCTTAATAGCTGGGTTCGAGTGCCTACTTTCATGCATGAGACCATTTCAAGTATGATTGATGATGCTTATGTTTCAAGACATTGTTTAAGAAAAAAGTACAGGTGAAACTTCCGCGCCCTCTGGTTCCGAGAGTTTGGATTTTGATAATTGGGATCCAAGGCAAAGGGAAGCACCCAACTACACATGGGATATGCCGGAGGCAAACCAAATATCTTTCATGAATATGCATTATTCGATGAAGACATTTTAGCTTCAATTTAGAAACCCGGTGGTGAATCATCCTCTCCCAACTCAGGCTGAATTTCATGCTTATTACAACTTGCCTGTGAACAATCGACCATTTTTTCTGGAGGCGGCAGCAGCTAGTGGTGCTGATGACGTTGATGCTAATATTGGTGATGGTGATAATAGGCCGGATGAAAGAGATGGGTAGTTAGTAGGGTGTGGCTGTGACCAAAATATTTCGACAAAGTGAAGAAATTTTAAGCTTTTTGGTAATCTTATTTATCATTTTAATTCCTTTGATTTCAGTTTATTTTGAACTATTTTGGGATGTTGTATAATTTTATTTTGATTCTTTTACGAGTACTCTTTTGTCGGTGTTTATACACCATAGACCTTGAATGTTTTTAAGTTATTTTGAATTAATTTTAAGTTTTTTTCAAGTTTATTATTGTGTTTAATTTTTTTTTATACAAAGACAATTTTGAGTTTATTCTTCTGAATGGCTTAATTTGTGCAAAGAAGTATATGATGAGTAGTTCAAATTGCATAATGTCAACACAAAAATGTAGGGGTGAGGATTAAAACCTTGATGTGATACGCGCAAATAAGATATATTGTTATCGCTTTGTAGAATGTAGTATGGTTATGAAATTTGTGCTTTATGAAAAATCATGCCTTACATCATTATGCAAATGTGTGTTCATGCTTGAATCATTTAGGACAAAACCATAAATGGTGAGTGATTTTCCATTGTTCACTAAATAATGAAGGATGTCTAGTAATATTTTTTTTAACACATTTAATTCATGTTAAATCTTGCATTCATGGTGAATTCGTGGAAACATAGAAATGATTAAGGCACTTGTTTTTATGATGAGAAATACCACAAATTAAAAAAGGGCTTAAATTTACCTTGTGAGGATGTGAGGATTTGTGAACCCTTTTGAGCTATAAATTTTTTGAGTCAATCAATAAAAAATCCAACAAATGACTAAGTATACCACTTGGTGATTTCGTTGTTGGTCATCAAAAAGTTCAATATTGATTCATTCTATTTTTTTCTTGATTGTAAACACTTAACCCTTTTTATTGAAATAACCTTGAATGGAGAATATTGTCTTAGAAACAAATAAATGTTTAAAGATGGGGAGAGTATGTTTTATTGAGAAAAGAAAGAAAGAAATTGGTGGAGCAGTGCATCTTTGTGAAAAATACAAAAAAAAACATTTGAAAAAAAAGAGAGAATCGAGAATAAAAGAAAAGGTTGCACTGTGAGAAAAAAGAGCAAAGGGTGGAAAAGACATTGAGAAAAGAGAAAGAATGGAATGTGTACAAATTTTAAATGTTCTTCATAAATTTAACCCATTTTTGTTTTAATAGCCTTATATATGACCCTTTGTTGTTAAACCAAGCAAGCTACAACCTTGGAAAGCCCTTAGTGATCTTTGTTTCCATGATTTATTTTTGACTTCTCATACATTTTTTCCTAGAAACACCTTGTAAGCAAAAAAAAGTTACAAAAATCATTTAATTGATTAATTGGAGTTGAATACATATTCTTGATCGATCAATCATCTTGGATGCTCATTCATCTCTCTTTTATTACTTGTAAAGCAAGCTACATGTTGTGTAGTTAAACTCTTGGTGTTAAGATTAGAGGTAGTTAACCAATATAGTATATATTTCTATTAATCTTTTGTATCTGAACAAATTTGTGATCAATATAGATGATTATCTTTGCATGTATGTCATCCTTGGTTTGAATCATTATTGACAAGTATTTTTCAAGTCTTGACCTAAGTTATAATCTATTAAAAGTCAAACTCTAGACATAGATTTGGATTTGATATTCACAAGTATCAAAACTCAATGTTATTGTGTTGTTTAATGAGTGGAGACGTCTTCAATTAAATAATACGATAAAAACCACAAAACTGTGTCATAACCGAAAAAATTACGAAAGTCGCCACCACTACTTTTTGTCCTAAGGATGGGAAAGGAACAAAAAATCCTACTTTGTTCAGAGATTTCTAGATTCGGGAGTTGACTAGATAAAGGGAAGGTATTAGATACCCTTTACTTCCCTTGTATTCAAGGGGACCCTCTTTAACTTTAGGATTTTAATGGGAGTATTTTCTATTTAATCATGCAATAAAAAAAGGAAAATTTTTAGTCTTTTAGTTAGTGGACTCGCCTTAGTTTTTGAACCGTGTGCCTACGCATCCTATTGCAAAGAAATCAGAGTCTTTCGTAGTTCAAAGTGTTTGGTTAGTGTTTTTTATAAAATTGTGTATAATTGCTTTCGAATGATTTTCAAACTTTGTCTGGATTTAAAAATTGAGTGATGGTAGACGTAGTTTTGAATTTGATTTGATAGCAATTTTAGCAATCCTTTATTAAAAAAAATCTTGAGTTTTATTATGTTAATAAAATAATATTTTTAATTGGTTAGTTGTTTTGTATTTGATTTAGTTTTGAAATTGAAATGAAAAAAAATACATAATTGAATAAGTAAATAAAAATTGATATTGAAATTAGTGAAAAAATGTTTTTTAAAAATAAATAAATAAGTTATTAATGTTTGTAAAAATTATGGTTAGTAATTTAGAAAATAAATAAATAAAATGGTATTTTAATCACTAATAATTAATGATTAAAGAAAAAATGATTTATTGTTTTCTAAAAAGGTATATAATATAATTATAAAAAAATATTTAACAAAATACTTAATTATTAAAAAAAATATTTTTTTATTTAATAAAAATAAATTATAAAACAATTTATAAAATAAAACAAAGAAAATAAATAATAAACAAGAAAACAAATAAAGTTATAAAAATAAATAGGGGGTGTATTTTAGTTTAGTCTAGTAAATTAGGGGAATGCCGTTAGCAGGAAGTGGGCTAAGCCCAAAATGAAAGTTGAGTCTGCTGGCATATTATGGGTGACCTAGAGTGTTATGGCGTGGCAACGAGATTGGGGACGTCTGATCTTGATCAAGAGTCTCTAAGAGTTGATCCCAGGACGTTGATCAAGAGTATAACAAACAGATGACTAAGATCGAATATTGACCAACGAGCATGGTAAGTTAGCATGCATGGAGACCAGTCAATGGTCCTCAGATCGTGTGGCCAGTCAATGGCCAAACGTCACAGATCTAGCGAACGACAGAGGGAGTATTTAAGAAAAATTCACTTCCACAATTCCCATTTTATTTATTTTTCCTCTCTCTCTAGACATAATGTTCTCATTCTCTCTTCTAAAACACTCCCCCTTCTCTCTAAAATAACCACCAACCACCGACCGACCGAAAATTGCCTCCGCCAGTGGTTCCCCTTGAGCCACCCGCAAAACCACCGTACAATCCAGATTTCTCGTTGAAGTTCAACCGAGATCTTTAACTATAACCCATAAAACATAGAATCCTAAGGAACCCTAGGTGTCTTTAAAGAACCCTAAACCACCATACGTGTCGTTGAGGACACCGTCATGGATGAATGTTCGCTGAGAACATCATCCAAAACCCAGAAATTTATGAACCCTAACCTCAAACCCTTTAGAAACCTAACTCTAACATGCATACAAAGAACCCTAACCCTAAGTGGGAAGAACCCTAACCTTAACCCTAGGTGTTGCATATTTATCACAACCTAGGGGATTAATAATACGGATTTGAAATTGGATATTTGAAATTGAGATTTAATAGTTTAAGAATAGAATAACTAGGCCATGGATATGATTCATAGATATGCCGCCTAGTGTGATATTGGTTGTAGTACATCTAAATATTGTGTATGTTCTCAACCAAGGCATCTATTTCTAATGATGCTAAGGTTTGAATTTTCTATTCGTGTAGGTGACTTAGCTGATAAATAGGCCTTGAGATTTCTCGAAATATTCTCGGGCCTTTGTAATTTAAATGCAATGCATGTTTGATATGCTTATGCGCGATGCTAAATGATAATGTTATTAATATGTACTTCGTATGTATATGCACCAAGCATTATGAATGTTCTTGATGATCTTTCTCTTTTTAGATCATCGAGTCTTTAAGGCTCACTAACTTCCCAAGTTTTTCTGTTGTTTTATTGAGGCATCTCGAAGTTGACTTGTATTTTGATATATTACTATGAACAATATCAGTGTGATTTTGATAATTATACTTTGGGCGTAGTCGCAGATTTCTTTTGACATTTTTCTAACCAAAGTGCTTTTTAATGTTTGTTAATGCTTTCTATTTTACCGTGTCCCCAAAGTAGTTCAGTGCAGTGTTTACAAGAAATAAGCGTTGTATTTTGCAAACAAGTTGTAAAAAGAAAAACACAATTGAAAAAGATTTGAAAAAGAAATTGTTTTCATTAATGAAAGTTCCTTTGAATAGGCAAGAATACAAAATGCAATTCCTAAAAAGAGGTAATTACAAAAAGATAAAAAGAAACATAAAATGGCAATGATAAATGACATCTGATAAAACTATTTCTCCAATTTCCTTGATAAATCCAATCAATTCGCTTCCAAGAAGGATGATTGGATTAATTCCCCCCCTCAGTAATTGTTGATGTAATGAGTCCTTGAGTTGCAGACTTTTTGTTTTGTTTGTAATTTGAATAAAATCTCTAACTTTTTCCTGGGTTGCCCTTCGGGTTTTCAATCCACCGGGATGATGATTTTGTTTATATGTCCCTAATTTTTGCCTGAATCTCCCTTTAGGGTTTTAAATCCACCGAGATACCCTTTTTTGCCTAAGCCACCCTTTCGGGTTTTCGACTTAACAGACTTTTCTTTTATACATAATATTTTTTGACTGCGTCAGAATTCAGAGGGTGTAGTAGTTCTTAACCATCCATTGTTGGAAGGATAAGAGCTCCTACAGAGAAATTCGTTTTTACCACATATGGCTCTTCGTAGTTGGGTGTCCATTTAGCACGTGAATCTAGACGAGGTAGCCGAATCTTATTGAGGACCAGATCTCCTTCTTGGAATACTCGAGGGTGAACCTTCTTATCAAATGCTTTATTCATCTGTTTTGATATAATTGGCCGTGGAAAAAGTTGTTAAATGTTTTTCTTCAATGAGGTTGAGCTGATCAAGTCATGTCTGGGCACATTCTGATTCTTCAAGCTTATTTTCCATGAGGAGTCAGAGTGATGGAATTTCTACTTTAACGGGGAGTACAACCTCCATGCCATAAACCAGAGAGAAAGGAGTTACACCAGTCGAAGTACGTACTGAGGTACAGTAGCCTATTGTAACTGGATTTAAAATCAGAGTTGCCACTATCAATTTTTATCCTAGGGAAGGGAATCTAATAGGAAACCCTAATTCGCAGACAGAGATTCTAGATTCCGTACTCGGTTCTAGACGAAAGGAAGATATTAGGCACCTTTCATCTACCTTATTCTTAAGTATACTAGGTTTAGGTTTAGGTTTGGGTAAAATAGGGTTTTAAACTTTTAATAGGAGAACTCGCCATGATTTTTGATCGTATGCCTATGTATCCTCTTATGAGGAATCATAGTCCCAATTCGTAGTTCGTATGGGTTTATGTTTTTTAGGGGTTACAAATATATTTTGAATCGCCTCACATTTTAACCGGGAGTAGAGATTGCGGAATTTTGGACTAAATGCGCAATTAGTCAAAATAAATTTGGAACCCTTTTGCCAAAATTGACTGTTTAGCTTAGTTTATTGCGAAAAATAGTTTGATGTTTGTTAATATTTTTTTTAATCATATTAACTATAAAAATCATAATTAGTGCATGATATAAAAATATGTTAATGCGATACTAGAAAATAATGTACATGAGATTTTTAAATAAAAATTTACATGTAATAAATAATAATATAAAAATTTAAGCAAAATAATAATTATTATAAAAGAATAAGAAAATATAAGTATAAAGTATAATAATAATTGTTATAAAAAAAGTTAATAAGAATAAGAATAAAAAATATAATATAAAAGAAATAATAATTTAAATCAGGGGGGATGCGTTTCTAGTTATAGAGTAAAATAGAGGGGGTGCTAAAAGCAGACTGGGCTAGGCCTTAATATAAATTCTAAAGGGGGTATGATTTGTTTTGTGATTCAGTAAACTAGTGGAAGGGGGGGTATGGAAATTAACTGGGCTTAGGCCCATTACGCAGTTGGAGGGGGGGGGGGGGTCCGAGGTGATCGTGTGTGGCGCGAAGTATGGACTTATCGTATGACTTGTCCTACGCCCGTCCAACAAAGATCAGGCGGACATGATAAAGGGGCGTATGATAATTACGACGATCTAGCGCGTATGGGATTATATGGTATATACATTGTTTTTATTCATTTTACTATTGTTTTGTTTACAGCAAAGATTCATCTTCCTCTCTCTCGTGATACCCAAACCCTTCCCCTGCTTCGCTTCCTAACCCTACCCGAATCTCCCCACGGCGGCGTGACGCCTTGAGCCAAAACCCCTTCCTTCTATTAACTTACCTGATAACCCTCAATATAATACAAGAACAATCAAAAGAAAGCTACGATATTTTACCCCTTTGTGATTTCGTTGTTCCGATTTCTAAGTTTTGATTCTGCCTCTGATTCTCCTTCTTTGTGTACTTGTAGGTTCCAGCAAGTTTGAGTGGAGGCAGCGATGAGATTGAAGGCGCGGTGGAGCAGAGCAATCGTCAGTGGAGGTTAGGGTTTTAGATATTGAAACCCTAACTGTTTTCCTTCTCCATCTTCAACACCGAGGCAAGTGTTTGGCCTTCTTCTATAGTTCTTTTCGCTCAACAATCTTCTTCTTCAAATTTCTTTGCGGCGCAAGTTCTCTGTTTTCTCCGGTTTCCAGCTCTTCTGAAGTAAACTACACCCCCTGATTGTCTTAGATTTAAGAATGAGCCATCAGATATTGCTGAACCATTCCTAATTAAAATGTCTTCTATTTTTAATCTTGAAATAAAGGTATGGCAAATTTGGGGTACGACAGCTGCCCCTATTCAATCATCTTCCAATCAAACAACGTGAGAATACACGAGTCTTGTGCACTTTGATTGAGAGTTTATTGAATACTTGGAATACCCCAAAATTTGTTCGACAAACATAAGGTTACACTGATATATCATACTCTTATGAGTCTTGAGATAGTAGGCAAAGCTGATGATATATCGCTTACCAAGGTTTTGTGACGAGGCAGATGGTCTTGATCTTGAGAGAGCAATCTTGTATGTCTTAGTTTGGTTTTGCTTATTCACCCATTTGGAAGATGAATAAAACAACAATTGATAATGCATGGCTTCTTGGAGACTGAGGCCATGGGTTATGTTTGTGAGTCGCTGCATGACGTCTTAGGTGATAAGCTAGATTTTGTATTTTTTTCGAGCATCGCTGCATGATGTCTTAGGCGATGGTTTGTGTTGCAGAATAAATAAATGCATTGTTGCACGATGTCTTAGGCAATGGTCTTTATTATGAAACAAAGAACCGCACTGCTGCACGACGTCTTAGGAAGTGGGTTAGGTTCGCGAATTGCTGCATGTCGTCTTAGGCGATAGGATAAATTTTGGTTTTCGAGCATCGCTTCATGATGTCTTAGGCGATGGTCTGTGTTGCAGAATAAAGAAACACATTGATGCACGACGTCTTAGGCAATGGTCTTTATTATAGAACAAGGAACTGCACTGCTACACGACGTCTTAGGAAGTGGGTTAGGTTTGTGAATCGCTGCATGTCATCTTAGGCGATAGGCTAAATTTTGGTTTTCGAGCATCGCTGCATGATGTCTTAGGTGATGGTCTATGTTTCGGAATAAAGAAACACATTGTTGCACGATGTCTTAGGAAATTGTCTATATTATGGAACAAGGAACCACACTACTACATGATGTCTTAGGAAATGGTTTGGATTGGTAGAAGAAGTGTGCTTCGATGACTGAGCCTTAGATGGCTAAATCAAGGGTGTGATTTCTTATTTGTTGTATGATGTGTGCATGTGATGTCTGATATTGATATAGAACCCTAAGTGTACGTGTATTGAATGTTGTATATGTATGATGTATGCAGAACGTGTGTAAAATATGTGTATGCCTTGAAATGTTATGAAGATTGCTTATGGAATTCTCTCCTTTAAACCATTGGTTTTGAGTTACCAATTCCCTGGTGTTGTATGTTGCATTGTTGTAGCATCTTTGAATTGATTTGAACATGTTGAAAAGTGTTAGCCAGATTTCTTCTTATGTTGGAGGTGCTGGCGTAGGCATAGGCATATATGTAGAATTTTGTGTTATAGGTGCAGGCGTAAGCGTATACATGTGTATGGACGTAGACGTGGATTTTCTTTTTGATGCCTTTTCTAACCAAAATGCTTTTTTGATGTTTTGTCAAATGCTTTTATTTGTTAATTCCCCCTAAATTATTTTGAAACTATATTCATAAAAAATAAGTGTAGTATTTTGTAAACAAGACAAAAAACACAATTTGAAAGAAAATGAATGTTTTATTGATATGCCTCTGAATGGGCGATAATATAAGATGCAATTCCTTAAAAGAGGTAATTACAGAAAGTTTCAAAAGTGTAAATGGCAATGAAAATGATAATTGCTACTACTTTTCCCTACTATCCTATTAATGGCTCCTGTCTCCTTTGCTTCTGAGTCGTATGATTTAGATCCATCTCTCCCTTCGTGACCCGGAGTCGCGGTTCTTAGATCGCAGTCTTTTTGTTCTTTATTTTTTTTGTAATGGTCCCCAATTTTTGCCTGGATCACCCTTTCGGGTTTTCAATCCACCGGGATAGTTTTTTTTGTATGTCCCTAATTTTTGCCTGGATCGCCCTTTAGGGTTTTCGATCCACTGGGACGCTCCTTTTGTCTAAGTTGCCCGTTTAGGGTTTGAGCTTAGTGAGCCTTTTATACATAGTATTTTTTGACTGCGTCTGGATTTTTCGGATGTGGTAGTTCTTCCCCATCCATTGTTGTAAGGATGAGACCACCACCGGAGAATGCTGTTTTCACTACGTATGGACCTTCGTAGTTGGGTGTCCATTTACCACGTGAATCGAGGCGAGGTAGAAGAATCTTCTTGAGCAACAAAATCCCCTTCTTTGAGTATTCGAGGACGAACTTTCGCAGGGTCCACTTGTCAATGAGAGAGGAATTTTCTGGATACTCCTGCTTTTCCAGGTACTTCTTGATGTCGTAAAACCAAGGCTTGTCATCCGGTCTTTCTTTGATAGCAAGACAATGTGAGGGATTTTTGAAGTGTCTAATTGTGATGCGTGTTTCATGTTTTTGCTAGGTTACTTTGAACATGGATGATTGAGTTGCCAGAGCGTCTGTCATTAGATTTTCTTCTCATGGGATGTGACTGAAAGTGATCTCCATGAATTCCGCAGTCAGTTTTAAAACATGATCCTAATATGGAATCAGTTTTGGATGTTTAGTATCCCATTTGTCGTTGACTTGGTATATGACTAGCGCAGAGTCTCCAAATACTTTGAGGTGTTTTATTCTTAGATCAATGGCAACTTCCAGTCCTAGTATACAGGCTCCGTACTCGGCGATGTCGTTGGTGCAGTCAAAACATAATCTTGCAGTATAGGGCTTGTGATAATTCTTTGGAGAATTCAAAACTTCCCCTATACCGTGCCTTAGCGCATTTGAAGCCCCGTCAAATCATGAGTGTCCAATGTGCCCCTGGCTTGGGCCCTTCGTCAGGTTCTGGTATTTCATAGTCACTTATTTTTTCCTAACTGGAGAACAACCTTATTTGAGAGGTAGTTTGTGCACCACAATTTTTGTGTCTAACCCTGGCATGTCTCTGTAGGACCAGGCAAATATATCCACGTGCTCATGCAATAACTTGATCATCCTCTCTTTGACTCTCTTCTCTAACATTGCCCCTAGCTTGATTTCTTTCGGATCTTCCTCTGTGCCTAGATTAATGGTTTCCCTAGCCTCTTGATACGGTTGTATGTTGTCATCCTTTCGCTCTATTTCCCTTGCCATTTTCTTAGAGATTTCAAGATCTTCATCACCTTCCTCTTCAGCTTGGTTGATTGGAGCATCAAAATTATATCGGGTCGCAACAGTAACATTATCGGTGGTTTTGGGCATCGATATGCACCTTTATCATGTTTTGGTGCAGATTTTAGTATGTGAAAATGCATATGCAAAGAAAGTATTTCCATTTTGAAATTTAAGAGATAAATGCAAGAGAAAGATAGGGATCTTAATTGAAAACAAAATATAACTTTTATTAATTGCAAATATTGTCTGAAACAAAATGGGGGGACCCTTTCAAGCAACCCATATGCCTCGGGCTTGACATAGGTTCCTGTGATCGGTGGATCTGGAACTGACTGTTTAACGCTGGTTCGCGAAATGTCGCGGAAGCAAGAGTCGCCACCGTCTTTTATTTTCTCCAAATGGAAAGGACAAAAGCACAGAAAAATTCCTTAAAGAGATCGTTCTCGGTTCGGGAGGTAGGTTATAGAAAGGGAAGGTGTTAGCACCCTTTCTATCCATGGTTATCCATGGGCTCTTAGATACTTGCTCAATGTGTTTTCAAAATGTCTGTTTGCTTTTCAATGTGGGTTTAAAAAGTTTCTTTGAAAAAATTCAGTTCGACTCGTACGTCAGAGTGTTTGAAAAATTTGCTTTGAAAGCTTTTGAAAATGTGTTGGTGTGAAAAGTTTTTTTGAGTTTGTTTTGAGATTAGAGCAAGTATCCTTGAGAACCTACCTACCCTAAGGAATTCGTCTGGGTAAATGTCCTTTAAAGTAGTGCCATCCCACCATTGAGAGGTAGGTAGCACCACCGTTGGAGGTGTTCGGGTCAATTCGATGTTCGGGACATGGTGATCACCGGAGCAATGGGAAGACACCTTAGAAGCTACCCTCATGCCAGGTTCCCGGATCATGAGGACTTACTAAGACGTCCTCTACTCGACGATCACCTTTCGAGGCAAGGCAACAGTGAGGCGTACCCTAAGGGTGGTGTGTGATTTGTGTGTCGTTTTCATTGATATTTGTCTTGTCATGTTTGTTGTGATCTACGCTTGATTTTAATTAAGGCCATTCATTCTTGCATGCTTATTTAACAGTTAATATTTGCGGGAAAAATAAATCTAAAGTTATTACAAATGGCGCGGGTCCACATCGCCAAAATTAAACCGAACCCGATTTGACGGAAAATAAATAAAGCAAATAACGGTGCGAAAAGTATAAGTTACAACGCTTTGGGAGAGATACATCATTATTTAAAGTAAATGCGCGAAATAAAATAAAATTAAGAACATGGGCGTTGGACCCTTTTGCAAAAAATTAAATTAATAAGGAATTAAAATAAAAAATGAAAATTAAATGTTTTTGGTATTTTTGTGTTTTTTATGATTTAATGGAAAAAGAATTAATAAAAACTAAAATTGAACGTTAAACCTAGTTCTAATTATTTTTTAAGTTTATTGTAAAAATATTAAGTTTTAACCTAATTTAAATCTAAGTTAATTTACATGCAAAATTTAATTATAGAAAATAAATAAAATAAACATTATTATTGTAAAAAGGAGATTAAAAGGGATAAAATTAACAATTAAACCTAAACTCTATATTTTTGTATTTTTGTTATTAAAAGGAATTAAAATTGCAACCTAATTAAAACTAAATTTATTTGCAAGCAATTTATTTTATGAAAATAATTAAAATCCATATTATTACATTTTTTATCTTTTTCTGGATTTTTATGATGTTTTTATATTTTGTGAAAATATTGAATTAAATTTAAAACAATGAAACAAATAAAAATAATAATTAAAAAGATATGAGAAAAATAAAAACATTTGCAAACCAGGGTGGTTTTCTGTCCCAACATGGAGGTATGGATCAGGAAATTTTGGCCCAATTAAACATGGCCTTCTTTGACTTTTCGCTCGCCTGCTTCAGCGTTGACTAGCACTCGCTGTACCCTATGAATCCTGGCCTTTGAATTTGATTTGTTGGACGCGTGTATGGATGGATGATGAAGGTGTACGATGTGCCTTGGCATTGGAAACGCATACGAATCCCTGTGGAAAAATAAGGTGAAGAATACACAGACCTGGGGTTCGAACCCAGGTCTTGGAGGTTGAAGCAACGAGATTCTGCCAGCTGAGCCACTGAACATATTTGTTATAAAATAAGCAAATAAATAATATAAAAAAACAACAACGCGTTAGCGAACTGAAGCGCGCGAAATTCAAAACCAGCGTATCACTTGTTGACACGATATCATCGTCCCCACTATCCTGAAACTTCAAACGCATAGGCAACGGTTTTCTGGGCGTGGCTTAAAGCTGGTTTCAAGAAAATAGCGATTAGGTCCCTAACACTCATAAATTGAGCGCGAGGGTTCCATTGCTTTCGTCTCAACGCACCGGTTTGAATGATGGTGGTTAGGGATCCCAATTTTTCCTCTCTTAGGAATCCCTAATTCGAGCTTCTGAAAACCCTAAAAAAGAAACATGGCAAAATCGCATCTAGTACAGAAAAAGGCAATTGAACATATTGGTTAGCTTCAAGAGATCATAGTGAACATGAATCAATAAAAAAACGCTGTAAAAATGCTTAAATCATGATGCACGATTTTGAATTTTTCTTTATACAGTTCATGTCCAATATACCAATTCCTGGCGTTTGAGTGGATGTTAGGGATTGGCACACGTTCAGAGATTGTCAAGGAAGCTATTGAACCAAGTTTGGAGCCTTGAATCGACCTCTAGAATGCTTTTCAGTTTTGAACTTTTTGCAAGAATTTTCAAGTTTGTATGGTATTCTTGAGCGCAGCTTTTTGTCTAATGCAATTAGGTTTGTGATCCTGCATATGTATAGAAGCAATTAGGTTAACAATTTTCAACAAAATCTCTTGTAATTATGGATTGAAGATTTGATTTTTTCCATTATATTTTCAATCTTTTTCACATGGTTTTTGTGCAAATTATGATCAATCCAATCCAATTCTTTCCATGTTTGGGATGTGCACGAAATATTGACCTTGAAATGTGTACAAAAAGATTTGTTTGGTTCATTTAGATATTTTTCACACATTTAATTAATTTAATTGAATTAATATAAATAATAATCCAAATAAATAAATAAAAAATGAGAAAATGCTTCCCTTTGGGCCAAGTGGTCGTGCATAGGCTTGGAATGATGAATCATGGAAGAAAATAGGCCCATTAGCAATTTTAGACCATTTGAATCAAAGTTGACTTTTCAAAACATCCAAAAATTTCCCAACTTCCACAAGGCATAACTTGCTCAATTCTTAAGCTTTTCACATGTTCTTGGACATTTTGGAAAGGTCTTTGAGTCCTCTAACCAATGCCTTTGGTCCCATGTCATTTGGATTTACCAATCGCAAGTTATGGCCTTTGACTTAAAGTCCCTTTTTGTTGACTTTTGAAAATGACCTATAATGTTGAAATTGATAACTTTTTGTGAGAGCATTTCTTGGACTTGGAATATGAAGATGAGTTGTAGGAAATGTCTTTCTCTTCAAAATGAGCTTTGGATGGAATTTTTCTGATAATCCATGTGAAAGTTATGCCCTGGTCAATTTCAGTTGACTTTTTCAGCTGTCCAAATATAGTAACTTTTGCATCTTGATGATTTTCTGAGCCAAATTTTGAGAATCATGATCAAGAATTGATCAAATGATGTTTGTGGCTTCAAAATGATATGTTGACCAAAAATTTGAACTTTTGACTGTCAAATGACCATTTTGCCCCTATAGTTGACTGTAGTGCAATCTAGGGTTTTGACTGTGCAATTTTGAGCTGAATGCCTTGAAACTTGATATGAAGATGCTTGACCATATTTGTAAGCATGTGAGACTTGATTGGGCCTTTGGAAACTTCATTTTCTTGATCAGAACCCAAACCCTAGTTTTGACTGTATAGGAGGCAGTTGGACTGCACAACCCTTGGGGAATTTTGTGACCTGACTTGGCAATTTCTTGAAGAATATGGGAGGGAAAATTTTGGGGTACAACAGTTGCCCCTGTTCAATCTTCTTAGACCTGAGGATGCAGAATGGCTGGCGTGCCTTTCGTAATCCGAGGGTAGAAGATGATTGGACACTAGAGTGCCCAGAAATTTGCGCTCACATAGTGGCAGTGTGAGGTGATGGGCTTATAGATGCCATTTAGAAGTCGCTTGGATAGGATGATGGGATTATAGATGCCATCTGAATGTTGATTGCGTAGGAGATTCCTTAGCGAGAACTTGCATACCTGCAAAAGAAAAATGAGTACCTGACACGTCGCAGGAGCTGATTTTGGATGCTTGGTATAGATATGTCCTGACTGGTTACAGGAGCTGAGTCTGGAGCTTCAAACGCTGATGAATGAACCAGATATGGTTGCTGCCTTAGCATGAATGATAAGAGAACCTTGGATGACTTTAACTTCAACAACGCTCGTTGAGAAAAATCTTGGTGGAAATTACCATCTTTGCAATATCGGAACGAGAACCATAGACCATTATAATCTGAAAGGGAATCACCTCACTCGCCGTCGGAGAGGGGAATCATAGGAAAAGGAATTGTCACCTCACACACCGTCGGAGAGAGAAACATAAGAGACTATTACCTCACACTCATCGTCGGAGAGGGAATCATCTGAAAAGGACTTACTACCTCACACACCGTCGGAGAGGGAACCATGGGAGACTATCACCTCACACTCATCGTCGGAGAGGGAAACATCTGAAAAAGGAATTACCACCTCACGCACTTGTCGGAGAGGGGACCATAGGAGACTATCACCTCACACTCATCGTCGGAGAGGGAAACATCTGAAGAAGGAATTACCACCTCACGCACTTGCCGGAGAGGGGACCATAAGAGATTATCACCTCACACTCATCGTCGGAGAGGGAAACATCTGAAGAAGGAATTACCACCTCACGCACTTGCCGGAGAGGGGACCATAAGAGATTATCACCTCACACTCATCGTCGGAGAGGGAAACATCTGAAGAAGGAATTACCACCTCACGCACTTGCCGGAGAGGGGACCATAAGAGATTATCACCTCACACTCATCGTCGGAGAGGGAAACATCTGAAGAAGGAATTACCACCTCACGCACTTGCCGGAGAGGGGACCATAAGAGATTATCACCTCACACTCATCGTCGGAGAGGGAAACATCTGAAGAAGGAATTACCACCTCACGCACTTGCCGGAGAGGGGACCATCACTTCTGCTGAGTCTTTATCAGAAAAATCTGTTGGGAGTCGATTTAGCTGGACTAGAGAAGGCTTTGAAATATGTTTGAGCATTTTAACTGCGTCTTTCCTGAAAGGTAAAGGTCAGTCATATGCAATGCATGGTATGGATCAAGCAATGATGTTCTCAACATAAATGAGATTTGTATGATATGATGCGTATATGCATGCTATAATGTATGAGGATATGATGTTTATGAATGTATATTTTCGTCGTAGGAAAATAAATCCTTGACGGGTGCCGGGAAGTCGCATCCTGGGCTGATGTGGAAGAATAGCTTTTGCTTCCGCTGGGGTTGATAGTTGCAAGTATACCGGTAGGAGAAGATGACTCCGTTGCGGAATAAACTTGGCAAATGGAAGATTCTGCGGGGAGAAAAGATACCCTAACGACCATGCTGGGAAGCAATACTCTGTGGGGGATAGAGATGCTTTGCTGAATGTTGATAGTTTGCTGAGGATACCCTTGTTGTGCTGGAAGTGTTGATAGACTTCGCTGGGGATAGGAAGACTTTGTCGAGGACTCTCTTTCCGTGGCTTTTGGCTGAGGATAACCCAGTTATATCCTGTTGAGGAAATAACTCTTTAAATAAAGCCGGGAGACGCGTTTGTACTCCGTGAGGATAAGCTTCCCGAATCGTCTGGGGGTAAGCTTACTGCTTGGGGATATAAATTCCAATTTTCTTGGGGAGCTGGATTGGACTCTCCTGGGGAGTTTTTGAACTGTAATTTTGTAAGTTGAAAGAGGGAACATATGTAGGGTTGCCTGCTGATGAGCTCGTGTAAAACCGCATCTGAAATGGAGAAGGAACCTGTGTCGGGTTACTTTGATGATGAGTTCGTGTAAAACTGCGTTCTTGGAAAGGGAGAACCTGTGTAGGGTGTCCGGGTGACGAGTCCATGTAAAACTGTATCTTGAATAGGGGGAACCGGTGTAGGGTTGCTTGGTGAGGTAAGTTCATGTAAAACTTCTTGATGAACCGGGGTGAGGTTATCTTGAACTAAATCCATGTAAGACTTCTGGAGGAACCGGGGTTAGGTTACCTTGGGGTAAATCCATGTGAGATTTCTTGACGAACCGGGGTAAGGTTACTGGAGACGAGTCCATGTGAGACTTCTGGGGGAACCGGGGTTAGGTTACCTTGAGGTAGATCCGTGTGAGATTTCTTGACGAACCGGGGTAAGGTTGCTTCGGGATAAGTTTGTGTAAAACTTCTGGATGAACCGGGGTAAGGTTGCTTCGGGATAGGTCCATGTGAGACTTCTTGAGGAACCGGGGTTAGGTTACCTGGATAAGTTTGTGTAAAAACTTCTTGATGAACCGGGGTTAGGTCATCTTGAGATAGGTCCATGTGAGACTTCTGGAGGAACCGGGGTTAGGTTACCTGGATAAGTTCGTGTAAAAACTTTTTGATGAACCGGGGTTAGGTCATCTTGTGGAGGAGGAGTCTGTGTATGATTTTGTCTGAAGGTTGAGAAGAAACCGGTGTTGGGTTGCATGATTTTGATTAAGTGGATGATTGTCCTGTTTGGTCTCGGACGTTAGCCCACGATCTGGAATTTGTAAAGGTAGATGGTAATCATTCTCAGGTTGATCTGTCCTTTGTACTTTGGTTGACAGAGCAATTGGATCGCCTGGATAACTCATTATTGCCCCTGCTTCGGAGATGAGGGAAGAGGATACCAGTGTGGGGTGATTGCCAAATCTTCGAGTAGACAAGTGATGAGATACCGGAACATAGTCGTACGCTTTGATCCCTAACTTTTGCCTGGACTGCCCTTTCTGGTTTTCAGTCCACCGGGATACCCATTTTTGCCCAAGCCGCCTTTTCAGGTTTTCGACTTGCCGGGTGTACATGTTTTTTCGTTTCATCCCTTCATTTTGCCCGAACCCTTTTGGTTCGCCGGGAAGCCCTTATTTGCCTAGGTGTGTCAACCTAGCGGGTCTTTGATTGTGCGTAGTATTTTTCCGACTATGTCCACGCTCTCAGAATGTAGGGAGTTGCCCCTGTTGGAAGTATTTTGCCATGCCCCAGATAATGGGCAATGCTCTTACTGTGCCCCTTGATTGGAGGTACTTCTGTTCACAAGGTGTTCATCGTGCGAATTTCCCTGCTGTTCAAACAAATAGTTATATGCAAACAAGATTATTTTAAGAATGCAAAAGCCTATGTCTGTCTTGAATTTTGAAAATGCATTTTTTGTAATACAGTGCGGTGTCAACTCACGATTTTACCGCAAACCTTCAGGAGTCAGGATACCTTCGTAACAGTATGCTTTCGAACTAACCCATGCTTCAGCTAGGACTTTTAAGGGTTATATCGTGGCCTAGTTCACGGTTTAAGAAACAAAGGATAAAGGCTCAAATTATTTGTACCCACCCGCTCTTCGTGATGTTCTCCAAACCTAAACTCAGCTGATCGTGTGTTAGACCTTGTTTGAGTCTTTGTTCTGCTATTCCAATGATGGTTCAGACGTTGATGATTTCTTTTGAATAGGCAGTCATTTTTGCTTTGGTTGTGAGACCTCTTGCTTGATTTTTGTTATCCCTTTCTTTTTTTGCCTGAACTGTTTCCTTTTTGGGATTACAGTCAGCGGGATGCCCCAGTTTGGTAAGTCTTCTTTATTGGTTTTGACTTTTTGGGCTTTTCATTTATGATTTTTTTTTGGTAATGACTGCCTGTCCTTATGATTGTTCTGAACCATCACTGTCTTTTGTTTTTGAAAGACTCATTTGGTGCCATTCATTGTGCACTTGGATCAACTGAGAGAACTACCCTGCCCCAGGTTATGATTAAGGGTTTTGATTTTCGAAAATAAAAACTCCTACTTCTTTGGCTCTGATGGGTTGACGAGGGATTATCATCCTTATAACTCCAGTGTTTAGGGGTTGAAACAATGCCTGTACCTCATCAGCGGGGTTTGTTCAAAAGCATACTGTAGATCGTGGTATCGTTTTCGTCATCCTCCCTCAAGAGGCTTAGAATTTTCAATTAAGAGTTGACCATCGCAAAAATATGAAAACAGTTTTAAGCATAGTAAACATAATTAAATCAAGACAGACATGTGTAATGCATTCATGAAATAAAAGAGTTTAACATGATAATTGTTTATCTGAACGAGAAAAGAAAAATACAGCTTGAATTCAAATGAACAAAAAATCTCTCAATCCTAGCCATGTTTGGGCAATGGAGCAGTGATCACGTTGGGAGTCTCGGCCGGCTCGAACTTGATCTCTTTGGCATCGATCATGTTCTGGATTTTGTACTTCAATGCCCAACAATCCTCAGTGTCGTGCCCCGGGCTATCGGAATGATAAGCACATCTGGCTTCTGGATTGTAGCTTGGAGAAGAGGTCTTAGGATTGGCAGGAGGGTTGATCACTGCAATCAGGTTCATCTTCAACATGTGTTGCAGTGCTTGTGACCATGGCATGTTAATGTTGGTGAACTGCCTTTTAGGTCCGTCCGGCCTTTGCTGGTTTCCCCTTTGTGGTTGGCGGCGTGGTGCAGAACCAGAGATCATGACTGCCCCTGCATGTTGGTCACGACGACTCTTTTGGCTGTATGCAGCATTAGATTCTTTCTTTCCCGTGTAAGGCTTCTTGTGGGTGTCAGAAGGTGTGGCCTCTTGGATTTTCCCACTCTTGATACCAGCTTCAATTCTTTCGCCAGTCAGGATGAGGTCGGTAAATCCAGCAGATGAATTACCAATGAGGTGATTGAAGAATGGCCCGGATAGGGTCCCCAAGAACATATCAACGAGTTCCCTGTCAGTTAATAGAGGTTGTACCCTTCCAGCAAGGTCTCTCCATTTCTGTGCATATTCCTTGAAACCTTCATTTGACCCTATCGACATACCCTGGAGTTGGGTGCGTGTGGGAGCAAGGTCGGCGTTGTACTGGTAATGCTTGTAAAATGCAGTGGCTAAGTCTTCCCAGGTACGGATGTTGGCTCCATTCAGTTGATAGAAGCACTCGAGCTGAGTCCCCGAAAGACTCTCTTGGAAGAAATGGATCCATAAGTTTTTGTCAGCTGTATAGGGTTGGATCCTCCTTGTATAAGCCCTGAGATGCAACTTAGGACAGGATGCCCCATCGTATTTAGCGAAGGCTGGTACCTTGAATTTGCGCGGGATCACTACCCCAGAAGACAGACCTAGATCCTCGAAGTCCAGGCCAGGCACCTTTTGTATCTCCATAGCACTGAGCCGGTCTTCCAACTGTTTGTACCTGTCCTCAGCCGGAGGATATTGTTCATCGTTGAAGTCTGTCTCGTTGTCGGAGACCACTGGACTAGGCACCTCTCTCTCATGGTGACTGCTTTCCCTTACGGACGGAGTAGTCCTCTCAGTTTCAGTCTGCGGTGTGTTCCCAGATCTGCGTCTAGGGCTGAACAAAACAGTCCTCTTTTTCTTCTTTTCCTTCTTCAAGAGGAGAGCTTTCAGATCTTGTTGCCCCTGGGTCAAATTCATGATCAGCCCTTGGAACTGGGCGTTCTGAGCCTGGAGGGCCTTGATAGACTGCTCGGCTGATGATTCAGGATTCATGACGATCGACTGAAATAAACAGCGAAGAAGGGTAAGCAACCTGTCAAAGGGATACCTGCAATGCAATGAAATGTATGATATGCATGCAATGATTTCAAGGATTTCGCGGGGTAAACAGAGAAACTTGTTAGAGTTGAAAACCGGTAACTTGATTGAAGAAACTTCCTGTTGCAGAAAATCCCTCTTCAAGGGTCAAAGGCTCACCATATCAAGTGGGTCATAGCCCCTGACAGCCTTGACTGGAGGAAAAGAAATCCCTTTT
The DNA here is from genome assembly GCA_948472305.1 of Vicia faba. Taxonomy (NCBI): domain Eukaryota; kingdom Viridiplantae; phylum Streptophyta; class Magnoliopsida; order Fabales; family Fabaceae; genus Vicia; species Vicia faba. Next base: position 468,479,223 of record OX451736.1, read on the forward strand.
GCCCCTTGCTGGGACAGTTGATTCACCATGACCTGCATCACAAGCCCTTGAGGTCCTTGAAATAGGTTAGAATGTATGCAATGGTATGATGTTATGGTATGCATGGGGTAATGTAGGTAACCCTGTTACGAGTCCCCATTAAGGACTACAAACCAAAACCTGCAAGAAACTTAGGGTACTCTGTTATGAGTCCTGCAAGAAACAAGTGTCAGGTAACAAGCATGCAGGTAGTCAAGTACGAAGGCACACAAGTCACACAAGAGAAGCCCTTAGGGTTTAGGCCAGCATGAAGTCTAGGTACTACCCTCTTTCAGTTTGTTGGTTCATACCTGTCCTAATCAAAAGTAACCGGGTTCTTAGAGGATCCCAATATCATTGACTACCCTCAATCGGTCATAACTCCAGCATCGCAATCTTTTCTTGCGGCCAGAACCATCACGAGAGTTTAGCCTCAATGGGCGTAGCATACTGCTACTATTCTATTGGCCAAGTTGTGTCAATTAAGGTTCTAAGGTCTGTTGGTGCTTAATGACTCCTTGGAAGACCCATATTCTCCCCGTTTCAACACGAGGGATATCGGTACAGACCAAAGCGCCACACCAACGTAGCCACTGCTTCACCCATGTCGGTATACGCCGGACAGGTCCCTCACAGCTTATGCTACCTAAACAGGGTATCCCCAGATCCGGGTTAGGATCTATGTAACTCCGATACAACCCACAATAGTAAAGCAAGCAAAGAAGACAATTGAAAACACAGTGATCTTAATCCTAAGGTACACCCCACTTTATAAGATGATCCCCAGCAGAGTCGCCAGTTCTGTGATCGGTGGATCTGGAACTGACTGTTTAACGCTGGTTCGCGAAATCTCGCGGAAGCAAGAGTCGCCACCGTCTTTTATTTTCTCCAAATGGAAAGGACAAAAGCACAGAAAAATTCCTTAAAGAGATCGTTCTCGGTTCGGGAGGTAGGTTATAGAAAGGGAAGGTGTTAGCACCCTTTCTATCCATGGTTATCCATGGGCTCTTAGATACTTGCTCAATGTGTTTTCAAAATGTCTGTTTGCTTTTCAATGTGGGTTTAAAAAGTTTCTTTGAAAAAATTCAGTTCGACTCGTACGTCAGAGTGTTTGAAAAATTTGCTTTGAAAGCTTTTGAAAATGTGTTGGTGTGAAAAGTTTTTTTGAGTTTGTTTTGAGATTAGAGCAAGTATCCTTGAGAACCTACCTACCCTAAGGAATTTGTCTGGGTAAATGTCCTTTAAAGTAGTGCCATCCCACCATTGAGAGGTAGGTAGCACCACCGTTGGAGGTGTTCGGGTCAATTCGATGTTCGGGACATGGTGATCACCGGAGCAATGGGAAGACACCTTAGAAGCTACCCTCATGCCAGGTTCCCGGATCATGAGGACTTACTAAGACGTCCTCTACTCGACGATCACCTTTCGAGGCAAGGCAACAGTGAGGCGTACCCTAAGGGTGGTGTGTGATTTGTGTGTCGTTTTCATTGATATTTGTCTTGTCATGTTTGTTGTGATCTATGCTTGATTTTAATTAAGGCCATTCATTCTTGCATGCTTATTTAACAGTTAATATTTGCGGGAAAAATAAATCTAAAGTTATTACAAATGGCGCGGGTCCACATCGCCAAAATTAAACCGAACCCGATTTGACGGAAAATAAATAAAGCAAATAACGGTGCGAAAAGTATAAGTTACAACGCTTTGGGAGAGATACATCATTATTTAAAGTAAATGCGCGAAATAAAATAAAATTAAGAACATGGGCGTTGGACCCTTTTGCAAAAAATTAAATTAATAAGGAATTAAAATAAAAAATGAAAATTAAATGTTTTTGGTATTTTTGTGTTTTTTATGATTTAATGGAAAAAGAATTAATAAAAACTAAAATTGAACGTTAAACCTAGTTCTAATTATTTTTTAAGTTTATTGTAAAAATATTAAGTTTTAACCTAATTTAAATCTAAGTTAATTTACATGCAAAATTTAATTATAGAAAATAAATAAAATAAACATTATTATTGTAAAAAGGAGATTAAAAGGGATAAAATTAACAATTAAACCTAAACTCTATATTTTTGTATTTTTGTTATTAAAAGGAATTAAAATTGCAACCTAATTAAAACTAAATTTATTTGCAAGCAATTTATTTTATGAAAATAATTAAAATCCATATTATTACATTTTTTATCTTTTTCTGGATTTTTATGATGTTTTTATATTTTGTGAAAATATTGAATTAAATTTAAAACAATGAAACAAATAAAAATAATAATTAAAAAGATATGAGAAAAATAAAAACATTTGCAAACCAGGGTGGTTTTCTGTCCCAACATGGAGGTATGGATCAGGAAATTTTGGCCCAATTAAACATGGCCTTCTTTGACTTTTCGCTCGCCTGCTTCAGCGTTGACTAGCACTCGCTGTACCCCATGAATCCTGGCCTTTGAATTTGATTTGTTGGACGCGTGTATGGATGGATGATGAAGGTGTACGCTGTGCCTTGGCATTGGAAACGCATACGAATCCCTGTGGAAAAATAAGGTGAAGAATACACAGACCTGGGGTTCGAACCCAGGTCTTGGAGGTTGAAGCAACGAGATTCTGCCAGCTGAGCCACTGAACATATTTGTTATAAAATAAGCAAATAAATAATATAAAAAAACAACAACGCGTTAGCGAACTGAAGCGCGCGAAATTCAAAACCAGCGTATCACTTGTTGACACGATATCATCGTCCCCACTATCCTGAAACTTCAAACGCATAGGCAACGGTTTTCTGGGCATGGCTTAAAGCTGGTTTCAAGAAAATAGCGATTAGGTCCCTAACACTCATAAATTGAGCGCGAGGGTTCCATTGCTTTCGTCTCAACGCACCGGTTTGAATGATGGTGGTTAGGGATCCCAATTTTTCCTCTCTTAGGAATCCCTAATTCGAGCTTCTGAAAACCCTAAAAAAGAAACATGGCAAAATCGCATCTAGTACAGAAAAAGGCAATTGAACATATTGGTTAGCTTCAAGAGATCATAGTGAACATGAATCAATAAAAAAAACGCTGTAAAAATGCTTAAATCATGATGCACGATTTTGAATTTTTCTTTATACAGTTCATGTCCAATATACCAATTCCTGGCGTTTGAGTGGATGTTAGGGATTGGCACACGTTCAGAGATTGTCAAGGAAGCTATTGAACCAAGTTTGGAGCCTTGAATCGACCTCTAGAATGCTTTTCAGTTTTGAACTTTTTGCAAGAATTTTCAAGTTTGTATGGTATTCTTGAGCGCAGCTTTTTGTCTAATGCAATTAGGTTTGTGATCCTGCATATGTATAGAAGCAATTAGGTTAACAATTTTCAACAAAATCTCTTGTAATTATGGATTGAAGATTTGATTTTTTCCATTATATTTTCAATCTTTTTCACATGGTTTTTGTGCAAATTATGATCAATCCAATCCAATTCTTTCCATGTTTGGGATGTGCACGAAATATTGACCTTGAAATGTGTACAAAAAGATTTGTTTGGTTCATTTAGATATTTTTCACACATTTAATTAATTTAATTGAATTAATATAAATAATAATCCAAATAAATAAATAAAAAATGAGAAAATGCTTCCCTTTGGGCCAAGTGGTCGTGCATAGGCTTGGAATGATGAATCATGGAAGAAAATAGGCCCATTAGCAATTTTAGACCATTTGAATCAAAGTTGACTTTTCAAAACATCCAAAAATTTCCCAACTTCCACAAGGCATAACTTGCTCAAATTTTAAGCTTTTCACATGTTCTTGGACATTTTGGAAAGGTCTTTGAGTCCTCTAACCAATGCCTTTGGTCCCATGTCATTTTGATTTACCAATATCAAGTTATGGCCTTTGACTTAAAGTCCCTTTTTGTTGACTTTTGAAAATGACCTATAATGTTGAAATTGATAACTTTTTGTGAGAGCATTTCTTGGACTTGGAATATGAAGATGAGTTGTAGGAAATGTCTTTCTCTTCAAAATGAGCTTTGGATGGAATTTTTCTGATAATCCATGTGAAAGTTATGCCCTGGTCAATTTCAGTTGACTTTTTCAGCTGTCCAAATATAGTAACTTTTGCATCTTGATGATTTTCTGAGCCAAATTTTGAGAATCATGATCAAGCATTGATCAAATGATGTTTGTGGCTTCAAAATGATATGTTGACCAAAAATTTGAACTTTTGACTGTCAAATGACCATTTTGCCCCTACAGTTGACTGTAGTGCAATCTAGGGTTTTGACTGTGCAATTTTGAGCTGAATGCCTTGAAACTTGATATGAAGATGCTTGACCATATTTGTAAGCATGTGAGACTTGATTGGGCCTTTGGAAACTTCATTTTCTTGATCAGAACCCAAACCCTAGTTTTGACTGTATAGGAGGCAGTTGGACTGCACAACCCTTGGGGAATTTTGTGACCTGACTTGGCAATTTCTTGAAGAATATGGGAGGGCAAATTTTGGGGTACAACAGTTCCTTTTAGAACAAGAAAAATTATTTAGGAAAGAAAAAGATCTTGGGAATCTCCACGGTAGTCCATCTTTTGAGTTCTTCTCCTAGGGCGCATTCTCGGATGAAGTCAGTTGCCTTTTTGGTGCTGACTTTGCTGGATATCCTCGCCATGTGTCTGCCCTGCTCAGTTCCTTTGTTTACAAAGGTCTCTTAGATCAGAGGAAACCGTGCTTTACCCCTCAGAGTAGCTACATATTTTTTCCAGGGTATAGTCTGAATTGGACTATCCCCTGGTCCACTAGCTTTTGTAGAGTTCTTTCAAAGGCTTCATTATGTTCCAACAGGAACCCCCATTCGAACAAATATTCCTTCAGTAAGTTGATTGGGATTTTTGCTTGTCTGGTTTCCCCAAAGTCAGTGACTATTTCAATCGCATTTATTATCGTCTCTCCATGCGGAGGCATAGGGTTTGATTTGATGTTAGGTTTCTCAAAAGTGATGTCTTGAGATTCTAACAAGTCCTGCACTTTATGTTTAATTGCCCAACATTATTCAATGGTGTTCCCCGGAGAGTTAGCATGGTATTCACATTTTGCATTGGTATTGTACCTTCGCGGGAGAGCCCGACTGAAGGATCTAGAGGCTTGATTTTCACCAAGGATGCCTTAACTAAGTGTTGTAATAACTGGCTAGGGGGCATGAGGATTGGATCAAAAATTCTTTGTGGCTTTTTGCCTTGCTGTTGTCCTTGTGGGATCACTAACGGTTGTGGTGCCCTTAGTTGTGAGGCTACAACATTAATTTCTCCCTCCTTTCTTTTTGGGAAGTTTGAAGCAGGCCTTTTTGAATGGTAGGGGGCATTTGATGGTCCCCTAGATATTTTCCCACTCTTTATTCCAGTCTCAATTCTTTCTCCGATAGGCACTAGATCTGAGAACCCTGAAGAGATACTTCTAACCATCTTCTCATAATACAGCCCTTGCAAAGTTCCCATGAACATGTCCACTAATTCCTTCTCTAACAGTGGTGGTTTCACACGGGATGCCATCTCCCTCCATCTTTGAGCATACTCTTTGAAGGACTCTTCTTTCTTCTGGGACAGATTCTGGAGTTGCATGCGGGTAGGAACCATGTCCAAGTTATATTTGTAATGTTTAAGAAAGCATTAGCAAGATCTGCCCAGGTTCGAATATGTGTTCGCTCCAATTGCATATACCAGTCTAAAGATGCCTCACTCCGGCTATCTTGAAAATAGTGAATCATCAGCTTCTGATCATGAGTATGGGCATGCATCTTCTTGCAATACATGCACAAATGATTTCTTGGACATGTGAGTCCCTTGTATTTCCCAAAGTCAGGCACTTTGAACTTTGGCGGAATTACCATATCAGGAACTAGGCCCATTTCAAGAGCGTCTACTTCGAAGGCATCAAAACCCTTTACAGCTTTTACCCTTTCCTCCAGAGCTTTATACTGATTCATTACTAGTGGATTGTCAACAACATGAGTACCAGTCGTTTTTAAGGGTGCCTGGTTGGCATCCTCTGGGTAGTGGTCTCTGTATTGCAGGTCCAAGCAATTGTCTGCATTGTTGATTGGAATTTTTAGGGTATGTGATGCCCATGATTTTGATGGAGGTGGGACAGACCCTTCAGTTTTGGCTTCTCTAGTCTCTTGTTGGGCCATGATAGAATTTTGGAGTCCTGTCTCTGGCTCTTTTCTTAATTGGTGACCGCTTGATGCACCAATTGTTTGGGTTACTTCTTTGAAAGCTACCCTGGGAATCTGATCCTTCCTGTCAATAATGTTCTTCAAAGCTAGGAGAACTTGACTCAGATCTCCTTTCATTGAACTTATATCACCCTTTACTTGATTAAGATCCTCTTTGAATGCAGCCTGAGTTTCCTCGATTTGCTCCATTGCTTTTTGTTGGTAGGACCTTGTTTGATATGGAGGCCAAGGAGGTGGTGATCTTCTTCTACCAATGGTTTAACTGGAGAGATTTTGAAAAAGATGAACTTTGATATGATATGCAGGTGTTTATGAATGCATGCATGCGTGTGAATATATATGGACATGAAATGGTTTCTTGCTTTAAATGTCTTATTCATTTGAGTATATATATATATATATATATATATATATATATATATATATATATATATTTATCTTTTTTTGTTTTATTGAATATCTTTAAAAATAGATACACAATCGAGATACGGAAACAAAATGCCCTTATTGAAAGTAACATAATCCAGATATTGAAAAATATTCCAATCTTAAACAAAAAATTGTTTGCATGAAATCACGCAAAGGGAAACAAATCCTATAGGTGCGCTCGCGGATGTATACTATGAAATCATCGACTGTTGCTCGACAAAGCTTGAGAAAGTCTTCAACAAGCTTAGGATCAAGGGTATCTCCATAGCGGCAAGCGAACATCTTCAGAGCTCTTTCGGCTGATTTCCCCTTTATAGCTTTGATTTCAGAAATGTCCGGCTTGAAGGCATTGATGCAGACAAGTTGTTTCCCTCTGGTATCCATTTTTAAAGATAGTCACCAAAAATCTTGATTTTATTATCTTTTTGTTTTGTACCCTGTGAGTAAGATAAATGAAAGAAAAAATGATGAATATATGAAATATATGAATGCATGGATGTATGGCTGAGTGACAGGATTTTGTGATAAATACCCTTATAAATTAGGCCTCTTAATTTTGACCTACGGTTAATCTACCCTCCTAAAATGTGGCTTCCTTAAGGGTATCATGAATAACACCAGAGGAAAAAGGCACAAGGGCCTCCCTTAGGTGGAGCCTTTTTACAGACTGAGACTTTCGCCTCAAAGTCGTGAAAGGTCTCGTCATGAGATTTTGGTTAAGGTCGTTACAAAAAGTCATGGGTAGAATTCCAAAGTCCTACTCATCAAGAGGATATCTCTTGATAAGTATTCCTTTTTCGGAAGTCCACCGACTCTAGGCGAAGTTGTCACATAAACTCGCAGGGAAGATGTATCCCCTAAGATAATAGACGAACCTTCTTTCTAAGGGTTAATTGATAATATTTTTGAGATAACAGTCCCACCACGCAATAAATATAGAAAAATAGAAAATAAATAAATGCAATAAATAAATAAATGCAATAAAAAAAAACAAAGTAAAACCTAAAACCTAGGGTTGAGTCACCAGCAGAGTCGCCAACTGTTGAAACCGGATTTAAAATCAGAGTCGCCACTATCAGTTTTTATCCCAGGGAAGGGCATCTAATAGGAAACCCTAATTCGCAGACATATATTCTAGGTTTCGGACTCGTTTTTAGACGAAAGGAAGGTGTTAGGCACCTTTCATCTACCTTATTCTTAAGGATACTAAGTTTAGGTTTAGGTTTGGATAAAATAGGGTTTTAAACTTTTAATAGGGGAATTCGCCACGATTTTTGATCATATGCCTACGTATCCTCTTATGAGGAATCAGAGTCACAATTCATAGTTCGTATGGGTTTGTGTTTTTTAGGGGTTGCAAATGTATTTTGAATCGCCTCACATTTTGACCGGGAGTAGAGATGCGGAATTTTTGACTAAATACACGATTAGTCAAAATAGGTTTGGAACCCTTTTGCCAAAATTGATTGTTTAGATTAGTTTGTTGCAAAAAAATAGTTTGATGTTTGTTAATATTTTTTAATCATATTAATTGCAAAAATCTTAATTAGTGCATGATATATAAAATATGTTAATGCGATACTAGAAAATAATGTACATGAGATTTTTAAATAAAATTTATTTACATGTGATAAATAATAATATAAAAATTTAGGCAAAATAATTATTATTATAAAAGAATAAGAAAATATAAGTAGAAAGTATAATAATAATTGTTATAAAAAAGTTAATAAAAATAAGAATAAAAAAATATAATATAAAATAAATAATAATTTAAATGGGGGGGATGCGTTTCTAGTCATAGAGTAAAACAGAGGGGGTGCTAAAAGCAGACTGGGCTAGGCCCAAATATAAATTTTAAAGGGGGTGTGATTTTTTTTGTGATTCAGTAAACTAGTGGAAGGGGGTGTGGAAATTAACTGGGCTTAGGCTCATTATGTAGTTAGAGGGGGCGCAACGGCGGCGCAACACCTTGATCCAAAACCCCTTCCTTCTATCAGCTTACTTGATAACCCTCAAGATAATACAAGAACAATAAAAAAACTACGATATTTTAACCCTTTGTGATTTCGTTGTTCCGATTTCTGAGTTTTGATTTCGCCTCTGATTCTTCTTCTCTGTGTACTTGTAGGTTCCAACAAGTTTGAGTGGAGGCGGCGATGAGATTGAAGGCACGATGGAGCAGAGCGATCGTCAGCGACGGTTAGGGTTTCAAATATTGAAACCCTAACCATTCTCCTTCTCCGTCTTCAACTATAAGGCAAGTGTTCGGCCTTCTTCTGTAGTTCTTTTCGCTCAGCCATCTTCTTCTTCGAATTTCTTCGCGGCGCAAGTTCTCTGTTTTCTCAGGTTTCCAATTCTTCCAAGATTTTTTCCTCACAGTAATCGGCCTCCCCCCTTTCTCTGTATTTGCTGATTAGTATATATAGGCTTTAGTTTTAGGGTATTTACTGATTGCTGTTACAGATTAGATTAGCACAAATTTAGGGAATTTTAGAATACATTAGGGATTTTCGTGGTTGTAATTGATTTGAGTTGTTGAATGCAATATATTATCCGATTTGGATTTGGAGTATTTTTGGATTGAAATTGGTTCAAATTTCTGTAATTGATTTTGTGATCTAATGTTAATTTGATTTGTAGCTAGATTTGATTTAGTTTTCTATATAATTTTGGATTTTGTTTGTAATATTGTTGCAGAAAAAGATTTGGTTTTGGTTTATTGATTTCTACAGTATTCGTTTATTGATACAAAACGTGTGTGAATCCTGCTTCAATTGATACAGTAGTCGTTCCTCAAACATGGGCCTGTGCTAAATTGTTTTTTTATTCAGCCTAGCTTATTCTATTTCTTTATTACATCAACAATATTTTTAACACAACCAGGCCCCAATTGGCCTTTTTTCGTAACCCAGTGTTATCTGTTTTAAACTAAACTTTTAATAAATAAGAAAATCTTATAAATAATAAAACAGAAATATACTACAAATAATTTTTTTACAAACCAATATTTAGACTTTTGAAAAGATCTTTTAATTAATAAAAAAATATTTATCGAAAGCAAAAAATTAATATTTTTTAAAACCAAAACAGTTTTTTCAAAATAACCAAATGGGCTAGCTTAAAGTTTCTAATGAGCCTGTAATTTGAAATTACACCCTCCCTTTGCTAATTTCTAACAATAATAATCCCTAAATGGGCTTTGATATATTTAATTTCACCCTCTTTTTTTACTAATAACAACTTAAACTTAAGTGGACTTTAAGAGTTTTAATAATTATTTTTGAAATAACATTCCATTTTCGAATCTCACGGGCCATTGGCCAACATGCTTCGTGAATGGGTTTATGGATACGTAGGTGTTTCTGATTTAGGAAGCCCCGCTCTTCTGAAGTAAAGTACACCCCCTGATTGTCTTAGATTTAAGAATGAGCCATCAGATATTGCTGAACCATTCCTAATTAAATTGTCTTCTATTTTTAATCTTGAAAATAAAGTTAGGGAAAATTTGGGGTACGACATAGCTATGTAGTGCAAAGGAAAGCATCTCATTCCAATCCTGTATGTCTTCACCATTTTCTGGATGATCTTCTTGATGTTTTTATTGGCAGCTTCAATGGCCCCGTTCATTTTAGGTCAGTAAGGTGATGAATTATGATGTTCGATCTTGAAATTATAATATAACTCCTTCATCATTTTGTTATTTAAATTAGACCTGTTTTTTGTGATGATTTTGCTATGAACCCTATACCAGCATATGATATTTTGCTTGATAAATCGGGTGATGACTTGTTTTGTCACATTTGGATAAGAAGCAGATTTTACCACTTTGTGAAGTAATCAATTGCGACTAATATGAATCATTGTCAATTACATGCCTTTGGTTCAATCATCCCTATCATATCAATTTCCCACATAGAGAACGACCACGGTGAACTCAAGATGTTCAGAGGAGTTGGTGGTACGTGTACCTTATCCACATAGATTTGGAACTTGTGGCCTGTCTTTGTAAAATGGTAAAAATAGGTTTCCATTGTCAACCAATACTAACATGCTCTTAATATTTTTCTAGCCATGGCATGTCTGTTTGCATGGGTCCCAATGGTTCCTTCATAGACCTCTTTTATTAGCGTGTCTGCCTCGTGCCTATCCATGCATCTGAGTAGAACCATGCCGTAGTTTCTTTTGTACAATACATCCCCATTTAAAAAGAACTTTGCTACTATCTTTATTAGAGTTCACTTGTCTATTATTGAGGAATTTTTTTGGACATTTTTGCTTTTTCTAAATACCTCTTGATGTCGTAGAACAAACATTTGTTATCTGGCCCTTCTTCAATTACGAGACTGTGTGCAGGTTCTTCAAAATTTCTGATTGTGATACGTGGTTCCTGATTAGGCCAAGTTACTTTGAACATGGCTGACAAAGTTGCTAAGGCGTCTGCCATCTAATTTTCTTCTTGGGGAATGTGAGTGAAAGTAATATCCATAAATTTTGTATCTAGCTCTAAAACATGATCTTCATATGTAATTAATTTGGGATGTAGGGCATCCCATTCACCACTGACTTGGTGTATGACTAACGTTGAATCTCCATATACTTCGAGGAATTTGATTCTTAGATCAATAGAAACTTCTAAACCCTATATACAAGCTTTGTATTCAGCAATATTTTTGGTGCAATCAAAACATATCCTTGCAGTATAAGGTATCTGAAAATTCTTCAAAGAAGTCAATACTGCTCCAATTCCATGCCCTAGTACGTTTGAAGCACCATCAAACATGAGCGTCCATCGTGCCCCTGGTCCAGGTCCTTCGTCGGGTCCTGGTATTTCGTAGTCTCCTATAACCATGATGTCCTCGTCTGGGAAATCAATATTCATTGCATGATATTCTGCCACTGGTTAAAGAGCTTGGCGATCAGCTAAAATACTGCCCTTGATCGCGTTTTATGTAACATAATAGATGCCGTACTCGGATAATAACATCTGCCATCGAGCAACTCTTCCCATGAAAGATGAATTTTAGAACACATGCTTCAAAGGATCCATTCTTGCTATTAACCACGTGGTGTGAGTTAACATATATTGTCTAAGTCGTTTAGTGGCCCAAGCCAGAGCATAACAAGTCTTCTCGAGGAATGAGTATTAGGTTTCACAGTCAGTAAATTTTTTGCTTAGGTAGTAGATGTCATGCTCTTTTCTACCTGTTTCATCATGTTGACCCAATACACATCCCATAGATCCTTCAAGAACTATCAAGTACATAATAAGTGGTCTTCCAAAAATAGGTGGCATCAAAATTGGTGGCTCTTGCGGGTATCTCTTTATTGTTTTAAAGGTTGTTTGACAGTATTCGTTCCATTCCATTGATTGATACTTTCTGAGGAGTTTGAATATAGGTTCACAAGTGGCAGTTAGGTGTGATATGAACCTTGAGATGTAGTTCAATCGTCCTAAGAAACCACTAAACTCTTTTTCTATTCTCGAAGCTGGAATCTCTTGTACGGCTCTTACTTTGCCGGGATCCACCTCAATACCTTGTTGGCTTACAATAAAACCCAATAGTTTACCTGACCTAACACCAAATGTACATTTGTTCAGATTCAACCTCAATCTTAATTTTCTTAGAAGTTCGAATAATTTCAGTAAATGAATGATGTGATCCTCTTTTGTGTAGGATTGGACAATCATATCGTCCATCTATACTTTGACTTCTTTGTGGATCATATCATGAAATAGCGCAACCACCACTCATTGATAGGTTGCCCATACGTTCTTTAGTCCGAAGGGTATTACTTTGTAACAGAAGGTGCCCCAAGGAGTCATGAAAGTGGTCTTTTCCATGTCCTCGCGAGCCAACTTGATCTGATTATATCCTGAAAAACCATATATGAAAGAAAATACTGAAGCTTGAGCTGTATTATATACCAAAACGTCTATGTGAGGTAACGAGAAATCATCTTTAGGGATTTCTTTTCTTAGATCTCGATAGTCCACGAACATGCATATTTTTCCATCTTTCTTGGGTACTAGCACGATATTAGCAATTCAAGGTGGATAGTCTACTATGATTAGGAACCCTGCATCAAATTGCTTGAGGACTTCTTCTCGAATTTTTCTAGCCATGTCTGAATGAGTTCTTCTGAGCTTTTGTCTAACCAGAGAATACCCTTCCTTGCGAGGTAGTTTATGTACGACAATGTCTATATCCAAATCTGGCATATCTCGGTAAGACCAAGCAAATATATCCACATACTCATGCAGGAGATTAATCAGCCTTTCTTTCACACTTTCTTTCAAGGTTGCACCTAGCTTGATCTCTTTTGGATCTTTTTACATTCCAAGATTGATGATCTCTACAGGTTCCTGGTGCAGTTGTATGTCATTTGATTCTTGATCTAATAACCTTGCCAACTCTTCAGAGAGTTCATAATCTTCGTGTTGCAACTGGTTTTTAAATAGAGTCGTCACACTTAATTTTTATCCTAAGGAAGGGAATATAAAGGAATAACCCTAAAGAAGTCCAGAGATTCTAGATTTAGACTCGGTTCTAGACGAGAGGAAGGTGTTAGGCCCCCCTTATCTACCTTGTTCACAAGGATAACTATGTTTAGAAACGCGTTTTTAGGAAAAAGGGTATTAATTATTAAATAGGGAAAAAGGGTTTGAATTTTAGTTAGGGGAAAAAGGTTTGAATTTTAGTTAGCAGGACTCGCCATAATTTTTTGATCGTATGCCTACGTATCCTCCTAGGAGGAATCAGAGTATCATTTCGTAGTTCGCGGTTGGTTTGTACTTTTTTACGGATTACGCGGATATTTTAATTTTCCCAGCACTTAGTTCGAATGTGTAGACAACAAATATTTTGAACTAAGCGCAAAGTTAATTAAAAAACTCTTTGTATTACTTTTTGAAAATTAATTGTTTGGTTTAATTTATTACAAAAATAATTTGACGTTTGTTTGCGTATTTTTATACGTAGAGCGAAGGAGTCTGATATAGTCTCCTTATCACGTGACCAGATATTGACCACGTGTCACTCATTGGTGAATTGCGTGGTTTTTAATATCTTTGTAAAATATTGAATAAATTTGATTAAAAAAAAGACTAGTACATCTAAATTAATCGAATAATTAAGGGACATTTATACTATTAGTATTTTATAATTATTAACGTTTTTGATATTATATATTTTTTATATTAATAACCAAACAAGATGAAAAATCCTAATAATTAAATTAACTAAGTAATATTAAGCTAAATAGTCAGGAGTGCAAAAGATCAAGGGGAGGTGAATTAGCACAAATGTAAAAAACAATCCAAGGCCCATTGTTTTAACCCTAATTCTATTTCAAATATTAACACATAATTAAATATATAATAAAAAGAAAGAACTTATATATTAATTAACATTAAATCTAAAATAAATAAAAATAGTTAGCAATGAGGGTCGCTGCTTTAGCAGCCCTTATGAAATTTGAAACAACAAAATTAATTAATTTGGACTTTTCCTTGTTAATGTTTGACCTATGAATACTAGACATGTGGCAACCTTTATTTCTAAAAGGCCTAATTAAGGAATATCTTAGCAATAACTTAAGTTATATGGTTTTAAAACAAAAATTGGGCCAAGATGTTCACCCTAATTGGGCTGGCGAGTTTTTGGCTAGGAGGTGAACCGTAAAAAAAAAAAGCTTTTTTCCCTTTTAAACAAAAATCATCTTTTTCTTAAACTTTTCAATATAATTAAAAATTAATATTTATATAATTATTAATAATTATTATAATAAAAAATTAATTATAATAATAATAATAATGTCAATAATGATTATAGTTGCAACAATTCTTTAAATAAGCTAAGAATTTGGACGAGCCTTCATTTTAGGCTTCAGGTTCTTTTAAACAACAACATTTATTTCTTTAAATTAATAAAATAAGACTAATTAAAAAATAAAAATGTTACTTATAATAATATTAATAATAAATAAATATGATAATAGTAATAATTAATGTAAGTAAACAAATATTTTCTTTTCAAACTAAACCAAAACTTGAAATGGACTTTATCAAAACGAATTTGTTCACACCTCCTTGATTAAAATAATACACCTTCTTTTAAACTTGAAATGAATTTTAAAATTTAATGGACTATTAGATATTGATGGTCCATTTTACACCAACACACTCCCTTTGATTTTAAACACCTCTATAAAAGTGAAAACTAAATAATACGATTTATTTAAAGAAAATCCTAGATATAATTAGGGGTAGGGCAAATTTGGGGTATGACACTTCTTTATTGTCCTCTTCACCTTGGTTAATTGGTGCATCAAAATCACATCAAATTGTAGCATTATTGTTATCAGTGAGTTTAGGTGTGGATTTGCATATTTTATCATGTTTTGGTTCTTTTTAGAATGTGCAATTGAAAAGTGTGTATGAAGAAAAGTATTTCCATTTTGAGAAAAGAGAGTAAATAAAAGAGAAAGAAAATGGATCTCAATTGAATGCAAAACATAACTTTTATTAATGAAAAATACTGTTTGAAAATAAATGGGGGCCCTTACAAGCTACCCCTATGCCTCAGGCAGAACATTGGTTCTTTTAAAATAGAAAAAAATTACTTTGGAAAGAAAAAGATCTCTGGAATCTCCATAGTTGTCCAATTCTTGAGCTCTTCACCAGAAGCACACTCACAGATAAAGTTGGATGCTCATTTGTTATTGTTCTTATTAGATATCATTGACACTTGCCCACCATGCTCTACCCCTTTGTTGATGAAAGTATCTTGGATGGGAGGGATTCACCCTTTACCTTTCTTAGTAGCTCCTGACGGTTGATAGCATAAACCAAAGCAGTCTTTCTTTTCAAGTATTTCCATAAGCTTTCCCCAACCTTTAGATGTTCGATCTTCCACAATTATTTGTAAGTATCGCCACTATGTCATGGAGTTCACTAGTCTTTTAACCTTTTCTATCGGGAGTGTAACCACTGTAGCCACTTCCAAGACTTGGAATGGTGTTTCCACCCAGTCTTCTTCCACACTAATGTACCTATAGGAATCCAAGTGACTTATAAATATATATTCTTCCACGTCAATCACAACCAGCTTTCCTTCAATAAGGAATTTCAACTTTTGATGCATAGTTGAGGTGACAGCCATTGCCGCGTGAATTCATGGCCGTCATAGTAGGAAAGTATATGTTGGTTCTATATCCATGACCGGGAAGGTAACGTAGAAAGTATGTGGACCAATATTTATAGGGAGATGCACTTCTCCAAACACAGTGCTTTGGGACCCATCGAAAGCTTTAACCACCATGGAATTTGGTCTTATGACGATGCCTTCCATTGTTAGCTTCATCAGGCTGGTCTTTGGTAGTACGTTCAGGGAAAAACCAGTATCAGTGAGTACCCTGGATAGACTAGTATTTCTGCATTGGATTGAAATGTGCAGTGCCTTGTTATGAGGTATACTTTGTGGAGGTAACTCACTATCATTGAAGCCTAGGCGCGTTCTTGATGTCAGATTGGCCACGACTCCATCAAATTAATCCACCGTGATCTATTTTGTTACATAAGCAGCACTCAGAATCTTCATCAGAGAATCCTGGTGTGCTTCTTCATTGACCTCTTTGTCAGTGACGGTTTTACTTTGTGACTCCTACCCTTGGCTAGTTTCAACCACAACTTTTCCGTTATCTTTAGCCAAAGTATCATTTTTATTTTGTTGATCTAGAGCATATATGAGATCACTGCGAGTCATGTCCCCTATTCCTACTATGTTTGTAATTGCAGGTCCTTGATTTATTAATGGTTCACACTCTTGTTTTTGTCCATTGATATAGACAATAGTTTCATAAATCCATGGCACAATTTTATTACTTTCATACGGAGTGGAGGGCGGACCCTTGATGACCATTATACTTTTTAGAGGCACTAGTATCTTTAAAGTTTGATTCTGACATGGTATTGTCAGCGGTGTTCTTTTTGAGTTTGGCTCCCCACAAGGAATTACAAGTGGTTTAATCGTAGAATTCAGACTTTGGAAAGGGATCACCAAGGGTTTTCTTGTATTCCCATTAACTACAACTATAAATTCCTCTTCAGGGTATTTCCTGAACTCGACTATTCCCTGATCCACCAATTTTTGCAAAGTGTTTTTGAAAGCGTCATTATGTTCAAAAATTAAACCATTCTCCAAAAAAATGCTCCTCGGGATATCTATCGGAGCCCTTACTCATTTAGTCTCTTCATGATTAGTGACTATCTCAATTGCATTTACAATTGGGCCACCATGTGGAGTCATGGGGTTTGTCTTGATATTAAGTTTATCAAAGGTGATATCTTGGGAGTCTATCAAATCTTGAACCTTGTGCCCGAAGGCTCAACATTTTTCAATGGTATGCCCTGGGGAATCAGCATGATATTCGCACCTTGTGTTTGCGTCATATTTTGGTGGGAGTGCCCTAATTGGAGGAGTTGGTGGTTTTAGTTCCACTAGGGATGCCCTGAGCAGATGTTGTAGTAGTTGATTATGTGGCATGAGGAGAGGATCAAATCTTCTCGGAGGTCTCTGAAACCTATTTTTGTGTTGATCTTGTGGGATCACTAATGGTTGTTGTGCTTTCTGGTGTGCTGCGACAACATTAGTTTTTCCTTCCTTCTTTTTTGAGAAGTTAGGAATATGATTCTTTGAGTTGTAAGGAGTACTAGATTCCCCTTGTATCTTGCCACTTTTCCAACCAGTTTCAATTTGTTCCCCAATTATTACCAAATCAGAGAATCCTGAGGAGGCGTTGCCTACCATCTTCTCATAATATAGACCTTGTAAAGTACTCATGAACATGTCTACCAATTCTCTTTAGAGAAGTGGTGGTTATACATGGGATGCCATTTCTCTCCACTGTTGGACATACTCTTTGAAATATTCTTCCTTCTTTTGAGACAAGTTTTGTAGTTGCATGCGATTAAGAGCCATGTCCAAGTTGTACTTGTATTGCTTTAAGAAGGCACGAGCAAGGTCTGCCTATGTTCGGATATGTGCTCATTCCAACTGCATATACCAATCAAGAGATGCCCTACTCAAATAGTCTTGGAAATAGTGGATCATCAGTTTCTGATCTTGTGGATAGGCAACCATTTTCCTGCAGAACATGCGTACATGATTCCTCGAGCATTGTGAGTCCCTTATATTTTTTTAAAGTTATGTACCTTGAATTTGGGAGGAATCACTATATCTGGGACCAAACTCATGAATAGATCACCAACGTCAAAAGCTTCATAACCCTCTACAACCTTTAGTCTTTCTTAAATGGCTTTAAATTGATTAATCGCCATAGGATCTTCAATAGCATTGGTGTGAACCTTTTGTTGAGTCACTTGAGTCATACCTTCCAAATCATGGTCTCTATATTGTAGGTCCATATAATTGTCCATGTTGAGAGGATTATTGACCAAAATCTATAGTGTGTGGGATGCCCCTACCTTTGGAGGAAGTGGAACAAAACCTTCAGTGTGAGCCTTGATGGTCTCTTGTTAGGCATCGGTTATTTTGATGGGACCGGATTCTGGCTCATGTCTTGGTTGGTGACTGCTAGATGCACCAATAGTTTGGGATACTTCTTTAAAATCTGCCTTGGGAATCTCATCTTGTCTTGCTATGATGTTCTTTAAGGCAAGTAGGACTTGACTCATATCTCCTTTCATTGAATCAATACTTCCTTTCACTTGTTCCAAATCTTCTTGAAAGACCGCTTGGTTTTTCTTGATTTGTTCCATTACTTTCTTTTGGTGAGCTCTTGTTTGATATGGAGGTCGGGAATTCAGTTTTTCTTGCTCGATGATTTAAATGTAAATGACGTGAAAAAGATGAGTTTTTTTGTATGAAATGTGAATGCGATGTTTTCGGTTGGATGAATGCATATGAATATGCTAAGAATTTTTTTAATGTCTTATTCACTTGAGATTCTATTTTATTATTTGTTATTTTTTCAAGTTCTTATTTTTTTATTGGTGAGCACCCCAAGAATACAAATACCGAAACAAAAATACTTTTTATTGAATACGGAAAACCATAACAATCCTTAAAATTGAAATACAATTCGAACAAAAGCAAATACTGAATGTCGAAAAACAGAATCAAATACTGAATACTAGAAATCCAAAAACAAAACACTAAATACGAAATAACAAATGGAAACTAAATCTTCTAATGGCGCTTGTGAATTTATGCCATAAAACCATCAACCATTTTGCTACAAAGCTTAAGGAAGTCTTCAACATCTTTTGGGAGAGGGACAATTGTAGCCTCTACATCCTTCAAGCTCCTAGAAATATCACCAATGAGGTTGCTTTCTAAGAAGGCGAGCTTTGTATTCTTGTCCTTATACCTCAAATACTCCTTGTAGAGTGTTGGAATTATGCACTTGTTGTGTTCTCCTGCATGGGTTATGATAGTGTATTGTTCTTCCCAATAATCTTTCTCAGCTTTCATCTCCTTGTAAAGCTCCCTTTGTAGGCGAGAATTCTCTCGGAGATCTTCTAGTTCTTGTCAGACTCCTTCATACTTCTCTACTCGTTAGGATAGGAGTTTTTCTGCTCTCATCCTCCTAAGGCGTTCCCTTATTTATAACTTTTTTCCTTCTTGGAAGGCTGTAACAAGGTTTTGAACCTGTGCCCCTTAACTTTGAGTTTCTCCTTCTAGTTCTTGGATTTGAGCTCTCAAATCCTCTTCCAATTCCCTTTTTTCTTGGAGTGCTTGATTGTACTGATAACAAGAAAACATATCGTATAATTACCATGCTTTTTACCGATTTTATATTTCATTAAGTCGTCTAACCCCCGATTATTCCGAGATTATTTGTCTTTTTGCAGGTATAACACTTGTCGACTCAAACCGATGGAAAAGGACAACATGAAGAAGGCTAGACAATAAACAAAGAGAAAAAGAATAAAAAAATACAAAGTTTGGACTTCTGGAACAGTGACGGTCGTCACGTCCCTGTGACGGGCGTAACACCCCCCAACATAAGGAAACGCTCGTCACACACCACTGACGAGCGTAAGGCACTACTTCAGCGCGTGACGACCGTCACCCACCTGTGACGACCGTCACGCGCGTGAAGGTGGACGTTATGCATGGATTGAGACGTGGGCGTTAAGGGCAAACTCGTTCTCCCTTTTTCTACTGAGTCCCCTATTTTCTTGCCACCACTATTAGTGCTCCTGTATTTTCTCCACTGAAGACTTCATCAAGAATTCAAAAACTGCTGATTTTTCCTATGTTATATATATATGTGTACCAGTGCACAGTTCAAGGGTCGAAGAATTTTCCTCAGAACAAATATTATTTTATTTTACAGTTATTTTCCAATTTGCTTGTTTTGGAATTCTGTTTTCATTTTCCTGTAATTTTCATTCAAAGTCTTAGTTTTTAGTTTTAAGTGTTAATTCTTCTTTCAAGAATTAACACGAATCATTTACTACAAGTCAAGCTCGAAGATTGGATTATTGTAATACCTCAAGATTACCATAGCAACTTTGATTCCAGGTTTTTTATATTGCAATTATTATTCATTCAGTTTTTATAATATGCCAATTATTGCCATGAATTATATTTTGAACTGTATTGCTGTTAAGTTAATTATGTCTGGCTAAATTATTAATACCGGTATGTGACCGTAAGAACTGAAAGAATTCAGTGATACCTTGGCCAAAAATATTTATAAAACAATTTATGGTTTCCAATTTCCAAGATTAATTTAACTATCCTTGTCACGAGAGTGAGAGGTTAATTAACACGATTTTGCCACGAGAGTGGGAAATTAATTAAGGCAAGAACCTGCATGCGAGAGCTGGGGTTCAACCCAGATAGTGGTAACAAAGCATTGATTTTTAAATACACGAGAGTGTTTTAATAAATTAATTAAACTCAAATTGTTTTCAAAAAGTGTTATTAAATTTAAAGTGCATCCACTAGGTTTAGTAGCATGACTTATTTCATAAACACGAGAGTGTATGTCTCAGGTTTTTAAACAATTGGCTTTTACCAAAATACTTTATAGGCCAAGCGATTCACCGAATTCCCTAAGTCCGATTATCACATACCGGTATAATTAGTACTATTATTCTTAATTAAACTGTCTCCCCCAAAAATCGAATATTCATCGCTTAGTTAGACAAACTGTAGCATTAGATCGTATGCGATTGATCCTCAGTCTCTGTGGGTTCGATAATCTTTTAAAACTAGAACGACTGAACTGTATACTTGCAGTTAGTATCCCGAAAGACTTATAAAGTCAGGATCATGTACCAACCATTTAGTTTTCCAATTTCCCTAGATGCATCATCCAATCATTGATTATGGGAATCAAGATTGAAAGTAGCACTTAGTAACCCTTCTGTTGAACGCTTTTTGTTTAAACCTTTCTTTTTCAGCCAATTCACGATCTTTTTTAATCTGTTGGTCTTTCAGCTCAAGCTCATGTTGCAACTGATTCTTCTCATAAGTAAGGTCATAAAGACTATGCTCTAATCCCTCTTTTTCGCTTTGGGCTTGCTCAAAAGCAACCCTTAGTTATTCGACTTATTCTACTGATATTGGAAGGGGATCTGGTATGTCCAGCTTATACGAAGGATCAATGTCGAATGATAGTTTATTAATTCAGGATCTTTCCAAAACCCATTGAGTATATGGTTCTCTTACCACGACATACTTCCTTCCAAGTTTGGCCCCTTTTTATGAAGTCTTCCCCAAGGTTGGATGATTTTCTTGAGTAACTCAGGGTTACTTTTACCCATATCATGAAGGACCAATTGTTGAAGCTGTTCATTGGAAGTTTTATATTCCAAAGGGTATCCAAGTTGACGTAAAGCCAAAGTGGGGTTGCAGTTGATACAACCTATTGTCTAAATCAAAGGGACATTTGGAAATTCTCTATAATTATAGACAAACTCTTCTATATTCAGCTTTCTAGCATACCATAAAATAGAATCAACACTAAGATCCCTTCTTTTTTGTGACCATTCATTTCTTGTTAATTCATTGGCCAAGTAGGTTTCCTTATAAAGATGAGACAAAAGTCAAGAGTACAAGAGAGGAATACAATAATGTAGCACACCCCTCTCTTTTTCATAACGTGCATGAAGGGAGTAGTATATGTCAACAAGCAAGGTAGGAGTGAGATCATCATTCAAAAATTTTACGGCCCAAAATATATTAATAGCTGCCTCTCATTATTTTCGATCTGCAAAAGAGAGAGTCTTAGTTTCTAAGTAGTGTCTCTTAATTCCATGAACTTCACCATCTTTTTTGTAGTTGAATACTAGGTCAGTGAATGGTATCCCCAACCCGTTAGCCAAATCTCGAACCTTGATAGTTTTCCCAATTCTTATGTAAGCTTCATCTTTGATTTTAGAGAATCCAAAAATCCTATCAAATTCCTCCAAAGTAGGTGCCAATTGAAAATACTAGAAAGTAAAACATCTTAGTGGAGGGTCATAAAATTGAGCAAGGACAGTGATAACTTCCACTTGTACATTCATATTTATAAGATCAATGATATCACTATAGCGACGAACAAAACCTTTCATAGAATTTTCAGGTAGTTTCCCTCTAACCAGCTTCAGTTTCTTCAAATCAGACATCATGGTGCTAATGCGGATGGTTGGCTTCTTATTAGTATTCATTTTCAGGATGCTCACAAAAAACCTTTCTCTTATTTATTTATATTTATTATTTTTCCAAAGAAATCATGTGAATAAGACACAAAAGTTTCAAAAAATAAATATTTTAAAATACAAATGTATGCATGTATGGTGATGCAATATAATGGTGAGATAATAAACATTTCCTTAGTGTTTTACCCCAAAATTTGCCCTCCCATATTCTTCAAGAATTGCAAAGTCAAAGCTTCAAAATTCCCCAAGGGTTGCACAGTGTAAGAGCCTCCTAAACAGTCAAAATTAGGGTTTTGGTTCTGATCAAGAAAATGAAGTTTCCAAGGGTCCAATCAAGTCCCACATGCTTATAAATATGGTCAAGCATCCTCATATCAAGTTTCAAGATTTTCAGCACAAAATTGCACAGTCAAAAACCCTAATTGCACTAAAGTCAACTGTAGGGGCAAAATGGTCATTTGACAGTCAAAAGTCCAAATTTTTGGTCAACATCTCATTTTGAAGCCACAAACATCATTTGATCAATGCTTGATCATGATTCTCAAAGCTTGGCTCAAAAATCATCAAGATACCAAAAGTTTCCTTATTTGGACAGTTGAAAAGGCAACTGTAAATTGACCAGGGCATAACTTTCACATGGATTATCAGAAAAATTCCATCCAAAGCTCATTTTGAAGAGAAAGACATTTCCAACAACTCCTCTTCACACTTAAAGTCCAAGAAATTCTCTCACAAAAAGTTATCAATTTCAACATTATAGGTCATTTTCAAAAGTCAACAAAAAGGGACTTTAAGTCAAAGGCCATAACTTGAGATTGGTAAATCAAAATGACATGGGACCAAAGGAATTGGTTATAGGACTCAAAGACCTTTCCAAAATGTCCAAGAACATGAGCAAAGCTTAAGAATTGAGCAAGTTATGCCTTGTGGAAGTTGGGAAATGTTTGGATATTTTGAAAAGTCAACATTGCTTCAAATGACCTAAAATTGCTAATGGGCCTCTTTTTCTTCCACAATTCACCATCCAAAGCATGTGCACGACCACTTGGCCCAAAGGGAAGTTTTTCTTCATTTTTTATTTATTTATTTGGATTTTTATTATTAATAATTCATTTAAATTAATTAAAATACATGAAAAATATTAAACCTAATGTTTCAAATCTTTTTATGCATATAATATCTCCAAGATTTCGTGTAAGTCGGATTAGGAAAGAATTGAAGTTGATTGGATATGATTGAGAGCTAAAAAGCATGAAAAAAGATTGAAAAATTATGGTTTGCAAATCAAATATTTTTCACATCAATGCATGGATTTTGATCAAGTTTCTTAACCTAAAACACTCACACATAAGTACAGAAGGAAACCCTCGTGCTCACGGACTAGAAGCTGCGCCATAGACAAAAAACAACACTTGAGTTTTTGCTTAAAAATTCCAAATCTGAAAACCATCTTTGAGGTCGATTCAAGCCAAGAAATTCATCCCATTGCCTTCCTAGGACATCACTGAGTCTAACTGGATAGATTTCCATACGCCTAGCCCTTTGAATTGGTATACAGAAGTCAATTTTTTCTCATAAAAATGCATATTCGTGTTTTGATTTTAAGACATTCTCATAGCATTTTGTTTACATATTCATACTAAGCAATGTGTTCTGAAGCTAACCCTATATTTTAATTGCGTTTTTATGCACTATTGGAGAATCTGCCATTGTTATATTCTAGGGTTTTGCAAGCTTTGAATTGGGCGTTTTTTAACGCTGTAAAATTAGAGGACCTCAATACCATAACCATGTTCAGCGCGCTTGGACGAAAAAGATGGGACCCTCGCGCTCAATTTATGAGCCTCCACGAGCTATTCGCTATTTTCCAGAAAGGGGCATAAGGGAACGATTCAAAAACCGTTGCTAATTGTTTTTGTGTTTCAGGAAAAATAAAGCCAACGAAGAAGATGGTTATGTGGCAGGCGATGGTTGGCTCGTTTAAAATTTCGCGCTAAATGTCCACTAACGTTTTGTTTTATTTGATATTAATTGATTGTTATATTATAAACAAAGTGAGCGTTTGGATCAACTGGCAGGCATAAGCATTGGTAATGTTCAGGACCTGGGTTCGAGCCCCAGGTCCCACCCCCTTTCATATTATTTTTCATCCAATGCTTGTGTGCAGTTTCAGTGTGAAGACGCATCATACATCCTCAACATCAATCCGTCCACGTGCCTATTGAGATGGATCATAGGGTTCTAATTGGAAGAGCATGATGGATGTTGGTCAACGCATGTGCATACTTCCTGGAAAGTCAATCAGGCCAGACTTATTTGGGCTCAAAATTGATGGGCTTCACCTCACAACTGGGGACAACACCCCCCTTAGGTTTGCAATACTTTTTTTTCATTCTTTTTTATTTCAATTATTATTCTTTTTTATTAATTCTTGTAATTTAATCATTTTCATAAAAAACACAAAAAACAATAAAAAATCAGAAAAGAGACAAAAATTAATATTTTTATTTAATGTTATATTTTTTGTAAATAAAGCCTTATTAATTAATTAGTTTTAATTTAGGAATAAAATCTTAATATTTTCTTAATAAAAATTTAAAATTGGTAGAACTAGGGTTTATAATCATTTTTATCCCTTTTTCTTTTCTTTCATAATAATTGAATATTTACTATTATTTATTTTTGTAATTAAATTGCATGTAAAATAATTAGGGTTAATTCTAGTTTAGTATGTTTTCATAATAAAATAAAAATTGTAGAATTAGGTTTAATTGCATTAAATTCTCCTAAATACCAAAAAAATACCAAAAACAATTCCTTTTTTTTAATTAATTAATTTCATCATTTAATTTAATTTTGCAAGAAGGGTCCAACGCCCTCGTTTTTAATTCTTATTTAATTCGCGTGTTTATTTCTCTTCCGTATAATTTTTTATGTATCTCTCCCAAGGCCATGTAATATTTATCTTTCGCATTTTTAATTCTTTATTTTCTGTCAGATCGGGTTTTGGAAATTTTGGCGATGTGGACCCGCGCCTTTTGTAATAGCTTAGAACTTTACTTTTCTCGCACTTTTAACTGTTAATCAAGGCATGCAAGAATGAATGGATAAAAATAAAAACAAGCGCATAGATCACCCGTAACATGACAAGATAAAATATCTGAATCTGACACACAAGTCACACACCACCCCTAGGGTACGCTTCGCTGTTGCCTTGCCTCTCGAAAGGTGATCGTCGAGTAGAGGATGTCTTAGTAAGTCCTCATGATCCGGGAACCTGGCATGAGGGTAGCTTCTAAGGTGTCTTCCCATTGCTCTGGTGATCACCATGTCCCGAACCTCGAATTGACCCGAACACCTCCAACGGTGGTGCTACCTACCTCTCAATGGTGGGATGGCATTACTTTAAAGGATATTTACACAGACGAATTCCTTAGGGTAGGTAGGTTCTCTAGACACTTGCTCTAATTTCAAAACAAATTCAAAAATACTTTTCACACCGACACCTTTTCAAAAAGCTTTCGAAAGCAATTTTTCAAACACTCTTGAGGACCGATACAAGAGTCGAACTGAAATTTTCAAAGAAACTTTTTTAAAACCCACAATTGAAAAGCAAACAAACCATTTTTGAAAACACAAATGAGCAAGTATCTAAGAGCCCATGGATAACCATGGATAGAAAGGGTGCTAACACCTTCCCTTTCTATAATCTACCTCCCGAACCGAGAGCAATCTCTTTAAGGAATTTTTCTGTGCTTTTGTCCTTTCCATTTGGAGAAAATAAAAGACGGTGGTGACTCTTGCTTCCGCGACATTTCGCGAACCAGTGTTAAACAGTCAGTTCCAGATCCACCGATCACAGAACTGGCGACTCTGCTGGGGATATACTTGAAGTGAGGTGTACCTTAGGGTTAGTTCATAACTGTGTTTTCAATTGTATTGACTTGATTGCTTTAAATTTGTGGGTTGCATGGGAGTTACATAGATCCTAACCCGGATCTGGGGATACCCTGTTTAGGTAGCATAAGCTGTGAGGGACCTGTCCGGCGTAGACCGACACGGGTGAAGCAGTGGCTACGTTGGTGTGGCACCTTGGTCTGTACCGATATCCCTTGTGTTGCAACGAGGAGAATATGGGTCTTCTAAGGAGTCATTAAGCACCAACAACCTTATGACCTTAAATGACACAACTTGGCCATTAGAACAGTAGCAGTATGCTACGCCCATTGAGGCTAAACTCTCGTGATGGTTCTGGCTGCAAGAAAAGATTGCGATGCTGGAGTTATGACCGATTGAGGGTAGTCAATGATATTGGGATCCTCTAAGAACCCGGTTACTTTGATAGGACAGGTATGAACCAACAAACTGAAAGAGGGTAGTACCTAGACCTCATGCTGGCCTAAACTTTAGGGGCTTGCCTTGTGTGACTTGTGTGCCTTACCATGTTTGCCTTTGTATCTATTTGTGGTGTGCTTTATCATAACATCATAACATCATGATCATTGCATGCATCCTGCATAAGGACTGACCATTTCAAAGACAAGAGGGTTTCACCTTTGCTCTGTTTTGTAGGACATCATGATGCCTGTGCGAAGGAATACTATCCGGTTCAACTTTGTTCGTTCACCTGAGTTGCTTGATGAGTTGGTTAGCAGAATTCCAAATACCACTTCCTTCATTCAGAGGCATGGTTCTCTTCTCAGTTTAGTCACTGCAAAGCGGGATCAACAGTTGATGAGTGTTCTAACCCAGTTCTATGACCCTCTGTACCAGTGCTTCACCTTTCAAGACTTCCAGCTGGTCCCTACCCTGGAAGAGTTCTCTGATTTTCTTGGTATCCCTATCTTGGATCAGACTCCCTTTACTGGTTGGGAAAAGACCCTCAGGCTTGAGGATGTTGCTGCAGCACTTCCCCTGACACATCAAGAGGTAATGGACAACTGGGTAACTAGAAGCGGAGTTAAGGGTTTCTTGGCCAAATTTCTGATTGGTAAGGCTAACAGTTTCTGGAATGACCTGGACTTTAGGGCATATGAAGACATCTTGGCTCTCTTAATCTATGGGTTAGTCTTGTTTCCTAATCCTGACAACTTCATCAATGTCACTGCCATAAGGATCTTTATGTCTCAGAATCCCGTGCCCACTCTCTTGGGTGACATCTTGCAACAACTTCATGCTCGTACTACCCGAATACGAGGAACCCTATGGTGTTGTATCCCTTTGTTGGTGAGGTGGTTTATTTCGCACCTCCCTAAGTTCGTACTGAAGAACCAAGAAGGAAGAGGTTGGGCTCATAGGTTAATGTCTCTCACCGACAAAGACATCATTTAGACTTGCAGAGGTTTGGATGAGATAGTTGTCATTGATCGATGCGGGGAATACCCTAATGTTCCTCTGATTGGTACCCAAGGGGGGATCTCTTACAATCCATGTCTAGCACTCCGTCAGTTTGGAAGAGCAAGAAGAGCAGGGCCTTATGAGATGTTGGTGCCTCACATCAGTTTTGAGTTTCAGGTGGATAGTGACGAGTTGCGTCGTAGGTTCATCAAGGCTTGGGACAAAGTTCATAAAGCTGACCCACAAGAGTTAGGGCCAAAGACTTCTTTACCTATGGAAGCCTACTACAAATGGGTTCGCATCCGTGCTCAGAAGTTAGGTATGCCGTACGAAGCCGTCAGACCCGTCATTCTTGAGTGTCCTGACAAAGATGGTGTTCCTCCAACTGTCCTTCCTCCTCAGATACCTACTGATTATGAGACATTGAAGAGATCTTGGTCGCAACTGCGAGAAGAACGGGATGCTTACCGGGAAAAGTTCAACGAGCAGGAATTAAAGATCCAGAAGCTGACAAAGCAGTTGGAGAATGAGCGAGCTCTGAATGCCTACATCCGTACTGAGAAGAGGAGACCATGGGATCAATAAGGAGCTCCGGATGTTCTTTTACAGTTTTATTTCCCTTTTCAGTATTTCCTTTCATGTAATGCCTAAGGGCAACCTGTTGAATAATTTCAGTTTCAAAGTTGAATCTAATGAAGTGTGTTCCTCTTTGTTTACAAAGTTGATTCCCGATTGTCTTTGAAAACATAAATCATACGCATTCCATTCATCATGTGCATAGCAGGTTTTCTCCTTTTCAGGTTGCTTACCGTTCTTCGCTGTTTATTTCAGCATCATGAATCCTGACTCATCATCAACTGAGATGTCCATCAAAGCTCTTCAGGCGCAGAATGCGCAATTTCAGGAACTAATCATGGGCTTGGCTCAGGGCCAAGAGGAGCTGAAGGCTCTGCTCCTGAAGAAGGAAAAGAAGAAGAAAAGAAGGACTGTTCTGTTCAGCTCGGGCCGAAGGTTTGGAAATACTCTGCAGAATGAAGAGGCTGGTTCTTCTATTGGCAAGAGTACTCCTCAAGCGGAAAAAGGTCCTAGTCCGGTAGTCTCCGACAACGAGACTGATTTTGATGAAGAGCAATATCCTCCGGCAGAAGACCGTTACAAGCAGTTGGAGGACAGGTTGAATGCCATGGAGATACAACAGGTGCCTGGGCTGGATTTTGGAGATCTGGGTTTGTCTACTGGTGTGATCATTCCTCGGAAGTTCAAAGCACCATCTTTCACTAAGTACGACGGGGCGTCTTCTCCCAAGCTACATCTCAAGTCCTATGTTCGGAAGATTCAACCGTACTCAGCGGATAAGAATTTGTGGATCCACTTCTTCCAGGAGAGTCTTTCAGGGACTCATCTCGAATGGTTCTATCAGCTGGATGGGACCAAGGTTCGTAACTGGGAGGAGTTGGCTACTGCTTTCTATAAGCAGTATCAATATAATGCCGACCTTGCCCCTACACGTACCCAACTCCAGGGTATGTCGTTAGGTTCAAGTGAAGGTTTTAAAGAGTACGCTCAGAAGTGGAGGGATCTGGCTGGCAGAGTGCAGCCTCCGTTGACTGACCGGGAGTTGGTAGACATGTTCTTGGGGACCCTATCTGGGCCATTTTTCAACCATCTTATCGGGAATTCGTCTGCAGGGTTCACTGATCTGATTCTGACTGGAGAGAGAATTGAGGCTGGGTTGAAGTCTGGAAAGATTCCGAAGGGTGCATCGTCTAGTTCAGAGAAGAAACCCTTCAAAAAGGAGGCTAGTGCTGTATATGGCTCCCGGAGACCAGAGAGATCTGAGCGCCGCCAATCTGTCAGTGCGGTAATGATTGTTAAGCCTGCTGCCGCTCCTCGGCCAACCAATCCTCAAAGGGCTGAAAGACCCCGGAGAGAGTTTACCCGCTTGAGCATGACCTTATCGCAGATCTTGCCACAGTTGCTATCCACCAATCTAGTGACTGTTAGAGAGGCACCCAAAGGTGTAAACACTGCCTCCCCCAAGTACAACCCGAATGCCCGCTGTGCGTACCATTCTGATAGCCCGGGGCATTCCACTGATGACTGTTGGGCATTAAGGAATAAGGTGCAAGACCTTATTGACACGAAAGAGATACAATTCGAAGCGCCTGAGAGGCCAAATGTGGTAACTGCTCCTATGCCTCAGCATGGGGTAAATGCTGTTGATGAAGAGGTGTACGCTGTTTCTGTGGATGATCTAGCCACTCCCTTAATGACTGTCAAGAAGAACCTACTGCTGGCTGGTTTATTTCCGGGTTGCAGTAAGGGTTGCCTGTTTTGTGCTGTTTCCCTATCTGGTTGTCCCTTGCTGAAGTTAGGCATCCAAAGCCTAATGGATAGCAAGGAGATTTTGTTTAAGAAGTCTGCTGTTCAGTTGGTTCCGGTAGAAGAAGTTTTTGTGGTTACCATCTTCAATAATCCAATCAAGGCTCTCCCGAAAAAGCCTGTTCAAATCATGATTGTTGCACCCGTGGTTATTACTGTTCCGAGGCCTCTTCCCTATGTATCTGATAAAGCTGTCCCCTGGCATTATGGGGCAGATGTGTACGTGAATGGAATTAAACAAGAGTTCAACACTGGTGCCAGCATATGTGATATCACTGGCCCAGCCAAGGTTACCCGCAGTGGCAGGCTCTTCTCGCCTGACATTGCACTGCCCGCTACTCGAAGACCCCTCCTTATAACACCTACAAGTGTACCTGTTCCTGTTGCTGATCAAGTTGTTTCCCCTGCTGCCGAGTCATCCAATGCTCGGGGTAAGGGAGTTGAAGATGAGCCTGC
The DNA here is from genome assembly GCA_948472305.1 of Vicia faba. Classification (NCBI taxonomy): domain Eukaryota; kingdom Viridiplantae; phylum Streptophyta; class Magnoliopsida; order Fabales; family Fabaceae; genus Vicia; species Vicia faba. The sequence goes on from OX451736.1 coordinate 468,509,733, forward strand.
CCGGATGGAGGCACCGATACCTATAAATGCTGAGGCCTCCCAACAAGAGATGGAGGAAATCCTAAAAATTATAAAGAAGAGTGACTTCAATGTTGTGGAACAGCTGGGGCACACGCCCTCCAAAATCTCCATGCTCTCCTTATTGCTGTGTTCAGAGGCCCATGCTAAGGCCTTAATCTCATTCCTCAAGACGGCCCATGTGCCACAGGAGACATCTGCAGTCCAGTTCACTGATTGTGTAGCAAATCTGACAGCAGACAATGGCTTGGGTTTCTCAGATGCTGACCTGACTGCAAAAGGAAGAGACCACAAAGATGCTCTGCATGTCTCTATCGAATGCAGGGGCACTACTCTGGCACATGTATTGGTGGATACTGGTTCTTCCTTGAATGTTCTACCGAAGAAGGCTTTAGACCGTTTGGATTGTGAAGGCCTGGAATTAAAACCCAGCAATATCATCGTCAGGGCCTTTGACGGTTCAAAAAGGATGGTTCATGGAGAGGTTGACATTCCTATTCGTGTGGGCTCTCAGGTGTTTGACTCTACTTTTTATGTGATGGATATCCGTCCATCGTACTCTTGTCTACTGGGTCGACCTTGGATCCATAAGGCTGGGGCAGTGACCTCTACCTTGCACCAGAAGCTGAAGTACCCCGTCAGAGGGAAGATCGTCACTGTGCAAGGAGAGGAGGAATATATGGTAAGCCACTTGAATTCCTTCAGGTACATTGAGATGGACGGGGAGTTTATTGAGACCCCTTTTCAGCATTTCGAGGAGGTGCTTCCAATTTCAGCAGCAGCAGAAACAGCAGTCGAAGAGGATGTTCCCTTGAAGATGGCTTCCCTGAAGGATGCCCGGGCTGTGGTTCAAAAAGGTGAATGTGCTAACTGGGGCAGGCTTCCCGACTTTACACAGAAAACTGACAAATTTGGACTGGGTTTTACTGCAGAGGGTCAGAAAGCTATGCGGAAGGCGAAGACCAGAAGACCTCCTGTGTTCATTACAAATCCAGGAGTGAATACTGTTGGGGAAGACAATGAAGTGGACGAAGCTGAGTTCAATAGCTGGATCTATCCAACGACTGAAGGCGGATTGACCAATTGGATTGCCAAAGACCATACTCCTGTTACTTTTGTTACGCAGTAATAAACTTCCTTGTTTCGTTATTTATAATAAACAATAAATAAACTCTGTGGCCCGGTGTCTTACCCGAGGCACCGTGGTTTCATTTGTGAGGGCATATAAATTGTCATTTCATATATCATAAATGAAAATCTTGGACGTTTTCTCGCATTGCAAATCTTATGCTCCTTTTCTGTCTTTCCTTCCTTTACATATTTTTCAAAACAGCTGTATTTACACACACACTCACTCATACAGGTTTCAATCCACTCTGGATCTCACTGGTAACGACTCTGCTACTGCCAGTTATGACTTCGAAAATCCGATCAACTTAGCCGAAGACGAAGGTGAAGATGATTGCGAAGTGCCTGGCGAGCTTGCAAGACTGTTGCTTCAGGAAGAGAGGGCAATTCAACCACACGAAGAGCCAGTGGAAGTGATAAATCTGGGTACTGAAGCAGACAGGAAAGAGGTAAAGATTGGTGCCAACCTAGAGCTCAGCGTGAAGCAACAGTTGACTAAGATGCTGCATGATTATATGGAGATATTTGCCTGGTCCTACGAAGACATGCCCGGGTTGGATACCGATATTGTGGTCCATCACTTGCCTACTAAGGAAGATTGCCCTCCAGTTAAGCAAAAGGTCCGCCGTATGCGTCCAGAGATGTCTGAGAAGATTAAAGCCGAGGTTATGAAACAGTTTGATGTTGGGTTCCTTGCAGTGACGTCTTACCCTCAGTGGGTTTCTAATGTGGTGCCGGTACCAAAGAAGGACGGTAAGGTCAGAATGTGTGTTGATTACAGGGATCTGAACAGGGCCAGCCCCAAGGATGACTTCCCTCTACCTCACATTGATGTCCTTGTGGATAATACAGCTCAGCATAAGGTGTTCTCTTTCATGGATGGCTTTTCAGGTTACAATCAGATCAAGATGGCACCTGAAGACATGGAAAAGACTACATTTGTTACTCAGTGGGGGACCTTCTGCTACAAGGTCATGCCTTTTGGACTAAAGAACGCTGGGGCAACCTACCAACGTGCCATGGTTGCTTTATTTCATGACATGATCCATCATGAGATAGAAGTGTATGTTGACGACATGATCGCAAGGTCCCAGACTGAGGAAGAGCACCTAGATCATCTACAGAAGTTGTTTGACCGGTTGAAACTATACAAGCTGAGGTTGAACCTGAACAAGTGCACCTTCGGGGTAAGATCTGGAAAGTTGCTAGGCTTCGTTGTAAGTGACAAGGGCATTCAAGTGGACCCTGCTAAGGTTAAAGCTATTCAAGAGATGCCAGTTCCTAAGACAGAGAAAGAGGTCAGAGGCTTTTTAGGACGCCTGAATTACATTGCTCGCTTCATCTCGCACCTGACTGCTACTTGTGAACCAATCTTCAAGCTGCTGAAGAAAGATCAGGTAGTACGTTGGAATGATGAATGTCAGGCTGCTTTTGACAAAATCAAAGAGTATCTCCAAGAACCACCCATCCTTATGCCACCGGTTGAAGGGAGACCTCTGATACTATATCTGACAGTGCTTGACAACTCAATGGGGTGTGTGCTGGGGCAGCATGACGAGTCTGGCCGAAAAGAGCATGCCATTTATTACCTTAGCAAAAAGTTTACCGGCTGTGAGACCCGATACTCACTGCTTGAGAAAACTTGCTGCGCTTTGGTATGGGCTGCTCGCCGGCTGAGACAGTATATGCTGACTCACACTACCTTGTTGATCTCAAAAATGGATCCTATAAAGTACATATTCGAAAAGCCTGCTCTGTCTGGGAGAATAGCAAGATGGCAGATGATCTTGACGGAATACGACATTCAGTATACGACCCAGAAAGCCATCAAGGGAAGTGTATTGGCAGATCACTTGGCACATCAGGCCGTAGATGACTATCAGTCAATGAACTTCGAGTTTCCGGATGAAAGCATCATGATAGTAACTGATTGTGAAGTACCTGGACCGGATGAAGGACCTGAGGAAGGATCCCGATGGTCTATGCACTTTGACGGAGCCTCCAACGCTTTGGGAAACGGTATCGGCGCTGTAATCATATCACCTCAAGGCACTCATACTCCACTCACTGCCCGACTATGTTTCAACTGTACCAACAACATGTCAGAGTATGAGGCGTGCATCATGGGTCTTCAAGCTGCGATCGATCTAAGGATCAAGTTTCTGAGTGTCTTCGGAGATTCCTCTCTTGTGATCAATCAGATCAAAGGAGAGTGGGATACGAAACATCCGAATCTTATTCCTTACAGAGAATGTGTGTTGACTTTGATCCCCCACTTCACGAGATAACCTTTGAACACTTTCCAAGGGAAGAGAATCAGTTGGCGGACGCGTTAGCTACAATGTCTTCTATGTTCAAAGTTAAATGGGATAATGAGGCTCCCCGGATCATCATCTGGAAACTGGACGAACCGGCATACTGTTGTGATCTCGAGACTGAATTGGTGACTGAGAAGCCTTGGTACCATGAGGTGAAGAGATATTTGGAAGCTCAGGAATACCCTGAAGGTGCATCTGTCAACGATAAGAAGTTCCTGAGAAGGTTCGCGACAAAATTCTTCCTTAGTAACGACATCTTGTACAAGCGAAACCATGATTCAACCCTACTGCGTTGTGTGGATAAGACTGAAGCAGAAAGGATCATGGAAGAGCTACATGAAGGGACCTTTGGTACACATTCCAGTGGACATACAATGGCAAAAAAGATCCTTCAGGCAGGGTATTACTGGTCCACAATGGAAGCTGACTGCTACCAACATTCCAGGACATGCCATAAGTGCCCGATTTATGCAGACAAGGTGCATGTTCCTCCAGTTCCTCTGAATGTTCTGACTGCGCCTTGGCCGTTTGCAATGTGGGGCATAGACATGATCGGTGAGATTAAACCTACGACATCTAATGGGCATTGCTTCATCCTAGTGGCGATTGATTATTTTACAAAGTGGGTCGAAGCAGCGTCCTATGCTACGGTAACCAAGACTGTTGTGGCACGGTTCATTCGGCATAACCTGATCTGTCGGTACGGCGTCCCATAAAGAATTATTACAGATAACGGTACCAATCTGAATAACAAGATGGTCACTGAGCTCTGCGAGCAGTTCAAGATACAGCACCACAATTCTTCTCCTTACAGACCGAAGATGAATGGGGCTGTAGAAGCAGCAAATAAGAACATCAAGAAAATCGTGCAGAAGATGACAGTGACTTATAAGGATTGGCACGAGATGTTACCGTTCGCTCTACACGGGTACCGTACCTCAGCTAGGACGTCAACCGGGGCAACTCCTTTCTCTTTGGTTTATGGTATGGAGGCAGTCTTACCGATCGAAGTACAAATACCCTCTCTCCGGATAATGAAGGATGCAAATCTGAACGAAGACGATTGGATCCAGACACGACTTGATCAGCTCAACCTTATTGATGAGAAGAGACTTGCTGCTATCTGTCATGGTCAAACGTATCAGAAACGGATGATCAGGGCATTTAACAAAAAGGTCCGACCACAAGAGTATCAAGTTGGGGATCTGGTGATCAAGCGAATCATCCTTCCTTAGGGTGATCCAAGGGGCAAATGGACCCCTACGTACGAAGGGCCATTTGTGGTTAAACATGTGTTCTCAGGAGGAGCCATGATTTTAACCAATATGGATGGTGACGACCTTCCTCACCCCGCTAATGCAGACATAGTAAAAAGATACTACGCATAAAAAAATGACCCGCTAGGCTGACATGCCTAGGCAAAAATTAGGGCTTCCCGGCGAACCAAAAGGGTTCGGGAAAAATGAAGGGATGAAATGAAAAAAAATCTGTACACCCGGCAAGTCGAAAACCTGAAAAGGCGGCTTGGGCAAAAATGGGTATCCCGGTGGACTGAAAACCCGAAAGGGCGGTCCAGGCAAAAGTTAGGGATAAAAGCGTAATACTATGTCTCATTGATCACTTTGCATCCAGAATCCGGTATCTACATCAAGTTCAGACGGCATCGATCAGTCAGCTTCATCTTCGTTTAGGTCATCAAGTGATGAGACGCTCGGAGTTATAAAGGCAATAGCAGAGTTGAAACCCAGTGGATCATTCATATTTCACACAGCTGTTTTATTTTCTCTTGTACAATATTTGTATAAACTCTCTTATTCGGCGGCGTTCTCTTACTAGGACGTCAGCCTCTTGTACACAAAACGCCTATTTTACAGGCCATTCAAAATCAATACAAATATATTTTTCAGTTAAAATGGCCAATTGTTTTTTCCTTTTTTCTGTTTTGTTTTGCGAAGAACGTCCAAGGTTCAATTTGTGATATACACATTGACAATAATTTGCTAACTCATAAATATTTGCATACGAAACAAAGAATTAACTACAGGTAACATTAGAAACAGGGGCAATAAAGAGTTGTCTAAGCAATCTAATTGTTCTATCCTCCAAGGTATCAAGATAGGTTCAGCTAAAGAACATAACCGGCATATCCTAATTCCCCAGAGAGTGAGCCAGCAAGCAATACACTCTCTCCAAGCAAAGTTATCAACCTTAAGGAAGTTGAGTATCCTCCAGCAGATCTCAATATTCCCCAGCAGCATATATATTCTTAAACAAGCATCCCCGACAATCTTGGTCTAAAGATTGTTCCCCGACGGTTTATCAAATATTCAAAGGAATCACTTCCCCCGTAGTTCAAAACTTCCCCGAGAGAGTCCAATCCAGTTCCCCAGGGAAGTTGGAATTCATCTCCCCAAGCAGTAAGCTTATCCCTAGTAGATTCTGGAAGCTTATCCTCGTAGAACACGAACGCATCGCCCGGCTCTATTCAAAGAGTTATTTCCCTACCAGGATATAACTGGGTTATCCTCAGCCAAAAGCCACGGAAAGAGCGTCCTCGACGAAGTCTTCTTATCCCCAGCGAAGTCTATTAACACTTCCAATACGACAAGGGTATCCCCAGCAAGTTATTTTCAACATTCCAGCAAAGTACCTCTCTTCCCACAGAGTATTTCTCCCTAGCAAGATCGTCAGAGTACTTTCCTCTCTGCAGAGTTATTCCATTCGCCAAGTTTATTCCCCAACGGAGTTATCTTCTCCTACCGGTATTCTTGCAACCATCATCTCCAGCGGAAGCAAAATCTATTCTCCAACATCAGCCCAGGAGTGACTTCCCGACTCCCGTCAAGGATTTACTTTCCTAGACGAAAAATACATTCATAAACATCGCACTTCCATACATCATTATAGCATGCATAGACGCATCATACAAATCTCATTTATGTTGAGAACATCATTGCTTGGTCCATATCATGCATTGCATATGACTGACCTTTACCTTTCAGGAAAGATTCAGTTAAATTCTCAATCATATTTCAAGACTCTAAGACCTTATCTAGTTCAGTTAAATCGACTCCAAAGATTTCTCTGGTTATTATCCAGTCAAAGGCCTTCTCTGGCTCAGCTAAATCGACTCCAAAGATTTCTCTGTTTCTTATCCAGTTGAAGACATTCCAAGACCTAGACCGGTTCAGTTAATCGACTCCAAAGATTTCTTATCCAGTCCAAGGCCTTCTCTAGTCCAGCTAAATCGATCCCAAACAAATTTTTCTGATGAAGACTCAGTAGAAGTTATCTAAGGTTTTCTCAATGATTGCTATTGAGATTGTAATTGCCTATGGTTCTCTCCCCGATCCTGCGGAGACGATAATTCCATCCAAGGTTTTCTCAATGATTGCTATTGAGACTGTAACTGCCTATGGTTCTCTCCCCGATGCTGCGGAGATGATAATTCCATCCAAGGTTTTCTCAATAATTGCTATTAAGATTGTAATTGCCTATGGTTCTCTCCCCAGTACTGCGAAGATGATAATTCCATCCAAGGTTTTCTCAATAATTGCTATTGAGATTGTAATTGCCTATGGTTCTCTCCCCGATGCTGCGGAGATGATAATTCCATCCAAGGTTTTCTCAATAATTGCTATTGAGATTGTAATTGCCTATGGTTCTCTCCCCAGTACTGCGGAGACGATAATTCCATCCAAGGTTTTCTCAATGATTGCTATTGAGTTGTAATCGCCTATGGTTCTCTCCCCAATACTGCGGAGATGATAATTCCCACCAAGATTCTCTCAATGTTTACTGTTGAGGTTGTAGTCGCCTATGGTTCTCTCCCCGATCCTGCGGAGGTGGTAATCCCAAGATTTTCTCAACGATTGCTGTTGAGGTTAAAGTCATCCAAGGTTCTCTCACCGTTCCTGTTGAGGTAGTAACCATCCCTGGTTCATTCATCACCATTTGAAGCTCCAGATTTAGCTCCTGTAACCAGTCAGGACATATCTATACCAAGCATCTGAAGACCAGCTCCTGCAACATGTCAGGTACTCATTTTTCTTATGCAGGTACGCAAGTTTCTCGCTAAGGAATCTCTTATGCAATTGACACCCAGATGGCATCTATAAGCCCATCATCCTATCCAGCAATCTCTAAATGGCATCTATAAGCCCATTCCACCATCACACTGCTACTATGTGAGCGCAAATTTCTGGGCACTCTAGTGTTCAATCATCTTCCACCCTCGGATTACGAAAGGCATGTCAGCCAATCTGCATCCTCGGGTCTAAGAAGATTGAACAGGGGCAACTGTTGTACCCCAAAATTTTCCCTCCCATATTCTTCAAGAATTGCAAAGTCAAAGCTTCAAAATTCCCCAAGGGTTGCACAGTGTAAGAGCCTCCTAAACAGTCAAAATTAGGGTTTTGGTTCTGATCAAGAAAATGAAGTTTCCAAGGGTCCAATCAAGTCCCACATTCCTATAAATATGGTCAAGCATCCTCATATCAAGTTTCAAGATTTTCAGCACAAAATTGCACAGTCAAAAACCCTAATTGCACTACAGTCAACTGTAGGGGCAAAATGGTCATTTGACAGTCAAAAGTCCAAATTTTTGGTCAACATCTCATTTTGAAGCCACAAACATCATTTGATCAATGCTTGATCATGATTCTCAAAGCTTGGCTCAAAAATCATCAAGATACCAAAAGTTTCCTTATTTGGACAGTTGAAAAGTCAACTGTAAATTGACCAGGGCATAACTTTCACATGGATTATCAGAAAAATTCCATCCAAAGCTCATTTTTAAGAGAAAGACATTTCCAACAACTCCTCTTCACACTTCAAGTCCAAGAAATTCTCTCACAAAAAGTTATCAATTTCAACATTATAGGTCATTTTCAAAAGTCAACAAAAAGGGACTTTAAGTCAAAGGCCATAACTTGAGATTGGTAAATCAAAATGATATGGGACCAAAGGCATTGGTTAGAGGACTCAAAGAAATTTCCAAAATGTCCAAGAACATGAGCAAAGCTTAAGAATTGAGCAAGTTATGCCTTGTGGAAGTTGGGAAATTTTTGGATATTTTGAAAAGTCAACATTGCTTCAAATGACCTAAAATTGCTAATGGGCCTCTTTTTCTTCCACAATTCACCATCCAAAGCATGTGCACGACCACTTGGCCCAAAGGGAAGTTTTTCTTCATTTTTTATTTATTTATTTGTATTTTTATTATTAATAATTCATTTAAATTAATTAAAATACATGAAAAATATTAAACCTAATGTTTCAAATCTTTTTATGCATATAATATCTCCAAGATTTCGTGTAAGTCAGATTAGGAAAGAATTGAAGTTGATTGGATATGATTGAGAGCTAAAAAGCATGAAAAAAGATTGAAAAATTATGGTTTGCAAATCAAATATTTTTCACATCAATGCATGGATTTTGATCAAGTTTCTTAACCTAAAACACTCACACATAAGTACAGAAGGAAACCCTCGTGCTCACGGACTAGAAGCTGCGCCATAGACAAAAAACAACACTTGAGTTTTTGCTTAAAAATTCCAAATCTGAAAACCATCTTTGAGGTCGATTCAAGCCAAGAAATTCATCCCATTGCCTTCCTAGGACATCACTGAGTCTAACTGGATAGATTTCCATACGCCTAGCCCTTTGAATTGGTATACAGAAGTCAATTTTTTCTCATAAAAATGCATATTCGTGTTTTGATTTTAAGACATTCTCATAGCATTTTGTTTACATATTCATACTAAGCAATGTGTTCTGAAGCTAACCCTATATTTTAATTGCGTTTTTATGCACTATTGGAGAATCTGCCATTGTTATATTCTAGGGTTTTGCAAGCTTTGAATTGGGCGTTTTTTAACGCTGTAAAATTAGAGGACCTCAATACCATAACCATGTTCAGCGCGCTTGGACGAAAAAGATGGGACCCTCGCGCTCAATTTATGAGCCTCCACGAGCTATTCGCTATTTTCCAGAAAGGGGCATAAGGGAACGATTCAAAAATCGTTGCTAATTGTTTTTGTGTTTCAGGAAAAATAAAGCCAACGAAGAAGATGGTTATGTGGCAGGCGATGGTTGGCTCGTTTAAAATTTCGCGCTAAATGTCCACTAACGTTTTGTTTTATTTGATATTAATTGATTGTTATATTATAAACAAAGTGAGCGTTTGGATCAACTGGCAGGCATAAGCATTGGTAATGTTCAGGACCTGGGTTCGAGCCCCAGGTCCCACCCCCTTTCATATTATTTTTCATCCAATGCTTGTGTGCAGTTTCAGTGTGAAGACGCATCATACATCCTCAACATCAATCCGTCCACGTGCCTATTGAGATGGATCATAGGGTTCTAATTGGAAGAGCATGATGGATGTTGGTCAACGCATGTGCATACTTCCTGGAAAGTCAATCAGGCCAGACTTATTTGGGCTCAAAATTGATGGGCTTCACCTCACAACTGGGGACAACACCCCCCTTAGGTTTGCAATACTTTTTTTTCATTCTTTTTTATTTCAATTATTATTCTTTTTTATTAATTCTTGTAATTTAATCATTTTCATAAAAAACACAAAAAACAATAAAAAATCAGAAAAGAGACAAAAATTAATATTTTTATTTAATGTTATATTTTTTGTAAATAAAGCCTTATTAATTAATTAGTTTTAATTTAGGAATAAAATCTTAATATTTTCTTAATAAAAATCTAAAATTGGTAGAACTAGGGTTTATAATCATTTTTATCCCTTTTTCTTTTCTTTCATAATAATTGAATATTTACTATTATTTATTTTTGTAATTAAATTGCATGTAAAATAATTAGGGTTAATTCTAGTTTAGTATGTTTTCATAATAAAATAAAAACTGTAGAATTAGGTTTAATTGCATTAAATTCTCCTAAATACCAAAAAAATACCAAAAACAATTCCTTTTTTTTAATTAATTAATTTCATCATTTAATTTAATTTTGCAAGAAGGGTCCAACGCCCTCGTTTTTAATTCTTATTTAATTCGCGTGTTTATTTCTCTTCCGTATAATTTTTTATGTATCTCTCCCAAGGCCATGTAATATTTATCTTTCGCATTTTTAATTCTTTATTTTCTGTCAGATCGGGTTCTGGAAATTTTGGCGATGTGGACCCGCGCCTTTTGTAATAGCTTAGAACTTTACTTTTCTCGCACTTTTAACTGTTAATCAAGGCATGCAAGAATGAATGGATAAAAATAAAAACAAGCACATAGATCACCCGTAACATGACAAGATAAAATATCTGAATCTGACACACAAGTCACACACCACCCCTAGGGTACGCTTCGCTGTTGCCTTGCCTCTCGAAAGGTGATCGTCGAGTAGAGGATGTCTTAGTAAGTCCTCATGATCCAGGAACCTGGCATGAGGGTAGCTTCTAAGGTGTCTTCCCATTGCTCTGGTGATCACCATGTCCCGAACCTCGAATTGACCCGAACACCTCCAACGGTGGTGCTACCTACCTCTCAATGGTGGGATGGCATTACTTTAAAGGACATTTACACAGACAAATTCCTTAGGGTAGGTAGGTTCTCTAGATACTTGCTCTAATTTCAAAACAAATTCAAAAATACTTTTCACACCGACACCTTTTCAAAAAGCTTTCGAAAGCAAATTTTTCAAACACTCTTGAGGACCGATACAAGAGTCGAACTGAAATTTTCAAAGAAACTTTTTTAAAACCCACAATTGAAAAGAAAACAAACCATTTTTGAAAACACAAATGAGCAAGTATCTAAGAGCCCATGGATAACCATGGATAGAAAGGGTGCTAACACCTTCCCTTTCTATAATCTACCTCCCGAACCGAGAGCAATCTCTTTAAGGAATTTTTCTGTGCTTTTGTCCTTTCCATTTGGAGAAAATAAAAGACGGTGGCGACTCTTGCTTCCGCGACATTTCGCGAACCAGCGTTAAACAGTCAGTTCCAGATCCACCGATCACACTTAGTATGTAGGTTCATAAGTTTTTTCTACGGATATTCTATCCTTCTCCGTAAGGGTGGTTTCCTTAAGGTATCATGGGTAACACAAAAGGGAAAAGACACAAGGTCCTCTATTAAGTGGAGCCTCTTTGTAGACCAAGACTTTCATCTTGTAGGTCGTACAAGATCTCACCATGAGATTTTATTTTGGGGTAGGTCCCTAGAGTCATTGGTCAAATCCAAAGTCCTATCTCAAAGAGAGGCCAACCCTTTAAAGATATTTCTCGAAATTCAACCAACACTAAGAGAAGTTGTCGCAAAAAATCATAGGAATATTAAACTCTCTTGGACAATTGACAATCCCTTATCTAAGGTTTATGATCATTTTAAGATCCCACCAACAAATATAAAAACAATATGATAATAAATGAATAACAATAAATGAGGAACAAATAAATAAAACAAGAACAAATAAGAAAATAACAATCCATAATAAATAGAAAAAACCCCAAAAATCCTAAACCTAAAGGTAGGATAAACTCTAACTTAAGGGTTCTGTCCCTAGTGGATTCTCCAGTTGTCGTAACCGGAAAAAAATGAGAGTCGCCACCACTACTTTTTGTCCTAAGGACGGGAAAGGAACGAAAAACTCTAATTTGTTCAGAGATTTCTAGATAAATAGAAGGTGTTAGACACTATTTAGATAAATAGATAAATAGAAGGTGTTAGGCACTCTTTACTTCTCTTGTACTCAAGGGGATCCTCTTTAACTTTAGGATTTTAACGGGAGTATTTTCTATTTAATCATGCAATAAAAAGGGAAAAGATTTAGTCATTCAGTTAGTGGACTCGTCTTGGTTTTTGAACCGTGTGCCTATGTATCCTCTTGCAAAGAAATCAGAGTCCTTCGTAGTTCGAAGTGTTTGGTTAGTGTTTTTTATAGAATTGCTTTCAAATGATTTTCGAACTTTGTCTGGGTTTGAAAATTGAGTGATGGTAGACGCAATTTTGAATTTGATTTGAAAGCAATTTTAACAATCCTTTATTGAAATTTTTTTGAGTTTTATTATATTAGTAAAAAAAAATTTAATTTGTTAGCTATTTTGAATTTGATTTAGTTTTGAAATTGAAGTTAAAAATTACATAATTGAATAAGTAAAGAAAAATTGATATTGAAGTTAGTGAAAAAATATTTTGTTAAAAATAAATAAATAAGTAATTAATGTTTGAAAAATTATGGTTAGTAATTTAGAAAATAAATAAATAAAAATATATTTTAATTAGTAATAATTAATTATTAAAGAACAAGGATTTATTGTTTTCTAAAAAGGTATATAATATAATTATAAAAAACTATTTAATAAAATACTTAATTATTAAAAATAGTATTTTTATTATTTAATAAAAAAAAATTATAAAAAAAAATTTATAAAATAAAACAGAGAAAATAAATAATAAACAAGAAAATAAATAAAGTTATAGAAATAAACCCATAATGAAAGTTTAGCCCACTGGGCATATTGTGGGTGACCTGGGGTGCTATGGTGTGTCAACGAGATTGGGGACGTCTGATCTTGATCAAAGAGTCTCTAGGAGTTGATCCTGGGACGTTGATCAAGAGTATAACAATCAGAGGACTAGGATTGAATATTGACCAACGAGCATGGTAAGCTAGCATGCACAGAGACCAGTCAATGGTCCTAAAATTGTGTGGCTAATGAATGACCACACGTTGCAGATCTAGCGAACGAAGGAGGGAGTATTTAAAAAAATTCACCTACACATATCTCATTTTATCTATTTTTCCTCTCACTTTCTACCCATAATGTTCCCCTTCTCTCTTCTAAAATACTCCCCTTTCTCTCTAAAATAACCACCACCCACAACCGGCCAAAAATCGCCTCTGTCGGTGGTTTCCCTTGGGGCACCCTCAAAACCACGGTACAATCTAGATTTCCGGTTGAAGTTCATCCGAGATCTTAAACTAAAACCCAGAAAACATAGAAACCTAAGGAACCCTAGGTGTCCTTCAAGAACCCTAACCCTCAACCACCATGGGCGACCGTTGAGGCTGCCGTCACAGATGAATGTTTGCCGGGAACATCATCCAAAACCCAAATCCAAAACCCCTTAGAAACCTAACCCTAAAATTCACACGAAGAACCCTAACCCAAGTGGGAAGAACCCTAACCCTAAATTTCTAGAAAACGATCAACACAACAACAATCATAGCAAAAACCTAAGCTAAGTTTATGGCTTACCTTAACCACAATGATTCTTTTCGTATATTGGGTTCCTTTGATCTGTTTTCTCCTATTCTAATCCATCTCTTTCTTCTGATTGCATGTGCCAAGCTTGGTGAATTCACAACAAGGAATCAAAAGACTATGGCACACCAACCTTCAACTCTCTTCTCCAATTCTTCTTCTTAATTTTCCCCCCGACCGTAATTAGGTTACAGGTCTAGACATTTATAGACTTAGGCTTAGAATCAATTAAGAATTGGTTTAATGTTAATTTGTTGTTACAAATCTCTTAGGAATTAGATTAAATATGAGATTGATTTGATTTGTAAATTAGAATTTAGGTTTTCCTTTTTTGCAATGTATCTGGTCCGAATTGCATATGTATTCAAATTAATCAATAAAACTTTTCAATCTTTGACTTGTTAAGATTTGATTTAAAATCTGGAGTTGGATTTGGGATTTTTGAGAACTTAGGGAAGAGGCAAGGTGAACTGGGTGCCGCTTGGGCAAAGGGTTCGTGGAACCCTAGTTAACTTTAATCAACCTTTCTTAAACTAAATAAATAATAAGAATAAATAAAAATGAATAATAACCTAACAATTAAATGTATGAATAATAAGCTAAATAATAAAAATGAAATGTAGTGGAGGCATTGACCTCCAGTTAAACCGAAAATGAATAAAAATATGAAAAAAATATGAAATAAATAAATAAATAATATAATAAAAAACTTAGTACCTAAAAATTAATTAAATACCCAATTATATTGATAATAATAACCTAAAATGTTTTTTAAGCTAATTTTTATTTATATAATTTACACAAAAATGAATTTTACTTTTAAAGATTAAAATTCTATAAGCCCGACCAATTTTATATGGACTTTTTACAAATTAATGGGCTAATATAACTATTTAGATGATGAGCCCATTAATCTATTATTTTAGTAAGGTACTGCACATTTTGCAAATATAAATTGTAAAGCGTTTTAACACAGTTTCTAAACTACAAAGCTTATATAACTAAATGTTAATATGCATGAGAAATTGGTTTAAAATAAATAAGAATAACAAAAAAAATAGTGTAAAATAACCTAATAACCCTAGTAAAACAAACTTTTTGACTGTAACACTAAGGCGAACAAATTTGGGGTATGACACACTGGTTAGACATAATCAGTGTTGATGCGTGATACATGATTATATTGATTATGAATAAGTTCACATGCTAGATTATTTGCATACATATTAAATATGCTAATGAAATATAATCTTGACATGTCTCTTTAACCGTTTAAAATCCAATCTTTTGCCGTTTTTTACTTGTTAAATGCAAATGATACTTTTCGAAACAAAAACCCTCATGAAACTTAACTTAAAATCATAGAAATTATGGAACTGCAGTAGTATCACATCAATCCTTGTGGAGACAATAAACAATACTTTTCAACCCTAAATTGCATTTCATCAGGCTCTGTTGCTACTTGTTGGACTTGAGACTTCACACACAAGAGGGGGTGAATTGTGTGGTTTGGAAAAACATGATTTTGAAAACTTTTTCGAAGATTAAAAACATAGTTTGAAAAAAATTTCTAAAACCAAAGATCTATCAGAGTTTCAATTTTTTTTATAACTTAGCAAAGGAAAAATAATTTTAAAATAAAATATGGAAATTAAAAGTTAAGGGAAAGGAAGAACACCTAGAATATATAGAGGTTTGGTCAAAACTGAAGGACCTACTCCTCTCCCCAAAAACTGGTCTTGGAATTTCCATTAAGTACTTGAGAGCTTTTAGTAGGTGAAGCTCACGAACCCCATTATACAAGGAAATGTTGGTTTTTCTACAACCATGATAATACAAGACGAAATATATAAGCATTCGCGTCTTCTCCTTTATTGAGATCGAAGTGGCCAAGATTACCTCTCAATTGTAGATCAAAGTACCATCACTTTTCTCTGTGAGTACAACTTCCATCATTAGATGTTTTTCATGATGTCAAAATTTGGAAAAGCTAGCATTTAAGTATATTGGACGATATCTCTATGTCTTGTGACACTCCTTTGCATTAGATGTCTTAAGAAGATTTAAAAAGAATTTTGAAATTGATTCAAGTCATGAAAAACAAGTTTCTGAATAAATTTTCATTGCATGTGTCGACACATACGATTTTCAGGTTGACACATGCAACTTAGTTTTGAAGCCTGTATCCTCTGGAAGGCTCAGCTCGACACATGCATTGCATAGGTCGACACATAATGAAGCATTTCTAAAATTGCAGAAATTCTTATTTTAGGTGTCGACACATACGAATTTAGGTCGACACATTTACTGTTGTTTTAAAGCCTGCAGCCTCTGAATTGCTTCGGTAGACACATGCCTTCTTTTAGGTTGACACATACAGCTTGAACTTGACGTATGTGTAGACACATACGGTTTATAGGTCAACACATACTGATTGTTTTGGTCAATTTTTCAAATCTTTTTTATTTCGAAAAAGTCCCTTTTGCCCTAAATTTCAAAAATTATAAATACATCATTCAAGCATCATTAAAACTTGATGATACCATAAAATTAGCCTACATTTGCTCTTCATCTTCAACCTTTAATCTATGTATACATAGTAACATTCCATTGTAACAATATTTTGTTGGGGTTCCATCTAGACGAGTTTTGATAATGTCTGATTAGGTTCTTGTATAGCCGAGAACATTGGGTTGAAATTTGTACGGGTCTTCATCCAGAAAAACCGCGAGTTTGTCCACCAAGATCATTGGTTGATTTGAGGGTTTTCATGCAAGAAGTTCAAGAGGTAATCACGGCCAAGTGAAATCCTTTGGAGATAATACACAAGGGATCCTTTGGAGATAAAGAACGCAAAGGAAGTAGTGAGAGAACGACCAATTACAATTGAAGTCTCGTGGTTGTAATAGGTACAATTGGTGGTGCACGAAAGCTTTGGAGATAAAGTATGCAAAGGAATAGAAAGATCTAGATAATCAATTGGTAGCTATTGTGTCTTGGTTTTTATCAAGATCAAAAGAAGAGAAGGGGTTAAATCAACAGCAAGCATTAGGGTTTGTGGAGTTGCTCTTGAACACTTCTCTTGTATCAAATTTTTGCATAGTAAGAATTATCCTAATTCCATTGGGATTAGGCGCAGACGTACCCACAAATGAGGACGGAAGTGGGGAATTATGAAGACAAATCCTCGTGTCTTTTTTTTGTATTGCTTTACCTGCTTTATTTTCATAAACCAATTAGTCTAATAGAATTGTGTTATCAATTGACTCATAAGAATTTTTCCAAAATGTTTTTGTTTTGAACTAAGTGTTGATATTGCTTATAATCACTTTTGATTATAAGTTCTTTTTTGTATCAACCCAAATCAAAAGAAAGTTCTGAAAATTTAATTGCACACCAAGTGTTCGACAAATTGTTTTTATTTGTTCTTTGGATAATTGCATTAGAGATAACTTTGCTAGTAACTTGATCTAAACGATTCATAAAGTGTTACTTGATTAAATTCTAATTAATTTGAATTATCGTTTTCATTCCATTTGCAATTTGTATTTGCATATCTGAGTTCCAATTACTAAGGTTCGGTAGACGACACGTTCTGTGAATCTTCCGTGTGCACTCTTTTCAATTCAAAGTTTTCAAAACAATTTTTAAACTTAAATTTTGGCTTGGTGATCTATTCACCCCACTCTAGATAAGGTGTTATCGTCTAAAAAGTGGCATCAAGATCCCGGTTCATTACGACTTCAAAAATTATTAGAATATGACAAACCTAAAGGGGATTATAAAAGAGCCCTAATTTTTACGGGAGAAAATTATAGTTATTGGAAAGCTTGTATGCAAATTCATATCAACTCATATGACAAAACTATGTGGGAATCCATTCAAAATGGTCCAACACTGGTGACATATGTTATTCAAGGTGCTACCGTACCAAACCCGGAAAACTTATGGGATGAGGAATATGATAAGAAGTGGTCACGCGATTGGAAAGCTAAAAATATTATCATATCTGCTCTTGGTGTTGTTGAGTTTTATCGCATTTCCCATTGCAAAACCGCTAAAGCTCTGTGCGACTCTCTACAAGATACCTATGAGGGAAATAATGAGGTCGAACAAGCTAGGATTAATACACTTAATCAAGAGTTTGAACTCTTTCGTATGAAGCGAGGTGAAACCATTGCTCAAATTCAAAAGTGGTTCTCGCATCTTATTAATCGCTTAAAATTGCTAGATAATCCTATTTCCAATGCTATTGATACTAACAAGATTTTGAGATGTCTTACTAGGAATTGGAAACTAAAGGTCACCGCAATCAAGGAAGCCAATAATCTTGCAACATTTGATCTCACCGCCTTGTTTAGAAAGTTAGAGGAACACGAGCAATAACTCAATTGCTTGGAAAAACATGAAAAAAAGCTTGAGAAAAAGAAGAAAAGGGATAAAGACACCAACAAAGAGGAATTATTGAAGTCTAAAGTTCTCAAGGCTTCAAGTTCAATGTCATCAAAGGAGGATCACCCTAATGATAATGACAATAGTGATGGAGAAAATTCATATGATGAACAAATGGGATTATTTGTAAGGAGATACAATCGATACATTCGAAAGAATAGTGTCAAGCACTCCAACAATAATCTTGTGAAATTTAGAAGACAATCCACATACTCAAAATATGAATAAAACAAAAAGGATAAGGGAAAAGGTATATGTTATGAATGCGTAAATCCGAGTCACTATAGACAAGAGTATCCATCTCTTGTCAATAAGAAAGGAAAGGGTCAAAGAAACCATTATATGAACTCTAGAAAAGCCTATGTTTATTGGGATAGTGATAGAGATGCCTCAAGTAATGAAAGCTCAAGTGATAGAGATGAAGAGGCAAACTATTGTTTCATGGAAAATCAACGTCAAGGCAAGAAAAAGAATGTAAATCATTCTAAATATACTAATATTGATAAGTTGTCTTTTGTAGAGTTGAAAACTGCTTTTGATAATATACAAAAAGAAACATTATGTGCATATAAGAAACTTACATCCTATGAAAAAGTTTTTATATACTTGAAAGAAAAGGTTGAAGAAACCAATAACAAACTCTAAGTGTTAAAATGTTCTATTGTGGATTCTCAAAAACATAAATATGAGGATGAGGAACCTATTCGGTTCGGTTGTGAAAATTATCAAATTTGGCAACAAGAAGTGAGTACTCTTAAAACCAAAGTGGACAAGGCATCACAAACTCATAATGTTCTTGCCATTAATCCTTCAAAGGTTGAAAAACCTCACAAAAATTATAATTTCATTAAGAAGGAGTCTAATAGAAAAAATAAATCTCATCATGGATTGTTTTGTCACTATTGTTGCAAGAAAGGTCACACTACTGAAAAATTCAAATTTTGGTGCTTTTTAGTTCCTAAAGGCAATTTCCAACGGTTGCCCAAATGCAACAATTGTTTCACTCACTCCCAAGGATTCAATGAGAATTGGGTACCTACCACATTTATTTTATTATGTAGGTTGAGTGTCTTGATGGTATGACAGGAAAATGGATTCTCGATAGTGGATGTTCAAGACACATGACATGAGACATTTCTCTATTCTCCGACTTTGTTGAGAATAAGAAAGGATTTGTGTCCTATGGTGATCACAACAAAGATGCAATACTCATAAAAGGTAGTATAGGTAATCCCTCAACAATTATCATCTCAAAGGTTATGATAGTTGAAGGTCTTAGACATAGCTTTCTTAGTATTAGTCAATTATGTGACAATGGGTATAAGGTGACTTTTACCAAAGATTGTTGCATAATAGAACATAATGAAAATAAGGATTGCATGTTTAAGGGTGTGAGAGTTAATAATATCTATATGCTTGACTTAAGAGATGTTTCCTTGAATAATTCCCATTGTCTTGTTACCATGAGTGAAGACTCTTGGCTATGGCATAAACATTTGGCACATGTTAATTTTAATATACTGAATAAAATAGTTTCAAAAGATTTTGTAATTAGTCTACAAAAAATAAAGTTTTCAAAAGATCACCTATGTAATGCATGTCAAAAGGGTAAGCATCCAAGATTCTCTTTTAGATCCAAAAATGTTGTTTCATTAACGAGACCTCTTGAGCTCCTTCACATGGATTTGTTTGAACCTTCACGGACCAAAAGCATTGACGGTAATTACTATGATTTTGTCATTGTAGATGATTATTCAATATTTTGGTGGACTATTTTCTTACGTAGTAAAAATGAAACATTCTCGGCTTTCACACATTTTGCCAAGTTATCTCAAAATAAATTAAATTAAAAAATTGTTTCTATTCGAAGTGATCATAGAGGTAAATTTGAAAACCACCTCCTTGAAGAATATTGTGATAAATTTGGAATTGAACATAACTTTTCAGCTCCTAGAACTCCATAAGAAATGGTGTTGTGGAACGGAACAATCATGTTCTAGAAGAGTTGGCAAGAATAATATTCAATGATTGTGGTTTACCAAAATACTTTTGGGTTGATGCTATTAGCACGACTTGTTATGTATTGAATAGGATACTTATTCATCTTATACTTGACAAAACTCCTTATGAACTTTTCAAAGGTAGAAAATCAAATTTATCGCATCTTCATGTCTTTGGATTTAAATGTTTTGTTTTAAATAATGGAAAAGATAATCTTGGAGAATTTGACGCGAAATTCGATGATGGTATCTTTCTTGGATGCTCTCAATCTAGTAAAGTATATAGAGTTTATAACAAAATATTACTTATTGTTGAAGAGTCAGTTCATGTTACTTTTGATGATACTTTCCCAAATAGTGTTGGGAAAGGTATTTCTTTTCATGGTGTAGGTGCATCTACGAAAGAGATACTCAAAGAGACCGATAAAGAACTTGATCAACCTAAGTCAGTGGAAATTGAGAAGGAGGAAGATGACAACCAAGAAAATAAAGACGATGAACAAAGCCAAAAAAATAATGACGGTCTTCCATTAGAGTGGAGAACCTCTAAGGATCATCCTATCGACAACATTATTGGTGATATCACAAAAGGGGTAACAATATGCTATAAGATAAGTAATTTTTGTTATCACCACACATATGTATCAAAAGTTGAACCTAAAAAAGCTAAGGATGCCTTACTTGATGAATATTGGCTTATGGCCATGCAAGAAGAATTGAATCAATTTTAAATAAATGACATTTGGGACCTTGTCCCTCGTCCACAAAATCATCAAGTTATCGACACTCGATGGGTATTTAGGAATAAACTTGACGAAAATGGTGTGATAACAAGAAATAAATCCAGTTTTATGGCTCAATGGTGTAACCAAGATGAGGGCATTGATTATGAGAACATTTATGGTCCAGTTGCCCGACTCGAGGCTATACGCCTTTTATTAGCGTATGCGTGCTCTAAGAACTTCAAATTATATCAAATGGGCGTTAAAAATGCATTCATTAACGAATACATAAGTGTAGAGATGTATGTTTCACAACCTCTCAGCTTTGAAAATTATGAGTTTCCTAAACATGTACCAACAGAATCGTGGTAAGCCTTATGATACCCCAATTGGTAAAGGTAAATAGAAAGTTGCTCAGGGTCAGAGGACTAGTGGGGGAGATGCTCCTACTGGTGTGGTTTGTTTCAAATGAGGGAAACCTGGGTATAAGAGTAATGTGTGTACTACTGAAGTAAAGAGGTGTTTCTGTTGTGGTAAGAACAGACATGTTGTATCTGAGTGCAAGCATAAGGATGCAATTTGTTTCAACTGTAGTGAAGAAGGGCACATTGGTAGTCAGTGTCAGAAACCAAAGAGGGTGCAGTCAAGTGGTAAAGTGTTCGCTTTGGTTGAGGATCAGGAAGCTGTTGAGGACAGACTTATCATAGGTACATGTTTCATTAATAGTACTCCTTTAATTACTATTATTGATACTGGTGCTACTCATTGCTTTATTGCTGCTGATTATGTTGAAAGATAGGGTCTTATGTTGTCTTCTATAAATGGAGAAATGGTCGTCGATACTCCAGCCAAGGGGTCGGTGACTACTTCTTTTGTGTGTTTGAAGTATCCCTTGTTGATCTTCGACAGAGACTTTGCTGTTGATTTGGTTTGTTTACCATTAAGGGGTTTGGATGTAATTTTGGGTATGAACTGGTTAGAGCATAACTGTGTTCATATTAACTGTTATGACAATTCTGTGAGGTTTTTTACTCCTGAAGAAGAGGAAGATAGTTTGTTGTTTGCTAAACAGTTGAGAAAGTTGATGCAAGAGGAAGAACAGATTTTCTCGTTGATGGCGTTGCTACCTGTAGAGACTCAAGCTATAATTGAGGAATTTCAGGTGGTGTGTGAATTTCCTGAAGTTTTCCCTGATGAAATTCCTGATGTACCGCCAGAGAGGGAAGTTGAATTTGCAATTGATCTTGTACCTGGTACCAGACCTGTGTCTATGGCACCATACATGATGTCTGCATCTGAATTGTTAGAGTTAAAGAAGCAATTAGAGGAGTTACTTGAAAAGAATTTTGTAAGACCAAGTGTATCTCCATGGGGAGCTCCAGTGTTGTTAGTAAAGAAGAAAGATAGAAGTATGAGGATTTGTGTTGATTATAGACAGTTGAATAAAGTGACGATTAAGAACAAGTATCCGCTTCCAAGAATAGATGACTTGATGGATCAATTGGTGGATGCTCGTGTGTTTAATAAGATTGATTTGAGGTCGGGTTACCATCAGATTAAAGTAAGGATGAAGATATCCAGAAGACGGCTTTCAAAATGCTTTATGGACATTATGAGTATTCGGTGATGCCTTTCGGTGTTACTAATGCGTCAGGAGTATTCATGGAATATATGAATCGTATCTTTCATACTTATTTGGATCGGTTCGTAGTGGTGTTTATTGATGATATTTTGATTTACTCTAAGTCAGAAGAAGAGCATGCAGAACACTTAAGAGTAGTATTGCAAGTTTTGAAAGAGAAGAAGTTGTATGCAAAGTTGTCCAAGTGTGAATTCTGGTTAAAGGAGGTTAGTTTTCTTGGTCATGTGATCTCAGGTAGTGGCATTGCTGTAGATCCATCAAAGGTTGATGCTGTGTTGCAATGGGAAACTCCGAAGTCAGCTACTAAGATTAGAAGCTTTTTGGGATTAGCTGGTTACTGTAGAAGGTTTATCGAAGGTTTTTCTAAGTTGGCACTTTCGTTGACTTGTAAAGGTAGAGCTTTTGTATGGGATGTTCAGTGCAAAATTTTTTTTTACAGAATTGAAGAAGAGATTGGCATCGACTCCGATTTTGGCGTTGCCTAATCCAGGAGAGCCTTTTGTGGTGTATTGTGATGCTTCTAAGATGGGTTTAGGAGGTGTGCTTATGCAGAGTGATAAGGTAGTTGCTTATGTGTCAAGGAAGTTGAGGACTCATGAGAAGAACTATCCTACGCATGATTTAAAGCTTGCTGCAGTTGTCTTTGTGTTGAATATTTGGAGGCATTATCTTTATGGTTCTAGATTTGAAGTGTTTAGTGACCATAAGAGCTTAAAGTATTTATTCAATCAGAAGGAGTTGAATATGAGGCAACGAAGATGGTTGGAATTGTTAAAGGATTATGATTTTGGTTTGAATTATCATCCAGGAAATGCGAATGTGGTAGCTGATGCATTGAGTCGAAAGACTTTACATATGTCGACAATGATGGTTAAAGAGTTGGAATTAATTGAACAGTTCAGAGATATGAGCTTAGTTTGTGAGGTGACGCTGCAGAGTGTTATGTTGGGCATGTTGAAAATTAATAATGAATTTCTAGACAGTATCAGAGAAGCTCAGATGTTGGATGTGAAACTAATAGATTTAATGGTTGGAATCGATCAGTATTAGAATAATGATTTTAAGCTAGATGCGCAGGGTGTGTTTGAGATTTTGTAACCGGATTTGTATTCTTGATGATGTTGAGATGAAGAGAGTGATACTTGAAGAGAGTCATAGAAGTAAGTTGAGTATTCATCCAGGAGCTACAAAGATGTATCAAGATTTGAAAGGTTTACTTTGGTGGCCTGGAATGGAGAGTGGTGTGGCTCGGTTTGTGTATGCATGTTTGACTTGTCAGAAGTCAAAAGTTGAACATCAGAAGCCTGCAGGGTTGATGCAACCGTTAGAAGTTCCAGAATGGAAATGGGATAGCATTTTTATGGACTTTTTGACGGGGTTGCCTAATACTATAAGAGGACATGATTCAATTTGGGTGATTGTTGATAGGCTTACAAAGTCGACTCATTTTATTCCTATTAACATCAGTTTTCCAGTGTCGAAGTTGGCTGAGATTTACACTAGTGTAATTGTGAAGCTGCATGGTGTTCCTTTGTGCATTGTGTTAGATAGAGATCCAATATTTACTTCTAATTTTTGGAAGGGTTTGCAAGAAGCGTTGGGTTCTAAGTTGAGGTTGAGTTCAGCGTATCATCCTCAGACAGATGGTCAAACTGAATTAACTATCCGATCGTTGGAAGACTTGTTGAGGGCATGTGTTCTTGAGCAGGAGGTTCGTGGGATACTTATCTTCCGTTGATAGAGTTCACCTATAATAACAATTACCATTCCAATATTGGGATTGCACCTTTTGAAGCGTTGTATGGTCGAAGATGTAGAACTCCTTTATGTTGGCATGAATCTGGTGAAAGTGTAGTACTTGGGCCTGAACTTGTTCGTGAAACTACTGAGAAGGTGAAGTTGATTCGAGAAAAGATGAAAGCTTCCCAAAGTAGACATAAGAGTTATCATGACAAGCGAAGTAAAGATTTAGAATTTCAAGCAGGTGACCATGTGTTTTTAAGAGTTACACCTGTGACTGGTGTTGGGCGAGCATTGAAGTCTAAGAAGCTCACTTCTCATTTTATTGGACCATATCAGATTTCAGAGAGAGTATGGAATGTTGCTTATAGAGTGGCTTTACCGCATAATCTTTCAAATTTGCATGATGTGTTTCATGTGTCTCAACTCCCGAAGTATATTTCAGATCCATCTCAAGTGATTAATATGGACAATGTGCAAGTACAAGATAATCTTATGGTGGAGAAAATGCTTGTACGGATTGCGGATCGTGAAATAAAGACTCTGAGGGGCAAAGCGACTGCTTTGGTTAAAGTGGTTTGGCTAGGAGCTTCCGGAGAAAGCATGACTTGGGAGTTGGAGAGCAAGATACTGGACTCCTATCCTGAGTTGTTTGATTAAGGTAAATTTTCGAGGACGAAAATATTCTAAGTGGGGGAGAGTTGTAACGCCCGTAATTTAATTAATTATTTAATTGAATTATTTTTGGAATATTCGTGAAGTTGTGTTATGACGATAGTTGATGTGTTGTGATTAGTTGGATTTAATTATTTTATTAAGTTGTGGAATAATATTAGAATGATAATATTATTTGATGTGGGCTTGTTTTAAAGGAATAAAAGTAGTAAAATGGGGGTGTAGTAGTCTTAAGCCCATTAAGTTATTTTGAGAATTATAGGGTTATTTTATTATTGTTAGAAATAACAAGAAAAGAAGAAGCAGTAAGAGAGAAAGAATAAGGGTTAGAAGAAGAGAACGTGAAAGTTGTTGGAAAGGAAGAAAAGAGGCAGAACGGAAATCAACCGGAAAACTTATAGAGCAACCTTAAATCCAAGGTAAGGGTGGGGTTCTGACTCTATAATAGGGTTTATAATGATTGGTTTATGGGATTAGATGTGAAAATGTTGCCTTGTTCATGATTTGAATCTATATGTTGTTGTATGATGAGAATCGATGATTGAAAGATGAATAATGATGCCCTAATGCTGTATATTTGATGTAGAATTATAGGATAATTATAATTGATAATTATCTATTATTAGGGGATGTTTTTAGGGCCTAAAGTATGGAAACCATAGTGAAAACACAGTGAAATCACAGAAAATATCCGCGACAAAACAGTATGTGTCGACCCCAAAAGCCATGCGTTGATACATGAATTCTTTTAGACTTAGGATGAATCGATACAAAGGAGTCATGCGTCAATACATGAAGGCTTTTAGACTCAGGATGAGTCGATACGAAGGAGCATGTAGTGATACATGCAGTGTTGCAGACTCAGTATGAGTCGATACAAGAGAGTATGCGTCGACTCATGTAGCGTGTTAAGTCCAGTACGCATGACTCAAGACATTACGCGTCGACCCATGTAGTCTGGTTTTTGATATAATCATTTTGAAAAGGCTGTAACTTGAGTTTTCAGACTCCGTTTGAGGTTTCGTTCGAAGCGTTGAGTAGCTAACGCGATGAACTTTGTTCTTAAGGATTAAAATGAAGAATAGGAAGGAAAATCCTAGTAACCAAATTAGGATTTGAGTTAGTTTCCGCGTTAATCTCTATGTTGATTTTGTGAAGAATGATGAGGATAAGACGATTATAGATTATTGCATGGTTCATGACAGTAAGATTAATGATGATAACGATGTAGTACTACAGAATGAATAATATGTAGAGGTTTGGTAATTTAGAAGTAAGCCTTAGATGATTAATTGATTATAGGCAATATCATGTTGTAGACCTATGGCCAATGTTACAAGATTGACGATCTACTGTTGTATTGTTGTATGGATGAGTTTTTGATGATAAATGATGTTTGATGAACTATGATGTATAAATGACGTTTGATGAATTATGATGTATAAATGATGTTTGATGAATTATGATGATAAATGATGTTGATGAACGATGTGGATGAAATATGTTGAGATGCCTCTAATAACTGGCAGCTATTAAGATGTAGGCTTCTGGCCAATGATGATGTTGTTAATTATGGTATTGTCATTACATTCATGATTGTGTCGTATACATTGCATTTCAAGATGGAGCTGATGCTTGTTAAGATGGCCTGTATTGGCGAATATTAAGATGAAGACTTATGCCTTGTTGATGCCTCTATTTATTGGCAATTATTTGAGATGGGAGTTCTTCTCTAATGGTACCACATGCATTTGCATAGTATTGAGTCGCATTATATGATTGCATAAAGAAGTTGTGTATTGATGCGGCGAATGTGTATATTGTTGGTATTTCTGTTGCAATTATTGTTGTTTATAAGATGAGAAGTGGTGGTGTTATGTGATCTAATTTAGTATATTAATTATCATACATTTTATTATATTGTTAGATATCTCACCCCTTCTGTTTGAATGTTACCCTTACATTGGTAACGTGCAGGTAATCTAGAGTGAAGGCTGTATACCTTCAGTAGTTCGAGTCGGTGTCATTGCTCTGATATGTAACACTTGGGGGGATGAATGCTTGTTGCTTTTAATTATTGATTATTTCTGTTGTTGAACTTTAATCCGATTGTTACTAAGTATGTGTTATTTTAAAGTTTCTGTAACGACGGATAGTGATGTTATTAAGAATTTCGCTGCGTAGATGTTTAAATTGTTGAGTTAAGAGATTAAACTATTATGCTGATAGTTCATCTGAAGTTTTGAAGTGTTATGTATCCACGTTGAATGTAATGTGTTTTGAAAGTTGAATTTGTGGCATCCTGATTCAGTTGCATGAATTTTATGACTCTGATTTGTATATATAATTGCCGGGTAGAATTGGGGTGTTACAATGCTAATACCTTTCCCTTGCGTAATCGACTCCCTTACCCGTTCTTTTGGTCACAAGATCTTAATTTCTCCTTTCTTAGATTTTCTTCGATGTTTTCTTTTCCCTTTTGTGGGATAAATAAATATTCGATGGCAATCTATTATTTATTTTTTCTCTAATTGCTTCAGCTGACGACTTCACTAGGGAAATACTAATTAGTAGGAAAATAAGATAGTAGGAAAATAAACAATGAAAACATATTGCAGGAAAATAAACAATGACAATTAGTAAATAAAATTAAGATAGTTAGAAAAATACTAATTGTCTTCTTTTAGAAATATTAAAATTGTTTTAAGACTTTTCTTTTTAGAATTAATTAGGATTTCTCCTATTTATTTTCCTTAATTTTTTGAAGTTAATTTTTGTAAATAATTGTGGATCTTCCTTTGTTTGCAATTTATAACAAATAATGTTTGAGATAATTTTGTGGTTGATATTTGTTGATTTCTTGTCTGATTACCATGTCCCCTTAGGATTATTAATCGATTATAATATTTTGGTTAAATTGAATTAATTAGACCTTAGGATTGAATCCATGCATGATAACAAGTAGATAGTTCCCTTAACCTTAATCTTAGGGCCACTTTGCATGCTAACATTAGGTACTCTTCCCTTTCATGCTAACTCTAGGTCCACTGTACATGACAACATTATGATCTTTAGTCTCCCTTAGACTTTTTCCATTCCCTTTTGCATCTTTAAAACAAAAAATTCTTTTTCTCAATCAAACTTCAAAAATACTTAACAATAAAGAGGCGAACCATGTGTCACGAGCCTTAAGTATTGGGAGGAGTATGAGAGGGTGCGTTCTTGAACCTTGTAATTTCTTCCAATCATAGTCTTTAGTATGGTTCAAATCATTAAATCCTTTTGCAAGACAAAAAAGATTAAGCCAATTCAAACCTTTTGCCTTCGGACTGCCTTCAGGATTTTCTTCGGAAACATTTTCATAAAAAGGATGGTTTATCTCAAGGACGCCATAGCGGTAGTTGAAGAAGGTGGGTGTACCACTTAAGGACAACTCCCTTTTTTTCCGCATAAAACTGAAAAATTTGGTTTGGGCTTTATTTCAGGAGCTCAAAGGGTTGTTCGACGTGCTCGGGCTGGAGGACCTCCCCTACGCATTAGTAATCGAGGGGTCAATGCTCTAGAAGACGATGATGAGGATTCTGATATTGACAGCTGGATCTACCCTACTACCAACGGTGGACCCAGTAACTAGACGACCAAAGATTTTGTGCCAATTTCTTTTGTGCAACAATAATTGTCTTACTTGTTTTTCAGTTTTGTAATAAACAATTTAAACTCTATGGCCTTGTGTCTTACTCGAGGCACAATGGTTTTATTTATGAGGGTTATTATATGTCATTTTCATATGTCATCAATAAAACATTGGATGTTTCTTGCATACAAATTTTGCACACACTCACATATCAAACTACAGGTCCATATCCACTCTGGATCCCATTGATAATAGTTATGCTATTTCCAGTTATAACTTCGAAAATCCGATCAACCAAGCCGAGGACGAAGGTGAGGAAGATTGTGAGGTTCCTGGAGAACTTGCTAGACTGTTACAACATGAAGAGAGGTCTATACAGCCTCATGAAGAGCCAGTTGAGACAATAAACTTGGGCACAGAGGTAGACAGAAAAGAAGTCAAGATCGGTGCAAATCTGGAGATTAAGGTCAAACAACGGTTGATACAGATGTTACACGATTATGTTGAGTTCTTTGCCTGGTCATATAAAGACATGCCTGGTTTAGACACTGCTATTCTGGTACATCGTCTGCCGAATAAAGAAGATTGTCCTCCGGTTAAACAAAAGGTCCGTCGTAGGCGCCCTGAAATGTCAGAGAAGATCAAAGCAGAGGTTATGAAACAGTTCAACACTGGGTTCTTTGTCGTCACCTCCTATCCACAGTGGGTTGCTAACGTTGCCCCGGTACCTAAGAAGGATGGTGTGATACGGTGGGAAGAACTAACTGTTTTTGGAATGCTGGTTTGCGTTTTTTTCGCAAAATGTCGTGGTAAGCAAGAGTCTCCACCGACTTTTATTTTATCTAACAAGGAAAGGAAAAAAGCACAGAAAAATTCCTTTTTCGAGATATTTCTCGAGTTCGGGGGGTAGATTATAGAAAGGGAAGGTATTAGCACCCTTTCTATCCGTGGTTATCCACGGGCTCTTAGGTACTTGCTCAATTGTTTTCAAAATGGTTTTCTTTGTGCTTGTGGGTTTGAAAAAGTTTTTGTTTGAAACTTAGATTTAACTCTTGCTTCTGTCCTCAAGAGTGTATGAAGTGTTTTGGAAAACTTTGTTCGAAAAGTGTAAGTGTGAAGAGTTTTGTGTTTTGAAAGAGCAAGTATCTAAGAACCATCTACCTACTCGAAAAAGGAATCGTTCTATGCTAATTTCCTTTAGACTATGCTATCCCATTATTGATGAGTAGGTAGTATCGTTGTTGGAGTTTGAGGGTCAATTCGAATGCGGGACATACGATCACCAAAGCAATGTTAGGATGCCTTAGCGGTAACTCTAATGTTTTAGATCATTTGTTTTGAGGCAACAATATACGAGGCAACCGTTTCGAGGCGACTATGATCTTTTTGACAAGAGGGAAACCTCTAAGACGACTTATACTTAATGACCGTGTACAAAGGCAACCAAGTGGGGTGTACCCTAAGAGTGCGCATATGCGGGTGTGTTATTTTCAGTTATTTTATCTTTGTACATGTCAAGGGTGATCTAAGTTGATTTTAGGTTAAAACATTCAGTCTTGTCATGCCATCCTATTATCAAACATCTAACAGTTATAATTTGCCGAAATAAAATGCGGAATTTAAATTACAAGGCGTCGGGTATTTGCATCGCCAAAGACAAACCCTTTAAAAATAAATAAAGCGATAAAAAATAAATAAAGGTCCTATTAACTATTACAATCCAGAGGCAAGTACATTAATATGATAAAAATAAATAAATCGCGTGTGGGAAATTAAATCGAGCGCAAATTAGGGTTTTGACCCTTTAAAGAAGACATCTTTTTTTGGTTTTTATTTTAAGAAAGAAATTAAACCTAAATTGATTACTAAATTGAATTAAATAAATTAATTAATAAAAATAAATTATTTTTGGTTTTTTTGTTATTTTAAGAAAGAAAAATAAATAATTAAGTTAGTATTTAAAACCTAATTGAATCTAATTTAATTTTAATTATTTACAAAAAATAGGTTAAAGTTATTTCTAATTAAAACCTAAATTAGTTTAATTAGTGTTTATTAATAAAAATAAAAATAAAAATTTGATTAAATATAAAAAATATTTTTGTGATTTTTTATTTTATAAAGGAAAGAATTTTTTTGATTGGTTAGTAAATCTAATGAAAATAATAAAACAATTAAATAAACAAATAAAAATAAATGAGAATAGGGGAGTATGGGCCTGATTATGGGAGTTTGAGAAGCAAACTGAAGCCCAAAAACGCTTGCCTTGGTTGACTTTTGATGATCTGGTGAGCATGCTTGGACTTGACTCCATGGTGGACCCTCAGCCTGGGGCTCTCAAATTTGGCCTTTGGCCATCTGGGCATTGGATGCCTGAGGGAGTATGGTGCACTGCAAGCTGAAACGTGCATGGGAATACTTGAAAGGAAAAATTAATAAGGAATTGGGGGGACCTGGGATTCGAACCCAGGTCCTGATGGATATTTGCACGCCTACCTTGCCAATGCACCAAGTTGCTTCAATTGTTGTTATAATGCAAATAATACATAATATAAGAAAAACGAATTATATGCAAGCTAAACAAAAAAAAGCGCGCTTGGTTTTGAATGGACCATTGGGCAGGGGATACCTCACCGTCCCTGTCCTGAAACCTGTAAAAAATTTACCTGCAGATTTGAATCCACAGCTAAAAGCGCAGGTCCATCCTAAAATCCATCTCAGGCCACATAAATCCATTCCAGGACCATGGTTGGGTTCGTTGTGGCCTCCTGATCACAGCTATGCCCCTCTTGAGTCACGATTTTACCTGAAAGAGAAAACCCCAAAAAGAAAACGAAGAACCCTAACTATGGTGGTTCTTCGTTCAGGCCAGATAAAAGCAATTGGATAATGCCAAACGCTTGCAAATGTCATGTAGATTCAAAATATGATATTGATTCATGAAAAGGATGCATAAATTTAGAGTTGCAAAATCAAGAACAAGGCTAGATATCGTGACACTTACAGTGCTTGTGAAGGTCTGAGAACGCTTGCTTTTGATCCAGATCGCTTGTGTGAACACCCAGGAAGAGATTGGGACATGTCTCAGCCTCTGAAAGTGCCTCTAGCTATGGTTTCGATTTCAAGTTTTTTGGTGCTTTTTTCAATTTCTATTCTGCCTTCCTCTGCAATTGTTAACCCTGATTTTGATTGCTTTGGCTTCCTTATGTATCATGCTTTGCATTAGGGTAGAAATCATGGACTGAATCTCTCTAAATCAATGCATACATATTTGATTTGATCTCCATTATTAACCTTTCCAAATTTGATTTGATGCAATCTTTTTGTACATGATATGGCCTGATACGAATTCCATGATGTTGCTAGCTGTAAACAAAGCCTAAAACAATCAATAAATCAATAGTTTTTAATTATTTGGATTTTCTATGATTTTATTTGATTTAAAATGAACAAATTCAATAAAAAATCAAATTAAATAATAAAAAAGAAATATGAGCTCATGGATGAAGCTAGGACACGTGGCAATGATGCAAGCTCAAATCAAGTGGAAAAGAATGGGCCCATTTGACAAAATTTGAAGTTTTGGGGATGATTGACTTTTGGCAATTTTGCAAAAATGTCCAACTTAAACAATGCATAACTTCTTAAATTTGGAACTTTTGGAGGTGTTCTTGGACCTTTTAGAAAGATTTAGATGTCCTCTAACCAACCCTTTTGGTCTCATATCAATTTGATATTCCATGCTCAAGTTATAAGCTTTGGCAAAAAAGGTGTTTTTGTTGACTTTCAAAAATGACCTATAATGTCCAAATTTATACCTTCTTGTGAGTGCATTTTTTGATCTTGTAGTGTGTAGATGGATCTTAGGAAATTGCATCCTCTTCAAAATGAGCTTTGGATGGATCTTTTCTCATAAAGTATGAGAAAGTTATGCTTGGTCAAAGTTGTGTTGACTTTTCCTACAAAACCCTAATTTAACAACTTTTGAATCTTGATGAATTTTGAGCAATCCTTGATGAATCATGATCAACCCTTGATAAAATGATTAAATATCCTTCAAAATGAGAATGTTGATAAAAAATCTTGAAGTTTGACTGTTTATAGGTCACAGTTGACTTTTGCCATAGCACAGTCGATTTTTGGACCTTTGAGCAATTGATTGAGCAAACTTCTTCTGCAAGTCTTGAAACTTGACATGGATGATCTTGATACCATATTATGACATTGGGGAGAACTTGAGGTTATTTTGATTCAAAGATCTTGATGCAACACAAAACCCTAATTTGGGGTTGACTGCCTTAAGAGATAGCTTGTCTGACCATTTTTTGGGCAAGCTTGAACCATTTGGAGGTTTTTCTTGCAATGTTTTGAGAAATATGAGAGGGAAAATTTTGGGGTACAAAAGCTGCCCATGTTCAATCTTCTTAAACCTAAGGATGTAGATTGGCTTTCGTGCCTTTCGTGATCCGAAGGTGGAAGATGATTGAACACTAGAGTGCCCAGAAATTTGCACTCGCATGAAGTGGTATCAACCTTATGATGTTGGGAATGGGCTTACAGATTCCATTTGGAGATTTTTGACGGGAGGATGGGCTTAAAGATGCCATCTGCAGGAATGTCAATCACATAAGAGAGTCCTTAGCGAGAGCTTGTATACCTGTTGTTGTAGAAGATTCCGCCGGAGAAGCATGGTCTTTGTTGAGATTTAGGAACTTGCCTGTACTTCAACTGAGAGAACATCTCTGCTGAGTTTTAAGAACTTGTCCGTAATTCAACTGGGGGGAAACATCTTCATCGAGATTTAAGACTTGTCTGTAATTCAACCGAGGATAATTCTGTTGAGATTTAAGACTGTCAGTAATTCGACAGAGGAACTTGTCGAGATTTAGAACCTTATCTGTAATTCAACCAAGGATAATTTAGTTGAGATTTAAGAACCGGTCAGTACTTCGACTGAGGGAAACATCTTCATCGAGATTTAGGACTTGTCTGTAATTCAACCGAGGATAATTCTGTTGAGATTTAAGAACTCGTCCATACTTCGACGGAGGAACTTTGTCGAGATTTAGAACCTTATCTGTAATTCAACCGAGGATAATTCAGGTGAGATTTAAGAACCGGTCAGTACTTCGACTGAGGGAAACATCTTCATCGAGATTTAGGACTTGTCTGTAATTCAACCGAGGATAATTCTGTTGAGATTTAAGAACTCGTCCATACTTCGACGGAGGAACTTTGCCGAGATTTAGAACCTTGTCTGTAATTCAACCAAGGATAATTCAGTTGAGATTTAAGAACTGGTTAGTACTTCGACTTAGGGAAACATCTTCATCGAGATTTAGGAACTTCCTGTACTTCAACGGAGAATAATTTTGTTGAGATTTAAGAACTCGTCCACACTACGACGGAGGAAAATTGCCGATATTTAGAACCTTATCTGTAATTCAACCGAGACTAATTCAGTTGAGATTTAAGAACCGGTCAGTACTTCGACTGAGGGAAACATCTTCATCGAGATCTAGGAACTGTCTGTACTTCAACGGAGAATAATTCTATTGAGATTTAAGAACTTGTCCACACTTCGACGGAGGAAAATTGTCGAGATTTAGAACCTTCTCTATAATTTAACCGAGGATAATTCAGTTGAGATTTAAGAACCGGTCAGTACTTCGACTGAGATAAAAGCTTCATAGCTTTGAATTTAACTGCATCCTTCCTGAAAGGTAAAGGTTAGCTGTATGAAATGTATGATATGTATCAAACAATGATGTTCTCAAAACAAATGAGATTGTGTTGTATGATGCGTATATGCATGTGTCATGATGTATGCAAATGTAATATTTTTAGCTGGGGAAAATAAATCCCGGATAGCTGCTTGAGAAAAGAGTTGAATTCTTCGTTTCCGCTGGGGATGGTGAACGAATATGATTGCGAGAATAAACCTACAGGAGAGGATAACTTAGTTGGGGAATAAACTGAGGAGGAGATTACTTTGTGGGGAAGAGATGCTCTGCAGAGGATTCCACTGATAAATTCCACTGGGGATGAATTACCATTGCTGGTGATACTGAATCCTGTTGGGGATTGACTTCTTATTTGTGAAGGGAAAGAACTCCGCTGGGGGATGCTCTTTCAATTGCAACTTCACTGGGGATAACCTTTTAGACTCCAATGGGAATAATCCTTTGAGCTTTGTTGGGGATAATCTTCCAAAGTCTACCGGGGATGATTCTCCAAACTCCACTGGGGAAGCTTTTTCAGACTGTGCTCGGAAAAATTTTAAACTCCACTGGGGATATCCTGTACTCTGTCGGGGAATATTCTTATACTCCGCTGGGGAATATTAAGAATGTCGAGGATATTAAGCCTTTTCAATGTCGATGGTAGATAAACTCTGCTTGGGGAGAATATCACTGATTCATTCACAATTGCAAGTCTCAGCTAGAGAGAGTTAACATTACTGTCTTACTCTGCGGGGAGTGAATGCATCTCAACCATATTCTTCAGCTGAATTTACCTTGTACCTGGTGGACAGAGCAACTGTATAGTTTGGACAATTCTTATTTTCCCCTGTTTCTGATATTACTGGTAATGGTCTTTTGTTTCGCACATAAATATTTATGAGCAGCAATTAATGTCAAATGCATATATCAAAAATGAACATTGGACGTTCTTTGCAAAACAAAACAGAAAAAGAAAAACAATTTGAAATTTCTCTGCAAATGAATTGTATTGATTTTGAAGTTTGGCCTGTAAATAGGCATTTTTGTACAAGAGGTTGACGTCCTAGTAAGAGAACACCGCCGAATAATAGAATTTACACAATTTGTGAAAAAACTAAACAAAACAGCTATGTGAATAATCCCACTAGGTTCCAACTCTGCTATTGCCCTTATGTCCTAGAGCATCTCATCACTTTGCTACTTGGTTAAAGGTAAATCAGATTGATCAGTGCCGTTCGAGCTCGATACCGAAGTCTGGATGTAAGGTGGTCCAATGAGACATAGTGTTACGCTTTTATCCCTAATTTTTGCCTGGACCGCCCTTTCGGGTTTTCAGTCCATCGGGATACCCTTTTTTGCCCAAGCCGCCTTTTCAGGTTTTTGACTTGCCGGGTGTACAGATTTTTTCATTTTCATCCCTTATTTTTGCCCAAACCTTTTTGGTTCACCGGGAAGCCCTTATTTTTGCCTAGGCCAGTCAACCTAGCGGGCCTTTGATCATGCGTAGTATTTTTTCACTATGTCTGCATTGACGGGGTGAGGAAGGTCGTCACCATCCATGGTAGTTAGAATCATAGCTCCTCCTGAGAAAATGTTCTTAACCACAAATGGCCCTTCGTAGGTAGGGGTCCATTTTCCCCTGGGATCACCTTGTGGCAGTATGATGCATTTGATAACCAGATCCCCAACTTGATACTCTTGTCGTCTAAATTTCTTGTTAAATGCCTTGATCATCCGCTTTTGATATGTCTGACCATGACAAATAGCAGTAAGTCTCTTTTTGTCGATTAAGTTCAGCTGATCAAGCCGGGTTTGAATCCAGTCATCTTCTCTCAAGCCTGCATCCTTCATAATCCGAAGAGAGGGTATCTGAACTTCAATGGGCAAGACGACCTCCATGCCATAAACCAAGGAATAGGGTGTTGCCCCTGTTGACGTTCGTGCTGAGGAACGGTACCCATGAAGAGCAAAAGGTAACATCTCGTGCCAGTCTTTGTATGTCACCGTCATCTTCTGCACAATCTTCTTAATGTTTTTATTAGCAACTTCTA
Source organism: Vicia faba (assembly GCA_948472305.1). NCBI lineage: Eukaryota > Viridiplantae > Streptophyta > Magnoliopsida > Fabales > Fabaceae > Vicia > Vicia faba. Next base: position 468,546,066 of record OX451736.1, read on the forward strand.
CAGCCCCATTCATCTTCGTCCAGTAAGGAGAAGAGTTGTGATGCTGTATCTTGAACTGCTTGCAGAGCTCGGTGATCATCTTGTTGTTGAGATTAGTACCATTGTCCGTAATGATTCTCTCTGGTACACCGTATCGATAGATCAGGTTGTGCCGAATGAACTGTGCCACGTCGTTCTTGGTTATAGTAGCAAAAGAAGCTGCTTCAATCCACTTCGTAAAGTAATCAATCGCTACCAGGATGAAGCGATGCCCGTTGGACGCTGTAGGTCTGACCTCGCCGATCATGTCAATGCCCCACATTGCAAAAGGCCAAGGAGCTTTCAAGATGTTCAGAGGAGTTGGATGTATGTGCACCTTATCAGCATAGACTTGGCACTTGTGACAAGTCCAAGAATGCTGATAACAGTCGGCTTTCATTGTGGACCAAAAATATCCTGCCCGAAGGATTTTCTTTGCCATGGTGTGTCCACTGGAATGAGTTCCGAAAGTACCTTCATGTAACTCTATCATGATCCTTTCTGCTTCGTTCTTATCCACACAACGCAGTAAGGTTGAATCATGGTTGCGCTTGTAAAGGATGCCATTTCTAATGAATAACTTTGCCGCGAACCTCCTCAGAAACTTCTTATCATTAACAGATGCACCCTCGGGGTACTCCTGAGCTTCAAGACACCTCTTTACCTCATGGAACCAGGGTTTATCTGTTACCTCTTCAGTCTCAATGTCACAGTAATGTACAGGTTCCTCCAACCATTCAATGATAATCCGGGGAGCCTCGTTGTCCCAATTGACTTTGAACATAGAAGACATCGTAGCTAGCGCGTCCGCCAACTGACTCTCCTCTCTAGGGAAGTGTTCAAAGGTTATCTCCTCGAAATGTGGAAGCAACGTCAACACATACTCCTTGTAAGGAATAATATTAGGGTGTTTCGTATCCCACTCGCCTTTGATCTGGCTGATCACGAGAGCGAAATCTCCGAAAACACTTAAGAACTTAATCCTTAGGTCAATAGCTGCTCGAAGACCCATGATGCACGCTTCATACTCCGCCATATTGTTGGTGCAGTTGAAACATAGTCGGGCGGTAAACAGAGTATGAGAGCCTTCAGGAGATATGATCACGGCGCCAATGCCATTACCCAAAGCGTTCGAAGCTCCATCAAAGTATATAGAACATCGGGGTCCCTCCTCAGGTCCTTCATCCGGTCCAGGTTCTTCATAGTCAATTACTATCATGATATTCTCATCCGGAAATTCAAAGTTCATAGACTGGTAATCGTTCACTGCCTGATGTGCCAAATGATCTGCAACACACTCCCCTTGATTGCTTTTTGGGTCGTATACTGGATGTCATACTCAGTCAAGATCATCTGCCATCTTGCTATTCTCCCGGACAAGGCAGGCTTCTCGAAGATATACTTGATTGGATCCATCTTTGATATCAATAAAGTAGTGTGAGTCAGCATATACTGTCTCAGCCGGCGAGCAGCCCATGCCAAAGCGCACCAAGTTTTCTCAAGCAACGAGTATCGGGTCTCGCAGTCGGTAAACTTTTTGCTAAGGTAATAAATAGCATGCTCTTTTCGGCCAGACTCGTCATGCTGCCCCATCACACACCCCATTTAATTGTCGAGTACTGTCAAGTATAAGATCAAGGGTCTCCCTTCAACTAGAGGCATCAGAATGGGTGGCTCTTGGAGATACTCCTTGATCCTTTCGAAAGCGGCCTGACATTCATTGTTCCATCTTACCACTTGATCTTTCTTCAGTAACTTGAAGATTGGCTCACAAGTAGAAGTCAGGTGTGAGATGAATCGGGCAATATAGTTCAGACGTCCTAGAAAGCCCCTGACTTCTTTTTCAGTTCGGGGAGCTGGCATTTCCTGTATAGCCTTCACCTTTGCAGGATCCACTTGAATACCTTTATCACTCACGACGAAACCCAACAGCTTACCAGATCTCACTCTGAAGGTGCACTTGTTCGGGTTTAACCTCAGCTTGTACAACTTTAACCTGTCGAATAACTTCTGAAGATGGTTAAGATGTTCTTCCTCAGTCTGGGATCTTGCAATCATGTCATCGACGTATACCTCAATCTCATGATGGATCATGTCATGGAATAAAGCGACCATGACGCGCTGATATGTTGCCCCAACATTCTTCAATCCAAAAGGCATAACCTTGTAGCAAAAGGTACCCTATTGAGTAACAAAGGTTGTCTTCTCCATGTCTTCGGGAGCCATTTTAATCTGATTATAACCGGAGAAACCATCCATAAAGGAGAATACCTTATGCTGTGCGGTGTTGTCAACCATAACGTCGATATGAGGCAGAGGGAAATCATCCTTGGGGCTTGCCCTGTTCAGATCCCTATAGTAAACACACATTAGAACTTTACCATCCTTCTTCGGCACATGAACCAAGTTGGCCACCCACTGTGGGTAAGAAGTAACTGCTAGAAAACCGATGTCAAACTGTTTCATAACTTCGGCCTTGATTTTCTCTGACATATCTGGGCTCATTCGGCGGACCTTCTGTTTCACTGGAGGACAGTCTTCCTTGGTAGGCAAGTGATGAACCACAATATCGGTATCCAACCCAGGCATATCTTCATAAGACCAGGCAAAGATCTCAACATAGTCTCGCAACATCTAAATCAACCGTTGTTTAACACTAGCTTCCAAATTTGCACCGATCTTGACCTCTTTCTTGTCTACCTCTGTACCCAGATTTATGGTTTCCAACGACTCTTCATGTGGCTGTATAGCCCTCTCTTCTTGAAGTAACAGTCTAGCAAGTTCACCAGGCACTTCGCAATCATCTTCACCTTCGTCTTCGGCTAAGTTGATCGGACTTTTGAAGTCATAACCGGAAGTAGCAGAGTCGTTATCAGTGGGATCCAGAGTGGATGTAGACCTGTATATGTGAGTGTGTGTAAAATAGCTATTTTGAAATATATAATAAAAGAAAAACAAGGAGCGCAAAATTTGAAATGCAAAAAACGTCCAATGCTTTTATTAATGATATATGTAAATGACACACATAAAGCCCTCACAAATGAAGCCACGGTGCCCCGGGTAAGACACCGGGCCGTAAAGTTTGAAACATTGTCTGTTACAAATACAAAAACAAAAGTCTCATTACTGGGTAATAAAAGAAATTGGGATGAAGCCCTTCGCTATCCAGTTGCTTAGTCCACCATCATTAATAGGATAGATCCAACTGTCGAACTCGGATTCTTCAACATCGTCTTCAATGGCATTTACTCCTGAATTGCTGATAAACAGGGGAGGTACTCCAATCCGTGCATTCCGAACGGCCCTTTGAGGTTCTGCAGTGAAACCCAAACCAAACTTATTAGTCTTATGTGCAAAATCAGGAAGTTGGCCCCAATTTGCACACCCACCTTTCTGAATAACAGCCCGGGCATCCTTAAAGGAAGCCATCTTCATAGGAGGATCTTCATAAATAGTTTTAGCTGATGCCAATGTCTGGGTAACCTCTTCAAAATGTTGAAACGAGGTCTCAATGAACTCCCCATCCATCTCTACATACCGGAAAGAGTTGAGGTGGCTCACCATGTACTCCTCTTCCCCTCGTACCGTAACAATCTTCCCTTTGACTGGGTATTTCAGCATCTGGTGGAGTGTAGAAGTCACTGCCCCAGCTTTGTGGATCCATGGGCGACCCAACAAACAAGAATAGGATGGCCGAATGTCCATCACATAAAGAGTAGACGCAAAGGTCTGAGAACCAACCTTCACTGGAATATCAACTTCTCCATGTACCATTCTCTTTGACCCATCAAAGGCCCTAACAACAATGTTACTTGGCTTCAACTCTAAACCTTCACAGTCCAACCGGTCTAGAGCTTTCTTAGGTAAAACATTCAATGAGGAACCAGTATCCACCAATACATGGGCTAGAGTGGTGCCCCTGCATTCAATAGAGACATGCAGGGCATCATTATGATTCCTCCCCTTAGCAGGCAAGTCTCCATCAGAGAAATCTAACCCATTATCCGCTGTCAGACTAGCCACACAATCTTTAAACTGATCAGCTGATGTTTCTTGCGGTACATGTGCAGTCTTCAGGAAAGCAATCAGAGCCTTGGCATGGGCTTCTGAGAAAAGTAACAGAGACAACATAGAGATTTTGGATGGGGTTTTCCCCAGCTGCTCGACTACATTGTAGTCGCTCTTTTTGATAATTTTCAAAATTTCCTCCATCTCTTGTCTAGAGGCTTCCACAGTAATTGTCTTCGGTGCCTCCGTCCAGGCAGGCTCATTAGCGGTCCCTTTGCCCCAAGTTTCAGATGACTCGGCAACAGGGGTAAGAATGAGAACTTGAACAAGAATAATAGTAGGTACACTGGCAGGTGTAATGACAACAGGCGTCCGAACAACTGGCGGAGAGATCTCAGGGGAGAAAAGTCTTCCGCTGCGGGTGACTTTGGCAGGTCCAACAATATTGCTGATGTCAGTATCAGCCTCTTCAGCATTCAAGTCTTGCTTAACTCCGTGATGATATATGTCAGCCCCATAATGCCATGGGACAACTTTATTGGATGTATAGGGGATAGGCCCAAGAACAATGATGATCAATGGTGCGATTCTTGGAACAGATGTAATTCTAACCGACTTTCTCGAGGAAGCCTTGGAAGAAGTGTCGAAATTGGTGATTATAACAACTTCTTCAGTAGGAACCAAAGGAACAAAAGTCTTCTCAAACAAAATTCTTTATTATCCATCAGGCGTTGGACATCTGACTTCAAAAGATGGCAACCGGTGGGTAGGACGTAACACATACGACAATCTTCGTCACATCCCAGAAATAAACCGGCTAACAGAAGGTTATTCTTTACAGTCCTTAAGGGAGTAACAATGTCTTTCACAGAAACTACAAACGAGTCTTCATCTATAGCATTCACTCCATGCTTGGACATAGGAGCATTCACAACATTAGGTCTTTCAGGTGCTTCGAATTCAATCTCCTTCGCATCAATCAAGTCCTGTACCTTGTTTTTCAAGACCCAACAGTTATCCGTTTCATGCCCCGGGCTATTAGAGTGAAAAGCACAGCGGGCATTCAGGTCGTACATGGGTGATGCAGTGTTAGAGGTCTCTGGGGCCTCCTTCAGAATCACCAAGTTGGTTTTCAATAACTGTGGTAGAATTTGGGATAAAGTCATGTTGAGCTGAGTGAACTGTCTTTGCAGCCTCTCGGCCGTTGGCTGATTGTTGCGCTGAGGAGCGCCAGCAGGTCTTGATATAACCACCGCATTAACAGCTTGGCGGCGTTCAGGTTTATTACGGCTTTTTATGCTGCAAACAACACTAGACTCCTTCTTAAAGGGCTTCTTCTCGGTGCTTAATGAAGCACCCTTCTATATATTTCCGCTCTTGATACCAGCCTCAATCCTTTCCCCGGTCATAATCAGCTCTGTAAACCCGGACGATGAACTTCCAATGAGATGGTTGAAATATGGAACAGACAAGGTCCCCAGAAACATATCCACTAGTTCCCTATCAGCCAAGGGAGGTTGCACTCTTCCAACCAGGTCCCTCCACTTCTGAGCATAATATTTGAATCCTTCCCCCCCACCCATAGACATACCCTGGAGTTGGGTACGCGCGGGAGCGAGGTTGGCATTGTATTGGTACTGCTTGTAGAAAGCAGCAGCCAAATCCTCCCAATTACGGATACTAGCTCCTTCCAGCTGGTAAAACCATTCAAGATGAATCCCTGAGAGACTGTCTTGAAAGAAATGGATCCATAGATTCTTGTCAGCGGTGTATGAATGAATTTTTCTAACATACAAACTGAGGTGCAGCTTTGGACAAGAAACTCCGTCGTATTTAGCAAAGGCTGGTGCTTTGAATTTGTGGGGAATCACCACCCCAGACGACAAACCTAGATCACCAAATTCCAACCCAGGGACCTTCTGGATCTCCATGGCACTTAAACGGTCTTCGAGCTGTTTATATCTATCCTCAGCAGGAGGATACCGGTCTTCGTCAAAGTCTGTCTCATGGTCAGATACCACAGGGCTAGGAACCCTTCTTTCTTCTTGGTTTTCTCCCCCTCCAGATGAGTGGGATAAATTGACTTCATCTCGCAGCCTGTTTCCAAACCTTTGCCCCATGTTCAAGAGGACCGTCTTCTTCTTCTTCTTCTTCTTCTTATCTTTCAAAATAAGGATCTTCAGATCTTGCTGACCCTTGGCTAAACTCATGAACAATTCCTGGAACTGGGCGTTTTGAGCCTATAGAGCTTTGATAGCTTGATCAGTTGATGTTTCGGAAGACATGATGCTGAAATAAACAGCGAAGAAGATGAGAAACCTGTAATGGGTACCTGTGATGAGGTGCATGGAATGAAATGCGTATGATATGATTTCAAAGACTTTAGAGATTCAAATTCGTAAACCAAAAATGAAACACACTTTTATTAGATAAACTTTGAATTTAAATGTTCAACAAATGCCTTTAAGGCGTTACAAGAAAGAAAAACTGAAAAGTAAATCAAAGCTAGAAATAGTCAAAAGACATTAGCGCTCCCATGGTCGTTTTCCTTTGGTGCTGACATAGTCGTTGAGGATCCGCTCGTTCTCCAGCTGCCTTGTCAACTTCTGAATCTTCTGCTCTTGCTCGTGATACTTTTCTCTGTAAGTATCCCTCTCTTCTCTTAGCTGCATCCAGGACCTCTTCAATGCCCCAATGTCAGTAGGCATGTAAGGGTGTAGGATGGTAGGAGGGACCCCTTCTTCATCAGCAACCTCAACAATTATAGGCAAGACAACTTCGTAGGGATTCCCAGCTTTTGGGCACGTATGCGAACCCATCGGAGATATGGTTCCATTGGTAAAGAAGTCTTCGGACCTAGCTCGTGCGGATCAGACCTGTGTACTCTATCCCAAGCTCTTATGAATCTGCGGCGTTGCTCGTCACTATCCCCTTGGAAATCAAAGACAAAACTTGGCATCAGTAACTCATGAGGTCCTTCCCTCCTAGCTCGCCCAAACTGACGTAAGGCCAAACATGGATTATAGGTGATCCCTCCATGGGTTCCTATCAGTGGAACATTGGGGTATTCCCCACAGCGATCAATAATAGCCACATCTTCCATACCCTTGATAGTCCAAATGATGTCATTATGAGAGAGAGACATAACCCTGTAGGCCCAGCCCATGCCTTCCTTGTTCTTCAAAACTGATTTGGGGAGGTGAGAAATAAACCACCTCGCCAGCAATGGAGCACAACTCATAAGGGTTCCCCGTTTCCGAGCAGTACGGGCATAAAGAGAGTGAAGAATGTCACCCAAGAGAGTAGGCACAGGATTACCGGACATAAAAATCTTCACTACATTCACGTTGACGAAAGAATCCGAGTTAGGAAAAACCACCAAACCATATATGAGAAGAGCCAGAATGTCTTCAAATGCCTGGAATTTAGTCAAGAAGCCCTTTGTCCCACTTCTAGTCTCCCAATTAGACATTACCTCAGCCTTTGTCAGATGGAGGGCTAAAGCAATCTCTTCCGGCCTAAGGACTTTCTCCCAACTTGTGAATGGAGTCTGCTCCAGAATAGAGACACCAAGCAGATCATAGAACTCTTCCAAGGTAGGGACCAACTGGTAGTCCGGAAAGGTAAAGCAATGGTACAATGGATCAAAGAACTAGACTAAGACACTCATCATCTGTTCATCCATCTTAGAGGTGACCAAACTAAGAAGGTGCCCATGTCTTCTGATGAAGGAGGTAGTATCTGGCATCTTTGCAACCAATTCCTTAAGCAGAGTGGGAACCTGGACAAAGTTGATCCGAATAGTGTTTCTACGCATGGGTGCCATGACCTACAAAATAGAACAAAGATGAATCCCCTCTGTCTTTGAAATAGGTTAGTCCAATGCAATATGCATGCAATGCCATGATGTCATGATGTCATGATAGAAAACACACCACAAGTATCCACAGATAGCAAACATGGTAAGGCACACAAGTCACACAGATAGCCCTTAGATTTCAGGCTGGCAAGGAGCTTAGGTACTACCCTCTTTCAGTTCAGTTGGTTTAAACCTGTCCTAGAATAGTAACCGGGTTCTAGAGGATCTCAATATCACTGACTACCCTCGATCGGTCATAATTCCAGTTTAGCAGCCTTTTCTTGCAGCCGGAATCCTCGCGAGAGTTTAGTCTCAATGAGTGTAGCATACTGCTACTGTTTTATGGCCAAGTTGGTCAATTTAAAGGTTCTAAGGTCAGTTGGTGCTTAATAACCCCTTAGCAGACCCATATTCTCCTCGTTGAGCCACAAGGGATATCGATACCTACTAAAGTGCCACACCAACATAGCTACTGCTTCAACCGTATCGGTCTACGCCGTACAGTTCCCTCACAGTTTATTGCTACTTACCTAAAGGGTATACCCCAGATCTAGGTTAGGATCTATAGTAACTCCGATTCAAGCCCACAAATATAAAACATACAAATCAAGCAATTGAAAACATTATGAACTATTCCTAAGGTACACCCCACTTATAAAGATATCTCCAGCAGAGTCGCCAGTTCTGTGATACGGTGGGAAGAACTGACTGTTTTTGGAATGCTGGTTTGCGTTTTGCGTTTGTTTTTGCAAAATGTCGCAGTAAGCAAGAGTCGCCACCGACTTTTATTTTATCCAACAAGGAAAGGAAAAAAGCACAAAAAATTCCTTTTTCGAGATATTTCTCGGGTTCGGGGGGTAGATTATAGAAAGGGAAGGTATTAGCACCCTTTCTATCCGTGGTTATCCACGGGCTCTTAGGTACTTGCTCAATTTTTTTCAAAATGGTTTTCTTTGTGCTTGTGGGTTTGAAAAAGTTTTTGTTTGAAACTTCGATTTAACTCTTGCTTATGTCCTCAAGAGTGTATGAAGTGTTTTGGAAAACTTTGTTCGAAAAGTGTAAGTGTGAAGAGTTTTGTTTTTTGAAAGAGCAAGTATCTAAGAACCATCTACCTACTCGAAAAAGGAATCGTTCTATGCTAATTTCCTTTAGACTATGCTATCCCACTATTGATGAGTAGGTAGCATCGTTGTTGGAGTTTGAGGGTCAATTCGAATGAGGGACATATGGTCACCAAAGCAATGTTAGGATGCCTTAGCGGTAACCCTAATATTTTAGATCATTTGTTTTGAGGCAACAATATCCGAGGCAACCGTTTCGAGGCGACTATGATCTTTTTGACAAGAGGGCGACCTCTAAGATGACCTATACTTAATGACCATGTATGAAGGCAACCAAGTGGGGTGTACCCTAAGAGTGCGCATGTGTGAGTGTGTTATTTTCAGTTATTTTATCTTTGTACATGTCAAGGGTGATCTAAGTTGATTTTAGGTTAAAACATTCAGTCTTGTCATGCCATCCTATTATCAAACATCTAACAGTTATAATTTGCGGAAATAAAATGCGGAATTTAAATTACAAGGCGTCGGGTATTTACATCGCCAAAGACAAACCCTTTAAATATAAATAAAGCGATAAAAAATAAATAAAGGTCCTATTAACTATTACAATTCAGAGGCAAGTACATTAATATGATAAAAATAAATAAATCGCGTGCGGGAAATTAAATCGAGCGCAAATTAGGGTTTTGACCCTTTAAAGAAGACATCTTTTTTATTTTATTTTTATTTTAAGAAAGAAATTAAACCTAAATTGATTACTAAATTGAATTAAATAAATTAATTAATAAAAATAAATTATTTTTGGTTTTTTTGTTATTTTAAGAAAGAAAAATAAAATAATTAAGTTAGTATTTAAAACCTAATTGAATCTAATTTAATTTTAATTATTTACAAAAAATAGGTTAAAGTTATTTCTAATTAAAACCTAAATTAGTTTAATTAGTGTTTATTAATAAAAATAAAAATAAAAATTTGATTAAATATAAAAAATATTTTTGTGATTTTTTATTTTATAAAGAAAAGAATTTTTTTGATTGGTTAGTAAATCTAATGAAAATAATAAAACAATTAAATAAACAAATAAAAATAAATGAGAATAGGGGAGTATGGGCCTGATTATGGGAGTTTGAGAAGCAAACTGAAGCCCAAAAACACTGGCCCTGGTTGACTTTTGATGATCTGGTGAGCATGCTTGGACTTGACTCCATGGTGGACCCTCAGCCTGGGGCTCTCAGATTTGGCCTTTGGCCATCTGGCCATTGGATGCCTGAGGGAGAATGGTGCACTGCAAGCTGAAACGTGCATGGGAATACCTGAAAGGAAAAATTAATAAGGAATTGGGGGGACCTGGGATTCGAACCCAGGTCCTGATGGATATTTGCACGCCTTCCTTGCCAACGCACCAAGTTGCTTCAATTGTTGTTATAATTCAAATAATACATAATATAAGAAAAACGAATTATATGCCAGCTAAACAAAAAAAAGCATGCTTGGTTTTGAATGGACCAATGGGCAGGGGACACCTCATCGTCCCTGTCCTGAAACCTGTAAAAAATTTACCTGCGGATTTGAATCCGCAGCTAAAAGTGCAGGTCCATCCTAAAATCCATCTCAGGCCACATAAATCCATTCCAGGACCATGGTTGGGTTCGTTGTGGCCTCCTGATCACAACTATACCCCTCTTGAGTCATGATTTAACCTGAAAGAGAAAATCCCAAAAAGCAAATGAAGAACCCTAGCTATGGTGGTTCTTCGTTCAGGCTAGATAAAAGCAATTGGATAATGCCAAACACTTGCAAATTTCATGTAGATTCAAAATATGATATTGATTCATGAAAAGGATGCATAAGTTTAGAGTTGCGAAATCAAGAACAAGGCTAGATATTGTGACACTTACAGTGCTTGTGAAGGTCTGAGAACACTTGCTTTTGATCCAGATCGCTTGTGTCAACACCCAGGAAGAGATTGGGACATGTCTCATCCTTTGAAAGTGCCTCTAGCTACGGTTTCGATTTCAAGTTTTTTTGTGCTTTTTTCAATTTCTGTTCTGCCTCCCTCTGCAATTGTTAACCCTGATTTCGATTTCTTTGGCTTCCTTATGTATCATGCTTTGCATTAGGGTAGAAATCATGGACTGAATCTCTCTAAATCAATGCATACATATTTGATTTGATCTTCATTATTAACCTTTCCAAATTTGATTTGATGCAATCTTTTTTTACATGATATGGCCTGATACGAATTCTATGATGTTGCTAGCTGTAAACAAAGCCTAAAACAATCAATAAATCAAGAGTTTTTAATTATTTGGATTTTCTATGATTTTATTTGATTTAAAATGAAAAAATTCAATAAAAAATCAAATTAAATAATAAAAAAGAAATATGAGCTCATGGCTGAAGCTAGGACACGTGGGAAATGATGCAAGCTCAAATCAAGTGGAAAAGAATGGGCCCATTTGACAAAATTTGAAGTTTTAGGGATGGTTGACTTTTGGCAATTTTGCAAAAATGTCTAACTTCAACAATGCATAACTTCTTCAATTTTGAACTTTTGGAGGTGTTCTTTGACTTTTTAGAAATATTGAGATGTCCTCTAACCAACCCTTTTGGTATCATCTCAATTTGATATTCCATGCTCAAGTTATAAGCTTTGGCAAAAAAATGTGTTTTTGTTGACTTTCAAAAATGACCTATAATGTCCAAATTCATAACTTCTTGTGAGTGCATTTTTGGATCTTAGGGTGTGAAGATGGATTGTAGGAAATTGCATCCTATTAAAAATTAGCTTTGTATGGGTCATTTCTCATAAAGTATGAGAAAGTTATGCTTGGTCAAAGTTGAGTTGACTTTTCCTCCAAAACCCTAATTTAACAACTTTTGAATCTTGATGAATTTTGAGCAATCCTTGATGAATAATGATCAACCCTTGATCAAATGATGAAATATCCTTCAAAATTATAATGTTGACAAAAATATTGAAGTTTGACTGTTTATAGGTCACAGTTGACTTTTGCCCTAGCATAATCGATTTTTGGACCTTTGAGCAATTGATTGAGCAAACTTCTTCTGCAAGGCTTGAAACTTGACATGGATGATCTTGAGACCATATTAGGACATTGGGGAGAACTTGAGGTCATTTGGATTCAAAGATCTTGATGCAACACAAAACCCTAATTTGGGGTTGACTGCCTTAGGAGATAGCTTGTCTGACCAACTCTTGGGCAAGCTTGAACCACTTGGAGGTTTTTCTTGCAATGTTTTGAGAAATATGAGAGGGAAAATTTTGGGGTACAACAGATGGTAAGGTGCATATGTGCGTAAACTACAGAGACCTAAATAGGGCAAGCCCCAAGGATGACTTCCCGCTTCCCCACATTGATGTTCTGGTTGACAACACCGCACAACACAAAATCTTTTCCTTCATGGATGGTTTCTCGGGCTACAATCAGATCAATATGGCTCCCGAAGACATGGAGAAGACAACCTTCATCACACAGTGGGGCACTTTCTGTTACAAGGTGATGCGCTTTGGGTTGAAGAATGCTGGGGCAACTTATTAGCAAGCCATGGTAGCTTTGTTCCACAATATGATTCACCATGAGATAGAGGTTTATGTTGATGACATGATTTCCAGGTCTCAAACCGAGGAAGAGCACCTTGATCATCTACAAAAGCTATTTGACAGGTTGAAGACATACAAGTTGAGGTTGAATCCTAACAAGTGCACCTTCGGGGTAAGGTCTGGTAAACTTATGGGGTTCATCGTCAGTGACAAAGGTATTCAGGTAGACCCTGCAAAGGTGAAGGCCATACAAGAGATGTCGGCTCCCCATATTGAGAAGGAGGTTAGAGGTTTCTTGGGATGCCTAAATTATATCGCCATGTTCATTTCACATCTGACTGCTACTTGTGAGCCAATCTTCAAGCTCCTGAAGAAATATCAAGTGGTAAAGTAGAATGACGAATTCCAGATCACTTTCGAAAGAATTAAGGAATACCTTCAAGAACCACCAATTCTGATGCCTCCAATTGAAGGAAGACTTTTGATATTGTACTTAACGGTGCTAGACAATTTAATGGGGTGTGTGCTAGGGCAGCATGACGAGTCTTGTCGAAAAGAGCATGCAATATACTACCTCAGCAAAAAGTTTACCGACTATGAGACAAGATACTCACTGCTCGAGAAAACTTGTTGCGCTTTGGCATGGGCTGCTCGCTGACTAAGACATTATATGTTAACCCACACTACTTTGTTGATATCTAAGATGAATCCAATTAAGTACATCTTCGGGAAGCCCGCTCTCTCCGGAAGAATAACAAGATGGCAAATGATCTTAACCGAATACGATATACAATATACAACCCAGAAAGCAATCAAGGGAAGTGTATTAGCTGATCATTTGGCCCATCAGGCCGTGGATGACTACCAGTCCATGAATTTTGAGTTCCCAGACGAGAATATTATGCTAGTGACTGACTATGAAGAACCTGGACGGGATGAAGGACCTGAAGAAGGATCCCGATGGACCATGGTTTTTGATGGAGCCTCGAATGCACTTGGTAATGGCATTGGTGCTGTAATTATATCTCCTGAGGGCTGTCATACTCCTTTCATCTCCCGACTATGCTTCAACTGTACCAACAACATGGCGGATAATGAAGCATGCATCATAGGTCTCAAAGCGGCCATTGACCTGAGGATCAAGTTCTTAAACATTTTCGGGGATTCAGCTTTGGTGATAAGTCAGATCAAGGGAGAATGGGATATGAAGCACCCGAATATCATCTCGTACAAAGAGCACGTGCTGACATTGCTCCCATACTTTGAGGAGGTAACCTTTGAACATTTCCCACGAGAGGAAAACCAGTTAGCGGACGCGCTAGCCACCATGTCTTCTATGTTCAAAGTTAAGTGGGACAACAAAGCTCCCCGAATCACCATTGAGAGGTTGGATGAACCAGCATACTGCTGTGAGATTGATACTGAAGAGGTAGCATATAAAGCTTGATTTCATGAAGTAAAAAGGTATCTCGAGGCTCAAGAGTACCCCGAGGGAGCATCTGTCAACAATAACAAGTTTCTGAGAAGGTTCTCCGTGAAATTTTTCCTCAGTAATGGAATCCTCTACAAGCACAACCATGACTCTACCTTACTGCGGTGTGTAGACAAGAGCGAAGCAGAGAGGATTATGGAAGATCTACATGAAGGTACCTTCAGAACCCATTCAAATGGACATACCATGGATAAGAAGATCCTACGGGTAGGATACTATTGGTCCACTATGGAAGCAGATTATTATCAGCACTCTCGAACTTGCCACAAGTGCCAGATCTATGCTGATAAGGTGCATGTGCATCTGGTTCCTTTGAATGCCTTGACGGTTCCTTGGCCCTTTGCAATGTGGGGCATTGACATGATCGGAGAGATTAGACCTACCGCTTCCAATGGGCATCACTTCATCCTGGTGGCTATTGATTACTTCACGAAGTGGGTTGAAGCTGCCTCCTTTACTACTGTTACCAAGAACATTGTGGCGCGGTTTATCAAGCATAATCTGGTTTTTCGTTACGGTGTCCCCGAAAGAATCATCATTGACAATGGTACAAATCTAAATAACATGATGATCACCAAACTCTGTAAGCAATTTAAGATCCAACACTATAATTCTTCCCCCTACCGATTGATGATGAATGGCACTGTTGAAGCTTCTAACAAGAACATTAAGAAGATCACACAGAAGATGATGGTGACATACAAAGACCGACATGAGATGTTACCATTTGCTCTTCATGGGTACCGCACGTCCGCGTGAACATCGACAGGGGCAACACCCTACTCTCTGGTATACGGCATGGAGGTTGTCCTGCCTATTGAGGTCCAAATCCCTTCTCTAAGGATCATGAAGGATGCAGGTTTGAACAAAGACGACTAGATTTAGAATCGACTTGATTAACTGAATCTGATCGATGAGAAGAGACTTACTGTTGTTTGTCATGGTTAAATGTATCAAAAACGGATGATCAAGGCTTTCAACAAAAAAGTCAGATGCCAAGAGTATCAAGTCAAGAATCTAGTGATCAAGCGCATCATACTTCCGCAAGGTGATCCCATGGGAAAATGGACTCCCACATACGAAGGGCCATTTGTGATCAAAAACATTTTATTAGGTGGAGCCATGATTCTGACCCCCATGGATGGTGATGACCTTCCTCACCCTGTCAATGCAGACATAGTGAAAATATACTACGCATGATTAAAGACCCGCTAGGCTGACTGGCCTAGGAAAAAATAAGGGTTTCCCGGCGAACCAAAAGGGTTCGGGAAAAAATTAGGGATGAAAACAAAAAATCTCTACACCTGACAAGTCGAAAACTTGAAAAGGCGGCTTGGGCAAAAAAGGGTATCCCGGTGGACTGAAAACTCGAAAGGGCAGTCCAGGAAAAAGTTAGGAATGTAAAGCGTATCACTATTACCCATTGGATCACCTTGCGACTAAACCTCAGTATTAACTATCAAGCTCGAATGGCGCCAATTAATCTAATCAGCTTTGAACAAGCAAAAAAGTGATGAGACGCTCGAAGACATAGCGGCAATAGCAGGATTAAAACTCAATGGGATTATTGCACATAGCCGTTTTCTTTTCTTTGTAAATAATATTGTATAGCTTTTATTTTCACGGCGGTATTCTCTTACTAGAGCGTCAGCTTCCTTGTACAAAAATGCCTGTTATAGGCCAACTTCAAGAAATTAATACAAATCATTTTCACAAAACCATTTGTTTCTTTTTCTGTTTTGTCTTGCGAAAAACGTACAATGATTTATTCTTGACATATGCATTTGAATATGATTGCTATTCACAAATATTCGCATGAGAAACGGAAAGACAATTGCTCGTAACTTAAGAAACAAGGGCAAAAACTAAAAAAATCATGTCAAGCCCGACAATTACTTTGTTCAGCAGGTACAGGGGCAGAGACAACTTGTAAACAAGATCACCATTACATTCATCCTCGTGACATCTACACTCCCCACACGGTAAAAGGCGATCGAAGCGTTGATATCGGTTTCCTCAAACAAGAGCTACTTTCCCCAGCAAGGCTCCTTCATAGATTCGACATCTATGTTCCTTAGCTGAATTTTATAATCGCAAGAAGTTCATAAAGTTGCCTCCCAAGCAGAGTTTACTTTTCTGAATACACGAGCTCAACCCCCAACAGAGCTTATTCCTCCAGCTACGGGAGTTCATCCTCCAGAAGAGTTATTCCCCCGCAGATTTATTCTCAAGCAGAGTCTCTCTATGGAAGAATATTCACAAACAACAAGGAGTAAATCCACGACATAGTCATCTCCGTTCACCATCCCTAGTGGAAGAAGAAGAACCACTTTTTCTATAACATTCAAGAATTCAATTTCCAGTACTCTCCAGCAGCAGTTAGGGATTTATTTTCCCAGACTCGGATATGTCACAATATCATTTCATATTCATACATCATGACATGCGTATCGCATACAACATAATCTCATTTATTTTGAGAACATGATCACACAATGAATTTCATGCATCACATATAATTAATCCTATACTTTTTCAGGAAAGATGGTTATCATCAACAATTCCAACAGTTCAACCCATGAAGCTATACATGTCATATCTGCAGACAAATAATGGAAAACCAGTTCCCAAAACCAAACGGGTTAACTAATCTACATGATCAAATGAGGCAAGCCCTACTATCTAGGCTTTCATTTTGAAGTAACCCTACTATCCAGGTTCCTTCTCATAGCCCTACTATCCAGAATTTCATTTCGAAGTAACCCTACTATCCAGGTTCCTTCTCACAACCCTACTATCCAGGCTTTCATTTCGAAGTAACCCTACTATCCAGGTTCCTTCTTGCAGCCCTACTATCCAGGATTTCATTTCGAAGTAACCCTACTATCCAGGTTCCTTCCCACAGCTCTACTATCCAGGCTTTCATTTCGAAGTAACCCTACTATCCAGGTTCCTTCTCACAACCCTACTATCCAGGCTTTCATTTTGAAGTAACCCTACTATCCAGGTTCCTTCTCACAGCCCTACTATCCAGGCTTTCATTTCGAAGTAACCCTACTATCCAGGGTCCTTCTCATAGCCCTACTATCCAGGCTTTCATTTCGAAGTAACCCTACTATCCAGGTTCCTTCTCATAACCCTACTATCCAGGCTTTCATTTCTAAGTAACCCTACTATCAAGGTTCCTTCTCATAGCCCTACTATCCAGGCTTTCATTTCGAAGAAACCCTACTATCCAGGTTCCTTCTCTTTTATCTCCAGAAAATATATACAATCGATTTCATATTCCCTAGTAAGTCGTTGCGAAGCCTGGGATACGACCAGATAACAACTCATTTTTGTCTCATCAATCAAGAGTTAATTCCCCAGTAGAGTAATGGACAACCGAAGCTCCTATACTCTATTTCCCGGGACACAAATCAACATCCCCCAACGAAGTCCTCCTCAACGGCAGGTATAGGAATTATTGCAAAGGAATATCTTATGCAATCAATATCTTTTCTGGATGGCATCTTTAAGCCCATCTCCGATGATTTTCCGTCACCTTCCAAATGGCATCTGTAAGCCCATTCCAGATATTACCGATCAGTATTACTTCATGCGAGTGCAAATTTCTTGGCACTCTAGTGTTCAATCATCTCCTACCTCCAGATCACAAAAGGCAGACCAGCCAATCTACATCCTCAAGTTTAAGAAGATTGAACAGGGACAACTGTTGCACCCCAAAATTTGTCCTCCCATTTTTACTCAAAACATACTCCTAGAGGTCCTCAATTGCTCAAGGTTGACTAAGGATTGGCCAGACAAATCCTCCTCCTAAGATAATGAGTTTCAAACTAGGGTTTCACTCCTCATCAAGATGTTTGAGTTACAAGGGTCCTAAATGATTTCCATGGTCCTAATATGTCTTCAAGATCATCCATGTCAAGTTTCATGCCTTGCACAAGAAGTTTGCTCAGTCAACTGCTCAGATGCCTGAAAATCAACTGTACTAGGTCAAAAGTCAACTGTGACCCACATACAGTCAAACTTCAAGATTCTTGGTCAACATCAACATTTTGAAGTAATATCCATCATTTGATCATGATTACTCAAGGAATTCCCCAAATTCGTCAAAACTCAAAAGTTGCTAAGTTAGGGTTTCTATAGGAAAAGTCAACCAGAATTTGACCAGGCATAACTTTCTCATACTTTATCAAAAATTTATCATCCAAGGCTCATTTTGAAGAAAATCCAATTCCCTACAATTCATCTTCATCCCTCAAGTTGAAAAAATGCACTCATGAAAAGATTTAAATTCAGACATTATAGGTCATTTCAAAAAGTCAACAAAAACACCTTTTAGGTCAAAGCTTCTTACATGAACATGGAAGATCCAATAGAGATGAAACCAAAAAGGTTGTTTAGAGGACATCCTAAGATTTCTAAAAAGTCCAAGAACACCCTTTTAGGGTCAAAATTGAGAGATATATGCATTTTCAAAGTTGGCCATTTTTGGAAATTTGCCCAAAGTCAACAATGCTCAAAATTGCATTTTTTCCACATGGGCCCATCTTTTCAAGATTGAATCTCAATCCTAGCATGGTCCACGACCTATGGGACCCCCTTGCATTATTCACTCATTTATGTAATTTATTTTTATTTTTATTCATTTAAAAATCAAATAAATTCAAATAAAATCAAATTAAATCAAATTTGTGGGATGAGATTTGTTTTGCATTGAATTATAGATCTCATATGCTGTCAATGATCAAAAAAATCGTGCCAAGGCAAGAAAATAAGAGGAAATCTCCAATTTTAGAAAGATTTGAATCAAAACTTCAAGACCATCAATCTTTTTATTCTTTCTAATTTTATTGACCTAATTGAATTCATTACTTATACAGAAGCTTCGTGAACCCTAAAGGAGGGAAATCCACGCGCAGCCTGCCTCTCCAGAGCAAGAACAAAACTCAATTTTTTGTCAACAAAAGTGGAGGTCGAATTTTTGTCCATAAGGAGATTCAAAGCATCCTGAGACTTGCAGTTGGTTGCTGGAGGTACTCTGAAGCCAATTGGATTATTCCCACACGTTAAAGCACCCAGAAACGCCCCATACAAAACCACAATTTGCCTTTAATTTTTGAATTTTATTTTGAACATATGCGCATGATAAATGAATTCTAACTACACATTCATGTTTTTCCAGTCATTTAGAACATATTGGCATAATTGATTGTTTGTTTTTGTACATGTACGAGTAACTGCCATTATTAGGGTTCAGAGCTTTGTTTTAGGGTTTCTTGTTACAGGTTAAATTAGGCCCAATCAAGGGTCAATTCGTGTTCAGGAAATCACGAGCGATTTATCCATGGCATTATCTGACATTTATATTGCTTGTATTGGATTTTTGAAAACGCAGGGGTTATAGCTACAAAATTTGTCTGTAGGTAACAGCCTTGTGCCTAAAACGAGAGTTATGTGAAGAAGACGACTAGGTGGCAGCCTATCATTGGCCAGTTTGAATATGGCGCGCATTTTTTATTTCCAAATCTTAATCTTGTTTTCATATATAATACTATTATGTTGTTATTTGTGCAAACAAGCGCTCTAGCGCAGATGGCAAAGGACAAGGTATTTGAGAGGGACGACCTGGGTTCAATCCCAGGTCTCAACATTTTCTTGTTTTCCAAATTGTTTATTGCAGATTCCATGCGCCTGACAACCAAGCACTTACCATGCACCTCAAGATCTCACGCCTTGGATCATCACATGGTCCATATCTAGCATACCACAAGCGTAGCACATGGTGAACCCTCCAAAGGCTAATGGCACTGGATCAGGCGCAGCCTTGGGCCATCAGCAAGTTGGGCCCTGAAGATTCAACACACACCTCCCAAAACTACTTTCACACCAGGCCCAATCTAATTCTTTTTTTTTGTTTGTTTGTTTTAATTATTTTTTTAATTGTTTTAAAAATCATTTTTTTCAATTAAATAAAAAAAATCACAAAAACATGAGAATTATATTTTTTATAAAGTATATTTTCATTAATTAATTAGTAATTAGAATAACTTAAATTTTTTTTCATAATTAAAATTAATTAGAAATTAGGTTGATTTGCAAAATTAATTATTTTTCCTCAAAAATTCCAAAAAATATTTTTCTTTATTTATTAAATTAAATGTCGTTGAATTTAATTTTAATTCCTCGTTTAATTTATTCTCGCGCGTATTTGTAATAGTTACTTAGGTTTACTATTATTTTCCTTTACTATTTTCCCCCGATTTTTGATTATGTATCCCCCTCCCCAAAGCCTTGTAATAGTTAGGTTTAAATTTCTCTCATTTTATTTCCCGTCATTATAAACTGTTAGATGATTGATAATAGGATTGTATGCAAAAGATCATAATTTAAAACGGTAGAAAACCCTAAATGTGCAAAGACTAAATTAACTGAAAAATAAACACTTGCACATGCTCACTCCTAGGGTTTGCCCCACTTCGGTTGCCTTCAGTAAACGGCCATGAAGTATAGGGAGTTTTAGTGGTTGTCCTCTAGTCTCGAAAGATAAAAAAACGAACCATTCGAATGTTGCCTCGTAAAGATCTTTAGGACTTTAGGGTAACTACTAAGGCTTCCTAACCATTGGTTTAGTGATCGTAATTGTCCCTTTCGTCCCTTACGATTGCCCCTTAAACTCCAACGATGGAGCTACCTACTCCTTAATAGTTGGATAGCACTGTCTAAAGGAAATAAGAAAATGAATAGACTTTTTCGAGTAGGTAGAGACTTTTAGGTACTTGCTCAAAACAAATTTTTTTTACACATACACTTTCAAACAATCTTTTCAAACAAAGTTTTCAAAAATTTTTTATCACACCCTTGAGGACTGATACAAGGGTTACCATAAAGTGAAACGCCGCACTAAGGCAATTTCAAAAATTTTCAAACACACGAAAGCAATTTAAAAATGAGAAAGTACCTAAGAGCCTGTGGAAAACCACGGATAGAAAGGGTGCTAACACCTTCCCTTTTTATAATCTACCCCCCGTACTCAGAAACATCTCGAAAAAGGTTTTTTCTGTTATTTTCCTTTTCCTTTGTTGGATGAAATAAAAGTCGGTGGAGACTCTTGCTTACCGTACATTTGCGAACAAAAAACGCAAAAACAAATAGTAAAAAAATAGTCGGTTCTGCCACCGTATCACAAAGAGCATGATATGTCCAGCTTCAGATACGATGATTTGGCTCCTCCTCTAGTTATAATTGATCCTTCAAGAAGAAAAAGGAAGAAAATTTCAGAGGCTTTTGAGCCTGGAAGGAAGAAGAAGAATGATAAGTCTCAAACTTCTAAGAATGTGTCTATGGCCACTTATCCAGAAAATACTGGTAAGTCTGCTACTTCTGTACCTATTTCTGTAGATGTTTCAAATATTGTTAATGTATTATCACCCACCACAACTTCCATTACACAAACCTCTTCTTTTCCATCTTTTTCTATTCCACCATCTACCATCCCTACATCTGTACCTGATCCTATTACTACCACATTCCCTTCAATTATACATGTTTCTGCTCCAACCCCATTCCCTCTCTCACAAATCTCATTCCATCAGAACCACTTCAAACTTTCACCTCACCCATAATCACTTCCATATCTGAAACTTTTACACTCCAACCAGTTTCTGAAACCCTTCATTCACCAATATCACAAAGTTTACTTCAATTCGCCTTCGCCAACCAAGAAACCATCTACCATGATTCACCCACTCACCATTCTGATCCACACTCCCCATCTGACAGCAAAATATCTGAAAGGACTATTTCCGAAACTTTTGAAATCTCCACCTCAGAATAATTCACCATATTTGATCTTCTTGATCTATCTGAACAATTGTCTGAACTAAACCCTTTTGCACAAGAACTTGCCCTAACAGTTAATGAAAAACCTGTCCCCAAAACCTTGGATGAATGCATTAATATGTTTCGAAACAAGGCAAGGAAGAAGGTTGCTTAGTTGCAAGAAGAAGCAAGTACAAGTACTAAGCCTTAGGATCTGGACGATTCTTAGAAGCTTTTTCAGAAGTGGATGTCTTCTGAATTTGAGAGGCTGATGAGCTTTTCTAAAGAATCCAGAGTTGATGGAGTTCAGATGGTGACTGAAACTGAAGAAGTAAGAGAAAGAATCAGACTCTTCAAACTTTTTGCTGCAAAGCAACGAGAGGCTGAAGCCAGAGCACTTAGAGAAGCTGAAGAAGCTAGACTCAAAGTTGAGGAAGATGCTAGAACTGCTGATTTAGCCAGATTGTATCAGGAGGCTGATGAAGCAGAAAGAGAAAGGAAAGAGGCTATGGTTGTCTCAACTTTTGATCCTTCTATTCTGCGTCTGGAACAAGAAATTGGCGTAATCAGAGAAGAGAAACAAGTCTTTAGATAAAGCATGACTCAACAAAAGGTTGTTAATGATTCAGTTCAGAATATGCTTCACTTGATTCTGGAAAAGCTATCTGCTTCAACACCATCTTCTTCTGGACCCTAGGCTCTTAAGAATTTTGTTTTTCCTTTTGCTCTGGACCATTTGATTTTGTCTGTTTCTTTTGTTTTACTTATTTCTATCTGATGATTTCTTTTTGATTCAATGAAGTCTCGTTTCCTTTTACTTCTTTCACTTCTTATTTTATTTTCACTATTTCTTCTTTTACTTCTTATGTGTTTTATGTTTTTCACACATAATTACCTTTTTGATTATGACAAAAAGGGGGAGTAAATAACTAAAGTAATATTTTGATTTTAATAATCAAATTATCTGGAAAAACTTCTCTGAAATAAGGGGAGATGCTTACATTCTAACCAAGATAAATTTTTGTTTGTTAGAATTATTTGCTTTTTTAGGAATCACGAACTCTGATTGGAATCAAGATCTGAAAGTGTTAAACAAGGTTTTGTCTAACTTTTGGAATCAGACTCTGAGAAGTGTTAAGTTCATAATCAGGCTCTGAATTGAAATATGGAATCAAACTTCTTTTGGAATCAATACATGATCTTTATAAGGGATAATATTTAAATGTTTCTTGTCCCAATATCCTTTGATTTGACTGATTACTAAGGCTGAGTCCCCGTATACACTCAAGAATTTGATTCTCATATCGATGACAACTTTGACACCCATGATGCACGCTTCGTATTCGGCCATGTTGCTAATACATTCAAAACATAGGCTGGCGGTGAAGGGCGTATGGAAACATGTTGGGGAAATTATCACAACACTAATTCCATTACCAAGTGCATTAGAAGATCCGTCGAAAACCATAGTCCATCAGGATCCTGGCTTAGGTCCTTCATACAGTCCAGGTTCTTCATAATCAGTAACCATCATAATATTCTCGTCCGGGAACTCAAAATTCATAGACTGATAGTTGTCTACGGCTTGATGAGCAATGGTCTTCCAGCACACTTCCTTTGATTGATTTTTGAGTGGTGTACTGAATGTCGTATTTTGTCAAGACCATTTGCCATCTTTCTATTCTTTCGAAGAGAGCGGGCTTCTCAAATATGTATTTTATGGGGTCCATTTTAGAGATCAAAAAATTAGTATGGCTCAACATATACTGTCTTAGTCAATGAGCAGCCCATGCCAGCAAGTTTTCTCGAGCAGTGAGTATCTTGTTTCACAGTCGGTAAACTTTTTGCTAAGGTAGTATATTGCATGCTCTTTTCGACAAGACTCGCCATGTTGCCCCAGTACACACCCCATTGAGTTCTCTAAAACTATTAAATACATGATCAGAGGTCTTTCTTCAACTGGTGACATCAGAATCAGAGGTTCTTGGAGGTACTCCTTATTTTGTTAAAAGCTATTTTGCAGTTGTCATTCCATTTCACTACTTGATCTTTCTTTAGTAACTTGAAGATTGGCTCACAAGTAGCAGTCGGATGGGAAATAAATCGGGAAATGTAGTTTAATCTCCCCAAGAAACCTCTAACTTTCTTCTCAGTACGGGGAGCAGGCATTTCTTGAATGGCTTTGACCTTGGAGGGATCAACTTCAATACCTTTACCACTGACGACGAAACCCAGGAGCTTACCGGATCTCAGCCCAAAGGTGAACTTGTTCGGATTCAGTCTCAACTTGTATTTCTTAAACCTCTCAAATAGTTTATGCAGATGGTTGATATGTCCTTCTTCAGTCTGAGACCTGGATATCATGTCGTCAACATATGCCTCTATCTCGTGATGAATCATGTCATGGAACAAAGCTACCATAGCCCGCTGATATGTCGCACCGACGTTCTTCAAACCAAAAGGCATAACTTTGTAACAGAAAGTTCCCCAATGTGTAACAAAAGTAGTCTTGTCCATGTCTTCAGGTGCCATCTTGATCTGATTATATCCCGAGAAACCGTCCATAAAAGAAAATACCTTATGTTGAGCGGTTTTGTCGACCAGAACATCAAAATGTGGAAGCAGAAAGTCATCCTTGGGGCTTGCCATATTCAGATCTCTGTAATCTACAAACATACGCACCTTATCGTCATTCATAGGTACCAACACCACATTTGTAACCCATTAGGGATAGGATGTAACAGCTAAGAAACCTGCGTTGAATTGCTTCATAACTTCAGCCTTGATCTTTTCAGACATTTCTGGATGCATACGATGAACCTTCTGTTTTATTGGAGAGTAACCTTATTTTATTGGTAGACGGTGAACCATGATGGTAGTATCAAGCCCTAGCATGTCTTTGTACGACCAATCAAATATCTTAACATAGTCATGTAACATCTAGATTAATTTCTATTTGACGCTGTCTTCCAGGTTGACACCTATCTTGACTTCTTTTTTGTCCTCTTCAGTACCTAAATTCACAACCTCGACTGGCTCTTCATGCGGTTGTATTGCTCTTTCTTCTTGATGTAATAGTCTATCAAGCTCTCCAGGTACTTCACAATCTTCCTCACCTTTATCCTCGACTTAGTAGATCGGATTTCCAAAGTCATAAGTGGTAATAGCAGAATTGTTATCAACGGGATACAGAGTGGATGTGGATCTATAATTTATTATGTGGGTGTGTGTAAGAAACACATAACTATATTTGAAAGCAATAAAGTAATGAAAAGATAGAGAGCACAAAATTTGAATGCAAAACATCCAATGATTTATTAAATGAGCATATGCGAATAAAAGATAACAACCCTAACAAGTGGACCATTGTGCCCCGGGTAAGGCACAAGGCTTAAAGTTATTGTTTAAAATTACATATCCCAAAAGCTTGAAAGAAATAAAACATGAAATGGAAATTACTCTTGACTAAAGGAGATTGGTATAAAGTCTTTATCCGTCCAATTATTGAGTCCACCGCCAGTAGTAGGGAAGATCCACTTTTCTAAACCACAGTCACTATCAGTGCCTTATATAGCATTAACTCCATTATTATAGACGCGGAAAGGTGGTCTCTCAGCACGAGAATGACGAACCGCCTTCTGAGCCTCTAAGGTGAAACCCAAGCCAAATTTGTTGGACTTGTAAGGAATGTCAGGAAGCTGACCCAAAATAGTGCAACCATCTTCTTCTACCACAACCCTAACATCTCTCAGAGAATCCATTCTTGGTGGATCCTTGATAATCTTAGGAGTAGCAGAAGTAGCTTTAGCGACAAAAATTGTTGGAGGAATTACTTCAAAGTTCTGGAAAGGAGTCTCAATGAATTCACCATCCATCTCAATATATTTGAATGAATTAAAATGGCTCACCATATACTCTACTTCTCCACAAACTATAACAATTTTCCCTTTCACAGGATACTTTAATTTTTTATGCATGGTAGAGGTAACAGTGCCTACCCCATGAATCCAAGGGCGTCCAAGCAAACATGAATAGGCCGAACGAATGTCCATCACATAGAAAGTGAGTCAAATACCTGGGATCCCACTTTGATCGGAAAGTCAACCTCTCCATGTACCATCTTCCTTGACCCATCAAAGGCTCTCACCACAATATCACTGGGTTTCAGCATGACCCCTTTATAGTCTAGTATATCTAGCGCACCCTTCGGTAAGACATTTAATGAAGAACCTGTATTAACCAATACATGCACCAAGGTAGTTCCCCTATAGCCAATAGAGATATACTGGGCTTTATTTTGATTCTTTCCTGCAGGAGTTAAGTCAGAATCAGAAAAGCCTAATCCATTATCAGCTGTTAGGCTTGCAACACAATTCTAAAACTGATCAACAGAGGTCTCTTGTGGTACATGATCAGTCTTCATAAATTTTACCAAAGCTCGACCATGGGCTTCGGAGCACAATAATAGAGATAACATGGATATCTTGGAAGGCGCCTACTCCAACTGTTCAACAATATTGTAGTCACTTTCGCAAATGATTTTTAGTATTTTCTCCAGCTCTTGTTTGGAGGTATCTTCAACAGTAACATCTTTTGATGGTGCCTCCATCTGGGCAGGCTCAATCATCTTTTATTTGCCCCAAGTGTTAGTAGTCGACTCAATAACAGATATACAAACTGGTGTAGTGATAGTCTTTGGAGGAGAGATCTTTGGAGAGAAGACCCTTCCCGTCCAGTAACTTTACTAGTCCCAACAATATTTTCAACATTGAGGTTAGTGACTCCAGTACATTCATCTTCAGCAATCCATGGTTCTTTCTTATCAACATGGTAATAAACTTCAACTCCATAATTCCAGGGAACAACCTTGTCGGAGGAATATGGGACCGGCCCCGGTGCAATAATAATCAGGGGAGCCACCCTAGGCTCAACAGTAATCTTTACAAGACCTTTAGAGGTGATCCTTACAGGAGTATTAGAAATTGTGATTATAGAAACATCTTCAAGTCTCAGCTCTTGAGACACACTTTCATTCAAACTCTTCACGGATAGAGTCTTATCAAACAAAATTTCAAGGCTATCAATCAAACGCTGAATACCCTTCTTCAGCCACATACATCCATTTTACAGCTATCAATCAAACGCTAAATACCCTTCTTCAGCCACATACATCCATCTCAAAGGGACTCTCGACTATGGCATTTTGTTTCTTGAAGCTGATAAAGGAAAAGAATGCAAGTTAGTGGGATACACTGATTCGAGTTGGTGTAGTGATGCTGAAGATCGAAAATCAACAACAGGATATGTGTTTATGTTAGGTGGTGCACCAGTTGCTTGGAGTTCAATAAAGGAACCAGTAGTGGCATTATCATCATGCAAAGCAGAATACATAGGTGCTTCTCTTTGTGCATGTCAAGCAACTTGGATGGTGAACTTGGTCGAAGAGATAACAGGGAAAGATCTTGGAGCAATTACCATGAAGATCAACATCATGTCAGCTATCAATTTGGAGAAGAACCTGATAGCACATGGTCGAAGAAAGCACATCAAAATGAGGTTCTATTATCTTCGAGAGCAGGTAGTAGATGGGAATATGAATTTGGAACACTGCAAAACTGATAATCAGATTGCATACATCATGACAAAGGGAGTGCAAGTCGAAGTATTAAGAAAACTAAGAGCCATTATGAATATAGATAATTTAGACACAATGAATTAGGTGGTGTGTTATATTATAATTCATAGTTTCGAAACTATGTGTGTCGAAGATATTAGATTTGTTTTAGATTTAAATAGATTTGATTTAGATCTAAAATAGAATAGATTTGATTTAGTACCAAAATAGGTATTTTGGGATTTTATAGTTTTGGGCTTAGGGAGCAAGCTAAATCTATAAATAGGGAGTAACCCCTAAGTTTGTAATCAATTCAATTAAGTTGTATTCACAGAATTTGCAGTTGCAAGTGAATAACAAAGTTTTCCACAGTTTTTGGGCAGAGAGAAACTCTGCAGAAAATAAGTGTCTTCTTTCTTTTCTTTTCTTTTCTCATAATTCATTGTTATTATGTGGTGATATCAATCTTAAGCATCAAGATTGGTAGAAATTAGTCATAGATATTTGGTGGATTTCCAATAATAAAAACCTAATTCTAATTAATTTTAATATTAAGAAAAGGCTAATTAACTTAATTAATTAATAAATAAAAATATGTAAAAAAATTAATTACTAACTAAAAAACCCTAATCCTAATTTGTTATGGTTCTAAAAAAAGTTTAAGCTTTGTTAATGGTTAATTAGAAAATAGTTAGTAAAATAGAGTGAAAACTAGGGTTGGTAAAATAAGAAAAAAACAAATGCATGGGGTGGAACGTGAACCCACGCCCTCAGCCTCACAGGTATACCCTTTTATCCACTGCACCATAGTGTTGTTTGTGATATGGAATAGGAATGAATCCATTTGTAATAATCTTATGTTGAAACCTAAAAAAGTAAAAAAAAAAACATTTGCAAAACATAGGGATCGAACCCACGCCTCTTATGTCACAGGTCTCCGTTTCCAACCATATGAGCTACACTGGTTTTGTGTTATTCAAACACAAATAAGACATTATATAATAAAATAGATGGATCAGAGAAGCGCCATAACCCTAGCTTCCATCATCTTCTCCGGTGAGCTTCAATATCAAACCTGTAAATCACGTAAAATTGAGACACAAGATGAACCCTATCCCCCTAGTTTAGCCCTTGTGAATTCAATGGTAGCATTGGCTTGACCTGAAAATGCTTGTAGAGTGAGTTTTGAAGAAAATATTTCAAACTGCTCTAACGATGGCAGATCTTAATTCCTGCATCAAACCTCACAAATAATGCGTCAAAACCGTTCTAAACATCAACATGTACATGAATGTATGCATCAAATCATTCAACAATGAGTATATTAAAAGTTTGAAATTAAAGAAGGTTACCAAACCAGTGCAGTTGAGATGTGTTGTTCTGGCGTGCTTCAAGCTTGAGTGATGATTGGTATGACTTCCTGGGAACCTCAGAAGTATGATAGAATGCTAGGAATTGATTGATAAAGGATGCACACGAGAGTTTGAGTTTTCCCTATTTTCTTGAAAATTTGGAGATTTTAGGGTTGCTTCTATGATGTAGCATGCATTTCTTTGAATGACTGAAGGTATTGTGTATTTATAGGAGAAGAATTAG
Organism: Vicia faba; assembly: GCA_948472305.1. Classification (NCBI taxonomy): domain Eukaryota; kingdom Viridiplantae; phylum Streptophyta; class Magnoliopsida; order Fabales; family Fabaceae; genus Vicia; species Vicia faba. Next base: position 468,575,103 of record OX451736.1, read on the forward strand.
GTCAACAAAAGTGGACAAAATCTTTGTAATTCATGGTGTAATATTTTATTTGGAATTTGCATGAAAAGTATATTTTTTAAGCTCAATCTTGTGCCAATCAGCCTTACACGGTATTGGAAAGTTGTCATGAGCTTTTTGGGCCTCCAACTTGATCAAAACAAAGTCCACACGCCTAAGTCCAATGCTCTCATATTTTATTTGATTTAATTTGCATTTAAATGAATAAAATCCAAATAAAAGAAATAAAAATCATAAAAATATATGAATGTATTTAAAGGTCTAAAATGAGGTTATGAATACGTTTGAACCTAAAACTCAGGCCCATTAGCCCAAAAATTCAACTTTGCTCAAAGTGGACTTTATGCATTTTCTCAAAATTGCTCAACTTGCACCAATCATGACTCTCTTAATTTTTGTCAAATGAAGATGATATTGGACTTTTTGGAAACCTCAATGTGTCTCTTACAACTTTCATGTTGGACATTTTTTCATTCGAAGTCTTTAACTTGATGTAAATTGTTTTGACAAAAGATGTCTTTTTGTTGACTTTCAAAATGACCTGTAAAGTTTTGCCTCATATCTCTCAAATGAAGCATATTTGGCCTTGAGCTTAGAGATAAAAAGTTGTAGATAATTGGATTTGCTTCAAAATGAGCTTTGAATGATAAATTTATGATAACGTATGTGAGATTTATGCTTGGTCAAATTTCAGTTGACTTCTCCTTAAGAAAACCTAATTTAGTAACTTTTGACTTTTGATGAATCTTGAGTTTTATTGATGGATCGTGATCAAACCTTGATCAAATGATGAATATGACTTCAAAATCTTGATGTTGACAAAAAAATCTTGAAATTTTACTATTAATTGGTAAAAGTTGACTTTTTGTTCAATACAACTGATTTTCAATTATCTGACTAATTGACTGAGCAAACTTGTGATGTAAGGCTTGAAATTTGGCATGAGGATACTCTGAGACATATTAGAAACCATGAAGTCCATTTGAGGCATTATAAACTCAATTTTATTTGAGAGAAGCATAACCCTAGTTGTAGGTCAATTGCTTAAGAGAAGAGTCCATCTGGTCAATCTTTGATAAGTCTTGAGCAATTGAGACCTTCATGACATGAGGATGTGTCTTGAATTAATATTTATTTAAAATGGGAGGGAAAATTTTGGGTTACAGTAGCTGCCCTTGTTCAATCTTCTTAAACCTGAAGAGTTAGATTGGCATGCTCGCCATTCGTGATCTTAAGGTCGAAGAGGATTGAACACGTAAGTGCCCAGAAATTTGCACTCACATGTGCATAAAGTAACATTGTTAGTTGATTGTACTTATTGAAAGAGATTAAAGATGCCATTCAGAGAGGTGATAAAGTGTCGTCAGAGATGGACTTATATATGCCATCCGAAGTAAATGTTGATAGGAGTATCAAAATGAGTCTATGTCCGACTGTATCTAGAAATGGATCAGAATAAGTCTTCGCCCAACTATATCTAGAAATGTACTAGAATAAGTCTACACCCGACTATATCTAGAAGTGGATCAGAATGAATCTCCGTCTGATTGTATCTGAACCGTATCCAGAAGAGAATGTAGAGTGAATCTTCAACTGATTGGATTTGAAATGTGTGTTTATCATAATGAATTACTATTTGATTGTATCTGAAAGATGATAAACTGTTGACAATATCTATATGTTCAGGAACTAACCTGAAAGGGAAAATTTAGTTTTATGCCATGTCATGATGTATGTAATGCATTGCGTAATGATGCTCTCAAAATAAATGAGAATAGTATGTGAGTTTCATATGCGTATGTTATGATATTTTGTAAATGATGTATGGATGAAATATGTCGTTGGAGTGTATCGGTAGCTTCTTGTAACAACGTCTAGTTGGGGAAAGTAAATCCCTGACTATTGCTAGGGATGAAGAAAGTAATTCTTCAATTTTGTTTAGAACGACTTTACTGGGGATTTCCGCTTTCTGTTTGAGGACACTCCACTGGGGATGTTCGACTTCTGCTTGGGGGTAGAAGAATTCCAAGAAAGTCGATCATTCACCATTCTTTTTATTGAAGGATTTGATTCTTATGTACCCTGACTGGGGATAAAAGAGATGGATATTCCTTGATGCGCTATCTAACCAAGTTTCTGATATGGGTATAAGCTCTTCTGGGGAGGACAACGTTGGATGACATCTGGCTGGAGAAGAGAATTATGTCAGGGAATTTGCAGTATTGGAGAAATAAACTCCATTGGGGAATTAAATCCTGTAGACTGTGTTGAGGAAATAATCTCTGATGGGGATTGGAAATTCATATGCTACGTTGAGGAAGTTTCCACTTTATGATGGGGAAATGATCAAACTTCCTTATCCACTAGGGGACCTATTAGGGAAGATGATCATGTTAAGCTATCCATCAGGAATATGGAGGGGAACTGCTGGAAGATGCCCCAATTTCTGTCTGAGGGCATATTAGACTTGCTGGGGAATATATCTCTGTTGCGGATGAGCTTGTGAAGATAGCTCTGTAGAGATAGTTCCATGGATATTGCTCTATGGGATTTATGGACAACTTTTGAACATTACCCTAAATCCTAGGATCCTTAGTAAATGCTAATCCTATTTTCATGCATATATTTTGTAAACAGTAATCATATTCAAATGCATATGTTCCTTCAACGTAATCATTGGACGTTTTTGCAAACAAAATAGAGAAAGTAAAAACAATTTTGAATTTTGAAATATATTTAATTGCATTGATTATGAAAGTTTGCCTATAATCAGGCAGTTTTATACCAGAGGACATAAATCCTAGTAAGAGGAAATCATCGTAAAAATTGAAAAGGGGTACAAAGTGATAAACAAAGAAAAACAGCTATGTGGAAACGATTCCATTGAGTTTCAACTCTGCAATTGCCCCTATATCTTCAAGTATCTCATCACTTGTTGTTGGAAGAAGATGATTAAATTGATCTGTACCGTTTGAACTTGACATTAGTAATAAAGCTGGTTGTAAGTAGATGGGTGATCCAACGGGACATAGTCATACGCTTTAATCCCTAACTTTTTCCTAGACCACCCTTTCGGGTTTTCAGTCCATCGAGATATCCTTTTTTGCCCAAGTTTCCTTTTTAGGTTTTCGACTTGCCAGATGTACAATTTTTTATATATATCCCCAATTTTTGCCTGAACCCTTTTGGTTCACCGGGATGCCCTTATTTTTTCCTAGGTCTGTCAACCTAGAGGGTCTCTTTTATGCGTAGTATTAAAGACCATGTCCGCGTTCATAGGGTATGGAAAATCTTCACCGTCCATGGTGGTAAGTATCATAGCCCCGCCAAAAAATATCTTTTTGATCAAAAATGGCCCTTCGTATGTAGGAGTTCATTTGCCCCTGGGATCACCTTGTAGAAGGATGATGCGCTTTATTACCAAATCACCATCCTGGTACACCTGTTGTTTGACTTTCTCGTTAAAGGCCTTGATCATGAATTTCTGATACATCTGACCATGACAAATAGCCGCAATCCTTTTTTCATCAATCAAATTCATCTGGTCAAGTCGAGTTTGAATCCATTCGTCTTCATCTAAATCTGCATATTTCATAATCCTTAGGGAAGGAATATGGACTTCAACATGTAAGACAACCTCCGTACCGTAGAATAGAGAGAACGAGGGTTGCTCCAGTTGATGTATGTACTGAAGTGAGGTAACCATGAAGATAAAATGGTAGCATCTCATGTCAATCTTTGTATGTCACCGTCATCTTCTTCAAGACCTTCTTGATATTCTTGTTGGCGGATTCCACTGTGCCATTCATCTTTGGTCGGTACGGAGAAGAATTGTGATGCTTAATCTTGAACTACATGAAGAGTTTTGTGATCATAGTATTATTAAGATTGGTACCATTGTCCGTGATGATCCTTTCAGGGATTCCATACCGATAAATAAGGTTATACTTAATGAATCGAGCCACAACATTCTTGGTAACGGAACCAAACAAGGCTGCCTCTACCCACTTCGTGAAGTAATCAATAGCGACAAGGATGAAACAATGCCCATTGGAAGCAGTAGGCTTAATCTCTCCAATCATATCAATGCCCCACATTGCAAACGGCCAAGGATCAGTCAAGACATTCAAAGGAACCGGAGGCACGTGTACTTTGTCAGCATAAATCTGGCATTTTTGGCAAGTTCAGGAATGATGATGGCAATCAGTTTTCATGTTAGACCAACAATAACCTACTCTCAAAATCTTCTTAGACATTGTATGTCCACTGGAGTGAGTACCAAAGGCACCTTCGTGCATATCTTCCATAATTTTCTCAGCTTCCTTCATGTCTACACAACGAAGCAAAGTCGAATCGTGGTTGCGCTTGCACAAGATTTCGTTACTCAGAAAGAACTTGGTAGAGAACCTCCTCAGAAATTTCTTATCATTGATAGATGCCCATTCAGGATAATCTTGAATTTCGAGGTATATTTTTACTTCATGGTACCAAGGCTTTTCCTCTACTCCATCAGTATCAACTTCATAGCAACATGCTGTTTGTCTAGTCTCTCAATAGTAATTCAAGGAACTTCATTATCCCATCTGACTTTGAACATAGATAACATGGTATCTAGTGCATCTGCCAATTGATTCTCTTCTCGTGGAATGTGTTCAAAAGTGATTTCTTCAAAGTACATAATTAATGTCAACACATGCTCTCGAAAAGGAATGAGATTTGGATGATCCGTATCCCATTCTCCCTTAATCTAACTGATCACTAGGGCCCGAGTCCCCATATACATTCAAGAATTTAATTCTCATATCGATGGCAGCTTTGATACCCATGATGCATGCTTCGTACTCGACCATATTGTTGGTAAAGTCAAAACACAATCTGGCGGTGAATGGCATATGGCAACCCTTGAGAGATGCAATCATAACACCAATTCCATTACCAAGCATTTTGGAAGTTCCATAAAAAACCATAATCCATCGAGATCCCGGTTTAGGTCCTTCATATGGCCCAGGTTCTTCATAATCAGTAACTAGCATGATATTCTCATCTGGGAACTCAAAATTCATAGACTGATAGTCGTCTATAACTTGATGATCCAAATGATCTGTCTGTACACTTCCTTTGATTTCCTTCTAAGTAGTGTACTGAATGTCGTATTTTGTCAAGACCATTTTCCATCTTTCTATTCTTCCGGAGAGAGTAGGTTTCTCGAATATGTATTTTATTGGATTCATTTTAGAGATCAACAAAGTATAATGAGTCAACATATACTATCTTAGTCGGTGAGCAGCCCATGCCAAAGTGTAACAAGTTTTCTCGAGTATTAAGTATCTTGTTTCACAGTCAGTAAACTTTTTTCTAAGGTAGTATATTGCATGCTCTTTTCGACCAGACTCGTCATATTTCCCCAATACACACCCTACTGAGTTCTCTAATACTGCCAAGTACATGATCATAGGTCTTCCTTTAACCGGTGGCATCAGAATTGGAGGTTCCTGGAGGTACTCCTTGATTTTGTCAAAGGCTATCTGACAATCGTCGTTCATCTTCACTGCTTGATCTTTCTTCAGTAACTTGAAGATTGACTCACAAGTAGCAGTCAAATGGGATATAAATTTGGAAATGTAGTTCAATCATCCCAAGAAACCTATGACTTCCTTCTCAGTATAGGGAGCTGGCATTTCTTGAATGGCTTTAACCTTGTTAGGATCAACTTCAATACCTTTACCACTGATGACGAAACCTAGGAGTTTACCGGATCTTACCCTAAAGGTGTACTTGTTTGGATTCAACCTCAACTTGTACTTCTGTAATCTCTCAAATAGCTTGTGCAGGTGGTCAAGATGTTCTTATTCAGTCTAACACTTGGATATCATGTCATCAATGTAAACCTATATCTCATGATGGATCATATCATGGAACAAAGCTACCATAACACGCTTATATGTTGCACCGACGTTCTTCAAACCAAAAGGCATAACTTTGTAACAGAAAGTGCCCCACTGTGTGATAAAAGTAGTCTTCTCCATGTATTTAGGTGCCATCTTGATTTTATTATAACCAGAGAAACCATCCATGAAGGAAAATCCTTTGTGCCGAGCAGTGTTGTCAACTAGAACATAAATATGCGGAAGTGGAAAGTTATCTTTGGGGCTTACCCTATTAAAATCCCTATAGTCTATACAAATACGCACCTTACAGTCCTTCTTAGGTATCGACACCACATTTGCAATCCACTGAGGATAGGACGTAACAACTAAGAAACCTCCATTGAACTGCTTCATGACTTCAGCTTTGATCTTTTCAGACATCTCAGGATGCATATGACGAAACTTCTGCATTTCTGAGAGGACAACCTTACTTCATCGGTAGATGGTGAACCACAATGTTAGTATCAAGCCCTGGCATGTCTTCATAAGACCAAGCAAAGATCTCAAAATATTCACGTAACATCTGAATTAACCTCTTTTTGACACTGTCTTCTAGGTTGGCACTTATCTTGATTTCTTTCTTGTCCTCTTTAGTACCCAAGTTCACAACCTCTACTGGCTCTTCATGTGGTTGCGTGGCTCTTTCTTCCTGCTCTAACAGTCTAGAAAGCTCTCCAGGCACTTCATAATCTTCCTCACCTTCGTCCTCGGCTTGGTAGATCAGATTTTTGAAGTCATAATCAGCAATAACAAAATTGTTATCAATGGGACCCAAGGTGGATGTAGATCTGCAATTTGTTATGTGGGTGTGTGTCAGAACACATAGCTATTTTGAAAGCAATAAAGGGTTGAGCCCACTGCTGGTAGTAGGTAAAATCCAACTGTTTATGTCACAGTCGCTATCAGCATCTTCCACAATATTGACTTAATTTTTGTGAATTCCATTGTTGTTGATGCAGAATGGCAATCTCCCAGAATTAGCACGAGCATGGCGGACAACCCTCTGAGTCTCTGATGTGAAACCTAAGCAAAATTTGTCGAACTTGTAAGGAATGTCGAAAAGCTGACCCCAAATAGTGCCACCACCTTCTTCTACCATAACCTTAGCGTCTTTCAGAGAATCCATTCTTGGTGGAATCCTAGTAACCTTAGGAACAATGGGATCAGCTTTAACAACAAGGGTTGTCTGAGGAATAACTTCAAAGGTCTAGCAAGGAGTCTCGAGGAATTTACCATCCATCTCAACATACTCGAAGGAGTTCAAATGGATCACCACGTGTTCTTCTTTGCCACAAACTGTAATGATTTTTCCTTTCACGGGTTACTTCAACTTTTGGTGTAAAGTAGAAGTAACAACGCCTGCCCCATGAATATAAGGGTGTCCATGCAAACAAGAATAGGCTAGACGAATGTCTATCACATAGAAAGTAGAGTTGAAGACCTGGGAACCCACTTTAATTGGAAGATCAACCTCTCCATGCACCATTCTCTTTGAACCATCAAAAGCTCTCACCATAGCGTCACTGGGTTTTAGCACAACCCATTCATAGTCAAGTTTGTCTATAACAACTTTTGGCAATACATTCAATGAGGAACCTATTTCCATCAACACATGAGATAATGTAGTGCCCTTACACTCAATAGAGGCATGCAGGGCCTTATTATGGTTCCTTCCTATGGGAGTTAAATAAGCGTCAAAAAAGCCTAGCCCATTATCAGTTGTCAGGCTAGCAACATAATTTTTGAACTAATCAACAGAGATTTCTTGCGGTACATGAGAAAATTTAAAAAACTTTACCAAAGACCGAGCATGGGCTTCAGAGCAAAACAAAAAAGATATCATAAATATTTTAGAAGGGGTCTGCCCCAACTGTTCAACAATCTTATAGTAACTCTTTCGAATAATTTTCAGTACCTCCTTCATCTCTTGCTTGGAGGTATCTTCAACAGTAACCTCTTTCGGTGCCTCAATCTAGGAAGGCTTAGTCATCTGTTGTTTGCTTCGAGTCTCAGTAGTTGATTCAGTAGCAGTGATACAAACTGGTGTAGTAATAGCCTTGGGATAAGTATCTGGAGAGAAAACCCCTTCACTTCTGGTAACTTTACTAGTCCCAACAATATTTCCAACACTGGGATCAATAACTTCAGTATTTTCATCTTCGACAACCAATGGTTCTTACTTGACGCCATGGTAGTAGACATCAGCTCCATAATTCTAAGGGATAGCCTTGTAATAGGAATATGGAATTAGCCTAGTTGCGGTAATGATCAGAGGAGAAACCCTAAGCTCGGCAGTAATCTTCACAGGACCTTACAGGAGTACTAGAAATTGTAATCACAAACACATCTTCAAGATTCAGGACTTGAGACATACTTTTACATAGGCTCTTCTCAAAAGGAATCTTCTCAAATATAATTACACAGTCATCCATCAAACGTTGAATACCTTCTTTTTGCAGTACACAACCATTGGATTGGGATGCACAGTAGTAGCAGTTTTCAATGCAACCCAAAAATAAACCAGATTGAAACAACTTTTTCTTAACAATCATCAGAGGAGTAGTCAAGTCACTCATAACAGAAATATAAGAAACATCATCAATAGCATTAACACCTTTGTCATGATTAGGCATAGGTGTAGTGATCACATTATGAGTCTCAGGAGGATCAAATTCAATCTCCTTAGAGTCAATCATATCTTGAATCTTATTTTTCAGAGCCCAAGATCCATTAGTGTCATGTCCAGGACTGTTAGAGTGATATGCACACCTTGAATTGGGATTGTAACTGGGAGAAAAAGTATTTGGATTCTGAGGAGGATCCTTCAATGTAATTAGCTCTGCCTTCAACATGTGTTGCAATGCTTGAGACAATGGCATGTTGATTTTTGGGAACTGTCTCCTGGGTGCGACTTGCCTATGCTGATTATTTTGTTGTTGTTGTTGTTGTACTGGCGCATGTTTAGAGATCAAAACTTCCCCCACAGGTTAGTTGCAGTCACTCTTATTATGACCCTTCTGACCGTACACAACATTATATTCTTTCTTACCATTGCATGACTTCTTCGCAATATTCGAAGATGTAGCCACCTGAATTTTACCCCTTCTGATTCCATTCTCAACATGTTCCTTTGTTAATATCAATTCAGTGAAACCGGATGGAGAGCTTCCAAGTAGGTGATTATAGAAAGGACCTATTAGCATACTCATAAACCTATCAACCAATTCCCTATCACCCAAAGGAGGTTGAACTCTGCCTGCAAGATCTTTCCATTTCTGCGCGTACTCTTTAAAGCCTTCCTTAGAACCCATGGATATACTCTGTAGTTGCATGCGGGTTGGTGCCAAATCAGAATTATACTGATACTATCTATAGAAAGTTGCAGCCAAATCTTGCCAGGTATGGATATTGGTACCTTCGAGTTGATAATACCATTCCAATTGTGTTCTAGACAGACTTTCTTGAAATAAATGCAACCATAATTTCTTGTCAATAATGTGTGGTTGAATTTTCCAAACATTTGATCTCAAATGCAGCTTAGGGCAAGAAACATTATCATACTTAGCAAAGATAAGAGTTTTGAACTTAGGAGGAATGACAACTCCTGATACTAAACCTAATTCTTCAAAGTTCAAGCCAGGCACCTTCTAGATCTCCATAGCTTTCAGACACTCTTCTAACAGCTTATACTTCTCGCCAGAAGGGGGATATTGTTCCTTCAAATGATCCTCTCCCCCTTCATCAGAACATTTGTCAGAACAATGATTGCTTTTTTTCTTCAATTTTAACACTTTTACCATCTTCATCACGTTTGTCATCTTCGTCCAATGGGATATCAAGATCTTGAGCTCGCTTGACTGGACCTCTGAAATTTCTCCCCATGTTAAGGATGCCGATTGGTTTCTTTGTCTTATTCTTCTTCTCGTTGGTAATGAGCGCCTTCAGTTATTCTTGCCTCTTGGCTAAGATTAGGAACATCTCTTGGAACTGAGCATTCTGAGCCTGGAGATATTTGACTGTTTGTTCGAGAGCCATTTTTGATGAAATAAACAACAAGAAGATGAGAAACCTATATTGGAAACCTGTTATGAAATGATATGTATGACACATAGATGCATATGCAATGTTTTCTAGGACCTCGTGGGATTTATATTTGTTAATCAAAAGGGAACAAAAACAAAGACTCTTATTAGTAAGTTCAAATTCTAACTGCCTTTTAGGCTTACAATAAAAACAAAAAGGGTTATAAGTAAACAAATTATAAACTCCTAAGACCTAAGACTCAAGTCTCCCATGGACGCTTCCTCTTTGTTTTGACATATGCATTAAGGCTATACTCTTCATGAAGTTGTTTTATGAGCTCCTACACTTTCTTCTCACTAGCATAGAACTGAGTCTCAAAGGTATCCCTTTCTTCTTTCAATTGAATACAAGACTTTTGTAGCTCTTCAAGGTCTGTAGGCATATCTGGATGAAAAATGGTATGGGGAATATCTCCTTCAACAACAGGCTCCATAATTACTGTCAGGACAACAGGATATGGCATCATAAGATTTTGAGCATGAGATCGCACCCATCTGAGGTAGGGCTCCAAAGTAATGGAGTTTTTCTGTCCCAAATTCTTGTTATCAATCTTATTTACCATGCTCTAAGCACGTATAAGCGTTTGATGGTAACCTTCAGGATCATTCTCATAATTGAATATAATACCCTGGATAAGCATATCATGAAGATTGTTTCTTTGAGCATAACCAAATTAACGTAGAGCTAGAGAATGGTTGTAAGTAATACCCCCACCCCCCTTACGCCAAGGATTGGCACATTAGGGAATTACCCACAACGGTCAATAATAGTGATGTCCTCCTGAGATCGGGAACACCAATAGATATTTGAATGAGAGAGTGACATCACCCTTAGATACCTTTTCAAACCTTGTTCATTCTTCATTACTGATCGGGGAAGGTGTGAAATAAACCACCTGGATAATAAAGGTATGCAACACATGAGAGTCCCTCGCTCCCTCATAGTACGAGTGTGAAGAGAGTGCAAAATATCTCCAAGCAAAGTAGGCACAGGATTATGAGTAAGAAATATTTTGAGGCTGTTCACATCTATGAGTTGGTATGGATTAGGGAATAATACCAAAACATAGATCAACAGAGCCAAGATCTCCTCAAAAGCATGAAAACTCATAGCATCTAGAAACAACTGAGCCTTCTCCATCCGAAATTTAGCAAGAAGACCTTTAAATCCACTTCTTGTTTCCCAATTAGACACAATCTCTAACCATTTTAGATGTAAGGCTCCTGCAATTACTTCAAGTTTTGGAACTTTCTCTAAACCAATGAAGGGTGTATGATCAAGAATAATTACTTCAAGTAGCTTAGAAAACTCTTCCATTGTGGGTACCAACAAATAATCTGAGAAGGTAAAATAGTGATGCTTCAGATCAAAGAACTGGAACAGAACACTCATCATGTCTTCTTCAAAACCTGAGGTAACCAAACTGAGTAGATAACCATGCCTCTTGGTGAATTAAGAGTTTTCGGGAAGCTTTGAGACTAACTCTTTAAGCTTGGAAGGTACCTGTAATATGGTGAGAAAACTGACTTTTTTGGTTTTATTCAAATGTGTGGATATCTAGAATCACCACTGACTTTTTTTATCCAATATTTAGGAAAGGTGAAAAGAACAGGAAAGACCTTTGATATATTTTGAGTTCGGGGGGTAAGTTATGAAAAGGGAAGGTGTTAGCACCCTTTTCATCCGTAGTTATCTACAGTCTCTTAATTGCTTAGCTTACTTTTGAAAAAAACTTGCTTTGTATGTGTGTGATTTGTTTGAAAATATTTTGAAATGCCAGTGTATGGCTAACTTTGTAATAATTCTTGTATAAGTCCTCAAGAATGTTTACAAAGTGTTTTTGAAAATATTTATTCTTTTGAAAGTGATGCGTGAAAAATGTTTTGTTTGTGAGGAAAGTTGTGAGCAAGCATTTAAGAGTTCTTACCCACTAAATTATGGTATTTCTTATTCTTTTTCTTCTCCTTTAAAGATAGTACATCCATACCATTAGTTGGTAGGTAGACCTATCTATTGGATGTGAAGGGACATGCGTAGGGACATCGTATGGTCATCAAAGGCAACAAGTAAGGATACTTTAGCAATTGTATCAGAGAGACTATCATCACTTACTCGTAGGGACTAGATCATTTTGTGGGCAACTCGAAGGGTCATCGAGGGATTATGATCTTTATTCGAAAGGGACAATGATGATTTGATCGAGGGTCTTTTGCTAAAGTATCCACACTGTGATCGGTGGATCTGGAACTGACTGTTTAACGCTGGTTCGCGAAATGTCGCGGAAGCAAGAGTCGCCACCGTCTTTTATTTTCTCCAACATGGAAAGGACAAAAGCACAGAAAAATTCCTTATAGAGATTGCTCTCGGTTCGGGAGGTAGATTTATAGAAAGGGAAGGTGTTAGCACCCTTTCTATCCATGGTTATCCATGGGCTCTTAGATACTTGCTCATTTGTGTTTTCAAAATGGTTTGTTTGCTTTTCAACTGTGGGTTTAAAAAGTTCTTTGAAAATTTCAGTTCGACTCTTGTATCAGTCCTCAAGAGTGTTTGAAAAGTTGCTTTCGAAAGCTTTTTGAAAAGGTGTCGGTGTGAAAAGTATTTTTTTTGATTTGTTTTGAAATTAGAGCAAGTATCTAGAGTCGTCTACCTACCCTAAGGAATTCGTCTGTGTAAATGTCCTTAAAGTAGTGCCATCCCACCATTGAGAGGTAGGTAGCACCACCGTTGGAGGTGTTCGGGTCAATTCGAGGGTTCGGGACATGGTGATCACCGGAGCAATAGGAAGACACCTTAGAAGCTACCCTCATGCCATGTTCATGGACATGAGGACTTACTAAAACATCCTCTACTCGACGATCACCTTTCGAGGGGCAAGGCAACAATGAGGCGTACCCTAAGAGTGGTGTGTGATTTGTGTGTCGTTTTCAAATATTTTTGTCTTGTCATGCATTGGTGATCTACGCGTTGCTTTTATTTTTTACATTCATTCTTTCATACAAATTAATTAACAGTTAAAAAAGATGCGAGAATTAAAAGTCCTACGCTATTACAAAGGCGCGGGTCCACATCGCCAAATTAATCCAAGACCCGATTTGAATAAAAAAATAATGCGGAAAGATAAATGTCTAATTGATCTATTACATGGCTTTTGGGCAATTACATTTATATTCACAAAAAAGAAAATAAAAATGCGAAGAGAATTAAAATCGGGAATGCGAGGGCGTTGGACCCTTTTAAAGAAATTGAATTAAAGTTACGAAATTAATTAAATTAAATGAGAAAAAAGAAATTATTTTTGAGTTTTTTGTATTTATGGAGTTTAAGAAAATTAAATTGGAATTAAAAAAAAAGAAAAGTTAATTAAACCTAATTCTAACTATTTTTTATTTATTAAGAAATATTTTAGTTTGACCTAATTTTAATTAATTATTTACATGGTAAGTTTATTTACAAAATAATAATTAATAATTAAATATGGTGAAAAAGAAAAAAAAGGATAAAAGTATAAAACCCTAATTCTACATTTTTTTAATTTATTACAAAAAATATTAAAATTTAAACCTAGAATTAAAACTAACTTAATTCTTAAATTTATTTACAAAAAAGCATTAAATAAAATATATTTTTATTTTTGTCTTCCTGATTTTTTTTATATTTATATTTAAAAGATCAATTTTATGGAATTAAATAAAATAGAGAAAAGAATTAAAATAACTAATAGAAAAGAATAAAAGAAATAGAGAAAAGAATGCAAACATGGGGGGTTTGTAGGCCCATTTGGAGGTATGATCAGCAGGAATTTGGCCCATTGAAGCTTGACCTGGTTGACTTTTCAGTGCGCGTGTGGCATGGTCAATGGAGGTGTATGATAGACCTCTCATCCTGGCTTTTGATTTGATCTTAGTGGCCGTGTGACACGCTTGGATAGTGAACGTATGGTGGACGTCTGGGCTTGTGGAGTACCTGAACGTATTGCAAAGAAAAATAACAAGAATATGGGGGGACCTGGGATTCGAACCCAGGTCCCAGTACCTATTGGACAACGCATCAACCAGATGTGCCAGACGCTTTCTTTGTAACATTAATGGAATGCAATTAATGTATAAAAAACAAAACGCTAATGCTGTTAATTCAAAAAACGCGCTAAAACTTGAATTGTCCAATCACCGGTTAACAACATGCCTTCTTCTTCGTTGATTCGTTTTGCCCTGAAAAAAAAACAGTTAGATAGCGGGGGTTTTGAGCCCCCACTAACTACAGTGTAGAAAAATAGCGATTAGGAATTGGCCCATGATAAATTGAGCGCGAGCATGCCATATTAATCGTTATGAACTTCTGATTCTGATGGCATGGGTCTTGTAGGCTGATTTTTCCAGAATAAGGAAACCCTCTTTTTAAGCTCCTGAAACCCTAACGCGTGTTCATGGTAGTTTTGCATACATGCGTCCAAAACTCAATTGAATAATACCAATGGCTTTAGAAACATCATATTAGTATAAATCACATGTTAAAAGTCATGAATAACGTATGGAAATGCAAACACGATTATCAAATTTTTTCAGAAAAGTTAGACTCCTAGCTACGAATTCTTTGCGCTTGGAGAGTGGAGAACGATTGGGTTCTGTTTAGAGGAGTTCCAGGAAGCTTTTGAGATCTTTTTCACGCCTTCAAACGCCTTCAAACTATGAAAACAGGTTTTGGATTTTTTAAGAAAAAGTGAGTTTTTGTCCTTGAGTTCTAGCGCAACATTCAGGTCTTAGGCATTAGGTTTTGCATCTGACTTATGTATGGGATGAATTAGGGTTGAATTTTGAGCCAAAAGATCAATGCATTGATGTATCAAATATTTGATTTTCAATGAATATTTTTTCAATCTTTTTCATGTGTTTTTGATTCCAATCATGGCCAAACCTTCCTTTTTTTGATGTACACGAATCTTCAATAACCAATGAGAGCAAATGCTGCATAAAAAGATTCACATACATTTGTTTTAGTATTTTTTCATATTTTATTTTATTAAATGAATTAATGGTGATTAAAAATTCAAATAAAAAATAAAAAATGATGAAATAAATCCCCTTTGGGCCAAATGGTCGTGCATAGTCTTTGGATCATGATTCTTGGAAGAAAATGTGGCCCATTAGCAATTTTGAGGCATTTGAAGTAAAGTTGACTTTTCAAAATTCCCAAAAATTTCCCAACTTCCACAAGGCATATCTTGCTCAATTTTTAAGCTTTGATCATGTTCTTGGACATTTTGGAAAGATCTGGAAGTCCTCTAACCAATGCCTTTGGTCCCATGTCATTTTGATTTACCAATCTCAAGTTATGGTCTTTGACTTAAAGTCCCTTTTTGTTGACTTTTGAAAATGACCTATAATGTTGAAATTGATAACTTTTTGTGAGAGCATTTCTTGGACTTGAAGTGTGAAGAGGAGTTGTAGGAAATGTCTTTATCTTCAGAATGAGCTTTGGATGGAATTTTTCTGATAAACCTTGTGGAAGTTATGCCTTGGTCAAGTTACAGTTGACTTTTTCAACTGTCCAAATATGGAAACTTTTGCATCTTGAGACTTTTTGAGCCATGCCTTGAGAATCATGATCAAGAATTGATCAAATGATGTTTGGGGCTTCAAAATAAGATGTTGATCAAAAATTTGAACTTTTGACTGTCAAATGACCATTTTGCCCCTGCAGTTGACTGTAGGGCAATTAGGGTTTTTGACTGTGCAATTTTGTGCTGTAAGTCTTGAAACTTGGCATGAGGATGTTTGACCATATTTATAGGTATGTGGGACTTGATTGGACCCTTGGAAACTTCAATTTCTTTGTCAGAACCAAAACCCTAGTTTTTGACTGTTAGGAGGCCTTTGAACTGTGCAACCCTTGGGGAGATTTTGAAGCATGCTCTTTGCAAATCTTGAAGAATATGGGAGGGCAAATTTTGGGGTACAACAGTTGCCCCTGTTCAATCTTCTTAGACCTGAGGATGTAGATTGGCTGACGTGCCTTTCGTAATCCGAAGGTGGAAGATGATTGGACACTAGAGTGCCCAGAAATTTGCGCTCACATAGTAATGTGATGTGGGGAATGGGCTTACAGATGCCATTTGGAGATTGATGGATAAGATGATGGGCTTATAGATGCCATGCTAAGAGATGATGGAAGGTGGATGGGCTTATAGATGCCATCTGGGTGTCGATCGCATAAGAGATTCCTTAGCGAGAACTTGCGTACCTGAAAAAGAAAGCTGGTTACCTGGCCTGTCACAGGAGCTGGTCTTCAAACTCTTTGTATAGATATGCCCTGACTGGTTACAGGAATTGAATCTGGAGCTTCAAAAAATGATGAATGAACCAGGGATGGTTACTACTTCAACGGGAATGCTGAGAAAATCTTGGGGCGATTACTACCTCAACAGGAACGCTGAGAGAATCATAGGCGACTTCAACCTCGACAGTAACGCTGAGAGAATCTTGGGCGACTTCAACCTCAACAGTAACGCTGAGAGAATCATAGGCGACTTCAACCTCAACAGTAACGCTGAGAGAATCTTGGGCGACTTCAACCTCAACAGTAACGCTGAGAGAATCTTGGGCGACTTCAACCTCAACAGTAACGCTGAGAGAATCTTGGGCGACTTCAACCTCAACAGTAACGCTGAGAGAATCTTGAAATCTTCAACTGGATAAGAAACAGGGAGATCTTAGGGTCGATCTGACTGAACCAGTGAAGGCCTTTGACTGGATAAGAAACAGGAAAATCTTAGGGTCGATTTAGCTGAACCGGACAAGGTCTTGAAATCTTCAACTGGATAAGAAACAGAGAGATCTTAGGGTCGATCTGACTGAACCAGAGAAGGCCTTTGACAGGATAAGCATCAGGAAAATCTTAGGGTCGATTTAACTGAACCGGACAAGGTCTTGATATCTTCAACTGGATAAGAAACAGGGAGATCTTAGGGTCGATCTGACTGAACCAGAGAAGGCCTTTGACAGGATAAGCATCAGGAAAATCTTAGGGTCGATTTAACTGAACCGGTCTAGGTCTTGGAATATCTTCAACTGGATAAGAAACAGGGAGATCTTAGGGTCAATCTGACTGAACCAGAGAAGGCCTTTGACAGGATAAGCATCAGGAAAATCTTAGGGTCGATTTAACTGAACCGGTCTAGGTCTTGGAATATCTTCAACTAGATAAGAAACAGGGAGATCTTAGGGTCGATCTGACTGAACCAGAGAAGGCCTTTGACAGGATAAGCATCAGGAAAATCTTAGGGTCGATTTAACTGAACCAGACTAAAGTCTTGAAATATAGCTGAGAACTTAACTGGATCTTTCCTAAAAGGTAAAGGTCAGTCATATGCAAGGCATGATATGAATCAAGCAATGATGTTCTCAACATAAATGAGATTTGTAAGATGTGATGCGTATATGCATGCTATAATGATGTATGTGATGTTTATGACTGTATGTTTTTGTCTCAGGAAAATAAATCCTTGACGGGTGCCGGGAAGTCACTCCTGGGCTGATGTTGGAAAATAGATTTTTGCTTCCGCTGGGGATGATAGTTGCAAGAATACCGGTAGGAGAAGATAACTCCGTCGGGGAATAAACTTGACAAATGGATTACTCTGCGGGGAGAAAAGTACTCTAACGATCTTGCTGGGGACCAATACTCTGTGGGGAGAGAGGTACTTTGCTGAAATGTTGATGGTAACTTCGCTGGGGATACCATTGTTGTGTTGGAAATGCTAATAGACTTCGCTGGGGATAAGAAGACTTCGTCGAGAACGATCTTCCCGTGGCTTTTGGCTGAGGATAACCCAGTTATATCCTGGTAGGGAAATAACTCTTTGAATAAAGCCGGGAGACGCGTTCGTGCTCTGCGGGGATAAGCTTCCAGAATCTACTGGTGATAAGCTTACTGCTTGGGGAGATGGATTCCAACTTTCCTGGGGAAACTGGATTTGACTCTCCTGGGGAAGTTTTGAACTGTATCAGGGAAGTAGCTCCTTTGAGTGTTTGATATACCGCCGGGGAACAATCTTTAGGTCAAGATTGCCGGGGATGCTTGTTAAGAATACATGTATACTGCGTTGGGGAATGTTGAGATCTGCTGGAGGATACCCAACTTCCTTAAGGCTGATATTAGCTTTGCTTGGGGAGAGTGTATTGACTTGCTGACGCACTCTCTGGGGAATTAAGATATGCTGGTTATGTTCTTCAGCCGAACCTACCTTGATACCTTGGGGGACAGAACAATTAGATTGCTTAGACAACTCTTTATTGCCCCTGTTTCTACTATTACCTGTAATTAATCCTTTGTTTCGTATGCAAATATTCACGAGTTAGAAATTAGTGTCAATGCATATATCACAAATTGAACCTTGGACGTTCTTCGCAAAACAAAACAGAAAAGGAAAAACAATTGGCAATTTTAAATGAAAAGTGATTTTTGTATTGATTTTTGAATTTTCCTGTAAATAGGCATTTATGTACAAGAGGCTGGCGTCCTAGTAAGAGGACGCCGCCGAACAAAAGAGTTTATACAAATTTGTACAAGAGAAAATAAAACAGTTGTGTGAAATGAATGATCCCACTGGGTTTCAACTCTGCTATTGCCTTTATATCTCCGAGCGTCTCATCACTTGATGACCTTAGTTGAAGATGAAGCTGATTGATCGATGCCGTCTGACCTTGATGTAGATATCGGATTCTGGATGCAAAGTGATCCAATGAGACATAGTATTACGCTTTATCCCTAACTTTTGCCTGGACCGCCCCTTCGGGTTTTCAGTCCATCGGGATACCCATTTTTGCCCAAGTCGCCCTTTCAGGTTTTCGACTTGCCGGGTGTACAGATTTTTTCATTTTCATCCCTTCATTTTGCCCGAACCCTTTTGGTTCTCCGGGAAGCCCTAATTTTTGCCTAGGTATGTCAACCTAGCGGGTCTTTTTTCATGCATAGTATCTTTTAACTATGTCTGGATTGGCGGGGTGAGGAAGGTCGTCACCATCCATGTTGGTTAGAATCATGGCTCCTCCTGAGAACACATGTTTAACCACAAATGGCCCTTCGTACGTAGGGGTCCATTTTCCCCTTGGATCACTCTGAGGAAAGATGATTCGCTTGATTACCATATCCCCAACTTGATATTCTTGTGGTCTGACCTTTTTGTTAAATGCCCTGATCATTCGTTTTTGGTACGTCTTACCATGACAGATAGCAGCAAGTCTCTTTTCGTCGATAAGGTTTAGCTGATCAAGTCGTGTATGGATCCAATCATCTTCGTTCAGATCTGCATCCTTCATTATCCGGAGAGAGGGTATTTGCACTTCGATTGGTAAGACTGCCTCCATACCATAGACCAAGGAGAAAGGAGTTGCCCCGGTTGACGTCCTGGCTGAGGTACGGTACCCATGTAGAGCGAACGGTAACATCTCGTGCCAATCTTTATAAGTCACTGTCATCTTCTGCACGATTTTCTTAATGTTCTTATTTGCTGCTTCTACAGCCCCATTCATCTTCGGCCGGTAAGGAGAAGAGTTGTGGTGCTGTATCTTAAACTGCTCGCAGAGCTCAGCGATCATTTTGTTATTTAGATTGGTACCGTTGTCCGTAATGATTCTTTCAGGGACCCCGTATCGACAGATCAGATTGTGCCGAATGAACCGTGCCACAACAGTCTTGGTTACCGTGGCGTAGGATGCTGCTTCAACCCATTTCGTGAAGTAATCAATCGCTACCAGGATGAAGCGATGCCCATTGGACGCTGTAGGTTTAATCTCACCGATCATATCTATGCCCCACATTGCAAAAGGCCAAGGCGCAGTCAGAACATTTAGAGGAACTGGAGGAACATGCACCTTGTCTGCATAAATCTAGCATTTATGGCATGTCCGAGAATGTTGGTAGCAGTCAGCTTCCATTGTGGACCAGAAATACCCTGCCCGAAGGATTTTCTTTGCCATAGTGTGTCCACTGGAATGTGTTCCGAAGGTCCCTTCGTGCAGCTCTTCCATGATCTTTTCTGCTTCAGTTTTATCCACGCAACGCAATAAGGTCGAATCATGGTTTCGCTTGTATAGGATGCCGTTGCTAAGGAAGAACTTCGCTGCGAACCTTCTCAGAAACTTCTTATCATTGACAGATGCACCTTCAGGGTATTCCTGAGCTTCCAAATATCTCTTCACCTCATGGTACCAAGGCTTCTCAGTCACCAACTCAGTTTCAAGATCACAACAGTATGCCGGTTCGTCCAGTTTCCAGATGATGATCCGGGGAGCCTCATTGTCCCATTTGACTTTGAACATGGAAGACATCGTAGCTAACGCGTCCGCTAACTAATTCTCCTCTCTTGGGAAATGTTCAAAGGTTATCTTTGTGAAGTGGGGGATCAAGGTCAACACACATTCTTTGTAAGGAATAAGATTCGGATGTTTCATATCCCACTCTCCTTTGATCTGATTGATCACGAGAGCGGAATCTCCGAAGACACTCAAAAACTTGATCCTTAGGTCAATCGCAGCTTGTAGACCCATGATGCATGCCTCATACTCCGCCATGTTGTTGGTGCAGTTGAAGCATAGTCGGGCAGTCAGTGGGGTATGAGTGCCTTGGGGGGATATGATCACAACGCCGATGCCGTTACCCAAAGCGTTGGAGGCTCCGTCAAAGTGCATAGACCATCAGGATCCTTCCTCAGGTCCTTCATCCGGTCCAGGTACTTCACAATCAGTCACAATCATGATGCTCTCGTCTGGAAACTCGAAGTTCATTGACTGATAGTCGTCTACTGCCTGATGTGCCAAGTGATCTGCTAATACACTTCCCTTGATGGCTTTCTGGGTCGTGTACTGAATGTCGTATTCTGTTAAGATCATTTGCCATCTTGCTATTCTCCCAGACAGAGCAGGCTTTTCAAATATGTACTTTATAGGATCCATCTTTGAGATCAACAAGGTAGTGTGAGTCAGCATATACTGCCTCAGCCGGCGAGCAGCCCATACCAAAGCGCAGCAAGTTTTCTCAAGCAGTGAGTATCGGGTCTCACAGTCGGTAAACTTTTTGCTAAGGTAATAAATGGCATGCTCTTTTCGGCCAGACTCGTCATGCTGCCCCAGCACACACCCCATTGAGTTGTCAAGCACTGTCAGGTATAATATAAGAGGTCTCCCTTCAACCGGTGGCATAAGGATGGGTGGTTCTTGGAGATACTCCTTGATTCTGTCAAAAGCGGCCTGACATTCATCATTCCAACGTACTACCTGATCTTTCTTCAGCAGCTTGAAGATTGGCTCACAGGTAGCGATTAGGTGCGAGATGAATCGAGCAATGTAATTCAGGCGTCCTAAAAAGCCTCTGACCTCTTTCTCTGTCTTAGGAACTAGCATCTCTTGAATAGCTTTAACCTTGGCAGGGTCCACTTGAATACCCTTGTCACTTACAACGAAGCCTAGCAACTTCCCAGACCTTACCCCGAAGGTGCACTTGTTCGGGTTCAACCTCAGCTTGTACAACTTCAGACGGTCAAACAGTTTCTGCAGATGATCAAGGTGTTCTTCCTCAGTCTGGGACCTTACAATCATGTCGTCAACATACACTTCTATCTCATGATGGATCATGTCATGAAATAAAGCAACCATGGCACGTTGGTAGGTTGCCCCAGCATTCTTCAGTCCAAAAGGCATGACCTTGTAGCAGAAGGTGCCCCACTGAGTAACAAAGGTAGTTTTTTCCATGTCTTCAGGTTCCATCTTGATCTGGTTGTAACCTGAAAAACCGTCCATGAAAGAGAACACCTTATGCTGAGCAGTATTGTCAACAAGGACATCAATGTGAGGTAGGGGGAAGTCATCCTTGGGGCTGACCCTGTTCAGATCCCTGTAGTCGACACACATTCTGACCTTTCCATCCTTCTTTGGTACCGGCACCACATTAGCAACCCACTGAGGGTAGGAAGTCACTGCAAGAAACCCGGCGTCAAACTGCTTCATAACCTCGGCTTTGATCTTCTCAGACATCTCTGGACGCATACGGCGGACCTTTTGCTTAACCGGAGGGCAGTCTTCCTTGGTAGGAAAATGATGGACCACAATGTCGGTATCCAACCCAGGCATGTCTTCGTAGGACCTGGCAAAGATCTCCACATAGTCATGTAGCATCTGAGTCAACCGTTGCTTCACGCTGAGCTCTAGGTTGGCACCAATCTTAACCTCCTTCCTGTCCGTCTCAGTACCCATATTTATTGTCTCCACTGGCTCTTCATGTGGTTGAATTGCCTTCTCTTCCTGGAGTAACAGTCTTGCAAGCTCTCCAGGCACTTCACAATCATCTTCACCTTCGTCTTCGACTAAGTTGGTCGGATTTTCGAAGTCATAACTGGCAGTAGCAGAGTCGTTACCAGTGAGATCCAGAGTGGATTGGAACCTGTATGAGTGAGTGTGTGTAAATACAGTTGTTTTGCAATATATAAAGAAAGGAAAGAAAGAAAAGGAGCATAAGATTTGAAATGCGAGAAAACGTCCAAGGTCTTTATTCATGATATATGAAATGACAATTAATATGCCCTCACAAATGAAGCCACGGTGCCCCGGGTAAGACACCGGGCCATAGAGTTTCAAATCATTGTTTATTACAGATAACAAAACAAAAGAATTCATTACTCAGTAACAAGAGAA
Organism: Vicia faba; assembly: GCA_948472305.1. Classification (NCBI taxonomy): domain Eukaryota; kingdom Viridiplantae; phylum Streptophyta; class Magnoliopsida; order Fabales; family Fabaceae; genus Vicia; species Vicia faba. Next base: position 468,597,814 of record OX451736.1, read on the forward strand.
ACAAGTAGGTTGTCCTTTGCAATCCAATTGCTAGGTTCACTGTCGGTTGTCGGGTAAATCCAGCTGTCGAACTCAGCTTCATCCACTTCATCATCCTCCCTGATAGCATTTACTCCATGGTTAGGCATGGGAGAAGTCACCACATTGGGCTTCTCAGGTGCCTCAAACTGTACCTCCTTGGCGTCAATAAGATCCTGCACTTTATTCCTTAAGGCCCAACAGTCATCAGTGGAATGCCCCGGGCTATCGGAGTGATAAGCACAGCGGGCATTTGGATTGTATTTGGGAGAGGCAGTATTCACCACTTTCGGGGCCTCCCTGACAGTCACCAAGTTGGTGGACAGCAACTGCGGCAAGATTTGTGATAGAGTCATACTTAAACGGGTAAACTCTCTCCTGGGTCTTTCAGCCCTGGGTGGGTTGGTTTGCCGAGGAGCGGCAGCAGGCTTAGCAATCATCACCACGTTGACAGACTGGCGGCGCTCAGGTTTCTCTTGTCTTCTAGACCCATATACAACACTGGCCTCCTTCTTAAAGGGCTTCTTCTCAGAACTTGCAGATGCACCCTTCTGAATTTTGCCAGACTTCATTCCAGCCTCTATTCTCTCTCCAGTCAGAATAAGATCAGTGAACCCTGCAGACGAGTTACCGATAAGATGGTTGAAAAATGGCCCAGATAGGGTCCCTAAGAACATGTCTACCAACTCCCGGTCAGTTAACGGAGGCTGCACCCTGCCAGCCAGATCCCTCCACTTCTGTGCATACTCTTTAAAACCTTCGCTTGACCCTAGCGACATACCCTGGAGTTGGGTACGTGTAGGAGCAAGGTCGACATTATATTGATACTGCTTATAAAAAGCAGTAGCCAACTCCTCCCAATTACGAACCTTGGTCCCATCCAGTTGATAGAACCATTCGAGATGAGTCCCTGAAAGACTCTCCTGGAAGAAATGGATCCACAAATTCTTGTCCACTGAGTACGGTTGAATCTTCCGCACATAAGATCTGAGGTGTAGCTTGGGACAAGACGCCCCGTCATACTTGGTGAAGGATGGTGCCTTAAACTTGTGAGGAATAATCACACCAGTAGATAAGCCCAAGTCTCCGAAATCCAGCCCAGGCACTTGTTGGATCTCCATAGCGTTCAGTCTGTCTTCCAACTTCTTATACCGGTCTTCAGCCGGAGGATACTGTTCCTCATTAAAGTCTGTCTCGTTGTCAGAGACTAACGGACTAGGACCTTTTCCCCCTTGGGGACTGCTCTTGCCTATAGAAGAACCAACCTCTTCATTCTGCAGAGTGTTGCCAAACCTTCGGCCCGAGTTGAAGAGAACAATTCTCTTCTTCTTCTTCTTCTCCTTCTTCAGGAGCAAAGCCTTCAGCTCTTCTTGGCCTTGAGCCAAACCCATGATCAGTTCCTGAAATTGCGCGTTCTGCGCCTGAAGAGCCTTGATAGACATCTCGGTTGATGATGAGTCAGGATTCATGATGCTGAAATAAACAGCGAAGAACAGTAAGCAACCTGAAAAGAAGAAGACCTGCTATGCACATGATGAATGATATGTGTTTATGCAATGCATTCAAGGGTTCGAAAGTTCAAATTTGTTGTAGCCAAAAAAGGAACACACATTATTATTAAGGAAACAATTGTTTGGTACATCAAAGCCTCATGGGCAAAATAATACAAAAGCAAATCAATCCCAAAAGACACTACGCATCCTCTTTGGAGCTATGTAGGTGTTGAGATTCCTCTCCTCGTGCAATAGGCGGGTGAGCTCCAAGACCTTCTTTTCACTAGCATGTAGACTGGTCTCGAGAGAATTCCGTTCTTCCTTAAGTTGGATCCAGCTCTTCTGCATCTCTTCCCAGGACGTGGGCATGTCAGGATGTTGAATAGTGTAGGACACTTCTCCTTCCAATACTGGCTCTTTGATCACAGGGAGAACATGAGGATATGGCATTACTAACTTCTGGGAGCGGGCTCGTACCCACTTGAGATAAGGTTCCAATGGGATGGAATTCCTGTGCCCCAGTGTCTTGCTGTCTATCCTACTTGGCATCCTCCAAGCTCTGATAAATCTCTGGCGAAGTCCTTGTGCATCGTTGTCGAAGTCAAAAACTATGTCAGGAATTAACATATCATGAGGGCCATCCCTCCGAGCATAACCAAACTGTCTCCAAGCCAGGCATGGGTTGTAAGTAATACCTCCTCTGATTCCAAGTAAATGAACATTAGGGTATTCCCCGCAACGATCAATGATAGTGACATCTTCTCTGGACCGAGGGCACCAATGTATATCTGCATGTGTAAGAGTCATCAACCGTTGTGACCATCTCAAACCCCGCTCGTTCTTCAAAACTGATTGTGGAAGGTGCGAAATAAACCACCTTCCCAGGAGAGGAGTGCAACACATAAGGACACCTCTTTTTCTCATGGTTCGAGTGTAACATGAGTGAAGGATGTCCCCCAGCAACGTAGGTATAGGATTCCTGGACATGAAGATCTGGACAGCACTGATATCTATAAGCTGATCTGGGTTAGGGAACAACACCAAACCATAGACAAGGAGGGCCACAACTTCTTCAAAAGCTTGTAAGTCAAGGGAGTTCCAACATTCATGGGCCTTTTCAAACAGAAACTTGGCTAAGAACCCTTTGATACCACTTCTAACTTCCCAATGTCCCTTGAGGTCAGATGATTGTAGGTGTAAGGCTTTAGCAATCTCTTCAAGCTTGGGTTCCTTTTCCGTACCGTTGTAGGGTAGTTGATCAAGGATAGGGATCTTCAGAAGCCGGGAGAACTCTTCTAATGTAGGTACCAGTTGATAATCCAGGAAAGTGAAATAGTGATGCAGAGGGTCAAAGAACTGGAACAGGACCTTTCTCATATCTTCCTCAATGTTGGTATTGACCAAGCTGATGAGTCTTCCATGTCTTTCACTGAATGAAGAGCTCTCGGGAATCCTGGATATAAGCTCCTTAAGCTGAGGAGGGATCCTTACAAGGATGATTTGAATTGTCTTTCTGCGAACAGTTTCCATGTCCTACAAAACAAAAACAAAGATGAAGATTCGAACCCCTGAAATGGTTAGCCAATGCATATGATGCTGGATGATGTCATGATGCTATGATTAAACACACCACAGATATTTACAAAGGCAAACATGTAAGGCACATAAGTCACACAAGACAAGCCCTTAGAGTTTAGGCCAGCATGGGGTCTGGGCATTACCCTCTTGAAGTTGGTGGGCTCAACCTGTCCTATTAGAAGTAACCGGGTTCTAAGGGTCCCAATATCACGGGATTGCTTTCATTGTTCATCGTTTCGATTTAGCCACTAAACTGGCGACCGAAATATTCCAGGAAAGCAACCTTCAATTGAGTGTAGTATCGAGTATCAACCAACCTCGGACTGCACCAAAGTCAATTATCTCACTACCCTAAAGAGGCCAAGATAGTTCAATTAAGGTTCCTAAGGTCTGTTGATGCTTCACGACACCACGCGGAGGCCCCGTACTCTCCTTGACTGAACTCAAGGGTTACCGGTACACACCAAAGTGCCACATCAACGTAGCAGACTGTTTCAACCATGTCGGTATACCCCGCACAGTTCCCTCACAGCCTTGTTGCTACTTTCTAAGAAGGTATCCCCCAGATCCGGGTTAGGATCTATAGAACTCCCAAGACAGTCCCACAATTTAAAGCAAGCAAATCAATACAATTGAAAACACAGTTATGAACTAATCCTAAGGTATACCTCACTTTATATTGGTCCCCAGCAGAGTCGCCAGTTCTGTGATCGGTGGATCTGGAACTGACTGTTTAACGCTGGTTCGCGAAATGTCGCGAAAGCAAGAGTCGCCACCGTCTTTTATTTTCTCCAACATGGAAAGGACAAAAGCACAGAAAAATTCCTTATAGAGATTGCTCTTGGTTCGGGAGGTAGATTTATAGAAAGGGAAGGTGTTAGCACCCTTTCTATCCATGGTTATCCATGGGATCTTAGATACTTGCTCATTAGTGTTTTCAAAATGGTTTGTTTGCTTTTCAACTGTGGGTTTAAAAAGTTCTTTGAAAATTTCAGTTCGACTCTTGTATCAGTCCTCAAGAGTGTTTGAAAAGTTGCTTTCGAAAGCTTTTTGAAAAGGTGTCGGTGTGAAAAGTATTTTTTGATTTGTTTTGAAATTAGAGCAAGTATCTAGAGTCGTCTACCTACCCTAAGGAATTCGTCTGTGTAAATGTCCTTAAAGTAGTGCCATCCCACCATTGAGAGGTAGGTAGCACCACCGTTGGAGGTGTTCGGGTCAATTCGAGGGTTCGGGACATGGTGATCACCGGAGCAATAGGAAGACACCTTAGAAGCTACCCTCATGCCATGTTCATGGACATGAGGACTTACTAAAACATCCTCTACTCGACGATCACCTTTCGAGGGGCAAGGCAACAATGAGGCGTACCCTAAGAGTGGTGTGTGATTTGTGTGTCGTTTTCAGATATTTTTGTCTTGTCATGCATTTGTGATCTACGCGTTGCTTTTATTTTTGACATTCATTCTTTCATACAAATTAATTAACAGTTAAAAAAGATGCGAGAATTAAAAGTCCTACGCTATTACAAAGGCGCGGGTCCACATCGCCAAATTAATCCAAGACTCGATTTGAATAAAAAAATAATGCGGAAAGATAAATGTCTAATTGATCTATTACATGGCTTTTGGGCAATTACATTTATATTCACAAAAAAGAAAATAAAAATGCGAAGAGAATTAAAATCAGGAATGCGAGGGCGTTGGACCCTTTTAAAGAAATTGAATTAAAGTTACGAAATTAATTAAATTAAATGAGAAAAAAGAAATTATTTTTGAGTTTTTTTGTATTTATGGAGTTTAAGAAAATTAAATTGGAATTAAAAAAAAAGAAAAGTTAATTAAACCTAATTCTAACTATTTTTTATTTATTAAGAAATATTTTAGTTTGACCTAATTTTAATTAATTATTTACATGGTAAGTTTATTTACAAAATAATAATTAATAATTAAATATGGTGAAAAAGAAAAAAAAGGATAAAAGTATAAAACCCTAATTCTACATTTTTTTTAATTTATTACAAAAAATATTAAAATTTAAACCTAGAATTAAAACTAACTTAATTGTTAAATTTATTTACAAAAAAGCATTAAATAAAATATATTTTTATTTTTGTCTTCCTGATTTTGTTTATTTATATTTAAAAGATCAATTTTATGGAATTAAATAAAATAGAGAAAAGAATTAAAATAACTAATAGAAAAGAATAAAAGAAATAGAGAAAAGAATGCAAACATGGGGGGTTTGTAGGCCCATTTGGAGGTATGATCAGCAGGAATTTGGCCCATTGAAGCTTGGCTTGGTTGACTTTTCAGTGCGCGTGTGGCATGGTCAATGGAGGTGTATGATGAACCTCTCATCCTGGCTTTTGATTTGATCTTAGTGGCCGTGTGACACGCTTGGATAGTGAACGTATGGTGGACGTCTGGGCTTGTGGAGTACCTGAACGTATTGCAAAGAAAAATAACAAGAATATGGGGGGACCTGGGATTCGAACCCAGGTCCCAGTACCTATTGGACAACGCATCAACCAGCTGTGCCAGGCGCTTTCTTTGTAACATTAATGGAATGCAATTAATGTATAAAAAACAAAATGCTAATGCTGTTAATTCAAAAAACGCGCTAAAACTTGAATTGTCCAATCACCGGTTGACAGCATGCCTTCTTCTTCGTTGATTCGTTTTGCCCTGAAAAAAAAACAGTTAGATAGCGGGGGTTTTGAACCCCCACTAACTACAGTGTAGAAAAATAGCGATTAGGAATTGTCCCATGATAAATTGAGCGCGAGCATGCCATATTAATCGTTATGAACTTCTGATTCTGATGGCATGGGTCTTGTAGGCTGATTTTTCCAGAATAAGGAAACCCTCTTTTTAAGCTCCTGAAACCCTAACGCGTGTTCATGGTAGCTTTGCATACAGGCGTCCAAAACTCAATTGAATAATACCAATGGCTTTAGAAACATCATATTAGTATAAATCACATGTTAAAAGTCATGAATAACGTATGGAAATGCAAACACGATTATCAAATTTTTTCAGAAAAGTTAGACTCCTATCTACCAATTCTTTGCGCTTGGAGAGTGGAGAACGATTGGGTTCTGTTCAGAGGAGTTCCAGGAAGCTTTTGAGATCTTTTTCATGCCTTCAAACGCCTTCAAACTATGAAAACAGGTTTTGGATTTTTTAAGAAAAAGTGAGTTTTTGTCCTTGAGTTCTAGCGCAGCATTCAGGTCTTAGGCATTAGGTTTTGCATCTGACTTATGTATGGGATGAATTAGGGTTGAACTTTGAGCCAAAAGATCAATGCATTGATGTATCAAATATTTGATTTTCAATGAATATTTTTTCAATCTTTTTCATGTGTTTTTGATTCCAATCATGGCCAAACCTTCCTTTTTTTGATGTACACGAATCTTCAATAACCAATGAGAGCAAATGCTGCATAAAAAGATTCACATACATTTGTTTTAGTATTTTTTCATATTTTATTTTATTAAATGAATTAATGGTGATTAAAAATTCAAATAAATAATAAAAAATGATGAAATAAATCCCCTTTGGGCCAAATGGTCGTGCATAGTCTTTGGATCATGATTCTTGGAAGAAAATGTGGCCCATTAGCAATTTTGAGGCATTTGAAGTAAAGTTGACTTTTCAAAATTCCCAAAAATTTCCCAACTTCCACAAGGCATATCTTGCTCAATTTTTAAGCTTTGATCATGTTCTTGGACATTTTGGAAAGATCTGGAAGTCCTCTAACCAATGCCTTTGGTCCCATGTCATTTTGATTTACCAATCTCAAGTTATTGTCTTTGACTTAAAGTCCCTTTTTGTTGACTTTTGAAAATGACCTATAATGTTGAAATTGATAACTTTTTGTGAGAGCATTTATTGGACTTGAAGTGTGAAGAGGAGTTGTAGGAAATGTCTTTATCTTAAAAATGAGCTTTGGATGGAATTTTTCTGATAAACCATGTGGAAGTTATGCCTTGGTCAAGTTACAGTTGACTTTTTCAACTGTCCAAATATGGAAACTTTTGCATCTTGAGACTTTTTGAGCCATGCCTTGAGAATCATGATCAAGAATTGATCAAATGATGTTTGGGGCTTCAAAATAAGATGTTGATAAAAAATTTGAACTTTTGACTGTCAAATGACCATTTTGCCCCTGCAGTTGACTGTAGGGCAATTAGGGTTTTTGACTGTGCAATTTTGTGCTGTATGTCTTGAAACTTGGCATGAGGATGCTTGACCATATTTATAGGTATGTGGGACTTGATTGGACCCTTGGAAACTTCAATATCTTTGTCAGAACCAAAACCCTAGTTTTTGACTGTTAGGAGGCCTTTGAACTGTGCAACCCTTGGGGAGATTTTGAAGCATGCTCTTTGCAAATCTTGAAGAATATGGGAGGGCAAATTTTGGGGTACAACACACACTTTCGAGGGACATGACCAATATAGTAAGGAAACAAGAGAGGTTACCCTAGAGGTGCAAGTGTGTGAAGTGTGTTAATTCAGTTATATTATATTGGGAATTAGGTTTTCTATGTCGTTTTTAGTCTTGCCATGCGAACCCTAGTTACTAGCAATTAAATATGTACAAAAAGATTAAAGTGCGGAATGTAAAACCTAAGCTATTATATGGATTTGGGAGAGATACATAGGTATAGAAATTTGCAGGAAAAATAAACCTACGCTATTACATCCTTGGAGCAGATAGATAATTAGAAAAAGTGCGAGAAAATAAATCTACGCTATTACATCGATAGTGCAACCTATACAGTTTGTCTAATAAAATTAAATAGCAAAAAGATGAATAAGAAAAAGAATGTTAAAATTTTAAAATGTTTTTCTAGTTTTTTTGTGGAAAATAGTTTAAATGATAATAGTAGTTTAAACCCTAATTCTAATTAATTTTAATATTAAGAAGAAAAGTTTAATTAATTAATTAATTAATTAATTAGTTAATAAAAAAATAAGAAAAATTTAATTACTAACTAAAACCCTAATCCTAATTTGTTAGTATTAAAAAAAGATTAGATTAGTTAATTATTAATTAAAAAAATAATTAGTAAAATATGATGAAAAAAAAGGGTTAGTAAAATAAGGAAAAAAGAATTGCATGGGGTGGGGGTTGAACCCACGCCCCTACCTTCACAGATTACCTTCCAACCACTGCGCTAACAATACTTTTGTGTTTAGGAATATGAACTAATCAATATAATATTAACCTGCGCGTTAGTTTGGAAAAACAACAAAAAATTTGCAAGACGTAGGGATCAAACCCACGCCCGTCACGTTACATGCCTCTGTCTCCAACCAACTGTGCTGCGCTGCATTTTTGTTATAGATTATAAATAGATAAATATATAATAAAATCATGTGAATCAGGGAAGCATCGGAGCCCTAGCTCCGGTCATCTTATCCAGTGAGAAGATTTTCCAACCTGCAAGAATAGCAAGATTTATATCATAAAGGGACCATATCCCCCTAATTTGACCCTTGCGAATCCAATGGAGGTATTAGTTTAGTATAAAAATGATTGTAATATGATATATGTAGAAAAAGTTCCAAGCCGCCCTAACAATGGCATCTCGCGATCCCTGTGTCAAAGCTTGCAAATAATGGATAAAAACACTACTAAACATGATCATGAACATGTATACGTGCATCAAATTAATTAAATATGCATAGATTAAAAGTTTGAGATTCACGAAAACTACCAAACTGGTGATGTTGAGATGTGATGATCTAGCGCGCTTCAGGATTCAAGGATGAATGGGATGAACTCCTGAGAACTTCAGGAACACAATGGAATACTTGGAATGGATTGAAAGTGGCTGCACACAAGGTTTTTAGTTTGCCCTAGTTTTGACAATTTTGAGATTTTTTAGGACTTGTTCTTGAGGCCAATTTTCATGCCCTTGGATGTATGAACATGTTGTCTATTTATAATAGAAAATATTAGGTCAACAATATTGAATCAAATCTTGTGAAATCATGGTATAATATTTCATGATTTGAATTTCATGATCAAATATTGATGAAATTACAAAAGATTTGAATTTCATGATCAAATATTTGATTGAAATTTTGCATGAAATCTTTGTTTTTTAGGCCAATCTCATAGAAATCACGTTTTTTGCAAGTTGTCACCAACTTTTAGACTTATGATTTGATTCAAAAATAGATCCCCACACCTTATATCATTTATTTGATATTTTATTTGATATAATTTGCATTTAAATGGATAAAATCCAAATAAAAGAAATAAAAATAATAAAAATAAATGAATGGATTTAGGAGTCTATTATGAGGTCAAGAACACATTTGGACCTTAAAAGATAGGTCCATTAGACCAAAAATTCAAATTTGCTCAATTTGGATTTCATGCATTTTCTCAAAATTTCCCAAATTGCACAAATCATATCTCGCTCAAAATTTGTCATATGAAGGTGATCTTTGACTTTTTGGAAAGCTCAAGACGTTTCCTAAAACTTTCATTTTGATGATTGTTTCATTTGAAGCCTTTATCTTGATGTAAAGTGCTTTGACAAAAAGTGTCTTTTGTTGACTTTTAAAACGACCAGTAATGTTTTAGCCCATATCTTTCAAATGAAGCATTTTTTGCCTTGATCTTAGAGGGACAAAGCTGTAGAGAAATGAATTTACTTCAAGATAGGCTTTGGTTGAAAATTTTCTGAGGAAGTATGTGAAAGTTATGCTTGGTCAAAGTTCAGTTGCCTTTCCTTAAGAAAACCCTAATTTAGTAACTTTTGACTTTGGATGAACCTTGAGTTTTCTTGATGAATCATGATCAACCCTTGATCAAATGATGAATATGAGTTCAAAATATTGATGTTGACCAAAAAACTTGAAGTTTGACTATAAATTGGTCAAAGTTGACTTTTTGTCCAATATAGTTGATTTTCAATCATCTAAACAATTGATTGAGCAAACTTGTGATGTAAGGATTGAATTTTGGCATGAGGATACTTTGAAGCATATGAGAAAACATGAAATCCACTTGAGGCATTAGAAGTCCAAGTTTCCTTTGAGAAAAACAAAACCCTAGTTGTATGTTAATGCTTACGAGGATGGTTTGTCTGATCAATTTTTGAGTAGTCTTGAGCAATTAAGACCTTCATGAGCATGAGGAGGTATCCTGAATTAATTTGTCTATAATGATAGGAGGTAAAATTTTGGGGTAAAACAGCTGCCTCTATTCAATCTTCTTAAATCTGAAGAGTTAGATTGGCATGTCTGTCATTCGTGATCTGAAGGTGGAAGAGGATTGAACACCTAAGTGCCTAGAAATTTGCATCACATATGCACAAAGTAACATTGTTGGTTGATTGCTTGAATGGGCTTAAATATGCCATTCGGAGAAGTGATAGAGTGTCGTAGAATATGGGCTTATAGATACCATCCAAAGTAACTGTTGATAGGAGTATCAAAATAAGTCTATGCTTGACTTTATCTGAAGAATGATTTTCAGAATGAATCTATCCGATATCATCTGAGGGAAATGATTTTCAGAATGAATCTATGAAGGAGATGCTCGTCATAATTGGTCTCTAAGGAAATGCCCGTTAGAATAAGTCTTTGAGGGAGATGCTTTTCAGAATGAATCTATGAAGGAAATGCTTTTCAGAATGAAGCTTTGAAGGAAATGCTCGTCAGATTTCAGTCTCTGAGGGTAGTGCTTTTTAGAATTAATCTATGAAGGAAATGCTTTTCATAATGAAGCTATGGAGGAAATGCTCGTCAGATTTCAGTCTATGAGGAAATGCTCATCAGAATTAGTCTCTGAGGGTGATGCTTCTCAGAATGAACCTCTGAAGGAAATGATTTTCAGAATGAAGCTCTGAAGGAAATTCTTGTCAAATTTCAGTCTCTGAGGGGAGTGATTTTCATAATGAGTCTCTGAAGGAAATGCTTTTCAGAATGAAGCTATGAAGGAAATGCTCGTCAAATTTTAGTCTCTGAGGGGAATGCTTTTCAGAATGAATCTTTGAAGGAAATGATTTTCAGAATGAAGCTCTGAAGGAAATGCTCATCAGATTGAAGCTCTGAAGGAAATTCTCGTCAGATTTCAGTTTCTAAGGGGAGTGCTTTTCAGAATGAATCCCTGAAGGAAATGCTTTTCAGAATGAAGCTCTGAAGGAAATGATCATCATATTTCAGTCTCTGAGGGGAATGCTTTTCAGAATGAATATATGAAGGAAATGCTTTTCAGAATGAAGCTCTGAAGGGAATGCTCGTCAGATTTCAGTCTCTAAGGGGAATGATTTCCAGAATGAATCTCTGAAGGAAATTATTTTCAGAATGAAGCTCTGAAGGAAATGCTCGTCAGATTTCAGTCTCTGAGGGGAATCATCTAGTCATGTAGACGGTCACCCCGTCCTATTTCGGGAATTTATCTGCAACTTGTCTATAAATTGCTGATAATATTCATATGTTTGCGAACTAACTTGAAAAGAAAAAAGTTAGTTTTATGCAATATCATGATGTATGTAATGCATTGCGTAATGATGTTATCAAAATAAATGAGAATGTTATATGCGTTTCGTATGCATATGTTATGATGTTTTATAAATGATGTATGGATGCAATAAGTTGTTGGAGCGTATCAGTAGCTTCGTGTAACAATGTCTGGCTGGAGAAAATAAATCCATGACTGTTGCTGAGGATGAAGACAGTAGTTATTCAATTTTTGTTAAGAACATTCTTTGGGGATTTATGCTTTCTATTTGAGGATACCCCGCTGGGGATGTTCGACTTCTGCTTGGGGATGGAAGCACTCCAGGAGAGTCAGTCATTCGTCATTCTTTGAAGGATTTGATTCTTATATACCCTGACTGAAGATAAAAGAAAATGAACAGTCCTCTGATACACTATTTGACCAGGTTTTAGATATAAGTATTATCTCTTCTAGGGAGGACAATGTTGAATGATAACTGGCCGAAGAAGAGAATCTTGTCGGGGAATTACAATATTGGAGAAATAAACTCCGTTGGGGAAATAAACCCTGTAGACTACGTTGAGGATATAATCTCTGATTAGAAACTCATAGACTCCACTGAGGAAGTTTCCACTATATGATGGGGAAATGATCAAACTTCCTTATCTTCTAGGGGACCCATTGGGGAAGATGATCATGTCAAGATATTCATAAAAATGGAGGTGAACTGCTGGAAGATGCCCCAATTTCTGTCTGAGTACATAGTACATTTGCCGGGGAATATGTCTTTATTGGGGATGAGCTTGTGAAAATAGCTTAATAGAGATAGTTCCATGGAGATTGCTCTGTGGGAATTTGTGGATAACTTTTAACATTATCCCAACTCCTAAAGTCTTTAGCAAATGCTGATCAGAGTGATAAATCTTCTACTGATAAACGGGACATAGTCGTACGCTTTTGTAATACGGTGGGAGAATTGACTTGTTTGCGTTTTATTGCAAGTGTTGCAAATAGCTAGAGTCGCCACTGACTTTTCTTTTATCCAATAAGAAAAGGGTGAAAAGAACAGGAAAAATCTTGAAGATTTTGAGTTCGGGGGTAGGTTATGAAAAGGGAAGGTGTTAGCACCCTTTTCATCCATAGTTATCTACGGGCTCTTAATCGCTTATCTCACTTTGAAAATTTTCTTTTCGTGTTTGTTTGAAAATATTTTGAAAAAATGCCATAGTGAGGCTGACTTTATAATGATTCTTGTATCGGTCCTCAAGAATGCGTACAAAGTGTTTTTGTAAATATTTTGAAAGTGTTTGTGAAACGTTTTGTTTTTGTGAGCAAGCGATTAAAAGTATCTACCCACTCAAGGCCGTTCTTGTACTTTTCCCCATCCTTTAGATAGTGACATCCGTACCATAAGTTGGTATGAAGCTTTATCTTTGGATGTGGTGGATAGGTGTAGGGTCATCATATAGTCACTGAAGGCAACTGGTAAGAACACTTTAGAAATTTTCGTAAGGGACTAGATCATTTACCAGAAGGCAACGTCGAAGGGTCATTTAGGGACTATGATCTTTAATTCTAGGGACTTTGATCTTTGATTCTAGGGAATTTGCTAAAGCGTCCCAACTTTCAAGGGACATGCCTGTTTTGTTTCGAAGGCAAAAAGGGAGGTTATCGTAGAGGTGCGAGTGTGCGAGTGTGTTTAGTTAAGTTATTTTATCTTTGCAATTAGAGTTTTCTATCGATTTGTTTTAGTCTTTCCATACAACCCAAATTACAAAGCCGTAATATAACATATATGAGAAAGTAGTAAAGGTGCGGAAGGTAAAGGAAGAAACGTAAACCCTAAACTATTACACGACTTTGGGACAATTACATTATAGTTAGGTGCGGAAAGTAGAAACCTATAACTATTACAAACCGGAAAACAAATACATAATAAGGAAGAAAAGTAGAAAATAAGGCTATTTACAAATTGCGAACCCTATACAAGTTAATCTATGAAAATCACTTAAGAAAAAGAGACGAGAAAACAAAAGGTTTTTTATGAAGAAAAAGGTTTTTGAATGATGATTTAAAATAAACCTAAAATTAATTAATTTTAATTAATAAAATAATTGATTAATTAAATCATTTAAAAATGGTTAATGATAAAAAAAAAACTAAAACCTAATTATTTTTAGGGTTTACAAAAATATATATTTTTAGAGTTGTAAAAAAGGTTTGCGGTTTTACGGTTAGGTGAAATTAGGGTTTAAGGGGAAGAAAATAAGGAGAAAAGAACAAGTTTAGAAGAAAAACCAAACAAAACTTCCAGGGGTGGGTTTAAACCCACACCCTTAGATTTTACAATTGCCTGCCTTGCCATTGCACAAGGCGCGCTTTGGTGCTATTAAGACACGTAGAATGCAAAACATAGTTAACCTGCAAGGATTGAGAAAATGTGAAAAAATAAATGAGAAAAGGCATGATTGAACCCATGCCCTTGTACACTAATGCCTTAACGCGCGCTTGCTTGCCACTGGGGTGGCTACTTCTTCCGGTAACAATGGGAAAACAAATAAACAAATATTAAACAAAAATTATTAGATCGGAGAAGCGCTGAAACCCTAGCTCCGGTCGTATTCTCCAATAGGGTTTCAGAGCTTCTCCAACAAGCTTGTTTTTTAACCCTACAAACTAACAATTATTAGTGATTTCTAGGGACCCTACCCCCCTAAATAGGGCCCTGCGAGTTCAACAAAAATATTATTTTGGGCTAAAACACGCTGCAAAAAGAGATGCGATAAAAATCATTCAAAAACAGTGTATTCATGGAAGTCCATGGTTCGATCATCATGTGGGTCATCAAATAGTCTAATCATTCCTTATCATATCTCAAAAGAATATTAGTTTCATTAGTACGCATTAAAATAATAGGAAAACAAAGATATGAACTTGCAAAATATAGGTCAATCAGAGATGGATGGAATGCTATTTTCGTGTGCTTTGGACCACCAAGTTTGGTCCATTCTTACCCTATACCACTTCAGAGATCGATTGGAAGGGCTGATATGCTTTGAAGGTGGCTGCAAATAGGGTTTACAACTTGTCCTTGTTTTGATATTTTTGAGATTTTTGATATTTTTGGAGCAATGTTTTTGTGCAAAGATTTCTCCCTCCTTGATGTATGAATTGATGAGAATATATAATGAATAAATTAGGCCAAACATGTTCTGCTTGGACCTTGTAAGAAAGAGCCTTGATTTTATCTTATTTATTTTGAATTTAAAATAAATAAAAATAAAAAGAAATAGAATAAAAAAAGTCAAGGGGCGTATGAAATTTTTTTGAGGTTCATATAAAGTATATAACACACATGGACCTTGAAACAATAGCCCATTAGCCCAAAAATTCAAGTTTGGTCACTTTTGGATTCATGCATTTGCTCAAAATTTCCTAACTTTCACCAATCATAACTCTCTCAATTTTTATCATATGAAGGTGATCCATGACTTTTTGGAAATCCCAGGATATCCTCTATAATCTCTATGGTGATCATTTTTACATTTGAAGAATTTATCTTGATGTAATTTTCCTTGACAAAAAGTGTCTTTTTGTTGACTTTTGAAATGACCTATAATGTTTTAGCCCATATCTCTCAAATGAAGCATTTTTTGGACTTGAGCATAGAGAGACAAAGTTGTAGAGAATTGAACTTCCTTCAAAACTAGATTTGGTTGAGGAAAATATGATTAAGCATGTGGAAGTTATGCTTGGTCAAAGTTCAGTTGACTTCTCCTTAAGAAAACCCTAATTTGGTAACTTTTGACTTTTGATGAATCTTGAGTTTTATTGATGAATAATGATCAACCCTTGATAAAATGATGAATGTGACTTAAAACTCTTGATGTTGACCAAAAATATTTAGGTTTGAATGTATGTTGGCCACAATTGACTTTTTTTGTCCAATATAGTTTATTTCCGATCATCTGAGTCGTTGACTGAGCAAACTTGTGATGCAAGGCTTGAAACTTAGTATGAGGATACTTAGATAAATATGAGGAAGCATGAAATCCACTTGGGGAATTAGAAACCCAATCTTCCTTATGAAAATTGAAACCCTAGTTGTGGATCCATTGCTTTAGGAGGAGAATTTGTCTGATCAATTCTTGAGTAACCTTTGAGCAAATTAAAATCCTAGGAGAATGTATTGAATAATAGGAGAGAAAATTTTGGGGTAAAATAGCTCCCATTGTTCAATCTTATTAAACCTGAAGGGTTAGATTGGCCTGTCTGCCATTCGTGATCTGAAGGTGGAAGAGGATTGAACACTTAAGTGCCCAGAAATTTGCATTCGCATGTATGCGAAGTAAAAATGTTGATTGATAATTTTGCTTGAATGGGCTTAAATATGCCATTTGGAAAGAGGAAAAAGTGTCGTCGGTAATGGTCTTATAGATGCCATCAAAAGTGACTGCTGATAGAAGTACCAGAATGAGTCTACGCTTGATAGTATCTGAAGAGTGCTTTTTAGAAATGATTCTCTGAGGAAAATGCTTGTCAGATTTGGTCTCTGAGGGAGGTACTTATCATATTTAGTCTCAGAGGGAAATGTTTTGGTCATGTAGATATTCACCCCGTCTTGTTTCGAAATTTGATCCACAACCTGCTTTTATTGGTAAACCCATCCTGTTTCGGGAATTCATACCACCTGGTCACATAGATAGTTACCCCATCCTGTTTTGGGAATTAATCTTTTCCTGGTAATACAGAGAGTTTCCCCGTCCTGTTTCAGGAATTAATCTTTGCCTGGTCATATAGATAGTTGCCCCGTCCTGTTTCAGGAATTAATCTTTGTCTGATCATATAGATAGTTGCTTCGTCCTGCTTCGGGAATTAATCTCTGACCTATTTTTTTGTTGGTAAACCCATCCTATTTCGGGAATTTATACCACCTGGTCGTATCAATAGTTTCCCCGTCTTGTTTCGGGAATTAATTTGTGACCTGTTTGAAAACTGCTGATGATTTTTGTCTGTTTGCGGACTAACCTGAAAGAGACGAGGTTAGTTTTATGCAATGTCATGATGTATGTAATGCATTGCGTGACGATGCTCTCAAAATAAATGAGAATGTGTTTAATGAGTTTTGTATGTATATGCTATGATGTTTTGTAAATAGTGTATGGATGTAAGATGTCGTTGACGCGTATAGGTAGCTTCGTGTAACATCTTCGTTTGGGAAAATAGATCCCTGATTGTTACTGGAGATGAAGAATATGACTCTTCAATATTGTTTAAAATTTCTTCGGTGGGGATTCCCGCTTTCTGTTTGAGGATACTCCACTGAGAATGTTTGAGCTTTATTTGGGGATAGAAGGATTCTAGGAACATTGGTCATTCATCACTCTACTGGAGAGTTTCTTTTTTGTATACCCTGACTGGGGATAAAAGAAATGGATATTATTTTGACGTGATACCTGACCATATTTCAGATACCGTAGCAACTGTCTGGGGATAGAAATCTTCACTACACTTTGCTGGAGAAGAGAATTTTGACGGGGAATTGCAGTAACCAGAGAAATGAACTTTGTTAGGGAAATAAACCCTACTGGGGGAAATAAATCATGTTGGAGAAATAAACTCTACTTGGGAAATAAACCCTGTTGGAGAATAGAATTCTGCAGTGTATTTTATAATGTTGGAGAAATAAACTCCGCTGGAGAATTAAATTCCTGTAAACTATATTGAGGGAATCATTTCTGATTGGAATTGGAATTTCATAGGCTGTGTGGAGGAAGTTTCCATCGTATATTGGGGAAATGAACAAACTTCCTTGTACACTAGGGGACCTATTAGGGGAGATGATCATGTGAGCTGCTGGAAGATGCCCCAACTCCGGTCTTGAGGCATATTAGACTTGCCGGGGAAATGTATCTTTGTCGGAGATAAGCTTGTGAAGATATCTCCGCGGGGTTAGTTTTGTGGGGATTTATGGATGACTTGAACGTTATCCCAACTCCTAGAGTCTTTAGTAAATGCTGACCCCTGTTCTTATGCACATATTTGTTAATAGTAATTATATTCATATGCATATGTTCATTCAGTTTAATCATTGGGCATTTTTGCAAACAAAACAGAGAAAGTAAAACAAATTTGAATTTTGAAATTGACTTTGTATTGAAAGTTTGCCTATAAACAGGTGTTTTGCATAAAGAGACAGAAATCCTATTAAGAGGAAATCGTTTTAAAATGAAAATAGTACAAAGTAAAACATTGAAAATAGCTATGTGGAAATGATCTCATCAAGTTTCAACTTTACTATTGCCCCTATATCTTCAAGTATCTCATCCCTTGTTGTCGAAAGAAGTTGACTGAATTGATCTGTACCATTCGAACTTGACGTTGGTAACCAATCTTACTGTAAGTAGGTGATCTAACGGGACATATTCGTACGCTTTAATCCCTAACTTTTTCCTGGACCTCCCTTTCGAGTTTTCAGTCCACCGGGATACCCTTTTTTGCCCAAGCCGTCTTTTTATGTTTTCGACTTGCCGGGTGTACAGTCTTTATATATATCCCTAATTTTTTCCCGAACCCTTTTGGTTCGTCGGGATGCCCTTATTTTTGCTTAGGACGGTCAACCTAGAGGGTCATTTTCATGCGTAGTATTTTTTAACTATGTCCGCGTTCATAGGGTGCGGAAAATCTTTATCGTCCATGGTGGTAAGTATCATAACACCGCCAGAAAATATCTTCTTGATTATAAATGGCACTTCATATGTGAGAGTCCATTTGCCCCTGGGATCACCTTGCTGTAGGAGGATGTGCTTTATTACCGAGTCACCAGCCTGATATTCCTGATATTTGACTTTATTGTTGAAGGCTTTGATCATGCGTTTCTGATATATCTGACCATGACAAACAGCCATAGGCCTTTTCTCGTCAATTAGATTTATCTGGTCCATCCTATTCTGAATTCACTTATCTTTATCTAAATCCGCGTCTTTCATAATCCTTAGAGAAGGAATCTGGACTTCAACGGGTAGGACATCTTCTATACCATAGACTAGAGATAATGGGGTTTCCCCAGTTGACGTATGTACTGAAGTGCGATAACCATGAAGAGCAAATGGTAACATCTCATGCCAATATTTATATGTCACTGTCATCTTCTATATGTTCTTCTTGATGTTCTTATTGGCGACTTCTATTGCGTCATTCATCTTCGATCAATACAGAGAAGAATTATGGTGCTTGATCTTGAAATGCATGTAGAGTTTCGTAATCATAATGTTGTTAAGATTGGTGCCATTGTCTGTTATAATCCTTTCGGGGATGCCATACCGACAAATAAGGTTATGCTTAATGAATCAGGCCACAACATTCTTGGTAACAAAGGCAAATGAAGTTACTTCCACCCACTTCGTGAAGCAATCAATAGCGAGCAGGATGAAACGATGCCCATTATAAGCGGTAGGCTTAATCTCTCTAATCATATCAATGCCCCACATTGCAAACGGCCAAGGAGCAGTCAAGACATTCAGAGAGACTGAAGGCACATGTACTTTTCAGCATAAATTTGGCATTTGTGACAGGTTCTGGAGTGATGATGGTAATCAATTTCCATGGTCGACCAATAATAACATGCTCTCAGAATCTTCTTAGCCATCGTATGCCCACTAGAGTGAGTACCAAAGTTTCCTTCGTGCATATCCTCCATAATCTTCTCAGTTTCCTTCTTGTCTACACAATGAAGCAAAGTTGAGTCGTGATTGTGCTTGTACAAAATTCCATTACTCAGAAAGAACTTGGCAGAGAACCTCTTTAGGAATTTCTTGTTGTTAATATATCCCCCCTCGGGATACTCTTGAGCCTCGAGGTATCTTTTCACTTCGTGGAACCAATGCTTTTCCTCTACCCCATTAGTGTCAACTTCATAGCAGTGTGCCGGTTCACCTAGTCTTTCGATAGTAATTCGAGGAGCTTCGTTTCCCATCTGACTTTGAACATCAATGACATGGTAGCCAATGCGTCTGCCAACTAATTCTCTTCTCGTGGAATATGTTCAAAAGTGATTTCCTCGAAGTACGGGATTAAGGTCAACACATGCTCTTGATAAGGAATGAGATTCAGATGTTTCGCATCCCATTCTCCCATTAATATGACTGATCACTAGGGCTGAGTCCCTGTAACCATTCAAGAACTTGATTATCATATCAATAGAAGCACTGATGCCCATGATGCACGCTTCATATTCAGCCATGTTATTGGCACAATCAAAGCAAAGTATGGCGGTGAAGGGTGTATGGAAATCCTTGGGAGAGATAATCACAACATGAATTCCGTTACCAAGCGCGTTGGAAGCTCCATCAAAAACCAAAGTCCATCAGTATCCCAGCTCATGTCTTTCATATGGTCCAGGTTCTTCATAATCTGTAACTAGCATGATATTCTCATCTGGGAACTCAAAATTCATAGACTAGTAGCCATCTATAGCTTGGTGAGCCAAATGATCTTCCAGTACAATTCCTTTGACTGCTTTCTAAGTAGGTTACTGAATGTCGTATTCTGTCAAGACCATTTTCCATAAGGCTATTCTTCCGGAGAGAGCGGGATTCTCGAATATGTACTTTATAGGATCCATTTTAGAGATCAACAAAGTAGTATGGGTCAGCATATACTATCTCAGTCGATGAGCAGCCCATGCCAAAGCACAACAAGTTTTAAGGAGTAGTGAGTATCTTGTTTCACAGTTGGTAAACTTTTTGCTAAGGTAGTATATTGCCTGCTCTTTTCGACTAGACTCGTCATGTTGGCCTAATACACACCGCATTGAGTTCTCTAACACTATTAGGTACATGATCAGAGGTCTTCCTTCCACTGGTGGCATCAAAATCATAGGTTCTTGGAGGTACTTCTTGATTTTGTCAAAATCTACCTGGCAATCTTCGTTCCATTTCAACACTTTCTCTTTCTTCAGCAACTTGAAGATTGGCTCATAAGTAGCGGTCAGATGGGAAATAAATCTGGAAATAGAATTTAGTCATCACAAGAAACCTCTGACTTTCTTATCAGTATGGGGAACTAGAATTTCTTGAATGGCTTTGACCTTTGCGGGATCAACTTCAATACCTTTACCACTAACGACGAAATCCAGGAGTTTACCGGATCTTACCCAAAGGTGCACTTGTTCGGATTCAAACTCAGCTTGTATTTCTTTAGTCTCTCAAATAGCTTGTGTAGGTGGTCGAGATGTTCTTCTTCAGTCTTAGATCTGGATATCATGTCATCAACGAAACCTCTATCTCGTGATGGATCATGTCATGGAATAAAGCTACCATAGCATGCTGATAAGTTGCACCAACGTTCTTCAAATCGAAAGGCATAACCTTGTAACACAAAGTGACCCACTGTGTGACAAAGGTAATTTTCTCCATGTCTTCGGGTGCCATCTTGATCTGATTATAACCTAATAAACCATCCATGATGGATAATACTTTGTGCTGAGTGGTGTTGTCAAATAGAACATCAATATGTGGAAGCGGAAAGTCATCTTTGGGGCTTTTCCTGTTCAGATCCCTATAGTCCACACACATACACACTTTACTGTCTTTCTTAGGTACTGGAACCACATTTTCAACCCAATGAGGATAGGATGTAACAACTAATAAACTTGCGTTGAATTGCTTCATAACCTCAACCTTAATCTTTTCGGACATCTCAGGATGCATCCGACAAACCTTCTATTTTATTGGAGAACAACCTTCTTTCATCAGTAGACAGTGAATCACAATATCAGTGTCCAGCTCTGGCTTGTCTTCGTACGACCAAGCAAAGATCTCAACATAATCATGCAACATCTGATCTAACCTACTCTTGATGCTGTCCTCTAGGTTAGCCCCTATCTTGACTTCTTTCCTATCTTCTGTAGTAGCCAAATTTACAACCTTGACTGGATCTTCATGTGGTTGTATAACCTTTCGCTCTTGCATTAATAGTATGGCAAGTTCTCCTAGTACTTCACAATATTCCTCACCTTCTTCCTCGGCTTGGTAGATCATATTTTGGAAGTCATAAGTGGCAATAGAAGAATTGTTATCAACAGGATCCAGAGTGGACGTGGATCTGCAATTCGTCGTATGGGTGCGTGTAAGAACACATAACTATTTTGAAAGTGTAATAAAATAAAAGAAATACAAAGAGCTCAAAATTTTAATGCGAAACGTCTCATGATTTATTGAATGAAAATATGTTAATGAAATGACAATCCTAACAAATGAACCGTTGTGCCCCGGGTAAGACACAAGGCTCAAAGTTATTGTTTTAAAATTACATAACCAAAACTTGAAAGCAATAAAATAGAAAGTAACATTTACTCTTGATTAAAGGAGATTGAGATAAGGTCTTCAGTCTTCCAGTTGCTGAGCCCGTTGCCGATGGTGGAAAAATCCAGCTGTCTAGGTCGTAGTTACTATCAACATCTTCTACCATATTGACTCCATTATTGCTGACGCAGAATGGTGGTCTTCCAGCACAAGCACGACGAACAACCCACTGAGCCTCTGCAGTGAAACCCAAACAAAATTTTTCAGACTTGTAAGGAATTTTAGGAAGCTGACCCTAAGTAGTGCAACCACCTTCTTCTACTACAACTCTAGCATCCTTCAAAGAAGCCATTCTGGGCGGGACCTTAGTAACTTTAGGAATAGAAGAAATGTCTTTAGTAGAAGTAGGTTTCCAAGGCATAACTTCAAAAATCTATCAGGGAGTTTCAATGAATTCGCCGTCCATCTCAACATACTTGAATGAGTTCAAATGACTCACTATATACTCTTCTTCACCATTAACTGTAACAACCTTTCCTTTTCCGGGATATTTCAGCTTTTGGTGTAGGGTTGAAGTAACAGCACCTACCCCATGAATCTAGGGGCATCCAAGTAAACAAGAATAGGTAGGACGAATGTCCATCACATAGAAGGTAGAATCGAATACCAACGACCCTACTCTGATTGGAAGATCCACCTCTTCGTGTACCATCCTTTTTGAACCATCAAAGGTCCTGACCACAATGTCACTGGGTTTCATCAAGACCCATTCACAGTGAAGTCTGTCTAGAGCACCCTTCGGTAGAACATTCAACGAGGAACCCATATCAACCAATACATGAGCTAAAGTAGTGCCTCTGCATTCAATAGAGACATACAGAGCCTTGTTATGGTTTCTTCCTCCGGGAGTCAGGTCAGAATCAGAAAATCCTATCCCATTATCAGTCATTAGGCTAGCAACATACCTTTCAAATTAATCAGCAGAGATTTCTTGCGGCACATGCGCAAATTTTAAGAACCTCACCAAAGCCTGGGCATGGGATTTAGAGCACAATAAGAGGGATATCATGGAGATCTTTGAGGGAGTCTTCCCCAGCTATTCAACAATCTTTAATCACTTTTTTGGATAATTTTTAATACCTCCTCCAACTCCTTCGTGAAGGTGTCTTTAGCTATAACTTCTTTAGGTGCCTCCATCTGAGCAGGCTCCGTCATTTGTTCTTTGCCCCGAGTCTTAATAATTAACTCAGTGGCAGTAACACGAACTGGTGTGGAAATAGTCTTCGGAGAAATTTTTGTAGAGAAAACCCTTCCGCTTCTAGTAACTTTACTAGTCCCAGCAATATTGTCAACAGTGGGATCAGTAACTTCAGTACCTCTATTTTTAGCAGTCAATGGTTCTTGCTTGACGCCATGGTAGTAGACGTCGGATCCATAGTTCCAAGGGATAACTTTGTCCGAGGAATACATAATTGGTCAGAGTGCGATGATTATCAGAGGAGAAACTATGGGTTTGACAATAATCTTTACAGGACCTTTGGAAGTAATCCTGATAAGAGTGCCTAAAATTACAGATACCTATTCCAGCTCCAAGTCTTAAAAGAAATTCTCCACAAAGGGATTTTTCTCAACTAGAATCATGTGGTTGTCCATTAGATGCTGAATACCTTCTTTCAGCAGTTGCAACCGTTGGGTTGGGCTGTGCAGCAATAACATCTCTCAATACAACCCATAAATATACTAGCTTGCAACAGATTCTTCTTAATAACTGTCAATGGAGTAATCAGTCACTTACAACAGAAACATAAAGATTTTCATCAATAGAAGTTATGCCTTTGTCGTGCTTAGGCATATGTGCAGTAATTACGTTGGGGGTCTCGGGAGGATTAAACTCAATTTCTTTATTGTCAATCATGTCTTGGATTTTATTCTTCAAAGTCCATGAATTATTGGTGTCGTGTCCATGACTATTGGACTGATAAGCACATCTTACATTTGGATTGTACCGAAGAAAGGAGGTGTCGCGATTCTGAGGAGGATCCCTTAACGTTATCAGATCAGCCTTCAATAGATGTTGTAATGCTTGAGAAAACGACACGTTGATCTTTGTAAACCATCTCTTGGGTGCGTCTGACCTATGCTGATTTCCCTGTTGTTGTTGTTGTTGCACATGCGCAGGATTAGAAATTAGCACCGCCTCACAGATTGTTTACGATCACTTCGAGCACGACCCTTTTGGCCATACATGTTGTACCCCAAATTTTGACCTAAGATACCATCTCCCATCTGCATCATTACATTGCAAGGGTTTTGACCTATTTTTATCAACTTTCAAAGCAGTTTTTAAAATTCATAACTTTTTCAAGTCAAGAGCTGTTTATTTTTTGAACGCTAAATTTATTAATTGATCAATGCTAAAACAATGTTTATTAATTATTTATTATCTTAAATTTAAATAATTGGAATTTGTTTTCAGTTATTATATAATTTAAAGATTTATAAATAATAAAGTAAATATTTGAAAATAAGTTTATTAATTGATCAAACAATGTTTATTAATTATTTATTATCTTAAATTTAAATAATTGGAATTTATTTTCAGTTATTATATAATTTAAAGATTTATAAATAATAAAGTAAATATTTGAAAAGAAGTTTATTAATTGATCAAACAATGTTTATTAATTATTTATTATCTTAAATTTAAATAATTGGAATTTATTTTCAGTTATTATATAATTTAAAGATTTATAAATAATAAAGTAAATATTTGAAAAGAGTTTATTAATTGATCAACAATGTTTATCTAATTATTTATTATTCTAAGTTTAAATAGTTGAAATTTTATTTTCAGTTATTACAATTTAGAGAATTATAGATAATGAAGTAAATGATTGAAGAGGAATTAATTGATCAATGATGTTTATTTAATTATTTATCATTCTAAATTTAAATAATTGAAACTGATTTTCAGTTATTATATAATTTAAAGAATTATAAACGATAAATAAACAATTGGAAAGAAGGAAAGAGTTAACTGGTAAAATATTGGAGTTTTTATTCATTTTATTCTAATTATTATAATTGTTATTTAAATACTGTATTATTTACAAAGTATTTACAATGGCAATTATATAAAATGATTAAAGTAAAATAAAAGTTATCCTAATTTTTTTCCTAAGTTCTAAATCTTCATCTTCTATCCAATGTTTCTTTGTTTGCTCATTTAATTTTACCTGCAAAAGAATTAAAAGAAAAGTCAGAAAGGAATAGATATAATTAAAAGCAGATAATTAATTTAAGCGTTCATCATTAAAAGCAAACGGCTGGAATCAATTTTTACCCTCTTTGCAAATCACGGGATTTCTCCCGGTTCACAAAAAGGGATGAATTTTTATTGATAAATATGAATGCACAAGTTAAAAAACATGCACAAATTCATTTTTTGTCAAAATTGCATTTTTCAAAGTAAAACTGCATAATTCAAAACAAATTGCCCAAATTCATTTTTGTCAAAACTGCATTGTCATATGCATAGTTCAGCAGTATATGTAAACCAAGTTACATTTTCAACACAAAAGCCAATATGCAACGTAAACATGCCAAAATATAGGAAGAGGCCAAAAATCAAAGGCTCACATGCTGTACCATGCAGTTGACAAAGAGCAAATGTGCAGTTTCAAAACCATATATGCAAGCAAGTATATTTCTATTTTTCATCATTTTCCAGCTTTCACTTTTTCAGAACTTAAAGTACATACATCATTTTAATGTCAATTGTACTAAGAGAGAGAAGAGAGAAAGAGTGTGGGCTTTTACAGGTTTTGGCTTAGGCAGAGAAAGGAATAGAAAACAAAAACAGCAGTAACATAGTACAGAGAAGGAAGCATGAAAAAGGATATGGACAAACTGAAGGTAGCAGTATAATGTGCAGAGATATAACAAGGACAACAATATTAAAAATATACCAAAACCTGTAACATAAGCGAGGAGAAGCCAGCAACTGATAACACAACAAACCCCTTCAAAAATTGGGGGTTCATAACCTGTTTTCAAGCCTCCAAAACCCAAAACAAAAACTGTCAAACAAAAATACAAAGTCATTTCTTAAGGTCTCAAAGCAAAACCAGAAGAACCTGTCATCTCAAAACCAAAACCATGATTTAGAAAACCAGAAAAGCACCAAACTGTCCAGCTTAAGCCTTAAAACCATAACCTGCACAAACCTATTACCTATCCAAAACTACAGCAAAACCAAAAAAACCAATATACCCAACATAACCTGCATAAACCAGTAAGACCTTATGGCCTAAAACCATCAAAACCTGTTCAACTCGTTAAACCAGTAAAACCTCATCAAAGCCATAACCAGAAAAACCAGTAAACTCAAAAGGCCAAACCTGTTGAAACAAACACCCAAGGGCCAGAACCTGCTAAACTATCAGCCTGTCATAAACCTGACTGAAGCCTTCAAGCCTCACAAAAAACCAGTAAAGCCTTACAGCCAAAAACTTCATCATCCAAAACCATAAAACCAATTTCCAAACCCACAAAAGGCCTCATAAATCTTCATCACAGGCCAATAAGATAAGCATACAGCAAGCTAGCAAGAAGAGAAAAAAGACAGAATACCAGGCAACTGAAGCAAGCATCACGTGTTTCCCTCGCCGTCTTGGCCTCCTACACACACACCCAACCTTCCTCCTCCATCTCCGAAGGTAACATTTCACCTTCTTTTTCTTTCAAAATTCCTCAAATAATCACAATAATAATTTGAAGTCAGAAGCAAAATGGATGAAAATCATAACATGCAGTAGTACAAAACCCTAACAAATAAAAAATGTAAGATTACCTTAAATCCGTCGCCATGGCACTTTCGTTGGAGGGAAGAGGAAGGTTGAGGTACTGGTGGCCATGGGCTGGGGAGAACGCAGAAGCGGGCACGAGGAAGACGAAGAGAGATCGAGGAAGACGAAGAAAGGGCGAGCGCCGCTGTACCCCTTTGCCTAACCCTAACGTGAAAATGAAAACAATATTAGAACCCTAAAAACTTTGTTAATCTGCAATTGGGCCTCACCCCTGTTTTACGCCAAAGCCCAAACGTTTTCATTATACACCCCCATTTCTGTTTTCTTCTTAATCGGATTTAGGCCCCCCTTTAGAAACCATTTGGCCCATAATTATTTATTACCTACCCCCCTTTTTTTTTGTTTAATACCCCTCTTCCTATTTATTTTCTATTTAGTTTTTCTTCCTTTTTTTAGAATTTTTGTTAATTTAATTAATTAATGAACTTAATCAAAATAGAGGTATATTTAATTAAAACAATTTTAATAATTTGACCCATCTTTATTAGTTTAACTTTAGAATTAATTTAGAATTTTAATATTATTTATATTAGGTTTAATTAATAGCTTTTAAGTTTTAATTTAGTTTAGAGTTATTTAATAATTCTTAAAGTAATACTTTATATTAATATTAAAAAACATATAAAAATAGAAACATATAAAAATAAAAGCCTTAAAAAACATTTTATTTTTTTTCTTAATTAATTCTCATGCTTTGTCCATATTAAAAAATGCATAAATGAAAACTATTAAAACATTTTTCTTTTCCTTAATATTAAACAAAAATATAAAAAATGCATGTTCACATCCTTTAGTTTGTTATTTAATCATCATTGTGGTTATATGTCATTTAGCTATTTAATCATTATCTATCTGATTTTTAGTTTGATTTATTTCATCTTTATTTGATTATTCCGTTTACGCCTAAATCCAAGAGAAAAAACGATTAAATTTGTTGACTTCATGTCCTCAAGTCCAATCGCGCGAGCATCTTCATTTCATTAAAATTTAGGATAATTTTTCCCCAAATATTCAATCTTTTCAAAACTTATACCTTTTAAGCCAAAACTTCGACATTAGGTCGTCGTATCTTCAAAAATCCGTCCGTACCCCTTTTCGGACAAAACAATTTATTTTTAATCAAACAAATATTTTAATAAATAGATATTTAAAAAGGTTCCTATAGAGTACTATAGATACATTGGGTGGTAATACCTTCCCATTGTATAACCAACCCCCGAACCATAGATCTCTTTTCAAAAACGCTTTGTACTTTTATTACTTTTAAAAAGTATTATTTTACATTGCATATTTAGGGTTTTATTTCGCTCTTTTCCCTTGGAAATAATAAAGCGCGGTGGCGACTCTTGCTTTTGTGAGACGAATTAATCAATAATTCGATCTCCGATTTACCCCGCTACATTTTTTATCGCTACAGAATTGGAGACTCTGCTGGGGAAAGATTGACCTCTTGCTGGTCCATCCCTAAGTGGGTTAAGCCTAGTTTGTTTTATCTGTTTTATCATTATTTGATTTGTTTGATTATGTGTTTATATTGGGGTTGTTTGGGTTTTTTTTGTAAAGGACGAATCCTATACCCGGATTAAGTTACACTTAAGGAATAGGACGGGCGGTACAGTCATGTTAACTTTGAGGGAGTAATCCCGAAGAAGGAGGCATGAGATCCCCCACTCGATGGAAGGCCCTCTTGAACTTAATATTTGTTTACTGAGTAATCGGGAAGACATTATTATTTTCGACCTAGGAGCCAGAGAAATTGAGGACCGTAGAACCCTAACCCATCTTGGCCTTTTTAGGTGTAGCACGGAGACTATAACGGAGTAATTCGGAAGTAGTTGTTACGCGATGCTACGCTCGGACGAGTTTCTCTTGAGAATATTGCTAATTATTGAGTAATCAAGACGTTGGTAATATCCGAAGGAGGAATGTAGACTCTGGGAACTCTTAGAACCTTGTCTTACAGGTGTGATTGAACCGTTAGTACATACCTTGGGGTGGGCTTTACCCTCGACTCCATGCTGAAACGTTGAACCTTTGAACCCCATGTTTGTGAACTTGTGTGTAACTGTTGCATTATCATTCATTCATGCATTCATCAACATTTTTTAAAAAAAATTGTTTTTCAAGGAACTTAGGAATGATTTTCGCAGACATCTCAGGTACTATTATTATGGAATTTGAGAGGAGAAACACTCGAAGTTTTAGTTTTAAGGAGCCCGAGATTGAAGAACTGAAGAGTTTGATTCCTAAGATCAAGAACCCGACGGATTTTCAGAAAAAGTATGTGTCCATTATACCTCTCATGAAGCGCAAGATGAAGGAAGGCACCCTTAGTACGTTGGTTCAATTCTACGATCCTTTGTACCGATGCTTCACCTTTCCGGATTACCAGTTGATGCCCACCTTAGAGGAGTACTCCTACATACTTGGTTTGCCGATCACCGACTGTGTTCCTTTTTCTGGCTTAGAAGAGGAACCCAAATCTCACGAGATAGCAACCATCACCCACTTGAAGAAATCAGAGATAAAGGAGAACATGACTACAAAAGGGGGAATCCGAGGTTTGTCTGCGCAGTTTTTGTTGAGGAAAGCTCGTCATTTCGCTGAGATAAAAGATACTATTACCTTTGAATACGTCTTTGCTTTACTCGCTTATGGTCTATTCTTGTTCCCTAACATTGATAAGTTTGTGGATATCAACGCCATCAGAATTTTCTTGATTGGAAATCCGGTCCCTACGCTGCTAGGAGATACCTACTATTCCATCCATCTTCGAAACTCTTATCAAGGAGGGATGATTATTTTTTATGCACCGTTGCTGTATCAGTGGTATGTTTCTCATCTACCTAGGTCTGATGTTTACTGGGATCTCGAGAAGGAGCCGAGATGGGCGCCAAAAATTAAGGCTCTCACTCATTTCGACATTGATAGGTATAATCGAGTTTACTATGACATGAAGATCATCGATAGCTGTGGTGCTTTTCCTAACGTGCCTCTTCTTGGTACAAAAGGTGGAATTAACTATAACCCTGTTCTCGCGCGTCGTCAGTTTGGATACCCGATGAGGGACAAGCCGAACAACATCCATGTGAGTGGTTTCTTTCTGCAGGAAGGACAAGATCAGCAGGCAGCTAAGAGGGAGATCGAAGGAGCTTGTCACCACATCCATAGGAAAGGGAGAGACATGTTAGGACATAGGGGTGCCATTTCTTTGGAGCCTTACCTACAATGGGTCCGTGCTAGGGCTTGTGCTCTCAAGATTCCCTATAAACCTGAGAAACCTTTATTCCCTACTGTTGCATCATCATCTGTTGATATCCCTATCGAGAATATGGGAGAATACCAAGGAAATCTGGCTAGGATGAAGTCCAAGAGAGATGCTTGGAAAGAAAAGTATAATATGTCTGAATATGAGAATCGGGTCCTGTCTCGACAACTAAAGGAAAAGGAGGATTTGCTATTTATTCAAGACGGATGGTTCATTGATCATGATGAGAAACTTCGTCAAAAGGATGCTTTACTGAAGAAATATGCTAGTGAAAGGAAGAGAAAGAGGGAAGGTTCGGTAAGCGTTGCTCTTGTTCCTAATCCGCAAAAGGAAATCTTTGATCGAATGGTAGCTGAGAAGAAAGAGATGGAAGACTTTTATGAAGAGAAGATCAGGAAGCTCCAGTTACAGTTGGCATTTGGTCCTTCATCTGATGATTCTGAGTGATCTTTAGCTTTTAGTTTTATTATTACTGATGTCATTTTGTAAAACTCTGTAAAAGGGCTTCATGTTCCGAAGTTGTAATTTACTGCTTTTTATTATGGGCTGCATGTTCCAAAGTTGTAATTTACTGCTTTTTATTATGGGCTTCATGTTCCAAAGTTGTAGTTTACTGCTTTTATTATTGGGTTGTTATCCCAAAGTGTAATTTATTGTTTTGTTGTTCCAAAGTTGTAAGTTGTAATTTACCGCTTTTGATTAATGGACTGAGTTTTTGTTGTTCCAAATTCCTTTACCATTGATGTGTGCAAAATTATTGAAGGTCCTTGAAAAACTATTAAAATGAATCATCATTTGCACCACACATCATGCATCATTCAACATTCCACTTCACACGTTTTCTAGAGTCTTATCCTTGTTTCTTTTTCCACTCCGATAGATTGTCAAGCTGTCTCATCGATACGATACTCGAGCTAATCGTCAGAGCAAAATGGAAGATCTGGAACTGGAAAACCACGAGCTTCATGAGGAGGTCGCTACCCTTTGTGTCGGTATGGAAAAGTTAACTGCGCTAGTGGAAAGTTTGGTGGCTGCTCAGAATCAGTCATCGACTACAGCTGCTGAGATTCAGACTTCAACTACTTTGGTTTCCGAGATTGTCACCGTTCCAACATCTGTGACTCAAATCAACTCTCCGCTTCAACATCAGATGCCGAAAGGTTTTCCGTGGGGAATGCCTTACAACTTTGTGCCAGAGGGGTATCAGCCTGTTGTACAACCTTTGTTTCAACCTGCTTTGTCTCTTCCTCAACCAGAGACGACTGCCATGCCGCCGGTAATCCCGTCTGTAACACCTTTCCCGCAAACAGTAATGACAACTGTCGCTCCTGTGACTCACTCCGTGCCATACTTGAATGAACCTACTTATCCTGCCGAGCCTGCTGAAAGTTTGGGTCTTTTTGATAGAATGGAAGAATTTCAAGACCAATTCCAAGAAATGCAGAAGGAGCTCAGAGCGTTGAAGGGGAAGGATTTGTTTGGGAAGAACACGCATGACCTTTGTTTAGTTCCGAATGTCAAGATTCCAGCAAAATTCAAAGTGCCAGACTTTGAGAGATATAAGGGTGATTCGTGTCCTCGGAGTCACTTGACTATGTACGTGAGAAAGATGTCTATATATTCTGATGATCATGACTTGTTGATTCACTATTTTCAAGACAGTTTGACGGGTGCTGCTCTAAAGTGGTATATGGGTTTAGACAGTATTCGGATCCGCAACTTCAACGATCTTAGCGAAGCTTTTGTTCACCAGTATAAGTACAACGTTGACATGGCGCCGGACAGGGATCAACTCCGAGCGATGTCCCAGAGAGACAGAGAATCTTTTAAGGAATACGCCCAGAGGTGGCGTGAAATTGCTGCTCAAATCTATCCTCCTCTTGAGGAAAAAGAGATGACGAAGATATTCTTGAAGACTTTAGGTTCCTTTTACTATGAAAGAATGATCGCCAGCGCACCCAGTGACTTCACCGAAATGGTAAGCATGGGCATGCGGTTGGAGGAAGGGATTCGTGAAGGGCGTTTGGTTAAAGAAGGAAGTCCGTCTAGCAGTACTAAGAAGTTTGGAAGTGTTTTCCCGAAAAGAAAAGAGCAGGATGTCAGCGCAATCTTCCCAGGGAGACCGAGGATAGGTTACTCACACGTTGCGGCAGTCACTCCGGCTGTCCGCCCAGCTTTGATGACCCCAGCTCATCAAACCCCACCAACTCAACAACGGCCATTTCAGCAGCAGCCTCGACAACAGGCTTATCCATTCAACAACCAGAACCGTTCACCAAGAAAACCGCAGTTCGATGCCATTCCTATGACTTATACTGAATTGTTCCCTGCTCTTATCAGAAAGAACCTCATAACGACAAAACCTCCTCCTGTCGCACCAAACAGTACTTCTCCGTGGTACAAGGCGGATCAGTTTTGTGAATATCATCAAGGGTCGCCGGGGCACAACCTTGAAAATTGTTTTGCTCTAAAGGCGGACATGCAGAGGTTGATTAAGAATGGTGTCTTGTCTTTCAAGGATGTTAACCCAAATGTTAGAGATAATCCTTTGCCTCAACATGGGGCAGCTTCAGTGAATATGGTGGAAGGTTGTCCGGGAAAGTTTCGAGTTTTTCAAGTTGAACATATAAGAGAGTCATTGATCAGGTTACATCAGAGTTTAAGAAGACTTGCCTTTGTTAGGCATCAGCATGATTATGATGTTTGTGAATTTTGTTCAAGAGAGGTTGATTGCCCTATTGTGAAGGAGGATATTCAAAAGTTGTTAGACCAGAGGGTTATAACTATTACATATGACAGAGATCCGGAGGATGAAGTGAATGTTATAATACCACAATTCAATTTGCCTGAATCAGTAGAGATCGTTTACGACAGTCAGACTGCACCTGTTGCTCCTTTGACCATTTATCCACCTGGTCCTGTGCCTTACAACTCAGACCAAGCTATACCGTATAAGTATAATGCCACAATGATTGAGAATGGGGTAGAAGTCCCTATACCAACAAGACCGTCTTTTGTCAACATCGCTGATGTGAGTAGAGTTACGAGAAGCGGACGTGTCTTTGCAGCAGTACCTTTGAAGAGACCAGAAGTTCAAGTCAGGAGGCCCATACCGGCAGAAGTTCCAGCGAGAAATGTTGAACCAAGGGTTGAGATAGGCCGATCCAATGAACCTATCCCTCATCCTGAGGATGATGAGATTCTTAAGCTTATCAAGAGAAGTGAATATAAGATTGTGGACCAACTATTGCAAACTCCTTCCAAGATTTCTTTGCTTGCTTTACTGAGAGATTCTGGTGCCCATAGAGAAGCTTTGATGAAGGTCTTGGACCAGGCGTTCGTGGATCATGATGTGACGGTTGACCAATTTGATGGAATTGTGGGAAATATTACTTCGTGTAACAATCTTGGTTTCAGTGATGAAGAACTCCCGGAGGAGGGAAGGAACCATAATATGGCTTTGCATATCTCAATAAGTTGTGGAAATGATACTTTATCAAGTGTGTTGGTAGATACAGGTTCGTCGTTAAATGTAATGCCCAAAACTACATTGTCTCGACTCTCATATCCAGGTGCTCCCATGAGACCCAGTGGAGTAATTGTTAAAGCGTTTGATGGTTCTAGGAAGACTGTCATTGGTGAAGTGGATCTTCCTATAGTAATTGGTCCTCATACTTTTCAGATCACTTTTCAAGTAACGGATATTCGTGCCGCCTACAGTTGCCTATTGGGTCGTCCATGGATCCATGATGCAGGGGCAGTCACTTCCACGCTCCATCAAAGATTGAAGTTTGTAAGGAATGGAAAGCTGGTAATGATTGGTGGAGAGCAGGCTATGATGGTAAGCCATTTGTCATATTTCTCTTTTATTGATGCTGATGAGGATGTTGGAACCCAATTCCAAGCTCTATCTGTTGCTAAGAATGAAGTAAAGAAGCAAGGGACATCTATTTCTTCTTTTGAGGATGCGCGACGAGTGGTTGAAAGTGGTTCAGCTGAAGGTTGGGGCCATGGGTTGACTTTGCCCGAGAACAAGTCTGGAGAAGGTCTTGGTTTTCATCCCGTGTCTACAAGAGTCAAGCAAGAAGTAGTTACTCGTCCAATTCAAGAGGTTTTCCAAAGCGCAGGTTTTATCCATCCGACTCCTCCTGAAGTTGATGCTATAATAGGAGACGATTCTTAAGAGGATTTACCCGATTTTGTAACGCATGGAGTGGTTTTCCAGAACTGGATTGTTGTTGATGTTCCTGTTGTGATGCAAATTTCTGAGTAATGTTTTGTTTTATTTTAAAATTTTTTTTTTCGCTCTGCCCAAGGCGAAAAGTATTTGTGTCGGGCTATGATGAAAATAAATCCTTTTACTCTGCCCAAGGCAAAAGAGAAATGTCTGGGCTCTTTGTTTCAAGTATTTTCCCTCATGAATAAAAATGTTATTTTGTCCACTACTGTTTTATTTTTCACTTTTTCTGGGAAATAGTAATGAAAATTAATTGGTAGTAATAGGAAAATATAATAATATTTTGTTTCATTTATACAACATTCATATTAATCGATTTCTAAAATAAAGCATAATCATATGTGCAGATTAATCCATGACTTAACCATTGAAAACAATGATCCTATGCCTTCTCCCAACTTTAAATTCCCTGTGTTCAGAGCCGAAGAAGAGGATAGTGAAGAGGTTCCTGATGAAATTTCCCGTTTACTTGAGCACGATGAAAGGATTATTCAGCCGTTTGAAGAACCTGTAGAGATGATCAATTTGGGTGATGAAGAAGATAAAAAGGAAGTCAAGGTCGGAGCATTGCTTATCCCAGAGGTCAAAGAGAAAATGTTGGAGCTTCTCAAAGAGTATGTTGATGTGTTTGCGTGGTCCTACCAAGATATGCCAGGTTTGGACAACAATATTGTGGAGCATCGTTTACCGTTGAGACCTGAATGTCCGCCGATTAAGCAGAAGTTGAGAAGGACTCGTCCCGATATGGCTGACAAGATCAAAGAAGAAGTTCAAAAACAGATTAATGCAGGTTTCCTTGTTACGTCGGTCTATCCTCAATGGTTAGCCAATATAGTGCCTGTTGCTAAGAAAGATGGCAAGGTTCGAATGTGTGTAGACTATAGAGATATGAATAGAGCTAGCCCAAATGATGACTTCCCATTACCGCACATTGACGTATTGGTCGACAGTACCGCAAAGTTCAAAGTCTTTTCTTTTATGGATGGTTTCTCTGGTTACAATCAAATCAAGATGGCACTAGAAGATATGGAGAAGACAGCTTTCATTACACCTTGGGGAACATTTTGCTATCAGGTTATGCCGTTTGGTTTGAGGAATGCTGGTGCAACATACCAAAGGGCCATGATTGCGTTGTTCCATGATATGATGCATAAAGAGATAGAAGTGTATGTAGATGACATGATTTCCAAATCACAAACTGAAGAAGATCATTTGGAACATTTATTGAAGTTATTCCAGCGTTTGAGAAAGTATAAACTCCGTCTGAATCCCAACAAGTGCACTTTTGGTGTTCGTTCTGGAAGACTTCTGGGTTTCATTGTCAGTCAGAAAGGTATTGAGGTAGATCCTGATAAAGTCAAAGCTATTCGGGAAATGCCCGCACCCAAGACGGAAAAACAAGTAAGAGGATTCCTTGGGAGACTGAACTATATTTCTAGATTTATATCTCATATGACTGCTACCTGTGGGCCGATTTTCAAGATTCTCCGAAAGAACCAAGGATGTGTGTGGACAGAAGATTGTCAGAGAGCTTTTGATAGCATCAAAGAATATTTTCTTGAACCTCCCATTTTGATTCCTCCAGTGGAAGGAAGACCTTTGATTATGTACCTGACCATATTGGAAGATTCCATGGGATGTGTGCTTGGTCAACAAGATGAGACTGGAAGAAAGGAACATGCTGTATATTATCTGAGTAAGAAGTTCACAGACTGTGAGTCTCGATACTCATTGCTTGAGAAAACCTGTTGTGCTTTAGCTTGGGCTGCTCGTCGTCTGCGCCGGTATATGATTAACCACACCACTTGGTTGATCTCCAAAATGGATCCGATCAAGTATATCTTTGAGAAGCCCGCCTTATCTGGAAGAATAGCCCGTTGGCAGATGTTGTTATCCGAATATGACATTGAGTATCACACTCAGAAGCAATTAAAGGGAGTATTTTAGCCGACCATTTGGCTCACCAACCAATTGACGATTATCAATCCATCAAGTTTGATTTCCCGGATGAAGATGTTATGTACTTGAAAGCTAAAGATTGTGAAGAGCCGTTACCCAAAGAAGGACCTGATCCCGAATCTCATTGGGGTTTAATTTTTGACGGAGCTATGAATTCTTATGGAAATGGAATTGGGGCAATCATCGTCACTCCCCGAGGTACTCATATCCCGTTCACGGCAAGATTGAAGGTTGACTGCACGAACAACATGGCTGAATATGAGGCATGTATTATGGGTCTCGAAGAGGCAGTGGATCTAAGGATTAAGATTCTTGATATTTACGGAGATTCGACATTGGTAATTAATCAAATCAAAGGAGAATGGGAGACTCGTCATCCTGGTTTGATCCCTTACAGAGATTATGCTAGAAGATTGTTAACTTTCTTCAACAAAGTGGAATTACATCATATCCCTAGAGATGAGAACCAAATGGCTGATGCTTTAGCTACTTTGTCTTCAATGTTTCAAGTGAATGGTTGGAACGATGTGCCTACAATCCGGGTTATGCGCCTTGACAGACCTGCTCATGTGTTCTCAGTAGAAGAGGTCACCGACGACAAACCTTGGTTCTATGACATTAAACGTGTTCTTCAAACTCAAGAGTACCCGCCTGGGGCATCCAATAAAGATAGGAAGACATTGAGAAGATTAGCAAGCAATTTCTTCCTCAATGAAGAGTTATTGTATAAGAGGAATTACGACATGGTCTTGCTCAGATGTGTAGACAGACGTGAAGCAGACATGCTGATGCAAGAAGTACATGGAGGATCTTTTGGCACTCATGCCAACAGACATGCAATGGCTAGAAAGATGTTGAGAGCCGGTTACTATTGGATGACAATGGAATCTGATTGCTGCAAATATGTGAAGAAATGTCATAAATGCCAGATTTATGCGGACAAGATGCATGTGCCACCGACCCTCCTCAATGTTATCTCTTCACCTTGGCCTTTCTCTATGTGGGGCATTGATATGATTGGAATGATTGAACCCAAAGCTTCGAATGGTCATCATTTCATCTTGGTAGCGATCGATTATTTTACCAAATGGGTGGAAGCAGCATCTTATGCTAATGTAACCAGACAGGTGGTAGTCAGATTTATCAAGAATCAGATCATTTGTCGATACGGTATCCCGAGCAAGATCATCACTGATAATGGTTCAAATTTGAATAACAAGATGATGAGAGAGCTTTATGAAGAGTTCAAGATCGAACATCATAATTCTTCTCCTTACAGACCGAAGATGAATGGGGCTGTTGAAGCTGCTAACAAGAACATCAAAAAGATTGTCCAGAAGATGGTGGTAACTTATAAAGATTGGCATGAAATGCTTCCATTTGCTTTACATGGATATCGTACTTCAGTTCGAACTTCAACAGGTGCAACCCCATTTTCCCTAGTTTATGGTATGGAAGCAGTACTCCCCGTGGAGGTTGAGATTCCGTCTCTGAGAGTGTTGATGGAAGCTAAACTTTCTGAGGCTGAATGGTGTCAAAGTAGATATGATCAGTTGAATTTAATTGAAGAAAAGAGATTGACAGCTTCGTGTCACGGTCAATTATATCAGCAGAGAATTAAGAAGGCTTTTGATAAGAAGGTTCGACCGTGCGAGTTCAGAGAGGGTGACCTTGTGCTCAAGAAGATATTATCTTTCCAACCTGATTCTAGGGGCGAGTGGGCTCCGAATTATGAAGGATCGTATGTCGTTAAGAAAGTTTTCTCTGGAGGTGCCTTGATTCTCACCAATATGGACGGTGAAGAGCTCCCGCGCTCCATGAACGCCGACGCAGTCAAGAAGTATTTTGCTTAGGTTTGAGTTGACAGTTTGCTAAGTTGAAAACCCGAAGAGGCGGCTTAGGCAAGCTTTTGGTCAGACCAGTCTTGGTATTTGAGCACATTTTGGAATTCGAAGTTGTTAAGGAGAATGGTGATCATTGTTTTTGTGTAACCCTTTCTTTCATGTACTATTTCCCAAACTTTTGTAAACCGTTGGAGTCGCATTGTTAGCGAACTACCATCTTATTAATGAAATTTGAGCATTTACCTTTTGTGGGCAAAATTTTAATTTTTTACGGAATATTTGAAACAAAGTTATTTAAAGTATTCTTATTTTAAAAATGTGTCGTGAATAATGAAAGGAATATTAACAGTTGTTCCGAGGATGGTCAAGCCATGAAATGCAAAACAGTACAGTAATTTATCCTTGCATGATGAATATGTTTTATTTCAAAATCGTCATGAGGTGTTGGTTGTGTAAACTTGCGTTTCTCGTGGTGCTAAGTTTGGTGACTCCCCAGTTGTTCCAGTTAAGCGTTGTTTTGGTTACTTTTATTTGAGAAATCTCTAAAGTGCGGTACGCTTTGTTTCATGCCAGTGGTCTATTGGTATTGGAAGATTGGATTTGAATACTTTTCTACTCAGAAGATTTGAGCCTTGTAGTGTGGTACACTCCGACGTTGTTTTGTGGTTCCAGTTCCAGTTATTTTCCGTCTTCCTTAAGATTGGCCGAGTATCTATTATTTCGTGACATCTTATTGTCTTCAAGATATTCCGTCTGTTCGTTTCGTCAGCATAACATTCATTTATTCATTTACACTTATATCACGCATGCATATTCACATTTGCCATTGATTTTGGATTGTTGTACTTTGTTTATTCAAACAGCGTACATGTTTCTTTCCAAGTAGAAGGTTAGCTTAGGCAGAAAATGTGCTTCCTTTCTAAATTCCCCAACTAAGCTAATCCTCGTGGATGATTTTTGATTTAGCCTACCCTGTCCATTTCTGGATAGGATGAATCCCCAATCAAGTTACTTTCTCATTGGGTGGAGTCTTGTTTGACTGTTTTCTCTCTAGTTATTCCTGGATGAAGTTGTTGTCTCTTGCGTAGGCTATCTCATGATTTTCCCCAGTGAAATCGCGACCTAGACGAGTGGTGCATTTATTTTGCACATTTAAGTATGTGATCTATTCGGGAAGGATTGATTCATGATTATCTTTGACGAAGATTTTATTCTCTGCCAGTGTCATCGCTACTTCCTTCTGAGTTACTCTTCGGAAAACGACAAGAGGCAGCTCTTCACGAGCAACTTGTGCGTTATTATTATTTTCGGAAAACGACAAGCGGCAGCTCTTCACGAGCAACTTGTACGTTATTATTATTTTCGGAAAATGACAAGCGGCAGCTCTTCACGAGCAACTTGTGCGTTATTATTATTTTTGGAAAACGACAAGCGGCAGCTCTTCACGAGCAACTTGTGCGTTATTATTATTTTTTGGAAAACGACAAGCGGCAGCTCTTCACGATCAACTTGTGCGTTATTATTATTGGAAAACGACAAGCGGCGGTCTCTTCACGAGCAAGTTGTGCGTTATTATTATTGGAAAACGACAAGCGGCGGTCTCTTCATGAGCAACTTGTACGTTATAGACATCGTTGGAAAACGGCAAGCGGCAGCTCTTCATGCGCAACTTGTACGTTATTATTATTTTGGAAAACGGCAAGCAGCAGCTCTTCACGAGCAACTTGTACGTTATTATTATTTTGGAAAACGGCAAGCGGCAGTCTCTTTATTTGAGCAACTTGTACGTTATTATTTTTCTGGAATACAGCAAGTGGCAGCTTCTTTATTTGAGCAGCTTGTATGTTATTGGTATTTTTTGGAAGACAGCAAGTGGCGGCTTCTTTATTTGAGCAGCTTGTATGTTATTGACACCCCTGGACGACAGCAAGTGGCAGTCTCTTTATTTGAGCAGCTTGTATGTCATAATATTTTTGGGAAGACAGCAAGTGGCAGCTTCTTTATTTGGGGCAACTTGTGTATCTACAATCTTATTATTATCTCAGCATTAATGAGTATATCTCCGGAAATCTCGCAGAGAAAGTTTGTTATGAATCATTACCTTCCGAAGTCGGTAATCCATTATCAGCAAAATTGATACTTTTTTGTCTATCATTGACCTTGAGTTGTGAACTCACTGTTATTTTGGGTCAATAATCTATTTTATGGCCTATGCAAGATGCCTTCTTTGTTAGGGTCAGAGGTCGCATTCTCTCAATTTTATTCGCCGTCAAGAGTCTGTCATTTGAAGTCGATAGCTCGTTTCCCCAGTAGTGTATAATCCATGTCTCTGTGTTTTGTTAGTGTTTGATTTCTCCAGCATTGTCTTGTTTCATACAAAATCTTTCTCTGTGAATTCAATCACTACATTCATATCAAACATAATGGCGGTATCTTAGGGCAAAAATTTGTGTATTATGTATTTAAGTACCTTCAATCTCGTCGAAACGAAGATTTTAATCTTCATATCTCCGGATAGAAGAAACTTAAATAGGGGCAGCTGTTGTACCCCAAATTTTGACCTAAGATACCATCTTCCATCTGCATCATTACATTGCAAGGGTTTTGACCTATTTTTATCAACTTTCAAAGTAGTTTTTAAAATTCATAAATTTTTCAAGTCAAGAGCTGTTTATTTTTTGAATGCTAAATTTATTAATTGATCAATGCTAAATCAATGTTTATTAATTATTTATTATCTTAAATTTAAATAATTGGAATTTATTTTCAGTTATTATATAATTTAAAGATTTATAAATAATAAAGTAAATATTTGAAAAGAAGTTTATTAATTGATCAAACAATGTTTATTAACTATTTATTATCTTAAATTTAAATAATTGGAATTTGTTTTCAGTTATTATATAATTTAAAGATTTATAAATAATAAAGTAAATATTTGAAAAGAAGTTTATTAATTGATCAAACAATGTTTATTAATTATTTATTATCTTAAATTTAAATAATTGGAATTTATTTTCAGTTATTATATAATTTAAAGATTTATAAATAATAAAGTAAATATTTGAAAAGAGTTTATTAATTGATCAACAATGTTTATCTAATTATTTATTATTCTAAGTTTAAATAGTTGAAATTTTATTTTCAGTTATTACAATTTAGAGAATTATAGATAATGAAGTAAATGATTGAAGAGGAATTAATTGATCAATGATGTTTATTTAATTATTTATCATTCTAAATTTAAATAATTGAAACTGATTTTCAGTTATTATATAATTTAAAGAATTATAAACGATAAATAAACAATTGGAAAGAAGGAAAGAGTTAACTGGTAAAATATTGGAGTTTTTATTCATTTTATTCTAATTATTATAATTGTTATTTAAATACTGTATTATTTACAAAGTATTTACAATGGCAATTATATAAAATGATTAAAGTAAAATAAAAGCTATCCTAATTTTTTTCCTAAGTTCTAAATCTTCATCTTCTATCCAATGCTTCTTTGTTTGCTCATTTAATTTTACCTGCAAAAGAATTAAAAGAAAAGTCAGAAAGGAATAGATATAATTAAAAGCAGATAATTAATTTAAGCGTTCATCATTAAAAGCAAACGGCTGGAATCAGTTTTTACCCTCTTTGCAAATCACGGGATTTCTCCCGGTTTACAAAAAGGGATGAATTTTTATTGATAAATATGAATGCACAAGTTAAAAAACATGCACAAATTCATTTTTTTGTCAAAATTGCATTTTTCAAAGTAAAACTGCATAATTCAAAACAAATTGCCCAAATTCATTTTTGTCAAAACTGCATTGTCATATGCATAGTTCAGCAGTATATGTAAACCAAGTTACATTTTCAACACAAAAGCCAATATACAACGTAAACATGCCAAAATATAGGAAGAGGCCAAAAATCAAAGGCTCCCATGCTGTACCATGCAGTTGACAAAGAGAAAATGTGCAGTTTCAAAACCATATATGCAAGCAAGTATATTTCTATTTTTCATCATTTTCCAGCTTTCACTTTTTCAGAACTTAAAGTACATACATCATTTTAATGTCAATTGTACTAAGAGAGAGAAGAGAGAAATAGTGTGGGCTTTTACAGGTTTTGGCTTAGGCAGAGAAAGGAATAGAAAACAAAAATAGCAGTAACATAGTACAGAGAAGGAAGCATGAAAAAGGATATGGACAAACTGAAGGTAGCAGTATAATGTGCAGAGATATAACAAGGACAACAATATTAAAAATATACCAAAACCTGTAACATAAGCGAGGAGAAGCCAGCAACTGATAACACAACAAACCCCTTCAAAAATTGGGGGGTTCATAACCTGTTTTCAAGCCTCCAAAACCCAAAACAAAAACTGTCAAACAAAAATAAAAAGTCATTTCTTAAGGTCTCAAAGCAAAACCAGAAGAACCTGTCATCTCAAAACCAAAACCATGGTTTAGAAAACCAAAAAAGCACCAAACTGTCCAGCTTAAGCCTTAAAACCATAACCTGCACAAACCTATTACCTATCCAAAACTACAGCAAAACCAAAAAAACCAGTATACCCAACATAACCTGCATAAACCAGTAAGACCTTATGGCCTAAAACCATCAAAACCTGTTCAACTCGTTAAACCAGTAAAACCTCATCAAAGCCATAACCAGAAAAACCAGTAAACTCAAAAGGCCAAACCTGTTGAAACAAACACCCAAGGGCCTGAACCTGCTAAACTATCAGCCTGTCATAAACCTGACTGAAGCCTTCAAGCCTCACAAAAAACCAGTAAAGCCTTACAGCCAAAAACATCATCATCCAAAACCATAAAACAAATTTCCAAACCCACAAAAGGCTACAGAAATCTTCATCACAGGCCAATAAGATAAGCATACAGCAAACTAGCAAGAAGAGAAAAAAGACAGAATACCAGGCAACTGAAGCAAGCATCACGTGTTTCCCTCGCCGTCTTGGCCTCCTACGCACACGCCCAACCTTCCTCCTCCATCTCCGAAGGTAACATTTCACCTTCTTTTTCTTTCAAAATTCCTCAAATAATCACAATAATAATTTGAAGTTAGAAGCAAAATGGATGAAAATCATAACATGCAGTAGTACAAAACCCTAACAAATAAAAAATGTAAGATTACCTTAAATCCGTCGC
The DNA here is from genome assembly GCA_948472305.1 of Vicia faba. Taxonomy (NCBI): domain Eukaryota; kingdom Viridiplantae; phylum Streptophyta; class Magnoliopsida; order Fabales; family Fabaceae; genus Vicia; species Vicia faba. Next base: position 468,641,010 of record OX451736.1, read on the forward strand.
CATGGCACTTTCGTTAGAGGGAAGAGGAAGGTTGAGGTACTGGTGGCCATGGGCTGGGGAGAATGCAGAAGCGGGCACGAGGAAGACGAAGAGAGATCGAGGAAGACGAAGAAAGGGCGAGCGCCGCTGTACCCCTTTGCCTAACCCTAACGCGAAAATGAAAACAATATTAGAACCCTAAAAACTTTGTTAATCTGCAATTGGGCCTCACCCCTGTTTTACGCCAAAGCCCAAACGTTTTCATTATACACCCCCATTTCTGTTTTCTTCTTAATCAGATTTAGGCCCCCCTTTAGAAACCATTTGGCCCATAATTATTTATTACCTACCCCCCTTTTTTTGTTTAATACCCCTCTTCCTATTTATTTTCTATTTAGTTTTTCTTCCTTTTTTTAGAATTTTTGTTAATTTAATTAATTAATGAACTTAATCAAAATAGAGGTATATTTAATTAAAACAATTTTAATAATTTGACCCATCTTTATTAGTTTAACTTTAGAATTAATTTAGAATTTTAATATTATTTTTATTAGGTTTAATTAATAGCTTTTAAGTTTTAATTTAGTTTAGAGTTATTTAATAATTCTTAAAGTAATACTTTATATTAATATTAAAAAACATATAAAAATAGAAACATATAAAAATAAAAGCCTTAAAAAAACATTTTATTTTTTTTCTTAATTAATTCTCATGCTTTGTCCATATTAAAAAATGCATAAATGAAAACTATTAAAACATTTTTCTTTTCCTTAATATTAAACAAAAATATAAAAAATGCATGTTCACATCCTTTAGTTTGTAATTTAATCATCATTGCGGTTATATGTCATTTAGCTATTTAATCATTATCTATCTGATTTTAAGTTTGATTTATTTCATCTTTATTTGATTATTCCGTTTACGCCTAAATCCAAGAGAAAAAACGATTAAATTTGTTGACTTCATGTCCTCAAGTCCAATCGCGCGAGCATCTTCATTTCATTAAAATTTAGGATAATTTTCCCCCAAATATTCAATCTTTTCAAAACTTATACCTTTTAAGCCAAAACTTCGACATTAGGTCGTCGTATCTTCAAAAACCCGTTCGTACCCCTTTTCGGTCAAAACAATTTATTTTTAATCAAACAAATATTTTAATAAACAGATATTTCAAAAGGTTCCTATAGAGTACTATAGATACATTGGGTGCTAATACCTTCCCATTGTATAACCAACCCTCGAACCATAGATCTCTTTTCAAAAACGCTTTGTACTTTTATTACTTTTAAAAAGTATTATTTTACATTGCATATTTAGGGTTTTATTTCGCTCTTTTCCCTTTTCCCTTGGAAATAATAAAGCGCGGTGGCGACTCTTGCTTTTGTGAGACGAATTAATCAATAATTCGATCTCCGATTTACCCCGCTACATTTTTTATCGCTACAATACACAACATTCGTTTCCTTCTTTCCGTTGAACTTATTCTTCACAACACTTGAAAACATAGCTACCTAAATCTTTCCACTTCTAATTCCACTTTCAACATATTCCCCAATTAATATCAGCTCAGTGAATCCAGATGAAGAGCTTTTGATCAGATGATTAAAGAAAGGTCCTATCAAAGTTCCCATAAACATATCAACCAACTCCATATCAGACAGAGGAGGTTGAACTCTTCTAGCTAGACCCCTCCATTTCTGGGCACATTCCTTAAAGCCTTCGTTCGAGCCCATAATCATACTTTGTAATTGCACACGGGTTGGTGCAAGATCAATATTGTATTGGTATTGTTTGTAAAAGGCAACAACCAAGTATTCCCAAGTACATATGTTGGTTCCTTCCAGTTGATAGAACCATTCTAATTGTGTCCCTGATAAGCTCTCTTGAAAAAAGTGTACCCTTAACTTCCTATCAGAAGTATGGGGTTGGATCTTCAGGACATAAGACCACAGATGTAGCTTAGGACAAGAAACATCGTCATAGTTCACAAAAGTAGGGACCTTGAACTTGTGAGGGATAACAACCCCCGAGACTAATCCCAGCCCTTCAAAATCCAACCCAGACACTCTCTAGATCTCTATAGAATTGAGATGATCTTTCAGCTATTTGTATTTGTCATCAACAGGAGGGTACTGTTCGTCTGAATAGTCTGCTTCTTCTTCATCAGATCCCTGGTCGTTATTCTCCTCAGCTTTCACACTCTTATCATCTTCCTCTTGGTTATCATATTCATTTGATGTGACCTCAAAATCTATAGCCCTCTTGACCAGACCTTTGAATATTCTACCCATATTAAGGATGACAACTGGCTTCTTAGTCTTTTTCTTCTTGGAGATGAGCGCCATCAGTTCTTTCTGCCCCTTGGCTAAGTTTAGGAGCGTCTCTTGGAATTGAGCGTTTTGAGCTTGAAGTTATTTCACAGTTTGTTCGAGAGCCATATTTTACTAAAATAAACAGCAAGAAGATGAGAAAACTTGTCTTGGGAATACCTATTATGATATGATGTGTATGGTATATGAATGCTTATGTAATGTTTTCAAGGATCTCGCGGGATAAACAAAAAATGAAATGTTAGAAGTTGAGTCTGACTGCAGCTTTGACTGAAGAACTTTGCATCTTTGAACTTCCTTCTATGAGAATCAAGCTCACCCTGTCGAGTGGGTCCTAGCCTTTGACTCAAAATAATTCACTTTGGTCTTTGATGGCATCTTATTAGAGGAAAATAAATCCTCTTGCCCATTGTTGGATGTTTGGTTCATGATAAACCTGCATCACAGGTCTCTGAGATCCTTGAAATAGTCAGTAAAAATAATATGGTATGATGTTATGATGTCATGATTTCATGTTTGAACAAATAGCAAACACAAAAAAAGCACACAATAGCCTTAGGTTTAAAGGCTTGCATGATGTTCATAGGTAAGTACCCTCTTGAAGTTCAATTTGCTCAACCTGTCCTAAGAATAGTAAACGGGTTTTAGGGATCTCATATCAAGGATCTTTCTCGAAGGTTTTATTTTTGTACAACAATTGACTTTCCACCAAAAAATCCCACAACTCGAATCTCAATGAGTGTAGCATCGAGTGTCAACCAACTTTGGACTGCACCAAATCCGTCCATCTCACTACCTTCTAATGGCCAAGTTGGGTCAATTAAGGTTCTAAAAGTTAGTTAGCGCTTATGAAACAATGCGACAACCTAGTGTTCTCCTCGACTGACTCAAGGGAAACCAATACAAACCAAAGTGTCACGCTATCGTAGCCATCACTTCAACCATATCGGTCTATGCTGTACATTTTCCAATGATCTATTTCTACTTACCTAAGGTATCCCCAGATCCGGGTGTAGGATCTTTGCAAAATATAAACCCGAGCAACCCTCAAATATAAAGCAAACAAGGCAAACAATTTTAAGTAAAAGTGAACTAACTCTAATGTAACCCCTCTTTTTTAAGTACTCACCAGCAGAGTTTCCAGTTCTGTAGTATGGTGGAAGAACTGACTTGTTTGCATTTTATCGCAACTGTTGCGGATAGCTAGATTTGCCACGACTTTTCTTTTATCCAATAAGGAAAGGGTGAAAAGAACAGGAAAAACCTTAAATATTTTGAGTTCGGGGGGCAGGTTATGAAATGGGAAGATGTTAGCACCCTTTTCATCCGTAGTTATCTACAGACTCTCAATCGCTTAGCTCACTTTGAAAATTTTCTTTTCGTGTATGTGTTTGAAAATATTTTGAAAAAATGCCATAGTGAGCCAGACTTTGTAATTATTCTTGTATCGGTCCTAAAGAATGCGTACAAAGTGTTTTTGAAAATATTTTGAAAGTGTTTATGAAACATTTTATTTTTGTGAGCAAGCGATTAAAAGTATCTACCCACTCAAGGTCATTCTTGTACTTTTCCCCCTCCTTTAAATAGTGCCATCCGTACCATTAGTTGGTAGGAAGCCTTATCATTGGATGTGGTGGGCAAGCGTAGGGTTATCGTACAATCATCGAAGGCAACTAGTAAGGACGCTTTAGCAATTTTCGTAAGGGACTAGATCATTTACTGAAAGGCAAAGTCGAAGGGTCATCGAGGGACTATGATCTTTGATTCGATGGAATTTGATCTTTGATTCGAGGGACTTTTCTAAAGTATCCCCACTTTTGAGGGACATGATTGTTTTGTTCCGAAGGCAACAAGGGAGGTTACTCTAGAGGTGCGAGTGTGCGACTGTGTTCAATTCAGTTATTTTATCTTTGCAATTAGGGTTTTTATCGATTTGTTTTAGTATTTCCACCCTAATTACTAAGCAGTAATATAACATATATGAGAAAGCAGTAAAGGTGCTGAAAGTAAAGGCAAAAACGTAAACCCTAAAATATTACACGACTTTGGGACAATTACATAATAGTAGGGTGTAGAAAGTAGAAACCTATAACTATTACAAAACGGAAAACAAATGCATAATAAGGAAGAAAAGCGGAAAATAAGGCTATTTACAAATCGCGACCCTATACAAGTTAATATATGAAAATCACATAAGAAAAATAGATGAGAAAACAAAAAGTTTTTGATGATTTTTTTATGAAGAAAAAGGTTTTTGAATGATGATTTAAAATAAACCTAAAACTAATTAGTTTTAATTAACAAAATAATTGATTAATTAAATTAATTAAAAAAAGTGTTAATGATAATAAAAAACTAAAACCTAATTATTTTTAGGGTTTACAAAAAAATAAATTATTTTAGGTTTGTTAAAAAGGTTTGTGGTTTTATGGTTAGGTGAAATTAGGGTTTAAGGGAAAGAAAATAAGGAGGAAAGAACAAGTTTAGAAGCAAAACCAAACAAAACTGCTAGGGGTGGGTGTTGAACCCACGCCCTTAGCTTTTACAACTTCCTGCCTTGCCACTGCGCTAGGGGCGCTTTGGTGCTAGTAAGACGCGCATAATGCAAAACATAGTTAACCTGCAAGGATTGAGAAAACGTGAAAAAATAAATGACAAAAGGCAGGATCGAACCCATGCCCTTGTACACTAAAGCCTTAACGCGCGCTTGCTTGCCACTGGGGTGGCTGTTTCATCTTATAACAATGCGAAAACAAATAAACAAATATTAAACATAAATTATTAGACCGGAGAAGCGCCGGAGCCCTAGCTCCGATCATCTTCTCCGACAAGCTTGTTTTTTAACCCTGTAAAATAATAATGAGTAGTGATTTCAAGGGACCCTACCCCCCTAACTCAGGCCCTGTGAGTTCAATGGAAATATTATTTTGGGCTAAAACACGCTGCAAAAAGAGATACGATGAAAATCATTCAAAAATGATGTAGACATGGCAGTTCATGGTTCGATTATCATGGGGGTCATGCGATAGTCTAATCTTGCATTATCATACCTCAAAAGAATATTAGTTTCATTAGTACACATTAAAACAACATGAAAGCAAAGATATGAACTTGCAAAATATAGGGAAACTGGAGATGCAAGGAATGCTATTTTCGTGTGCTTTGGATCACCAAGTTTGATCCATTCTTACCCTATATCACTTCATAGATCGATTGGAAGGGTTGATATGCTTTGAAGGTGGCTGCAAATAGTGTTTACAACTTGCCCTAATTTATATATTTTTGAGATTTTTGGAAAGGTTTTTTTGAGCAAAGATTTCTCCCTCCTTGATGTCTGAATTGATGAGAATATATAATGAAGAAATTAGGTCAACCATGTTAGGCTTGGACCTTGTAAGAAAGAGCCTTGATTTTATCTTATTTATTTTGAATTTAAAATAAATAAAGATCAAAAGAAATAGAATAAAAAAAGTCAAGGGGCGTATGAACAAGTTCTGAGGTTCATATGAAGTATATAACGCACATGGATCTTGAAACAATAGCCCATTAGCCCAAAAATTCAAGTTTGGTCACTTTTGGTTTCATGAATTTGCTCAAAATTGCCCAACTTGCCCAATCATAACTCTCAATTTTTATCATATGAAGGTGATCTTGGACTTTTTGGAAAGCCTAAGACGTCCTTTACAATCTCTATGCTAATCAATTTTGCATTTGAAGATTTATCTTGATGTAAGTTGCCTTGACAAAAAATGTGTTTTTGTTGACTTTTGAAGTAATCTATAATGTTTTAGCCCATATCTCTCAAACGAAGCATGTTTTGGACTTGAGCTTTGAGAGAAAAAGTTGTAGAGAATTGAATTTTCTTAAAAATGAGCTTCGTTTTAGGAAAATATGATGAAGCACGTGGAAGTTATGATTGATCAAAGTTCAATTGACTTCTCCTTAAGAAAACCCTAATTTGGTAACTTATGACTTTTGATGAATCTTGAGTTTTCTTCATGAATCATGATCCAACCTCGACTAAATGATGAATGTGACTTCAAAATCTTGATGTTGACCAAAAAGCTTGAGGTTTGACTATATGTTGGCCACAATTGACTTTTTTTGTCCAATATAGTTGATTTCCAGTCAACTGAGCTGTTGACTGAGCAAACTTGTGATGCAAGGCTTGAAACTTAGTATGAGGATACTTAGAGACATATGAGAAACCATGAAATCCACTTGAGGAATTAGAAACCAAATCTTCCTTGTGAAAAGTGAAAACCTAGTTGTGGATCCATTGCTTTAGGAAGAGAATTTGTCTGATCAATTCTTGAGTAATCTTGAGCAAATGAAAACCCTAGGAGAATGTCCTGAATAACGGGAGGGAAAATTTTGGGGTACACCAGCTTTAATCCCCTAAATTTTTCCTGGACCGCCTTTTCAGGTTTTTAGCCCACCAGGATACCCTTTCTTGCCCAAGCCGCCTTTTCAGGTTTTTGACTTATCGGGTGTACAATTTTATTTATATATCCATAATTTTGCCCGAACTCCTTTAGTTCGTCAGGATTCCATTATTTTTGCCTAGGCCAATCAACCTAGCGGGTCTCTTTTTTATGCGTAGTACTTTTGACTATGTGAGTGTACACATGGTACGGAGAAATTTCACTACCATGGTAGTAAGTGTTGTAGCACTGCCAGAAAATATTTTATTGATCATATGTGGCCCTTCGTATGCAGGAGCCAATTTTCCCCTGGGATTAGTCTAGCGCACCTGATGTTTTATGTTATAGATCAATCGTTGATTTCTAACTTTCTGATAGTCTTGACCTTCCTTAGTATTTTTCTAAGAACCGTCATGAAAGAATGACACCATCTGATACTACTGACACAAACAACTAATTTGGTGATATCGAAGATAATGGCTTTTGCTAAAACTCATGGTCAATGTAACATGCCCTAAGTGATTCAGATAGAGATATGCCCCTGGCTATTCAGAACTTTTGAGAGATTCTTTGAATCTTGACTTGACCGCCACAGGTGAGTTAGACAATAACATGTTATGCCCCTTGATTTATAAACAATTGGATACGCGAAATGCCTGTTACTGAAGGTGTCTTTCTATTTGACACATCATCTGAAGTAATTCTGTCAGTTGGGAGGATTTTCATTCATTAAATATTCTTCGTGCGAATTTCTCCATTGTCAAACACTTAGTCATATGTAAACAGTGATATTAAAATGCAAAGCTTATGTCTGTCTTAAAGTTTAAAAATGCATTTTTTAGTAAAACAAAAATTTGTAAGAATGTGATATCAACTTAGGATTTATAGTAAGCCTTATAGGAGTCAGGATACATTTTTATAACAGTATGCTTTCGAACTAAACCATGCTTCAGTTAGGATTTTTAAGGGTTGTAACATGGACTGGTTCACGGTTTAAGAAGCAAAGGATAAAGGCTGAAAGTTTATTTGTACCCGACCCATTCTCCATGATGTTCTTCAGTCCTATACTTAGTTAATTATGCATTTAGGTTCCAATAGAGTTTGGAATTACGGAACTAATATTTTGGTGATGGTTCCGAAACTGAGAGTTTATTTGGGAAGGCAATCATTTTTCTTGTAACATCTTTCGTTTGTTGAGGATTTGTCATTACCTCTTTTTGACTTTATTATACCTAAATTTTGCCAGAACTGTTTCTTTTGAGATTACAGTCAGCGGGATACCCCCGTTATTTCTTAAGTCTTCTTCATGAGTTTTGACTTAATGGACTTTTCTTTTGAAAGATAATAACTGTCTGACTCAATGTTTACAGGGAACCATCACCACTTTTCAATTTAGAAGAGTATCTTTGACACTAGTCATCGTGTATGAATGGATTAATTCAAGACAAACATATGCAATGCATTAATTCAAGACAAAAAGGAAGTAAGAAGAACAATTTAAATATAGTGAAAAAATGGATTAATTCAAGACAAATATATGAAATGCATTAATGGGAAAAACCAAAGTTTGACATAAACATAAGTGCTTGAACAAATAAGAGAATTTGCAAATAAAAATTCAAATGATCTTAAAGCTTCTCCGCCTGAACTTGTCACTTCAGAGGGTGTTCCTTGCAGTTTCGATATTTGAGGGATGATAGAAAAACTCCATCTGACCGTCTATTGTGAACTCGAAACTCCTTTGCCAATCAGGTCATGAATCTTGCGTTTCAAATCCCAACAATTTTCAACATCGTGACCAGGACTATTGGAGTGGAAAGAACACGTTGCATTAGAATTATATGTAGGAGCAGAAGTATTAGGATTATGAGGAGGATCCTTTAATGTAATCAACTCTGCCTTCAACATGTGTTGCAACACTTGAGATAACGACATGTTGATTTTTTTGAATTGCCTTTTGGGTGTATCCTACTTACGCTGATTACCCGGTTGTTATTGGCGAGGTTGTTGTTGAGCTTGCGACGTAAGAACAATATAGGAAGGCCTTTTTCCATTAATTGAAGGATTAGAAATGTCAAATTTCCTTTTTCCGTCTCTTATTCTCCTCCTACTTTCAACCAAGTCAGTTTCCTGTCTCATTGGAGGCTGGTTAATGATTGGATCCCCAATTCTAGCAGTTCATCCCATACATTTGTATCCGACCTGATGAAGCTTGCTGATGAGGATTATCAACTCTTCTTGCCCAAAGCTATGTTTTGGATAAGCGCCATCTGACCAATCATATGGATTCTCATCTCTTCCATCTCAGCTTCCAGTTGTTCCAGCTGGTCATCCTTGTTGTCTTCAGGATTCTTCTGATTCATGTTCTCTATGAGGAGTGAATTCAATCCTTCTTGCCCCTTATCTAAGCTTAAGAACATCTCTTGGAACTGAGCATTCTGAGCCTGGAGATCTTTGACTGTTTGTTCGAGACCATTTTTGCTGAAATAAATAGCAGGAAGATAAGAAACCTGTCTTGGAAACCTGCTACGTAATAATATGTATGGCATGTATATGCATATGGAATGTTTTCAAGGACCTCTAGATTTAAATTTGTTAATAAGAAGGGAACAGAAACAAAGATTTTTGTTAGTAAGTTCAAATTATAAATGTTTTAGGCTTACAATGACAACAAAAAGAGTTACAAGGAAACAAAATATAAAATTAAGTCTCACATGGACGCTTTCTCTTTGTGTTGATATATGCATTAAGGCTCTTCTCTTCGTGTAGTCATTTTGTTAGCTCCAACACTTTCTTCTCACTACCATATAACTGAGTCTCAAAGGTGTCCCTTTCTTCTTTCAGTTGAATCTAAGACTTCTATAGCTCTTCGAGATCATAAGGCATATCTGGATGAAGAATGGTATGAGGAATATCTCCTTTAGTAACACGCTTCACAATTACTAGTAGGACAGCGGGATATGGAATTATAAGATTTTGAGCACGAGATCACCACCATATGAGGTAGGGCTCCAAAGGGATGGAGGTTTTATGTCCCAAAGTCTTACTATAAATCTTATTCATCATGCTCTAAGTACGTATAAAACTTTAACGGTAACCTTGAGGACCGTTCTCGTAATCAAACACAATACCCTAGATAAGTAGATCATGAGGACCGTCTCTTTGAGCATAAACAAATTGACACAGAGCTAGAGAAAGGTTGTAAGTAATACCTCCCCTTATTCTAAGGAGTGACACATTAGGGAATTCCCCACAGTGGTCAATAGCAGTGATTTCCTCCAGAGATCGGGAACACGAATAGATATCTGAATGAGAGAGTGACATCAACCTTTGAGACCACCTCAAACCTTGTTCATTCTTCATCACTAATTGGGGAAGGTGTGAAATAAACCACTTGGATAATAAAGGTATGCAACACATGAGATTCCCCCACTTTCTCATAGTGCGAGTGTAAAGAGAGTGCAAAATATCTCTAAGCAAAGTAGGCACATGATTACGAGTAAGAAATATTTTGATGGCGTTCACATCTATGAGTTGGCCTGGATTAGGGAATAGTAACAAACCATACATCAACAGAGCCAAGATCTCCTCGAAAGCATGAAAACTCATAACTTCTAGAAACAAATGAGCCTTCTCTATCATAAATTTAGCAAGAAGACCCTTGACTCCACTTCTTGTTTCCCAATTAGATACAATTTTGACTGCTTCAGATGTAAGGCTAATGCAATATCTTCGGTTTTGAAACTTTCTCTAAACCTGTGAAGGGTGTCTGATCAAGAATAGGTACTTCGAGTAGCTTAGAAAATTCTTCCATTATGGGCACCGACTGATAATCCGGGAAAGTAAGACAGTGATGCTTAGGACCAAAGGACTGGAATAGAACACTTATCATGTTTTCTTCAAAACCTGAGGTGACCAAACTGAGTAGATAACAATGACTTTTGGTGAATTGAGAGTTTTCGGGAACCTTTGAGACTCACTCCTTAAGCTTGGAAGGTACCCTTACAAAGTTGATTCAAATAGTATTTATGCGAGCGGAGGCCATGACCTGAAATAAGGAACAAATATCAATCCCTAGGTCCTTGAAATGGTTATTGAAAATGCTATGTTATGATAATATGATGTTATGTTTATGTTAAATAAGAAAACAGAAACAAGTCACACAAGAGCCTTAGGTTTAAAGGCTTACATTAAGTCCATAGGTGTTGTACCCCAAATTTTGACCTAAGATATCGTCTCTTACCTGCATCTTTACATTACATTTGTTTTGATCCATCGATTTTAAAATTCATGACTTTTTCAGGCCAAGAGCTATTTATGCTGAACATTAAATCATTTAATCGATTCGTGCTAAAAAGGATGTTTATTAATTATTTATTATCTAAAATGTAAATAATTGAAATTCATTTTTTGATTATTATTTAGTTTAAAGATGTATGGATAATAAAATAAACATCAGAGAAGAGGCGCATTAATTGTGTGGACAGTATTTATTTATTACTCATTATTTTAAATTTAAGTAACTAGAATTTATTCTTAGTTATTACATAATTTAAAGGTGATGAATAATATAATAAGCATTCGAGAAAGTTCATTGATCAATAACGATTGCTTGATCATTCGTCGTTCTAAGTTAAATAATTGAAACCTTGTTTTAATTGTTATAATTTAGTTGGGAAGGATGAATTAAATAACCGAAGATATTAGTTGATCAATGATAATTATTATTTATCTGTTTATTGTTTTGAATGTAGATAATTGAAATTTGTTTTCAATTATTATTCATTTGGAGAAATAATAAACGATAAATAAATAAAGAAGAAGAATTTAATGGGCAAATAGTTTTCTTTTATTCATTTTTTTTTATTGTACAAGTTATTATGTAAATATTGTATATATTACAATAAATTACAATAATGAATTGATAAAAACTAAAATGAAATAAGAAAAAACTAATCTATCCTAATTCTAAAACTTCTGATCCAATACGTTTTGTCCGCTCATTTAATGTTACCTGCACAATTAAAAGAAAAGAATTAGAATTCGAATAAATAATTAAATGCAGAAAATAAATTTAATGTTCATCATTAAATGTAATGGCCGGAATCAATTACTATTTTTTTTGCAAATCACGGGATTACTCCCGGTTCACAAAAAAAGAAAAGAATTTTAAAGCATATGCACAAGTTATGTTTTCCAAAAACTGCATATTTAAACTAATTACATTTGTTTTAAATCCCAAATGTAATTTCAAAAAGCATACAGCATAAGCATACAAAACCATGCAGTAACCACATATGCAAGCATGCTCACTTAGCCTTTGCCTACACAGCAGGAAACAAAACAATATTTGTATTAAAAGGAAAACATGCAGTTTGACCATATTTGCAAGCAATACAAAAATTCCTTTTTTCATCATTTTCTGGCCATTACAATTTCAGAAAAATGTACAGCTTATCACTCTTTTGTCAAAGCCATACTGAGAGAAAAAAAGAGAGGGAGAAGTGTGGGATTTGCAGGCTTAGCATAGGCAGAAGAGGTTATACAAGACAAACAAAATATAGCCAGTAGAATTAATAACATAGAATAAGAATAGAGACAAATTGGAGGGACAGCATAGTGCAGAATGCTCAGGGAGATCCCAAAAGTTTATTTTTCAAAATTCCTGGCCTGTAGCGAAAAGAAGAGGAATTGTTATATTACATAACAAAAAGAAAACAAAGACAGCAGAACAGATATCAAAAGCCTCCAAGGAAACTTAGAAATTTGAAAAAAAACTGCATTATCCCCTACTGTAAAAGAAAACCATTTTTTCAAACCATACACAAAACCTTGCCACTGATTGAGCCATTAAAACCAATATCCTCATCCTGTCATCAAAGGAAAAAACATCCAAAAATCATCTTACAGTAAACCAGTTCAAATCACCACCAATATGACATAGCGAATTCCTGCCCCAACTTCCATCCATCCGCCCAAACCACAAGAAATCCTTACATTCATCACTATGTCCCACTATTATTCCAGCTTGAACATCCCTAGTCCAATAACCTGAAAACTCTAAGGCAACCGATTTGGCCTCAGTGTCAACATCATTGGCCCCTTTCAAAAAATTACTCAAGCTATCCAAATCATACAGTACAGTTTCAAGAAGAAGTGTAATATCAGTTTCAACAAAAATCCAGCATAGTATCACATTCAAGCAAGGATAAAGAACAAGTGTAGCATCATATTCAAAGGAGAAGAAAAAACGAAACAATCATACAGTGGCTCGTTCAAGCAAGAAGAAGCAGAATCAAAGTACAGTCCCAACCAATTTCAACAAAGGAAAGGTGTAGCATCATATTCAAAGAAGGAGAAAACATAACTGCAGTTTCAACGCAAAGAAGAAAAGCACAATCATCATACAGTAACTCTTATTCAAAGAAGACAAAGAATAAGTGTAGTATCACATCCAAGAAGAAGAAGAATCAAAGTACAAGTACCAACAACCAAGAAGAGAAAACCGCAAATACCGTTCACCACTGTGTACGCTTGCCATCTCCCTGCTGTCCGGCCTCCATCACCCCTAGCTCCTCCTCCTTCTCCACCTAGGTAACAATCTTTCCTCTCTCTTATTCCTTCAAATGACATTCAAATCGACATGGACAATAAATATAAAAACCAGTCAAGATCAACAACAAAACCATAAAATCAACATGCAAGATGAATCTAACGTTAACGAAGAAAACACGTCCTTACCGTCTCTGCTTAAGCCGTCTCGTTCAGTGGAGGGAAGAAGAGCCTAGCGTGGGTGGCCGGAACGGAGAAGAAACGTCAAGACTGGTGGCGAGGATGAAGAAGCTTCGCGAAAGAGATGAAGATCGTGAGAAGAGAGAGAGCGCCGTTTCTGCCTTAAGACAAACCCTAAATCCCATTTGTATAACATAATACAACCCTAATGCTGCATTAACCTCTTGGACCCCTAATGCTCTCAACTTAAGCCCACGAAATTTGTACACCTCCCCTGTCTTCATTTCGCCTTGGGCCCTATCCCAACCATCTGGCCCATTCTGACTTAGTTACACCCCTATTAATTCATTTCTCCCCATTTTAATTACCTTCTTAAAAATCTTATTAGTCTTGATTATAGTTTTAGACAACCCAAAAATAATTTAAAGCATTTTAATAATAGGCCATTTTTATTAATTCAACTTTCAAGATTTAATATTCTTAATATCTCTTTTTTTTAAAAAAAAATAGATTTTAGTTAGTAATATTGAGTTTTTTTATTTAATCTAAAGATTTCCTAATACTTTTTATAATAAAAGGCATAAGAATAGGGAAAAACTAAAAAAAATATTTTATTATCTTAATTAATATCAAAAATATATAAAAAAAAAACTTAATAACTTAAAAAACTAGAAAAATGCCACGTCCTCATTAAATAAATCTTTTGATTTATTCTTATCAAAAATGCTTTAAAAAAATATAAAATGCTTTCTTCCCTTTAACATTAAACAAACAAAATCATAAAACGCATTGTTCGCATCTTTTATTCCATCATTTAGATTATTGTTATTTAATTATTATTCGCATATTTTCTTTGTTCGTGTATCTTTGTTTATTCGATTTATGTTTAAATCCAAAGGGAAAAACAGTAAATTTGTTGACTTCATGTCTCCAAATCTAACTGCGCAATTTTTCGCATTTCATTAAAACTTAGGGTAACTTTTCCTCAAACATTCACCTTACTTCAAAATTCCAACCTTTTCAAGACCTATACCTTTTAAACAAAAACTTTGACATTAGGTCGTCGTACCTTCAAAAACCCGTCCGTATCCCTTTTCGGCCAAAATAATTTATTTTCAATCAAGCGATCAATTTTAAATAAAACAGATATTTCAAAAGGTTCCTATAGAGTACTATAGATGCATTGGGTGCTAATACCTTCCCATTGTATAACCAACCCCCGAACCATAAGATCTCTTTTCAAAAACGCCTTGTATTTTTATTACTTTCAAAAGTATTGTTTACATTGCATATTTAGGGTTTTATTTCGCTCTTTTCCCTTTTCCCTTGGAAACAATAAAGCGCGGTGGCGACTCTTGCTTTTGTGAGACGAATTAATCAATAATTCGATCTCCGATTTACCCCGCTACATTTTTATCGCTACAATAGGTAAGTACCCTTCCCCATTGAAGTTAAGTTGGCTAGACCTGTCTTAAAGTAGTAACCGGGTTCTAGGAATCTCAAATCACCGATCTTTCTCGTAGGCTTTATTTTAGCACGACAACTGGCTTGCCACCAAAACATCCTGAAAGTCAAATCTCAATGAGCGTAGTTTCGAGTATCAACCAACCTTAGACTGCTCCAAATCCGACTATCTTACTACTTGCTAATGGCCAAGATGGGTCAATTAAGGTTCTAAAAGTAAGTTAGTGTTAACTACACCATACATAATCCTAATGTTATCCTTGACTCACTCAAGGAACATCAATACAAACAAAAGTGTCACACTAACTGTAGCCATCATGTTAATCATATCGGTCTATGTCATACAGTCTTTATGATTTATTACTACTTACCTAAAGAACCCCTAGATCTGAGTGTAGGATCTTACAAGAAATTAAACCCAAAAAAGCCCTTAAAGTTAAAGAAAACAATTAAAGTAAAGTGATCTAAACTCTAAGGTAACCCCTCTTTTTTCAGTTTCTCCCCAATAGAGTCGCCAGTTCTATAATACGGTAGGAGAACTGACTGTTTTGGTTTTACCCAAATATGCAAATAGCTAGAGTAGCCACCAAATTTTCTTTTATCAAATATTTAGGAAATGTGAAAAGAACAGGAAAGACCATTGATAGATTTTGAGTTCGGGGGGTAAGTTATGAAAAGGGAGGGTGTTAGCACCCTTTTCATTCGTAGTTACCTACGGGCTCTTAATTGCTTAGCTCACTTTTGAAAAAAAATTGCTTTGTGTGTGTGATTTGTTTGAAAATATTTTGAAATGCCAGTGTAAGGCTAACATTTTAATAATTCTTGTATCACTCCTTAAGAATGTTTACAAAGTGTTTTTTAAAATATTTGTTGTTTTGAAAGTGATGTGTGAAAAATGTTTTATTTGTGAGAAAAGTTATGAGCAAGCATTTAAGAGTTCTTACCCACTAAAGTATGGCCTTTATTATTCTTTTCCTTCTCCTTTAGAGATAGTACCATCCGTACCATTAGTTGGTAGGTAGACCTATCTATTAGATGTGAAGGGATATGCGTAGGGTCATCGTATGGACATCAAAGGAAACAAATAAAGATACTCTAGGAATTGTATCGAATGGATTATCATTATGTACTCGTAGGGACTATATCATTTTGTAGGAAACTCGAAGGGTCATCGAGGGATTATGATCTTTATTCAAAAGGGATAATGATGATTTAAACGAGGGTCTTTTTCTAAAGTATCCCTACTTTTGAGGGACATGACCAATATCGTAAGGCAATAAGAGAGGTTATCCTAGAGGTGAAATTGTGCAAATTGTGTTAATTCAGTTATATTATCTTGGGAATTAGGTTTTCTATGTCGTTTTTAGTCTTGCCATGCGAACCCTAGTTACTAGCAATTAAATATGTACAAAAAAATTAAAGTGCAGAATGTAAAACCTAAGCTATTACATGGCTTTGGGAGAGATACATAGGTATGAAAATTTGCAGGACAAATAAACATATGTTATTACATCCTCGGAGCAGATACACAATTAGAAAAAGTGCAAGAAAATAAATCTACGCTATTACATCGATAGTGCAACCTATACAGTTTGTCTAATAAAATTAAATAGCAAAAAGATAAATAAGAAAAAGAATGTTAAAATTTTAAAATTTTATTGTGTTTTTTTTTAGAAAATAGTTTAAATGATAATAGTAATTTAAAACCTAATTCTAATTAATTTTAATATTAAGAAGAAAAGTTTAGTTAATTAATTAATTAATTAGTAAATAAAAAAATAAGAAAAATTTAACTACTAACTAAAACCCTAATCCTAATTTGTTAGTATTAAAAAAAGATTAGATTAGTTAATTATTAATTAAAAAAAAATAGTAAAATATGATGAAAAATAAGGTTAGTAAAATAAGGAAAAAAGAATTGCATGGGGGTGGGGGTTGAACCCACACCCCTAGCTTCACAGATTTCCTTTCAACCACTGCGTCACTACTTTTGTGTTTAGGAATAGGAACTAATCAATATAATATTAACCTGCGCGTTAGTTTGGAAAAACAATAAATTTTTTGTAAGACGTAGGGATCGAACCCACGCCCGTCACGTTACATGCCTCCGTCTCCAACCAACTGCGCTGCACTGCATTTTTGTTATAGATTAGAAACAGATAAATATATAATAAAATCAAGTGAATCAGGGAAGCGCCAGAGCCCTAGCTCCGGTCGTCTTCTCCGGTGAGAAGATTTTCCAACCTGTAAAAATAGCAAGATTTATATCATAAAAGGGACCCTATCCTCCTAATTTGACCCTTGCGAATCCAATGGAGGTGTTAGTTTGGCCTTAAAATGATTGTATTATGAGATAATAAGAAAAAGTTCCAAGCTTCCCTAACAATGTCATCTAGCGATCCATGCGTCAAAGCTTGCAAATAATGGATAAAAACAGTCCTAAACATGATCATGAACATGTATACGTGCATCAAATTAATTAAATATGCATAGATTAAACGTTTGAGATTCACGAAAACTACCAAATCAATGATGTTGAGATGTGATGATCTAGCGCAGTTCAGACTTCAAGGATGAATGGGATGAACTCCTGAGAACTTCAGAAACACGATGGAATACTTGGAATAGATTGAAAGTGGCTGCACACAAGGTTTTTAGTTTGCCATAGTTTTGACAATTTTGAAATTTTTTAGGACTTGTTCTTGAGGCCAATTTCTGTGTCCTTGGATGTATGAACATGTTGTCTATTTATAATAAAAAAGATTAGGTCAATAATATTGAATCAAATCTTGTGCAATCTTGGTATAATATATCATGATTTGAATTTCATGATCAAATATTTCATGATCAAATATTGATGAAATTACAAAAGATTTGAATTTCATGATCAAATATTTGATTGGAAATTTGCATGAAATATTTTTTTTAGGTGTTGTACCCCAAAATTTTCTCTCTCATATTTCCCAAGACATTGCAAGAGAAATCTCCAAGTTGCTCAAGATTGCTCAAAGAATTGGACATTTAAGCTATCTCCTAAGGCAGTCAACCCCAAATTAGGGTTTTGTGTTGCATCAAGGTCCTTGCATACAAATGACCTAAAGTGATCCCCAATGTCCTAATATGTTCTCAAGTTCATCCATGTCAAATTTCAAGCCTTGTAGAGGAAGTTTGGTCAGTCAATTGCTCAAAGGGTCCAAAAATCGACTGTGCTAGGGCAAAAGTCAACTGTGACCCAAATACAGTCAAACTTCAAGATTTTTTTGGCAACATTCTAATTTTGAAGGATATTTCATCATTTGATCAAGGGTTGATCATGATTCATCAAGGATTGCTCAAAAATCATCAAGACTCAAAAGTTGCTAAATTAGGGTTTTGCAGGAAAAGTCAACTCAATTTTGACCAAGCATAACTTTCTCATACTTTATGATAAATGACCCATCAAAAGCTCATTTTGAATAGGATGCAATTTCCTACAATCCATCTTCATACCCCAAGATCAAGAAATGCACTCACAAGAAGTTACAAATTTGGACATTATAGGTCATTTTTGAAAGTCAACAAAAACACCTTTTTTGCCAAAGCTTATAACTTGAGCATGGAATATAAAAATGAGATGCGACCAAAAGGGTTGGTTAGAGGACATATCAAGCTTTCTAAAAAGTCAAAGAACCCTTCTAAAAGTTCAAAATTGAAGAAGTTATTCATTGTTGAAGTTGGGCATTTTTGCAAAATTGCCAAAAGTCAACTATCCCCAAAACATCAAATTTTGTCAAATGGGCCCATTCGTTTTCACTTGATTTGATCTTGTCACACTACACACGTGTCCTAGCTTCACCCTTGTGTCCATTTATTTATTTTTCTATTTTTATTTGATTTTTTATTGAATTAATTCATTTTAAATCAATTTAAATCAAATAAAATCCAAATATTGATGACTTAGGATCTTTTTGGTTGTTATAGGTCTTAATTATCATCATGATCATGATCAAATCCGTATCAAGCTTTTCATGTAAAAAAATATTGGATTTTGGACCAAATTGGAAGGTTATCAATGGTGAATCAAATCATATCTCCAAGCATTGATTTACAAAGATTCAAGACCCAAAACTTGACCTAATCCAATGCAACATACATATACAATGCAAAGGCACACGAATAAGGGGTTAGAGGCTGCAAAATCACAAGAAGCAAACTTGAGAAAACTTGAAAAAAGCTTGAAACTGAAATCCTTCTTAGAGGCAGTTTCAACACCAAATCTCAACGTGAATCAATTGTTGGACCTCCACTGAGTCAGAAGCAATCAAAAGCACACTCTCATACCCTCTCAATCGCGCTGTAAGTCTGTCACAAAACCGCTCTGCACTTGAAATCGCAACTCCATATTTCTGCATCTTTTGAATAAATCTTTGGTATAATCATACTTATCGTTCAATTTCTAAGCTTTCTGCATCATTTGATTGCGTTTTTATGAGCCATAGCCCTGTAACCGAACCTAGGGTTTTGGTAGTTTGTTTTTGGGCATTTCTTGTACAGGTGAAATCAAGACCCAAGAGGGACATATACGTGTTCAGGAGACCTAAACGAGTACAACCATGTGCTTGGTATCAATTTCCATGGCCTAGAAAGGATTTTTGGAATGACATACGGATTTAGCTGCGGATAAAAATCCTCAGGTAAATATCTAGGGTCCAACGAAGAAGATGAATACGTGCCCCCCTCCCATTGGACAATTCAAACTTCGCGCTTTATTTTTTTTAATTCTGGCATATTGTTTGTTTTTTCTATATTATTATTGTTGTCAATCCCACTAACAAACGAAGCACATTAGTTCAGTGGCAATGGCGTGTCTCCAAATACCATTGGGTCCTGGGTTCGAATCTCAGGTCCCCCACATATTTGTTATTATTTTCTTTCAAGTGATTCAATATAATCCCAAGCGCACAGTACATGATACTCCCTCATTCAGATGCTTGCCAGATGGCCCCAGGCCAGATCTGGTGGTCCAGAGGTGATGCCCACCATATGCTCTAGTCAACGTGCCACATGAAATTCCAAGAAGTCCGCCAGGCCTGCATGTTCATGGGCCTTGAAATTGCTAAGCAAACCTCCCAAAATCAGGCCCATATATTTCTAACTCTTTATTTTTTTTATTATTTCATTTAATTATTGTTATTATTTTTAATTTAATTAACCAATCAAGACTGTTTCCTCATAAAATCAAAAACCAAAAAAATATATTTTATTTATTAAAATTAAATTCAGCACTTTATTTTTGTAAATAAATATTAATTTAATTAATTTAGTTTAATTAGGAAATAACTTTAGTATCTTTTGCAATAATTAAAATTAATTTAGATAATTAGGTTTTATTAACTTTGATTAATTTATTTTTATTTCTTTAAATACTCAAAAATCCAAAAAGTATTATTTTAATTAATTAATTAATTAATTTATTAATTCAATAATTAGTTTTATTTAATTTCTCCTTTAATTCAAAAATAAACCAAAAATCTTTTTCTTTAATAATAAAAGGGTCAAAACCCTAAAAAACTTGCCCGATTTAATTTCTCGCACGCGATCCATTTTTATTCAATATTGTATCTGGTTCCAGAATGTAATAGTTTAATTAGGATTTTAAATATTTTTATCGTTTTATTCACTTTCCGCATTTTAATTTCAAGGGTTGTTTTTGGCGATGTAAATACCCGACGCCTTATAATAGTTAGTTTTAATTTCCGCAATTTAATTTCTGCAACTTATAAACTGTTAGATGTTTGATAATAGGGAATGCATGACAAGATCGAATGCTTTAACTTAAAATCAACATAGATAACCCATGACATGTACAAAGATAAAATTAACTGAAACAACACACTCGCACATGCGCACTCTTAGGGTACACCTCGCTTGGTTGCCTTCGAACGTGGTCATTGAGTATAGGAAGTTTTAGAGGTCGCCCTCTTGTCCAAAGATCATAGTTTCCTCGAAACGGTTGCCTCAGAAAAATGATCTAAGACATTAGGCTTACCGCTAAGGCATTCTAACATTGCTTTAGTGACCACACGTCCCTTAATCGAATTGACCCTTAAACTCCAACGACGATGCTACCTACTCATCAATAGTGGGCTAGCATTATCTAAAGGACATTAGTACATATTGATTCCTTTTTCGAGTAGGTAGATGGTTCTTAAGTACTTGCTCTCCCAAAACAAAACGAAACTTTTCGCACTTACACCTTTCAAACAAAATACTTCTTTCAAACCCACAAACACAAAGAAAAGCAAATTTTGAAAACACTTTGAGCAAGTACCTAAGAGCCCGTGGATAACCACGGATAGAAAGGGTGCTAACACCATCCCTTTCTATAATCTACCCCCCGAACCCGAGAAACGTCTCAAAAAAGGAATTTTTCTGTGCTTTTTTCCTTTCCTTATTGGATAAAATAAAAGACGGTGGCGACTCTTGCTTACCGCGACATTTTGAGAAAACAAACACAAAATGCAAACCAGCATTCCAAAAAACAGTCAGTTCTCTCCCACCATATCACAGAACTGGCGACTCTGCTGGGGAAATTTTAATAAGTGGGGTGTACCTTAGGATTAGATCATTGTGTTTTCAATTGTTTGCTTTGTATGCTTTATATTTGTGGGCTTGTATCGGAGTTACTATAGATCCTAACCCGGATCTGGGGATACGCTTTAGGTAAGTAGCAATAAACTGTGAGGGAACTGTACGGAATAGACCGATACAGTTGAAGCAGTAGCTACGTTGGTGTGGCACTTTAGATTGTACCAATATCCCTTGTGTTGGAACAAGGAGAATATGGGTCATCTAAGGGGTCATTAAGCACCAACTGACCTTAGAACCTTTAAATTGACCAACTTGGCTATAGAACAGTAGCAGTATGCTACCCTCATTGAGATTAAACTCTCGCGATGATTCCGGCTGCAAGAAAAGGTTGCTAAACTGGAATTATGACCGATTGAGGGTAGTCAGTGATATTGAGATCCTCTAGAACCCGGTTACTATTTTTAGGACAGGTTTAAACCAACTGAACTGAAAGAGGGTAGTACCTAAGCTCCTTGCCAGCCTGAAATCTAAGGGCTCTCTGTGTGACTTGTGTGCCTTTACCATGTTTTATATTTGTGGATACTTGTGGTGTGCTTTCTATCATGACATCATGACATCATAACATTGCATACATCTTGCATTGGACTAACCTATTTCAAAGACAGGAGGGATTCGTCTTTGTTCTGTTTTGTAGGTCATGGTGCCTATGCGTAGGAATACCATCCGGATCAACTTTGTCCAGGTTCCCACCATGCTTAAAGAATTGGTTGCAAAGATGCCTGATACTACTTCCTTCATCAGGAGACATGGGTCTCTTCTCAGTTTGGTCACCTCCAAATTGGACGAGCAGATGATGAGTGTCCTAGTCCAGTTCTATGATCCGCTGTACCATTGCTTTACTTTTCAGGACTACCAGTTGGTTCCCACCTTAGAAGAGTTCTCTGATCTGCTCGGTATCTCTATTCTAGAGAAAACCCCATTTACTGGTTGGGAGAAGGTCCTTAGGCCCGAAGAGATTGCTTCAGCCCTTCATATGACCAAGGACGAGGTAATGGCTAATTGGGAAACTAGAAGTGGAGCAAAGGGCTTTCTGACTAAGTTCTTGGTTGGTAAGGATAATCATATCTGGGATAGTCTAGACTTCAAGGCATTCGAAGATATTCTGGCTCTTCTGATATATGGCTTGGTATTGTTTCAGAATCCTGACTCCTTTGTTGATGTGAATGCGGTGAAAATATTCATCTCTCGTAATCCTGTACCCACTCTCTTGGGTGACATCCTTCATCAGCTTTATGATCGTACTTCCCGAAAGTAGGGAACCCTGATGTGCTGTGCTCCGTTATTGGCGAGGTGGTTTATTTCTCACCTCCCCAAATAAGTGCTGAAGAACAAAGAAGGCATGGGCTGGGCTTATAGGGTTATGTCTCTCTCTCATAATGACATCATCTGGACTCTCAAGGATATGGACGAGGTGGCTATTATTGATCGATGTGGGGAGTATCCCAATGTTCCACTGATAGGAACCCATGGAGGAATTTCTTACAATCCGTGCTTGGCCTTACGTCAGTTTGGGCGAGCCAGAAGAGAAGGACCTCATGAGCTGCTAATGCCTAGTATCATCTTTTATTTTCATGGGGATATCGACGAGCAACGCCGCAGATTCATAAGGGCTTGGGATAGAGTTCACAGATCTGATCCACATGAGCTGGGTCCAAAGACTTCTCTTCCAATGGGGCCATATCTCAGATGGGTCCGTATCCATTCCCAAAAGCTGGGTATGCCATATGAAGCCGTCCTTCCTATCATTGTTGAAGTTGCTAATGAAGAGGGAGTTCTTCCTACCATCCTCCACCCTCACATGCCCACTGACATTGGGGCACTGAAAAGGTCTTGGATGCAACTGAGAGAAGAACGGGATGCTTACCGAGAGAAGTTTAACGAGGAAGAGCAGAAGATCCAGAAGTTGACTAGGCAGCTGGAGAACGAGCAGATTCTCAATGACTATGTCCGCACCGACAAGAAGAGACCATGGGAGCACTGATTGTCCTTTGATTACTTCTTTTCCAGTTTTTTTACTTTTCAGTATTTCCATTCTTGTAACGCCTTAAGGGAAATTTATTGAACAATTTGAATTTCAAATTTATCTAATAAAGTGTGTTTGCTTTATGGTTTACAAATTTGAATCTCCCGATTGTCTTTGAAATCATGTCATACGCATTTCATCCCATGCACTTTATAACAGGTACCCGTTACAGGTCTCTTATCTTCTTCGCCGTTTATTTCTGCACTCATCATGTCTGCTGAACCATCAACTGAGCAAGCAATCAAGGCCCTACAGACCCAGAATGCCCAATTCCAAGAGCTGTTCATGAATCTAGCTAAGGGTCAGTAAGATCTGAAGACCCTGATTCTGAAAGAGAAGAAGAAGAAGAAGAGGACAGTCCTGTTTAACACATGGCACAGGTTTGGAAACAGGCTACGGGATGAAGTTGATTTGACCACCTCATCTAGAGGGAAAGATAGTCAGGAAGAAAGGAGGGCTCCTAGCCCCGTGGTCTCAGACAATGACACGGACTTCGACGAAGACCAGTATCCTCCATCCGAGGATAGATACAAACAACTGGAAGATCGCTTGAGTGCGATGGAAGTTCAGAAAGTTCCTGGTCTGGACTTTGGTGATCTGGGTCTATCATCTGGGGTAGTGATTCCCCACAAGTTCAAGGCACCAGCCTTTGCTAAGTATGACGAAGTTTCTTGCCCGAAGCTGCACCTCCGGTTATATGCAAGGAAGATTCAGCCGTACACTACTGATAAGAACCTATGGATCCACTTCTTTCAAGACAGTCTCTCAAGTACTCAGCTTGAATGGTTTTACCAGTTGGACGGAGCCAGTATCCGCAGTTGGGAAGATTTGGCTACTGCTTTCTACAGGCAGTACCAGTACAACTCCGACCTCGCTCCCACGCGTACCCAACTCCAGGGTATGTCAATGGGAATGGGTGAAGGTTTCAAAGATTATGCTCAGAAGTGAAGGGACCTCGCCGGAAGAGTGCAACCACCCTTGGCTGATCGGGAGCTTGTGGATATGTTTCTGGGGACCCTGTCTGGTCCATTCTTCAACCATCTGATTGGAAGCTCTTCATCTTGGTTTACAGAGCTTATTATGACCAGTGAGAGGATTGAGGCTGGTATTAAGGCTGGTAAGATACAGAAGGGTGCCTCCTCAAGCACCAAGAAGAAGCCCTTTGAGAAAGAGTCCAGTGTTGTCTACAGTTCGAAAAGACAGAATAGACCTGAACACCGCCAAGTTGTTAATGTGGTTATTATTTCAAGACCTGATGGTGCTCCTCAGCACAAAAATCAACAAAAGGACGAGAGACATCAAAGGCAATTCACCCGTCTCAACATGACTTTGTCTCAGATTCTGCCGCAGTTACTAAAAACCAACCTAGTGATTCCAAGGGAAGCCCCGAAGAATCCAAATATCACATCACCGAAGTACAACCCTAATGCCCGCTGTGCTTATCACTCTGATAGCCCGGGGCATAATACAGATGATTGTTGGTCTTTGAAGAATAAGATACAGGACTTAATTGATGCTAAGGAGATTGAGTTCGAGGCACCCAAAAGGCCTAATGTTGTGACTGCTCCTATACCCAAGCATGGAGTGAATGCTATAGATGAAGACTCGTTTGTGGTTTCCGTGAACGATATTGCTACTCCCTTGATGACTGTGAAGAAGAACCTTTTGCTAGCCGGTTTATTTCCGGGCTGTGACGAAGGTTGCCGTATGTGTTCTATTCTACCGACCAGTTGCCATCCTTTGAAATCAGGTGTCCAACGCCTGATGGATAGTAAATAAATTCTGTTCGAGAAGACTGTTGTTCCTTTAGTTCATACTGAAGAAGTTGCCATTATTACCATTTTCGACAATTCTTCCAAGGCTCCCTCGAGGAAGCCTGTTAGAATTACATTTGTTCCAAGAACCGCACCATTGAACATCACTGTTCCTGGGCCTATCCCCTACACCTCTGATAAAGCTGTCCCTTGGCATTACGGGGCCGATGTTTATTTTCATGGGGTTAAACAAGAGTTGGATGCTGATACTGACATCAGCAATATTGTTGTACCTGCTAAAGTAACCCGCAGCGGAAGACTTTTCTCACCTGATATCTCTCCACCAACTGCCCAAAGACCTGTTGTTATTACACCTGCCAGTGTACCTGCTGCTATTCCTGTTCAAGTTCCTATTCTTACCCCTGTCGCCGAGTCCTCTGACACTCGGGGCAAAGGAATCACCAGTGAGCCTACCCAGACGGAGGCGCCGAAGACGATTACTGTTGAAGCTTCTAAACAAGAGATGGAAGAGATTCTGAAAATTATCAAAAAGAGTGACTACAATGTGGTTGAACAGCTGGGGCAAACCCCGTCCAAGATTTCTATGTTGTCACTGTTGCTATGCTCAGAGGCCCATGCCAAGGCTCTGATTACATTTCTGAAGATTGCACACGTACCGCAAGAGACATCAGCTGATTAGTTTAAAGATTGCATGGCCAATCTGACTGCTGATAATGGGTTGGGTTTCTCTGACGCCGACTTGACTGCTAAGGGGAAGAATCACAACGATGCCCTGCATGTCTCCATTGAATGCAGGGGCACTACTCTTGCTCATGTATTGGTGGATACTGGTTCCTTATTGAACGTATTGCCTAAGAAAGATCTAGACCGGTTAGACTGTGAAAGGTTGGAGCTGAAGCCAAGCAACATTGTTGTTAGGGCCTTTGATGGGTCTAAGATAATGGTGCATGGAGAAGTTGATATCCCGATTAAGGTTGGTTCTCAGGTTTTCAATTCTACATTCTATGTGATGGACATTCGGCCATCTTATTCTTGTTTGCTGGGTCATCCATGGATCCACAAAGCTGGGGCCGTAACCTCAACGCTCTACCATAAACTGAAGTACCTGGTCAAAGGGAAGATTGTGACAGTACAGGGAGAGGAAGGGTACATGGTTAGCCGCCTCAACTCTTTCCGATATGTAGAGATGGATGGGGAGTTCATTGAGACCCCATTTCAGCATTTTGAAGAGGCTCCCCAGACACTGGCGTCAGCTGAGACTGTTGTTGAAGATTCTCCTATGAAGATGGCTTCCCTCAAGGATGCCCGGGCTATTATTGAGAAAGGTGGGTGTGCGAATTGGGGACAACTCCCTGATTTTACACAGAAGACTAACAAGTTTGGTTTGGGTTTCACTACAGAAGCTCAAAAGGCAGTTCGGAATGCACGGATCGGAAGACCTCCTGTGTTCATCAGCAACTCGGGAGTGAATGCCAATGAAGACGATGTTGAAGAGTCTGAGTTCGACAGCTGGATCTATCCTACGACCGACGGTGGACCAAACAACTGGACAACAAAGGACTTTATCCCTATTTCTTTTGTTACTCAGTAATGAAACTTTTTGTTTTAAATATGTAACAAACAATGTTTTAAACTTTATGGACCGGTGTCTTACCCGGGGCACTGTGGCTTCATTTGTGAGGGCTTTATGTGTGTCATTTTCATATATCATTAATAAAAGCATTGGACGTTCTTGCATTTCAAATTTTGCGCTCCTTGTTTTTCTTTATTGTATATTTCAAAACAGATATTTTTCACACACTCACATATACAGGTCTACATCCACTCTGGATCTCACTGGTAACGACTCTGCTACTGCCAGTTATGACTTCGAAAATCCGATCAACTTAGCCGAAGATGAAGGTGAAGATAATTGCAAAGTTCCTGGTGAACTTGCAAGACTGTTACTTCAGGAAGAGAGGGTTATTCAGCCACACGAAGAGCCAGTGGAATCAGTGAATCTGGGTACAGAGGCAGACAAGAAGCAAGTTAAGATCGATGCAAATCTGGAGCTTAGTGTGAAACAATAGCTGACTCATATGCTACATAACTATGTTGAAATCTTTGCCTGGTCTTATGAAGATATGCCTGGGTTGGATACCGATATTGTGGTTCATCGCCTGCCTACCAAGGAAGACTGTCCTCCCGTGAAACAGAAGGTCCGCCGAATGCGCCCAGAGATGTCTGAGAAAATCAAGGCTGAAGTTATGAAACAGTTTGACGCCGGTTTTCTAGCAGTAACTTCTTACCCTTAGTGGGTTGCCAACGTGGTTCCTGTGCCGAAGAAGGACGGTAAGGTTCGAATGTGTGTTGGCTATAAGGATCTGAACAGGGCGAGTCCCAAGGATGATTTCCCTATGCCTCATATTGACGTTCTGGTTGACAACACCGCTCAGCACAAGGTATTCTCCTTTATGGATGGGTTCTCCGGTTATAATCAGATTAAGATGGATCCCGAAGACATGGAGAAGACAACTTTTATTACTCAGTGGGGTACCTTTTGCTACAAGGTCATGCCTTTTGGATTGAAAAATGCTAGGGCAACGTATCAGCGTGCCATGGTTGCTTTGTTTCATGACATGATCCATCATGAGATTGAAGTATACGTCGACGATATGATTGCAAGGTCCCAAACTGAGGAGGAACACCTTGACCACCTTCAAAAGCTGTTTGACAGGCTGAAGTTGTACAAGCTGAGGTTAAACCCGAACAAGTGCACCTTCGGGGTGAGATCTGGTAAACGGCTGGGTTTCGTCGTAAGCGACAAGGGTATTCAAGTAGATCCGGCAAAAGTGAAGACTATACAAGAAATGCCAGCTCCCAGAACAGAGAAAGAAGTCAGAGGCTTTCTGGGACGTCTGAACTACATTGCCCGATTCATCTCGCACCTGACCGCTACTTGTGAACCAGTCTTCAAGTTACTGAAGAAATATCAAGTAGTACGTTGGAACGATGAATGCCAGACCGCTTTCGAAAGGATCAAAGAGTATCTCCAAGAGTCACCTATTATGATGCCTCCAGTTGAAGGGAGACCTCTGATCTTATACTTGACAGTACTCGACAACTCAATGGGGTGTGTGCTGGGGCAGCATGACGAGTCTGGCTGAAAAGAGCATGCTATTTATTACCTTAGCAAAAAGTTTACCGATTGTGAGACTCGATACTCGTTTCTCGAGAAAACTTGCTGCACTTTGAAATGGGCTGCTCGCCGGCTGAGACAGTATATGCTGACTCACACTACTCTGTTAATATCAAAGATGGATCCAATCAAGTATATCTTCGAAAAGCCTGCCTTGTCCGGAAGAATAGCAAGATGGAAGATGATCTTGACTGAGTATGACATCTAGTATACGACCCAAAAGGAAATCAAGGGAAGTGTGTTGGCAGACCATTTGGCACATCAGGTAGCAGATGATTACCAGTCTATGAACTTCGAATTTTCGGATGAGAATATCATGCTAGTAACCGATTGTGAGACACCTGGACCGGATGAAGGACCTGAGGAAGGATCCCGATGGTCTATGAACTTTGATGGAGCTTCAAATGCTTTGGTTAATGGAATTGGCGCCGTGATCATATCTCCTAAAGGCTCTCATACTCCGTTTACCGCCTGACTATGTTTCAACAGCACCAACAACATGGCGGAGTATGAAGCATGCATCA
Organism: Vicia faba; assembly: GCA_948472305.1. NCBI lineage: Eukaryota > Viridiplantae > Streptophyta > Magnoliopsida > Fabales > Fabaceae > Vicia > Vicia faba. Next base: position 468,670,069 of record OX451736.1, read on the forward strand.
TGGGTATTCGAGCAACAATTAACCTAAGGATTAAGTTCCTGAGTGTTTTCGGAGATTCCGCTCTCGTGATCAGTCAGATCCAAGGCGAGTGGGATACGAAACACCCAAACCTTATTCCTTACAAGGAGTATGTATTGACATTGCTTCCCCATTTCGAGGACATAACCTTTGAACACTTCCCTAGAGAGGAGAATCAGTTGGCGGACGCGCTGGCTACAATGTCTTCTATGTTTAAAGTGAATTGGGACAATGAAGCTCCCCGGATTATCATTGAAAGATTGGACGAACCTGCACATTGCTGTTATATTGAGACTGAAGAGGTAGCAGACAAACCCTGGTTTCATGAGGTAAAAAGGTATCTTGAAGCTCAGGAGTACCCCGAGGGTGCATCTGTTAATTACAAGAAGTTTCTGAGGAGGTTCGCGGCGAAGTTCTTCATCAGCAATAGCATTCTTTACAAGCGCAACCATGATTCAACCTTACTGCGATGCGTGGATAAGAATGAAGCAGAAAGGATCATGGCGGAGTTACATGAAGGTACTTTCGGAACTCATTCTAGTGGACATACCATGGCAAAGAAAATCCTTCGGGCAGGATATTATTGGTCCACAATGGAAGCCGACTGTTATCAGCATTCTCGGACATGTAACAAGTGCCAGGTCTATGCTGATAAGGTGCACGTACCTCTAGTCCCTCTAAACGTCTTGACGACACCTTGGCCTTTTGCAATATGGGGCATTGATATGATCGGCGAGATCAGACCTGCGACATCCAACGAGCATCGTTTCATCCTGGTAGCAATCGATTACTTTACGAAGTGGGTTGAAGCAGCTTCCTTTGCTACTGTAACCAAGAACGTCGTGGCACGGTTCATTCGACACAATCTGATCTTTCGATATGGTGTACCATAGAGGATCATTACAGACAATGGTACCAATCTCAACAACAAGATGATCACCGAGCTCTGCGAGCAATTCAATATACAACATCATAACTCTTCTCCCTACCGGCCGAAGATGGATGGGGCTGTCGAAGTGGCTAATAAGAATGTTAAGAAGATTGTGCAGAAGATGACAGTGACATACAAAGACTGGCACGAGATGTTACCATTTGCTCTTCATGGGTACCGTACCTCAGCACAGACATCAACAGGGGCAACACCCTATTCCTTGGTATATGGTATGGAGGTTGTCCTGCCCATTGAAGTTCAGATACCCTCTCTCCGAATCATGAAGGATGCAGGTTTGAGCAAAGACGACTGGATTCAGACCCGGCTTGATCAACTGAACCTAATCGACAAAAAGAGACTTACTGCTATTTGTCATGGTCAAACGTATCAAAAACGGATGATCAAGGTATTTAACAAGAAAGTAAGACGACAAGAGTATCAAGTTGGGGATCTGGTAATCAAGCGCATTATCCTACCTCAAGGTGATCCCAGGGGCAAATGGACCCCTACTTATGAAGGGCCATTTGTGGTTAAGAACATTTTCTCAGGAGGAGCTATGATTCTAACCGCCATGGATGGTGATGACCTTCCTCACCCCGTCAATGCAGACATAGTGAAAATATACTACGCATAATCAAAGACCCGCTAGGTTGACTAGCCTAGGAAAAAATAAGGGCTTCCCGGCGAACCGAAAGGGTTCGGGCAAAAATAAGGGATGAAAATGGAAAAATCTGTACACCCGGTAAGTCGAAAACCTGAAAAGGCGGCTTGGGCAAAAAAGGGTATCCCGGTGGGCTGAAAACCCAAAAGGGCGGTCCAGGAAAAAATTAGGGATCAAAGCGTAACACTATGTCTCATTGGATCACCTTGCATCCAGACGTCGGTATCAACTATCAAGCTCGGACGACACTAATCAATCTGATCTACCTTCAACCAAGTAGAAAAGTGATGAGATGCTCGAGGACATAAAGGCAAATAGCAGAGTTGGAACCCAGTGGGATCATTCACATAGCTGTTTTGTTTTCTTTTCAAAAATTGTATAAATTCTATTTGTTCGGCGGTGTTCTCTTACTAGGACGCCAGCCTCTTGTACAAAAACGCCTATTTTACAGGCCAAACTTCAAAATCAATACAATTCATTTTCAAAGAAATTTCAAACTGTTTTTCCTTTATCTGTTTTGTTTTGCAAAGAACGTCCAATGTTCATTTTTGATATATGCATTTGACATTAGTTGCTGCTCATAAATATTTACATGCGAAACAAAAGACGAATTACTGGTAATATCAGAAACAGGGGCAATAAGAATTGTCCGAACTGTACAGTTGCTCTGTCCACCAGGTACAAAGATATATTCAGCTGAAGAATTTGGCTAAGATGCCTTCACTCCCCGCAGAGTAAGACAGTAATGGTAGCTCTCCCCCAGCTAGGACTTGCAACTATAAATGAATCAGCAACGCTCTCCCCAAGCAGAGTTGATCTACCATCAACACTAGAAAGACTTGATATCCCCGAAAGTCTTAATATTCCCTGGTAGAGTATAAGAATATTACCCGGCATAATACAAGATACCCCCCAGTGGAGTCAATATTTCCCCAGCACGGTCTGAAAAAGCTTCCCCAACAGAGTCGAAGCATCATCCCCAGTAGACTCTAGAAGTTCATCCCCAGCAGAGTACAAAAATAAATCTCCCCAGTCGAGTTCAAAGGATCATTCCCAGCAGAACTCAGGATTATCCCCACAAAAGTCTAACAGTTTTATCCCCAGCGAGTTGCAACCGAAAGATCATCCCCGGCAAAGTTCTTTCCTTTCACAAGCAGGAATTCAATCCTCAACAGATTCAATATCACCAGCAACGATAATTCATCCCGAAGGAATTTATCAGTGGAATCCTCAACAGAGCATCTCTTCCCCACAGATTAATCTCCTCATTAGTCTATTCCCCAACGAAGTCATCCTCTCCTGCAGGTTATTCTCTTCGTTCACCATCCCCAGCAGAAGCGAATAATTCAACTCTTGTCTCCAGCAGCTATCCGAGATTTATTTTCCCCAGCTAAAACATTACATTTCCATACATCATGATACATGCATATACGCATCATACCATACAATCTCATTTATGTTGAGAACATCATTGCTTGATCCATATCATGCATTGGATATGGCTGACCTTTACCTTTCAGGAAAGATGCAGTTAAATTCTCAGCTATGTCAAAAACCTCCTCTGGTTCAGTTAGATCGCCGATAAGATCTCCCTGATTCGTATTCCAGTTGAAGTTATTCCAAGACCTTGTCTGGTCCAGTTAAATTGATTCCTAAAGATTTTTCTGATGCCGATCCAGTCAAAGTTAATCCAAGACCTCCTCTGGTTCAGTTAGATCGCCGATAAGATCTCCCTGATTCGTATTCCAGCCGAAGTTCAGACCACCTATCAACAATCTCCAAATGGAATCTATAAGCCCATTCCCGACATCGCCAGGCTGGTCCCACTTCATGCGAGTGCAAATTTCTGGGCACTCTAGTGTTCAATCATCCTCCACCTTCCGATCACGAAAGGCCCGAAAGCCAATCTATATCCTCAGGTTTAAGAAAATTGAACAGGGGCAGCTGTTGTACCCCAAAATTTTCCCTCTCATATTTCCCAAGACATTGCAAGAGAAATCTCCAAGTTGCTCAAGATTGCTCAAAGAGTTGGACAGTCAAGCTATCTCCTAAGGCAGTCAACCCCAAATTAGGGTTTTGTGTTGCATCAAGGTCCTTGAATCCAAATGAACTCAAGTGCTCCCCAATGTCTTAATATGTTATCAAGTTCATCCATGTCAAATTTCAAGCCTTGCAGAGGAAGTTTGGTCAGTCAATTGCTCAAAGGGTCCAAAAATCGACTGTGTTAGGGCAAAAGTCAACTGTGACCCAAATACAGTCAAACTTCAAGATTTTTTGGAAAAATTCTAATTTTGAAGGATATTTCATCATTTGATCAAGGTTTGATCATGATTCATCAAGGATTGCTCAAAAATCATCAAGACTCAAAAGTTGCTAAATTAGGGTTTTGTAGGAAAAGTCAACTCAACTTTGACCAAGCATAACTTTCTCATACTTTATTAGAAATGACCCATCCAAAGCTCATTTTGAATAGGATGCAATTTCCTACAATCCATATTCATACCCCAAGATCAAGAAATGCACTCACAAGAAGTTACAAATTTGGACATTATAGGTCATTTTTGAAAGTCAACAAAAACACATTTTTTGCCAAAGCTTATAACTTGAGCATGGAATATAAAAATGAGATGAGACAAAAAGGGTTGGTTAGAGGACAGATCAAGATTTCTAAAAAGTCCAAGAACCCTTCCAAAAGTTTAAAAGTGAAGAAGTTATGCATTGTTGAAGTTGGGCATTTTTGCAAAATTGCCAAAAGTCAACTATCCCCAAAACTTCAAATTTTGTCAAATGGGCCCATTCTTTTTCACTTGATTTGATCTTGTCACACTACACATGTGTCTTAGCTTCAGCCTTGTGTCCATTTATTGATTTTTCTATTTTTATTTGATTTTTTATTGAATTAATTCATTTTAAATCAATTTAAATCAAATAAAATCCAAATATTGATGACTTAGGATCTTTTAGGTTGTTATAGGTCTTAATTATCATCATGATCATGATCAAATCCGTATCAAGCTTTTCATGTACAAAAATATTGGTTTTTGGACCAAATTGGAAGGTTATCAATGGTGAATCAAATCATATCTCCAAGCATTGATTTACAAAGATTCAAGACCCAAAACTTGACCTAATCCAATGCAGCATACATATACAATGCAAAGGCACACGAATAAGGGGTTAGAGGCTGCAAAATCACAAGAAGCAAACTTGAGAAAACTTGAAAAAAGCTTGAAACTGAAATCCTTCTTAGAGGCAGTTTCAACACCAAATCTCAACGTGAATCAATTGCTGGACCTCCACTGAGTCAGAAGCAATCAAAAGCACACTCTCATACCCTCTTAATCGCGCTGTAAGTCTCTCATAAAACCGCTCTGCACTTGAAATCGCAACTCCATATTTCTGCATCATTTGAACAAATCTTTGGTATAATCATGCTTATCGTTCAATTTCTAAGCTTTCTGCATCATTTGATTGCGTTTTTATGAGCCATAGCCCTGTAGCCGAACCTAGGGTTTTGGTAGTTTGTTTTTGGGCATTTCTTGTATAGGTGAAATCAAGACCCAAGAGGGACATAGACGTGTTCAGGAGACCTAAACGAGTACAACCATGTGCTTGGTATCAATTTCCATAAGATGGCTTCTTCACACCTCCAGAACTTTCACTTTTTTGTTAAACGACCCTCTCTTACAGCCTCTTCTAAGTGGATACCCATTCCTACCATTTCAGTAAAGTCACTTGGCGCACTTGCTACCATCCTCTCGTAGTAGAAAGCACCCAGCGTTTTCAAGAAAATCTTAGTCATCTCCTTCTCTTCCATGGGAGGAATCACTTGGGCGGCTACCTCACGCCATCTCTGTGCATACTCTTTGAATGATTCCCTGTCTTTCTGAACCATGGCCCTGAGTTGATCATGGTCAGGCGCCATGTCCATGCTGTACTTGTATTGTTTGATGAATGCTTCTCCAAAATCGTTGAAAGTATAGATATTAGTGCTGTCCAAACTCATATACCACTTCAGCACAGCACCAGCCAAACTATCCTGAAAAAAGTGAATCAGAAGACACTGATCAGAAGTATGGGTAGACATTCTCCTCACGTACATCACCACATGAGCATGAGGGCAAGTGTTTCCCTTGTACTTCTCAAACTCTGGGACCTTAAACTTAGCAGGTACCTTAACATTCAAGACCAAGCATAACTCATTCACATTCTGCCCAAATAGCTCTTTTCTTCTGAGGGCCTTCATCTCTCTTTGCATATTGTCAAACTGATCTTGAAAATCAACCATTCTTTCATAAAGACCCAAGTCTTCCCTTGGTGGAGGGAAATGACGACACACATCATCATTAGAAAACAAAACCATATTCATCGAAGGAGGCGCAGTAGGAGCAGCATGCACCACGGGAGGTGCCAAAGTAATAATAGTCTGAACAATCCGAGTATCTTGAGGACCAAGATTGAAACCTTCAGGTGTAAAATTCTCTTTCATTCCCCATGGATAACCTTGAGGCACGATTCTGAACAAAAGTTGGAGTAGCAGATATGGGAACAGTCAGAGCTTGAGTAGTTTCCCTTGTTGGTTGAGGTTGGACACTCGGTGGCTGATTCTGAGCAGCCACCAGAGCTTCCATCAGAGCAGTCAGATTGGCCATGCCGACTCTCAAAGCAGAAACCTCCTCGCGCAGCTCGCGATTCTCTTGTTCTAAGTTATCCATCTTCTTTCTGAAATTAGCCCGAGTGTTGTAGTGATGAGTCAGCTTGCTGACCGAAGTAAAAAAGCTTGGTAACACATTTGGATATGCATAACAAATGCAAGAAATATGAGTAATATGATGCATGATATGTAATGCACATGATTTTATTTTATTATTATATTTCAAGGGATTTAAAATTTATGGACATATTGCAAATATCAAAGTAATAACGCATTTGAAATACTGAAAAAATTTATTATAACAACTCCAAAATGGATTACAAGTTTCAATGATCCCAAGTACAAGATGAAAATAAAATCTAAAACCCTTAGATGTAAAAGTTTCAACCTCTGGTTTTCTTCCGCATATCTGGTGGCAACATCCTTCCAATCACCTGAATCAGGAAGTGAGTAATCAGCATCTGATTGAGACTTAAGAGAAAATAAATCCCCTTGCTTCTCCATAGACTCTACCGCTCGACTCTCAAGGATCTCAATCAAGTCGTCTTTCTCCTTCAGGTCTGCTCTATAGGAAATCTCTAAAGTTTGGAACTTGTTCTTCCAAGCGTCCTTTTCCTGTTACATCCTAACCAAAGCAAGCAGCAATCTAGATCATCTAATAAGGGAGGAGTGGTATTCACAAATAGATCAGGCATAGGTGTTTCCCAGGAATACGACATCTTCAACTAAATGGATCTAGTTTGGACCCACTGAAGATATGGCTCCAAAGAAGCAGCACCCCTAGGTCCCAAATCCTTCCTACTCTTCTTATGAATGTGACGCCAGGCCTTCGCAATCTGCTCCCTAGCTTCCCTGTGATATTCTCCCTCCTTCAGAAAGAAACTACTCAAATGAATACTATTTGGTTTATCCCTCATCGGATAACCAAGATGTCGTCGTGCAAGAACAGGGTTATAGTTAATTCCTCCTTTTGTACCAAGAAGAGGCACAATGGGGAAACTACCACAACTTTCAATAATCTTTATATCCTGGTAAGCTCGATAATACCAATCAATATCCGAGTGAGTAAGTTCCATAATCTTAGGAGCCCAACGGGGTTCCTTCTTGCCATCCTAAAAAGCATCAGACTAAGGCATATGAGAGATAAACCACCGGTACAACAGAGGCGTGCAACAGATAATCATCCCCCCATGATAAGAATTCTGAAGATGAATAGAGTAATAAGCATCACCCAACAAGGTAGGAACTGGGTTTCCAATCATGAAGATCCTGATAGCATTAATGTCAACAAACTTATCCACATTAGGAAATAAGAACAACCCGTAAGCAAGTAGAGCAAAGATGGCCTCAAAAGCGATTGTACTCTTCATCCTGGAAAAGTAACGAGCTTTCTCCAATAAGAACTAAGCTGGTAATCCTCTAATCCCTCCTTTAATAGTCATATGGGCTTCCACCTCAGACTTCCCCGGATGAATTAAAGCAACAATCTCTTGTGGTTTTGCCTCAGCCTCCAAACCAGTAAAAGGAACACGATCGGTAACAGATAAATCCAATAGATAAGAATAATCCTCCAGTGTGGGAATCAACTGATAGTCAGGAAAAGTAAAGCAATGATACATCAGATCATAGAACTAGGACAAAGTCGAGAGAATACCCTCCTTCATCTTCTGCTTCATGAGAGGAATAATGGATCCGTACTTCTTCTAAAAGTCTGCAGAACACTCGATCTCAGGAATTAGACTGATCAACTCATCTATCTTGGGATCCTTGAAACTGTACTTCCCGGTCTTTCTCTTTCCAGAATCCATGGTTAAAAAGTACCTGAGATATTCACAAATGGTCAACCTTTAAATCCCTTGAAATATGATCTCTTCAAAAGATGCTTATGAGTGCATGGATGCATGATGCAACAATCACACACAAGATCATACATATAGGGTTCATAGGTTCAACGTCATGAGCATGAGGTCGAAGGTACTACCCATAAGGTGTTGGACTAAAAGTTATCACCTGCCGAACAAGGTTCTAGAGGTTCCCAGAGTCTACATCCTTCCTTCGGATATTACTAACTTCCCGATTAACTCGGTAATTAGTAATATTCTCAAGAAAGACTTGTCCGAGCGTAGTATCGCGTGACAACTATTTCCATATTACTCCGTCGTAGCTTCCGCACTACACCTAAAAGGCCAAGATGGGTTTGGTATTCTACGGTCCTCAGCTTCAGTAGGCTCCCAGGTCGAAAGCAGTACGTCTTCTCGATTACTCGGTAAACGACACTATAGTCAAAGGGGGCTCCACTGAGTGGGGGATCTCATGCCTCATTTTTTGGGATTACTCCCTCAAAGTTAACATGACTATACCGCCCGTCCTATCTTAATGTTTGCCCAAGTCCGGGTATAGAACTTATGAGTAATCACCAAGCACCCTGAAAACCAGGAAAATCCAGACAAACATATATATAACATATAACACAAAAAACAATAATAACACATATACAGATATAAACAAAGATAGGCTCAACCCACTTGGGGATGGACCAGCAAAAGGTCAATCTTTCCCCAGTGAAGTTGCCATTTTTTCTGTAACGGTAGAAATGTTTAAGACTAAGCCATTGGATTGACTAGACTTTTACAAATCAAAATAAAAATTGCCACAATGCTTTATGGTTTCCAAAGGAATGGCAAAAGAGCGAATAACCCAAAAAGAGGGAGAAAGATTCTAGGTAAAGGGGTTGGTTATGCAAAGGGAAGGTATTAGCACCCTAAACATCTACGGTACTCTGTAGGAACCTCTTTGTAAAAAATCTGTATATTTTGTTTATAAAAAAATGTTGTATAAAAATGGATGGTGGAGGTGAGAAAAGAAATATATTTTTTATGATTTTTGCACCCGCCGCAGTTGCGAATATTTGGTGCCTTCGTACCACCTTTTCGTGCAATATGGGATCAGGGTACACATAGTTCCTCTTTTAAAAATTTTAAAACATAAATGTGTTGGTTAATTTTATGAGATAAAACATCATCGTCATTGTCTATGTGGAAAATATACCTATTACCCACAATCATGAGAAAGGAGAATTTGCATCATCTCAAAGTGGAGGTTATGGCTTGGATTTTCAAATCAACAATGCCTCACTCAACACCCAAGTGGAAAATATCTCTCTTCACTATATATTGTAGAAGTATAGTTGTTTGCATCACTACAAGGATTGACAAGAGTTCAATATTTTTTGAGAAAAGTTTAAGGATAAAAAACGAAGTGGAAAAATGGTTAGAAATTAGATTGACTGAATTTTAGTATTCTCACAAAAAGGATGTCAAAGTATTATTAAGTTGATTGAAGTTAATTTATGAAAATATTAGAAAATGCATGGACCTAAGTCCAAGATTATTATAAAAGTGGTTCAAGTTTAAAACAAGAAGAGTTTTCAAAAGGAGGGAGAAGATTTTTGAAATTAAAGAAGATGGGAGGAGAAGAAGAGGCTATCCAAAAGCATAAGATAAAATCTAGGGATAAGAACCATCTAACCAACAAGAAGCCAATACTTGACACTATGAGCCAAGATAGAATTCCCATTCTTTAGATTGAAACCAATCAAGCAAAAATACTATACCTATTGAGAGAACCAAACTTCAAGTGTATTAAGTCTTCACAAAAATTAGGCAGAGTAACGACTGTATACGGGTGAATTCCAGATTACAAACAAAGAGTGTAATCACAATAACCTGCACACAAAACAAACAAACAACCCAATGCCTTGAGGTAACCCTCAAGAGCTCCAGACAAAATAATAAGATAAGATCACAAGGTCTCCAATTATAGGCCAAGGTTTCTAATCCTAAGTTCAAAATGTCTAATGCTCCATAATGCCAAGGATAGTAACCAAATAGTCCAAGTATCATTAAATATTTTTAGGGTTTGTGTTGATTATTAGGTGTTTTCAAAAGAAAAGAAAAGCTCAAGTGAGCAAAAATAAAAATGACAAGAATATAAAGGGGCTCAAGTGAGGAAAGATAAAAAATAGCATGAAATGTAAATGCTAAAAGTAAATGGTGCATAAAGTAAAGAGCATAAAATAAAAACACAAAAGAAAATCAATTATTAGTAATTAGTGGTTAGTTGGATGACCATCTTGAAACTTGCATTTGGAACTCATTAGAGGATTGGTAGAACCAAAGCCTCCACACAACAAGTTGCATTTTCTTTTTGTCAAGTATATTATCCATTTGGAATCCTCATAAGTACCATTTAATGACCAACGATGTTTAAGTGACCCGCGTTGACCAAAGATGTTGTAGATCCATTAGAGGATTGGTAGAACCAAAGTCTCCACACAATGAATCTCAAGGTTATTAGGTCAAAGAGATCAACTTAACATACTTGGGCTTCCAAACATAAGTTTGGGCCACGAATGATCATTTATTCGAACCGGGACAAAATTTAGCGCTATGTTAAGCAATCGTAAGTGGACTTATATAGAAGTCGCACCTATTTTGAGGCCGGTCAATAGCAATCTATGCACCATTTGTTTTGAGACATGTATTAGAGATCATGCTCCAACAACATTTAGTGCAATATGAAGAGTTTGAGATGAAGAGGGGTGGGAGAGAAAATACAAACCACTTTTGGATTAAATTTAATCAAACTATTATTAAAATCATTCATCTATTTTTGTGGAGTTAGACTCAACACCATGAATCCAATGATGTTAATAAAGTTCATGATCAAAAATTTAACCCAAGATCATCCAGAAAATAATCACAAAATAATATTACATTTTAATATATATACAAAAATGTTTAAAAATAATGTTTAAAAATAATGTTCAAAAGTAGAAATAAAAGAGAAAAATGTCAACTATGTTCAAATTAATCAAGAAATAAAAAGTAAGACCATAGAAAAATCAGAAATGAACTAAAATAATTTTATAAATTTTTTGGTAATTTTGTAAAGTCAGAAACTATTTTAAAATTTAAAGAAATGGGTGAAATAAACCAAAAATGATAAAAAAAAATAGCAAAGTCCGAAACAAAAATAAAATAAGGTCACCAATATTTGTCAATATATCATTGGATCATTCCATAATTTTTTTCAGAATTTAAAAATACATAAAAGTATTTTTAAACATTTAAAATAATTCAAATAAAGTGTAAATTTATAAAAAATACCAAAACACAAAATTAAATTTTAAAAAATAAAAATCAGAAAGAGAATAATCAAAAAAAAATTTCATAATTGTTTCAGATTTTTTGGACTAAATATGAATTTTCTATGATTTTTTGAAGTTTAAAACAATTAAATATAAAAATCAGAAAAGAAAATAAAAGTCAAAAACATGTGGACCATTGGATGAGAGTCAAAAAACATTATTAATAAAATCCAAGGGATCTGGCGCGCTTTGCATATCATGGTCATTAATGAATAAAGCATAGAATCAAAATTCAAAAATAATAAGTGGCGTGCCATCATTGGTTTGAAGATGACCCGTTGGTCATCTTCAACCTCCAGCCAACATGAATTGCATGTCTCTCAAACTGTAAAATCAGAAGCTCATACCTATGCCATTCGCTTCATCTCATCAAGATGAAGACAACCACACCCTCACACCAAATATATATAAACTGTAGCTCAAGTGTGATACGGTGGGAGAACTGACTAGTGTTTTGCGTTCGTATTCGCACTTGTGCGGTTGAGCAAGAGTCGCCACCGACTTTTTATTTTATCCTAAAGGAAAGGTTAAAAAAAGCACAGCAAAAACCTTTTGAGATATTTCGTGGGTTCGGGGGGTAGATTATGAAAAGGGAAGGTATTAGCACCCTTTTAATCCATGGTTATCCATGGGCTCTTAGTTACTTGGTTTTTTAGATCACTTTCCTTGATTTTCGATTGCTTGAAAATGGTGTGTGTGTGGGTGCTTTTGAAAATGTTTTGGAAGAAGATGCCTTGTCTTAGGCCAACCTTGTAACAATTCTTTACTCGAATATTTTACAAAGGCGTGTATCTTTTCGAAAAGATGTTTCAAAATGTTTTGAGAGTTTGTTTTGAAAGTGCTTGTGGAATGTGGTTTTTTGAAAAGAAGGCAAGTGTTTTTGCAAGTCGATCTCAAGTAACTAAGAGTTTTGTCTACCCTATCGTACTCAAAGGTTTTCGTTGTGTTTTAACCCTTTTTAACAATTTTGTTCCACCATTGAATTTGACAATCTTGCATTTAGGAAGTTTGCTCGGGACGGGCGCGGGTCATCGTATGAACCATGAATGCAATGGTGCCAAGTGTCTTTGGCAATTTGCTTTGAAGGGACTATGATCATTCCGTTTAGGCAACACTTTGAGGGACTTATGATCATTTTGATTTTATTTTGCCAAAGATTCTCGACGTGCAAGCATGGCCCATTTTGGAAGGCAACATGTGGGATTACCCTAGAGGGTGCAAGTGTGATTGTGTATTGATTACATGTATTTGTCTTGTATTAGGTTATCTAGCGTTTGATTTTATGTACATGCAAACCCTAGGTCTAACCATGGTATAATTGGAAAACTGTAAATTGCGGAAATGTAAAATCTACGCTATTACAAAATGGTATCCGGGAGTGGGGGTATAAATGTACAAATGGGGATGAGACTTATAGTATCCAATAAGTTACAACCAAATCGAATTCGCGATCAAATGTAAATATCGAATATACAAATATAAGATAAACAAATGTGTATAGGGCAATGTGAATGCATTTGTATAAGTGTACATGTATATGAGCATGTGATTATTTACAGGTGACAAGGTGAAATTAATATGGATTAGGGTATTTATTTAACCTAAAGAATAATTAAGCGTTTATTTAATTATTGATCTTGTATTTTTAATATGTACAAAAGAAATGTGTTTTAATTGAATGTTTAAGTTTTAATTAAATCATATTATGTATAAAAATGTACCGTTTGTTTATTATATACAAAAAAAAGTATTAAATGTCAAGAATTGAATTATGTATAAAAAAAGAAGTGTATTTTTATATTGTTATGTACAAAGTATATTTTTTTAATAAAAATCAAGGATTAAATTAGAAAAAAAAGTATTTGTTTGTAAAAAGTATTTTAATAAAAAAGGTTTAACATTCTAATTATATTTTTGTATTAATATATTAATGTATTATTGTATTATTTAACTATATTAGTATACAAAAAGGTTTTTATTAGTGTAAAGAAAAAAAAAAGAAATGAAATTAGTATTATATAAATTATAAAAGAAAAGTGGTTAATTGTAAAATGTTAATTTATGTTAGTAAGAAATAAATGGGCTTTAGACAGGGAATGGGACAAGGCCCATTTGCTTGAAATGAATTTTAGGGTTTGCTTGTTTTGTTTCAGTTGGGACAAAGCGTTAGGGTTTGTGAGCGGCGCGTTTATGGAGGTTCATCGTTCTTCTTCGTCTTCCTGAGTGATTCTGCCGTCTAGCCACCAGCGCCAACCCCCAAATCTCTCTTCCCTCTATGGCCTGAGCTCAGTGGTCTTATGATACAAGGTTCGTTTTTTGATGTTTTTTATATACCCTTTTTTACGAAATGCTTGCGTTGTTTCAAATTGAATTTTGACCCTTAAATCTGTTGTTATTATGGAGGTGAAGTAGAAAAAGAGAGGGAGAAAAGCGTACTACCTGATCTTGGAGAAGGAGGAGAGATAGGGTAGGTGGCGCTCAGGAGGCCGGGACGAGCGAGACGACAGTGAGGATGCTGGGCTTGCGCTTTGGTAACTTTTATCTTTTCTTCTTGTATCGCCTGTCTTGCCTTATTCCTATGGCCTCTGAGCTTGGTATGCTTTAGAATATTTGTTGCCTATGACGAAGAATTTCTGAGGCCTTCTCTGTATGGTTGCCTTGAGATGCTTCTTCTGCTTGTCTTGAATGTGCTTACTTATGATGAAGAGCTTCTGAGTTCACTTCTTTCCTCTTCTCTATTGCCCACTTTGCCTTTGAATGTGTATTTTGCTTGCCCAATGATGTTTTCTTACTGAGGGCCTGATATTTGGGTTTGGGAATTATGTTTTTTGCTTAGGCAGTTCTCAGGCAGGTTTGAGGTTTTTGGCATCATGTTGGTATGGCTTTGGTTGTCTTCAGGCCATTTGCAGGTTTGGTTTTGATTCTTTGGCTGGTTTGCATATTGGTTCAGGGTTGGGTTTAGAGATCTGATGCAGGTATGATTGTATTATCTGTTTTTTTGATGTTTAGGCCATGTTCAGGTTAACTGGTTTATGGGCTTGACAGGCTATGAGGTTTGGATTTTAGCAGGTTATGATGGTCTTAGCAGGTTCAGGCTAAGGCAGGTTTTACTGATGCAGGTTTAATGTGTTTTACAGGGATGGTTGTTGGGTTGTATATTTTTTTTTGGTTTTGGTTAAGGCTTCTGCAGGTTATATGTTTAGCAGGGGGATGGTTTTAGTATGGAGGTTATGGCTTATTGCAGGTTCATGCTTGCAGTAGGTTTATGCTGGTTTTTTGCTCTTAAGGGCTGGACAGGTTATATGCTGATATATCTTTTGGCTTAGGACTTGGTTTCAGTTTGCTTCAGCAGGTTGTGGTTAGGCTTCAGGTTTTTACTGGTTATTTATGAATCTTGAGCAGGTTTTTCATGTTTCAGGTTTGAGACTTGTTTGTATACTTTGCTCTCTTTTTTTTTAGTTCTGCCCCCCTTTGCTGAACTGTGTTGTTCTTTTGTATATTTTTTCTTCCTATCTATCCTGCCTCAGCCTAAAGCCTGAACCCTGCTTCTTTTCTCTCTTCTTCTGACTCTCTTAGTACAGTTGCATTATAATATTATGCTTTATGTACTTTTTTTTTCTGAAAGTGGCTACTGATGGGAAATGATGAAAAAGAAAGCTTGCTTGCATATAAGATTTCCTCTGCATCTTTATCTTTCTTTGACAGCTTGGGTACTTTGTCTTTTCTTTGATATCTTTCAAAATCTTCTCTTGACAGCTTTTGTGTAGACTCTTTGATACTTTGACAGTAAATTGCACTTTTTGATCTTTGATAGAAAGTTGTAATTGGATTTTCAGTTTGGTTTGAACTTACTTCTGAACTATGCAGTTTGACATTTTAAAATTATGCATTTTGACATTTTGCATTCATGATAAAATTCTTCCCTCTTTGTGAACCGGGAGAAATCCCGTGATTTGCAGAGAGGGTTAACTGATCCCAATCAGTGGCCCTTAATGATGACTGTAAACTTTATCTGCCTTTTCGATTTAACTGCTTTTTGACCCTTCTCTTTTTCTTTTGCAGATGAACAATGGAATACCGGAGCGAAGTGAAGAATGAAGAGATTAGGGACTTAGAAAATGTTTAGAAAAAATAGGATAGTTTTTATTTTCAATTTAATTATTGTAAACCATTATTATTTTAAATACTTCGTAAATAAATACTTGTATCCAAACAATAATTGTAACAAATATTAAATATGAAATAAAAATTCTTATTGATTCATTTAATTCTTTTCAATTCCTTTTCAATTATTTATTTATTATTCATGGTTCCTTAAATTAAAATAAATGAAAGTTAAATTTCAGATATTTAATCCTTAGAACAATAAATAATCAGTTAAACATTGATTTCTTCGTCGATCAAAATAAATGAACTCGACGTCTCCATCATTCAAAGCAACGCACAGTCGAACACAAAAACTGAACAGACGCAATCCTTTCTTATTGATTTCTTACCAAGCACTGTAAATCCAAACTGCATACTTCTTTTGACTGGATCAAACAAAACAACATGAATTCAACCCAACTGCCTCTTTTACTGATTAAGTCAAAACAATGCGAATTCAACCTAAACCTTGGAATAACTTGTGAAGTGCTGTGGAACTTTAATTTGCTGAGAATATGCCCATAAAACCTTAATTCCTGATTAAATGCCAATGAACATTCGCCTGATCAAAATTGAGCCAGAATCAACCACAACCCTAAGCCAATTGTGTGTGAAACAATCCAGAGCCCTGAAAATCAGTAAAAACCCTAATTTTTGTTTGACTGACGAGAAAAGTCCGTTTGTCCGATTCTTGAGCCAGTTTGAAAAATCAGGAAACGCCTGAAGCTGAGATTTCTTGTGGAAAATGCGAGGGCAAATTTTGGGGTACAACAGTTGCCCCTGTTCAATCTTCTTGGACCTGAAGAGTTAGATTGGCAAGTTTGCCTTTCGCGACTTGAAGGTAAAAGAAGATTGGACACTAAAGTGCCCAGAAAATTTGCACTCGTCGACGTGATGGTAGAGGTGAATGGGCTTACAGATGCCATTTGGTGATGGGCTTAAAGATGCCACCTGGTGCGATAGAGTCTTGTCGGGGGATGGGCTTAGAGATGCCATCTGAGAATGGGCTTAAAGATGCCATTTGGTGACTGCTGGTAGGAGGATGGGCTTATAGATGCCATCTGGACATGTTGAACTGTATGTCAAAAGTGAGTGGACAAGTGTCAGAAGGGCCTCCATGTGTCGGAACATCTCTGAATTGGGGGTCCGAGTAAGCAACAGGTTGACGTCCATGTCTGGAGAACCCGTAAACTATTTTCAGGAGTTGAGATTGAACAAGCAATAGAGCTACGTCCGTTGTTGGGAAGCGTCCGTAAACTGAACAAGTTGGTAGATTGACATCCGTTGTAGGGAAGAATCTGTAAACTGTTTTCAGAAGTCCTGAAGTTGAAGAGGAACCGGTGTAGGGTTTCCTGATGATGTGTCTGAATGAATCTGGAATAAGTATCAGAATGTCGCCGTGTCCGGGTCACATCTGAACTATTTCTGGATGAATCTTGGGAGATGATCTGTGTCTGTCGACTGATCTTACCTGAAAAGGCAAAGGGTTAGTTGTATGCAATGTTATGATGCATGATGCAATGTACGTGACATCAATATTTATGACATGAATGTGATGAATGCGCATGTAAGCTGATGAGCTAATCTCGCTGAGGATAAATGAATCTTGAGATGGCTGAAGATAAAAGTATTTTGACTGCTGCCGGGGAAAATAAATCCTTGGCTGCTGCTGGGGAAGAGAATTCCTGATGACCTCTACTGGGGAATTCCAAATTAGTAGACTCATGCTCGGGAGGCCAGATTGAGAATCTTCAGCTTGAGGGGAAGTAACTCTGGCGACTTCACTGGGGAACTCAAGATTTGCCCTCTCCAAAACTCTGTGGGGAGAAGGTTCAATGGTCTGGCTCCGCTAGGGATTGATAATTTGAAGTTTTAGCTTTGCTGGGGATAATGAAGCTTGATTCTGAGTGGAGTTAGCTTGAGAAGAATCTGAACAAGCGATAGGTTAACATCCGTTTACTTGGAGAACCCGTGAACTGTCTTCAGAAATCTTGAGATTGAATAAGCAATAGAGCAGCATCCGTTGTTGGGAAGCGTCCGTAAACTGTTTTCAGAGGTTGCATCTGAACAAGCTGATAGATTAACATCCGTTGTTGGGAAGAATCCATAAACTGTTTTCAGAAGTCTTGAAGAAGAATCTGAACAAGTGATAGGTTAACATCCGTTTACTTGGAGAACCCGTGAACTGTTTTCAGAAATCTTGAAGTTGAATCAGCAATAGAGCCGCATCCGTTGTTGGGAAGCGTCCGTAAACTTTATTCAAAGGTTGCATCTGAACAAGCTGATAGATTAACATCCGTTGTTGGGAAGAATCCATAAACTGTTTTCAGAAGTCTTGAAGAAGAATCTGAACAAGTGATAGGTTAACATCCGTTTACTTGGAGAACCCGTGAACTGTTTTCAGAAATCTTGAAGTTGAATAAGCAATAGAGCCGCATCCGTTGTTGGGAAGCGTCCGTAAACTGTATTCAAAGGTAGCATCTGAACAAGCTGATAGATTAACATCCGTTGTTGGGAAGAATCCATAAACTGTTTTCAGAAGTCTTGAAGAAGAATCTGAACAAGTGATAGGTTAACATCCATTTACTTGGAGAACCCGTGAACTGTTTTCAGAAATCTTAAAGTTGATTAAGCAATAGAGCCGCATCCGTTGTTGGGAAGCGTCCGTAAACTGTATTCAAAGGTTGCATCTGAACAAGCTGATAGATTAACATCCGTTGTTGGGAAGAATCCATAAACTGTTTTCAGAAGTCTTGAAGAAGAATCTGAACAAGTGATAGGTTAACATCCGTTTACTTGGAGAACCCGTGAACTGTTTTCAGAAGTCTTGAAGAGGAACCGGTGTAGGGTTTCCTGATGATGAGCTTGTGTAAAACTGCATCAGCTTTTGAACACTTTTTACATTCGAATGCGCCAATTAGTGATGTAGATAAATTCCTGGCTTATTACAGGTGTTGGTCTACAATCGGTCGTTCACAGATGTTTCCTGAGTTGTTACAGGTGTTGATCTGGAATTCTTCAGACATGCCCTGGCTGGATACAGGAATCGAATCTGGAAATGTGGTCAACAGATATGCCCTGGCTGGATACAGGAGTCGAATCTGGAAATGTGATAGTTGAATAGATATGCCCGGGCTGGATACATGAATCGAATCTTCAAACTCTTCAGACGTGCCCTGGCTAGATACAGGAATCGAGTCTGGAAATGGGGTAGTTGATTTGTTGAACACTTTTGACATTCGAATGCCCCAAGTGGTGATGAAGGAATCTTGAATCAGATTACCCTGCATATTGAGAGATTTTCTTGAAATCTTGACTGGACTGCCCCAGGTTAACTGAACTTTGAAAGATCTGTTGGACCTTGACTGGACTGCCCCAGGTTAACTGGATTTTGAAAGACCTGCTGGACCTTGACTGGACTGCCCCAGGTTAATTGAATTGTGATATATCATGCCCCTTGTTGATAGGAGATTTGATGGAAGTGTCATCCTCTTGAAATGATTTTGACTTACTGAGAGAGTTTTCGTTCCTCTGAACATTCGCTGCATGAATTTCTTCGCTGTCAAACAAAAGGGTCAAATGCAGACAGTGATATTCGAATAATGCAAAGTTTATGTTTGTCTCGAAGTTTTGAAAAATGCGTTTTTAGCAGAAAACTTTTTATAAGACAAATCAACACAAGATTTAGAGCAAAGCCCTACAGGAGTCAGGATACCTTTTGTAACAGTATGCTTTCGAACTAACCCATGCTTCAATTAGGACTTTTGAAGGGTTGTAACGTGGCCTGGTTCATGGTTTAAGAAACAAAGGATATAGGCTCAAAGTATATTTGTACCCACCCGCTCTTCGTGATGTTCTCCAACCTAAGCTCAGTTAACTGCGTCACACTCTGCTTTGAGTTTGGAACGACTTTGGGCGATGGTTCACCAGTTGAATTTTGGGAGACAGTCATCATCTCCTTTTTCTTTTTCAACACTTTTCATGTTGTTGAGGATTTTGTAATGACCTCACTATTTTGATTTTGATTTGTTATCCCTAACTTTTGCCTGACTATTATCGTTTTCCGGGATTACTGTCAGCGGGATGCCCCAGCTTTCTTAAGCCTCCTTTATAGGTTTTGGCTCGGCGGGCTTTTCTCTTTTGAGAGATTGACTGTCTATGTGATAGGGAACCACCCTTGTTTTTGGACTCCAAGGGAATGCTTTCTTTTTCGATGTCGTTCGTTGTGTTATGAACTGAGAGTTTGCGACTTCAATCCGTGTTTTCTCTTGAATTAACTGAGATACTACCCTGCCCCAGGTTTATATCAAAGGTTTCGATTGTTTAGAACAGAAAACTCCTACTTCTTTGGCTCGAAGGGGTTGACTAGGGATTAACTTCCTTATAACTCCAGTGTTTGGGATTTGAAAGAAATGCCTGTACATCATCAGCAAGGTCTATTCAAGAGCATACTGTATAAGATCATGGTATTGTTTCGTCATCCTCCCTCTAAAGGCTTACAGCTTTTTATCAAGAGTCAAATATCATAAAGAAAAGCATAAGAGTAGTGAAACGAATGGATGAATTCAAGACAAACATATGCAATGCATTAATGAAAACAGAGTTTAACATCAACAAATAATTGTTTGACAGCAAAAGAAATTACAACTTTGAAAATTCAAAAAGAAGCAAAAGTCTTTCAGTTTGAGCTTCGTCACTTCAAGTGGAGAACCCTTTAACGGAAGATCTTCATCTCACCGTCTGGCATGAATTCCAGCACCCCAATGTCGATCAGATCTTGAATCTTGTTCTTCAAGGCCCAACAGTCGTTGGTGTCGTGTCCCGGGCTGTAGGAGTGGTAAACACGGAATGCGTCGGGATTATAGTGAGGAGAGGAGATGTTGGGCTTCTGAGGAGGGTCCTTTACGGTAAGCAAATTGACCTCCAACAGGCGCTTCAGTATAAAGAATGATGGTATTTCAGTCTCCGTAAACTGTCTTCCCGACTTTTCTTGCTTGCGCCGATTACCCCGTTGACGCTGGTGAGGTTGTTGATGGACTTGTGACCCTGAAGCTAGCAAAGGAGCTTTCCCCTTGTCTTCTTGAGTGGATGGAGGCTGAGTGGTGACTTGCTCTTCGACCTCAGATGTTTGCCCCAGTTGGTTGTTTGGAAGCAGTTGGCGGACAAGAACTCTGAGTTCCTCTTGTCTTTGGGATAGGTCTTGGATGAGAGCCATCTGGCCCACCAACTGTCCCATCACTTGGGTCCTCAGTGTGGTCAGATCAAACTGTAGCTCCGCCAGCTGATCACTCCTGGCATTGTTGGAATTCCCCAAGCCCTTGGTGAGGAGAGCTTTCATCTCTTCTTGCCCCAGCGACAAGTTCAGGAACATCTCCTGCAGCTGAGCAGTCTGGTATTGGATGTCTTTGACAGACCTTTCTAGAGCCATCTCTTGCTGAAATAAACAGCAGGAGAGTAAGGAAACCTGAAAAAGGAAAAATTGTCAAAATGCAATGCATGATATGCGGATGCATGCTTTCAAGGATCTCTTGGGGTAAACACAAGAAAACGTTAGAGGTTGAACTCTGCTCTTGGATTGGAGATCTCTGCACCGGTGGACGTCCTTCCACGAGAATCAAGCTCACCATGCCGAGTGGGTCATAGCCACTGATTCAAGTTGTTGTTCTTGAACTTTGATTGGAGAGCTTTGTATCGGTGGATGTCTTTCCACGAGAATCAAGCTCACCATGTCGAGTGGGTCATAGCCACTGATTCAAGTTGTTGCACTTGATCTTTGGTTGGCATTGGTTAGAGGAGAAACCTCTTGCCCCCTGGTAGATGTCTGGTTCAACGTAACCCTGCATCCTCGAGATCCTTGAAATGGTTATTGAAAATGCTATGGTATGATGTCATGATGTTATGTACATGTATGCGGGAAGCAAGTGAGTGTATATACAGACAAACATATTCACACAAAGCAAACAAGTCCTTAGGTTTAGGCTTGCATGAGGTTCAGGTACTACCCTCTTTCAGTTCGTTGGTTAAAACCTGTCCTATCAAAAGTAACCGGGATCTAGAGGATCTCAATATCATTGGATTGTTTTCTGTGTTCATTGTTTCGGTTTAACCACTTACTGGCGACCAAAATATTCCAAGAAAACAATCCTCAAAAGAGTGTAGTATCGAGGATCTACCAACTTCGGACTGTACCAAAGTCGGTCATCTCACTACCCCTAAAAAGGCTAAGATGGTCAATTAAGGTTCTAAGAGTTCGTTAGTGCTTCATGACATCACACAGCGGCCCCGTACTCTCCTTGACTACTCAAGGGTTACCGGTACTCACAAATATGTCACACTAACATAGCTTACTGCTTCAACCATGTCGGTATACCCCGCACAGTTCCGTCGCAGTTTTTTGCTATTTACCTAAAAAGGTGCCCCAAATCCGGGTGGAGGATTTACAATAAAACCCAAACAAGAACCCAAAAGATAAATCAATCAAGTCAATCAAAGCAAGAAAATAAAGGTGATCTAAACCCTAAGGTAACCCCACTTTTAAGTTCTCCCCAGCAGAGTCGCCAGTTCTGTGATACGGTGGGAGAACTGACTAGTGTTTTGCGTTCGTATTCGCACTTGTGCGGTTGAGCAAGAGTCGCCACCGACTTTTTATTTTATCCTAAAGGAAAGGTTAAAAAAAGCACAGCAAAAACCTTTTGAGATATTTCGTGGGTTCGGGGGGTAGATTATGAAAAGGGAAGGTATTAGCACCCTTTTAATCCATGGTTATCCATGGGCTCTTAGTTACTTGGTTTTTTAGATCACTTTCCTTGATTTTCGATTGCTTGAAAATGGTGTGTGTGTGGGTGCTTTTGAAAATGTTTTGGAAGAAGATGCCTTGTCTTAGGCCAACCTTGTAACAATTCTTTACTCGAATATTTTACAAAGGCGTGTATCTTTTCGAAAAGATGTTTCAAAATGTTTTGAGAGTTTGTTTTGAAAGTGCTTGTGGAATGTGGTTTTTTGAAAAGAAGGCAAGTGTTTTTGTAAGTCGATCTCAAGTAACTAAGAGTTTTGTCTACCCTATCGTACTCAAAGGTTTTCGTTGTGTTTTAACCCTTTTTAACAATTTTGTTCCACCATTGAATTTGACAATCTTGCATTTAGGAAGTTTGTTCGGGACGGGCGCGGGTCATCGTATGAACCATGAATGCAATGGTGCCAAGTGTCTTTGGCAATTTGCTTTGAAGGGACTATGATCATTCCGTTTAGGCAACACTTTGAGGGACTTATGATCATTTTGATTTTATTTTGCCAAAGATTCTCGACGTGCAAGCATGGCCCATTTTGGAAGGCAACATGTGGGATTACCCTAGAGGGTGCAAGTGTGATTGTGTATTGATTACATGTATTTGTCTTGTATTAGGTTATCTAGCGTTTGATTTTATGTACATGCAAACCCTAGGTCTAACCATGGTATAATTGGAAAACTGTAAATTGCGGAAATGTAAAATCTACGCTATTACAAAATGGTATCCGGGAGTGGGGGTATAAATGTACAAATGGGGATGAGACTTATAGTATCCAATAAGTTACAACCAAATCGAATTCGCGATCAAATGTAAATATCGAATATACAAATATAAGATAAACAAATGTGTATAGGGCAATGTGAATGTATTTGTATAAGTGTACATGTATATGAGCATGTGATTATTTACAGGTGACAAGGTGAAATTAATATGGATTAGGGTATTTATTTAACCTAAAGAATAATTAAGCGTTTATTTAATTATTGATCTTGTATTTTTAATATGTACAAAAGAAATGTGTTTTAATTGAATGTTTAAGTTTTAATTAAATCATATTATGTATAAAAATGTACCGTTTGTTTATTATATACAAAAAAAGTATTAAATGTCAAGAATTGAATTATGTATAAAAAAAGAAGTGTATTTTTATATTGTTATGTACAAAGTATATTTTTTTAATAAAAATCAAGGATTAAATTAGAAAAAAAAGTATTTGTTTGTAAAAAGTATTTTAATAAAAAAGGTTTAACATTCTAATTATATTTTTGTATTAATATATTAATGTATTATTGTATTATTTAACTATATTAGTATACAAAAAGGTTTTTATTAGTGTAAAGAAAAAAAAATGAAATGAAATTAGTATTATATAAATTATAAAAGAAAAGTGGTTAATTGTAAAATGTTAATTTATGTTAGTAAGAAATAAATGGGCTTTAGACAGGGAATGGGACGAGGCCCATTTGCTTGAAATGAATTTTAGGGTTTGCTTGTTTTGTTTCAGTTGGGACAAAGCGTTAGGGTTTGTGAGCGGCGCGTTTATGGAGGTTCATCGTTCTTCTTCGTCTTCCTGAGTGATTCCGCCGTCTAGCCACCAGCGCCAACCCCCAAATCTCTCTTCCCTCTATGGCCTGAGCTCAGTGGTCTTATGATACAAGGTTCGTTTTTTGATGTTTTTTATATACCCTTTTTTACGAAATGCTTGCGTTGTTTCAAATTGAATTTTGACCCTTAAATCTGTTGTTATTATGGAGGTGAAGTAGAAAAAGAGAGGGAGAAAAGCGTACTACCTGATCTTGGAGAAGGAGGAGAGATAGGGTAGGTGGCGCTCAGGAGGTCGGGACGAGCGAGACGATAGTGAGGATGCTGGGCTTGCGCTTTGGTAACTTTTATCTTTTCTTCTTGTATCGCCTGTCTTGCCTTATTCATATGGCCTCTGAGCTTGGTATGCTTTAGAATATTTGTTGCCTATGACGAAGAATTTCTGAGGCCTTCTCTGTATGGTTGCCTTGAGATGCTTCTTCTGCTTGTCTTGAATGTGCTTACTTATGATGAAGAGCTTCTGAGTTCACTTCTTTCCTCTTCTCTATTGCCCACTTTGCCTTTGAATGTGTATTTTGCTTGCCCAATGATGTTTTCTTACTGAGGGCCTGATATTTGGGTTTGGGAATTATGTTTTTTGCTTAGGCAGTTCTCAGGCAGGTTTGAGGTTTTTGGCATCATGTTGGTATGGCTTTGGTTGTCTTCAGGCCATTTGCATGTTTGGTTTTGATTCTTTGGCTGGTTTGCATATTGGTTCAGGGTTGGGTTTAGAGATCTGATGCAGGTATGATTGTATTATCTGTTTTTTTGATGTTTAGGCCATGTTCAGGTTAACTGGTTTATGGGCTTGACAGGCTATGAGGTTTGGATTTTAGCAGGTTATGATGGTCTTAGCAGGTTCAGGCTAAGGCAGGTTTTACTGATGCAGGTTTAATGTGTTTTACAGGGATGGTTGTTGGGTTGTATATTTTTTTTGGTTTTGGTTAAGGCTTCTGCAGGTTATATGTTTAGCAGGGGGATGGTTTTAGTATGGAGGTTATGGCTTATTGCAGGTTCATGCTTGCAGTAGGTTTATGCTGGTTTTTTGCTCTTAAGGGCTGGACAGGTTATATGCTGATATATCTTTTGGCTTAGGACTTGGTTTCAGTTTGCTTCAGCAGGTTGTGGTTAGGCTTCAGGTTTTTATTGGTTATTTATGAATCTTGAGCAGGTTTTTCATGTTTCAGGTTTGAGACTTGTTTGTATACTTTGCTCTCTTTTTTTTTAGTTCTGCCCCCCTTTGCTGAACTGTGTTGTTCTTTTGTATATTTTTTCTTCCTATCTATCCTGCCTCAGCCTAAAGCCTGAACCCTGCTTCTTTTCTCTCTTCTTCTGACTCTCTTAGTACAGTTGCATTATAATATTATGCTTTATGTACTTTTTTTTTTCTGAAAGTGGCTACTGATGGGAAATGATGAAAAAGAAAGCTTGCTTGCATATAAGATTTCCTCTGCATCTTTATCTTTCTTTGACAGCTTGGGTACTTTGTCTTTTCTTTGATATCTTTCAAAATCTTCTCTTGACAGCTTTTGTGTAGACTCTTTGATACTTTGACAGTAAATTGCACTTTTTGATCTTTGATAGAAAGTTGTAATTGGATTTTCAGTTTGGTTTGAAATTACTTCTGAACTATGCAGTTTGACATTTTAAAATTATGCATTTTGACATTTTGCATTCATGATAAAATTCTTCCCTCTTTGTGAACCGGGAGAAATCCCGTGATTTGCAGAGAGGGTTAACTGATCCCAATCAGTGGCCCTTAATGATGACTGCAAACTTTATCTGCCTTTTCGATTTAACTGCTTTTTGACCCTTCTCTTTTTCTTTTGCAGATGAACAATGGAATACCGGAGCGAAGTGAAGAATGAAGAGATTAGGGACTTAGAAAATGTTTAGAAAAAATAGGATAGTTTTTATTTTCAATTTAATTATTGTAAACCATTATTATTTTAAATACTTCGTAAATAAATACTTGTATCCAAACAATAATTGTAACAAATATTAAATATGAAATAAAAATTCTTATTGATTCATTTAATTCTTTTCAATTCCTTTTCAATTATTTATTTATTATTCATGGTTCCTTAAATTAAAATAAATGAAAGTTAAATTTCAGATATTTAATCCTTAGAACAATAAATAATCAGTTAAACATTGATTTCTTCGTCGATCAAAATAAATGAACTCGACGTCTCCATCATTCAAAGCAACGCACAGTCGAACACAAAAACTGAACAGACGCAATCCTTTCTTATTGATTTCTTACCAAGCACTGTAAATCCAAACTGCATACTTCTTTTGACTGGATCAAACAAAACAACATGAATTCAACCCAACTGCCTCTTTTACTGATTAAGTCAAAATAATGCGAATTCAACCTAAACCTTGGAATAACTTGTGAAGTGCTGTGGAACTTTAATTTGCTGAGAATATGCCCATAAAACCTTAATTCCTGATTAAATGCCAATGAACATTCGCCTGATCAAAATTGAGCCAGAATCAACCACAACCCTAAGCCAATTGTGTGTGAAACAATCCAGAGCCCTGAAAATCAGTAAAAACCCTAATTTTTGTTTGACTGACGAGAAAAGTCCGTTTGTCCGATTCTTGAGCCAGTTTGAAAAATCAGGAAACGCCTGAAGCTGAGATTTCTTGTGGAAAATTGCGAGGGCAAATTTTGGGGTACAACATCAAGCAATATGGAAGGAAAGTTTTGAAAAGGGATTTGAAATTTCATGGTCAAAACGTGTTTCCAGTAAAAGGTAAATATTGTGACTAGAACCAGGGCAATGAGAGCATCACAATGATATCAAAGTTTTGAAGAATTGATGAAAGAAAGCAAAAAGTTCACACTTCCATCCATCTTCTCACTTTGCGCATAAAAGAAAGCAAACAGTTCACATCTTCAAGATCATTATGGAAAAAGAATGGGCTCAAGGAGAGAA
This sequence comes from Vicia faba, assembly GCA_948472305.1. Taxonomy (NCBI): domain Eukaryota; kingdom Viridiplantae; phylum Streptophyta; class Magnoliopsida; order Fabales; family Fabaceae; genus Vicia; species Vicia faba. Next base: position 468,697,002 of record OX451736.1, read on the forward strand.
AAATTGACCAAGTTATGATCATTTAAAGTCAATCTTGAGAAATTGGGGGTTCATCTGGAGGACTTGTAATCTTTCTTCATCATCAAGTTTCTTCCACATGAAAACTACTTGGAACTTTTGAAGTGATTTGTTGATATCCCTTTGAAGAGAATGATGTCTTTGGAATCACTCAAAAATACCAAAATATGGGAAAGATATACTCCTTTGAAGTTCAAAATCCTAGCTCCTAGATTAAGAAACATGCCTTGAGGAACTTTGACAATTTTGAACAATCTTCTTGTACCAAAACAAATGCTTTGCAAATATAAGTTGTTGAGGATGATAATGAGAAATCATAGAAACCACAACCACTTACATATCTTGATAATTGAGAGAAATATGAACTTGTGACCAATGGGTACAAGACCTTGTCCAACCATGACTATTTTTCAATCAACCCCTTGTGCTTTTTGGATCAAATCTTGATAACTTGGAAATGTAGTGAACAAAAACAACCTTGCCATGCCATCCCTTCCAAAACAACTTCAATGGTGAGGTTTGAACTTATCAAGCTTCATTGACTAGGTCATGGAAATAAACTCATGAACCCATGGAGCAACTTACTGAATCTTATTGCCTTTACCTACATGAGTAACAATGCAAGACAAACCAACATTGCATTTCATTAATTAAAAATGAAATCAAGACAAAAATATTCATGATCACAAAAGAACACAAGTCAAGGTGCTTGGTGATTCCTCATAGATCAAAGCTAAGTATAGGGAGGGGAACCAAGAATCCTAATGTGATCTTGTTGTGATTGAATCAAAATGGTATGATGAAGGGATCTTAGGGGGAAAAATTGGGGTACAACAATAGGTGGTAATGATGTCTGGAAAAAGTAATACCAAAAAGGCATATGATTTCATCCATGAATGCGCCCCAGGCGAAGAACTCAAGAATTGGACAACTATGGAGATTCCGGAGATCTTTTTATTTCCAAAGTAATTTTTCTTGTTTTTAAAAGAACCTATGTCAAGCCCAAGGAATGTGGGCCGCTTGTAAGGGTCCCCAAATTTGTTTCAGTAAGTATTCATAATCAATAAAAGTCATATTTTGCATTCAATTAAGATCCTTGTTTTTCTCTTGCATTTATCTCTTATATTTAAAAATGGAAATACTTTCCTTCATATGAATTTTCCAAATTCACATACTAAAACTCCACCAAAACATGATAAATGTGTAGATCCATTCCTAAAATCACCAATAACGTTACTACTGTTATCCGATATAATTTTGATACACCCATCAACCAAGCAGAAGAGGAAGATGATGAAGATCTTTAACTCTTTGAAGAATTGACGAGTGAGATAGAGTAGAAAGCGGATAATATACAACCATACCAAGAATCAATTGAGACCATTAACCTTGGCACAAAGGAAGATTTGAAAGAGAACAAGCTAGGGGCAACATCGGAGAAAACTGTTAAAGAAAGACTGATCCAGTTGTTACACGAGTATGTGCATGCGTTCGCCTGGTCTTACAGAGACATGCCAAGATTAGATATAGATATTGTGGTTCATAGACTACCTCTCAAGGAAGGTTGTTCTCCAGTTAGACAAAAACTCAGAAGAACTCGTCCAGACATGTCTAGAAATATTATAGAAGAAGTCCTTAAAAAGTTTTATGCAAGGTTCTTAGCGGTGGTAGATTATCCGCCTTGGATAGCTAACATTGTTCCAGTGCCCAAGAAGGATGGAAAAGTACACATGTGTGTAGATTATCGGAATATAAATAAAGAAACTCCCAAAGATGATTTCCCGTTACCTCACATAGATATTTTGGTGGATAATACAGCTCAAGCTTCAATATTCTCTTTCATGGACGGCTTCTCAGGCTATAATCAAATCAAAATGGCACCCGAAGACATGGAAAAGACTAATTTCATGACACCTTGGGGAACTTTTTGTTATAAAGTGATGTCTTTCAGTCTGAAGAACGCAGGGGTAACTTATCAAAGAGCCATGGTCAAACTGTTCCATGATATGATTCATAAAGAAGTTGAGGTATATGTAGATGATATGATTGCCAAGTCTCACACGTAGGAGGATCACATCACACATTTACAAAAGTTATTCGAGCGTCTGCGAAAGTTCAAACTAAGGTTGAACCCAAACAAGTGTACATTTGGTGTCAGGTCAGAAAAGTTGATGGGTTTCATTATAAGTCAACATGGTATTAAGGTAGAACTTGCCAAGGTAAAAGGCATACAAGAAATTCCAACTCCAAGGATAGAAAAAGAGGTCTATAGTTTGTTAGGATGATTAAATTACATTTCAAGATTCATATCGCACCTAATTGCTACGTGCTATCCCATATTCAAATTACTGTGAAAATATCAGAAGATGGTATGGATTAATGATTGCTAGACAGCTTTCGAGACAATAAAGTAATATTTACAAGAGCCACCAATCTTGATACCACCAGTTCCCGAAAGACCTCTCATCATGTATCTGACAGTGCTTGAAGGATCAATGAGATGTGTATTAGGACAATATGACGAAATAGGTAGATAAAAGCATGCAATCTACTACCTAGACAAGAAATTTATTGATTGTGAAACCAGGTACTCACTTCTCGAGAAGACTTGTTATGCGTTGGCTTGGGCTACTAAGAGATTAAGGTAATATATGTTAACTCACACAACATGGTTAATAGCAAGAATGGATCCTTTAAAGCATGTGTTCGAAAAAACAGCTCTTACAGGAAGGATTTCCCGATGAAAAATGTTACTATCGGAGTACGACATCCAATACGTCACTCAAAAGGCCATCAAGGGTAGTGTATTAGCTGATCATCTAGCTCATCAGCCCTTACCAAAATATCAACCAATGAAGTTTGACTTTCCCGACGAAGATGTCATGGTTATAGGTGACAATGAGATGCCAGGGCCCAACGAAGTACCTGAACTAGGGGCACGTTGGACACTCATGTTTGACGGGGCTTCAAATGCACTTGAGCACGACATTAGAGAAGTCTTGACTTCTCCGAAGAATTTTCACAAGCCTTATACTGCAAGGTTATGTTTTGACTACACCAGTAATATCGATGAATGTGAAGTTTGCATCTTGGGTCTAGAAGCTGATATCGATCTAAGAATCAAACATCTCGAAGTATTTGGAGACTCTGCACTAGTTATATATCAAGTCAACGATGAATGGGACACTAAACATCCCAGATTGAATCCATATCGGGATCATGTTTTAAAGCTTGTAAAGGAATTTACCGAGATTACCTTCAGTCATATTCAACGAGAAGAAAATCAGATGGCAAACGCCTTGGAAACCTTATCAACCATGTTCAAAGTAACTTGGTTGAATCACGAATCACGTATTATGATCGAACATTTTAAAGAACCTGCACATTGCCTTGCTATTAAAAAGGGACCAGATGACAAGCCTTAGTTCTATGATATTAAGAGGTACCTTTAGAAACAAGAATATCCAGAAAATGCCTCTATCATCGATAAGAAAACTCTACAGAAGCTAGCCTCAAAATTCTTTCTGAGTAGTGACATGTTATACAAAAGAAACTATGATATGGTGTTACTCAGGTGTGTGGAGAAATAGGAAGCAGATGCACTTATGAGAGAAATCCATGAAGGTACTTTCAGAACTCATACAAATGGACATGCCATGGCTAGAAAAATCCTACAAGCAGGTTATTATTGGATGACGGTGGAAGCCGATTGCTACATGTTGTACCCCAAAATTTTCCCTTCAATGTTTTTCCAAGATTTTCCTCTTGCATAGGTTGTTATAAACCTTTTCCTAAAGACAAGGAAATTTTTCAAATGATGCTTAAGTATCTTTCGATTGGCATCTCTAAAATTCTTTTCGATTGACATCTACATAGCGTCCTTCGATTGACATCTGCATAGTGTTCTTCAATTGACATCTGCAAAAGGCCTTTCGAGTGGCCTCATGACAAGCCTTTCAATGGGCATTATGTCAAAGCCTTTCGATTGGAATGGCAAGGGATCCTTCGATTTAGCATTGTGTCAAAGCCTTTCGATTGGCATGGAAAAGGACTCTCCAATTGACAATCCAATAAATACCCTTCGATTGGTATTTGGACAAGGGTCATTCGAAGAATTCCTTCCAGGCCATTCGAAAGTGGCCATCAAGAGGGCACTCGGAAAATATGTCCAAGCCAGATTCTTGCCTTGTTTGTTCACAAATTCCACAAGAGATGATTCGACCAGGGAATTCTCTTCAAGAGGACATGAAATAATGTAAAGGGTGGTCCAATCGAAGGAGCCCTAGTATGGAAGCTGGCACAATTCTACTCAGAACCATTAAGGAGAAAAAGTTTCTAATAAGCAAAGTCCTGATTGGTTCGAATTGGAGTTTAAGGCTGACAAGGAAGGCATATTCGAAGGAAGGAAGGGGATTTGTTCCAAAACAAGCCAGAAAGCCCACAATCGAAGGAATCTTCTCTCAATCAAATACGAAATGAATATGCTGGAAAATCAAAAGGGAAAATGTGTTGGAGTAAAGATAGCAAGATTTGGCCTATCTAAGAAACAAAAGATACAAGACCCAAATCAAATCTTTTCTCACTCAATCTTCAAGTTTCAGTTCAGTTTTGTTAACCTAATTCATTCTACTATATATGCATAACAAACCCTGATCATAAAGAAAAAAAATTGGCCGTGTAGAACACCCCAAGACTGCTCGAAATTTTGACCAAAAAGTGGTGGTCGAATTTTGATTTAGAGGGAGATTCAAGGCATTTCAAGCATTGCAATCCATTCCAGGGCATACTTGGAAGCTATCTGGACCACTCCCATGCGTCAACACATCCAGAAATAGCCTATACAAGTGTCACAATTTGCTCTTTTCCTTGAAATTGGTTTAGAATATACACGCATGATAAATGAATTCTAAATATATATTCATATTTGTATAATCATCTAGAACATGTCTTCATAATTAATTGTGTGTTTTGATGCATATTTGACTGAATGCCATTGTTAGGGTTTCAATGTTCTTTTTAGGGTCTTTCGTTTCAGGAAAAATAAGGGAAAAAGATGAGTACCATTGTACTCATGAGATCAAACCTAGTTGATCTATATAATTAGATTTAATTTATATTGCCTGATGTTGATTTTTGAGAATTGCAGGTTTGTAGCTACAACGTTGTCTGTAGGTAATGGCCTTAGTCTAAAACGACAATCCCAACGAAGAAGATGACTGCATGTCAAAACCTGGTTGGGTAGTTTGAATGGCGCGCATTCTATTTATTTCACTGACCTCTCATTACATATAATATATATTGTTTGTTTATATTAATGATTTAACAATTGGCTTAGTGGTACAAGTGAAGGCTTTTCAGCGCGCGTGTGTAGGAGGTCAGGTGTTTGACCCCCGCCTCTTACATGTTATTTTTCTTAACAACCCTTTGCAGATCCCATGTTATCCTTCTAAGTGCGCTCACTATATGCCTCAAGATCATCACCCTTAGACCAATCAGCGACCATATATAATTCTTCCAATGAAGCTCCCCATGGTGGAAACTCCTGGAACGATCACAATGGATCTCATGCTGCCTAGGGCCAACAGGATTGGGCTTGGGCAGAATTTCAGCAACACAATCCTCAATTCGGGTTCATACCCCCTCAGGCCCATTTCTTTTCTCTTTGATTTTACTATTTATTTAAAACCATTTTTTAATCAGAAAATAATCACAAAAAAATAGGATTTAGTTTTTGTTAATAAATTAATTTTTGCAAATTAATTGTTTTAATCAATTCTAATATTTTTCATTAATTAAAATCAAGTAGAATTAGGTCAAAATCAAATCTTTTTTTTTATAAAATCCTAAAAATATTTTTCAATGATGAAATTAGATTTTTAGGGTTTTGAACCTTTTTTCCAGTTAATTCCCGCGCGTTAATATTTTGTCATACGATTATTTTTATTATTGATGTAACTGCGCCAGATTTGTAATAGCTAATTAGTTTTTTACTTCCTCACTCTATTTTTTTCCAGTCATTCTTTATGTATCTACACCAAAGCCCTGTAATAGCGTAGGACCCTCTATTTTCTCGCTTTTATATTCTATATTTACTTGTATATAATTGTTAGCAACCTAGGCGTGTATGCTTAATCAATCAATCTTAGGTCACTAAACTGCAAGATAAAATATCTAAAATAGCACACTATTACACACTTGCACCCTTAGGGTATTTCCCACTTGGTTGCCTCATAAACAATGGTCATGTCCCTCGAACATAGGGATACTCTTAGCAAAGACCCTCAGTTTAAAGTCATCATAAAGATCATAGTCCCTAAATGTCACTCGAGTTGCCTACGAGAAATGATCTTATGATGATAGTCCCTTAGAGATGCTAAGGTATCCTTACCTGTTGCCTTTAATGACCATTACGTCCCTTTCGATAGTCCCTCAATATCCAACGACTAGGGTTACCTACTCACTAATAGTAGGATAACACGGTCTAAAGGATAGGAGGAAAAGAACAGTCTTTTTTCGAGTTGGTAGATAATTGTTAGGTACTTGCTCAAACAAATTTTCACACAACACTTTCAAACACTTTTTCAAACAAAGTTTTCAAAACACTTTATCACACTCTTGAGGACTGATACAAGAGTTACCATAAAGTGAATCACCACACTAAGGAATTTTTAAACAAACTTTTTCACACAAACACGAAAGCAATTTCAAAAATGAGCAAGTACCTAAGAGCCCATGGAAAACCATGGATGGAAATGATGCTAACACCTTCCCTTTCCATAATCTACCCTCCTTACTCAGAAAATCTCGAAAAAGGTCTTTTTCTGTTCTTTTCACCCTTTCCTTTTTTGGATAAAAGAAAAGTCGGTGGCGACTCTTGCTTACCGCGACATTTGCAAACAAAAAACGCAAACTAGTATAACAGTCGGTTCTGCCATCGTATCACAGAACTGGCGACTCTGCTGGGGAAAATTATAAAGTGGGGTTTACCTTAGGGTCTAGATCATTTTAAATTGCTTTCTCTATTTGCTTTGACTACTTTATCTTTGAGGGTTACTTGGGTTGTTACTAAAAGATCCTTCTCCGGATCTGGGGAACCTTATTAGGTAAGTAGCAATAAATCGTTGAGGCTGTACGGCCTAGACCAATACGGAAAAAGTGGTGGCTACGTTAGCGCGATACTTTGGATTGTACTAATGTTCCTTGAGTAAGTTAAGGATAACATTAGGCTTCCTCATAGTGTCACTAAGAGCTAACTGACCTTTAGAACCTTTAATTGAATCATCCTAGCCATTAGGAAGTAGTGAGATAACCGGCTTTGGTTCTGACCGAAGATTGGTTAATACTCGATACTACACTCATTAAGGTTGGACTTTCATGATTTTTTGGCCGCAATACTTTGGTGCGGAGCTGAAACAATTTCTGAAGGAAAGGTCAGTGATATTGAGATTGCTTAGAACCCGGTTACTATTTCTAAGACATGTTGAACCAACTAAACTTCAAGAGGGTACTTACCTATGGAATCCATGCAAGCCTAAACCTAGGGATGCTTGTGTGACTTGCTTACTTTCTTTGCCTAACAATTTGAACTCATTGCAGGGCTTTGTTTGTATTCCTTGCAGGACCTTGTTTGTATAAATCCAATAATTTGGTTTCTTACCCTGCATTTTTGCTTAATGCATAACATACAAATTATAACATCATGCCATATCATTTCCTTAACCATTTCAAGGATCTCAAGGGTTTGTGATGCAGGTTATGGTAAATCAGATGGCTAGCAAGGGCCAAAGGGGATTTATTTTCCTCTAGCCAATACCGTCAGAAGATCAAAACTCAACAACTTGAGTCAGGGGCTATGACCCATTTGATATGGTGAGCTTGACTCTCGTAGAAGGACCTTCAATGATACGAAGTTCTTCAATCAAATCTACAAACTTCAACTTCTGACATTTTCTTGATTACCCTGCGAGATCCTTGAAAACATTGCATGCATGCCATTTCATAACAGGTCTTCCAGTATAAGTCTCTCATATTCTCGCTGTTTATTTCAGCAATGGCTCTCAAACAAGACAATAGAGATCTCGAAACTCAAGAAGCTCAATTCATGGAAATGTTCCTAAACCTATCCAAAGGGCAGGAAGAGTTGAAAGCACTCCTCACTGGGGACTTGGCCAAGAAAAGTCTTGAAGATAATAAGCACGAATGGTTGGAACAACTGCAAGCTGAGGTAGAAGTAATGAGAACCCCGATGATGGGGAAAATGGCTCTTATCCAAGGCCTAGCCTGGGGACAAGAAGAGATGAGAGCCATTATCAACAAACTTCATCAAGACGAATACAACCGTAGGAAGCAAGCAGTCGAGGCTAGGGACCAAGTCATTGATCAACCTCCGAGAAGACAAAAGGTTGATTTGGTGAAGAGTGGACCTTTACAAATTGCTACTACCTCACAGTTCCAACAACAACCTCTCCAAAAATAACGGGTTAATCAGAGTAAGCCGGATACACCCAAGAGGCAGTTTACCAAACTCAATATGCCGCTGTCGCAAGTCTTGCAACACATGTTGAGGATGAATCTGGTTACAATGATAGGGCCTCATCCGAATCCCGAGACTTCTTCCCATAACTATAATCCTGATGCAAGGTGTGCTTATCACTCTAATATTCCGGGGCATGATACTAATGATTGTTGGATGTTGAAATACAAAATTCAAACCCTGATTGATGAAGGAGTACTGGAGTTTACACAAGATGGACATGTTGAGTTCTTCTACCATCCCTCCAAGGCACACCATCTAAAGTGACAAGTTCTGACAAGAAGGCTTTTCGTTCATTAGAATTTTCAATTTGTAATTTTATTTTGATTGTTTGAACATTTATTCATGTCAAACTTTGTTACTTTATCAATGCATTGCATATGTCTGTTTTGAATCAATTCATTCCTATTCACTATATTTAAACTTCTTTCCTTTTTGTGATATTCAACTCTCGATCAAAAGCTCTGAGCCTTTAGAGGGAGGATAACAAAAATGATACCATAATTTCTACAATATGCTTTTGAACAGACCCCGCTAACGATGTACATGCATTGTTTCAAATCTTAAACAGTGGAGTTATAAGGAAGATAATCCTTAGTCAACCCCTTTGAGCCAAAGAAGTAGGAGTTTTTCTTTTCACACAAATTAAAACCCTAAATCATAACCTAGGGCAGGGTAGTTTCACAGTCAATTCAGACGCGCAATCAGTCGCAATCTTCCGCTTCGTACACAATGAAGGGCATCGAAGACGTCCTTCCAAATTAAAATACAGTGATGGTTCCGTATAATCGTCAAGACAGGAAGCCATTATCTCTCGAAATAAAAGCTCGTTAAGTCAAAATGTAACGCCCCGATAATCTAACTAATTATTTAATTAAAATTATTATTTGGAGTTGAGCAATATTGTGAATTAATATTAAGTTACTCTGTGAATTTATTTGATTAAATGGTGGTTTAATAATATTATATATATTGGAGCATTATAAGATTAATTGTTGGGCTTATTTAAGTGATGTCATGTAATAAATATGGGGTGTTACACAAAACCTATGAAGGAGACTTAAGAAAAAAACTGGGGCATCCCGCTGACTGTAATCACAAAAGAAACAGTTCAAGCAAAAGACGGGATAGTAAAATAAAAAAGAAAGAGATCCTATAAATCCTCGACAAAAAAAAGATTACAAAATTACTATCGCTTCCAAATAAACTTTCAGTATCCGAACCATCATCGAAACATCAAGGACAAGATGCCAGACTCAATTGGGATCTGAACGCATAATTAACTGAGCATAGAACTGAAGAACATCACGAAGAGCGGGTTGGGTAGAAATAAAATTTGAGCATTTATCCTTTGTTTCTTGAACCGTGAACCAGGCCACGTTATAACCCTTAAAAGTCATAGTTGAAGCATGGGTTAGTTCGAAAGCATATTGTTACAAAAGGTATTCTGACTTTTGTAGGGTTCACTATAAATCCCGAGTTGATATCACACTTTTACAAAATTTGTTTGTTACTAAAAAATGAATTTTCAAACTTTAAGACAGACATAAGCTTTGCATTCTTAAAATACCATTGTTTGCATATGACTATTTGTTCAATAGTAGAGAAATTCGTACGACGGATATTCAGTGAACAAAGATCTTCTCAATGAACAGAATCACCTCGGACGAGAAGACATTCCATTGATAGGCCTTTCATAATCATGGGGCATAGCATGATGTCCAATTGATTTGGGGCAGTCAAGTCAAGATTCAAGGAATCTCTCAAATATGCCAAGTATCCAGAGGCAGATCTCCACCTGAATGACTTGGGGCATTAGACATGAATTCCAGCAACGAATCATGTACGATCAAACAAGCATCTTCGGGCAGTGTGGTAACACTTACTACTATGGACAATGATAATTCTCCGCACCCGATGAACGTGGACATAGTCAGAAAATACTATGCATGAACAAAGACCCGCTAGGTTGACTGGCCCAGGCAAAAATAAGGGCATCATGGTGAACCAAAAAGGTTTGGGAAAAAATTAGGGTTAAAACCAAAAATATGTACACCCGACAAGTCGAAAAACTGAAAAGGCGGCTTGAGCAAAAAAGGGTATCCCGGTGGACTGAAAATTTGAAAAGATAGTCCATGCAAAGGTTAAGGATTAAAGCGTACGACTACGTCCCGTCATCTCATCACTTGTCTAATCAGTAGAAGGTTTATTACCCTGATCTGCATCCACCAAGGACTCTAAGAGTTGGGATAACAGTCAAACCATCAACCAAATCCCAGTCGATATTTTCTACAACAGCTATCGAGATAGGGGCGTTCTACTACAAGGTCACCGCCGTATTCTCGGCTTACAAACTATTGATGTCAGGTGTTCTCCTAACCTCGGCTGAGAAAAATCTCCAAATTACTGCTCCAACGAAAATTCCCCAATGAAGTCGCCAAGCTTCTCAGGATTCTCCAAGAGGATTACAGAGTTTCCGTTCCCAACAGAAACATTCTGAATAAAGAAGATTCTCATCTAGAAACGGTTTAGGTACGATCCAAAGCTAGATGTCATCCTGATGCTTATTTATACCATGCCTCTAGCAACAATTCAGGTACGATCCAGAGCCGGATTTCATCCTGATACTTATTCAGACCATGTTTCAAGTACAGTGCAGATACAATCCAGAGATGGATGTCATTCTGACACTCATTAAACACATATTCCAAATACAGTTCAGATATGATCTAGAGACATGGATGTCATTATGACACTTATTTCAACATATAGATCCATCCACAAAGCCTCCGAAGGTACTTTCTCCAAAAGGTACAGGGGAAGAAACGTCTTGATGCAAAGTCATCACCGTATCCTCAACATATGACCCCGTGACGTCTACATTCCCTACAAAGTAGAAACAACCAAAGTTTTGATCTATGCTTCCCCAAACAGGAGTTACTTTCCCCAGCAAAGTTCCTTCAGAAAGATGATATTTATATTCCCCAGTCGGGTTTTATAATCACAAACAGTTTATAAAACTTTCTCCCGAGCAAAGTTTATTTCTCTGACTACGGAACCTGCTATCGAGCAGAGTTTATTTCTCTGGATACAGAAGCTCAATCCCCAACAGAGTTTATTCCTTCAGCTATGGAAGTTCATCCCCCAGCGGAGTTTATTTCTCCGAATCGGAAAAATCTTCCAGCAAAGCATGTCCTCTCTCAAACAAAGTTATTCCCCTACAAAGTTATTCTCAGGCAGAGTCTCTCCTCGACATAATATTCGCAAACAGGAAGGATTAAATCCCCAGCATAGTCATTCACCATCCCCAACGGAAATGAAAAATTCAACTTCCCAATACCCTTCAGTAGCATTTCGGGATTTATTTTCCCCAACTAAAAAATACTGCAATAGCATCCATATTCATACATCATGGCATGTGCATACATATTGCATACATCACAATCTCATTTATTTTGAGAACATCATCACAGTGCATTTCATATATCATGACATTGCATACGACTAACTCTTTACCTTTCAGGGAAAAGATCAAATCAAAAAGCTAAGTCTAAAAAAGGGCTATTCCAGGATTTTCCACAGAAAGATGTCCTTGTAAGATTTTCTCTAGATCATCCAGATCGACACCAAGATCTCTCGGATTACTATGTTAGTGGAAGATATTCCAAGACTTTCGTCTGGGTCAGTTGAGTTTCTACTAAGATTCTCCTGATTACTACCAGTCAAAGTTAATTCAAGGCCTTCCCCTGGTTAAGTCAAATCGATACTAAGATTTCTATCCCAATTAAAGACAATTCGAGATCTTTCTCTGGTCCAATCAAATCGATACTAAGATTTCTATTCCAGTTAAAGAAGCTATGAAGCCCGGAAACTAACTGGATAATAGTCAAACAACAATTTAAGACACTGTGAAGCCTGGATTTCGACCAGATAACAATATAAGGTGTTGCGAAGCCTGGAATCCGACCAGATAGTAGTTCACTTCTTCAAAGACACTATGAAGCCTAGATTTCGTCCAGATAACAGTATAAGGTGTTGTGAAGCCTGGAATCCGACCAGATAGTAGTTCATTTCTTCAAAGACACTGAAGCCTGCATTTCAACCAGATAAAAGTATAAGGTGCTGTGAAGCCTGGAATCCGACCAGATAGTAGTTCACTTCTTCAAAGACACTATGAAGCTTGGATTTCGACCAGATAACAATATAAGGTGATGCGAAGCCTAGAATTCGACCAAATAGTAGTTCACTTCTTCAAAGACACTATGAATCTTGAATTTTGACCAGATAACAGTATAAAGCATTGCGAAGCCTGGAATCCAACCAAATAGCAGTTTACTATGTCAGTTACTATGAATCCTGGACTCGACCGGATAGTAGTATACCTCAGATTCAAGTTGAAGCCTCGACCCGACCAGATAACAGCTTAATCACCAAAGCCTTGATACGACCTGATAACAATACACCTCCGATTCAAGTTGAAGCTTGGACCCGACCAGATAACAGCCTAATTTCTTCAAATCACCGAAGCCTGGATACGACCAGACAACGGTACACCTCAGATTCAAGTTGAAGCTTGGACCCGACCAGATAATAGCTTAATTTCTTCAACCGCTGAAGCCTGGATACGACCAGATAATAGTTCAATATATACAATTACTGTGAAGTCGGGAGCCCGACCAAATAACAGTTTAATCTCATTTCCCCAGTAAGTCACTGAAGCCTGGAGCACGATGTTGTACCCCAAAATTTGCCCTCCCATATTCTTCAAAGTTTTGACAAGCATCATCTCAATTTGCTCAAGTCTACTCAAGGGTTGCATAGTCAAACCATCCTCCTAAGCCAGTCAAAATTAGGGTTTTGGTTCTTGCAAAGAAGTTGAGGATTTCAAGGGCTCAATCAAGTCCCATATGCTCATATACATTGTCAAGCACCAACATGTGAAGTTTCAAGGCTCACAAGGTCAAGTTGCACTGTCAAAAACCCTAATTGCCTCACAATCAACTGTAGGGGCAAAATGGTCATTTGGCAGTCAAAAGTCAAATTTTTTGGTCAACATCTTATTTTGATGCCACAATCATCATTTGATCAAGTCTTGATCATGATTCCACAAGCATGGCTCAAAAATCATCAAGATGCAAAAGTTTCTATTTTTGGACAGCTGCAAAGTCAACTGTAACTTGACCAAGGCATAACTTTTTCATGGTTCATCAAAAAAATCCCATCCAATTCTCATTTTGAAGGGGATAACATTTCCTACAACTCATCTTCACATTCCAAGTCCAAGAAATGCTCTCACAAAAAGTTATCAATTTCAACATTATAGGTCATTTTCAAAAGTCAACAAAAAGGCACTTTAAGTCAAAGACCATAACTTGAGATTGGTAAATCAAAATGACATGGGACCAACGACATTGGTTAGAGGACTTCAATACCTTTCCAAAATGTCCAAGAACATGTTCATATGATCAAAATTGAGCAAGATATGCATTGGATAAGTTGGGGAATTTTTGTGAAATGGCCAAAGTCAACTATCCTTGAAACTTCATTTTTGACAAAAAGGGCCCACTTTTTCCACTTGTTTCAGCTTTGCCATGCCTCCCACGTGTCCCATGATTTATTTCAAGTTTAAAAATTAATTTTTCTATTTTTATTTAATTTTATTTGATTTAATTCATTTTAAATCTTTAAAATTCAAATAAAAATCAAGAAAATTGAATAAAGGATATTTTGTGGTTTGAATAGCTTTGATACACCATTATTCACATGCCAAATTCGTGCAAGACCTATTCCAAGGATAAAAAATCAAATTTTGACAAGAAAGGCAAGTTGTTCAATGATGGTTATGGGCAAGATCAAAAACTTCATTGCATTGGTTTAATGTTCATTATACTGATTGATTCTCATTGTAAAACATATATGCAAGCCTTCCATACTCAATAGACGACCTAGAACTCTCACATACAGCATAAGCAATCTCAAAATTTCAAAGGAAAAGTGTGAAACTGAAAACCACCTTCCAGCATATTTCAAGCCTCTCCTTTGATCCAAACACACTCCTGACCCTTCCAGGAACCTTTTGCAATCAGAATTAAGCGCAAAACCTCAAGAACTCGTGCCATAAAAGTCACACGGTTTACACTCTTTCTCAAAATCACAGTCATACATTTATGCATTTTTAACTCTTTTCATTGATTGCATTGTACTCACAGGGTCCATACGAAGCTTTCCATATAATTCAATTCGATTATAATGCCCTGGATTGAAAACTACCATTAGCGATTCCTAGGGTTTTCAGAGCTTTGAAATTGGGGTTTTTCTCATGCTGTAAAATTAAAACTCCAAACAGGCATGGTTGAAATCAGCAGGATGAGACGAACGTGATGGATACCTCGCGCCCTTTTTATATGTAACGAGTGCCTAATCGCTATTTTCATATGCTTGCATTTTGTGGGGGTTTAAAACCCCCGCTATGTGTTTTATGTTTTTGCAAGAATGAAGAAGATGAAGGGCGTGGCAACCAGGGAGTGGTCAATTCAAATTGGCGCGCGCGTTTCAGCATATAGGGCACTTATTTCATATATTCTTTTTTTTCTATTATGTTTACAAACAAACGCGTTTGGTTCAGTGGTTGGCTATGTACTTGGTATTCACTGGGACCTGGGTTCGATTCCCAGGTCCCCCCATAATTCCAATATTATTTTTTCTAACACTTTCCTGTGCAGCATTCAAAAGGAAGCATATCATACACCTCATCCAAGAGTCAGCCAAGTGTCCATCAGTGCAGATCCAAGGGCCAAGAAGTGAGGAGCACCATGCTCAGGAGTCAACAGCGCTCCACTCAATTCCAAAGGTCACTGTGGCTGAAGCTTCAATGGGCCATAATTCCAATCAAACACCCTCAAATTCCAGCCTACACCCCCCTTGGGTTTAATCTTTTTTTTTATTTTGTCATTTTCATTTTTTATTTACCTTATTTTATTTCTTATTAACAAATTAACCAACTAATATTTTTTTATAAAAAATCAAAAAAAAGAACTAACATCATTATTATTATTATTATTTTATTTTGTAAATAAATATTAAATAATTGAATTAGCTTTAATTAGGCAATTTTAATCTTTTTTAAATAACAAAAATAATTTAGAATTAGGTTAACTTAGAATTTTAATTCTTTTATTTTATTTTCATAAAACATAAAAACACAAAAAATATTTTCTTTTAATAAATTAATTAATTAGATTAGGCTTTATTTAATTAATTGCATTATCACAAAAAAGACAAAAAATTCAATTTCTTTTCTAAAAAAGGGTCAACACCCTTAAGACATTCCCGATTCTTTCCTTCGCGCGCATTTTAGTTTTAATTCTTTATTTTGATTATTTCTGTAACTACCTCTGGATGTAATAGTAATTAGGATTTTACTGCTTTATTTACTATTTCTCGTACTTATTTACCAAAACGGGTCTTTGTATTTTTGGCGATGTATAGACCCGCGCCTTGTAATAGCGTAGGATTTATGTTTCCGCAATTTACTTTCCGCACCCCCTAATTGTTAAATGCATGAAAGAATGTATGGTAAATAAAAACAACCCGTAGCTCACAAATAACATGTACAAAAACATTAACTGAAAAACAACACACAAAGCACATGCCACTCCTAGGGTACGCTTCACTCGTTGCCTCGAAACGTGGTCATCAAGTATAGGACGTCTTAGAGGTCACCCTTTGTCTCAAGATCCAGTTGCCTTGAAACGGTTGCCTCGGATAAAAGGATCTAGGACATTAGGGTTACTTCTAAGGTGTCCCACCGTTGCTTTGGTGACCATACTGTCCCGATAATCGAATTGACCCGAACACCTCCAACGATGGTGCTACCTACCTCTCAATGGTGGGATAGCACTGTCTAAAGGACTCTTACACAGCCTAATTCCTTAGAGTAGGTAGATCTCATGGGTACTTGCTCTCTTCAAAACAAAATAAAACAACTTTTCACACCTCACACTTTCAAAAGTTTTCAAACAAATTTTTCATACACTCTTGAGGACAGATACAAGAGTTACTTAGAAATTTTTCAAACGAAACTTTTTTCAAAACCCACACACACTTGAAAAGCAAACAAATTTTGAAAACATAAGAGCAAGTACCTAAGAGCCCGTGGATAACCACGGATAGAAAGGGTGATAACACCTTCCCATTCTATAAATCTACCTCCCGAACCGAGAAACATTCTCAAATAAGGAATTTTGCTGTGCTTTTGTCCTTTCCATGGTGGAGAACATAAAAGACGGTGGCGACTCTTGCTTACCGCGACATTTCGCGAAACCAGCTAAAAAACAGTCAGTTCTATTTCCACCGATCACAGAACTGGCGACTCTGCTGGGGATTCTATAAAGTGAGGTGTACCTTAGGATAGATCATACTTATGTTTTCAATTGAATGTTTTGTTTGCTTTATTATTGTAGGCTGCATTGGAGTTTCATAGATCCTAACCCAGATCTGGGGAATACCCTTTAGGTAGCGTAAGCTGTGAGGGACCTGTCCGGCGTAGACCGACACGGGTGAAGCAGTGGCTACGTTGGTGTGGCACCTTGGTCTGTACCGATATCCCTTGTGTTGCAACGAGGAGAATATGGGTCTTCTGAGGAGTCATTAAGCACCAACCGACCTTAGAACCCTAATAGACCCAACTTGGCCATAGAACAATGGCAGTATGCTACACCCATTGAGGCTAAACTCTCGCGATGGTTCTGGCCGCAAGAAAAGATTGCGATGCTGGAGTTATGACCGATTGAGGGTAGTCAGTGATATTGGGATCCTCTAGAACCCGGTTACTTTTGATAGGACAGGTCTTAACCAACGAAACTGAAAGAGGGTAGTACTTGAACTTCATGCTGGCCTAAACTCTAAGGGTTGTCTTGCGTGACTTGTGTGCCTTATCATGTTTGCCTTTGTGAATATTTGTGGTGTGCTTTATCATAACATCATAACATCATACCATTGCATGCATCCTGCATAAGGACTGACCTATTTCAAAGACAAGAGGGTTTCACCTTTGCTCTGTTTTGTAGGACATCATGATGCCTGTGCGAAGGAACACTATCCGGCTCAACTTTGTTCACCCACCTGATTTGCTTAAAGAGCTGGTTGACAGAATTCCAAGCACTGCTTCCTTCATCCAGAGTTGCTTCACCTTTCAAGACTTCCAGCTGGTCCCCACCCTGGAAGAATTCTCTGATTTGCTTGGCATCCCTATCTTGGATCAGACTCCCTTCACTGGTTGGGAGAAGACTCTTAGACCTGACGAGATTGCAGCAGCCCTTCCTTTGACCAACAAGGAGGTAATGGACAACTGGGTAACTAGAAGCAGGGTTAAGGGCTTTTTGGCTAAGTTTCTGATTGGTAAAGCTATCAGTTTCTGGAATGACTTAGACTTCAGGGTGTACGAGGACATTCTGGCTCTCTTAATCTATGGTCTAGTATTGTTTCTAAATCCTGATAACTTTGTCAATATCAATGCCATAAGGATCTTCTTGTCTCGGAACCCTGTACCCACTCTCTTGGGTGATATCCTGCAACAACTCTATGCTCGTACTGCCCGAAGACGAGGAACTATGTGGTGTTGTACTCCTTTGTTAGTGAGGTGGTTTATTTTGCACCTCCCTAAGTTCGTGCTGAAGAACCAAGAAGGAAAAGGCTGGGCTCATAGGTTAATGTCTCTCACTGATAATGACATCATTTGGACTCTTAGAGGTTTGGATGGGGTAGCTGTTATTGATCGTTCCGGAGAATATCCTAATGTTCCTTTGATTGGTACCCAAGGCGGAATCTCTTACAATCCATGTTTAGCTCTCCGTCAGTTTGGAAGAGCCAGAAGAGCAGGGCCTCATGAGATGTTGGTACCTCACATCAGTTTTGAGTTTCAGGTAGATAGTGACGAACTGCGCCGTAGATTCATCAAAGCTTGGGATGGAATTCACAAAGCTGACCCACATGAGTTGGGACCGAAGACTTCTCTACCAATGGAACCCTATTACAAGTGGGTCAGCATCCGTGCTCAGAAGTTAGGTATGCCGTATGAAACTGTCAGGCCTATCATTCTTGAAAGTCCTGATGGAGACGGGGTTCCTCCAACTGTTCTCCCTCCTCAGATACCCACTGATGTTGATACACTAAAGAGATCTTGGGAGCAACTACGGGAAGAGCGGGATTATTATCGGGAAAAGTTCAACGAACAGGAACAGAAGATCCAGAAGCTGACCAAGCAATTGGAGAACGAGCGGATCATGAATGACTATATCCGTACTGAGAAGAGGAGGCCATGGGAGCACTGATGGGCTTCGGATGTTTCTTTTACAACTTTATTTCCTTTTAAGTATTTTCATTCTTGTAACGCCTAAGGGCAAATTGTTGAACAATTTAAAGTTTGAATCTAATAAAGTGTGTTCCTTTTGTTTACGAAGTTGATTCCCGATCGTCTTTGAAAACATAATTCATACGCATTTCATTCATCATATGCATCACAGGTACCCTTTTTCTACAGGTTGCTTAATCTTCTTCGCTGTTTATTTCAGCACTCAAGCATCATGAATCCTGAACTCACTACCGAGCAAGCTATCAAGGCCCTCCAGGCCCAGAACGCCCAATTTCAGGAGATGGTCATGAACTTGGCCCAAGGACAACAAGAGCTGAAGGCCTTGCTCCTGAAGAAGAAGAAGAAGAAGAGGACTGTGCTATTCAACACTGGGCACAGACTCGGGAATACATTGCAGAATGAAGCTGAGAGGACTACTCCATCTATGGGGGAAGGCAGTCACCAAGGGAGAGAGGTTCCTAGTCATGTGGTCTCTGACACCGAGACAGACTTCAATGACGAACAGTACCCTCCTACTGAGGATCGGTACAAACAATTGGAGGACAGGTTAAATGCTATGGAGATTCAACGTGTGCCTGGGTTGGATTTCAGAGACTTGGGGTTATCTTCTGGGGTGGTGATCCCACACAAGTTCAAGGCGCCTGCCTTTGTGAAGTATGACGGGGCTTCCTGTCCTAAAATGCACCTCCGCTCTTATGTAAGGAAGATCCAGCCTTACACTGCAGACAAGAATTTATGGATCCATTTCTTCCAGGAGAGTCTTTCAGGGACTCATCTCGAATGGTTCTATCAGCTGGATGGAACCAACATTCGTAACTGGGAGGATTTGGCCACTGCTTTTTACAAGCAGTATCAGTACAATTCCGACCTTGCTCCTACGCGTACCCAACTCCAGGGTATGTCGCTAGGATCGGGAGAAGGTTTTAAGGAGTACGCACAGAAATGGAGAGACCTGGCTGGCAGGGTGCACCCACCGTTGACAGATCGTGAACTAGTGGACATGTTCTTGGGGACCCTATCTGGTCCATTCTTCAACCATCTCATTGGTAATTCCTCTGCTGGGTTTACTGACCTGATCCTGACTGGTGAAAGGATCGTTGCTTGTATAAAATCGGTAAAGATACAGAAGGGTGCCTCCTCAAGTACTAAAAAGAAGCCCTTCAAGAAGGAGGCCAGTGTTGTGTATGGTCCCAGAAGACAGAACAAACCGGAACGCCGCCAAGCTGTCAATGCGGTGGTAATTTCTAAGCCTGCTGCTCCTCAGCAATACAACCAGCCAAGAGCTGAGAGGCCCAAACGACAGTATACTCGGCTCAGCATGACTCTCTCTCAGATATTACCGCAACTGCTGTCAACCAGCCTGGTAACTGTCAAGGAAGCTCCGAAGGTGGTAAACACATCATCTCCGAAGTACAACCCCAACGCCCGTTACGCTTATCACTCTGATAGCCCGGGACATTCTACTGATGATTGTTGGGCCCTAAGGAATAAGGTTCAGGACCTTATTGATGCTAAGGAAATATAGTTCGAGGCGCCCGAAAGGCCAAATGTTGTGACCGCTCCCATGCCCCAGCATGGAGTGAACGCTGTTGAGGAGGATCTGTATGTAGCTTCTGTGGATGATGTTGCTACTCCGCTGCTGACCATCAAGAGGAACCTGTTGCTAGCCGGTTTATTTCCGGGATGTAGTAAAGGTTGCCATCTGTGTGCTGATTCACCCGCTGGTTGTCCTTTGCTGAAATCAGGCGTCCAAAACCTGATGGATAGTAAAGAGATCTTGTTCAAGAAGATTGCCGTTCCTGCTGCCCCTGTTGAAGAAGTTTCAATCGTCACCATTTTCAACAACCCTTCCAAGGCTCCTTCAAAGAAGCCTATCAAAATTATGCCTGTTCACAAGGTTGCACCCATCACCATCACTGTTCCGGGGCCCATCCCCTACAAGTCTGATAAAGCTGTCCTGTGGCACTATGGGGCAGATGTTTATGTTCTGGGAGTGAAACAAGAGTTCAATACTAGTACCGGTGTCACCAACATCACCGGGCCTGCTAAGGTCACTCGTAGTGGAAGACTGTTCTCACCAGACATTGCACCTCCAGCAATTCAGAGGCCTCTTGTCATCACACCTGCCAGTGTGCCTGTTTCCCCCCTGATCAAGTTCCTACCCCTGCTGCCGAGTCATCTGACGCTCGGGGAAAGGGGATTGCTACTGATGTGCCTGCCCGGACGGAGGCACCGAAGACCACTGTTGAGGCTTCCAAGCAAGAGATGGAAGAGATCCTCAAAATTATCAAGAAAAGTGATTTCAACGTCGTTGAACAGCTGGGGCACACCCCCTCTAAAATCTCTATGTTATCACTGTTGTTGTGTTCAGAGGCCCATTCCAAGGCCCTGATTGCTTTCCTGAAGACGGCTCACGTGCCACAAGAAACGTCTGCTGATAAATTCACCGACTGTGTGGCCAACTTAACTGCTGATAATGGTCTGGGTTTCTCTGACGCTGATCTGACGGCCAAGGGGAAGAACCATAATGATGCCCTACATGTCTCCATTGAATGCAGGGGCACTACTCTTGCTCACGTGCTGGTTGACACTGGTTCTTCACTGAACGTACTACCCAAGAAAGCTCTAGACAGGCTGGACTGTGAGGGTTTAGAGCTCAAACCAAGTAACATCGTTGGCCGGGCTTTTGACGGGTCCAAAAGGATGGTACATGGTGAGGTTGACATCCCAATCAGGGTTGGTTCACAAGTCTTTGATTCAAAGTTCTATGTGATGGATATCCGACCGTCCTACTCTTGTATGCTGGGTCGTCCTTGGATCCACAAGGCAGAGGTTGTGACTTCAACTTTATATCAGAAGCTCAAATACACGGTCATGGGGAAGATCGTAACAGTGCAAGAGGAAGAGGAATACATGGTCAGCCACCTCAACTCGTTCCGATACGTAGAAATGGATGGGGAGTTCATTGAGACCCCCTTTCAACACTTTGAAGAGGTGCCTCAGACCTTGGCAGCAGCAGAGACAATGACTGCAGAAGACTCTCCGTTGAAGATGGCTTCCTTGAAGGATGCCCGGGCTGTGGTCGAGAAGGGTGAATGCGCAAACTGGGGCAGACTTCCTGATTTCACTCCAAAGACTGACAAATTTGGCTTGGGTTTCACTGCAGAAGCTCAGAAGGTTGTGCGTAAGGAAAGGATTGGAAGACCTCCTGTGCTCATCACTAACCCGGGAGTGAATGCTATTGAGGACGAAGCGGACGAATCTGAATTTGACAGCTGGATCTACCCAACGACCAATGGTGAACCTAGCAACTGGACTGCAAAAGACTTTACGCCTATTACTTTTGTCACCCAGTAATGAACTTCTTTGTTTTGAATTTTTAATAAACAATAATTTGAAACTCTATGGCCCGGTGTCTTACCCGGGGCACCGTGGTTTTATTTGTGAGGGCTTTTGTGTGTCACTTCCATATATCATGAATAAAAGCATTGGACGTTTTTACATTTCAAATCTTGCGCTCCCTTTCTTTCTTTATATATTGCAAAACAGCTATATTTACATACACTCACTTATACAGGTTTCAATCCACTCTGGATCTCACTGGTAACGACTCTGCTACTTCCAGTTATGACTTCGAAAATCCGATCAACTTAGCCGAAGACGAAGGTGAAGATGATTGCGAAGTGCCTGGTGAGCTTGCAAGACTGTTACTCCATGAGGAGAGGGCCATTCAGCCACATGAAGAGCCAGTGGAAACAGTAAATCTGGGTACTGAGACAGACAGAAAGGAAGTTAAGATTGGTGCTAATCTGGAGGCTAGTGTGAAACAACGGTTGGTTTAGATGCTGCATGATTATGTGGAAATCTTCGCCTGGTCTTACGAAGACATGCCTGGTTTGGGTACTGACATTGTGGTTCATCACCTGCCTACCAAGGAAGACTGTCCTCCGGTTAAACAGAAGGTCCGTCGTATGCGTCCAGAGATGTCCGAGAAGATCAACGCTGAGGTTATGAAACAATTTGATGCCGGTTTTCTAGCAGTGACTTCTTACCCTCAGTGGGTTGCCAACGTGGTTCCGGTGCCTAAGAAAGATGGTAAGGTCCGAATGTGTGTTGATTACAGGGATTTGAACAGGGCAAGCCCTAAGGATGACTTCCCTCTACCACATATCGACGTTCTGGTTGACAATACTGCCCAACATAAGGTATTCTCCTTCATGGACGGCTTCTCCGGTTATAACCAAATCAAGATGGCTCCTGAAGACATGGAGAAGACCACTTTTGTTACTCAGTGGGGCACCTTTTGTTACAAGGTCATGCCTTTTGGATTGAAAAATGTTGGGGCAACCTACCAACGTGCCATGGTTGCTTTGTTTCATGACATGATCCATCATGAGATAGAAGTATATGTCGACGATATGATTGCAAGGTCCCAAACTGAGGAAGAACACCTTGACCATCTGCACAAGCTGTTTGACCGTCTGAAGTTGTACAAGCTAAGGTTGAATCCAAACAAGTGCACCTTCGGAGTGAGATCTGGAAAACTGCTAGGGTTCATCGTAAGCGACAAAGGTATTCAAGTGGACCCTGCCAAGGTGAAAGCCATACAAGAGATGCCAGCTCCCAAGACAGAGAGAGAAGTCAGAGGCTTTCTAGGACGATTGAACTACATTTCCCGATTCATCTCGCATCTAACTGCTACCTGTGAACCAATCTTCAAGCTTCTGAAGAAAGATCAAGTAGTACGTTGGAACGATGAATGTCAGGCCGCTTTCGACAGAATCAAAGAGTATCTCCAAAAACCACCCATTCTTATGCCACCGGTTGAAGGGAGACCTCTGATCTTATACTTGACAGTACTGGACAACTCAATGGGGTGTGTGCTGGGGCAACATGACGAGTCTGGCCGAAAAGAGCACGCCATTTATTACCTTAGCAAAAAGTTTACCGACTGTGAGACCCGATACTCACTGCTCGAGAAAACTTGCTGCGCTTTGTTATGGGCTGCTCGCCGGCTGAGACAGTATATGTTGACTCACACCACTCTGTTGATTTCAAAAATGGATCCAATCAAGTACATATTCGAAAAGCCTGCCTTGTCCAGAAGAATAGCAAGATGGCAAATGATCTTGACAGAATACGACATCCAGTACACAACTCAGAAAGCCATCAAAGGAAGTGTATTGGCAGACTATTTGGCACACCAGACAGTGGATGACTACCAATCTATGAACTTTGAATTTCCAGACGAGGATATCATGGTAGTGACTGATTGTGAAGTACCTGGATCGAATGAAGGACCTGAGGAAGGATCCCGATGGTCTATGCACTTTGATGGAGCCTCAAATGCTTTGGGTAACGGTGTTGGCGCTGTGATCATATCCCCTCAAGGCACTCATACTCCACTTACTGCTCGGCTATGTTTCAACTGCACCAACAACATGGCGGAGTATGAGGCATGCATCATGGGTCTTCAAGCTGCAATTGACTTAAAGATCAAGTTTCTAAGTGTCTTCAGAGATTCCGCTCTTGTGATCAATCAGATCAAAGGCGAGTGGGATACGAAACACCCAAATCTTATTCCTTACAAGGAGTTAGTGTAGACATTGATCCCCCATTTCACGGAGATAACCTTTGAACACTTCCCAAGAGAGGAGAATCAGCTGGCGGACGCGTTAGCTACGATGTCTTCCATGTTCAAAGTCAAATGGGACAACGAGGCTCCCCGGATCATTATTTGGAAATTGGATGAACCTGCATATTGCTGTGAGCTTGAGGCTGAAGAGGTAACTGAAAAACCTTGGTATCATGAAGTGAAAAGGTACTTGGAAGCTCAAGAATACCCCGAGGGTGCATCCGTCAATGACAAAAAGTTTCTGAGAAGGTTCGCTGCAAAGTTCTTCCTCAGCAACGGCATTTTGTACAAGCTAAACCATGATTCAACCTTACTGCGTTGTGTGGATAAGACTGAAGCAGAAAAGATCATGGCAGAGCTACATGAGGGTACCTTTGGAACACATTCCAGTGGACATACTATGGCAAATAAAATCCTTCGGGCAGGATATTTCTGGTCCACAATGGAAGCTGACTGTTACCAACATTCTCGGACATGTCATAAATGCCAGATATATGCTAATAAGGTGCACGTTCCTCCAGTACCTCTGAATGTCTTGACAGCCCCTTGGCCTTTTGCAATGTGGGGCATTGATATGATCGGCGAGATCAGATCTACGGCATCCAACGAACATCGCTTCATCCTGGTAGCGATTGATTATTTCACAAAGTGGGTTGAGGCAGCTTCCTACGCTACGGTAACCAAGAACGTCGTGGCACGGTTCATTCGGCATAATCTAATCTGTCGATACAGCGTCCCGGAAAGGATCATTACCGATAATGGTACCAATCTTAATAACAAGATGATCGTTGAGCTCTGCGAGCAATTCAAGATACAGCACCACAACTCTTCTCCCTACCGGCCGAAGATGAACGGGGATGTCGAAGCAGCAAATAAGAATATCAAAAAGATTGTGCAGAAGATGACAGTGACCTATAAAGATTGGCACGAGATGTTACCGTTTGCTCTTCATGGGTACCGTACCTCAGCAAGAACGTCAACCGGGGCAACTCACTTTTCCTTGGTCTATGGCATGGAGGAAGTCTTGCCTATTGAAGTCCAGATACCCTCTCTCCGGATAATGAAGGATGCAGGCTTGAGCGAAGATGACTGGATCCAGACTCGACTTGATCAATTAAACCTAATTGACGAAAAGAGACTCACTGCTATTTGTCACAGTCAAACGTATCAAAAACGGATGATCAGGGCATTTAACAAGAAAGTCAGACGACAAGAGTATCAAGTTGGGGATCTGGTAATCAAGCGCATCATTCTTCCTCAAAGTGATCCCAGGGGCAAATGGACCCCTACGTATGAAGGGCCATTTGTGGTTAAACATGTCTTCTCCGGAGGAGCCATGATTCTGACCACCATGGATGGTGACGACCTTCCTCACCCCGCCAATGCAGACATAGTAAAAAGATACTACGCCTGAATTAAAGACCCGCTAGGTTGACACACCTAGGCAAAAATAAAGGCTTCCCGGCGAACCAAAAGGGTTCGGGCAAAAATAAGGGATGAAATGGAAAAAATCTGTACACCCGGCAAGTCGAAAACCTGAAAAGGCGGCTTGGGCAAAAATGGGTATCCCGGTGGACTGAAAACCCGAAAGGGAGGTCCAGGCAAAAGTTAGGGATAAGCGTAATACTATGTCTCATTGGATCACCTTGCATCCAGAATTTGGAATCAGCTATCAGGTTCAGACGGCATCAATCAGTCAGTTTCATCTTCAGCTAAGCAGCCAAGTGATGAGACGCTCGAAGATATAAAGGCGATAGCAGAGTTGGAACCCAGTGGGATTATTCTTTTCACATAGCTGTTTTGTTTCCTTTTCACAAAATTGTATAAACTCTGTTGTTCGGCGGCGTTCTCTTACTAGGACGTCAGCCTCTTGTACATAAGCGCCTATTTACAGGCTAATTCAAAAAATCAATACAAATTCACTTTTTCAGACAAATTGCCAAATTATTTTCCTTTTTCTGTTTTGTTTTGTAAAGAACGTCCAATGTTCAATTGTGATATATGCATTTGACACTAATGGCTAACTCATAAATATTTGCATGCAAAACAAAGGACTAATTACAGCTGACATCAGAAACAGGGGCAATAATGAGTTGTTTAAGCGATCTAGTTGCTTTGTCCACCAAGGTACCAAGGTAAGTTCAGCTGAAGAATGTGACCAAGATACCTTCACTCCCCGCAGAGTAAGACAAGATTCAGCAATACTCTCTCCGAGCAGAGTTGATCTCCCATCAGCCCCGAAAAGGCACAGTATCTCCAGCAAGTCAGCAACACTCTCCCCGAGCAGAGTTAGTCTACTGTCAGCCTTAAGGAAGTTGGATTATCCCCAGCAAATCTCAATACTCCCCAACGGAGCATACAAACATTCCTAACAAGCATCCCCGGCAACCTTGATCTAAGATTGTTCCCCGGCGGAATACCGAACACCCAGTGGAGCCACTTCCCCAGTACAGTCTCAAAAGTCTCCCCAGGAGAGTTGATCCATCTCCCTAGTAGGAAGCTTATCCCCAGTAGATCCTGGAAGCTTATCCCCTGCAGAGTACGAACGCGTCTCCCGGACTTTATTCAAAGATTATTCTCCACCAGAGCTTATAACTGGGTTATCCTCAGCTAAAAACCACGGAAAGATCGTCCTCGGCGAAGTTCTTCCTATCCCCAGCGGAGTTCATCAAATCTTCCCCCACAAAGCTTATCAACGGTATCCCCAGTGGAGTTATCATCAAACCTCAACGAAGTATCTCTTCCCACAGAGTATTTCCCGCAGAGTAATCTCTCCAACAAGGTTATTACCCCAACGGAGTCATCTTCTCCTACCGGTATTCTTGCAATCATCCGCCCCAGCGGAAACGAAGAATTCAACTCTTCAACGTCAGCCCAGGATTCAAACTCTCGGCATTCGTCAAGGATTTATTTTCCTAGACAAAAATACATTCATAAACATTACATTATCATACACCACAATGCATGCACATACGCATCATATCACACAATCTCATCTATTTTTGAGAACATCATGACAACATGCACTTCATACATCATGACATTGCATACAACTGATGTTTTTGGCTTTTCAGGAAAAAGGTCAACCCAAAGATAATTACTATCAACCGTCGCAATTCCAGATTCGATTCCTGTATCCAGCCAGGGCATATCTGTTGACGACTAATTCCAGATTCGATTCCTGTATCCAGCCAGGGCACGTCTGAAGAGTTTGAAGATTCGATTCTATATCCAGCCAGGGCATATCTGTTGACGACTAATTCTAGATTCGATTCCTGTATCCAGCCAGGGCACGTCTGAAGAGTTTGAAGATTCGATTCCTGTATCCAGCCAGGGCATATCTGTTGACGACTAATTCCAGATTCGATTCCTGTATCCAGCCAGGGCACGTCTGAAGAGTTTGAAGATTCGATTCCTGTATCCAGCCAGGGCATATCTGTTGACGACTAATTCCAGATTCGATTCCTGTATCCAGCCAGGGCACGTCTGAAGAGTTTGAAGATACGATTCCTGTATCCAGCCAGGGCACGTCTGAAGAGTTTGAAGATTCGATTCCTATATCCAGCCAGGGCATATCTGTTGACGACTAATTCCAGATTCGATTCCTATATCCAGCCAGGGCACATCTGAAGAGTTTGAAGATTCGATTCCTGTATCCAGCCAGGGCATATCTGTTGACGACTAATTCCATATTCGATTCTTGTATCCAGCCAGGGCACATCTGTGAGCAATCAATTGTAGATTCGATACCTGTATCCAGCCAGGGCATATCTGCATGAATAGTTTGAATATCAACCCCTGTAACAGGCCAGGTAATTATCTTTCTTTCTCAGGTACGCGAGTTCTTGCTAAGGAATCTCTTACGCGATCGACACCTAGATGGCATCTATAAGCTCATCCTCCCATACCATTTTTCCAAATGGCATCTATAAGCCCATTCGATTCCTCTTTGATTTTACTATTTATCTTATTTAATCAGAAAATAATCACAAAAAAATAGGATTTAGTTTTTTTTAATAAATTAATTTTTGCAAATTAATTGTTTTAATCAATTCTAATATTTTTCATTAATTAAAATTAAGTAGAATTAGGTCAAAATAAAATCTTTTTTTATAAAATCCTAAAAATATTTTTCAATGATCAAATTAGATTTTTAGGGTTTTGAACCTTTTTTCCAGTTAATTCTCGTGAGTTATTATTTTGTCGTACGATTATTTTGTCTGCACTTTATTTTTTTCAGTCATTCTTTATGTATCTACACCAAAGCCATGTAATAGCTAATGACCCTTTATTTTGTCGCTTTTATATTCTGTACATACTTGTATATAATTGTTAGCAACCTAGGCGTGTATGCTTAATCAATCAATCTTAGGTCACTAAACTGCAAGATAAAATATCTGAAATAGCACACTATTACACACTTGCACCCCTAGGGTATTTCCCACATGGTTGCCTCAGAAACAATGGTTATGTCCCTCGAACGTAGGGATACTCTTAGCAAAGACCCTCAGTTTAAAGTCATCATAAAGATCATAGTCCCTAAATTCCCTCGAGTTGCTTATGAGAAATGATCTTATGATGATAGTCCCTTCGAAATGCTAAGGTATCCTTACCTGTTGCTTTCAATGACCATTACGTCCCTTTCGATAGTCCCTCAACATCCAATGAATAGGGTTACCTACTCACTAATAGTAGGATAACACGATCTAAAGGATAGGAGGAAAAGAACAATCTTTTTTCGAGTAGGTAGATAATTATTAGGCACTTTCTCAAACAAATTTTTACACCACACTTTCAAACACTTTTTCAAACAAAGTTTTCAAAACACTTTATCACACTCTTGAGGAGTGATACAGGATTTACCATAAAGTGAATCGCCGCACTAAGGAATTTTCAAACAAAAACTTTTTCACACAAACACGAAAGCTATTTAAAAAATGAGCAAGTACCTAAGAGCCCATGGAAAACCATGGATGGAAAGGGTGCTAACACTTTCCCTTTCCATAAGCTACCCCCCTTACTCAGAAAATCTCGAAAAAGGTCTTTTTCTGTTCTTTTCACCCTTTCCTTTTTTGGATAAAAGAAAAGTCGGCGGCGACTCTTGCTTACCGCGACATTTGCGAACAAAAATCATAAACCAGTATAACAATTCTGCCACCGTATCACACTACCATTATACAAAGATATGTCATAAATGCCAAATCTACGCTAACAAAATGAATTTTCCACCAACTCTTCGGAATGTCAAGAGCTCTCCTTGGCCATTTTCGATGTGGGGAATTGATATGATAGGCATGATCGAACCGGAAGCATCTAATGGATACCGGTTTATACTAGTTGCCATTGATTATTTCACCAAATGGGTGGAAGCGGCATCCTACATAAATGTAACAAGTCAAGTGGTTACTTAATTTATCAAGCAGAATCTCATATGCAGATATGAGGTCCCAAGCAGAATCATTACGGACAACGGGTCCAATTTGAAAACCAAAACGATGAAGGAATTATGCGACAATTTCCAGATCGAGCATCATAATTCCTCACCATATCGACCCAAGATGAACGGGGCCGTTGAAGCTGCCAATAAGAACATAAATAAAATCATTTAGAAAATGTTGAAGACATACAAAGATTGGCATGAAATGCTTCCCTTTGCTTTACATGACTATCATACTTCCGTACGTACATCAATAGGTGCAACTCCTTTCTTTCTGGTATATGGCATGAAGGCAATACTCCCGGTTGAAGTAGAAATTATGTCACTTTGATTTCTAACGGAAACAAAGCTTTAAGAAGAAGAGTGGGTTCAGACGCAACTTGATCAGCTCAACCTCATTGAAGAGAAACACTTGACAACTTTGTGCCACGGTTAGTTATACCAAAAACAGATGAAGAAAACATTGGACAAGAAGGTTCGTCCTCAAGTTTTTTAAAGAAGGGGACTTAATGCTCAAGGAAATTCTGCAACCTCGCCTTGATTCACGTGGGAAATGGACACCCTACTACGAAGGTCCATATATGGTAAAAATAACACTCTCTGGTGGTGGCCTTATCCTTACAACATTGGATGGGGAAGAACTACTAGATCCGACAAATTCAGACGCAGTCAAAAAATACTATCTAAAAAAAGCTCGCTAAGTTTGAACTTTAAACGAGTAACTTAGGCAAAAAGGAGTGTCCCGATGGATTGAAAACCCGAAAGGGTGAACCAGGAAAAAATTAGGGACACAAAAAAAAATCTCGGTGAATTGGAAACCTGAAAGGGAGATCCAGGAAAAAAATTAGGGATCTTATTCGAAAATAAAGAACAAAAAGACTACGATCCAAGAACCACAACTATGACCATAAAGGAAAAGATTGATCCAAATCATCTAACTCAGAAGTGAAGGAGATTGGAGCTGTCAAAAGGACATTGGGGAAACAACTGTAGAATTTATCATTTTCATTGTCATTTTCAGTTTTAAAACTTTATGTACATACCTCTTTCGAGGAATTGCATCTTGTACTCTCGCCTATTCAGAGGCATATTTATCAATAAAACATTTACTTTTTCAATCTTTTAATTGTGTTTTTTCCTTTTTGGACTAGTTTTCAAAATACAACGATTATTTTTGTGAATATTGCATTGAAATCATTTTAGGGATTTGGAAAATAAAAGCATTTGATATAACATAAAAAAGAATTTTTGTTAGAAAAATATCAAAATAAAATCTACGTCCACGTCAACGCCTACAGCCACACCTACATCTACAACTACGTCCATGCCTACACATACGCTTGCAATAGAAATATCAAGATCTTGCTAACACTTTTTCATCTTGTTCAAATCAATTCAAAGATGCTACAATCATGTAACGTTAGGGAGTTGGTAACACAAAATCAATGGTTTAAAAGGAGAGAATATTGAAAAACATTTTTCATTACATTTTGGGGCATATACACACATTTGGTGCATACTTAAACATTTGGGGCATACACAAAATACTTGATGCATATACATTTTGGGTTCCATATTAATCTAGGATATTATGCACATACATCATACATGACATTTTTTAAACACACTTTGCGTAAGATCAATATCTTGGGACCCTTTGTCAGATTATCAAAGCACACAATTACCTTGGTTGAGAACAAACACAACTGGTAAAACTCTGATCTCATCTTTGATCTAGTTATCTAAGATTTGATCACAAAAACACTTCTCAATCATCTACCCCATAAGTTGTGGTAGGTGTGCGAATTACCAGGTTCATATTATTCAATCCCTAGGTTGTAATAAATACGTGAATCTATCTTCGTTTATCCCATAGGTCGTGGTAAACGCACAAATTATTCAAATATCTATCCCCTAGGTTGTGATAGGTATGCAAATTTTCAGGGTTATGTTATTCATCCCCTAGGTCGTGATGAATAACATAAGCTTATCCATGTTGTCTTTTATCCCCTAGGTCGTGATAATGAACATCTTCATCCTCGTACTATTTACTCTCTAGGTTGTAGTAAATATAACAAAATCTGTATAATTCATCGCGTCAGTTTCCATGCAGCGATGCATTATAAAAACTATATTTTATTCATACCATGGGTTGCGATGAATAGACAAAATCTGCACTATAAACTTACTATATTAGTCTCGAAGTATTAGTAAGTCAACTTCGTAAACTCGTATTATTTACCTCATAGGTTATGGTAAAATATATGAAAATCTCTGATCTCTTTTAGGTATTGACGAGTTATCCACGTCGTCATATCTAAGTCAAATCAAAACTTTCTGTTCAAAACTCAAGTCAGATGATACATCATCATCTATGCCTATTTTTTCACACTCATGGGAACGTTGTACATCGTATGTTTACAATCTTTTAGATGAATTTTGGGGTCTTCCATTATTTAATAAACCTCTGATTCGAATGTGCGAGACTTGTATATTCTTGCACTATTCAATTGAAGAGTAATTAAATAGGGACAACTATCATACCCCAAATTTTACCTATAGATTTCTAACAATTTATTCCCTATTAACGTTATCACTTTTATAAAGGTTTAGATTATTAACAAATTATTGGGAGGTTTAAGTTTATAAAAGGGAGTGTATTATTGCAGGATGGACCATCAAAATCTGATGGCCCATTAAATTGGTTCTTACAATTAAAAAGGGAGGTGTAATTGTTGGGTGTATTTCAGCCCATTTAGGATTTAATGAATAAATAGAAGAGGAGTGTGTTGGTTACAAACAGGGGTGTCTATTTGAATCTAATGGCCCGTTACTCTTTTTTAGGCCCATTTTTTCCAGGTTTTGAGAGAAATCCAAATAGCCCATTAAGGGCTAATGTGTTTTAGCAAAGGAGGGATGTAATTATTTGTGGTTTTTTTATTTGGGCTTCCCAAAAGAATTGTGGGGAATTTTTTTCTAATCATTATTAGAGGCCCATTTTATTTAAACAAAAGAAGAGTCAGGGAGGGGGGGGGGGGGGGGGGGGGGAATTAAAAAATCAATGGTCTATTAAGGAATGTGGCAGCCCCATATTCTTTTTGTTAAAGCCCATAATGCTAAGTTTGCTGACTGAAGTCAACATTTTTTTAAAAATTTAAATTTTTGTTATTATTCGTAAATTGCTATAATTTAATTATTAATTTTATGAATGTTATAATGTTATTAAAATTTCATTTACCGAGTCAACAAGGGTTTGAAACGTTTACACTAATCAGCGACACTGTTGTTCTTCTTCACTATGCTAACTCTACACAAGCCCAAAGCCCCAAAAACATGTACTATACAGATCCGAAAAGGAAAAAATGCACATTTGTAAACTAAAATGAATTCAGATCTCAAACAAATCATATTACAATAATATCTAAAGTCATACAAAATTGTCCAAGATTTCAATATAAAATCAAAGATGAATTAAACAAAAAATTAAGTGTATCGAATCTTCTATAACAAAATCATATCAATTACAACAAAATTAAATCTCCTAATTCATCAATTCACCCTAAAATCAGCAATTGTAACAAAAATCAGATGGAAATTGCCTAATTTATAGTAATTCCTAAAACTATATAAACCCTATGAGTTGAGACTAAAATGGGACCCAAAAATTTGGAGAGAAGAAGCTATAACAAAAGTAGAATCCACGAGTCAATTGCCTCCTTGAGATATGGGTTTCAATTTTTGAAACCCTACATATGTGCTTCAAGCCATCGTGCACCATCATACCTGCAAACAAAGAAGGAGAGAGGGAATCAGAAAGAGGAAATCAAGTTACAAGAAGAATCACTGCAAGGAAGGTAAGCCTCAAACTTAGCTTTAATTGGTATCGTTGTTGGATTTGGGGAAGATTGGTGTTTGGTCTTGAATTTATTGGCTTGTGAGGGTTATGGTTCTTGTTTAGTGTTAGGGTTCATCAGTGTTAGGTTAGGGTTCATCAAGGTTACATTAGGGTTCATCACATTGTTTGGTTTTTGGGTTTTTAGTTAGGTTAGGGTTCATCATGAACCTTTAGGGCTCTTAGGGTTCTTGGGGTTCATATGAACCCAGACGACGGTGGGGTTTAAAGGTGGTGATGCCTTGGCGCAGCCACCGGCGAAAGCGATTTCTGACCGGTGGCGCCCAAGGCGGAGGCGATTTCCGGCGATGGAAATCTTGAGAGAAGTCATAGCTTCTATCTCTAAGCCTCCAACGACCATTTTGTTTTTTGAAGAGAGAGGAAAAATAAGAAAAATGGGT
Organism: Vicia faba; assembly: GCA_948472305.1. Classification (NCBI taxonomy): domain Eukaryota; kingdom Viridiplantae; phylum Streptophyta; class Magnoliopsida; order Fabales; family Fabaceae; genus Vicia; species Vicia faba. The sequence goes on from OX451736.1 coordinate 468,731,290, forward strand.
CTTCAGCCCAGAAGCATGTTTTTATAATACCCCATAAGTTGATGCTCACGGTCCCACATCCTTATCATACGCCCCTGTTATAAGTCCACATGATCATCACTAAACGTTCCAGAAACACACATCCACCATAATGACCGTGTGTCATGGCGCATGGAGTCCAAACGGAATCCCAAATATTTGTAAATTCTGGGCCAGGCCCATTTCTAATCACGCCCCTTGTTTTTGTGTTTTTACTACAACCTTATGAAATTGCAGCCCTTCATACTATTGGGCCAAGTCCAACATTTGGACTTAGGCCCCTGCTGACCAAACCCCCCATTTTTACTGACCTGAACAAATATTCACCCCCTTCTGCGTTTGGGCCGGAATTCAGTATTTGAATTATGGGCCCTACTTCCCATACCCCCTGTTTTACTAGCTCAACACAAAATACAACCCACTGCATTTTTTAAAATATTTTATTTTTATACTTTATTTAATGTTTATATTAAATTTATTATTTTTATAATTTAATATATTTATAAATTCTGATATTATTTTACTTTTATTATAAAATTAAAAAAAATTTCTATTAACTCATAATTATTTTATTTATTGCATTAAAATTATTTTTACCATACATTAAAAATATTTTTTATATATGAGTATATTTAAAAAATACTTAACCAACACTAAATTATTACTTTTTTAATAGCTTAAGTAATTATAAATTTTTTTTCAAAAAGGATTATGAGGACACTTTTAAATCAACTGCGAACTTCATCTGACAACTCCGCTATTCACACACCTAGACTTAGTACAAGAGAAATACAAAACATCTTCGAAATTCATAAAAAACACCAACCAACTGTGAACTACGAATTGGGACTATGATTCCTCATAAGAAGATAAGTAGGCATACGACTAAAATCGTGGTGAGTTTCCATAATAAAAATTAAAACTATGTTTCTTAAAGATTGTGTTTCTAAACCCTAGTATTCTCGTGAACAAGGTAGATGAGGGTTGTCTAACACCTTTCCTTCGTCTAAGACCGAGTCCAACAACTTAGAATATCTAACTAAATTAAGGTTATACTTTATATTCCCTTCTCAAAGATAAAAATGATGGGTGGGGACTCTCAAATTGAAACTGGTTACAACAAAGTACACGTGTGATCTTTTCTCTGGTGAACATTTAACATTCTTCGGAACTACCGATGTTTCTTCAGAAGTGGATGTAAATAGTCTTTCTAATGTGCTTAGCATATTTCTGATTCTTTAGACAGCAGTCTTGAAACAATTAGAATTTCTTATCTGCACACTCAAGAAACTTATTAAAACTAAAATTGTTTCTCATCTAATATATGTGTTGTTATCATTAAAACATCGATATTATATTGTAGACATAAATATTGTTCTAACAATCTCCCCCTTTTTTATGATGACAAAACCATGTATTTTGATAGAACATTTTTCAAGGTTAAATCATAAACAAAGAAATATAATAGTTTAGAAAACTCCCCCCTGAGTTGGAAACTCTCCCTTGGATAAATAATCTCCCCTTGAATCATAAACTTTTGAACTTTCAGAGCTTACAAGCATTGTTATCCTTTCTCAGAATTCTGATTTAAAGTGAATGGAAATGGTTTATCAAAGATTTCTTTATCAGACACTCTTTCTTCATTATAACCTTCTAATCATCTGATAGGTTCATTTTCATAACTTAATGTATTAGACCCTTCTATGTTTGAAGTTCATTATCAACACTCGATCTCTCAGAAAATTTTATACCCTGGAATTTCTTTTATTAGAGTTTGATCAACTTACCCTTCCAAACATTAGAAATTCTCTTTATCACAACTTGATTTATTGGACCTTCTAGATTTTAGAAGTTATTAATTCATTTACCTTGTACCTGAAACACATTTATAAAACCTTTTGCATATATATATATATATATATATATATATATATATATATATATATATATATATATATATATATATATATATATATATATATATATATATATATATATATATATATATATATATATATATATATATATATATAGATATGTGTGTGTGTGTGTGTGTGTGTGTGTGTGTGTGTGTGTGTGTGTGTGTGTTAGAAATGTAAGCAATGAGATTTAGAGATATAGGTATGTATCAAAATCATCATTATTTCTGATTCTTATGAAGAAGTTTGTGGAGCATTTCCTTGATAGAGTTATTGATATTCTTATGATTTTGCAATGTTTCCTTGATCAAAAATTGTTCCTTTTGCATTTCCTCAATATTTTTTAGAAAACGAGGGAACACACCAAAACTGTTTTGAGAAAGTTTTTCTAACTCTTCTTATTTCTTTCTTGCAGCTTCTCTAACATATTCTTCCTCTTTCTTAGCAGCTTATCACTCTACAGCCTTCTGAGCTTCTATAGCAAGAAATCTTTCTTCAATTTCTTTAATATATATATATATATATATATATATATATATATATATATATATATATATATATATATATATATATATATATATATATATATTTATATATACATATATATATAGTTTAACCCGAGAGATTTCCAATTCTGAAGAAGTCAATTGATATCCATCTTTTAAACCTATTATAGGTTGTTGATAAGTAGGAAGGATCAATGCTGACATTGGATACTTCACAAATCTTTTCTAATCTCCTGAATGAATTTTCCTTAAACTTTGCAATAAATTTCTCAAGACTCATCGACAATCGAACAAAGTTTTTATGGTCATAAGTGGTTTCTTCATCATAGTTAACTTCATCAGTTTGAATATGCTCAGAATCTGAGTTAATGATCGGCTGATTTAGATCAAGGTTCAGGTTTGGTGACAATAGATCTAAAGGATCTGATGTAGTTATCTGAAGAGGGAGGCTAGTACAAATATTTATGGGTTATGGAGTAGAAACTTCAGAAGCAGAGTGAATTTTTGATGAAGTAGCTTCAGAAACGGTTTGAGAAAATGAGATCGGTAAAGTGGTTCTAGTATGATTTGGAGTATTTTTCAGCTTGATTAGTTAAATTTACTTATGATGAAAATGAAAAATCAAACAATGACATGTTGGAAACCGTGGTAGTAATGGTTTCTGATTGTGAAGTGGTGGACGTTTGATGTCTTTCAGATATGTTGGATTTTCTAGTGGGAATGGATGATTTGGATTGTAAAACTAATGCTTCTTATTTTGAGGATCTTGTAACTTCCTTTAGAACTCTTGGATTTTTCCCTGGAGCTTCTTCCTTCTTCTCAAGAGCATGAATATTTATTTTACACAATGGAGGAGGTTTGGTTGTAAAATAGTCATAAGAGATAGCAGAAGTATCAAATCCTTCCTCTTAAAGCATTTTAACATAGGTTGCAAGAACTTCTGGTGAGTCTTGCCTAATGAAGTGAGGATAATCATCAACTGGTGTTCTCTGAGATTTTATTTCTTATAGATCAACAATTATTCTCTATGAGTAGCAGAGTTCATTAACAAAGCCAAGATATAAATTTTTGACACAGTTTGCAATAATTGATCAACAATTTTGTAATCACTCAAATTTATAATTTTCAACAGATCAACAACATCTTTCTCCCAAGCAACACCACTTGTCTAACCTTCCACCTTCTTTGGATCAACACTAGTTTCAACATGTTGTTTACCAGAATCCACAACTCTCTAAGACACCAAAGCAAACAGTCGACCAATGCTGGTCACTAGACTAGATTCAACAATATTCTCAATAGTCGACAAAGGTTTGATTGGCACTTCCTTACCATATTCCAATATAGTAGCACAATACTTATGTGGCACGACTTTATCAGATTCATAAGGAACAATCCTAGGTAAATAGATAACAAGAGGAGTTACTATAGGCTTACTATGATATGCAATCTCCACGATGTAGGAATATCAAAGTGTGGCACTATGATATTCACTTCAGCATCGTCAACTCTCCCTTTGTAAACAATGGTCTCATTCTCTGGATCGGGACAATCCTCAAATGTACAGGAATAACTGACATCTCCATATTTCTTTTTCTATCAGTAATAACAGCCATTGCTCCTTCTTAAACAAACACATTCTTTTCAATATATGGAGATTACCTCTCAAAGCAATACACCCATGAGGTTTCCTTTCACATTCCGGAAAACTGTCACGACTAAAATTAATCAACCCCAATTGAACATACTTTTCATGTATCTCTAAAGGAGTTACCATGCCAAGATCCGAAGTTATAGGCTCATCTCAATAGCTTCTAACCATATTCACCTCATTATCGTCTCTGTCATAAGTAGTGGTGATGGTTCTCTCATCCATCAACCTCTGAATATCCCTTCACACAGCCAGGCATCCACATGGATTTCTAGAACGAACTCCACATGTGGCATAGCTATCAGTAACAAGGGCAAGCCTGTATAAATCCTCATGCATTTTAACCAATGATTCATTAACATGCCGGATATCGAAAAACTGATACTTTCCTGGGCAACCAGCCACCATATTCATCTCATTATACTAAATTTTTGGTTCGAAAATCTGAATAAGACCCCGATCCATCATCCTTTGGAGGTATCCTTTTACCACAGCACACCCACGAGGATCTTCTTTACAAACTCGACACCTTGAATGATTATGCTTGAAATGATTGGACTTTCAGAGAGAAATGTGCATCTTCACCGGATTGCCTCTTATTAGATTCACATCAAAGATTCTAGAATCATCAAGACATGTCTCAATCATATTAACTGCATTTCCCTTATTTAAAAGACAAAATACTAGAACTTGCTAACTTCTGAACCTCAGACTTTAGTGGATAACCGTTTTTGATGTCATGCCCTAAGGCTCTTTGGTGAAAAGCACAATTCAAATAAGTTTTGTAATACCAGATAAGTGGTGCATGAATAGATGGAGGACCTAATATGTATTAGGTTCTTCTAAATCAATATGGGTAACAATTTAACATAACTCATAGGAATGCGATCAAACAATTCCCTCTTCTGATTCTGCCCTTGATTATTCTATTGGTAGGGCTGTTTTTGTGCTCTTTGAGGAGGTTGATAAATAACAGGAGCAAGATTCATACTGTCAACCGGAGTCACCAAAGCAACATGCTTTTGATGTTAGTGATATCTTCTACGTGGTTTACCTTGTCTTTCTTGAGAAATAACATTGGAATCTCCTTCTTTCTTTTTGGAATACCCATATGTGTGCTTCTTATATGAACTACCAGAACCCTCATCTCTTGACAAATGCCTTTCCCAAACAATCTCTTCCAAAAGAATGCCCATTCCTACCATTTCCGCGAAATCACTTGGCACACTGGCCACCATCTTTTCATAATAAAATTATCCAAGATTCTCCAAGAACACGGTTGTACCCAAATTTTCCCCCCTAAGATCCCTTTATCATACCATGTTGATTCATTTACAACAATATCACATTAGGATTCTTGGTTCCCCTCCGTATATTTAGCTTTGCTCTTTGAGGAATCACCAAGCCCCTTGACTTGTGTTATTTTGTGATCATGAATATTTTTGTCTTGATTTTTGCTTTTAATTAATGAAATGCAATGTTGGTTTGTCTTGCTTGTTACTCATGTAGGTAAAGGCAATAAGATTCGGCAAGTTGCTCCATGGGTTCATGATTTTATTTCCATGCCCTAGTCAATAAAGCTTGAGAAGTTCAAACCTCACCATTGGATTTGTTTTTGAAGAAATGGAATGGCAAGGTTATTTTGGTTCACCACATTTCAAGGTTATCAAATTTGGTTGAAAAGCACAAGGGATTGATTGGAGAAGTTGTCATGCTTGGACAAGGCTTTGTTCCCATTGGTCACAAATGCATATTTCTCTCAATTCTCAAGATATGGAAGTGGTTGTGGTTACTATGAGTTCTCATTATCATCCTCAACAACTTATATTTACAAAGCATTTGTTTTGGTACAAGAAGTTTGTACAAAATTGTCAAAGTTCCTCAAGGCATGTTTCTTAATCTAGGAGCTAGGGTTTTGAACTTCAAAGGAGTATATCTTGCCGATCTTTTGGTATCTTTGAGTGATTCCAAAGAAATCATTCTCTTCAAAGGGGTATTAAAAACAAAATTCAAAATTTCCAAGGAGTTTTCATGTGGAAGAAAATTGATGAGGAAGAAAGATTACAAGTCCTCCAGATGAATCCCCAAATTTTCATGTGTGACTTCAAATGAGCATAACTTGGTCAATTTTTATCACCTTGAGCCAATTATTTTTCCATAATTATCTTGAAGATGTGAACCTTTTTCTTTCTTTTATGTGCAAAGTGAGACAATGGATGGAAGTTGCCTTAAGGATACAAAAGATTATAGGTCATTTTATGAAAATTTTCCAACTTCAACAAGTCATAACTTTCTAAATTTTTGGAGATTTTGAATGGTTCAAGTTTCAAAATGTCATTCAAGAGATCTACTTAATTCCATCTTTTTTGGTCAAGAGCAAATTCCAAGAGGAAGGCCATGTTTGGATGCAAAATATTATAGGTCACTTTTGAAGAAAAACTTGAAATATTTCTAAGTATGGATTTGATTCAATGCAAATTTCAGCTCAAGCATCCATTTTATTCCATTCTTTTTCCATTATAAATCTTATAACCTCATCTTTCTAAAGCATCAAGAATCATGCCTTAAGACCCCTTGAGTTGAGAATGCCATTGGATTGAACTTGGTAACTTGGAACTGAAGTTTCTCCTTAAGTCAGAATTTGAAGTCTTTGTTTTGGCATATAATCGCAAGTTTTCCATGCATTTTTTCCTATAAACATATTTAGTGCAGTTCCAGAATTGTTTAGCACCTCAAAACGCAAGGATTGGATGAGTTTTGGTGAAAATTAGATCACACTTCACTCGTGCATCAGGTTTGCACGAATTCCCTCCAAAATACATCATTCACTATTAATTTTGATCCCATTTGCTTCTCCTATAAATACATGAACTATCCCGTTCATTTTCTCAAGCTTAGATAACCAGAATCATCATGCCAAACTTGTTCCATAACTCAAAATTCAGCAACTTCGAAATCCATACACAAGCCTTTTTCAATCCAATTTTTTCATCAATTCACCTTCCTTGATCTTCCCTGAAGCTAACTGTTGTACCCTAAAATTTTCCCTCCCATATTTCTCAAAACATTTCAAGAAATATCCTCAAGTTGCTCAAGGAAGTCCAAGGGCTGACCAGACAAGCTCTCTCCTAAGGCAGTCTACCCCAAATTAGGGTTTCATGTTGCATCAGGATACTTGATTCCAAGGGATCCCAAATGATCACCATTGTCCTAATATGTTCTCAAGATCATCCATGGCAAGTTTCAAGCCTTGCAGAGAAATTTTGCTCAGTCAATTGCTCAAAGGCCGAAAAATCGACGGTGCTAGGGCAAAAGTCAACTGTGGCCCACATACAGTCAAACTTCAAGATTTTTGGTCAACATCATAATTTTGAAGTATATTTCATCATTTGATCAAGGGTTGATCATGATTCATCAAGGATTGCTCATAATTCATCAAGAACCAAAAGTTGCTAAATTAGGGTTTTGTAGGAAAAGTCAACTCAACTTTGACCAGGCATAACTTTCTCATACTTTATGAGAAATGACCCATCCAAAGCTCATTTTGAAGAGAATGCAATCCTCTACAATCCATATTCATCTCCCAAGTTCAAAATATGCACTCACAAGAAGTTATGAATTTGGACATTATAGGTCATTTTGAAAAGTCAACAAAAACACCTTTTTTGTCAAAGCTTCATACATGAACATGGAATACCAAATTGAGATTAGACTAAAAGGGTTGCTTAGAGGACATCTCAAGCTTTCAAAAAAGTCAAAGAAAACCTATAAAGAGTCAAAACTGAGGAAGTTATACATTGGTGAAGTTGACCCTTTTTGCAAAATTGCCAAAAGTCAACTATACCTAAAATTGCAATTTTTGCTAAATGGGCCTAACTTTTTGCACTTGCTTTGAGTTGGTAGCATGGTCCACGAGCCCTAGATCTTTACACTTGTAATTATCTTATTTTCATTATTTATTTTGATTTTTATTTGAATTAAATCATTTTAAATTAAAACAAATCATAGAAAATCCAAAACATTGAAATCTCAAGATCTTGTACATGTTTCAGGTCCTATATCCAACTAGCAAGAGATTGAATTCGTGCAAGGACTTTATGTGCATGAAAGGATTGGTTTTGGCTATTTTTGGAAAGATATTCAAAGGAATCAAATCAAGATCAAAATCAATAATGGAGGAAGATTGAGATCATGTTTGCAACCCTAATCCATTCCTCAATACATAAGGAGTATTTAAAGACCTAAAACAAGAGGCTAGAGAGGCGTGAGAACAAGAACAAAACTTAAAAAAAAAACACAAAAAAGTGCTGAGTCGAATTCACAGTTACAGGTATTTTCAAGACCCTCTAGCCATCCCAATCGCTTCCTGGGATCACAAGGAACCTATACCAATCAAGAACAAGCAATTTCAGGTGCTAGAAACCACTGTAAGGCATTCATGACATTGAACTTTTTTTGAATTCGATTTGCATAATTCTGGCACTTATAGCATGAGATAATCACATATTCTTGTTCCTTAACACATTTGCAAGCTTTCTGTAATATTTAATTGCGTTTTCATGGTTTGTATTAGAGTTTGCCATTGTTAGGGTTTGTTGCTTCGATTTGGGATCTTTGTGTACAAGTGAAATTGGGCCATGAAAGGGGCACCATCGTGCTCAGCAAATCCAGACGAATTGATTCATGAATATGGATTTCATTTATCATGTCTAGGGAAAGTTTTGAAATGAGCCCAGGTTGTAGCTACAGACATATGTCCCTAGGTAAAAGTTTTTAACTTTTACCAACGGAGCAAGGTTGGGGATGACCTGCGTGGCACCCTTCTACTGGGTCATTTGAATTCTGGCGCGATTTTGTCTTTCTCTCTCCACTAACTCCCATTATTGTACATTACCTATTATTATTATTTTATGTACAAAGCAAGCTTGCAGCGCAATTGGCATTAGTGCATGTGGAAAATGCCTTGGGGTTTGGGTTCGAATCCCAGGTCCCCCCACCCTTGCACATTATTTTTCTTTTCAGGTTCAGGCGCGCATACAAGGTCAAGGGATCACTATATGCCCTCAGGATCTAACCTTTGGATCTCCAGATGGCCAAATCTGATGGCCATCATTTGAGGGACCATGATACGCCTCAGTCAAAGCAACGCACTAGATCCAGCAAGTCAACATGGACCTCAGATTTTTGGGCCCAAGGCTTGCTATATACACCCCTCCAAATTACTTTTCCAGGCCCAATTTTCAATTTTCTTTTCTTTTTATATTTCCATTATTTAGTTTATTTATTTATTTTACTAACAAAATGATAATTCTTTTTACCAAAAAAATCACAAAATAATATTTTTTCATCCAATTAGATTTAGGTTTATTTTTTGTCAAAAATTAATTAATTTAGTTAGGTTATTTAATTTTAGGTAAGTTAAATTATTTTGTAAATAATTAAAATCAATTAGAAACAATTAGGGTTTTAACTTAAATATATTTTCTTTTTTTTAAAATAACCAAAAACACAAAATAGGTTAAATTTAGTCATTTTCTTTAATTAATTTAATTACTAATTAATTTTATTTAATTTAAAGAACTAATTCTTTTTCTTAAAAATGATTAAAAAACAACAAAAACTTTTTTTCTTTCAATTAGGTTAGGAGGGGTCAAAACCCTAGTTCTCTCTCGTTCTAAATTTCCCCGCGCACACTTTATTATTTCATTTTTCTATATTAATGTAATTGCTCACAAGTTGTAATAATTTAATTAGGTCTTTTATTTTCATTTATCGCTTTTCTTTGTGGGTTTGTTTTTGGCTATGTAAATACCTGAAGCCTTGTAATAGCTTAGCTTTACTTTCTGCACTTTAAATTCTGCAAAATATTAAACTGTTAGATGTATGAATAATAGGGATGCATGACAAGAATGTATGATTAACTTTAAAACGGTTAGCTAACCCTAAATGTGCAAAGATAATAAACTTGAAATTGAATCACTCGCACATGCGCACTCCTAGGGTACACTCCCACTTTGGTTGCCTTTGGTAAACGGTCCTTAAGTATAAGGTATTTTAGTGGTCGCTCTCTTGTCTAAATAACGATCAACGTCCCGTTCGGAAAAGTTGCCTCGGAATGGTTGCCTCGGATATTGTTTCCTCGAATAATTGATCTAAGACATTAGGGTTATTGCTAAGGCGTCCTAACATTGCTTTGGTGACCGTACATCCCTTTCGAATTGACCCTCGAAACTTCGACGATGGTGTTACCTACTCACTAATAGTGGGATAGCACTGTCTAAAGGAAACAAACAGAACAATTCTCTTTTTCGAGTAGGTAGAATCTTAAGTACTTGCTCAATCCAAACAAACTTTTTCACACTTACACTCCTCTTTTAAACAAAGTTTTCAAAAACACTTCGTAACACTCTTGAAGACAGAAGCAAGAGTTAAATCGAAGTCAAAAACTTTTTCAAATCAAACACACATAAGAAATTTTGAAAATGATGAGCAAGTACCTAAGAGCCCGTGGAAAACCACGGATAGAAAGGGTGCTAATACCTTCCCTTTATATAATCTACCCCCCGTACTCAAAATCTCGAAAAAGGGAATTTTTCTGTGCTTTTTTCCTTTCCTGTTGGATAAAATAAAAGTCGGTGGCGACTCTTGCTTACCGCGACATTTTGCAAACACAAACGCAAAACACAAACCAGCATTTCAAAACAGTCCCGGTTCTGGCCACCGTATCACACTAACCATATAATTACATTCGAGAATCGTGCCCTATATTGCTCCATAGAAGTCTAGTTTCATAGATCTGTAAATCAACTTCAATAGGTAGATTCCTTTATCAATTCTTCAAAACTTTGATATCATTGTGATGCTCTCATTGCCCTGGTTCTAGTCGCAACACTTACCTTTTACTGGAAACACGTTTTGACCATGAAATTTCAAATCCCTTTTAAAAACTTTCTTCCCAAATTGCTTGAGCTATAATTTATATAAATTTGGCGTGAGGGTGTGGTTGTCTTCGTCTTGAAGAGACGAAGCGAATGGCATAGGTCTGAGCTTCTGATTTTACAGTTTGAGAGACCTGCAATTCACGTTGGCTGGAGGTTGAAGATGACCAACGTGTCATCTTCTAACCAATGATGGCACGCCACTTGTTATTTTTGAATTCTGATTTAATAATTGATTCAGTGCTTTATTCACTAATGACCATGATATGTACAGCACGCCAGATCCCTTGGATTTGATTACTAACGCATTTTGACTCTCATCCAATGGTCCACATATTTTTGACTTTTATTTTCTTTTCTTATTTTTATATTTAATTGTTTTAAACTTCAAAAAATCATAGAAAATTCATTTTTAGTCAAAAAAATCTGAAAAAAGTATGAAAAATATTTTTGATTATTCTCTTTCAGATTCTTATTTTTTCACAATTTAATTTTGTGTTTTAGTATTTTTTATAAATTTACACTTTATTGGAATTGTTTTAAATGTTTAAAAATATTTTTATGCATTTTTAAATTCTGAAAAATTATGGAATGATCCAATGATATTGTGATAAATATTGGTGATCTTATTTTATTTTTGTTTCTGACTTTGATATTTTTTTTAATCATTTTTGGTTTATTTTACCCATTTCTTTTAATTTTTAAAATTGTTTCTGACTTTAAAAAATTACCAAAAAATTTATAAAATCATTTGAGCCCTTTTCTAATTTTTCTATGGTCTTACTTTTTATTTCTTGATTAATTTGAACATAGTTGATATTTTTCTCTTTTATTTCTATTTTTAAACATTATTTTTAAACCTTTTTTGTATATATTAAAATGTAATATTATTTTGTGACTATTTTCTGGCTGATCTTGGGTTAAACTTTTGATCATGAACTTTATTAACATCATTGAATCCATGGTGTTGAGTCTAACTCCACAAAAATGGATGAATGATTTTAATAATAGTTTGATTAAATTTAATCCAAAAGTGGTTTGTATATTCTCTCCCACCCCTCTTCATCTCATCCCCTTCTTATTGCACTAAATGTTGTTGGAGCATGATCTCTATATAATGTCTCAAAATAAATGGTGCATAGATTGCTATTGACCGGCCTCAAAATAGGTGAGACCTCTATATAAGTCCACTTACGATTGCTTAACATAGCGCTAAAGTTTGTCCCGATTTGAATAAATGATCATTCGTGGCCGAAACTTATGTTTGCAAGCCCAAGTATGTTAATTTGAACTCTTTGATCCCATAACCTTGAGATTCATTGTATGGAGGCTTTGGTTCTACCAATCCTCTAATGGATCTACAATACCTTTGGTCGACGCGGATCACTTAAACACCGTTGATCATTAAATAATACTCATAAGGATTCCAAATGGATGATATAGTTGAAAAAAAGCAAATGTAACTTGTTGTGTGGAGGCTTTGGTTCTACCAATCCTCTAATAAGTTCCAAATGCATGTTTCAAGATGATCATCCAACTAACCACTAATCACTAATAATTGACTTTATCCTTTATTCTTTTATTATATGCCCCTTTTATTTTTATGCACTATTTACTTTTAGCATTTACATTTCATGCCATTTTCATCTTTTCTCATTTGAGCATTTACTTTCTTGTCATTTTTATTTTGCTCACTAGAGCTTTTCTTTTCTTTTTCTTAAGATACTTAATAATCAATATGAACCATAAAATCCTTAATGATACTTGGACTATTTGGTTACTATCTTCGGCATTATGGAGCATTGGACTTTTTGGGCTTAGGATTAGAAACTTTGGCCTATGATTGGAGACCTTGTGATCTTATCTGATTATTTTGTCTGGAGCTCTTGAGGTTTACCTTAAGACATTGGGTTGTTTGTTTGTTTTGTGTGCAGGTTATTGTGATTACACCCTTTGTTTGTAATCTGGAATTCACCCGTATACAACCGTTACTCTGCCCAATTTTTGTGAAGACTTAATACACTTGAAGTTTGGTTCTCTCAAGAGGTCTAGTATTTTTGCTTGTTTAGTTTCAATCCAAAGAATGGGATTTATATCTTGGCTCATAGTGTCAAGTATTGGCTTCTTGTTAGTTAGATGGTTCTTATCCCTAGCTTTTTCCTTATGCTTTAGGATAACCTCTTCTTCTCCTCCCATCTTCTTTAATTTCAAAAATCTTCTTCCTCCTTTTGAAAACTCTTCTTGTTTTAAACTTGAACCACTTTCATAATAAACTTGGACTTAGGTCCATGCATTTTCAAACATTTTCATAAATAAACTCCAATAAACTTAATAATACTTTGACATCCTTTTTGTGAGAAGACTAAAAGTCAATCAATCTCATTTCAAACCATTTCTGCCACTTTGGCTTTTATCTTTAAACTTTTCTCAAAAGATTGAACTCTTGTCAATCCTTGTAGTGATGCAAACAACTATACTTCTACAATATGTAGTGAAGAGATATATTTTACACTTGGTTGTTGAGTGAGGCGTTGTTGATTTTCAAATCCAATTCGTATCCTCCACTTTGAGATGATGCAAATTCTCCTTTCTCATGATTGTGGGTAGTAGGTATGTTTTCCACACGAACAATGACGATGATGTTTTATCTCATAAAATTAACCAACACATTTGTGTTTTTAAATTTTTTAAAAGAGAAACTACGTGTACCCTGATCCCCTGTTGCACGAAAAGGTGGTACGTAGGCACTAAAGGTTCGCAACCGCGACGGGTGCAAAAATCAAAAAAATATATTTCTTTTCTCACCTCCACCATCTATTTTTTATACAACATTTTATATCCAAAATACACAGATTTTACAAAGAGGTTCCTACGGAGTACCGTAGATGTTTAGGGTGCTAAACCAACCCCCTTAGCTAGAATCTTTCCCCCTCTTTTTTGGTTATTCGCTCTTTTCCCATTCCTTTGGAAACAATAATGCGCGGTGGCGATTTTTATTTTGATTTATATAAGTCTAGTCAATCCAATGGCTTAGTCTTAAACATTTCTACCGCTACAAACATATTATTCCTTTACTTCTCCTCCATAGAGGGGGTGACTTGAGCAGCAATCTCATGCCAACATTGTGTATACTCTTTGAATGACTCCTTGTCCTTCTGAACCATAACCCTAAGTTGATCATGGTCGGGTGCCATATCCATATTATACTTATTTATTCCTGATGAAAGCTTCACCCGGGTCATTAAAGGCACATATGTTAACACTATCTAAGCCCATATACCATTTAGTGCCACTCCAGTTATACTATCTTGAAAGTAGTGAATCAACAAACGCTGATCATCAATGTGAGTACACATTTTTCCGGACATACATCACCAAATGAGCTTAAGAACAATAATTTCCCTTGTAATTTTCAAATTTAGGGACCTTGAACTTAGCAGGAACTTGGACATTCGGCACAAGGCAGAGGTCATTGACATTCTTACTAAGTAACTCTTTTCTTCTAAGAGCTTTCATTTCTTTTTGCATTTCCAAGAACTGGTCTTGAAAATCATCCATAGGTCGTGAATCCCTTAGATTTCACTTGGAGCACCTTCCCTTTGCAGTGGATTATATTCCAAGCATCCTTCACCTTATGCAATATCTTATAATCTTCCTCTTTGTTGAAGAAAATTGTCTCTCTTACGTCCTTATTTCTTGGTTTGTCTTGCATGGCATAACCTAACCGACGTAGTAACAAAACAGGATTGTAATTTATTACCCCTTTTATTCCCATGATAGGAACACTAGGGAACTTCCCAAAACCCATAATAACTGATGATCCTTCACAGAGTTTGTGCCATACCAAGTCATGAGAAGTAAGGGCCATAAGTCTTTCAGATCACTTGCGAGAATTCTTAGTATCCACAAAATCTCTTCTGATAAGGAAACGAGACACAAACCATTTGTATAACAAGGGCAGGCAACAAGTAACAATGCCTCCTTTTCCGTATCGAGAGTGAATGAAATGATAAGTGTTAGCTAGCAGAGTAGGCACGTGATTTTCGTTCATGAAGACACAAATAGATACAAGGTCCACATGATTCTATATATTGGGAAAAAGAACCACTCTATATATCATGACGACTAACAAGGCATTAAAAGAAACCCAATTCTTCTTATTTGAAAAGTCTTTAGCTTTACTCATCAAGAATTTCAAAATAATATCATGAGTGTCATCTTCAAATTTCCAATGGTCTTTGATATCCTCGATGCTCAAATAAAGAGCTTCAGTAATTCGCTTGAATTGGATGACTTCTGGTAAACTAACAAAAGGTATCTGGTTTGGGATCTTAACTTTCAAGATAGAAGAAAACTCCTCTAGAGTGGGAGAAAGTTTTTGGTCTTTGGAAAGTGACGCACCGTAACTTATCATCATAGAATGGGAAGAGAGTCTGAAGATCCCTGTGATCAACCCTGAGGTTTAGCAGATAAAGAAGATTACCATATGTATCCTTGAAGATATCCAAATTATTATCAACCAACTGTACACTCAAACTTTGAAAAGGTTCTAAGTCATACTTAAGAAGCCCATAATTGAAAGTGTCCTTAGTGGTCGTCATACTCTTACCCTCTTTTCTTGCCATGCTTAATTGAAGATGACGACTCTCAGATTCCCTGGAAATGACATGTATATGTAGGTGAAATTTGTCCATAATACGATGGTCATAAAGATGGTTGATGGGTACTCCACAACTCATATTGAAGGACATGAGAGACCTAGATGAAAATTTTTCATAATTTCTAATATGATAAATGTCTAAGGGAAAAATATGGAGCTAAACAAGGGTGAAACAGGCCACGCCTTGTGTTTAATATAAATATGAGGGAAAATGGTAATGTTACCCATAAACAATTATCATTTAACAATTTAGTCTAATCACATAACATTTTTGTGATTTGGCTAACAGTTATAAGTTTCTAGATATCACTCACTATTTATTATACTAAATATGTGATTTAATATAATTGACAATGTTATGAAAACCCGCATAAACATACACATAAGGACGATCAATGAGAGATAAAATGAATGTGTGAAGCTTATTCGGTTATAAGGTATTGTTAAGCACTAATTTTAATTAGATAAATGTGGTATATCGTAAGGTAGGGTGTACTTAACTGAATTATGGAACATCATAAGGTACAATGTAATTAACTAAAATACGAAACACAGTAAGGTCCTTTGCACTTAAGTGGAATACAAAACACCGTAAGTTATAGGACACTTACGTGGAATAAAATATACCATAAGGTATGATGAACTTAAGTAGACATGTTTAACTTTTATCCCACGCAAGTTCTAAAAGTAGAACCCTTGAGTTGAAATTTTCCCACTTGATGAAGTTTAGTCTTTGAACACTAGCGTAATATATATATCTCTCTCTACATATATATATATATATATATATATATATATATATATATATATATATATATATATATATATATATATATATATATATATATATATATATATATATATATATATATATATATATATATATATATATATTCTAGCGTAATATCTCTCTCTCTCTCTCTCTCTCTCTCTCTCTCTCTCTCTCTCTCTCTCTCTCTCTCTCTTAAACATTATGTGTGTTTTACATATATTAAAAAAATGATGAGAGCGCACTATGATAAATTAGTGTACAAACCAAAAAACTATTTTTATTAATATAAGTAACACTTAATGTTTCATTAAACAAAATAAATATTCTAGAGACTTTATTATTTTGGAAAAACAAACATAACAAATAAATGTCTAAAACACACAGGCAATGCATACAACATTAAAAACAATACTAAAAAGTAAAATAACACAAGAATTGTTAACCCAGTTCGGTGAAAACAACACCTACTCTAGGGGATACCAAGTCATGAAGGAAATCCACTATCAGTAGTACTAATTCAAAGCTAAACTCCTCAGTTTACAACTTATCATTTAATCTCTACCCAATGCAACTTCTACCTAGGAACTCCTAGATATGAGTATACCCACTCACGTCCAATCACCGCAATGATGTCTAACAGTCTCAGTCCTAGTTACTGTATCAATGACCTTTCACCTAAATAAAGATCACACTTCAAATACAATAAAAACACCTTAATCGAGACACCCCTTGATTAAGAACAACATACTTGATCTTGCATCACAACTCTGATCAAGAAAAATACTCAACTCATTACATAAAGGCTTCTGAGTGAGAACAAACAAAGATAACAACTCTGTAACATCAGTCAGACTTACAACCGAGTGAAACACACAACCAACTCTCCTAGAGAGTGATACAGACTCGACCCTAATGATTACATCTTTTCTAATTCACGGCTGGTGCCTTTCTTAGGTTACAAAACTTCTACATATAACATTATGGAGCATGTAGAATAATATTTGTGTTTTACATATATTAACAAAAATAGTTTTTTGTCTGCATAATAATGTAGATTGTAGTTGAGGAGCATGTAGAATAATATTTGGATTTTAATTTTAAATATGGATAAATTTTTATTATTAAAATTAAAATAATATTTGTTATGTCGGTTAATTTGTAATTCGACTTAATTTGTATTTTGTTAGGTTGGATAAACACGTATTTACTCCAATTCTAAGAAAGATAAGGTACAATTTTAATAACTTCACATATGAATAAAGAACATGCATCAACAAATGTTCTAACACAATGGTTCTACTCACCTAGTATGGTTCAAAGAAAAAATTCGTCAACTTCGGAGCCCAATTGCTGCAATTGGAGTTGTGACAATATGACTAAAGTTAAAGCCATGGCACCAAATGGGTCCTTGTTGTAGTCTACCTCCAACCTCCACCATGTTTTCTCCTCTCTCCACAAACAACCAACAAATACTTGCAAATCCAAAATCATCTTCACCAACTAATGAACCAAAGGGGTACGGACATGGAAAACAACCTCTACCAGAGCCTCCACCACTGAAAGATATGGAGTATTTAAGATATCATGGTGGTGTATCTGGTATAATTATTGGTATGTTGTTTATTGTTTAGTTATGTTGTCTGTATTATGCTTATGTTTGTTTTATTTTAATTTTGTACTCATGGTGTTTGTGTTTACCGTGAAAATTGGTAAACAAGCGTTGGTCTTCTAAAAACAACAAAAAAGTCCTTAGTTACTTACATGATCAACTAGATTGATCCTAAGACACGTGTTTTTATTTAAACATTGTTTTTTGAAAAGAAGAATACTTCGATGATATTCATAGTTTTTTGATAATGTTGATTTTGATCTAAATAATTATCTAAAGTAAATTTTCGAAACTTTGTAAAGAAAGTGAAATAAAGGAATTGAAAATAAATTACAAAAGGAAGTTCTAAATGATAACTTGCAAATGAGATTTTTTATATGAGATTTATATGAGATTTTTTACAAATGAGTGAACACCCTGAGTCTTATCGCTAAGACCCGTACATATACTAATTAGACCTAAACGGTCTTTCTATATCTAGATGCCACATTTTTGACATGTAAATTCTTCGAAATATAAAACCTCCACGGGTGGATAAGATTGATGATTTGAATTTGAATCCTTCTAATATGGAGAGTGCCAAATCCAATATGATCATTCAAATTCGA
The DNA here is from genome assembly GCA_948472305.1 of Vicia faba. Taxonomy (NCBI): domain Eukaryota; kingdom Viridiplantae; phylum Streptophyta; class Magnoliopsida; order Fabales; family Fabaceae; genus Vicia; species Vicia faba. The sequence goes on from OX451736.1 coordinate 468,749,971, forward strand.
ATTTCAAATACCTCGAATTCCTTTTAAAACAAAAGATTCCTTTAATCTTTATTCAGCCGATCTTCAACCGTCCACTTAGAAACGAATAATCGAAGCTTTCACAAGACACTTATTTTCAAAAATAACATAGTCTTCGGCTTTTGATCCTTTATATCCTATTATCAAAATTTCCAGCCAACAAATTGCCCCCCCAAAATTGTGTATTTCGAATATCTGAAGAAATGGACAATTTTTGAATAACTTTCCATTTCAGTACAATAACTACCTCATGATGACCATTATTATCATGACGTCGTGGTCATAATGACCAATCTCCTCAAATGTCTTATTGAGACATGCACTTAAACAGTTTCATCATTACCATAACAACATAGGCATAAATTATGGCTTCCAAAATATTAACTACTTTCTTGGCTTATAGAAAGTTCATACGCATCCCACTCTTCTTCATTCACACAAATGAAAACTGAAACTTTTTTCTTATAAATACCTTATTTAAATTCAAAAACATTTTTTCAACTTCCATTGGTGTTTTCTCCCTCTGAAAAACTTGTGAACATTTCTTCTTCTTCCTTCAAATCATCAACAGTCTTCATACTTCTTCATTAGTGGCACCCACAAAGAAAAGTACCAAAGCTAGAAAGGATGTGAAAAACAACAAAGATGCTGCTTTTAAACCCACTGGTCATGCATCAAAATCCATTATGGTTGGAAATCAAGAATTTGCGCCAACACCAATACTTTTTGCAGAATAAAAAGTGATCTACAGATCTCAGGTAATTATCCCCTTTACTCTTGCTGATAAAACCTTAGGGTATATGGGTCCTCTAGTACATGTTGATGATTTAGCAAATTTCAAATATTTTTCCCTACATATTATGCAACCAGTCCCATAGCTAGTAAACTTAGACCTAAAAAGAAAGTAGGTGAAAATGCTGATAAAGATTCCAAAGAATCTAACACAGAAATTCCTCAAGAAGGAACTTCTTCAGGTTTTGCTGATAAAGAGAAACCCTTTCAACTAAATTACATGACTAGTCTTTTTAAGCCTTTTTGATCTTTCCCAAAAAAATATAGTAAACAATACCTTGACTGGCTAGCTAAAATCGAAAAACAGAAATCCCAATTCTTGAAGGATATTGGTATCTTCAACTTAATCCAATTGTCGAAGGTTGGTCCTAGCTATTGCCAACACATGTTGATGGCATCTATGTATTTCTACGACAACACTTATAACACTTTTCACCTTCCTTGCAGAATGGTTACCCCTACTATATTTGATGTGGCTGCAATCACTGGGCTTCGACCCACTTGGGAAGCTTTTGACCCCTCCATACAATCTGAAAACACCATCGATTTTAAATTCCAACATGTTGGCTTCACCAAGTGTATTGATCATTATCATACTAAAGGAAGCAAAGTATCAAATGTCGAACACATATCCTTTCTCGCCTTATGGTTATCTAGGTGTATCTTCTGTAGAAAATCCCTTCAAGTTGCCAAGAGATTATTAACTTTAGCTAATCAACTCCACTCAAGTTAAAATACATACCTAGTGAATTACTTATGGTTGGATTATATGAGTTTCTGGGAGAAGCAACCACATATTTAAAAGAATACCAAGAAGGCACCAATCTCTTGCTAGATGGCCCATATTGGCTTCTCCAATTATGGCTAAACGCCATGTTTGAACCCTCTCTCTCCACTTCTAGAATAGTGGACAAAAAAGATCCCGAAATTTGCAATCGAATTATCGAAGGAACTAGGTTAGTTTGACTGACATCCAATGATGACTAAAAAAACTTACATGAGTGTTTCACCAAATATGCTATGATGTTCGTAAAACATCATAATTTTACTCCCTCTATGGATCCTTTTTCTAAAAGAACCCATGGTATGACACGTTTTACAAAACCCATTTCCGACATTGTATCCACTCAAGAAACATAAACTCTTGACATCTGGAAAGCCTTTTTGTTTCCAAAGTTAATTATCACAAGACTCATGCCAGTCAAAAGTCGCATTACCCTGCTCGCTTATTATAACGCTCCATTTAAATATTTAGTCATTTGATGATTGGAATTGTGGAACTATGTTGGTTTGACTAAGGAGGTGTGAGAACTTAGTAAAATTCGATAATTAGAGTAAGCTTTGAATAATATTATAATAATGATAATTTTGGTGAAGGGTGAAATATACCATTATTATTAATAAAAATATTATTGTGGTTAAATGATGTATTTTCCACTAATGATATTATTATTATTAATATTATACTAATAATTATTATTATTACTATTATTATTATTATTATTGGAAAATAATAATAAGGCATAATTATAGAGTGTGGTAGATGTATTTGGGAGAAAACTACTTTCACGTGAAAAGAAAAGAACAGAAGAGAAGAGAAAAGATGAGAAGCTAGGGAAAAGGGAGACAAGGATATTTCACCATTGTTGAAGGATCAAAGCTCCAAACCAAGGTAAGGGGGTGAATGAGTTCTCTAAATTTGTGATATTAACATGAGAGGATAGTGTGGGTTCATTTCTCTCTTCAGTTTTTTTATGAATAATTGATAAATGTTCTTCTTGGATTCATTTATGTTGATTTTATGTAGTTGTGTGTGAAATACGTGAATCCTATGATGCCATGGATATGTTATTACTACTGATTTTTGTTGTGGTTGTGTTGTTCGTAAATTCCCAAATATGAAAAAAAATTATAGATCTAAGAATGTGACGAAATTGAGGAATTATAGGTAGAAATTGTTGTAGATTCGTAGGTATGATGAAATTAGATGAAGAACTTATGTTGTTAGGTTTAGAAACACTGTTTTAGGTCCAATTTGGGAGGCTGAAAGTGTGAAAAATGAACATAAGTTATTCTGATGCGATAGCAGTTTTCTGGAACACGCTGGCTGGCCGTACGCGTATGATATGCGTATGAGTGGATTTCCTAAGGGTTATAGGCGTATGATACGTGACATGTGCCTAGAACCAGTGTGTTCATCTGTTGGTACGCGTATGGGGTAGTGCCATACGTGTATACATGGGGTCATACACGTATGGGAGTTGTCTGAATAAGTTGAGAGGATAAATGTCTCTGGTGGTACGCGTATGATACACGCGTGTGATACTATGACACTATGTTGTTAAAATGTTGTAGTAATATTTGATGAAGTGTGATACGATGATGTTGCATGGTTGCATGTGTGGTGAGGGCTTATGCTCAGTTGGTGGCCCTTATTGGCGAATGTTGATGGCTTATGCCTTGTGGTTGCATAATTATGTTGTTGCATATGATGTCCCATGTTTCATAGTGATGAGGGATTATGCCCTGTTATTGTGAAAATTGGCAATTGTGATGAGGGCTTATGCCCTGTTGTTGGCTTGTAAATGGTGTTGTGATGAGGGCTTATACCATGTTACTGTCCAAATTGGCAATTGTGATGGGGGCTTATGCCCTAATGGTACCACATGCATTGAGTTGATGTCGCTCTCATTACATTACATTGTTATAAGTTGGTGATGTATTATGTGAATGATTGGTAAAATTGAAAAGTATTATGTGATGTGTGAATTGTGTGATTACTACTCTTTAGCATGTGATATTTATCGTATATTTTTTGAACATAATTCTCACCCCTTTTCTGTTGTTGTGTCTGTGCTCCTCCAGGAGTACGGATAATCATGTACCTGAATAGTGCTTGGAGTATGAGTTGCATGATCGAGTCTTAGGAGTCACTCTAATACGTAACACAGGAATTGGGAATCTTTTTTATGTTTCTCTTTATTTCATTTGTTACGTATCTTCTATTTGACTTATGTTGGACCACACATTTTTGGAGTTTTATTTTTTGTTGAAGCTGTATTGACATGTGTGATGCGTGGGAGAACTGACTTGAGGTTTTGCGTTTTGTCGCAAATGTCGCGGTTAGCAAGAGTCGCCGCCGACTTTTCTTTTATCCAAAAGGAAAGGTAAAAAGCACAGGAAAGACCTTTGAAATGTTTTCTTGAGTTTGGGGGGTAGATTATGAAAATGGAAGGTGCTAGCACCCTTTTCATCCATGGTTTTCCATGGGCTCTTAGTTACTTGTTTAGATCACTTGCTTTGTTTTGTTTAAAATGGTGTTTGGTGTGATTTTGAAAGTATTTTATAAAAGAGGCCATTTGTTTAGGCAATCTTTGTAATGATTCTCGTTCATAAGAATGTATACAAAGATGTTTGTCTTTTTGAAAATGTTTTCAATGTATTGTAATATGTTTTGAAATGTGTGTGTGTTTGTTTTTGAAAATAGCAAGGATTGTTTTGAAATGGAGCAAGTAACTTAGAAGCTATCTACCTACTCAAATGTCTTTCTTGTGAATTTTTATTCTTTTGACACTGTTGACTTACCATTGATTTGGTAAGCAACCCTATCTTTGGATGTAAACGGGACGGGCGTGGGTCATCGTATAACCATGATAGCAATGTTGCCAAGTATCTTAGCATTTTTTGGAGGGACCAAGATCATTTTGTTTAGGCAACTTTTGAATAGCGTCATCGAGGGGCTATGATCTTATATTTGTTTTGTTTTGCCAAGATGCTTCGCGTGCGTAACATGGCCATTTTATTTTAGGAAACCAAGTGGGAGAAACCATAAGGGTGCTTGTGTGCAAAGTGTATCATTTTCATGCTTTTGTCTTGCATTTAGGGTTTTTCTATTTGTTTTGTTTTTGTTCTTGTCATGCAAACCCTAATTACTAATCATGGTATAAAAGCGATAAATGGCGTAAATGTAAATATACTAAGCTATTACAACAATTATTATGGGAGGGGGGATACAAGTTTGAATGGGGTTCTGAACAAATATAAAGCTAAATATATTATTACAACTAAATCGAAATTGTGCGAATTAAATAAATAATACAAATATTTAAAATGCAATGCAATGTGTATGTAAAAGAAAAGATTTTTTTATGTCTTGTTTTTTGTATGAAAAATATTTAATTTAAACCTAAATTATAAGGAAAAAAAATATATTAATTCTTTTTGAAAGGGGTAAACCCTAGTTTTCAAATTAAAGGAAAATAATGCTTCATGTTATTATTTTGTACATTTTTTGTATACGAAAATAATAAATAATATTATATGTAAATATTAAAAATTAAGTTTGTGTAAAAAATAAATATTTATGAATATAAAATGTATAATAAAAATGTTAAGTATTTTTAAATATATTTACAAGTTATTTAAGAAAAATAAACTCTATTTATCAAAATAAAATATTTTTTCATGTGAAAAAATAATAATAAAATAAAATAAAAGTGTGAAAATAAATAAGTCATTTTTAGGATTTTTTATCATTTAGAAAAAATAAACAAAAGTATTAAATATAAAAAATATGAAGAAAAATGAAAATATAAAAAGTTCAGCCAGGGGGTACAAATAACAAGTCAGGGGGGTGCAAATAGCAAAAGCAAAAAGTCCAAGGCGCCAAAAAGCCCAGAATATCATCGTCCTTGTCCTTAATCCGTCCCTGCGCGCGCTTCCATGTTCAAACCTGTAACTTGCTTATGCTTGCATAAAAACAAAAACTCATAACATGAAAAATGTGGCATTTGAGCTCATGATTCTAACCATATAAATTATGTAACCTAACTCTTAAAGATCAAAGAGAATTTTTGAATCCCTAATTCGTGACCTAACTTTTTCAGAATTTTCAATCTTCAATTTCTCTTAGCACAAGTAATATAAATGCAAAGTAATGGTATGTACAACTTCGTTATGATAAGGGCTACATTTTTCCTTCACAAATCGTGGCTTGAGGTTGCCTATTCAGAGAGATAGAGTTTGAAAAAATACCTCCTTCAGCTGGATTCAAGTAGGGCAATGTAGGGACTTTAATAGAGGCCTGGTGATTGTTTGAGCTTCCTTGAAATTCCTTGAAGCTATTCCAATGCTTATCTTGCTTTGAGGATGGTTGGAATTCTCTGAACAAGTCAAACTGCAAGCTTCCAAATTGAAAATGGTGGATGCTGAAACAGGGGTTACAGAACCAGGGTGATGGCTTGGATTGTCTAGGTATCAAATGAATAAGATGTTTCAAATGATTAAACACAAAACGCACGAGCCAAATGAGAGTTGGCTGTGCTTTTGCAGAAATTCTGTGTTTGGGCAATTTTGTGGAATATTTCAGTTTGAGAGTGTTTCAGGTTCAATCCAAGCGTGCTCTGCCTTGTAACAAGTTTGTATATTTGTATAGAAGTGATACAAAGTCAGCCCTTACTAGTTGTGCAAGCTTTGGACCTTTTTGCAACTTTTCTTGCATTTGAAGTAAAGTGACAAGACCAATGCTACATGCTTGTACCAGTTTGCTTGAGGGCTGAAATGAGCTTGTACAATTTGCTTGAGAGCTGTAGAATTTGCTTATACCAAGGGGACAGGTCCAATGCTCAAGATTGACAAAGTTGCAAAAGTTGCCCTTTATGAAAATGGCATTGTAACCTTTTGGCCAAAAATGGAAATACATCTTGTGTAAACCTTCAAAAGCAAAGATAAAGGCTTTAGATTCTGAGTATGCATTTAATTATGGAGTTTATAGCAAGCTTAGGACCTGTAAAGCAAGATATAACCAGCATAGATTTGATTTGAAACTTGATGCTATGTGAAAATGGCTTGAACAAAAGTGAGAAAATGCCAACTTTCCTTCTTCGATTCTCCCTACGCAAAAATGATCTTGGAGATTTCTGTGACATTTTGGAAAGCTTGAAATGTTCTCTATAATCTATCTTTTAAATACAATTTGAGATACCTCTTGGAACTAGGTGAAAAATGTCCATGAAGTTGTGTCCAAAACCTGCCTAAATTAGGGCAAAATTTCACTAAGTTAAGAAGTTCCTGGACCTATATTCACAAATTCATAACTTGAGATCCAAGCATCTTTAGGGAAAAGTTTGTGAAGAAAATTGTAGATTTCATGGAGGAGTACAACTTTCATGTTGGAAGTTTTCTTTGAATCAAAATGCATCATGGTGAAAAAGTGGTGAAAAGTTGGGAAAAAATAAGAAATTTTTTGACCCTTGGTACTTGATTTTGACCAAAAAGTCAAAGTTTGACTTTTCAGTATACAATTGATTTTTGATCAGTTGACTGCAAATTTCATCTGTCAATCCAATGAACTTGAGATCTTTTGAACCATGTAATTAGGTCAAGATGATGCAATTGAATCCTTGAAATCATGCTTGAACTCAATTGGTCATTGGCTAGGTTTAAAGAATCAAAAATTTCCCTTTCTCAGTCAAAACCCTAATTTTGACCATTTTGCCCTTTTGATGGTTTGATCAAATTTCTTGAGGAGTTGTGACCCAAACTTGATCAAATGGTACATATGAGTCTAAAATATTGATATGGATCAAAAATTATGAAGTTTGACTGTAAATTGGCCATGGTTGACTTTTTCTCCAATACAGCTGATTTTTAGGTCAATTGTCCAATTGACTGATCAAAAATGTGGTTCAAGGCTTGAAACTTAACATGAGAAATCTTAGGGGTCCAAAATGATGTATGAAAGTCACATGAAGCATTGGTGGTCCAAAAATCCTTGTGCAAACTCAAACCCTAATTTTGGGTTATCAGTGCAAGATGAGATGTCTTGAGCTGACCAAACCCTAATCTTGTCTTGAGTCCAAAAAGTCTTGTGAGAAAAGTCTTGATAAATGAGAGGGCAAATTTTGGGGTACAACAGCTGCCCCTATTAAATCTTCTTGAACCTGAAGAGTTAGATTGGAGAGCTTTGTCGTTCGTGACTCAAAGGTAAAAGATGATTGGACACTAGAGTGCCCATAAATTTGCACTCGACAAAGTGTATTTGAGGGAATGGGCTTAAAGATGCCATTTGTAGAGGTGATAGAATCTAGTTGGAGATGGGCTTGTAGATTCCATCCAATAATGTTTGCTGAATTGTATGTTGTAAGTCAGAAGAATACGTATCAGAATGGTGTCCGCGTTGGGAACGTATCTGAGCTGTATCTGGAGACTTGAAATTTGAATGAGAAATAGAATAGCACCCGTGTTTGGAGAATATTCGTACTGTATCGAGATTGTGAAATCTGAATGAGTATCAGAATGGCTTCCGTGTCTGGAGCGTATCTGTACTGTATAAAAATTGAATCTGAATAAGTATCAGAACGACATCCGTATCTGGAGCGTATCTGAACTGTATTTGAATTTGAATCTGGATAAGTGTCAGAATGGCATCCTTGCCTGGAGCGTATCTGAACTGTATCTTGAAGTTGAGGTCTGAATGAGTAACAGAATGACTTCCGTGTCTGGAGTGTATCTGAACTGTATCTTGATATTGAAGTCTGAATAAGTAACAGAACGGCATCCGCGTATGGAGCGTATCTGTAATGTATCTGAAAGCTGAATCTGAATGAGTAACAGAATGACTTTCGTGTCTGGAGTGTATCTGAACTGTATCATGACTGCATATTGTTAAACGGTAGCTGTTAATCTTATCCTGAAAAGGGTAAAATGTTAGCTGAAACACAAAGTTATGTTGCATGAAATGTATGATGCAATATATGTGTTTTATCAATGTTTATGATATATGGATGTAATGTATGCGCAGACAGGTTGCTGGGGAATTTGGAGAAACTGAATGGTTTCCGCTGGGGATTGATAGTTTTGAAGTTTCGGCTTTACTGGGGATCTTAATGATGTACTGTAGGGATTGCTCATGGAATAGCCTAAAGAAGTTTTCCTATTCTTTCAACCTGTCAGTAATTGTTCTTTTCCATTTTGTTTATTTGTAAACAGTAATTATGTTCAAATGCATATGTTCATTAATGAATCATTGGACGTTTTTGCAAATAAAAACACAAGTGTAAAGAAAAAAGAAAATAGTTTTTTGTACTTGGAAAGAGATATCTCTGTATTTAATTTGAATAAGTATTTTGTACAAAGGAGACAGACATCCTAGTAAGAGGATGGTGTCATAAAAGTAAGAAAATTTTTATACAAAGAAAGATAGCTATATGTAATAATCCCACGGGGTTCCTATTCTGCTATAGCCTTCGTATCTCCGAATATCTTGTCCATTTGTTGCTTCGTCCGAAGATGATTGAATTGATCAGAAGCTCTGAGTTTGTCAGTGAAGAGATTGTCTTTAAAGTGATCTAACGAGACATAGTCATACACTTTAATTCCCTAACTTTTACATGGACCGCCCTTTCGGGTTTTCAGTCCACCGGGAAACCCTTTTTTGCCCAAGTCGCCCTTTCGGGTTTTCAACTTGCCGGGTGTACAGTTTTTTTTTATTTTATCCCTAGTTTTTGCCCGAACCTTTTGGTTCGCCGGGATGCCCTTGTTTTGCCTAGGTGCGTCAACCTAGTGGTCTCTTATGCGTAGTATCTTTTGACTATGTCTGCGTTCGCAGGATGTGGCAGGTCGTCATCGTCCATGGTGGTTAAGATCATTGCCCCACCGGAAAAGATGTTCTTAATTACAAATGGTCCTTCATAGGTAGGAGTCCATTTTCCCCTGGGATCACTTTGTGGCAAGATGATGCGCTTGATCACTAGATCTCCAACTTGATATACTTGGCGTCTGACTTTCTTGTTGAAAGCCTTGATCATCCGTTTTTGATACATCTGACCATGGAAAACAACAGTAAGCCTCTTTTCGTCAATTAAGTTCAGTTAATCAAGCCGGGTCTGGATCCAATCGTCTTCACTCAAACCTGCATCTTTCATAATTCTTAAAGAGGGGATTTGAACCTCGATAGGCAAGACATCCTCCATGCCATAAACCAAAGAATAGGGTGTTGCCCCAGTTGACGTGCGAGCCGTGGTATGGTACCCGTGGAGAGAAAATAGTAGCATCTCATGCCAGTCCTTGTAGGTGACTGTCATCTTCTGTATGATCTTTTTAATGTTTTTATTAGCAGCTTCGACTGCACCATTCATCTTTGGCCGATATGGGGGTGAATTGTGATGTTGAATCTTGAACTGCTTGCACAAGGCGATGATCATAGTATTGTTAAGATTCGTACCGTTATCAGTGATGATCCTTTCTGGGATACCGTATCGGCAAATAAGATTCTGCTTGATGAAGCGGGCAACAACATTCTTAGTAACGGATGCAAAGGAAGCTGCTTCGACCCACTTGGTGAAATAGTCAATGGCCACTAGAATGAAGCGGTGTCCATTAGAGGTTGTAGGCTTGATCTCCCTAATCATGTCGATTCCCCACATAGCGAAGGGCCAAGGAGATGTTAATACATTTAGAGGAATCAGAGGCACGTGCACGTTGTCTGCATAGATTTGACACTTATCACAGGTCCGAGAGTGTTGATAGCAGCCTGCTTCCATGGTAGACCAGTAATAGCCTGCCCGTAGAATTTTCTTCGCCATCGTATGCCCACTAGAGTGAGTGCCAAAGGTGCCTTCATGCAATTCAGCCATGATCTTTTCAGCTTCAATCTTGTCCACACAACGGAGCAGAATAGAATCATGATTACGTTTGTACAGGATGCCATTACTTAGGAAGAACTTAGCAGAGAATCTCCTTAGGAACTTTTTATCATTGATTGAAGCTCCTTCTAGATATTCTTGAGCCTCGAGATACCTTTTGGCTTCATGAAACCACAGCTTGTCTACTATTTCTTCGGTATTAATCTCGTGACAGTGTGTTGGTTCGTCCATTCGTTCAATGGTGATCTGGGGAGCCTCGTTATCCCAATTAAGTTTAAACATAGATGACATTGTAGCTAGAGCATCTGTTAGCTGATTTTCTTCTCGCGGGAAGTGCTCGAAGGTAATCTGCTCGAAATGTGGTAGCAATGTCAAAACATGTTCTTTGTAAGGGATAAGGTTTGGATGCTTAGTGTCCCATTCTCCTTTGTTCTGACTGATGACCAAAGCTGAATCCCCAAACACATCTAAAGATTTGATTCCCAAGTCTATGGCAGCCTTGAGACCAAAGATGCATGCTTCGTATTCTGCCACGTTGTTCGTACAGTTGAAGCAAAGTCTGGCAGTGAAAGGAGTATGACATCCTTCCGGAGATATGAGTACAGCGCCGATACTGTTACCAAGTGTATTGGGTTCCCCATCAAAGAACAGGGTCCATCAGGATCCTTGTCGAGGTCCGTCATATGGTCTGATCTCTTCACAGTTGTCTAATGTCATGATGTCTTCGTCAGGGAATTCAAACTTTATGGACTGATAATCCTCTACAGCTTGATGAGCAAGATAATCATCTAGCACACTGCCCTTTATAGCTTTTTGGGTTGTGTACTGTATGTCATATTCTGTTAGAATCATCTGGCATCTAGCTATCCTCCCAGACAGAGCAGGCTTCTCAAAGATGTACTTTATCAGATCCATCTTAGATATCAGCAAAGTGGTATGAGTCAACATATAATGTCTTAGCCGGCGAGCAGCCCATACCAGAGCGCAGCAAGTTTTCTCGAGCAGTGAATATATGGTTTCACAGTCGGTAAAATTTTTGCTCAGGTAGTAAATAGCGTTCTCTTTTCGGCCAGACTCGTCATGCTGCCCCAATACGCACCCCATTGAATTCTCTAAAACGGCTAGATACATGATTAGAGGTCTTCCCTAGACTGGTGTCATCAAGATATGAGGCTCTTGTAAATACTCCTTGATTTTATCGAAAGCAATCTGACATTCATCATTCCATCTGACTACTTGATCTTTCTTCAACAATTCGAAGATTGGTTCACAAGTAGACATTAGGTGAGAAATGAATCTGGAAATATAGTTCAGGCGTCCCAAGAATCCTCTGACTTCCTTCTCAGTGCGAGGAGTAGGCATTTCTTGTATCGCTCTAACCTTGGCAGGATCAACCTCGATGCCTTTATTGCTGACAATGAAACCTAAGAGTTTACCGGACCAGACTCCGAATGTGCACTTGTTCGGGTTCAACCTTAATTTGTACTCCTTCAATCTGACAAATAGCTTTTGCAAGTGATCAAGGTGTTATTCTTCAGTTTGTGATCGGGCTATCATGTCATCTACGTAGACCTCTATCTCATGATGTATCATATCGTGAAACAAAGCTACCATGGGGCGTTGATAGGTTGCCCCGACATTCTTCAGTCTGAATGGCATCACTTTGTAGCAGAACGTACCCTACTGTGTGACAAATATAGTTTTCTCCATGTCCTCAGGTGCCATTTTGATCTGGTTATAGCCTGAGAATCCATCCATGAAAGAAAATACTTTGTGCTTGGTTGTATTGTCGACCAGGATGTCAATGTGTGGAAGTGGAAAATCATCTTTAGGGCTGGCCCTGTTTAAATCTCTATAATCCACGCACAGTCTCACTTTGTCGTCCTTTTTAGGCACGAGAACAATGTTGGCTACCCATTGAGGATAAGTAACAGCCAGAAATCCAGCATTGAACTGTTTCATAACTTCTGCTTTGATCTTCTCTGACATGTCAGGTCTTATGCGGTGGACTTTTTGTTTCACTGGTGGACAATCTTCTCTTGTGGGTAGACGATGTACCACAATGTCTGTATCGAGTCCCGGCATGTCTTCGTATGACCAGGAAAAGATTTCAACATAATCATTCAATAGCTGAATTAGGCGCTCCTTGACACTCGGCTCTAAATTGGCACCCACTTTGATTTCCTTTTTATCTTCCTCGGTACACAAGTTAATTGTATCCAACAGCTCCTCATGAGGCTGAATAGCTCTTTCCTCTTGTCATAGTAGTCTGGCCAATTCCCCTGGCACCTCACAATCTTCCTCACCTTTGTATTCGGCTTGGTAGATCAGATCTTCAGAGTCACTGAAGGCTATAACAGTATCGTTACCCATGGGATCCGGAATGGAAGGGTACCTGCATTTGTGAGTGTGGGTGTGTGTAAGGGTATAGCCATCTTAAAACAATAAAATGTAAAATAAAGACAATGAGCATAAAAGGTTTATATGTGAAAAAGCATCCATGATTCATTGAATGTCATATGAAGATGAAATAAAAACCCTTACAAATGGACCATTGTGCCTCGGGTAAGACACAAGGTTTTTAAAGTGCGAATTGTTCGTGAATATTGCAAGCCCAACAGAAATGTAAAAGATAAATTACTGAGAGATGAAAGTTATAGGGATGAAGTCTCTGGCTTCCCAATTGCGAAGTCCTCCACTGACAGTAGGAAATATCCAATCTTCCAGGCTGCCATCCTATTCATTGTCTTCTACTGCATTGATCCCTTGGTTTCTAATCTTCACAGGTGGCCCCCCCAGCACGGGCACGACGCACAACCTTCTGACCAGTTGAAGTAAACCCCAAGCTAAACTTGTCTGATTTGTACAGAATGTCCGGAAGCTGTCCCCAGATGGTGCATCCTCCATCTTCCACTACTGCCTTTGCATCCTTTAGAGATGACATCCGAGGCGGAGGTCTTGTGATCTTAGGAATCGAGGATACCGCCTTGGTCGCTGCTACTTCTGGAGAGACTTCTTCAAAATGTTGGAAAGGGGTTTCAATGAACTCTCCATCTAACTCCATATATCGGAAAGAATTCAGATGACTAATCATATAATCCTCCTCCCCATGGACAATTATGATCTTCCCTTGGACGGGGTACTTCAGCATCTGATGCAAGGTAGAGGTGACAGCACCGACATTGTGGATCCAGGGGCGTCCTAACAGACATGAATAAGAAGGACAGATGTCCATCACATAGAAGGTTGGGTTGAAAACCTGAGTTCCCACCTTTATTGGGATGTCCACCTCCCCGTGGACCATCCTCTTAGAACCATCAAAAGCTCTTACCACTATGTTGCTGGGTTTTAAAGTCAGCCCCTCGCAATCCAATCTATCAAGTGCTTTCTTCGGCAATACGTTCAAAGATGATCCTGTGTCCAACAAGACATGGGATAGGGTTGTTCCTCTACACTCCACTGAGACATGTAATGCCTCGTTGTGTTTTCTCCCTCTGGTTTCCAAGTCAGCATCAGAGAAACCCGGGCCATTATCAGCTGTCAAACTGTCCACATAGTCTTGGAACTGGTCAGCAGACGTCTCTTGCGGCATATGAGCTGTCTTCAGAAATTTTACTAGAGCTTTGGCATGCGCTTCAGAGCACATCAGCAGGGCTACCATAGAGATCTTGGAAGGGGTTTTCCTCAACTGTTCAACCACATCATAATCACTCTTCTTTATTATCCTCAGGATTTCTTCCATCTCCTTCTTGGATGTTTCAGGAATAACTAGTGATTGAGCCTTCGTCCGGACAGGCTCTTCTTGAAAGTTTTTTCCATTATTCTTAGCAGTGGAAGTGGGGATAGGAATTGTGTTGTCTTCTTTGTCGGTAGGTATGCTTGCAGGTATAATAACTGGTATAGAGGTAATCTTTAGAATGGCCACGGGTCCAAAGACTTCCGTTGGAGGGGCAATCTCTGGAGAGAAGATTCTACCACTGCGGGTAATCTTGCTTATTCCGGAAATATTGCTAATTTCGGAATTGTCCTCTTCGGAGCTTTCTTCTTCGGTAGTAAGTTCATCCTATTTAATACCATGGTAGTAGATTTCTCCATCGTAATTCCATGGTACTATTTTATCTGATTTGTATGGGGCCGGCCCTGGCATTGTAATCTTAAGTGGAGTAGTCTTTGGAGTAGGTGTAATCCTAACGGGTCTTTTAGGGGCCCTGGAAGGATTGGCGTAGATGGTTATAATTGAAACTTCTTTAACTGGAACGGGTGAAATAGGAGCATTCTCAAACAAAATTTCTTGGTTATCCATCAGTCGTTGGATACCTTTCTTCAACAGATGGCAGTCAAATGATGAGGACAGGCAAACATGGAAGTCTTTGTCACAACCTGGGAATATACCAGCTTTCAACCAATTCAACTTAACAATCGGGAGAGGAGTCAACAATTCATCCATGGTAGCAACAATCAAGTCTTCTTCAATAGTGTTGGCATTGTGACCATGCCTAGGCATTGGAGCAGAAATAAAATTTGGTTTCTCAGGCGCTTCAAACTCAACTTCCTTCGCATCAATCAGGTCTTGAATTTTGTTCTTCAGAGTGCAATAGTTGTTAGTGTCATACCCTGGACTTTCAGAATGGTACGCGCATCTGGCGTTGGGATGGTAATGAGGAGACATAGTATTGGGATTCTTTAGGGCCTCTTTTAGAGTGGCCAGATTGAACTTCAGAAGATGTGGTAGAACTTGGGCTGGAGTCATGTTGATCTTGGTGAATTACTGGACAAGCCTTTCTACCCTTTGCTGGTTAGTTCTTGGCTGGTCTGATGCAGTCTTTGGAATCATAACGGCCCCCACCATTGGTTGTTGCTCAGTTCTTCCCTGATTCCTCTATGAATAAACAACAGATACTTCCCTTCTCCCAGTGAAGGGCTTTTTCACAGCTGTAGAGGCAGACGTGTCCTTCTGAATCTTCCCACTTCTTATACCAGCCTCCACTCTTTCGCCGGTTAATATCAATTCAGTAAACCCTGTAGAGGAACTCCAAATCAGATGATTGAAGAAAGTACCTGATAGAGTTCCCAAGAACATATCCACCAACTCCCTTTCAGATAGAGGGGGTTGCACCCTTCCGGCTAGATCTCTCCACTTTTGCGCGTAATCTTTAAAGCCCTCATTGGAAACCATAGCCATACTCTAAAGCTGAGTACGGGTAGGCACCAAGTCGGTGTTGTACTGATATTGTTTATAGAAAGCTACTGCTAGGTCTTCCCAATTATGGACATCAACCCTTTCTAATTGGTAGAACCAATCAAGTTGTGTTCTTGATAAACTGTCTTGGAAAAAGTGGACCCACAAGTCTTTGTCGGCAGAGTGTGGTTGAATCTTCTTGACATATGATCTGAGGTGCATTTTAGAGCAAGACACCCCATCATACTTGGCAAATAGTGGCACTTTAAACTTTGGCGGGATCACAATTCCTGACACCAGCCCCATATCTTCAAAATCTAGCCCTGGTACTCTCTGGATTTCCATAGCGCTTAGTCATTCTTCAAGGTGTTTGTACTTGTCATCAGCAGGAAGGTACTGTTATTTAGAGTAGTCCTCCTCTTCCTCTTCTTCTTCTTCAGAATCTGATAGTACTGCTGTTTCTTTTCCTTTTCTTTCCCCTTCATCATATGTTGTTGGAAAATCTAAGGTCCTTCTGGCTTGTCCCTGAAATCTTCTGCCCATGATTACCACACCAGTTGGCTTCTTCTTCTTTTTCTCTTTCTCTTTTTCTAGAAGAGTCTTCAGCTCCTCTTGCCCCTTGGCTAAGGTCATGAGTAACTGTTGAAATTGTGTATTCTGAGCTTGCAAGTCTTTGACCATTTGTTCGAGATCCATCGTACTGAAATAAATAGTAGAGAGATGAGGAAACTTGTTGCAAAGACCTGTTTATGTTTATGATGAATGATATGTATTCATGTAATGCTTTCAAGGATTTAGAAATTCAAATTTGTTTTAAACAAAAAGAAACACACGTCATATTAATAAAATAGAATTTGAGTACATCAATGCCCCTTGGGCAAAATAATACAAAATTCTAAGGTAAAAAGACATTGTGCATCCTCTTTGGTGCAATGTAGGTATTGAGAGTCTGCTCTTCATGAAGTAGCCGAGTGAGTTCCAAAACCTTCTTCTCGCTTGCGTAGAATTGGGCTTCGAAAGTATCGCGCTCTCCTTTGAGCTGTATCCAATCCCTTTGTAGGTCTTCGAGTGATGTTGGCATGTCAGGATGTAGGATAGCGTATGGAACTTCTCCTTCCTTAACAGGCTCAATAATCACTGGGAGAATGGAGGGATAAGGCATCATAAGACTTTGAGCGCGGGTTCGTACCCACTTGAGGTAAGGCTCAAGAGGGATGGAATTCTTGTGTCCCAAAGTCTTGCTATCCACCTTGTTTAGCATCCTCCAAGCTCGGATGAATCTCTGGCGAAGTCCTTTATCGTCATTGTCGTAGTCGAATACCAGGCCTTGAATCAGCATATCATGTGGGCCATCCCTTCGGGCATAACCAAACTGTCTTAGAGCTAAGCACGGGTTGTAGGTGATGCCTCCCCTAATGCCAAGTAGAGGGACATTAGGGAATTCCCCACAATGGTCAACAATGATAACATTCTCTTTGGATCGAGAACACCAATGAATATCTGAATGTTTAAGTGTCACTAACCTTTGTGACCACTTCAAACCTTGCTCATTCTTCAAGACTGATTGGGGAAGATGAGAAATAAACCATCTTGCCAGGAGAGGAGTACAACACATAAGAACACCTCTTTTCCTCATTGTACGAGTGTGAAAAGAGTGTAGGATATCCCCAAGCAATGTAGGCACCGGGTTGCGAGACATGGAGATTTTGACAGTGCTCACATCTATGAGTTGGTCATGATTAGGGAACAAGACCATCCCATAGATGAGAAGAGCTACAATCTCCTCAAAAGCTTGCAAGTCTAGGGAATTCCAACAGCTTTGGGCCTTCTCAAAAAGAAACTTTTCCAAGAAGCCTTTGACACCACTTCTAGTTTCCCAATGAGTTGTGACATCATATGAGTGCAAGTGCAGGGCTTGAGCAATCTCTTCTGGCTTTGGATATCTTTCCGTACCGTTGAAGGGTAGTTGATTGAGAATAGTAATCCTCAGAAGTTGAGAGAATTCTTCCAAAGTGGGCACAAGTTGATAGTCAGGAAATGTGCAGCAATAATGCAAAGGGTCAAAGAACTGGAAGAGAACCTTCATCATATCCTCCTCTGTGTTGGAAGTGACCAAGTTGAGTAGACGACCATGTCTCTCAGTGAATGGAGAGTTCTTAGGGATCCTTGAAGCCAGCTCATTGAGTTGTGGAGGAATTCTCACAAGGTTGACTTGGATAGTTTTCCTGCGAAGTGAATCCATAACCTACAAAACAAGAACAAAGATGAATCTCCAAAATCCTTGAAATGGTTAGTGAATGCATATGACGTTCATGATGTCCATGATGTTATGCACAAGTATATATGTACAAGCAAATCAAACAAGTTCTTAGTTTATGCTTGCATGGGATTTCATAGGTAAGTACCCTCTTGAAGTTTAGTTGGCTCAACCTATCCTAGTAATAGTAACCGGGTTCTAAGGAGCTCAATATCACTGGATTGTTTCCTTGGTCATTGTTTCAGCTCAAGCCTCTTTACTGGCGACCGAAATATTCCAAGAAACCAACCCTCAATGAGTGTAGTATCGAGTATCTACCAACTTCGGACTGCACCAAAGTCGGTCATCTCACTACATCCTAAAAGGCCAAGTTGGTCAAGTAAATGTTCTAGATGTTCATTCGTGCTTCATGACATCACTCAGTGGCCCTCTATTCTCTTTGATTAAATCAAAGGCTACCGGTACCCAAAAATATGTCACACTAATATAGCTATTGTTTAGACCATTTCGGTATACCCCGCACAGTTTCCACAATGTATTGCTATTTACCTATAATGTTTCCCAAATCCGGGTGGAGGATTTAAACCCGAACAAAGAACCATAATTGTAAAGCAAACAAGTCAAACAATGTAAGCAAATAAATATGATCTAAACCCTAAGGTAACCCCACTTTTAAGAATGTCCCCAGCAGAGTCACCAGTTCTGTGATGCGGTGGGAGAACTGACTTGAGGTTTTGTGTTTTGTCGCAAATGTCGCGGTTAGCAAGAGTCGCCTCCGACTTTTATTTTATCCAAAAGGAAAGGTAAAAAGCACAGGAAAGACCTTTGAGATGTTTTCTTGAGTTCGGGGGGTAGATTATGAAAAGGGAAGGTGCTAGCACCCTTTTTATCCATGGTTTTCCATGGGCTCTTAGTTACTTGTTTAGATCACTTGCTTTGTTTTGTTTGAAATGGTGTTTGGTGTGATTTTCAAAGTATTTTGTAAAAGAGGCCATTTGTTTAGGAAATCTTTGTAATGATTCTCGTTCATAAGAATGTATACAAAGATGTTTGTCTTTTTGAAAATGTTTTCGATGTTTTGCAAGATGTTTTGAAATGTGTGTGTGTTTGTTTTTGAAAATAGCAAGGATTGTTTTGAAATGGAGCCAGTAACTTAGAAGCTATCTACCTACTCAAATGTCTTTCTTGTGCATTTTTATTCCTTTGACATTGTTGACTAACCATTGATTTGGTAAGCAACCCTATCTTTAGATGTAAATGGGACAGGCGTGGGTCATCGTATAACTATGATAACAATGTTGCCAAGTATCTTAGCATTTTTTGGAGGGACCAAGATCATTTTGTTTAGGCAACTTTTGAATAGCGTCATCGAGGGGCTATGATCTTATATTTGTTTTGTTTTGCCAAGATACTTCGCGTGCGTAACATGGCCATTTTATTTTAGGCAACCAAGTGGGAGAAACCCTAAGGGTGCTTGTATGCAAAGTGTATCATTTTCATGCTTTTGTCTTGCATTTAGGGTTTTTCTATTTGTTTTGTTTTTGTTCTTGTCATACAAACCCTAATTACTAATCATGGTATAAAAGCGATAAATTGCGTAAATGTAAATATACTAAGCTATTACAACAATTATTATGGAGGGGGGATACAAGTTTGAATGGGGTTTTGAACAAATATAAAGCTAAATATATTATTACAACTAAATCGAAATTGTGCGAATTAAATAAATAATACAAATATTTAAAATGAAATGCAATGTGTATGTAAAAGAAAAGATTTTTTTATGTCTTGGTTTTTGTAGGAAAAATATTTAATTTAAACCTAAATTATAAGGAAAAAAAATATATTAATTCTTTTTGAAAGGGATAAACCCTAGTTTTCAAATTAAATGAAAATAATGCTTCATGTTATTATTTTATACATTTTTTGTATAAGAAAATAATAAATTATATTATATGTAAATATTAAAAATTAAGTATGTGTATAAAATAAATATTTATGAATATAAAATGTATAATAAAAATGTTAAGTATTTTTAAATATATTTACAAGTTATTTAAGAAAAATAAACTCTATTTATCAAAATAAAATATTTTTTCATGTGAGAAAATAATAAAAAAATAAAATAAAAGTGTGAAAATAAATAAGTCATTTTTAGGATTTTTTATCATTTAGAAAAAATAAACAAAAGTATTAAATATAAAAAATATGAAGAAAAATGAAAATATAAAAAAGTTCAGCCAGGGGGTGCAAATAAAAAGTCAGGGGGGTGCAAATAGCAAAAGCAAAAAGCCCAAGGCACCAAAAAGCCCAGAACATCATCGTCCCTGTCTTTCGTCCGTCCTTGCGCGCGCTTCCATGTTCAACCCTGTAACTTGCTTATACTTGCATAAAAACAAAAACTCATAACATGAAAAATGTGGCATTTGAGCTCACGATTCTAACCATATAAATTATGTAACCTAACTCTTAAAGATCAAAGAGAATTTTTGAATCCCTAATTCATGACCTAACTTTTTCATAATTTTTAATCTTCAAATTCTCTTAGCACAAGTAATATAAGTGCAAAGTAATGGTATGTACTACTTCGTTATGATAAGGGCTACATTTTTCCTTCACAAATCGTGGCTTGAGGTTGCCTATTCAGAGAGATAGAGTTTGAAAAAATACCTCCTTCAGCTGGATTCAAGTAGGTCAATGTAGGGACTTTAATGGAGGCCTGGTGATTGTTTGAGCTTCCTTGAACTTTCATGAAGCTATTCCAATGCTTATCTTGCTTTGAGGATGGATGGGAACAAGTCAAACTGCAAGCTTCCAAATTGAAAATGGTGGATGCTGAAACAGGAGTTACAGAACCAGGGTGATGGCTTGGATTGTCTAGGTATCAAGTGAATAAGATGTTTCAAATGACTAAACACAAAACGCACGAGCCAAATGAGAGTTGGTTGTGCTTTTGCAGAAATTCTGTGTTTGGGTAGTTTTATGGAATTTTTCAGTTTGAGAGTGTTTCAGGTTCAATCCAAGCGTGCTCTGCCTTGTAACAAGTTTGTATATTTGTATAGAAGTGATACAAAGTCAGCCCTTACTAGCTGTGCAAGCTTTGGACCTTTTTGCAACTTTTCTTACATTTGAAGTAAAGTGACAAGACCAATGCTACATGCTTGTACCAGTTTGCTTGAGGGCTGAAATGAGATTGTACAATTTGCTTGAGAGCTGTAGAATTTGCTTGTACCAAGGGGACAGGTCCAATGCTCAAGATTGACAAAGTTGCAAAAGTTGCCCTTTACGAAAATGGCATTGTAACCTTTTGGCCAAAAATGGAAATACATCTTGTGTAAAGCTTCAAAAGCAAAGATAAAGGCTTTAGCTTCTGAGTATGCATTTAATTATGTAGTGTATAGCAAGCTTAGGACCTGTAAAGCAAGATATAACCAGCATAGATTTGATTTTCAACTTGATGTTATGTGAAAATGGCTTGAACAAAAGTGAGAAAATGCCAACTTCCCTTCTTCGATTCTCCCTACTCAAAAATGATCTTGGAGAGTGAAGATGTGAAAAACACAAGAAGGGGGGGTTGAATTGTAAAACTTAAAACAAATGGCTTGACAACATAGTATTTTTATCCTGGTTCGTTTGATCTCAAACTACTCCAGTCCACCCGTCAAGGTGATTTCGCCTCTCTCCAACGAGGTCTTAATCCACTATTTTTAAAGGATTACAACAACTACTTTAACACCTGTTAAAGTCTTCTTGAGTACAACCACAATCCAGTTAATCTCAAGGAACTTCTTTTACAAATGAATTGAACTAGTGTGTGTGTTGTTTTCTTATAAAACTGTATATCACAATTGTGATAATTACACAAACTAAGATTGGAATAAAATGACTTTGCTAAAGCTTTGAATGAGCGTGGTTTGAATAGCTTAGCAAAATTGGGTGCGTACGTACGTGCTTCTTTTCACAAGCAGTCATGTTTATATAGGCAAGCAAAGATACGTTATCCATAAAGCATGTTTAACTATAATAATGCACTTTCCTTTTGTAGAAGATCTTTGTCTGAAGAAAGCCGTTAGCATTTAATTCAGTCTTGAATAACCAGTAACGCTTCAGAATCTTCTTTGTTGTATCTGGTGATAATGCTTCAGAGTGTTGATGACTGGGTAAAGATGTCTTTGATCAGAGTCAAAGTGTATTTGTTAAGGCGCAGATTCTGGTCATCAAACTTCAGTGTTTCAGCGTGTAACATAGGTTGTTGATCTTCTAATGCTGATTCTCTTTTAATGCTTATTCCATCAGAACTTCTGCATATACAAAGCATAATTTTAAGGAGCATAATTGTTCTTTGAATGTACATTAGAAATAATATTATTCTATGTATTTTGTTATCATTAAAACTTTAACCAAGGGTTGTAGAATCAAAATATGTTCTAATAGAGAGTTATTGGACATTTTGGAAAGCTTGCAATGTGCTCTATAATATATCTTTGAAATGTAATTTGAGATACCTCTTGGAACTAGGTGAAAAATGTCCATGAAGTTGTGTCCAAAACCTGCCTAAATTAGGGCAAAATTTCACTAAGTTAAGAAGTTCATGGACCTATATTCACAAATTCATAACTTGAGATCCAAGCATCTTTAGGGAAAAGTTTGTGAGGAAAAGTTGTAGATTTCATGGAGGATTACAACTTTCATGTTGGAAGTTTTCTTTGAATCAAAATGCATCATGGTGAAAAAGTGGTGAAAAGTTGGGAAAAAATAAGAATTTTTATACTTAGAAAAATTCTAAGTTATGAAATTTTTTCAAATTAAAACCCTAATTTTCAATTTTGAGTTTCTTGGTGAACAAGTTTCATATTTTGACATATCTTGATGAATTATGACCCTTGGTACTTGATTTTGACCAAAAAATCAAAGTTTGACTTTTCAGTATACAGTTGACTTTTGATCAGTTGACTGCAAATTTCATCTGTCAATCCAATGAACTTGAGATCTTTTGAACCATGTAATTAGGTCAAGATGATTCAATTGAATCCTAGAAATCATGCTTGAACTCAATTGGTCATTGGCTAGGTTTAAAGAATCAGAAATTGCCCTTTCTCAATCAAAACCCTAATTTTGACCATTTTGCCCTTTTGATGATTTGATCAAATTTCTTGAGGAGTTGTGACCCAAACTTGATCAAATGGTACATATGAGTCTAAATTATTGATGTGGATCAAAAATTATGAATTTTGACTGTAAATTGGCCATGGTTGACTTTTTCCCCAATACAGTTGATTTTTAGGTCAACTGTCCAATTGACTGATCAAAAATATGGTTCAAGGCTTGAAACCTAACATGAGCAATCTTAGGGGTCCAAAATGATGTATGAAAGTCACATGAAGCATTGGTGGTCCAAAAATCCTTGTGCAAACTCAAACCCTAATTTTGGGTTATCAGTGCAAGATGAGATGTCCTGAGCTAACCAAACCCTAATCTTGTCTTGAGTCCAAAAAGTCTTGTGAGAAAAGTCTTGATAAATGAGAGGGAAAATTTTGGGGTACAACAACATGGAATTGAACTAATTTTATTATTCCGCTGCCGAATTGATTATGTTTAAATAAAAGAAGTAATAAAGTGACTTTAAACTTTATGAATATTTGAAGTATGTGACATCCTACTTATGTACTATGATATATGTTAATGTAATTGTTAATATGGGAAAGTGGGGTGTTACAATTTGGTATTAGAGCAGGTCGGTCCGTTCGACCAAGTTGTCTAATGTTGTTTATTCCTTAGTACGCGACTAGTGTGTGAAAAACTATAAGTGCTTGGTTACTTTTCTAATCACTTGTTTGCAGGAGTGGGATTGAAACAATTGGGGGAGGAGCTTATGCTTCTCTGAGATGGTTCAGGTGTGAACAATTGGTTTAGTCTGTTGTAAAGTGCATGGGTGTAGACGTTAGTGTTGCTGTGTTGTTTTTCCGATTTTAAAGGAAGCATGAATTCAAGATTTACTCCTAGCAGTCAGCTCTGAGTGTCCTTGAGCAGGAATGATCAGGTACTTGCGTTGTTTGCATCTCTAGGAATGGAGGTCTATGTTATGACTAGTTATGTACCAGTTGTGCGTTAGTCCTAATGTTTTTCTGGGAATGATTGCGACTTGTCGTTAAAGCGAGATGTTGGATTGACTTAATGTTATCATTGAAGTGGACTTTCTGAAGTGAAACCAAGTGATTACGAATTAATTTGATAAGTAGATGCATATTATTATGCCAGAAGATATCTGTTAAGCTAATTAGGATGACTTTTAGAAGGTGAAGCTCAGACAGTTCTAATGTTTCAGCACTGTCGGTTGATTGTGAAGGTGTCAATGTTGAGTTAGCATTGTGTGTGATGTTGATGTTTTGAATGGTGATAGAGTGATGAATTGATGTAAATTTTATGTTGGAGTCACATATGTGAAATGTTTTTGATGTTGTTGGAGGGTTATGGATCGCAAGTCAAAGACGAAACTCGAAGATATTAGTAGCCTTGCGAAAAGAGTTGGAATTTTAATGTTTTAGAAACTGAATTTTGAATAAAGTAATGCATCTCTCGAGTTATGAGAAGAACGGGGTTTCATATATATGTTAGAATCGATTTTTACACAGGAAATGACAAAAAAACTGCTTCTATTCTGCCGGTACCTGGTTACCATATATGGGTACCCGAGTACCCTGCGAAGAAAATCAGCAGAACTTTAAAAATTTATATCTTGAGTTCTGGATATTCGACTTGAGTTTAATTTGAAGTGCTAGAAAGCTAACGTGATGAACTTTGTTTTACAACTGGTTCTAGAACCTAGAAGTAATTTATTTGTCACGTGATGATGTTGGATGAGAGGATAAATTTGATGCTGATCTCATGCTTGGTACTAGACTTGTTCCTATGGCACCATACAGGATGTCAGTTCAAAAGTTAGATGAATTAGAGAAGTTATTAGAAGATGTACAAAGAAATAGATTTGTGAAACTGAATGTATTATCTTGGGAGCTTTGACGTCATTATTTAAGGAAAAAGAAAGTAGTATGAAACTGTATGTGGATTACTGAGAACTGATTAAAATAGTGGTTGAGGTTACATATCCACTTCGGATGATTGACGACTGGATGGACCAACTGGTAGGAGGGTATTTTATAAGCATAATTGAATTGGGGTCAGATTATCTTCAGATACAGATGAATAGTGAGGATAGTTAGAGGACAACTTTTAGAAATCAGTGAATTTATTTTGAATATATTGAATAACGTGACATCCTATTTTGGAGTTTTATTTTACTCTAATATTTATTAAAATTACCTTTGGGGAAATAAGGTGTTACAATTGGTATCAGAAAGTGTTAAGAAAGTGTTGTAGGAGCACTTAGAGGTTCATTTTATGCCAATTGAGAATGGTTATAGTGGATGGACCCTTGAGGAAAAGAGAAAGTTAAATGGTAAGATGGAATGTGAGTCATTGATGATGTGGTAGCGAATATGCGGCAGGAAAAACTGAGGAGTTTCGATCAACAACTAGGTGAAGAGATGGTATTATTGATATTGTAATTGGAATAAGGTTAAAAAGGTGGAAATATATGGATTCTCGATTATGGTACGGTGGGAGAACTGACTTGAGGGTTTTGTGTTTGTATTCGCAAATGTTGCGGTTTAGCAAGAGTCGCCATCGACTTTTCTTTTATCCAAAAGGAAAGGTGAAAAAGCACAGGAAAGACCTTTAGAGATGTTTTCTTCATTTCAGGGGGTAGATTATGAAAAGGGAAGGTATTAGCACCCTTTGCATCCATGTTTTTCCATGGCCTCTTAGTTACTTGCTATATCACTTGCTTTTTGTTTGTTTTGAAATTGTGCTTTATGTGGTTTTGAAAGTATTTTGTAAAAGAGGCCATTGTTTAGGCAATCTTTGTAATGATTCTCGTTCATAAGATTGTATATAAATATGTTTGTCTTTTTGAAAATGTTGTCCAATCTTTGTAAGATGTTTGGAAATGTGTGTGTTTTTTTTTTAAAATAGCAAGGATAGTTGTTTTGAAATGAAGCAAGCAACTAGAAGTAATCTACCTACTCAAAATCTCTTTCTTGTTCATTTTCTTTTCCTTTGATATTGTTGTCTTACCATTGATTCGGTAAAAAACCCTATCTTTGGATGTAAACGGGACGGGCATGGGTCATCGTATAACCATGATTAGCAATGTTGCAAAGTATCTTAGCATTTTGAGGGATCAAGATCATTTTGTAAGGCAATTTTGAATAGCGTTATTGAGGGACTATGATCTTATATTTATTTGTTTTGCCAAGATACTTCGCATGCGTAATATGACTATTTTGTATAAGGCAATTAAGTGGAGAAACCCTAAGGATGCTTGTGTGAAAAGTGTGTTATTTTCATGCTTGATTTTGTCTTGGATTAGGATTTCCTATTTGATTTATTTAGATCTTGCCATACAAATCCTAATTACTAACATGGTATATAAAAGCGGTAAATTGCGTAATTTAAAGATTACTACGCTATTACAATATTTTATGGGAGGGGGGAATACAAATTGTGAATGGGGATTGACAATAAGGTAAATCTAATTAAGCTATTACAACCAAATCGAATTTGTACAAATATTTGAATAAACAATATACAATATAATTTAAATATGGAATGTTATGTATATGTAAGGAAAAGTAATTGTTTTATTTTTCATATGCAAAAGAATTTTGACCTAATTCTAATATCTTAAGAAAAGGAAATTATTTCTTGAGAAAAATGGTTAACCCTAATTTCTAATTTAAAAGTAAATAAAGTTATTTAAATATTGCTTTTGTGTATTTTTGTCTTAAAATAATAAATAATATTTATGAAAATATTTGGTCTTTTTATATGTCAAAATAAACATTTATAAGTATAAAAAAAGGATAAAAATGTATCTAAATTTAATTTATTTTTACCAGTTTATTTGAGAAAAATAGTTAGTATATAATTTAATAAAATATATTTTTTATGTGAAAATAAAATAAAATAACTAAAATTAAATATTTATCATGTTTTATATTTTTTTATGATTTTTATGTGTTAAAGAAAATGTTTAATAAAATAAAAAAAAATGAAAATAAAAACAAAGACATAAAATGCATGGGCCAGGGGATATCCTGAGCAAACAGGTGGTAGCATGTTAGAAAAAGAACGCTAGGCCCAAATGTTGAAGCCCGACCTGCAAACAGCCAAAAAAATGGATGGAAAAATGTGAAAAAATGCAAAAAGGCAGCGCCAAGGCTCGAACATGTGACCTTAAGCATTTTAGCGCGCTCCCTTACCACTGGGGTGGCTGTATATCCGTTAGTTTAAATGAAACAAGAAAAACATAACATGTAAAGCGTCCTTGCCCTGTACTTCATCTTCTTCCTCAAGCTGGCCAGAACCTCTGTATCTTTCTCATCTCTTCATGAAAATGATAGTACTCTTTCCCACGATTTCAAACATGTAACTCATGTAAACTAATAACCAAAGATCAAAGCGAATTTTAATGGCCCTAATTTCAACCCTAATTTTCACAGAAATTTGAACTCAAAAATTCTCTATACATAATGAACAAAAATGAAATCTATGCACATGGTTGACTTTAGCACAATAATATCTAAATTTTCCTTTCACAAATCATGGCCAATGGATGCCTGTATGAAGAGATAAAAGTTGGAGTTCTTACCTCTTTCAGCTGAGATCGTGAATGGAGTTTGAGTGAGATTTATGAAGGCCTGAACATCCCTTTAGCTTGCCTGAATCTCTCTATCCAAGTCAACCTGCAAGCTTGAAAAACAAAAATGGCAGATGAAGAAGGAGGAATTACAGTGTAGGGATGATGGTCTGGAACACTTAGATATGAGGTATGTAAAGTGTTTGAATGATTAAAACTTGAAACGCATGAACAAATTTGTGGATTGCTATGCTTGGACACAAACTGTAAGTTTTGACAGTTTTTTGGTGATAGGGAGTTTCTGGCCTTTTGCAATCGTCCTCTCAGTTGTAATGTGTTTGTGTATAAGTATAGAGAAGGTTTCTAATCCACTCCACAACAGATTTCTCAGTTGTAGCCTTTTTGCACTCTTACTTTCTTTTTAAGAAAGGTGAAGAGACCACTCCCTACATGCTTGTACAGGCCTGCTTGGAGTTGGTACAAGTCCTAGACAACTTGTATTTGGTTTATAGGACTTGCGTGTGCAGAGAAAACAGGTCCAATGCTCAAGAAATGAAAAGTTGCAAAAGTTGTGCTTTTCCAAAATGGCAATGGCAACTTTGTGCCATTTATGGAATTAAAGCTTGGACAAACACTCTTGTGCTTGGATTAAGGATTTATCATCTGTGCAAGCATTAAATTATGAAGTGAGAAACAATTTTGAGGCCTGTAAAGCAAGGATTAGGCAGCATAGGTTCAAATTTGAATTTCGTTCTTCATGAAATGGCTTGAAATTAAAGTGAGAAATTGCCAACTTCATCTCTTTGATTCTTCCTACTCAAAAATGATCTCAAGGAGTTCTTGGACATTTTGGAAAGCTTGAAATCTGATTTATAACTCATCTTTGAAATGCATTTCAATATTCCTTCTGGAACTAGGTGAAATATTTCCATGAAGTTAGGTCAAAAACCTGCCTAAATTAGGACAAAATTTCACTAAGTTATTTTAGTTCATGAGCATGTATTCACAAAATTATATCTTGAGATCCAAGAATATTTAGGGAAATATGTGTGAATAAAAGTTGTATATTTCATGGAGATCTACAACTTTCTTTTTGGGACTTTCATTTGAATCATCTTATAACATGGTGGAAATTTAACTTAAAGTTGAGAAACAAATAAGAAATTTTCTATACTTAGAAAAATTTCTAAGTTAAGAAAATTTTCAAATTTCAAAACCAAATCTTCAATCTTTGATTTCTTGATGAACAAGTTTCACATTTTGACATGTTTTAATGAATTGTGATCCTTGGCACTTGATTTTGACCAAAAAGTCAAAGTTTGACTTTTCAGTATACAGTTGACTTTTGATTAGTTGACTGCAAATTTCATTTGTCAATCCAATGGATTTGAAATGTTTTGAACCATGTCATTAGTTCATGATGATGAAATTTATCCCTTGTAATCATGTTTCAAACCAATTGGTTATTTGCTAGGTCAAAAATCAGAAATTGCCCTTTCTTAGTCAAAACCCTAATTTTGACCATTTTGCCCCTTTTGATGATTTGATCAAATTTCTTGAGGAAATATGGTCCAAACTTGATCAAATGATACATATGAGTCTAAAATGTTGATGTGGATCAAAAATTATGAATTTTGACTGTAAATCTGCCATGGTTGACTTTTTCCCTAATACAGCTGATTTTTAGGTCAATTGTCCAATTGACTGATCAAAAAAGTGATTCAAGGTTTGAAACTTGACATGAGTAATCTTAGGGGTCCATATTGATACTTGAAAGTCATATGAAACATTGGTATCCCAAAAATCTTTGTGCAATTCTAAACCCTAATTCTGGATTATCAGTGCATGATGAGATGTCTTGAGTTGGTCAAACCTTAATCCAGTCTTGAGTCAAAGAGATCTTGTGAGAAAAGTCTTGATAAATGAGAGGGAAAATTTTGGGGTACAACATCTATGTTATGAAATTTGAAGGAAACCCATGAATTTAGGAATGTTGTTAGAATTATCTATGTGGAGAAAGGCTTAGAATAGAGCGGAATGAATTGTGATGTATTTGTTATGTTAATACATCTTGAGTTAAAAGATACTTAATCATCATGGAATGATAAGGGAGTGAGAAGTGGACTATGTAATGTGTTAGGAGATGGTGTCTCATCGACGAGATCGAATGAAAAGTAAATTGTGTAGGCACGTGTAAATCTCAAAGGAGATTATTTGGATTATGGGGTTTTAGGTGACTTTGAGTGCAAGTCCTAAAGAAAGGCTATTATAGTTAGTAATTACGGTTTATGCCCCATCATGGTTGTCATCTACTTATTGACAAATTGAGGAACTGTTCACCCTCAATCTATTATTGATAGTAGACGGGATTATGTTGGATGTGAGGGACTTGTCTTGATAGCTTGATGGTGTGTGAAGTGATCGAGATTCTATCTAGAGGATAGTCGTTTATCATTTCAAATGAACAAAACTGATGGCTATGAGCATTGAGATTTATTGAATAATTCAGAGATTAGAGTTGTATACGATCTAATGTTGCATAATGGAAGGTTGAGTATGTAAAAGGTGAGTACTTATTTTCTGGTGAATATTAAAGAGAGTCAGGAACTGGATGTGAATTGTAGACCTGGTAGTTGATAGAAATCAAAGTGAGGACTGTGACTTTAAAGTAGACGATTAGAGTAGCGCAACTGAAGTGGGATGTAACGCAGTTGCTATGCGTGTGTGATTTATTTGGAGTTAAGGGTTCAACATCCGAAGTCTGCGGAATGATAAAAAAATCTATTGGACATTCCAGGAGAGCGGTGATAGGCGAAGAGTTATGTGTTATACACATTATTATTATGTCAATGGATGTATTAATTTAAGTGTTCGTCTGATGAATCGTAGCATCAGAGTACTAATGTTATGTGTCAATGTTATCGGTATTATAGTTGGGATGTTCTCTTTGTGACGATGTTGTTGTTGGATTAATATGGTTAATGAAGTTGAATGTTGATGATTGGTATTCAAGATACTTCCAGATAAGACGTGGGAGTTGGAAAGTTGGATGCGAGAGTGTGTCTGAGTGTGTCGCATTGGTAATTTTTGAGGATGGAAATATTTTAAGTGGGGGAGAGTTGTAACACCCCATTTAAATATTTAGTCATTTGATGATTGGGATTGTGGAACTATGTTGGTTTTACTAAGAAGGTGTGAGAACTTAGTATAATTCGATAATTGGAGTGGACTTTGAATAATATTATAATAATGATAATTTTGGTGAAGGGTGAAATATAAAATTATTATTAATAAAAATATTATTATGGTTAAATGATGTATTTGCCCCTAATGATATTATTATTAATATTATAACTATTATTATTATTATTATTATTATTACTATTATTGAGAAATAATAATAAGGAATAGTTATAGAGAGTGGTAGATATATTTGGGAGAAAAACTGCTTTCACGTGAAAAGAAAAGAAGAGAAGAGAAGAAAAAAGAAGAGAAGCTAAGGCAAAGGGAGACAAGGAGATTTCACAATTGTTGAAGGATCAAAGTTCCAAACCAAGGTAAGGGGGGTGAATGGATTCTCTAAATGGGTGATATTAACATGAGATGGTAGTGAGGGTTCCTTTCCCTCTTCAGGTTTTTTTATGAATAATTGATGAATGTTCTTCTTGGTTTGATTTATGTTGCTTCTATATAGTTGTGTGTAAAATTCGTGAATCCAATGATGTCATTGATATGTTGTTACTGCTGACTTTTGTTGTGGTTGTGTTGTTCATAAAATCCCAAATCTGAAAAAAATTATAGATCTAAGAATGTGATGAAATTGAGGAATTATAGGTAGAAATTGTTGTAGATTCGTAGGTATAATGAAATTAGATGAAGACCTTATGTTGTTAGGTTTAGAAACACTATTTTAGGTCCAATTTGGGAGGCTGAAAGTGTGAAAAATGAACATAAGTTGTTCTGATGCAATAGCAGTTTTCTGGAACATGTTGGCTGGCTGTACGCATATGATACACATATGAGGGGATGTCCTAGGGGTTGTACGTGTACGATACGTGCCCTATCCCCAGAACCAGTGTTTCATCTGCTGGTACGCGTATCCTACGCGTATACATGGGGCCATAAGCGTATGGGAGTCATTCGAATGAGTTGAGAGGAAAAACGTCTCTGGTGGTACGCGTATGAAACACGTATGGAGTGTGTCTGTTTTAGCCTTACGTATTTGGTATGCGTATGAGACAAGCAGAGAAAAAGTCGTACATGTATGGTACACGTATGAGCTGGCTGATGTGCAGAAAATCTAGTTTTCGCAATTTCTTTCCCGTTTTCGCGTGCAAAGTAAATCTTTAGGCTTGTAATGACTAGTATGAAGTGGGCAGATGTAGGGAGGTTAATAGGAATAGAGATTTGTAATAAAACTTGATACTTTGGGTGAATTGATTATGATGTGTTATGAAGAGTGTTGTTTTGAGTAGAGTGATATTACATTATTGTTGCTATTGAATATTTATGATGCATTGCTAATGTGCTTAGTAGATATGATGCTATGATACTATGTTGTAATATTATGATGTTATGTTTTTAATGTTGTAGTTGTGTAACGTTCATGATGGATTGGTAATATGCATAATAGACTGTGATACTATGTTGCTGAAATGTTGTTATAATATTTAATAAAGTGTGATAAGATGATATTGCATGGTTGCATGTGTGGTGAGGGCTTATGCTCTGTTGGTGGCCTTTATTGGCGAATGTTGAAGGCTTATGACTTGTGGTTGCATAATTATGTTGTTGCATATGATTTCGCATGTTGCATAGTGATGAGGGCTTATGCCCTGTTATTGCACAAATTGAAAATTGTGATGAGGGCTTATGCCCTGTTGTTGGCCTATAAATGGTGTTGTGATGAGGGCTTATGCATTGTTATTACCCAAATTGGCAATTCTGATGAGGGCTTATGCCCTGATGGTACCACATGCATTGAGTCTATACCGGTCTCATAACATTGCATTGTTTTGAGTTAATGATGTATTATATGAATAATGGGTTACGTTGCAAAGTATTGTGTGATGTGTGAATTATGTGATTACTACTCTTTAGCATGTGATATTCACCATATATTTATTGAATGTAATTCTCACCCCTTTTCTGTTGTTGTATATGTGCTCCTCTGGGATTACAGATAATCAGGTACCTGAGTAGTGCTTGGAGTATGAGTTGCATGATCGAGTCTTAGGAGTCACTCTGATACATAACACGAGAATTGGGAATTTTTGTTATGTTTTACTTTATTTCATTTTTTACGTATCTTCCATTTGACTTATGTTGGACCACACATTTGTGGAGTTTTATTTGTTGTTGAAGCTATAATGACATGGAATTGAACTAATTTTATCATTCTATTGCCGAATTGATTATGTTTGAATAAAATAAGTAATAAAGTGACTTTAAACTTTATGAATATTTTAAGTATGTGACATCCTACTTATGTACTCTGATATTTGTTAATGTAATTGCTAATGTGGGAAAATGGGGTGTTACAATTATCAACCCAACTTCGATTCTCGTCAATTTGGGCTTTGTCAAATTATTCCTGAACCCCTTTTTGAAAAGAAAAAAATCTCTTTGCTTTCAAGGAATGAAATTCTCGCTCCTTGATCGAGACACACGTATGGCTCAATATGCCACCTTTGCTGAGTTTACTTTAATTCCTTTTCAACCAACTTTCTACTTCACACAAGAATTTGACTCTTGGTCGAAGGAGTATTATTCTGGAAATATGATCGGCACCACTATCTTTCACCAACATATGACAATAGCTTTTTCCTCTGTGCAGGATCGTGTCAAGAAAGGTATAAAGACTAATATAAAAGAGATCCAGGCGTTCCAAAAGTAATTTGAAATTGCCTATGACCCAACTAATCTTAGTCAAATTATTCAAAGCACAGTGAAAACTCTAAAAGAGAAATTTACAAAAAAAGCTTCCTCATTTAAGTATTCCTGCATGTGTCAAACCTAAAGATATGTATGACTTAGATTTTAAGCTTGAACCACCAAAATTCCCAAAATTACCTAGTTCTAACTTCAGCTTGGCATTTTATCTTCCTTACCCATATTGGTTCATCTTTGGGAACTATTATAATTTTTTAAGACAACAGTCTAAAAAACCTGTAGAACAAGTGGTTCCGACTAAGCACACCTTGGACAGTTTTAAAGGTTTCCCTCACTATGACTTAGAACATGTCACATTCCTATCTCCAGAATATGAATGTGTGGAACCAAAGGATCCTTCAAATACTTCAATTTATTTATTTATTTTCTTTTTTAATGCTAACATATGTTATTTTACAATGTTCTTATAGCTGTTGAAAAGAAACAAATAAATAAGGAAAAACTTACTTCGACGTCAAGATCGACGGACGTGCCCAAGCTAACAACAACTTCATTGAAGAGTGTTGTTCCAACCGCTGAAAACCGAAAAACAACAAGCAAGGTATATTTTGGAATGTCTACTTTATTCTTTAATTATGCTACTTCTGCTAACTCTTTTGTCTTTTCAAGCTAGTCGAAAACCTCTTGTTACTCCAAAGAAAAAGCCATCGACTGTGGAGATCCCAATGATAATTGTAGATGACGAAGGCGTATCTCCTATTCCTTCGAAGCCCAAAAATCTAAGAAAAAAGAAATCTCCGACCTCTGATGCAGCTTCTTCTCAACCACCAAAAACTATTGTAGCCAAAACACTACCAATCAAAACATTTCCAGTCAAAACATTTCCCCCTGCGCCTGGAAAGACAGACGGTTCGCAATAATCTGACAATGTCATCTTGGATAAATTAAAAGTGATAATTTAAGTCTTAGAGTCGAAGGACCAAATTTATGATTCCCAAATTATCCCTCTTCAACAATCCCTTTTTCAATATGCTTTTTACTCTACTTCTTTGCTAGATGTTTAACCAGCTTCCACTGAGTCACCAATTGTGTACGAAGTTCCACCTAGCAGTGGCACTGCTTCGTATCACCCTCTCTCCACCAACAAAGAGTCAAAAAAAGATTCCTCCACTAATATGAACCAACTTGATTCTACTATACAACTTGAAAAAGAATCCTCGCCACAATCTTAAAAATGACCAGGAGGAATAACAATCTGTCACTAAAAGGAAATATGTCGATGAAGGGCAAGGTGACGACATCACAATGACTCTTATCCAAAGAGAACAAATCTTAATGATGACTTGCTTGACAAAGAGGAACATTTTTCTGATAATACCAAACAATACTTCTGAGAGGAAGACAAAGAAGAGGAAATTGCTCACATTAAATCGAAAGATAACACTAAATCTGACAACCAACTAGATAACAACAACACTCAACCACAACTTTCACTATAAGAGTAAGATTCTTTGAAGAGGAACAATCCACTCGAATATGTTAGGGCAAGGATGAACAAACGAAGTTCTGCTTCAGACGAAACTCATTCCAGCCTTTCGACAACTTCCAGTGGAGGCTCTAGCACTGCCACTTTCGATCAACTTCTCCACAAGGTCAAAGAAAAAATCTTCAATGCAGACTTGTTTGATATTTTAAGAAAAATGCTACTACGTGTTATGGTTTGAAGAGGTTAATTAACCAAATTAACATAGTTACTTGCTCTTCCAAAATGGCTGACGTTTTAATTGACATAGGCAACCTTATCGATCAAGTCAGTGCATATTTCAATTGAGAGCGTGATACCCTATCTAAGATTCACAAAATACAAGTTGCTCAAGCTGCCGAATGGGAACAAGTTGTTGTTACTTACAATAATGCTGAACAGATGGAGAAAGCTTTCAAGACAGCCCAAGAAGAGTTCAATGCTTATACTCGATCGATATCTCTCTAGAAAAAACAAATCAAGGAACTCGAAGATATAATTTCTCAGGAAGATGCTTATCAAAGAGAGATCAAAACCCAAGATTGCACTGAAATCAATAAGATAATTTCCTTAAGCCTTCAGCATGGTGAACAAGCCAAAAAATTAGAAGAAGAAGCACCTACACTTTAAGTTATGCAGTCTTCTATTGATTACTTATTAAGGTTGGCGCAGATCAAGTATGAGAAAATGAAGACGAAGTTACCCTTTTGATTTGGTGATGTTTATAAGTTTCTTTTTTATGCAAATCTTGTTATGTAACTTTCTTTAAAACAAAACCATTTTGGCATTACTTGGTTTATGAGTACCATATTGGCTTTGACTGTTATGTGTGTACTACTCCTATATTATTTTGATTTCTTGAAGTGCAAGTTTATATATTTTTAAATATTTTCCATTAACTTTCAAGATTATTTTATCTTCGTTTAACTCTTCAATTTTGTATGCACCATTTGAGGAAACTTGAGTCACCTAGAAAGGTCCTTCCCACTTAGATGACCATTTTCCCAATGTTTTGTCCTTTCTATCCGCGGACAGAGTTACTTTCCAAACCAAATCGTCAATCGAAAACGACTTAACTTTCACATTCTTGTTATAAGATCTTTCCGCCCTCTTTTTCTGCAGTAATTCTAAGGCAACTAGTGTTTCTTCGTCTATCTCAACTAAATCATCCAACATCATATTCCAATATGTCTCAGATGGGATCTCATGTTGTCTTTGAATCCTAGTTGATTTTAGATAAATTTGAACTGGCAATACTGCATCATGGCTATATGTCAATCGAAATGGTGTAGCATTTATAGCTTCTTTAGGGGAAGTTCGACAAGCCCATAAGATCTAGTCCAATGTCTTATGCCATTTTTTTGGATTTTTCCCCATGTGTTTCTTAATCAACCCAATTACTACCTTATTTGCTGCTTCGAACTGGCCGTTTTCCTGAGCGTAGAAAGGTGAAGATGTTAGTAATTTGAATCTCATTTCGTTAGCAAAGTCTTGGACTTTTTGACCAGTAAAAACTGATCCTTGGTCAGTTGTAATAGTCTCTGGGATTCCAAACCTATAAATGATATGCTTCTGGACAAATTCGATAGCAACTTCTTGATCAATGTTCACCAATAGTATCGCTTCAACCTACTTGGTGAAATAATCAATGCCCACCTAAATATATCTTTGATTTTTTGATGATGTTGGTCGAATTTATCCAGCTATATCTAAAGCCCATCCTCTGAAAGGCCAGGGTTTTACAATGGAATGTAATTCACTTGCCTGGACATGTTGTATGCCTGCATGTATTTGACATTCTTGACATCCTTTGGCGAACTCCATACAATATTTGTCAAAACAAAAGTTGTTTCATCTTATGACCTACTTGATGTGCCCCACATGTCCCAGTATGGACACTGGAGAGGGATAAATATGCCTCAGATTCGCTAAGACACTTAAGTATGACTCACTTAGGTTTCTTGTTAAATAACTTGTTTCCCATAGGAATATAACTTAAAGCTCGATACCTGATTTTCCTTTCGACAGAAGTTGTTAGATTTTTCAAATATTCTACTATTGGCTTTCTCCAATCTTCATCTATTAAGTTGTCTGTGGCTAAAATTTCAAAATTCTATTCATCAGCGTACCCTAGCCTTGTAATCCTCAAATCTGATGGGGCTAGTCTGGTTGCAACAACTCTTCCTCTGACTTCAATTTCATCTTGAAACTTTTCTTTTGAAATTTTGTACCCATAAGCAATTTGGGCCAAATCGTTGGCCTCTTGCTTTTCAAGTCGAGGTATATGTTGAATACTTACCATTAAAAACCTCCATTGGAGTTGAATGGCTATTACAAAATACATTATGAGATTTTCTTTAACACACTTATACTCCTTTGTAATTTTATTTATAACTAGCTTTGAGTCACCCATTATTTTGACTCGAGTTTCCCCCAATTCCAATAATATTTCAAGTCCAACTATCAAAGTTTCGTATTCAGCCTCGTTATTTGAGCAAAGGCCTCCAATCTTATACTTGAATTTTGTTGGGATTTTATTAGGATAAATAATCAACACTCTTACACTTGTTCCATTCTAATGATTAGAGCCATTGAAATACAACTTCCAAGACTCAAGTTCAAGATAATCTAAAGGACTTTCAACTACAGAGTGGTCAACTATAAAATTTTCCACTATCTGTCCTTTAACCGCTT
Source organism: Vicia faba (assembly GCA_948472305.1). Lineage (NCBI taxonomy): Eukaryota > Viridiplantae > Streptophyta > Magnoliopsida > Fabales > Fabaceae > Vicia > Vicia faba. The sequence continues at coordinate 468,787,666 of OX451736.1, forward strand.
TTAAAGGTGTATATATTAGTGAATATTCAGTTAATGCAAGATCCCACTTTACAATTCGATTGTGCAATATAGGTTTATATAACATATGTTTAATAACATTGAAATGAGACGAGACATAAACATCAACTAGTTTTATATAATGTTACAACTTTGTACATGAAAAATATAGACATAGACATAAATTTTCAACTATACTATATCTAGTTTCAACATCATTCAAAACTCTACTAAGGTAGTAAATGACCCTTTCGATGCCACTTTCATCCTCTTGAGCAAACATGCTCCCTAAAGTTACATTTGACGTAGACATGTACAATTTTATGCTCTTATTTCTACAAGGAACAGATAGGATCGGAAGTTGAACAAGATAGTTCTTGATTTTGTCGAAAGCTTCTTGTTGAGCTTTCCCCCATTCAAAACCTTCCTGCTTAAGTCGAAGTAAGGGTAATAAGGCATGAGTGTCTCCCTTAAGTTCGAAATAAACCTCCTTAAGAAGTTAATTTTGCCTAGTAGCGACTGAAGCTCCTTCTTAGTTGATGGCATTTTCTCTTCCATAATGGCCTTGGTATTGTTTTGATTTATTTCCATCCCTTTCTTGTGGACTACAAAGCCTAAAAAATCCCCTCTGCACACGTAAAGCGCATTTAATAGCGTTCATTTTCAGATCATGCTTCCTTATTCTTTCGAATGACTGTCGAATATGGTCAATATGACTTTTTCCTGAAACAGACTTAACAACAATATCATCAATGTAAATCTACATGAATGTTTCTATGAAGTCATGAAAGATGGAATTCATTTCCCTTTGATAGGTTTCCCTATCATTTTTTAAACCAAAAGGAATTACCACCCACTCGTAGGTGCCCAAGGCTCCAGGGCATCAAAATGCCGTTTTTGGCACATCTTCCTCAACAATGAAGATTTTCTTATAACTAGAGTATTTATCAAGCATACTTAAGTATTCATGCCCTGCAGAAGAATCAACCAACATTTTCTCTACAGGCATTGGGTATTCATCTTTTGGGGTCGCAGCGTTTAGATCTCTAATGTCTATGCAAACCTTAAGACTTCTATTTTTCTTAATAATTGGCAGTATATTGGAAATCCATTCAACATACCTGGTCGTTCAAATGAAATTTCATTTAATAAGCCTTTCGACTTATTCTTTTATCTTTGACAAAATTTCAAGTGCAAAACGCCTTGGAATCTATTTGATTGGATTGTTCCCGTGCTTTATTGACAGCTTCAGTTCGACAAGATCCTTGCTTAAACTAGCAGTTTTGTCGTAATCCCATGCTAAAAAGTCCTTGAACTCCTTCAACATTTGAATTACTTTGATCCTGAGTTAGAGGTTGATGTTTGTGCTGATGTATGTTTCCCTTTTGATCTCCCTATCACCCAGGTCTATCTCTTCGAAAGGATCTTGAGCTAGCATCTTTGTATTATTTTCCAAAAGATCATTTTTGAAACCAAAAGGCTCATCATCTTAGATGGAATCAAGCCTCTGGCCTTGCACTTCTTCTTGAACCTTATCAAGTGGTTCGAGATCGAAGTCCTTTCCAGAACCTTCAAGTTGCCCTTCATCTTTGTTGGCTTCGACGACCATGAATTTCACTTCAGCCTCTAAGGCCGAATTTAGTTTGTTTTCAGCCATATAGGTCAAAATATTTCTTAATGTCTGGGACTCAAACATCTTTACTGAACTCATAATCCCTACCAATTAATTGGATATCTTTTGTTCCCCCATATCCCAGGTCTTCATTTCCTACAACCTGTCTATCCCACTAGAAACCCTGAGTAGGATGTAAGTAAAGGGAATAATATACATTACCATTCGATGAAAATGCAAATTCGATAGGACCGAAGGGAGCAATGTTTTCTAGATTTCTATCAAAATGGCGCCTTTCGACATGATTAACTTTTGCCATAACGTAACTTTGGTCAGCTTCGATGTTTTTCACTATACCATTGTTGTGCTAGATGGTTATTCTTCGGTGAATTGAGGATAGCACTGCTCCTATGCCATGTATCCACTCTCTACCCAGTAACAAGTTATAATTGGCCTTTGATTTGACCACCATAAACATAATTTGTCTTGTTATTGTGCCAATAGTCAAGTCAACTTGGATAACTCCCAAGATTTCTCCTACTTTATCCTCATAATTGGACAAAACCATGTTATATGGATTTGTTTCCATATCAATTTTCCCTAACTTCTTCAGGATAGTGTGTGGCATGAGATTCACTACAACACCTTCATCAACCAATATCTTACTTATAGCCATGTTCTCCACTTTACCTCTGATAATGAGAGGTTTCAAATGGTTTCTCATAGCTTTATCTGGCCCTTTGAAAAAAGTAATTTTGCTCTTTTAAACACCCATTATTCATCACATAGTAGCAAACAGGCATGTATCTGGCCATTTCCGAATCAACATTTTCTTCTGACTCTTCGACCTCTGTAATTTGGTCGTACTCCCTTGGCAGAACAAACACTACATTACAAGTGATATCGAAGCTTGGTTCTGAGCTTGTATCGGAGCTCTCTGTCAATAATTCATCTTTATTATCGGCATCTTCGACCTTGTCTTCAAAATTTTCTACTTCAAAGAGCCTCCTCACTCTCTCACTTTCTTCTTTACATCTTTGCCTTTATCTGAGGGCATATCACTACTTGATTTTGCAGCCATTTTCTCTTTGGCCTCTCTTTTTGGTTTTCTCCTACTTTATTCCTTGTGCCATTTGGAGAGGGACATTTGATTATTCCCTTTGTAGTTACTTGATCCATATTCTTGTTGCTTAGTAACCTAAAATTCCTTTTGATATTCCAGCGAAGATCCTCTTCTAACCTCTAAATTCTTCCACTTAGCCTGGTCATGATCCCACCTGTGAGCAGGTTTCACCCATTTCCCCTTAGGGACTTCAGCAGTTGGTTTTAAAGAACATAGGTTGTTCGCATGGAACCCCTGTCCTCCATGGTTCTGGTTTCTTGGAATTCCTCTCTTATCGAAGGTGAACCAATTATTGAAATATTTCCGGTTTCTTCTTTCTTTGATTCTTCAATAGCCTTCAATGTTCTCAGCAACTTTATTTTCAAAGATTGAACTGCATTTGAGGCAAAGCATAACCTCAAACTTCTTTCTCTGGCACCAATGGAGCAATTCCAGCAAACTTTCAGTTTTCTTGGGAAATGCCACCAGTTTGTATTTCTCCTTCCTCTTGGCCTCTTTGTCCACTTCCATATCAGTATTTTGTGAAGCTTCAACCATGTTTACTTTGACACTTGTATCCTTAGTAATGCCCATATCTCGTAACTTAACCACAAGGCACTCGATAGCTTAGTCATGTTATCAACCTACATGAAACCATCAATAGTTTCGACCACAAGGCCTTCAATAGACTTCCTTATGTTATCAACCTACATGAAACCATCAGTAGTTTCTGTCATTACTAAGATATGGGTGGAATCCTCAGTGATTCTCTTTGTGACACCTTCAGCTTCCACCATGACCATCTCTTTGGCACAATCTTCAATGACTGCCACCTTGTTAATCGGAGTTGGTTCAACATAATGGGCCTCAACAACATGAAGGGGGTTGACATCAACCTTCATTTGGGGTTTCGACTTCTCCCCAAATTTGAGCCTTCCCTCTTTGATTGCATTTTGAACGAGATCCCTGAAAGGAAAACATTGAGATGTTTTATGGCCCAAAAAATTATGATATTTACAGAAACTCCTATTTTCCCTTTGTTTCAAAAGGGGTATTTTAACACCATGGAGCACTATCATTTAGCCATATTTGACTAATAAATAAAATTTTTCACCATATTTAGTGATGTTAAAAGTATAATTTCTCTTAGGGAATTTATCGCCATTATTAGGTTCGACTAGGTTTTTTCCATTTGAAGGTGCTAAACCTTTACAATAATAAGGGGGGTCCTTGATTAAGTTCAGAAAGATTTATTTTGCCTTCGTCGAAATCTAAAGGCTCTTCGTATGACCCCTAATCGCCTTCGTCGAATTTAGCATAGGCTATTCTTTCTTTTCTGTTATTCTTACTTGCCCTGGCTTTTTCAATTTTCAAGTGTTCTATCTGTCAAACACTATCAGCCAAGTGGACCATGTCTCTCAAGTATTGGGTGTCTAATTTCTTCATGATGGGATAATTTAGACCTATGCGGCCATTTTGACCAACTCATGCTCAGGCACCTAAGTAAAACACCTAGCTTTGAGCACACAAAATCGATACAAATAATCTTCTATGGGCTCAGTGAATTTGCACTTAACACTTTCCAACTCCTTCAGACTAATCTTAGTATGTCCCATGTGAAATTGTTCATGGAACAACATTTCTAATTGGGCCCAACTATGGATCAAATTCACTGGTAATGTTGTAAACCATGTGAAGGAATTTTTCGTTAGCAAATTTGGGAAGTATTTAATCCTAAGATTTTCATTACTAGAAATTTCACCTGCCTCCATCAAGTATCTAGCCACATGTTCTATAGTGGATTCAGTAGTGTCCCCGGAGATTTTGGTAAATTTGGGGACTTTCAACCTCATAGGTATATCTGTTTGCAAAATGTATTCACTCAATGGCGAAGTGTAACTTGGTCTATGAAGGACAACACTCATACAATTTCGAGCCATAATCCTTTCAACCATGATTGCAAGATTATTGTCTGCTGCCATATTATCTTGTCGAACTTAATATATCACTTCATCAACATATTGATTCCTATTCACCATCATAACTCTAGGTTCTGCCTCCCTTGGGATTTGTTGTTCCTGCCTAAGAGGTCCAGCTCTAGGTATTTTGACTTCCCTTCTGTGATTTACCACATTCGTCTGGGGTGTATTTCTTTGATTCTGTTGAACTTGGTTAATCATTGGGTCTTTTTAAAAAGTTACCCCTTGATTTTCTCTAACCCATTCCCTCTGAGAACTTGGTGGTGGTTGAGGCACACAAAAGAATTCATCTATGTGCGTCATTTAGGCTGCCATTTGTTAGTTCTCCTGAGTGGTGTTTTGAATTAAATGGTTAAAATTGTACTCATGGTTTGTGCAAGCATTTGGACCATTTCGTGGTTACTTTTGTCCACTTGCTACCTAATTAATGTTGTAGAATGATTTGTCAAGTTTGACATCTGGGAAGAAAATACTTCCCCATGGGGTTGGATAATTTGGCCCATATTATTAACAACAAACCCAGAACCTTATAATGGTGAAGTGACATTTATTATAAGATCTGAATAAGTTGAAGTGGAATTATGCAAATCTATTATAAATGATGATGGCATGCCATAAGGTAGTTCATAACCATTTTGAGGCATAGAAAAACCAGGAGGCCCCTGAGGCCTATGGAAAACATTTCCCCCTAGAGGACGGGTCCCTGGTGGACCATTGGTCCTATATAAGTCAAAATAGGGCCAATATAAGCGTTCAACTGCATTGGCATCAAATTTGTTGAAGACGGTATAGCCTATGAAAAAGGCACAAAAACTATAGTTCCCCCAGTCGAATTGAACGTTCTTGTGTAGGAACATGGTTCCTTAGATAAATATGAAATAAAGTATAGTTGCTTGATCAAGCATTGGAGTAAAACTTATAGTTATTGCACAAGGAGTTTTGTATTGTAATGTATGAAACACACGTCTTAGAAGATTTAAAATACAATGTTAAGTATGAAGTTGTTTTGTGATAATAAATCGACCATCACTATGCAGATAAAACTATTTAGCAAGACATAACAAAACACATTAAAATTGACTAACATTTTATCATAGAAAAGTTGGATACTGGGTTGATAACTATCACTTACATTCCTTTGAAATAATGAATTGTTTATCAACATGACTATTTAACTAATTTAATTGTATAATCACCATCAGTGTAAACTCTCATAGTTAGACTTTCACCTCTTTCAAATAATATCCATGTCTTTGGAGTGGCTTTAAAATATTGTAGAACATGTTCTACAACTTTCTCGTTACTTTCCCTTGGATCATGGATAAATTGGTTGACCATACTAACAACATATGCCAAATTTGAAATAATATGTGTCAAGTAAATTAACTTTCCACTAGTATCTGATATTAACCCTTGTCAGCTATGAAACTTTCCTCCTTAAGGCTTATCTTATGACTTCTCTAAAGGGGAACAAATGTTGGGTTGCGTCCTAAAACAATCGGCTGAACTGTCATCTGATAATAAAATCAATGAAGTCGCCACTGAACGTCTTTTATCCTGCCGAGAGGGAAAGGTAAACATCGAGAAAACCTGAAGAGGGAGAAACCCTAGGCATAGTGTGACAACCTCGCTAGAGAGGGTCTTTTTTACTTAAGATAATTGGCCCCGAATTATTCGAGCTCTGTAATTCTCTGTCACAACAGGTCCATGGAGAGAGTCGTCTATTTTTGAAGTAATTTCTTCAGGTTGACTAATATTTGAAAAGACTCGCCTCGAGAGGACTTCCCGAGATCTACGATGAGGATGGAAATCCCGACTTCAGTCGGAAATAAAGATCTCAACTTCTGATGAAGGAACAACAATACCAAGACTTAAAATTATGATGAGCTAAGGGTAACCATCCTAACTTCTTGTCATGCTCTTCACCTTCATAAATTGTTTAGCCTGCGACCAGACTTAAACTAATCAACTATGAAATGAGAGAAATCCCCCTGCATAATGCCATGCCCCAGCCTATATGGCTGTTAAAGAACTTGACCTGAAAGGACTTATTGAGATCTGTATCATCCAAATAAATTGCCCCAGTTTTACAAACTTTGAAACACGGCTTCCGACTAATCAAAATTAGAAGTGGCTTCAATAAATATTGGGTAATGGACCTTGATCACTTGGAACTTTGAGAGATTTGTCGAATCTTGACATAACTGACCCAGATTGACGAGGCTTTGAGATACAATAGATCTTGACTTGATGTCCCCAGATTAGAAGAATCTTGGCAAACCATCTCCTTAGATCATGCTCCCAGCGGAATGAGAAGTTCACAGAGTTTGTAAGATAACACCTCCTCGGGATAATTGACTTACGTCTTCAAAACAAGCCAGTACACAATCATACTTTACAACTCGAACTGCTCCGCGTTCAAGCAGATGCTTGAAGAAAGTTGTCCTTTGGGACCAACTGGAAATGATACACCATTGCTTAAAAGAGATTTGGGGGCAGAAAAAACATCTGCACAATCATTAAACAAATACTTCTTGACTAATATCTCAAACTAGTCTTCTTTAATTCAAAGGAGTATCTAGAAAGCATGCCCCATATTAAAATCATTATTTTCAACAGATTCTTGAAGCAATTCGTCCCTCAGGATAATAAACTCTTCATCCGAGGCTCATTATACAAGCTCTCTTGATTTTTAAGCACCTTTTCATATGCAAAGAATGTTTTATCCCGTGAATGATAAATCTAATGAAAATCATATACTTGTCTTGAAGTTAAAAAACTTTTATTGAAAATATGCCTAAACATCGAAATTTTTTTGTACAAAGAAAATAAAAGAGGGATTTATACCAACTCAAAAGTTTTTAACAAGTCTCCTAGGAGTCAGGTTACCGTATTCTCGTAACAATTTTACTTTCGAATTAACCCATGCTTCAATTAGGACTTTCAAGGGTTGTAACATGGCCTGGTTCACCGTTTTTAGAAAAAAGGATTTAAGGCTCAAAATTTTTTGTTACCACCCATTCTCCATGATGTTCTCTAGTCCTACATTCAGTTAATTCAACACGAGCATTCATCTCTCAAAAGAGGAGTTTTGGAATGATTGAGGAGTCAAACGAGGTTTTTGGACAAGACAGTCATTCACCTCTTTCGTTCTTTTGTGCTTCTAGTCACATGACTTTGTTCTTTGCTGAGGATTTTTGTAATCCATTTTCTTCCTTTCACACTTTCCATTTACCTTTCTCTTGCCCTGGCTTTTTCCTAAGCGACTTGTTTCCAAGTTTCGACTTAGCGGGGCTTTTTGTCTCTTTCCTTTTTTTACTTTCATTTTGAACAAATCGTGTGATCCTGATGCTTTTGGCTTGTTGGAAGTTGAGCGACTGTCTTATTGCTTGGTTGATGAGGGATAACCATTATGGTATCGTCGTCTTTCTTCCTCCTGTTGTGAGAGAGATACTCATTGGGATATAGCTCTCTTTATTGCACACTATTGATATGAGGGTTAATCATTGCAGCTTTGTTCTTTCTCAACCTTTTGAAGGATAACCATTGTTGTATCCTTTGATGCGCACTCCTGATGAGTTTTGAACACTCAATCAGATTAACTGAAATCTACCCTTCCCCCACGTTAAGAATAAGGTTTTTTTTCGAACAAAAAAACAACTCCTACTTCGAAGGCTCAGAAGGGTTAACGAGGGTCTATCTCCCTTATATCTCTAGTGTTTGGGGATTGAAACAAGGCATGTACATCGTCAGCAAGGTTTTTATTCGAAAGCATACCATTCGAGTTTCCAGGTAAATTTTCTTCATCCTCCCTCCAGAATCATTGCTTTATTAACAAGAGTTCAATATCAAAAACATAGTAAAACAAATAAGAGTGATAACGAATGGATTAGTTTAAGACAAACATATTCAATGTATTATGATTAAAATTCAAAAATATGAAAAAGTTTGCATACAAGAAATTATTGAACAAAACAATTAAGATTGCAAATGAAAATGCAAAAGAAATTTGGAATTTCCATGTTGAGGAGACTAGTCTTCGTATGGATTGATTGCTTCAAACAATCTTCAACAACCACGAGGCTCACTTGGATAAGATATTACCCTCTAATATGGACACAACAGTCCCTGAATTGAGCCAAGCTTAGACTTTCTCTCTGAATGACAAACCGTCTTCAATTGAATAGCCGAGTGCCCCAGAATAATGTTCACTAAATATTCTCTTAAAAGAGAGGGTGAAAGTTGTACCAAGCGAAAAGTTTGAAATTGTCTGTGACCTTAGAAATAGGACTTTGAGAAATACGTCAGGAAAGAGCTGGACTTTGGTTAAACCTCTTGAAATTTTCAACACCATGACCAAATGCCCCAGAATGGGAGACACGCCTAGCATTTGCATAAGGAGAGAGATTAATCGACTGAATAGTCTCCAAAGTACGAAGCTTAATTAACTGAATTCCCAATAAACGAGGAAGTACTAGGATGTAAGGCATTGAGATGGTCTCAACATACTTCTCAGGCTTCTTCTATATTTGCTTAAAAGCTTTGACTCATGCACTAACTTGGGAAAGAAACACTGACTGCTGAAGAGAAAATCAGGTGGCCCAAAGTTGTAGAGAGTGCCCCTGATTGAATAATCGGGTACCCCGGCGTGGTAACCGCATATGGTGTTGACAACAGGATTTGGAAGGATATTTGTAAATGGTACTGAAGCACGGAGCCTAGTCCACTGAAGCCCAAACAAGTGCAGAAACAAATGAGAATAAAATACTGGGATGGGATCAAAACCGTTCTCCAGACCTATTCCACCCTTGCTGATAAAACATATCCTCTGGAATTCAAGTGGGAAATGGGAACCTTTTGTTGATAATACCTTCCAAGCACTTAAGATATTGGATGAAGTTCACAAGTCACTCCATGTTTTGAAAGAAATTCCAAAAGACAAGGAGAAGAGGATAACTCATGTTGCAACAATCAGTGTAGGATTGCTGACACTATCATCAAGACTTCCATGACCCAACTCCAATGAGTCTTCAACTTATTATCTTCCTTTTTGAAGAGTTCCCAATCACGGGCTAAGGCTTGTGTGTATACCACAACCAACCTTAGCTGAATCTTCATCCCGGCCAATACCCCCATGTAGTCATTCCATAATTGATTTCTGAACACGTGACAACAAGAGTTCAAGTTTGTAACTCTGAAGAGAAGACCAAGTCTGAATAAGAATCTCCAACTCTGAGTACCTGTTATGAATGCATGGGTATGCATAAGGTGTGTGAGTGGATGCAATTCCATGTTCGATCATTTTCAAGGAACTCACATGCTTTTAATTTTGATTTTAAACCAGTAAAAGATGGAGAAGTGCAACACAAATCTCACAAGCATGGTTTCTTGGAAATGGAAAGAACATGTGTGTAAAAATGATGTTAACATATTATGTGTGCAAGAACACGGGATCAAGGTTCCATAAACATGGAAATCGGTTGCATTGTCTTTAAACTGAATGATGAATATCATCGGATCAAAGGTCTGGCACCGTCTTGGAACACAAAAGAACCAAGTACCAAGTGGATCAGCAACTGCATGAGCCCAAAATCTCCCTATCATAAAAGATAACTGTTGAACTACCGAAAAAACGGTCATCACAAGGTGAGAAGTCCGGAGCAAAACCAGGAGATCAAATAGTCACCAACAGGAACAAAGTCAACAACATAACCCAAAAGTCACCATCGAAACTAGAGTCACCATCTGAACATAGTCACCAATAGTACATGTACCTGTAAGAAAAGTTTTCCCGCCCCACTCACGGGTGGAAACTAGGTCACGGTAAGGTCGAAGGCCAAATCAGAGTACAAGAGCTCATCTATTGGCATCATCATACGATAACACATATCCGAACTTCCTCTGAAGTCATGGGTCTCATGGTCGGGTCTATAAGACATACGCCTCATAGCCGCCATGGCCACTCTATTCATAGTTCCTATGGAATTCACTCATAGCCTGTGTATGAGGCCTTTTACCTCATGGAACAATCCACCCACCAAGAAAACCAGAATCCAGCGCAGCAGATAACCAATATGGAAAGCAATAAAAGGCAATGCAAACATATGCTCAGATAAACATGTATAAATGAATAAACTGAAAGTATAGAAAATAAGCACCCAAAGAAAAGAAAACAAGAGCTAGGATCGACTCTGAGATGGACCAGCATTTGGTCAACTATTCCCTAGTGAAGTCGGCAGCTGAAACAAACGGCCGAACCGTCATCTGATAATGAAATCAATGAAGTCGCCACCGAACGTCTTTTATCTCGCTGAGAGGCAAAGGTAAACATCGAGAAAACCTGAAGAGGGAGAAATCACGGTCTTGCGGCTGAGAGATTGGGTAAGGGAGTCTGTTACGCGAGGGGAAGGTATTAGCACCCCACACGCCCGTAGTACTCTACGGTATCCACTCTTGTTGTCTAATCTATTGGGTGTGCAAAATATATGTCTAGGCTAAAGCTAAAAGGAAAAGATGCAAGAGGGAATGCATCCGAAAGAAAGGAGAAAATAATGTAGGGAAAATAAAAGTTATGCTCGCTTGGACCCTACCCCAATGCCTACGTATCCCTTTTAAGGAATCAGAGCAGCCGTAGTTCGGCTCATATATTTTGGTTGGTTTGTGTTTTTTAGTTAAGAAGATAAAAGCAACTATCAAGATGGAAAAACATCAGATAGAACAACAAAAATGTCAACAATGATGATAAAATAGCAATAAGAGATGACAAGACATTACATGGCAACACAAACTCAGATAAGGCGGTAAGACGCCAGCATGACAACGAAATATCAGACAAGACGATGAAACATTACACCTATCAATTATATTGATAATTAAGGTAGGATAACAAACATGTGCGATGGCGAAACATCGACAAAGAATGTGCAATTGGGAAACATCGGTTAGGAAGATAACATGGTAAAAATGGCGAAACATTAATAAACCAGAGGACAAAACATCACACCTAACAATGATATTGAGAATCAAAGTAGGATAACAAACATGTGCGATGGTGAAACATCGGCTAAAGAATGTGCGATGGTGAAACATCGGCTAAGAGATAGAAGATAACATGGCTAAGATGGCAAAACATCAATTAACCAGAGGATAAAACCACACACCTAACAATGATATTGGGAAACAAAGTAGTATAACAAACATGTGCGATGGTGAAACACCGGCTAAAAGAACGTGTGATGGTGAAACATCAGAAAAATAATATGTGATGATGAAACATCGGCTAAAAGATAACAAAAAGTCATGGCAAGGATGGATAAACATCAGTTTAACAAGATTTAAGTCAAAGCCAAGAGGCGCACAAACAAATAAGATTGGTTTGTATTTTTTACTTTGAAGAAGGGTTTAAGTTTTATTAGAGATATTTTATGATTTGCCAAGAAGAAGTTTTTATTTTAAGATGAAATATGCAAAAAAAAAAAAAAAAAACTAAGGGAGACTAGCCTAGCACTACTCCTAATGTTATCATACAATGATTGACCCTAAGGTTGAGGATGGAGGGAAATTTCTACCCTATGTTAGCATACATGGATTCCTATCCTAAGTTCTAGCTCAAGGACTAACCCTACACGAGCAATCCTAAGGGAGCATGGTAAAAATGTCATAGTGACAAAAAGCAAGCAAGCAGATGGCGAAACATCTGGACAAATAACAGCTCGAGCATCACTCGAATATCTAACACCTACAAGGCGCAAGCCTAGTAGTAGAAAGGGAGGTCCCTCCATAGACAAGCAACCAAGCATCAGACTAGGGGTCAGGCCACAGCCAAAGGGAGCGCATCACCCGAGTCAACAAGCCATAGAAGTATAAGAATGCAAAAAGGCTCCTTAACTGTGATATCAATTATCAGGGAAAGAAAGATCTGGGGGGAAAAGTCATAGTACATGTGTACACTAAGCATCAGTGTTGGTCAACACGAGCTAAAGAAAGTGTGGGGATCCGATTGCGTGAACCCTTTTCACTCGCCCTTAAAGGACTTAAATTCATTCGGATCTTGGGCACATGTTCAGAGTATCTACTTGTAGAAAGTGAGCATAGGAACGACATGGACTGGAATGTGCGGGGGTCGGTTACAAACCCTTTCTGCTCGCCTTCTTTTGAGTACTTATCACTTGTAATACAATGCGGGCACAAATGTAAACACATGTGCAGAATACCTACTTCAAAGCTAGGATTTTAAACAAACACGGATAACATACAAAAAGTGATGCCTGCTATAGGACTTTAAACAGCAACTTCGAGCGTACGCTCTTTATTTCCTGCTTCCTACTTCACATGATTTCTAGAAAGCAATAAACACCCCTACTATGCATGGTCTCTAGAAAGAAATAAAGTGATAAATAAGATAAACAAGAGAAAATACCAAATAGATATTAATCCGTAGCAGAGCGTATTAAAACAAAGAAACCCGACGATCTTCGCGAAAGCTTCACCAATAATCAACTGGACTAATCCTCAAGCGCTTAATATTACAAACCAAACTCTTACCACGAAATCATGGAAATTAAGTAATAACAAAGTGAGTATTGACATGGAAAGAATAATTTGGAAACTTCAATTAAATTCTAAAGTCCTAAAAAATCAACTCTAAAAAATATTCTATCATTTTTGTATCATTTTTATCATCAAACTAAGAAAAAGAAAATTCTATGAGAAAATAAGTGACAAAGCTCTAAGCAACCAGGGGTGTATATTGGATCCGGATGTGTATGAATCAGAAATTAGGTGCTAGGCACATCTGAAAAGTGACCCATGAAGCCCTTTTGTTGGTATTTATTGATTTCAAAAAGAACTTGTGGGCTCAGGGCCTAGCCATCACCTTAGTTTGAATTCACATCTTATTCCAACAATCATCCAATTAGGTTCTATTTAACAAAAATTAAAATCATTAAACAAAATTTATCAAATATTTTGAATAATAAAAAAAGGGATAAGAGTTCACAGTTGGAATGGTGGTTCAGCTTCTACCGTGAAACTCTTCCAGTGTCGTGATGCAAATCCTTTCGCCTCCTTGGATTTACCTCAACCTTGCAGTAGCAAACTTCTTTGATTGGCCTCAACCTTGCTGCAACAACCTTCTTCGACTGGCCTCAACCTTTCTGCAACAAACTTCTTCCATTGGCCTCAACATGTAGCAGCAACCTTCTTCGATTGGCCTCAACCTACAGAAGTAGCATCCTTCTTTGTTTGGCTTCAACCTGCAGCAGTAGCACCCTTCTTCGTTTGGCCTCAACCTGCAGCAATAACATCCTTCTTCGTTTGGCCTTAACCTGCAGCAGTACCATCCTTTTTCGATTGGCCTCAACCTCGCTACAACAACCTTCTTCGATTGGCCTCAACCTTTCCTTCATTGAACGAAACTTTAATTCTTCAAACGAAGCTTCAACCTTCCTCGAACGAAGCTCTAACCTTCTTCGAACAAAGCTCCAACCTTCTTCGAACGAAGCTCCAATGACTTTACTCAACCTCATTCGAACGAAGCTTTACTGACTTTGGATTTCAAAGCTTCGACTCAATCTCATTCGAACAAAGCTTTACTGACTTTGGATTTCAAAGCTTCAACTCAACCTCATTCAAACGAAACTTTACTGACTTTGGATTTCAAAGCTTCGACTCAATCTTATTCGAACAAAGCTTTACTGACTTTGGATTTCAAAGCTTCGACTCAACCTCTATGTAGACGCAAGGAGATGAAGAGGATTTTGGAGGTTGAAAATTCATTTGCAGAATTGATGTAGATTTGAGGAGGATGAAGATTCAGTCGGAGAAAACTTTTGGTTGAAGATTGAAGGAGAAAGCATAGAGAAAGAGAGAGCTCTTTTTTTGGTGATTCCTCCAACGATTGAATAATGAATCAAATTGAAAGAGAAAGTTTGTTATATAGAAGAAAAAGTTTGTTACAGTTGAAGCAATCATGCCCTTTGAATTCTAAAATCCAGCTGGAAAATGGATGGTGAAGTTCAAAATAATACTGAAGTTCGTTTGAGATTTTTTTAGTTTTCTCTGATTTTATCCAAAATCCAAAAAGTGGAAATTGCGTTTATCCCTTGCAGCTCCTTAATGACCTGCGTTTTGATGAGCAAAGAGTGAGTGGAAATGAGAGGAAATAAGTGTCAATGTTGAGGTGTCCAACTAATGCGCATGGAATATGTGATATTTTTGAGAGAAAATTGCCAAAAATGGCAAGGCACTAGGGAAGTGAGGTGGGAGCTGAGTGCACACGTGAGATACTCGTGTGTGATGAAATCATTTGAAACCAAATCATAAAAATGTATTTTGTGTCAAATCAGGTGTTGATGTGCAGCTGGCTCGACCTTGCCTTGCATCTTGTGTGTCATGCCCGATCAGTTGAGGATGCCCACTTTCAGCATTCATAACTTGATCAAACCCTAACCATCTCCAATAATTCTTCTCACAATGGAAAGCCAACATGTAATATTTCTAATTAAATCCAAAATCAAATCAAAACCTAGCTTGAGTTACAAGAAAATGGATTTCACATTTGGTGTGCCACCTGCTCGATGAAATGCCTAGGCAAGATGCCTCAGGATGGCCGCGTGGCTTGCCCATGATGCCCAACATTTAACCAACTTGCCCAGAACTTCTAAGGCCAATAACTTTCAATTTTCAGCAAGAAGTGTGTTTTTGTCTGCTATGGGCCCTTGTAGATCTGTTTCCCCTCTTCAATTGGCAAAAAGAACCACCAAAATCCCCTGAAAAATGAGAAAGTTATGCCCTTGTAAAGTCAGGCTTAAATCAAGGACACTTAGTGAAATTTTCAATCAGTAAGATAACTTCAAATCTAAATAACCTCTCAAACTTGCAATTCTCATCAAAATCAATCATCAATGATAATACCACATGAAAATACATGTCAAATGCTTCATGTTGACCAAAAGTTCACTTTGTCAACTTTGACTTTGTTGACTTTTGAGTAAAATGACTGTTTTGCCCCTTTGATTCAATTGGACCACTTTTCTTCAAGATTGGACCTCGATACTTTAATAAAGGATTCTTAATAACATATGGTGAATCCTGGAAACCAACTTGGGTGAAAAAGTCAAAGAAATTCTGATTAAATCCAAAACCCTAGTTTTGCACCCTGCGTTAGGAAATAGCTGACCAAGCTCCAAACCTCTAATTCCACTAGGCATCAAGAGAGGCTTCTTGAAAAAAATTGATTCCAATGATAATAAAATAATGATGCTTCAATACTTGGCTCCTCTAGACCCCAATTATTCCAATTTGGGCAAAACCCTAATTTTAACTGATAAATCCAAAAGATATGATTCTCCTTATAAACAACATAATACTCAATCTTCTGATGATCCAATGAGGTAGATAAGAAATCTTGAGATATGTGATACCTTTGGGCTTAAAATATCCAGAGGTTTAGATAATGAGGCCCTCCTTGAGCAATTTGTCAATACAATCAATCTTCCAAAGCTTGAGGGAGACTTGATAACCAAAATACTTTGATCCCTACATAATGCATGAATGCAATGCAATATGATGCTTATGATGAAACATAAGCCTAAAAATTATGAAATCAAGAGGATAAATTTTTGGGTGCAACACATCCTAGTTTCTCTATTTCCTGTAAAAAAAGGTCATGCAAATATTTCCTCTGAGAGATGAATATGTCTTGTTTGAGTAGGCTACCTCAATTTCTATGAAACATTAAGTTTCCCAAAGCCACTCTTCTGAATCTTCAGCGATAAAATTTATTTTAATATTCATCTCTCAATGAAATCATCACAATGTAATATTCCATAGTTAGACATCCACATCTTGCTCCTTTTGAATGTTTAATAAACAAATTATGGTCTCCTTGAATTTTCTTATAGCCCAAGCACACCATGACTTTCGTGAATCTTCCAAACCAGACCCAGGTGATTGGTTTAACCTATATATGGCCTTTTTCAATTGACATATGTTGTGGGTTCCACCAGTAATACCAAAGCCAAGTGGAATATCCATATACACTATCTCCTCTAAGTCCCCATGTAATAAACCATTTTTAAAATCAAATTAACTTAGTTCCCAACCAGAGTGAGCAACAAGAGATAATAGTATCCAAACAATATTAATCTTTTTCACATAAACAAATGTCACCCATATTCAATGTCATATGTATGAGTATATTCTTTTTTCACTAGTCTGGTCTTGTAATAATCAAGGATGATATCTAAATTATGTTTCACTATATAGACTATCTACAACAAATTGGCTTCTTACCTTTATACCTCTCAACAATTGCAATAAAATTTTGATGCATGGATAAAGTTTCTTAGAAAAGACAAATTTATAAATAAGATATCAATATGTAGAGGGATATCGTTGTACCCCAAAGTTTGCCATCTCAATTTCTCAAAGATTATCTAACAAGATCTCCATTGATTCAATATTGCACCAAAATTGATCAGCTCAAGATACCTCCCCAAAAACTGATGACTCAAAATTAGGGTTTGAGTTTGTATAAGGACAATTGTACCTTTGATGCTTCATATGATTTTCATGGATCATATTGGGCTCTCAATCATGAGATCAAAGAAATGATGAGGAGAAAATTGTCGAAAGGGCAAAGCAGATAGAAAGGAGTGGTTGCACATAACCATGTCGAATTCAAAATATGGTTTAGGCTGTTCGAACCATATGACTGATCGAAAAGGAGTGGTTGGCATATTTTGACAAATCGAAGGAGAGCAAGCTTGATTCATTCCACAAGCTTCGATTGGGCAATGACTATCTTCGAGCAACCTGATTTGATCCACAAGCTTCAACTGGGCATTGACTATCTTCATGTCTGCTTCAATCCAGAAGCTTTGATTGGGCAATGGATATCTTCATGCTTTCTTCGATCCACAAGCTTTGACTCGGAAATGGTTTCCTTAAAGCTTGCTTCGATTCACAAGCTTCGAATGGGTAATGGTTTCCTTTGAGCAACCTACTTCGATCCACATACTAAACCCTTCGACACTATGAATTACAAGTCTTTCTTCATGCTTGCTTCGATCCACAAGCTTCGATTGGGAAATGGCTTCTTTGAGAAACTTGATTCGATCCACAAGGATAGTTGGTTGTGGCATTTGAAGTTTGGACATTTGAACTTTCGACCACTTAATCAACTGATTACTCAAGATATGATTTTCCAAGTCTTGAGATGCCTGAAAAAAACATTGTGAAGCTTGAAAGCAATCCAGATGTTCTTTCGTTTCAACTATGCCAATGAGATCATCTTGAAAACTCAAAGAGGTACATTCAGATGAATGTAGTCCATTCGAAGAACCTACAATTGGTGGAAACGAATATTTCTTTGTCTGTTGATGAGTCTGGTCGAAAGGGGTGGATCTATGTGATCCAAACGAAGGGACGGAGTATTTGACCAGAGTAAAGAAAAAGATAAAATCCATAGGACATGCTACATGATCTTTCTTTGGAGGCCTCAAACTTGTGTTTCACTCCATAATTAATTGTTTACACAATGATTTAAGCTCTTACCCAAGTTATTAAGCCATTGTCCAAAAGATCTTTATATTTATGGCATAAAGTTATCATTGCTATTCTTGGAAAAAAAACTTTTTGGTACAAATTTTTATTGAGCCATACTTTGTTTCTTCTGATTTTAGTCCCACCATAAATCATAAAAAGCAACCCTTCTAAACCAGTAGCTTTGGTACTTCATCTTGGGATCATGGAAAACTTGGATAATTTGATATTTGCATTCCAACCAAACCATAAGTTGTTATCTTAAAAATATTATTACTTCAACTTCCCAAACCTTTTCTCTATAAATAGAGAGGCCATTTGCAAGCTAAAAGGGCCAGATTCTTGTTGTGTTGAAAAATCCTCAAACACTCCCAAACTCTAAAAAAAAACTCAAAACCTGCACACAAGCATAAAACTTGGCACGTCCTGACTTTACACACAAAAATCTCAAATCCTTGTGTGCGTTAGTGATCCTTTTGATTCACTCCCAGCTTCCATTTACCAGCCTTAGAACACTCCCAAAGTCCTCAAAAAAAACCTCTCAAAGAAGGTAGTGATCCTTTTGATTCACTCCCAGCTTCCATATACCAGCTTTGCGATTTAATGACTTTTAAAGCAAAGTAGTGATCCCACTAGCTCAAGGAAAGTCTAGGCAAGCTTAATCCATCATCGAACCATTTCTGGAAGTCAAAAAGAGGTCATTCGAATTGCACTTCAAGAGGTAATATTTCTTAACTGTGATATCTTGATATAAGCATTTTTAGTACATACAAATAAAAGAAAAGATGTAGATATCATATCTAGGAAGTTGACCATGCTCTTAGTTTTGATTTTCATTGCTTGTGTTTTAAAAATTTCAACTCTGACCAGTTAGGATTTAATTTTGGTACCAAACAAATTCTTGCTAACCTCTGATCCATAGCTTTTACAAGTTATATGGTTATATTCGTATTTAAATTTTAGGCATGTTTTATGTTTACACTTTTTGATTTGGCTGAGAAATGAAGCTTTTAGAAGCTTAACAATGGTGATATACATCCCTGCGCACGCGAAGGAAGAAGATGAAGCCACGTTCAAACATTCAGAAACGAGTTCATTTTATATTTAATCAAAGTTATCTTATGAATGGATGAAATAGACCACCCCACTTGTACAAACAGCACGCGCTAAAGCCTTGCCATGTAGAAAGTTCTGGGTTCGAGCCCCAGCGAGACCTTTTGTCATTTTCCAAATTTTCTCACTTTTTTGTTTGCAGGAGGCGCGTCTGGGCCTCCATTTGCTGGGACTTGACATTTTTTTTATGACCCCCCATTTTACTTCAGCAATGCAGCCCATTTTTATTTTCTAATTATATGATTATTGGGCCAGGCCAAACAAAAATATTTTCATGTAAAAAACCTAAAATTGCACCTTTGATTCATTTCATTTTAAACTTAGTTCAATTTTCCTATTTTAATTAATTACCCTTATTTAGTTAATTAGGTCAAAATCTTTTCTTAATAAAATCCAAAAAAAAAACCAAAATCCATTACCTTTCCACTTCTATCCTTGTACATCATACACATTTTAATTCTTGTACGTTATTCAAGTTCGATATGGTTGTAATAGATATTTAGGTTTAACTTCTTGCAATCCCCATTTGTAAATTTGTACACCCCACCCCCAAATGATGTAATAGCGTAGTAAATTTACTTTCTGCAATTTATCGCTTTCATATAAATGCTAGTAACTTAGGATTTGTATGGAAAGATAAAATCAATGCTTAGAAAAAACTAATTCAAGATAAATCAAGCATGAAATACAAACACTTGCACACTTGCACCTCTAGGGTTAACTCCACTTGTTGTCTTATGAAAAATGGCCATATTATACATGTGAGACATCTTAGCAAAAATAATAAAAAAAATACAAGATCATAGTCCCTCGACGATGCTACCAATGTTGCCTTACAAATGATTTTAGTCCCTCAAGAGAAATACTAAGATATATTACAATATTGCTATTCATGACTATACAATGACCCACGCCCTTCGCTTTACATCCAAATATAAGGATTCTTACCAATCAATGGTAAGATAGAAATATCAAAGGAAGGAAGAAATGAACAAGAGACTTCTGAGTAGGTATAATGTTCTTAGTTGATTGCTCACAATCCATCTTCAAAACAAATATCTTTTCAAACACACCATACACTTTCGAAACATGAAATATTTTCAAAAGTCCAACACTTTGTATGCATTCTTATAGAGACGAGAATCATTACAAAGTTTGCCTAAACGAAAGCTCTTTTCAAAAATACTTTCAAAAACCCACCACAAACACATTTCAAACCAAGCAATTTTAAAAGTGATCTAGCAAGCAACTAAGAACCCATAGATAACTATGGATGAAAATGGTGATAACACCTTCCCTTTTCATAATCTACCACCCAAACTCAATAAAATATCTCAAAGGTATTTCCTGTTCTTTTAACCATTTCCTTATTGGATAAAAGAAAAGTCGGTGGTGACTCTTGCTATCTGCAACAATTGCAATCAAATGCAAAACAACCAAGTCAGTTCTCTCACCATATTACAGAACTGACGACTCTTCTAGGGAGAACTAAAAAGTTGGGTTACCTTAGAGTTAGATCACATTTACTTGCTTTCATTGTTTGATTTGATTGCTTTGCATTTCTGGGTCCTTGTTTTGGTTTGTATTGATCCTTTACCCAGATCTAGGAACACCTTTAGGTACGCAACAATAAATCATGGGGGTTGTGCAGCATACACTGACATGGTTGAAGCGATGGCTACGTTAGTGTGACACATTTGTTGGTACCAGTAGCCCTTGATTTTGGTCAAGGAGAATACGGGGCCACTGTGTGGTGTCATGAAGCACTAATTAACCTTAGAACCTTTAATTGAACCACTTGGCCATTAAGAAGTAGTGAGATAGTTAGCTTTAGTTCCGACCAAAGATTGGTTGATACTCGATGTTGCGCTCATTGAGATCGGACTTTCGGGATATTTTGGTCGCCAATAAAGAGGCTTTCTCTTAAACAATGCCTGATGAAGAAAGATCAGTGATATTGAGATTTCCTAGAACCCGGTTACTTTCTAGGACTGGTTGAACCAACTAAACTTCAAGAGGGTACTTACCTATGAACTCCATGCAAGCCTAAACCTAAGGACTTGTTTGCTTTGCTTGTATATGATTACTTGTACATAAACATCATGACATCATACCATGGCATTTCAATAACCATTTCAAGGATCTCAAGGGCCTGTGATGCAGGGTCATGATGAACCCGACGTCTATCAAGGCGAAAGAGGATTTATGTTCCTCTAACCAAACGTCGTCAAAGACCAAAGCACGATAACTTGATTCAAGGGGTATGACCCACTTGACATGGTGAGCTTGATTCTCGTGGAAGGACATCCAACGATACGAAGTTCTTCAAAGCTGTAATCAAAATTCAACTTTTGACATTTTCTCGTATTTACTCCACAAGATCCTTGAAAACATCGCATTCACATAACATGCACGTCATCATAACAGGTTTCTCCCATACAGGTTTTCTCATCTGCTTACTGTTTATTTCAGTAGAGATGGCTATAGAGAAAATAGTTAAAGATCTCCAAGCTCAGAATGCCCAGTTCCAACAAATGTTCCTGAACTTAGCCAAGGAGTAGGAAGATCTGAAAGCACTCTTCACAAAAGTGAGCAAGAAGAAGAAGAAGGTTGTCATCCTCAACATAGGAAGAAGGTTCAAGGGGCATGCCAAACTAGCTCAAAAAGAAGATGCTTCTTCTGAAGAAGAAGACAATCAAGAAGAGGAATCTAGAAGCACTAGAGCTAGGGATAACCAAGCTACTGAGGATGAAGACTATTCTGAGGAGGAGTATCCACCAGCGGATGAAAAATGCAAACAACTTGAAGATAAACTAAAGGCTATGGAGATCCATGTTGTGCCTCGCTTGGACTTTGGAGACTTGGGTTTGATTCCTGGGGTGGTCATTCCCCACAAATTCAAGATATCTATCTTTGCCAAGTATGACGGGGTCTCTTGTCCTAAGATGCATCTGAGATCTTATAACTGCAAGATTCATCCGCACACCACTGATTAGAGGTTGTGGGTTCACTTTTTCCAAGAGAGTCTATCTGGGACTCAATTTGAGTAGTTATATCAATTGGAGGGTTCCTGCATCCACACTTGGGAAGATCTAGCTGCTACTTTCTACAAGTAGTACCAATACAATGCTGATCTTGCACCAACTCGCATACAGTTGCAGAATATGACCATGGGTTCCAACGAAGGCTTCAAAGAGTACGCCTAAAATTGGAGAGACCTGGCTGGCAGGGTGAAGCCACCATTAACTAACAGGGAGATGATTGATATCTTTATGGGAACTTTGACAAGACCTTTCTTCAATCACCTAATCAGAAGCTCTTCAGCTGGATTCACCGAGCTGATCCTAACTGGGGAACGAGTTGAAGGCGAAATTAAAAGCGGAAAAATCCAGATGGCTGCATCTTCAAGTACTGAAAAGAAGACGTACATTGGAAGGAAAGAGTCCAATGTTGTATTTGGCCAAGAAGGACATGCTAGAGGTTACCACAACCAATCTGTGGGAGTTGTGCTAATCTCTAACCCTACATCTGTTAGACAACATTAACAAGGGAAATAGCGTAACGAGGTTGCACCTAAAAGACAATTTACCAAAATCAACATGTCACTGGCTCAAGCGTTACAACACATGTTGAAGGCAGAGTTGATTACATTAAAGGCTCCTCTGCAGAATCCCAATACTTCTTCTCCTAGTTACCATCCCAATGAAAGATGTGCATACCATTCCAATAGTCATGGACATGATACAAATGGCTGCTGGGCTCTGAAGAACAAAGTTCAAGATATGATTGATGCCAAGGAGATTGAATTCGGCCTTCCAGAGACTCCCAATGTGATCACTAATCCCATGCCAAAACATTGAGTGTCCAGTTCATTTTGAATTTTCAATTGTAATTTCTATTGTTTGTTCGAACACTTATCCATTATGTCAAACTTTATTTTTTTTAATGCATTGCATATGTTTGTCTTGAATTAATCCATTCGTTTTCACTATATTTAAATTGTTCTTTTTTACTCCCTTTTCTGATATTCAACTCTCGTTAAAAGTTGTAAGCCTTTAGAGGGAGGATGACAAAAACAATTCCATAATCTCATACAATATGCTTTTGGACAGACCATGCTGACGATGTACATGCATTCTCTCAATCCCTAAACACTGGGAGTTATAAGGAAGGTGATCCCTAGTTAACCCCTTTGAGCCAAAGAAGTAGGAGTTTACTTTTTCACACAAATTGAAACCTTTAATTAAAACCTAGGGCAGGGTAGCTTCTCAGTTAATTCAAATGCGCATTCAGTCACAAGCTTTCACTTTGTACACAACGAATGACATAAAAAACATCCTTCTGAATCAAAAGATGGCGATGGTTCCCCGTAAAATAGAAACTCATTATCTCTCAAAAGAAAAGTCCACTAAGTCAAAACCTACGAAGTAGACTTAAGAAAAACCTAGGGCATCCCGCTGACTGTAATATCAAAATAGCCAGGAAAAAATTAGGGATAGTAAATAAAAAAAGAGGTCACTACAAATACTCGACAACATGAAAAATGTTGCAAAATGACTGCCTTCTCCAACAAACTTAACTTGTCCAAACTATCACCAAAATGCCATTCCAGACTCAATTGGAATTCAAAACTGGGTATAGGGCTGAAGAACATCACAGAGAGCGGGTGGGTACAAATAAACTTTGAGCCTTACCCTTTATTTCTTAAAACATGAACCAAGCCACACTACAACCCTTTAAAAGTCTTAATTGAAGCATGGGTTAGTTCGAAAGCATACTGTTACAAAAGGTATCCTGACTACTGTAAGACTTACTGTAAATCCTAAGTTGAATTCATATTCTTATGAATATTCTTTTATTTGCTAAAATGCATTTTCAAAACTTCAAGACAAACATAAACTTTGCATTATCTTGAATACCGTTGTTTGCATATAGCTATTTGTTTGACAATAGGGAAATTCGCACGACGAATATCCAATGAACGGAAGTTCTCTCAGGAAACAGAATCACTTCAAATTGGAAGACGCTTCCAATGAAAAATCTCCCATAATAAAGGGGGAATGACAGGTTACTGTCCAACTCATCTGGGCAGTCAAGTCAAAATTCCAAGAAATCTCTCATAAAGTCCTGAATAACCAGGGATAGGTCTGGATATAAATCACTTGGGGAATTAAACATGAATTCCAGCAAAGGGTCACGTACAACCAAGCACACATTTTCTGGCAGCGCTGCAACACTTACTACTATAGATGGCGACCAGTCTCCACAGAGCCATCTCTATAAAGTTATCCCCACAGAATAAACTTCACGGATAAGGGTATAAACCCCTCAAGGCCAAATTCATGGATATCCCCATAAAATTGCATCCATGCAATCCCTAGCCAGAGTTTCAGTCTCCCGAAAACCTCTCCCCAGATGAGTTGGTCTCAAGAAGAATCCTCGAGGAGTTCTGTCAAAAGAAAACACCTCCCGAGTAATTTGTCAAATATTCTCTTCAACAAAGTTTATTTCCCCAACAAACTACAAATTCCCCAACTTGAGTTTTCCTCTCAGACTATTATAAATTAAGGGACCACAACCCCTAATCCCTAGTGAAGTCATCAACAAAGTCAGTGTTATCTCTGAAATTGCTGCAAAGCCTGGACCCGACCAGATAATAGTTTAAAAGCTCCTCTTCCCCAGTAGAGTTTGTCATTATCCCCGATGAGTTACTATGAAGCCCGAAATCCGACCAGATAACAGTTAACTTCTTTATCCCCAACAAGTTGTTAACTTCCATTCTCTTCAATCAAGAGATAACTCCCCGATAGAGAAACAAACAACTAAAACTCTTGAACTCTTTTCCCTCAAGAAGAAATCAACACTCTCCATGGAGTTTCCTTCAAGCAAAGTCAACATTCCCCAGCGGAGTTCTCCTAAAACAACAGAATAGGAATCCCCAGCAGAAACATCCTAAAAAAGGTCTGACTAGGAGTATACTCTTCATCCCCAGAAGCAGTCCGGAATTTCATTTCCCAAGGTTCACCAGCATTTGTCAAGGATTTGTTTTCCCAGACAAAGATACACTTCAACAACATTTCAAATTCCATACGTCATAGAATATGCATACGAAACATATATAGCAAAATCTCATTTATTTTGAGAACACTGTTACACAATACATTTCATACATCATGACATTGCATATAGCTAACCCTTTACCTTTTCAGGAAAAGATCAATCAACAGATAATTATCATCAACAATTTTAAACAGGTCCAAGATTAGTTTCTGAAGCAAGACAGAGCAACTACCTACGTGACCAGATGCAACTTCACACGGGCTCATCATGAAGCAATCTTACACGGGTTCCTTCTGACTTCCAAATGCAACTTTACACAGGCTCATCATGAGGAAAATGTTACACGAATTCCTTCCCATCCTGAAGTGCAGCTTTACATGGGCTCATCCTGAAGCAATCTTACACGGGTTCCTTCTCAAAATTTCCAAATGCAGCTTTACACGGGCTCATCATGAAGCAATCTTACACAGATTCCTTCCCATCCTGAAGTACAGCTTTACACGGGCTCATCCTGAAGTAATCTTACACAGGTTCCTTCTCAAAATTTCCAGATGCAACTTCACACGGGCTCATCATGAAGCAATCTTACACGGGTTCCTTCTTAAAATTTCCAAATGAAGCTTTACACAGGCTCATCATGAAGCAATCTTACATGGATTCCTTCCCATCCTGAAGTGCAGCTTAACACGGGCTCATCCTGAAGCAATCTTACATAGTTTCCTTCTCAAAATTTCCAGATGCAGCTTCACACGGGCTCTTCATGGAGAAATCTTACATAGATTCCTTCTCAAAATTTCCAGATGCAGCTTCACACTAGATCATCATGAAGCAATCTTACACGGGTTCCTTATGACTTCTAAATGCAGCTTTACACGGGCTCATCATGAAGCAATCTTACACGGATTCCTTCCCATCCTAAAGTGCAGCTTTACACGGGCTCATCCTGAAGCAATCTTACACGGATTCCTTCTCAAAATTTCTAGATGCAGCTTCACACAGGCTCACCATGAGGCAATCTTACACGGGTTCCTTATATTTCCATATGCAGCTTCACACGGGCTCATCATAAAGCAATCTTACACGAGTTCCTTCTAATTTCCAAATGTAGATTTAGACGGGCTCATCATGAAGCAATCTTACATGAATTCCTTCCCATCCTGAAGTGTAGCTTTACACGGGCTCATCCTGAAGCAATCTTACACGGGTTCCTTCTAATTTCCAGATGAAACTTTACACGAGCTTATCATAAAGCAATCTTACACGGATTCCTTCTCAAAATTTCCATATTAAGTTTCACATGGACTCATCCTGAAGCAACCCTACCCAGGTTCCTTCTCATAATTTCCAGATGAAGTTTCATACAGACTCACCCTGAAGCAACCCTACCCAGGTTCCTTCTTATAATTTCCAGATGAAGTTTCACACGGACTTATCCTGAAGCAACCCTACCCAGGTTCCTTCTCATAATTTCCAGATGAAGTTTCACACGGACTCATCCTGAAGCAACCCTACCCAGGTTTCCTTCTCAAAATTTCCAGATGAAGTTTCACACGAACTCATCCTGAAGAAACCCTACCCATGTTCCTTCTCATAATTTCCAGATGAAGTTTCACACGGACACATCCTAAAGAAACCCTACCCAGGTTCCTTCTCATAATTTCCAGATGAAGTTTCACACTGAATCATCCTGAAGCAACCCTACCCAGGTTCCTTCTCATAATTTCTAGATGAAGTTTCACACGGACTCATCCTGAAGCAGCCCTATCCAGGCTCCTTCTCATATATTTCTAGATGAAGTTTCACATGGACTCATACTGAAGCAGCCCTACCTAGGCTCCTTCTCTTATATTTCCAGATGACGTTTCACACGGATTCATCCCGAAGAAGCCCTACCCAGGCTCTTTCTTATAAATTTCCAAATCCAGCTTCATACAGGCTCATTCTGAAGCAATCTTACACGGGATCCTTCTAATGTATTTCTAAATGCAGCTTCACACGGGCTCATCACAGGTTCCTTATAATACATTTCTGGACACGGTTAACACAGGTCCATTCTAGCACGTCATTTAGAATTAAATCAACAAAAGATTTATTTTGATACTTCTCCCAGTTACAGTCAAGCTTTGACTTAGTCTAAATTTTTCAACAAACACCTTTGGATGGCATCTATAAGCCCATCTCCGACAAATCTCCATCATATCTCCAAATGGCATCTTTAAGCCCATTCCCTACACAATCAACTAACACATAGTTGAGTACAAATTTCTTGGCACTCTAGTGTTCAATCATCTTCTACCTTTAAGCTACAAACGACAACGTGTCATTCTCGCTTTTTAGGTTCAAGAAGATTGAACATTGGCAGCTGTTGTACCCCAAAATTTGCCCTCTCAATTTCTCAAAGATTCTCTCACAAGATCTCCATTGATTCAAGACTGTACCAAAATTGATCAGCTCAAGATACCTCCCTAAACACTGATGACTCAAAATTAGGGTTTGAGTTTGTATAAGGACAATTGGACCTTTGATGCCTCATATGATTTTAATTGATCATATTGGGCTCTCAAGCATGATATCAAAGAAAGGAGAAAGAGGAAACTATTGAAAGGGCAAATCATATCGATATGAGTGGTTATAGATAACCATGTCGAATTCAAAATCTGGTTCAGGTTGTTCGAACCACGTGACTGATCGAAAAGGAGTGGTGGGAAGATTTTAAAAAATCGAAGGAGAGAAAGCTTGCTTCAATCCACAAGCTTCGATTGGGAAATGGCTATCTTTGAGAAACCTACTTCGATCCACAAGCTTCGACTGGGAATTTGTTATCTTCATGCCTTCTTCGATTCACAAGCTTCGATTGGGAAATGGCTATCTTCATGCTTGCTTTGATCCATAAGCTTCGACTGGGCAATGGTTTCTTTCAAGCTTGCTTCGATCCACAAGCTTCGATTGGGCAATAGTTTCCTTCGAGCAACCTGCTTTGATCCACATACTAAACCCTTCCACACACATAATTTCGACACAATAAATTACAAGTCTATCTTCATGCTTGCTTCGATCCACAAGCTTCGACTGAGCAATGGCTTCTTCGATCTAAAAGTATAGATGATTGTGGCATTTGAAGTTTGGACATTTGAACTTTCGACCACTTAATCAACTGATTACTCAAGATATGAGTTTCCAAGTCTTATGATGCCTGAAAAAATCTTTGTGAAGCTTGAAAGCAATCTAGAAGTTCTTTCGTTTCAACTATGACAATGAGATCATCTTGCATACTCAAAGAGGTAATTCATATGAATGTAGTCCATTCGAAGAACCTACAATTGGTGGAAACGAATATTGCTTTGTCTGTTGATGAGTCTGGTCGAAAGTGGTGGATCTATGTGATTCAAACGAAGGGATGGAGTATTCGACCAGAGTAAAGAAAAAGATCAAATCCATAGGCCATGCTACATGATCTTGCTTTGCAGGCCTCGAACTTGTGTTTCACTCCATAATTAATTGTTTACACAATGATTTAAGCTCTTACCTGAGTTATTAATCCATTGTCCAAAAGATCTTTACATTTATGGCATAAAGTTATCATTGTTATTCTTGGAAAGCAAACTTTTTGGTACAAATTTGTCTTGGGCCCATACTTTGTTTGCTTCTGATTTCCCCCCACCATAAATCATAGAAAGAAACCCCTCTAAACCAGTAACTTTGGTACTTCATCTTGGGATCATGGAAAACTTGGATAACTTAATATTTGCATTCCAACCAAACCATAAGTTGTTATCGTAAAAATATGATTACTTCAACTTCCTAAACCTTTTCTCTATAAATAGAGAGACCATTTGCAAGTTAAAGGGTCCAGATTCTTGTTGTGTTGAAAAATCCTCAAACACTCCCAAACTCTCAAAAAACTCAACCTGCACACAAGCACAAAACTTGGCACATCCTGACTTTAAACACAAAAATCTCAAATCCCTTCGTGCATTAGTGATCCTTTCGATTCACTCCCAGCTTCCATATACTAGCCTTAGAGAACTCCCAAAGCCCTCATAAAAACCTCTCAAGGAAGGTAGTTATCCTTTCGATTCACTCCCAGCTTCCATATACCAGCCTTTTGATTCAGTGACTTTTAAAGCAAAGTAGTGATCCCACTAGCTCAAGGAAAGTCCAGGTAAGCTTAATCCATCATCGAACCATTTCTGGAAGTCAAACAGAGGTCATTCAAATTGAACTTCAAGAGGTAATATTTTTTAACAGTGATATCTTGATATAAGCATTTTTAGTACATACAAATAAAATAAAAGATGTAGGTATCATATCTAGGAAGTTGACCATGCTCTTAGTTTTGATTTTCAATGCTTGTGTTTTAAGAATTTCAACTCTGACAAGTTAGGATTTGATTTTGGTACCAAACAAATTTGAGCTAACCTCTGATCCATAGCTTTTACAAGTTACATGGTTATATTCGTAAACAAATTTTAGGCAGGTTTTATGTTTACACTTTTTGATTTGGATGAGAAATGAAGCTTTTAGAAGCTTAACAATGGTGATATACATCCCTGTGTGCGCGGAGGAAGAAGATGAAGCCATGTTCAAACATTCAGAAACGAGTTCATTTTACATTTAATCAAAGTTATCTTATGAATGGATGAAACAGACCACCCCAGTTGTACAAACAGCACGCGCTAAAGCCTTGCCATGTAGAAGGTCTTGGGTTCGAGCCCCAGCGAGACCTTTTGTCATTTTCCAAATTTTATTTTTCTGACCCCCCATTTTACTTCAGCAATGCATTCCGTTTTTATTTTTTAATTAAATGATTATTGGGCCAGGCCAAACAAAAACAACATTTATGCAAAAAACCTAAAATTGCACCTTTGATTAATTTCATTTTAAACTTAGTTCAATTTTCCTATTTTAATAATTACCCTTATTTAGTTATTTAGGTCAAAATCTTTTCTTAATAAAATCCAAAAAAACCCAAAATCCATTCCCTTTCCACTTCTATCCTTGTACATCATACACATTTTAATTCTTGTACATTATTCAAGTTCGATATGGTTGTAATAGATGATTAGGTTTAATTTCTTGCAATCCCCATTTGTAAATTTGTACACCCCATCCCCAAATAATGTAATAGCGTAGTAAATTTATTTTCCGCAATTTATCGCTTTCATATAAATGCTAGTAACTTAGGGTTTGTATGGAAAGATAAAATCAATGCTTAGAAAACACTAATTCAAGATAAATCAATCATGAAATACAAACGCTTGCACACTTGCACCTCTAGGGTTAACTCCACTTGTTGTCTTATGAAAAATGGTCATAATATGCATGTGAGACATCTTAGCAAAAACAATTAAAAAAAATACAAGATCATAGTCCCTCGACGATGCTACCAATGTTGCCTTACAAATGATTTTAGTACCTCAAGAGAAATGCTAAGATATCTTACAATATTGTTATTCATGACTATACAATGACCCACGCCCTTTGCTTTACATCTAAAGATAAAGATTCTTACCAATCAATGGTAAGATAGAAATATCAAAGGAAGGAAGAAATGAACAAGAGACTTTTGAGTAGGTAGAACGTTCTTAGTTGCTTGCACACAATCCATCTTCAAAACAAATATCTTTTCAAATACACCATACACTTTCAAAACATGAAATATTTTCAAAAGTCCAACACTTTGTATGCATTCTTATATAGACGATAATCATTACAAAGTTTTCCTAAACGAAGGCGCTTTTCAAAAATACTTTCAAAAACCCACCACAAACACATTTCAAACCAAGCAATTTCTAAAGTGATCTAGCAAGCAACTAAGAGCCCATAGATAACTATGGATGAAAAGGGTGCTAGCACCTTCCCTTTTCATAATCTATCCCCCGAACTCAAGAAAATATCTCAAAGGTCTTTCCTGTTCTTTTCACCCTTTCCATATTGGACAAAAGAAAAGTCTATGGCGACTCTTGCTATCCGCAACAATTACGATCAAACGCAAAACAACCATGTCATTTCTCCCACTGTATTACATATATGATCTTTTATATTTTCTCAAATAATAGGTAAACATTTAGGTTTGTATCAAAAGTATCAGAAATATGATAGTCACCAATAAAAGAATCTTTTTCAATTCTTATCTCTAGATCAGATAATTGAATTCGTTTTTGAAGCAGTTTGAGTTTACTTCTTCTCTAATACACAAAGATAGTGTTAAAGGCATTGAATCCTACAAAATAAAAGACATATAAGGACCATAAACAATTATAGACACAAGTTTACATTCAACCATCGGGGAATTACGAATTCTTATACCCTCAAGTTCATGAGTGAAAACAAGGATATCTGCTCTAGAGAGGCCAAGACCAAGAGTAAGGAACTTAGACTTATACTCTAGACTATTTTGCTTTTCCCTTTATAATGAGGAGGAGTGAAGTATGCTCTTTTGAATAAGGAGGTGACATCATTTGGAGACACAAATAATTCGTCTAGGAGGATGATGACATTTGTATGCTCTTTTGTTAGGTGCATAATCTAAAATGATATATTTAACAACATGGAGATCCAACTTACACTATGCTAAAAATTAAAAATAACAGCACACCATAGACATCGCTCATTTCAGGAAGCGCTTCTATAAGTTAAAAAATTAAAAATATAAACTAAATTAATAAAAAGGGTTGCTAAAGGGCATAGAAAAGAAAGCGCTTTCTTGAAAGCGCTGCTATAGGGCATAGATACGAAAGTGCATTCTGAAAGTGCTACTATAGGGCATATATTAGAAAGCGATTTTATCATTAAAAGCACTGGTAATGCCTATAATTTAGCCAGCGCTTTCTTAAAGCACTGTCTTTTCAAAATTCTAAAATTAAAACTCTTAAACCTTAAAATAACAAAACACAATTCTTTCTGCTACTCACCTTCGTCTCTCAACAGTTCTCAGCGATTTCACGAAGTTCACCTCCGTTCACCGTTGTTCGACCTCCGTTCACCGCTGTTCGACCCCCGTTCTCAGCGATTTCACATCATCTTCTTCTTCTCGACCTTCACCATCATCATCTTCATCTTCTGGACCTTCACCATCATCGTCTTTGGACTTCTCGACGCCGTTGTTCGGTAAATTTCTTCCTCAAATTTCTTCACCATGAATGTTTATTTTTTGTTTAGTTCAATAGATGTTAGTTTCATACACATAAAGAATACATATTTTAGGAATCTTCTGTATTGAAAAGTGAAGAATACCTAAACCCTTTTACTGTGTGCTTGAGTTAAACTTTTTACTACCAGTATAGGAGTAACAGGAATTGATTTTGATCATTCAGAGGCATACAATGTCATAAACCAAAAATTCAAGAAGCTTTAGTTATTATATGAAGAAACACAAATGGGTAGGGTTTTATATAGTATATTTCTAACAAAAACCATCAAGATAGATTTGTGCTAATGCTTCCCATATCTGAGTTCCTTTGGAAACATGAAAACCAGCAGCAGTAAGTGCTCTTTCAAATTGAGTAGGAGAATTAATTATGTGTGAATTAATTGTTAGTTTCATATCTAAATTATTGACGGTTACATAATATGTTTGATTTTTCTCAGATTGTAGGCATTGGCTTTTGGTATCTTATATATTCACTTTTGCAATATTCTCATTTGAGCTTCATTTGTATCCAGGTTACACATTTTGGAAACAAAATTATACTTGAAGACCTTCGATTTTGAATTAAGTTGGTTGGACAAGTCAAAATTCTTGTTTTACACTAAGGTTAGAGAACCTTCTATGTTTTATATTCCATTAGAATATGCTCCTATGCTCCTATGATTTTCTATGAATATGCCTAATTGGTATTAAGCTTTTTAGTCTCTATCATTTTATTAAGTATTGTTTTTGTTTAGCTTACTTAATAGTAAGGCCATGGATAAAATATAGATGTCTTCCAATCGATTGTCCAAAGAGTACGAGAATGGGGTATTGGAATTCGTTAAGTTTGTTGTTGAACACACCGAAGATGCTAATCAAATGAAATTCCCTTGCTTAAGTTGTTGTTTTATGGGTCGGGTTGATGTTGTTGGGTTGTGTGATACGGTGGCCAGAACCGGACTGTTTTAGGAAAATGTTGGTTTGCGTTTTGCGTTTGTGTTTGCAAAATGTCACGGTAAGCAAGAGTCGCCACCGAATTTCATTTTATCCAACTGGAAAGGAAAAAAGCACATAAAAATTCGCTTTTTCGAGAGTTTGAGTACGGGGGTAGATTATAGAAAGGGAAGGTATTAGCACCCTTTATATCCGTAGTTTTCTACGGGCTCTTAGGTACTTGCTCATCATTTTCAAATTTGTTGAGCACGCAGTAGAAGGGTGCCACGCAGGTCATCCCCAACCTTGCTCCGTTGGTAAAAGTTAAAAACTTTTACCTACGGACATATGTCTGTAGCTACAACCTGGGCTCATTTCAAAACTTTCCCTGGACATGATAAATGAAATCCAGAGTCATGAATCAATTCGTCTGGATCTGCTGAGCATGATGGTGCCCCTTTCATGGCCCAATTTCACCTGTACACAAAGATCTCAAATCAAAGCAACAAACCCTAACAATGTCAAACTCTAATACAGTAAATAAAAACGCAACTAAATGTTATGGATAGTTTGCAAATGCTTCAAGGAGCAAGAATATAAGATTATTTCATGCTATAAGTGTCAGAATTATGCAATTCGAATTCAAGAAAAATCCATTGTCGTGGCTGACTTACAGTGAGTTATGGTGCTGGAAAATCCTCATTCTTGATTGGTTTCACTTGCTTTTGATACCAGGAAGCGTTTAGGATGGCTAGAGGGTCTTGAAAATGCCTGGAACTATAAATTCGACTCAGCACTTTTTTGTGTTTTTTTCAAGTTTGTTCTGACTTCTCACGCCTCTCTCCCCTCTTGTTTTAGGTCTGCAAATGTTCCTTATGTATTGAGGATTGGATTAGGGTTGCAAACATGATCTCAATCTTTTCCAATTATTGATTTTGATCTTGATTTGATTCCCTTAAAAATCCTTCTAAAAATAGGCCAAATTCAATCTTTTTGTGCACACCAAGGCTTTACACGATTTCAATCACTTGCCAACTGGATATAAGACCTGAAATATGCACAATATCTTGAGGTTTCAATGTTTTATATTTTTTCATGATTTGTTTTGATTAAAATTGATTTAATTCAAATAAAAATAAAAATAAATAATAAAAATAAGATAAATACAATTGGAAAGAGCTAGGGCTCGTGGACCATGCTACCAACTCAAAACAAGTGCAAAAAGTTAGGCCCATTTAGCAAAAATTACAATCTGAGGCATAGTTGACTTTTGACAATTTTGCAAAAAAAGGTCAACTTCACCAATGCATAACTTCCTCAATCTTGAGTCTTTAAAGGTTTTCTAGACTTTTTAGAAATCTTGAGATGTCCTCTAAGCAACCCTTCTGGTCTCATCTCAATTTGGTACTCCATGTTCACGTATGAAGCTTTAACAAAAAATGTGTTTTTGTTGACTTTTCAAAATGACCTATAATGTCCAAATTCATAACTTCTTGTGAGTGCATATTTTGAACTTGGGAGGTGAATATGGATTGTAGAGGATTTCATCATATTCAAAATGAGCTTTGCATGGGTCATTTCTCATAAAGTATGATAAAGTTATGCTTGGTCAAAGTTGAGTTGACTTTTCCTGCAAAACCCTAATTTAGCAGCTTTTGGTTATTGATGAATTATGAGCAATCCTTGATGAATCATGATCAAACCTTGATAAAATGATGAAATATACTCCAAAATGAGGATGTTGACCAAAAATCTTGAAGTTTGACTGTATGTAGGCCACAGTTGACTTTTGCCCTAGCATAGTCGATTTTCAGGCCTTTGAGCTATTGACTGAGCAAACTTTCTCTGCAAGGCTTGAAACTTGACATGGATGATCTTGAGAACATATTAGGGCAATGGTGAGAATTTGGGATCCCTTGGACTCAAGTATCTTGATGCAACCTGAAACCCTAATTTGAGGTAGACTGCTTTAGGAGAGAGCTTGTCTGGTCAACCCTTGGACTTCCTTGATCATCTTGAGGATCTTTCTTGAGATGTTTTGAGAAATATGGGAGGGAAAATTTTGGGGTACAACAGCTGCCCCTGTTCAATCTTCTTAAACCTGAGGATGTAGATTGGCTTGCTTGCCTTTCGTGATCCGAAGGTGGAAGATGATTGAACACTAGAGTGCCCAGAAATTTGCACTCGCATGAAATTGTATTCGTCTTGCGATATCGGGAATGGGCTTATAGATTCCATTTGTAAATTGATGACACAAGATGGGCTTAAAGATGCCATCTGGAAATTGATGACGGAAGATGGGCTTAAAGATGCCATCCGAAGGAGTGTCTATCGCATAAGAGATTCCTTAGCAGGAGTCTGTATACCTGTTGTTGAGGAACATTATGTTGGGGAATGATGATCTCTGTCTTGAGAGAAGTAGAATTTTAGCAGCTTCGGTCGTCCGTTATTTTACTGGGAAATCGTCTCTTGGTCGAAGAGGTGAAAATGAACTACTATCTGGTCGTGATCCAGGCTTCATAGTGATAAGGTCGACTGCTATCTGGTCGTAATCCAGGATTTAAAGTGACTTACTGGGGAGATGAGATTAAACTTGCTATTCGGTCGTAATCCAGGCTTCACAAATTCTCGATTCTTATCTGGTTGTAATCCAGGCTTCAGAAGGAATTAAGTTGTTATCCGGTCGCATCCGGGCTTCAACTTGAATTTAGGGCACACTAATATCCGGTCAACTCCGGGATTCTTAGTAACTATCCAGGTAAACTGCTATTTGGTCGAAATCCAAGCTTCATAGTGTCTTGTACTGTTATCTGGTCTTAATCCAGGCTTCACAATACCTTACTTCTTATCTAGTCGTAATCCAGGCTTCAGAAGAAATCAAATGGTTATCCGGTCGTAATCCGAGCTTCCTTTTGGATTTGGGCCTACTAATATCCGGTCGAATATGGGTTTCATAGTAATTGGCCAGGTAAACTGCTATTTGGTTGTTATCCAAGCTTCACAGTGTCCCTCACTATTATTTGGTCATAATCCAGGCATCATAGTGTCTTTTATCGCTATCTGGTCGTAATCTAGGCTTCACAATGTCTCATACCATTATCTGGTCGAATCCAGGCTTCATGGTGTTTGTAGAAATCAAGGTACTATCTAGTCGTAATTCGAGCTTCATAACTTGTATTAAAGATATACCACTATCTGGTCGTAACCCAGGCTTCGCGGTATCTTTGGCTGCTATCTGGTTATAATCCAGGCTTCACAACGTCTTCTACCATTATCTGGTCGTAATCCAGGCTTCATGGTCTTGTATTTCTATCTGGTCGTAATTCAGGCTTCACAATAACTTATTGAGATGTTATCCGGTCGTAATCCGGGCTTCACAGCTTGTGTTCATGACATACCACTATCTGGTCGAATCCAGGCTTCATGGTGTCTCACACTTCTATCTGGTCGTAATCCAGGCTTCACAGTAACTTGCTGAGCTGTTATCCGGTCGTAATCCGGGCCTCACGGCTCGCTGGGGATTAAACTATTATCCAGTCGAATCCGGGCTTCATAGCTTTATGATAAACCACTATCTGGTCGAATCCAGGCTTCGCGGTGTTTGATACGGTTATCCCATTGTAATCCGGGTTTCACAATATGCTTGTAGAAATCAAGGTATTATTCGGTCGGATCCGGGCTTCATAGCTTGAACTTTGGGAGAATTTGATTGTATCTTTCCTGAAAGGTAAAGGTTAGTTGTATGTAATGCATGACATGTATCATGCAATGATGTTCTCAAAATAAATGAGATTATGATGTGTATGTATATGTCATGATGTATGGATATACAATGTTTTTATGACAATCTCTGGTTGGGGAAAATAAATTTCGGATTGCTGCTGGAGAAAAGAGTTGAATTTTTCGTCTCCGCTGGGGATAGTGAATGAAGATGATTGTGAGAATAATCCTGTTGGAGAATAAACTGATGAGAAAATGACTCTGTGGGGAAGAGGTGCTCTGTTAGAGGACCTGTTGATTTAGAGAAAACCTTGACTGGGGATGAATTATCGTTGCTAGCGATAATGAAACCTGTCGGGGATCGAGTTTCTGCTTGTGGAAGAAATAAACTCCGTTGGGGATAATCTTCTAGTGCTGGTGATAGAGAGACTCTGCTTGGGGAGAACCACTGTTTTCAGATATCTCTTGCTCTGCGGGGAGTGAATGTACCTTTATTAGTTAATCTCCAGCTAGTTATATCCCTATACCTGGTGGACAGAGCAACTGTAAGGTTTGGACACTTCTTGTTTGCCCGTGTTCCTGATATTACGAGTAATCGTCTTTTGTTTCGCACGTAAATATTTATGAGCAGCAATTATTGTCAAATGCATATATCAAAAATGAACATTGGATGTTCTTTGCAAAACAAAACAGAAAAAGGAAAATAATTTGAAATTTCTTTGTGAAAATGAATTGTATTGATTTTGAAGTTAGCCTGTAAATAGGAGTTTTTGTACAAGAGTCTGACGTCCTAGTAACAGAACACTGCCGAATGATAGAATTTATACAATTTGTGTAAAACAAAGAAAAGACAGCTATGTGAACGATCCCCCTGGGTTCCAACTCTGCTATTGCCTTTATATCTTTCGAGCATCTCATCACTTTGCTACTTGGTTAAAGGTAGATCAGATTGATTAGTGTCGTCCGAGCTTGATAGCCGATACCGAAGTCTGATTGCACGATGATCCAATGAGACATAGTGTTACGCTTTGATCCCTAATTTTTGCCTGGACCGCCCTTTCGGGTTTTCAGTCCACCGGGATACCCTTTTTTTCCCAAGCCGCCTTTTCAGGTTTTCAACTTGTCGGGTGTACAGATTTTTCATTTTCATCCCTTATTTTTGCCGGAACCCTTTTGGTTCACCGGGAAGCCCTTATTTTTGCCTAGGCCAGTCAACCTAGTGGGTCTTTGATTATGCGTAGTATTTTTTCACTATGTCTGCATTGACGGGGTGAGGAAGGTCGTCACCATCCATGGTAGTTAGAATCATAGCTCCTCTTGAGAAAATGTTCTTAACCACAAATGGGCCTTCGTATGTAGGGGTCCACTTGCCCCTGGGATCACCTTGTGGCAGTATGATGCGCTTGATCACCAGATCCCTGACTTGATATTCTTGTCATCTAACTTTCTTGTTAAATGCCTTTATCATTCGCTTTTGATACGTCTGACCATGGTAAATAGCAGTAAGTCTCTTTTCGTCGATTAAGTTCAGCTGATCAAGCCGAGTCTGGATCCAATCGTCCTCGCTCAAACCTGCATCCTTCATAATCCGAAGAGAGGGTATTTGGACTTCAATGGGTAAGACTGCTTCCATGCCATACACCAAAGAGAAGGGTGTTGCCCCTGTTGACGTCCGCATTGAGGTTCGGTACCCATGAAGAGCAAATGGTAAAATCTTGTGCCAATATTTGTATGTCACCGTCATCTTTTGCACAATCTTCTTGATGTTCTTGTTAGCCGCTTCAACAGACCCATTCATCTTCGGCCAGTAAGGAGAAGAGTTGTGATGTTGTATCTTAAATTGCTTGCAGAGCTCTGTGATCATTGTATTGTTGAGATTTGTACCATTGTCTGTAATGATCCTCTCTGATACCCCATATCGACAGATCAAATTGTGCCGAATAAACCGTGCCACGATGTTCTTGGTTACTGTAGCGAAGGAAGCTTCCTCAACCCACTTTGTAAAGTAATCAATTGCCACCAGGATGAAACGATGCCCATTGGACGCAGTAGGTCTGATCTCACCAATCATATTGATGCCCCACATTGCAAAAGGCCAAGGAGCTGTCAAGATGTTCAGAGGGACTAGAGGTATATGCACTTTATCAGCATAGACTTAGCACTTGTGACAGGTTTGAGAATGATGATAACAGTCGGCTTCTATAGTGGACCAGTAATATCCTGCCCGTAGGATCTTCTTTTCCATGGTATGTCCACTGGAATGAGTTCCGAAGGTACCTTCATGTAACTCTGCCATGATTCTTTCCGCCTCGTTCTTATCCACAAATCGCAGTAAGGTTGAATCATGGTTACACTTGTAAAGGATACCATTACTGATGAAGAACTTCGCAGTGAACCTCCTCAAGAACTTCTTATCATTAACAGATGCACCCTCGGGGTACTCTTGAGCCTCAAGATACCTCTTTACCACGTGGAACCAAGGTTTATCTGCTACCTTCTCAGTCTCAATGTCACAGCAACGTGCAGGTTCGTCCAACCTCTCAATGGTAATCCGGGGAGCTTCATTGTCCCATCTGACTTTGAACATAGAAGACTTGGTAGCTAGCGCGTCCGCTAACTGATTCTCCACCCTGGGGAAATGTTCAAAGGTTATCTCCTCGAAATGTGGAAGCAACGTCAATACATACTCTTTGTAAGGAATAAGATTTGGGTGCTTCGTATCCCACTCGCCTTTGATCTGACTGATCACGAGAGCAGAATCTCCAAATACACTCAAGAACTTAATCCTCATGTCAATAGCTGCTCGAAGGCCCATGATGCATGCTTCATACTCTGCCTTGTTGTTGGTGCAGTTAAAACATAATCGGGCGGTGATCGGAGTACGACAGCCTTTAGGAGATATGATCATGGCACCAATGCCATTAACCAATGCATTTGAAGCTCCGTCAAAGTACATAGACCATCGGGATTCCTCCTCAGGTCCTTCATCTGGTCCAGGTATTTCATAGTCAGTCACCAACATGATGCTCTCATCCGGAAACTCAAAATTCATAGACTGGTAGTCATTCACTGCCTGATGTACCAAATGATCTGCCAACACACTCCCCTTGATTGCTTTTTGGGTTGTGTATTGGATGTCATACTCGGTTAGGATCATCTTCCATCTTGCTATTCTTCCGGACAAGGCAGGCTTTTCGAAGATATACTTGATTGGATCCATCTTTGATATCAATAGGGTAGTGTGAGTCAGCATATACTGTCTCAGCCGGCGAGCAGCCCAAGCCAAAGTGCATCAAGTTTTCTCAAGCAGCGAGTATCGGGTCTCACAGTCGGTAAACTTTTTTCTAAGGTAGTAAATAGAATGCTCTTTTCGGCCAGACTCGTCATGTTACTCCAGCACACACCCCATTGAATTTTCGAGTACTGTCAAGTATAAGATCAAAGGTCTCCCTTCAATGGGAGGCATCCGAATAGGAGGCTCTTGGAGATATTCCTTGATCCTTTCGAAGGTGGCCTGACATTCATCATTCCATTTTACCACTTGATCATTCTTCAGCAGCTTGAAGATTGGCTCACAAGTAGCAGTCAAATGTGAAATGAATCGGGAAATGTAGTTCAGACGTCCCAAAAATCCTCTGACTTATTTTTCTGTTCGGGGAGCCGACATTTCCTGTATAGCTTTCACCTTTGCAGGATCCACTTGAATACCTTTATCACTAATGACGAAACCCAGCAACTTACCAGACCTTACCCCGAAGGTGCACTTGTTCGGGTTTAACCTCATCTTGTACATCTTAAACCTGTGAAATAGCTTATGGAGATGGTCAACATGTTCTTCTTCAGTCTGGGACCTTGCAATCATGTCGTCAACATATACCTCAATCTCATGATGAATTATGTCGTGGAACAAAGCGACCACGGCGCGCTGATACGTTGCCCCAACATTCTTCAATCCGAACGGCATGACTTTATAGCAAAAGGGGCCCCACTGCGTAACGAAGGTCGTCTTCTCCATGTCCTCGGGAGCCATCTTAATCTGATTGTAACCAGAAAAACCATCCATAAAGGAGAAGATCTTATGATGCGCGGTGTTGTCAACCAGAACATCGATGTGAGGGAGTGGGAAATCATCCTTGGAGATTGCCCTATTCAGATCCCTATAGTCCACACACATCCGCACCTTACCATCCTTCTTGGGCACTGGAACCACGTTGGCAACCCACTGCGGGTAAGAGGTAACTGCTAGAAAACCGGCATCAAACTGTTTCACGACCTCAGCTTTGATTTTCTCAGACATCTCTGGGCGCATACGGCGAACTTTCTGTTTCACTGGAGGGCAGTCTTCTTTAGTTGGCAAGCGGTGAACCACAATGTGGGTATCTAACCCAAGCATATCTTCATAAGACCAAGAAAAGATCTCAACATAGTCACGCAGCATTTGTATCAACCGTTGCTTGACACTAGGCTCCAGATTCGCACCGATCTTGACCTCTTTTTTGTCTTCTTCTGTACCCAGATTCACTGATTCCACTGGCTCTTCATGGGGTTGTGTGGCCCTCTCTTCTTGTAGCAACATTCTAGCAAGTTCCCCAGGCACTTCACAATCATCCTCACCTTCGTCCTCGGCTGGGTTGATCGGACTTTCGAAGTCATAAACGGCAGTAGCAGAGTCGTTATCAGTGGGATCCATAGTGGATGTGGATCTGCATTATGATATGTGAGTGTGTGTAAGATAATAGTTGTTTTAATAAAGTGCAAGATAGAAAATAAAAACAGGGAGCGCAAAATTTGTAATGCATGAAAACGTCCAATGCTTTATTAATGATATATGGAGATGACAAATATTAAGCCCTCACAAACAAAACCAAGGTGTCTTGGGCAAGGCACCGGGCCGTAAAGTTTCAAATTGTCTGTTACAAATCTCAAAAACAAAAGTCTATTACTATGTAATAAAAGAAACGGGCACGACATCCTTTGTCGTCCAATTTTTTAATCCACCGTGGGTGGTCGGGTAAATCCAGCTATCAAACTATGACTATTCTTCATCATCTTCAATCGCATTCACTTCCGGATTACTGATACGCAGGGGAGGTCTTCCAATTTGCGCACGCCGAACAACCCTTTGAGCTTCTGCAGTGAAACCCAAACCAAACTTGTCAGTTTTATATGCAAAGTCAGGGAGTTGGCCCCTATTTGCGCACCCACCTTTTTCGATCATAGCCTTGGCATCCTTGAGGGAAGCCATTTTTATTGGAGGTTCTTTAACAACCACTTCAGTCGATGCCAGAGTCTGGGGGAATTCT
This sequence comes from Vicia faba, assembly GCA_948472305.1. Classification (NCBI taxonomy): domain Eukaryota; kingdom Viridiplantae; phylum Streptophyta; class Magnoliopsida; order Fabales; family Fabaceae; genus Vicia; species Vicia faba. The sequence continues at coordinate 468,830,162 of OX451736.1, forward strand.
TCAAAGTTTTGACACAGGGTTTTGATGAACTCCCCATCCATCTCCACATACCGAAAAGAGTTAAGGTGGCTCACCATGTACTCCTCTTCTCCTCGTACTGTAACAATCTTCCCCTTCACTGGATATTTCAACATCTGGTGGAGTGTAGAAGTCACTGCCCCAGCTTTATGAATCCACGGGCGACCTAGCAGGCAAGAATAAGATGGTCGAATGTCTATCACATAGAACGTAGATGCAAAAGTCTGAGAGCCAACTTTAATAGGGATATCCACCTCCCCATGTACCATCCTTTTGGACCCGTCGAAGGCCCTAACCACAATGTTACTTGGCTTCAAAACCAACCCTTCACAGTCCAACCGGTCTAACGCTTTCTTGGGTAAAACATTCAATGAGAACCCAGTATCCACCAGTACATGGGCCAGAGTAGTGCCCCTGCACTCGATCGAAACATGCAGAGCGTCATTGTGATTCCTTCATTTGGCTGTCAGATCTGCGTCGGAGAAACCCAACCCGTTGTTAGCAGTCAAACTAGCCACACTGTCTTTGAATTGATCAGCAGATGTTTCTTGCGGCACATGCGCAGTTTTAAGGAAAGCAATCAAAGCCTTTGAATGGGCTTCTGAGCACAACAATAAGGATAACATGGAGATCTTGGACGGGGTCTGCCCCAGCTATTCGACTACGTTGTAGTCGCTTTTCTTGATTATCTTCAGGATTTCCTCTATCTCTTGTCTAGAGGTTTCTACAACAATCTTCTTCAGTGCCTCCGTCCGGGCAGGCTCACCTATGACTTCTTTGCCCCGAGCGTCAGATGACTCGACGACAGGGGTGATAATTGGAATATGAACCGGGGTAGTAGTTGATGTACTGGCAGATGGAATAGTAGTAGGTTTTTTGACAGTTGGAGGGGAAAACTCAGGAGAGAAGAGTCTTCCTCTTCGGGTGACCTTGCTAGACCCGACAATATTGCTGACCTTAGTATCAGCCTCTTCAACCTTCAAGTCTTGTTTGATCCCATGATAATACATATCGGCCCCATAATTCCACGGGACAGCCTTATCTGAAGTGTCTGGGATTGGACCAGGAACAGTAATGATCAATGGAGCAACTCTTGGAACAGATGTAATCCTAACAGGCTTTCTCGAGGAAGCCTTGGAAGGATTGGCGGAAATGGTTATGATGGAAACATCTTCAACATGAATCAATGGAACCAAAGTTTTCTCGAACAAGATCTCTTTGTTATCCATCAGGCGTTGAACACTTGCCTTCAATAAATGGCAACCAGCAGGCAGGATTGAAAATAGGTGGCAATCTTCTCCACAACCCGGAAATAAACCGGCCAATAATAGATTCTTCTTCACTGTCATCAACAGAGTATAAATGTCTTCCACAAAGGTCACAAATGAATCATCATCCACATCATTTACTCCATGCTTGAGCATAGGAGCAGTCATGACATTAGGCTTTTCCGGTGCGTCAAACTCAATTTCTTTTGCTTCAATCAAATCTTGCACCTTATTCCTCAAGGCCCAGCAGTTGTTTGTATCATGCCCCGGGCTATCAGAGTGATAAGCACAGCGGGCGTTTGGATTATACAACGGAGATGTGGTACTGGGATTCTTCGGAGCTTCCCTCAGAGTTATCAAGTTGGTCTTCAATAACTGCAGTAAAATTTGAGACAGAGTCATACTGAGCCGAGTATATTGTCTTTGCAGTCTCTCTACTCTTTGCTGATTGTTACGTTGTGGGGCAACAATGGGTCTTGATATTACTACCGCATTAACTGCTTGGCGGCGTCCAGGTCGGTTTTGGCTCCTTGAGCTGTAAACTGCACTAGCTTCTTTCTTGAAAGGCTTCTTTTCTGTATTTGACGAAGCACCTTTATGTATCTTGCCACTCTTGATACCAGCTTCTATCCTCTCCCCAGTCAAAATCAATTCGGTAAACCCATATGATGAACTACCGATCAAATGATTAAAGAATGGACCAGACAAAGTCCCAAGAAACATGTCCACCAACTCCCTATCAGACAGAGGGGGTTAAACCCTTCCAGCAAGATCTCTCCACTTCTGAGCATAGTCCTTAAAGCCTTCGCCTGCACCCATAGACATACCCTGAAGCTGAGTACGCGTGGGAGCAAGGTTGGCGTTATACTGGTATTGCTTATAAAAAGCAGCAGCAAGGTCCTCCTAGTTGCGGACATTAGCTCCTTCCAATTGATAGAATAATTCAAGTTGAGTCCCTGACAGACTATCTTGAAAGAAATGAACCCACAGGTTTCTATCAGCAGTATAGGGTTGGATCTTTCTGACGTGTGAGCGGAGGTGAAGCTTTGGACAAGACACTCCATCATACTTAGCAAAGACAGGAGCTTTGAACTTGTGAGGGATCACCACCCCAGATGCTAATCCCAGATCTCCGAAGTCCAACCAAGGTATCTTTTGAATCTCCATCGCACTCAACCGGTCTTCAAGTTGCTTGTACCTATCCTCAGTAGGAGGATATTGTTTGTCATCAAAATCAGTGTCATTATCAGAGACCACAAGACTAGGACCTTTTCTTTCCTCTTGATTCTCTCCTCCTCCAGATGAATGAGACAGATCAGCTTCTTGTCGCAACCTATTCCAGAATTTGTGACCCATATTCAGAAGAACCACCTTCTTCTTCTTCTTTTTTCTTCTCTTTCAAGATGAGAGTCTTCAGATCATGTTGTCCTCTGGCCAAGTTCAGGAACATCTCCTGGAATTGAGCATTTTGTGCTTGAAGAGCCTTGATGGCTTGATCGGTAGGTGTTTCAGAAGACATTTTGTGCTGAAATAAACATCGAAGAAGATGAGAAACCTGTAATGGTACCTGTGATGAGGTGCATGATAATGGAATGCGTATGCAATGATTTCAAAGACTTTGGGAGATTTAAATTTGCGAACCAAGAAATAAACAAACTTTATTAGATTCAAACTTGTAAAATGTTTAACAATGCCTTTAAGGCGTTACAAAAGAAATAACTGAAAATAAATCTAAACTAGAAAAACAACAAAGAATCAGAAATCCGATGGTCGCTTTCCATTCGTGCTGATATAGTAGTTGATCGTCCTTTCATTCTCCAGTTGCCTCGTGAGCTTCAAGATCTTCCTCTCTTGCTCATGATACTTCTCTCGATAGGTATCCCTTTCTTCCTTTAACTGGATCTAAGACCTCTTCAATGCCCCAATATCAGTAGGCATGAAAGGATGTAGGACTGTATAAGGAACACCTTCTTCATTAGTATGCTCTACAATCACCGGCAAAATAGCTTCATAAGGCATCCCCAGCTTTTGAGCACGGGCTCGAACCCACTAGAGATAAGGTTTCATAGGGAGAGAAGTCTTTAGTCCTAGCTCTTGAGGTTCAGACATGTTCACCCTGCTCCAGGCTCGTATAAACCTTCGGCGAAGCTCTTTAACGTCTTCCTTATAGTCAAAGATAATATCTGTAAGAAGCAATTCATGGGGACCGTCTCTCCGAGCGCGCCCAAACTGTCGTAAAGCCAAGAAAGGACTGTAGGTTATACCCCCTCTAATTCCAAGCAACGGGACATTAGGGTATTCCCCACATCGATCAATGATAGCTACTTTTTCCATATCCTTTGAACTCCAAAGAATGTCCATGTCAGCAAGGGACATGATTCTGTAAGCCCAACCTACACCTTCCTCATTCTTCAATACAGATTTGGGGAGGTGCGAAATAAACCACCTCGCCAACAGTGGCGTGCAACACATGAGGGTCCCTCTTCTACGCGTCGTACAGGTGTAAAGAGCATGCAGAATATCACCTAGAAGAGTAGGCACTGGATTACGAGACAAGAAGATCTTAACTGTGTTCACATCTATGAAGGAATCTAGATTTGGGAAAAGAACAAAGCCGTTGATGAGGAGAGCCAAGATGTCTTCGAAAGCTTGAAAATCCAAGTTATCCCAGAACTGTTGAGCTTGATCGATCAGAAACTTAGCCAAGAAATCTTTAACCCCACTTCATGTCTCACAATTAGACACTACATCAGCCTTTTTCAAGTGTAAAGCTGAAGCAATGTCCTCTGGCCTAGGAACCTCATCCAAACCTGTGAAGGGTGTCTGCTCAAGGATAGATATGCCTAATAAATCAGAAAACTCCTCCAAAGTGGGGACTAGCTGATAATCCGGGAAGGTAAAACAATGATGCAACGGATCAAAGAACTGAAAAGGACACTCATCATCTACTCATCCAACTTTGAAGTGACCAAACTAAGGAGATGACCATGTCTTCTAACAAATGAAGAAGTATCAAGAACTTTTGAGACTAACTCCCTGAGCTGAGCAGGGATTTTCACGAAGTTGATTCAAATGGTATTTTTGCGTACTAAAGCCATGATCTGCAAGACAGAACAAAGATAAATCCCCTCGGTCTTTGAAATGGTTAGTACAATGAAGCATGCATGATATGTCATGATGCATGATGTCATGATAAAACACACAACAGGTATAGCAGGTAACAAACATGGTAAAGGCACATAAGTCACACAAGAGCCCTTAATTTTCAGGCTTGCATGAGGTCTAGGTACTACCCTCTTGAAGTTCAGTTGGTTCAACCTGTCCTAATAATAGTAACCGGGTTCTAGAGGTTCTCAATATCACTGACCATCCTCCATCGGTCATGGTTTCAGCTCACACAATCTTTTCTTGCGGCTGGAACTATCTCGAGAGTATCGTCTCAATGAATGTAGTATCGAGTATCAACCAGTTCCCAGCTCGATGCCGAGGCCGGCTATCTCACTACTTCCTATGGCCAAGTTGGTCAATTATAGGTTCTAAGGTCATTTGATGCTTAACGACCCATATAGCAGCCCCATATTCTCCTTGTTTCTCCACAAGGGATACCGGTACCAACTAATGTTCCACATCAACATAGCTACTGCTTCAACCGTATCGGTCTATGTTGTACAGTTCCCTCACAGTTTATTGCTACTTACCTAAAAGGTGTCCCCAGATCCGGGTTAGGATCTATAGTAACTCCAATACAAAGCCCACAAAGATAAAGCAATCAAATCAAACAATAGAAGCAATATGATGAATTTATCCTAAGGTATACCCAACTTATTACTCCCCAGCAGAGTCGCCAGTTCTGTGATACGGTGGCCAGAACCGGACTGTTTTAGGAAAATGCTGGTTTGCGTTTTGCGTTTGTGTTTGCAAAATGTCGCGGTAAGCAAGAGTCGCCATAGACTTTTATTTTATCCAACTGGAAAGGAAAAAAGCACAGAAAAATTCCCTTTTTTCTAGATTTTGAGTACAGGGGGTAGATTATAGAAAGGGAAGGTATTAGCACCCTTTCTATCCGTAGTTTTCTACGGGCTCTTAGTTTCTTGCTCATCATTTTCAAATTTTCCTGTGTGTGTTTGATTTGAAAAAGTTTTTGACTTCGATTTAACCCTTGCTTCTGTCTTCAAGAGTGTTACGAAATGTTTTGAAAACTTTGTTTGAAAGGAGTGTAAGTGTGAAAAAGTTTGTTTGGATTGAGCAAGTACTTAAGATTCTACCTACTCAAAAAGAGAATTGTTCTATGTTTGTTTCCTCTAGACAATGCTATCCTACTATTAGTGAGTAGATAGCACCGTCGTTGGAGTTTTAAGGGTCAATTCAAAAGGGACATACGGTCACTAAAGCAATGTTAGGACGTCTTAGTAATAACTCTAATGTCTTAAGATCAATATTCGAGGCAACGTATCCGAGGCAACTTTTCTGAACGGGACTTTGATCTTTGTTTTGACGAGAGAGTGACCACTAAAATATCCTATACTCAATTACCGTTTACCGAAGGCAACCGAAGTGGGAGTATACCCTATGAGTGTGCATGTGCGAGTGATTCAATTTCAGATTTATTATCTTTGCACATTTAGGGTTAGCTAATTGTTTTAAAGTTAATCATACATTCTTGTCATGCATCCCTATTATTCATACATCTAACAGTTTAATATTTTGCGGAATTAAAAATGCGGAAAGTAAAGCTACGCTATTACAAGGCTTCGGGTATTTACATAGCCAAAAACAAACCCTTAAAGAAAACGATAAATGAAAGTAAAAGGTCCTAATTAATCTATTACAACTTGTGAACAATTACATCAATATTGTAAAAATAAGATAATAACCCGCGCGAGGAAATTTAGAATGATAAGAAATTAGGGTTTTGACCCCTTCTTAACCTAATTGGGAAAAAAATGTTTTTGTTGTTTTTTAATATTTTTTAAGAAAAAGAATTAGGTTTTTTTTTTAAATACAAAATTAACTAGCTAATTAAATTAATTAAAGAAAATAATTAAATTTAACCTATTTTGGAGTTTTTTTTTATTTTGAAGAAAAAAGAAAATAAAATTTAAATTTAAACAAGCCCTAATTTCTAATTGTTTTTAAGTTATTTACAAAAAGAATTTAAGTTACCCAAGAAATTAAATAATCTAATTAAATTAATTATTTTTTGATTAAAAATAAATATTCTAAATCTAATTGGATGAAAAATATTTTTGTGATTTTTTTGATAAAAAGAATTATTATTTTTGTTTAGTAAAAATAAATAAATGAATTAAAAAGAAAATATAAAGATAAAGAGAAAAGAGAATAGAATTGGGCCTGGAATCAGTAATTGGGGAGGGTGCATTGCTAGCAATTTGGGCCCAAAAGAAAGTGACCCACGTTTGACTTGCTGGATCCCATGTGTTGCATTGACTAAGGTCTTTGGTGCTCCTTCATCTGATGGCCTTTAGATCTGGCCATCAGGACACTTGGCAGGTTAGATGATGAGGTCACATGGTGGTCTCTTAGCTTTGTACGGGTGCCTGAATATTGAAGGAAAAATAACATGAAAGAATAAGGGGACTTGGGATTTGAACCCAGGCCCCAAAGCACTTTCCAAACACTTCAATGCCAACTGCGCTGTAAGCTTGCTTTGTACATAAAATAATAATAATATGTAATATATAATATGGTAGTTAGTGGAGAGAGAAAAACAAAATTGTGCCAGAATTCAAATGACCCAGTAGAAGGGTGCCACGCAGGTCATCCCCAACTTTGCTCCGTTGGTAAAAGTTAAAAACTTTTACCAACGGACATATGTTTGTAGCTATAACCTGTGCTCGTTTAAAAACTTTCCCTGGACATGATAAATGAAATCCAGAGTCATGAATCAATTCGTCTGGATCTGCTGAGCACGATGGTGCCCCTTTCATGGCCCAATTTCACCTGTACACAGAGATCCCAAATCTAAGCAACAAACCCTAACAATGGCAAACTCTAATACAGACCATGAAAACGCAATTAAATGTTATGGATAGTTTGCAAATGCTTCAAGGAGCAAGAATATATGATTATTTCATGCTATAAGTGTCAGAATTATGCAATTCAAATTCAAGAAAAAGCCATTGTCGTGGCTGACTTATAGTGAGTTATGTTGCTGGAAAATCCTCGTTCTTGATTGGTTTCACTTGCTTGTGATCCCAGGAAGCGATTAGGATGGCTTGAGGGTCTTGAAAATTCCTAGAACTATGAATTCGACTCAACACTTTTTTGTGTTTTGTTTCAAGTTTGTTCTGACTTCTCACGCCTCTCTCCCCTCTTGTTTTAGGTCTACAAATGTTCCTTATGTATTGAGGATTGGATTAGGGTTGCAAACATGATCTCAATCTTTGCCAATTATTGATTTTGATCTTGATTTGATTCCCTTAAAAATCCTTCTAAAAATAGGCCAAATTCAATATTTTTTTGCACACCAAGGATTTGCATGATTTCAATCACTTGCCAACTGGATATAAGACTTGAAATATGCACAATATCTTGAGGTTTCAATGTTTTAGATTTTTTCATGATTTGTTTTGATTAAAATTGATTTAATTTAAATAAAAATAAAAATAAATAATAAAAATAAGATAAAGACAAGTGGCAAGAGCTAGGGCTCGTGGACCATGCTACCAACTCAAAACAAGTGCAAAAATTTAGGCCCATTTAGCAAAAATTACAATTTGAGGCATAGTTGACTTTTGACAATTTTGCAAAAAAGGTCAACTTCACCAATGCATAACTTCCTAAATCTTGACTCTTTGAAGGTGTTCTTGTACTTTTTAGAAATCTTGAGATTTCCTATAAGCAACCCTTTTGGTCTCATCTCAATTTGGTACTCCATGATCATGTATGAAGCTTTGAAAAAAAGGTGTTTTTGTTGACTTTTCAAAATGATCTATAATGTCCAAATTCATAACTTTTTGTGAGTGAATATTTTGAACTCGGGAGATGAATATGGATTGTACAGGATTGCATCCTCTTCAAAATGAGCTTTGGATGGGTCATTTCTCATAAAGTATGAGAAAGTTATGCTTGGTCAAAGTTGAGTTGACTTTTCCTACAAAACCCTAATTTATCAACTTTTGGTTATTGATGAATTATGAGAAATCCTTGATGAATCATGATCAACCCTTGATAAAATGATGAAATATACTCCAAAATGAGGATGTTGACCAAAAATATTTAAGTTTGACTGTATGTGGTCCATAGTTGACTTTTGCCCTAGCACAGTCGATTTTCATGCCTTTAAGCTATTGATTGAGCAAACTTTCTCTGCAAAGTTTGAAACTTGACATGGATAATCTTGAGAACATATTAGGGCAATTGTGAGCATTTGGGATCCCTTGGACTCAAGTATCTTGATGCAACCTGAAATCCTAATTTGAGGTAGACTGCTTTAGGAGAGAGCTTGTCTGGTCAACCCTTGGACTTCCTTGATCATCTTGAGGATCTTTCTTGAGATGTTTTGAGAAATATGGAAGGGAAAATTTTGGGGTACAACAGCTTCCCCTGTTCAATCTTCTTAAACCTGAGGATGTAGATTGGCTTGCTTGCCTTTCGTGATCCGAAGGTGGAAGATGATTGAACACTAGAGTGCCCACAAATTTGCACTCGCATGAAATGGTATCCGTCTTGCGATATTGGGAATGGGCTTATAGATGCCATTTGGAAATTGATGACAGAAGATGAGCTTAAATATGCCATCTAGAAATTGATGACGGAAGATGGGATTAAAGATGCAATCCAAAGGAGTGTCGATCGCATAAGAGATTCCTTAGCAGGAGTCTGTATACCTATTGTTGAGGAAGATTATGCTGGGGAATACTGATCTCTGTCTTGAGAAAAATAAAATTTTAGGAGCTTCAGTCGTCTGCTATTCTACTGGGAAATGGTCTCTTGGTCGAAGAGGTGAAAATGAACTACTATCTGGTCGTGATCCAGGCTTCATAGTGATAAGGCCGACTACTATATGGTTGTAATCCAGGCTTTACAGTGACTTACTGGGGAGATGAGATTAAACTTGCTATCCGGTTGTAATCTAGGATTCGCAATTTCACGATTCTTATCTAGTCGTAATCCAGGCTTCACAATACCTTACTTCTTATCTGGTCGAAATCCAGGCTTCAGAAGAAATCAAATAATTATCCGGTCGTAATCTGGGCTTCCTTTTGGCTTTGGGCCTACTAATATTCGGTCGAATCCAGGCTTCTTAGTAATTGGCCGTGTAAACTGCTATTTGGTCGTAATCCAAGCTTCACAATGTCCCGCACTGTTATCTAGTCGTAATCCAGGCTTCACAGTGTCTTTTATCGCTATCTGGTCGTAATCCAGGCTTCAAGATGTCTCATACCATTATCTGGTTGAATCTAGGCTTCATGGTGTTCGAAGAAATCAAGGTACTATCCGGTCGTAATCCGGGCTTCATAACTTATATTAAAGATATACCATTATCTGGTCGTAACCCAGGCATCGTGGTATCTTTGGCTACTATCTAGTCGTAATTCAGACTTCACAATGTCTTCTACCATTATATGGTCGTAGTCCAGGCTTCATGGTCTTGTATTGCTATCTGGTCATAGTCCAGGCTTCACAATAACTTGTTGAGCTATTATCTGGTTGTAATTCGGGCTTCATACCTTGTGTTCATGACATACCACTATCTTGTCGAATCTAGGCTTCATGGTGTCTCACACTGCTATCTGGTCGTAATCCATGCTTCACAGTAACTTGTTGAGCTATTATCCGGTCGTAATCCGGGCTTCACGGCTCACTGGGGATTAAACTATTATCCGGTCGAATCTAGGCTTCATAGCTTAAAGATAAACCATTATCTGGTCGAATCCAGGATTCGCGGTGTTTGATACTGTTATCCGGTCGTAATCCAGGATTTACAATATGCTTGTAGAAATCAAGGTACTATTCGGTCGGATCCGGGCTTCATAGCTTGAACTTTGTGAGAATTTGATTGTATCTTTCCTGAAAGGTAAAGATTAGTTGTATGTAATGCATGACATGTATCATGCAATGATGTTCTCAAAATAAATGAGATTGTGTTGTATGATGCGTATGTATATGTCATGATGTATGGATATGCAATGTTTTTATGACAATCTCTAGCTGGGGAAAATAAATTACGGATTGCTGTTGGAGAAAAGAGTTGAATTTTTCGTCTCCGCTGGGGATAGTGAATGAAGATGATTGTGAGAATAATCCTGCTGGAGAATAAACTGATGAGAAAATGACTCTGTGGGGAAGAGGTGCTCTGTTAGAGGACCTGTTGATTTAGAGAAAACCTTGATTGGGGATGAATTATCATTGTTGTCGATAATGAAACCTGTCGGGGGTCGAGTTTCTGCTTGTGGAAGAAATAAACTCCGTTGGGGATAAACTTCTAGTGCTGGTGATAGAGAGACTCTGCTTGGGGAGAACCATTGTTTTCATATATCTCTTGCTCTGCGCGGAGTGAATTTACCTTTATTAGTTAATGTCCAGCTAGTTCTATCCCTATACCTGGTGGACAGAGCAACTGTAAGGTTTGGACACTTCTTGTTTTCCCGTGTTCCTGATATTACGAGTAATCGTCTTTTGTTTCGCATGTAAATATTTATGAGCAACAATTATTGTCAAATGCATATATCAAAAATGAACATTGGATGTTCTTTGCAAAAAAAAACAGAAAAAGGAAAACAATTTGAAATTTCTTTGTGAAAATGAATTGTATTGATTTTGAAGTTAGCCTGTAAATAGGCGTTTTTGTACAAGAGGCTAACGTCCTAGTAAGAGAACACCGCTGAATGATAGAATTTATACAATTTGTGTAAAACAAAGAAAAAACAGTTATGTGAACGATCCCCCTGGGTTCCAACTCTACTATTGCCTTTATATCTTTCGAGCATCTCATCACTTTGCTACTTGGTTGAAGGTAGATCAGATTGATTAGTGTCGTCCGAGCTTGATAATCGATACCGAAGTATGATTGCACGATGATCCAATGAGACATAGTGTTACGCTTTGATCCCTAATTTTTTCCTGGACCGCCCTTTCGGGTTTTCAGTCCACCGGGATACCCTTTTTTGCCCAAGCCGCCTTTTCAGGTTTTCGACTTGCCGGGTGTACAGATTTTTCATTTTCATCCCTTATTTTTTCCCGAACCCTTTTGGTTCGCCTGGAAGCCCTTATTTTTGCCTAGGCCAGTCAACCTAGCGGGTCTTTGATTATGCATAGTATTTTTCACTATGTCTGCATTGACGGGGTGAGGAAGGTCGTCATCATCCATGGGGGTTAGAATCATAGCTCCTCCTGAGAAAATGTTCTTAACCACAAATGGCCCTTCGTATGTAGGAATCCACTTGCCTCTGGGATCACCTTGTGGCAGTATGATGCGCTTGATCACCAGATCCACGACTTGATATTCTTGTTAAATGCCTTGATCATTCGCTTTTGATATGTCTGACCATGGTAAATAGCATTAAGTCTCTTTTTGTCGATTAAGTTCAGCTGATCAATCCGAGTCTGGATCCAATCGTCCTCGCTCAAACCTGTATCCTTCATAATCCAAAGAGAGGGTATCTGGACTTCAATGCGTAAGACTGCTTCCATGCCATACACCAAAGAGTAGGGTGTTGCCCCTATTGACGTTCGCGCTGAGGTTCAGTGCCCATGAAGAACAAATGGTAACATCTAGTTCCAATCTTTGTATGTCACCGTCATCTTCTGCACAATCTTCTTGATGTTCTTGTTAGCCGCTTCAACAGCCCCAATCATCTTCGGCCGGTAAGGAGAAGAGTTGTGATGTTGTATCTTAAACTACTTGCAGAGCTCGGTGATCATTGTATTGTTGAGATTTGTACCATTGTCTGTAATGATCCTCTCTGGTACCCCATAGTGACAGATCAGGTTGTGCCGAATAAACCGTGCAACGAGGTTCTTGGTTACTGTAGCAAAGGAAGCCGCCTCAACTCACTTTGTAAAGTAATCAATTGCCACCAGGATCAAACGATGCCCATTGGACGCAGTTGTCTGATCTCACCAATCATATCGATGCCCCACATTGCAAAAGGCCAAGGAGCTGTCAAGACATTCAGAGGGACTGAAGGTATATGCACTTTATCAGCATAGACTTGGCACTTGTGACAGGTTCGAGAATGCTGATAACAGTCGGCTTCCATAGTGGACCAGTAATATTTTGCCCGTAGGATCTTCTTTGCCATGGTATGTCCACTGGAATTAGTTCTGAAGATACCTTCATGTAACTCTTCCATGATTCTTTTTGCCTCGTTCTTATCCACACGTCGCAGTAAGTTTGAATCATGGTTACGCTTGTAAAGGATACCATTGCTGATGAAGAACTTCGCAACGAACCTCCTCAAGAACTTATCATTAATAGATGCACCCTCGGGGTACTCTTGAGCCTCAAGATACCTCTTTACCTCGTGGAACCAGGGTTTATCTGCTACCTCCTCAGTCTCAATGTCACAGCAACGTGCGGGTTCGTCAAACCTCTCAATGGTAATCCGGGGAGCTTCATTATCCCATCTGACTTTGAACATAGAAGACTTGGTAGCTAGCGTGTCCGCTAACTGATTCTCCACCCTGGGGAAATGTTCAAAGGTTATCTCCTCGAAATGTGGAAGCAACATCAATACATACTCTTTGTAAGGAATAAGATTTGGGTGCTTCGTATCCCACTCGCCTTTGATCTGACTGATCACGAGAACGGAATCTCCGAATACACTCAAGAACTTAATCCTCAGGTCAATAGCTGCTCGAAGGCCCAAGATGCATGCTTCATACTCTGCCATGTTGTTGGTGCAGTTAAAACATAATCGGGCGTTGAACGGAGTATGACAGCCTTCAGGAGATATGATCACGGTGCCAATGCCATTACCCAATGCATTTGAAGCTCCGTCAAAGTACATAGACCATCAGGATCCCTCCTCAGGTCCTTCATCCGGTCCAGGTATTTCACAGTCAGTCACCAACATGATGCTCTCATCCGGAAACTCGTAATTCATAGACTGGTAATCATTCAAGCCTTATGTGCCAAATGATCTACCAACACACTCCCCTTGATTGCTTTTTGGGTTGTGTATTAGATGTCATACTCGATTAGGATCATCTGCCATCTTGCTATTCTTCCGGACAAGGTAGGCTTTTCGAAGATATACTTGATTGGATCCATATTTGATATCAATAGGGTAGTGTGAGTCATCATATACTATCTCCGCCGGCGAGCAGCCCATGCCAAAGAACATAAAGTTTTCTCAAGCAGTGAGTATCGGATCTCACAGTCGCTAAACTTTTTGCTAAGGTAGTAAATAGCATGCTCTTTTCGGCCAGACTCGTCATGCTGCCCCAGCACACACCCCATTGAATTGTCGAGTACTATCAAGTATAAGATCAAAGGTCTCCCATCAACGGGAGGCATCAGAATAGGAGGCTCTTGGAGATATTCCTTGATCCTTTCGAAGACGGCCTGACATTCAACATTCCATTTTACCACTTGATCTTTCTTCAGCAGCTTGAAGATTGGCTCACAAGTAGCAGTCAAATGTGAAATGAATCGGGAAATGTAGTTCAGACGTCCAAAAAAGCCTCTGACTTCTTTTTTTGTTCGGGGAGCCGGAATTTCCTGTATAGCTTTCACCTTTGCAGGATCCACTTGAATACCTTTATCACTAACGATGAAACCCAGCAACTTACCAGACCTTACCCCAAGGTGCACTTGTTCGGGTTTAACCTCAGCTTGTACATCTTCAACCTGTCAAATAGCTTTTGGAGATGGTCAAGATGTTCTTCTTCAGTCTGGGACCTTGCAATCATGTCGTCAACATATACCTCAATCTCATGATGAATCATGTCATGGAACAAAGCGACCATGGCACGCTGATACGTTGCCCCAGCATTCTTTAATCCGAAAGGCATGACTTTGTAGAAAAAGGTGTCCCACTGCGTAATGAAGGTCGTCTTCTCCATGTCCTCGAGATCCATCTTAATCTGATTGTAACCAGAAAAACCATCCATAAAGGAGAAGATCTTATGCTGCGCGGTGTTGTCAACCAAACATCGATGTGAGGGAGTGGGAAATCATCCTTGGGGCTTGCCCTATTCAGATCCCTATAGTCCATACACATCCGCACCTTACCATCCTTCTTGGGCACTGGAACCACATTGGCAACCCACTGCGGGTAAGAAGTAACTGCTAGAAAACCGACATCAAACTGTTTCATGACCTCAACTTTGATTTTCTCAGACATCTCTGGGCGCATATGGCGAACTTTCTGTTTCACTGGAGGGAAGTCTTCTTTAGTTGCAAGCGGTGAACCACAATGTCGGTATCCAACCCAGGCATATCTTCATAAGACCAAGCGAAGATCTCAACATAGTCCGCAGCATTTGTATCAACCGTTTCTTGACACTAGGCTCCAGATTCGCACTGATCTTGACCTCTTTTTTGTCTTCTTCTGTACCCAGATTCACTGATTCCACTGGCTCTTCATGGGGTTGTATGGCCCTCTCTTCTTGTAGCAACAGTCTAGTAAGTTCCCCAGGCACTTCACAATCATCCTCACTTTCGTCCTCGGCTTGGTTGATCGGACTTTCGAAGTCATAAACGGCAGTAGCAGAGTGGTTATCAGTGGGATCCAGAGTGGATGTGGATCTGCATTATGATATGTGAGTGTGTGTAAGATAATAGCTGTTTTAATAAAGTGCAAGATAGAAAATAAAAACAGGGAGCGCAAAATTTGTAATGCAAGAAAACGTCCAATGCTTTATTGATGATATATGGAGATGACAAATATTAAGCCCTCACAAAAAAAACCACGGTGTCTTGGGAAAGGCACCGGGCCGTAAAGTTTCAAATTTTCTGTTACAAATCTCAAAAACAAAAGTCTATTACTGTGTAATAAAAGAAACGGGCACGATGTCCTTTGCCGTCCAATTGTTCAATCTACCGTCGGTGGTCGGGTAAATCCATCTATCAAACTCTGACTCTTCTTCATCATCTTCAATTGAATTCACTTCCGGATTACTGATACACAGGGGAGGTCTTCCAATCCGCGAACACCGAACAACCCTTTGAGCTTCTGCAGTGAAAACCAAACCATTCTTGTCAGTTTAGTGTGCAAAAGTAAGGCATCCACCTTTTTCGGTCACAGTCTTGGCATCCTTGAGGGAAGCCATCTTTATTGGAGGTTCTTTAACAGCAACATCAGTCGATGCTAGAGTCTGGGGGACTTCTTCAAAGGTTTGACACGGGGTTTCGATGAACTCCCCATCCATCTCCATATACCGAAAAGAGTTAAGGTGGCTCACCATGTACTCCTATTCTCCTCGTACTATAACAATCTTCCCCTTCACTGGATATTTCAACATCTAGTGGAGTGTAGAAGTCACTGCCCCAGCTTTATGAATCCACGGGCGACCTAGCAGGTAAGAATAAGATGGTTGAATGTCCATCACATAGAACGTAGATGCGAAAGTCTGAGACCCAACTTTAACAGGGACATCCACCTCCCCATGTACCATCCTTTTGGACCCGTCGAAGGCCCTAACCACAATGTTACTCGGCTTCAGAACCAACCCTTCACAGTCCAACCGGTCTAACGCTTTCTTGGGTAAAACATTCAATGAGGACCCAGTATCCACCAGTACGTGGGCCAGAGTAGTGCCCCTACACTCGATCAAAACATGTAGAGTGTCATTGTGATTCCTTCCTTTGGAAGTCAGATCTGCGTCGGAGAAACCCAACACGTTGTCAGCGGTCAAACTAGCCACACAGTCTTTTAATTGATCAGCAGATGTTTCTTGCGGCACATGCGCAGTTTTAAGGAAAGCAATCAAAGCCTTTGCGTGGGCTTCTGAGCACAACAATAAGGATAACATGGAGATCTTGGACGGGGTCTGCCCCAGCTGTTCGACTACGTTGTAGTCGCTTTTCTTGATGATCTTCAGGATTTCCTCTATCTCCTATCTAGAGGTTTCTACAACAATCTTCTTTGGTGCCTCCATCCGGGCAGGCTCACCTATGACTTCTTTGCCCCGTGCGTCATATGACTCGGTGACAGGGGTGACAATTGGAATATGAACCGGGGAAGTAGCTGATGTACTGGCAGATGGAATAATACCAGGTTTTTTGACAGTTGGAGGGGAAATCTCAGGAGAGAAGAGTCTTCCGCTTCGGGTGACCTTGTTAGACCCGACAATATTGCTGACCTTAGTATCAGCCTCTTCAACCTTCAAGTCTTGTTTGATCCCATGATAATACACATCGACCCCATAATGCCACGGGACAACCTTATCCGAAGTGTATAGGATTGGACCAGGAACAATAATGATCAATGGAGCAACTCTTGGAACGGATGTAATCCTAACAGGCTTTCTTGAGGAAGCCTTGGAACGATTGGCGGAAATGGTTATGATAGAAACGTCTTCAACAGGAATCAATGGAACCAATGTTTTCTCGAACAAGATCTCTTTGTTATCCATTAGGCGTTAAACACGTGCCTTCAATAAATGGCAACCACCAGGCAGGATTGAACATAGGTGGCAATCTTTGCCACATCCCAGAAATAAACCGGCCAATAATAGATTCTTCTTCACTGTCATCAACGAAGTAGAAATGTCTTCCACAAAGGTCACAAATGAATCATCATCCACAGTATTTACTCCATGCTTGGGCATAGGAGCAGTCATGACATTAGGCTTTTCCGGTGCATCAAACTCAATTTATTTTACTTCAATCAAATCTTGCACCTTATTCCTCAAGGCCCAGTAGTTGTTTGTATCATGCCCCAAGCTATCAGAGTGATAAGCACAGCGGGCGTTTGGATTATACAGCGGATATGTGGTACTGGGATTCTTCGGAGCTTCCCTCAGAGTTATAAAGTTTGTCTTCAATAACTGCGGTAAAATTTGAGACAAAGTCATATTGAGCCGAGTATAATGTCTTTGCGGTCTCTCTACTCTTTGTTGATTGTTGCATTGTGGGGCAACAGTGGGTCTTGATATTACTACCGCATTAACTGCTTGGCGGCATTCAGGTCGGTTTTGGCTCCTTGAGTTGTAAACTGCACTAGCTTCTTTCTTGAAAGGCTTCTTTTCTGTATTTGATGAAGCACCTTTCTGTATCTTGCCACTCTTGATACCAGCTTCTATCCTCTCCCCAGTCAAAATCAATTCGGTAAACACAGATGATGAACTACCGATCAAATGATTGAATAATGGACTAGACAAAGTCCCAAGAAACATGTCCACCAACTCCCTATCAGATAGAGGGGGTTGGACCCTTCCAGCCAGATCTCTCCACTTCTGAGCATAGTCCTTAAAGCCTTCGCCTGCACCCATAGACATACCCTGAAGCTGAGTACGCGTGGGAGAAAGGTCGGCGTTATAATGGTATTGCTTATAAAAAGCAGCAGCAAGGTCCTCCCAGTTGCGGACATTATCTCCTTCCAATTGATAGAACAATTTAAGTGGAGTCCCTGACAGACTATCTTGAAAGAAATGAACCCACAGGTTTCTATCAGCAGTATAGGGTTGGATCTTTCTGACGTATGAGCGGAGGTGAAGCTTTGGACAAGACACTCCATCATACTTAGCAAAGACAGGAGCTTTGAACTTGTGAGGGATCACCACCCCAGATGTTAATCCCAGATCTCAGAAGTCTAACCCAGGTATCTTTTGAATCTCCATCGCACTCAACCGGTCTTCAAATTGCTTGTACCTATCCTCAGCAGGAGGATACTGTTCTTCATCGAAATCAGTGTCATTATCAGAGACCACAGGACTAGGACCTTTTCTTTCCTCTTGATTCTCTCCTCCTCCAGATAAATGAGACAGATCAGCTTCTTGTCGCAACCTATTCCCGAATCTGTGACCCATATTCAGAAGAACCACATTCTTCTTCTTCTTTTTCTTCTCTTTCAAGATGAGAGTCTTCAGATCCTGTTGTCCTCTGGCCAAGTTCAGGAACATCTCCTGGAATTGAGCATTTTGTGCTTGAAGAGCCTTGATGGCTTGATCGGTAGCTGTTTCAGAAGACATTTTGTGCTGAAATAAACAGCGAAGAAGATGAGAAACTTGTAATGGTACTTGTGATGAGGTGCATGATAATGGAATGCGTATGCAATGATTTCAAATACTTTGGGAGATTTAAATTTGCGAACCAAGAAATAAAAAAACTTTATTAGATTCAAACTTGTAAAATCTTTAACAATTCCTTTAAGGCGTTACAAAAGAAATAACTGAAAATAAATCTAAACTAGAAAAACAACAAAGAATCAGAAATCCCATGGTCGCTTTCCATTCGTGCTGATATAGTCGTTGATCGTCCTTTCATTATCCAGTTGCCTCGTGAGCTTCAAGATCTTCCTCTCTTGCTCATGATAATTCTCTCGATAGGTATCCCTTTCTTCCTTTAACTGGATCCAAGACCTCTTCAATGCCTCAAGATCAGTAGGCATGTAAGGATGTAGGACTGTATAAGGAACACCTTCTTCATTAGTATGCTCTACAATCACCGGCAAAACAGCTTCATAAGGAATCCCCAGCTTTTGAGCACGGGCTCGAACCCACTGGAGATAAGGTTGCATAGGGAGAGAAGTCTTTAGTCCTATATCTTGAGGGTCAGACCTGTTCACCCTGCTCCAGGCTCATATAAACCTTCGGCGATGCTCTTTAACGTCTTCCTTATAGTCAAAGACAATATCTGTAAGAAGAAATTCATGGGGACCATCTCTCTGAGCGCGCCCAAACTATCGTAAAGCCAAGCAAGAACTGTAGGTTATACCCCCTCTAATTCCAAGCAACGTGACATTAGGGTATTCCCCATATCGATCAATGATAGCTACTTTTTCGATATCCTTTTAACTCCAAAGAATTTCCGTGTGAGCAAGGGACATCACTCTGTAAGCCCAACCTACACCTTCCTCATTCTTCAATATAGATTTGGGGAGGTGCGAAATAAACCACCTTTCCAACAGCGGCGTGCAACACACGAGGGTCCCTCTTCTACGCGTCGTACGGGTGTAAAGAGCATGCAGAATATCACCCAGAAGAGTAGGCACTGGATTACGAGACAAGAAGATCTTAACTGCGTTCACATCTATGGAGGAATCTAGATTCGGGAAAAGAACCAAGCCGTAGATGAGGAGAGCCAAGATGTCTTTGAAAGCTTGAAAATCCAAGTTATCCCAGAACTGTTGAGCTTGATCGATCAGAAACTTAGCCAAGAAACATTTAACCTCGCTTCGTGTCTCCCAATTAGACACTACATCAGCCTTTTTCAAGTGTAAAGCTGAAGCAATGTCCTCTGGCCTAGGAACCTCCTCCAAACCTGTGAAGGGTTTTTGCTCGAGGATAGATATGCCTAATAAATCAGAAAACTCCTCCAAAATGGGGAGTAGCTGATAATTCGGGAAGGCAAAACAATGATGCAACATATCAAAGAACTGAAAAAGGACACTCATCATCTGCTCATCCAACTTTAAAGTGACCAACCTAAGGAGATGACCATGTCTTCTAACAAATGAAGAAGTATCAGGAACTTTTGAGACTAACTCTCTGAACTGAGCAGGGATTTGCACGAAGTTGATTCGAATGGTATTTCTGCGTACTGAAGCCATGATCTGCAAGACAGAACAAAGATAAATCCCATCGGTCTTTGAAATGGTTAGTACAATGAAGTATGCATGATATGTCATGATGCATATTGTCATTATAAAACATACAACAGGTATAGCAGGTAACAAACATGGTAAAGGCACACAAGTCACACAAGAGCCCTTAATTTGCAGGCTTGCATGAGGTCTATGTACTACCCTCTTGAAGTTCAGTTGGTTCAACATGTCCTAATAATAGTAATCGGGTTCTAGAGGTTCTCAATATCACTGGCCATCCTCTATCGGTCATGGTTTCAGCTCACGCAATCTTTCCTTGCGGCCGAAACTATCTCGAGAGTATAGTTTCAATGAATGTAGTATCGAGTATCAACCAGTTCCCAGCTCTATGCCGAGGCCGGCTATCTCACTACTTCCTATGGCCAAGTTTGTCAATTATAGGTTCTAAGGTCAGTTGATGCCTAACAACCCATATAGCAGCCCCATATTCTCCTTGTTTCTCCACAAGGGATACCGGTACCAACTAATGTTCCACATCAACGTAGCTACTGCTTCAACCGTATCGGTCTATGATGTACAGTTCCCTCACAGTTTATTACTACTTACCTAAAAGGTGTCCCCCAGATCCGGGTTAGGATCTATAGTAACTCCAATACAAAGCCCACAAAGTTAAAGTAATCAAATCAAACAATAGAAGAAATGTGATGAACTAATCCTAAGGTATACCCCACTTATTACTCCCCAGCAGAGTCGCCAGTTCTGTGATACGGTGGCCAGAACTGGACTGTTTTAGGAAAATGATGGTTTGAGTTTTGCGTTTGTATTCGCAAAATGTCGCGGTAAGCAAGAGTCGCCACCGACTTTTATTTTATCCAACTGGAAAGGAAAAAAGCACAAAAAAATTCCCTTTTTCGATATTTTGAGTACGGGGGGTAGATTATAGAAAGGGAAGGTATTAGCACCCTTTCTATCCGTAGTTTTCTACGGGCTCTTAGGTACTTGCTCATCATTTTCAAATTTGCTTGTGTGTGTTTGATTTGAAAAAGTTTTTGACTTCGATTTAACCCTTGCTTCTGTCTTCAAGAGTGTTACGAAGTGTTTTGAAAACTTTGTTTGAAAGGAGTGTAAGTGTGAAAAAGTTTGTTTGGATTGAGCAAGTACTTAAGATTCTACCTACTCAAAAAGAGAATTGTTCTATGTTTGTTTCCTCTAGACAATGCTATCCTACTATTAGTGAGTAGATAGCAACGTCGTTGGAGTTTTAAGGGTCAATTCTAAAGGGACGTACGGTCACTAAAGCAATGTTAGGACGTCTTAGTAATAACTCTAATGTCTTAAGATCAATATTCGAGGCAACGTATCCGAGGCAACCATTCCGAGGCAACTTTTCCGAACGGGACCTTGATCTTTGTTTAGACGAGAGAGTCACCACTAAAATATCCTATACTCAATGACCGTTTACCGAAGGCAACCGAAGTGGGAGTATACCCTAGGAGTGCGCATGTGCGAGTGATTCAATTTCAGATTTATTATCTTTTCACATTTAGGGTTAGCTAACTGTTTTAAAGTTAATCATACATTCTTGTCATGCATCCCTATTATTCATACATCTAACAGTTTAATACTTTGCGGAATTAAAAATGTGGAAGGGTAAAGCTACGCTATTACAAGGCTTCGAGTATTTACATAGCCAAAAACAAACCCTTAAAGAAAACGATAAATAAAAGTAAAAGGTCCTAATTTATCTATTACAACTTGTGAGCAATTACATCAATATTGTAAAAATAAGAAAATAACGCGCGCGAGGAAATTAAGAACGATAAGAAATTAGGGTTTTGACCCCTTCTTAACCTAATTGGGAGAAAAATATGTTTTTGTTGTTTTTTAATATTTTTTAAGAAAAAGAATTAGGTTTTTTTTAAATACAAAATTAACTAGCTAATTAAATTAATTAAAGAAAATAATTAAATTTAACCTATTTTGGTGTTTTTTTTTATTTTGAAGAAAAAAGAAAATAGAATTTAAATTTAAACAAGCCCTAATTTCTAATTGTTTTTAAGTTATTTAAAAAAAGAATTTATGTTACCCTAGAAATTAAATAATCTAATTAAATTAATTATTTTTTGATTAAAAATAAATATTCTAAATCTAATTGGATGAAAAATATTTTTGTGATTTTTTTGATAAAAAGAATTATTATTTTTGTTTAGTAAAAATAAATAAATGAATTAAAAAAAAATATAAAGAGAAAGAGAAAAGTGAATATAATTGGGCCTGGAATCAGTAATTGGGGGGGGTGCATTGCTAGCAATCTGGGCCCAAAAGAAAGTCACCCACGATTGACTTGTTGGATCCCATGCGTTGCATTGACTAAGGCCTTTGGTGCTCCTTCATCTGATGGCCTTTAGATCTGGCCATCAGGACACTTGGCAGGTTGGATGATGAAGTCACATGGTGGTCTCTTAGCTTTGTACGCGTGTCTGAATATTGAAGGAAAAATAACATGAAAGAATAAGGGGACCTGAGATTCGAACCCAGGCCCCAAAGCAATTTCCAAACACTTCAATGCCAACTGCGCTGCAAGCTTGCTTTGTACATAAAATAATAATAATATGTAATATACAATAATTGGAGTTAGTGGAGAGAGAAAAACAAAATTGCGCCAGAATTCAAATGACCCAGTAGATGGGTGCCATGCAGGTCATCCCCAACCTTGCTCCGTTGGTAAAAGTTAAAAACTTTTACCTACGGACATATGTCTGTAGCTACAACCTGAGCTCGTTTCAAAACTTTCCCTTGACATGATAAATGAAATCCAGAGTCATGAATCAATTCGTTTGGATCTGCTGAGTACGATGGTGCCCCTTTCATGGCCCAATTTCACCTGTACACAAAGATCCCAAATCGAAGCAACAAACCCTAATAATGTAAAACTCTAATACATTCCATGAAAATGCAATTAAATGTTATGGATAGTTTGCAAATTATTCAAGGAGCAAGAATATATGATTATTTCATGTTATAAGTGTCAGAATTATGTAATTCGAATTCAAGAAAAAGCCATTGTCGTGGCTGACTTACAGTGAGTTATGGTGCTGGAAAATCCTCCTTCTTGATTGGTTTCACTTGCTTGTGATCCCAGGAAGCGTTTAGGATGGCTAGAGGGTCTTGAAAATGCCTGGAACTATGAATTCGACTCAGCACTTTTTTGTGTTTTTTTCAAGTTTGTTCTGACTTCTCACGCCTCTCTCCCATCTTGTTTTAGGTCTGCAACTGTTCCTTATGTATTGAGGATTGGATTAGGGTTGCAAACATGATCTCAATCTTTGCCAATTATTGATTTTGATCTTGATTTGATTCCCTTAAAAATCCTTCTAAAAATAGGCCAAATTTAATCTTTTTGTGCACACTAAGGCTTTGCACGATTTCAATCACTTGCCAACTGGATATAAGACTTGAAATATGCACAATATCTTGAGGTTTCAATGTTTTAGATTTTTTCATGATTTGTTTTGATTAAAATTGATTTAATTCAAATAAAAATAAAAATAAATAATAAAAATAAGATGAAGACAAGTGGAAAGAGCTAGGGCTCGTGGACCATGCTACCAACTCAAAACAAGTTCAAAAAGTTAGGCCCATTTAGCAAAAATTACAATCTGAGGCATAGTTGACTTTTAACAATTTTGCAAAAAAGGTCAACTTCACCAATGCATAACTTCCTCAATCTTGACTCTTTGAAGGTGTTATGGACTTTTTAGAAAGCTTGAGATGTCCTCTAAGCAACCCTTTTGGTCTCATCTCAATTTGGTACTCCATGTTCACGTATGAAGCTTTAACAAAAAATGTGTTTTTGTTGACTTTTCAAAATGACCTATAATGTACAAATTCATAACTTCTTGTGAGTGCATATTTTGAACTTGGGAGATGAATATGGATTGTATATGATTTCATCCTCTTCAAAATGAGCTTTGGATGGGTCATTTCGCATAAAGTATGAGAAAGTTATGCTTGGTCAAAGTTGAGTTTACTTTTCCTACAAAACCCTAACTTAGCAACTTTTGGTTCTTGATGAATTATGAGCAATCCTTGATGAATCATGATCAACCCTTGATAAAATGATGAAATATACTCTAAAATGAGGATGTTGACCAAAAATCTTGAAGTTTGACTGTATTTGGGCCACAATTGACTTTTGCCCTAACACAGTCGATTTTCAGGCCTTTGAGCTATTGACTGAGCAAACTTTCTCTACAAGCCTTGAAGCTTGACATGGATGATATTGAGAACATATTAGGGAAATGGTGAGCATTTGGGATCCCTTGGACTCAAGTATCTTGATGCAACCTGAAACCCTAATTTGAGGTAGACTGCTTTAGGAGAGAGCTTGTCTGGTTAACCCTTGGACTTCCTTGATCATCTTGAGGATCTTTCTTGAGATGTTTTGAGAAATATGGGAGGGCAAATTTTGGAGTACAACAGCTTCCCCTATTCAATCTTCTTAAACCTGAGGATGTATATTGGCTTGCTTGCCTTTCGTGATCCCAAGGTGGAAGATGATTGAACACTAGAGTGCCCAGAAATTTGCACTCGCATGAAATTGTATTCGTCTTGCGATATCGGGAATGGGCTTATAGATGCCATTTGGAAATTGATGACACAAGATGGGCTTAAAGATGCCATCTAGAAATTGATGACGGAAGATGGGCTTAAAGATGCCATCCGAAGGAGTGTCGATCGCATAAGAGATTCCTTAGCGGGAGTCTGTAAACCTGTTGTTGAGGAAGATTGCGCTGGGGAATGCTGATCTCTGACTTGAGAGAAATAGAATTTTAGGAGCTTCGGTCGTCCGTTATTCTACTGGGAAATCGTCTCTTGGTCGAAGAGGTGAAAATGAACTACTATTTGGTCGTCATCCAGGCTTCATAGTGATAAGGCTGACTGCTATCTGGTCGTAATCCAGGCTTTACAGTGATTTACTGGGGAGATGAGATTAAACTTGCTATCCGGTCGTAATCCAGGCTTCACAATTTCTCAATTCTTATCTGGTTGTAATCTAGGCTTCAAAAGGAATTAAGTTGTTATCCGGTCGCATCCGAGCTTCAACTTGAATTTAGGGTACACTAATATCCGGTCGACTCTGGGCTTCTTAGTAACTGTCTAGGTAAACTGCTATTTGGTCGAAATTCAAGCTTCATAGTGTCTTGTACTGTTATCTGGTCGTAATCCAGGCTTCACAATACCTTACTTCTTATCTGGTCGTAATCCAGGCTTCAGAAGAAATCAAATGGTTATTCGGTCGTAATCTGGGTTTCCTTTTGGCTTTGGGCCTACTAATATCCGGTCGAATCTGGGCTTCATAGTAATTGGCCGGGTAAACTTCTATTTGGTCGTAATTCAAGCTTCATATTGTCCCTCACTGTTATCTGGTCGTAATTTAGGCTTCAGTGTCTTTTATCGCTATCTGGTCGTAATCCAGGCTTCACGATATCTCATACCATTATCTGGTCGAATCCAGGCTTCATGGTGTTCGGAGAAATCAAGGTACTATCTGGTCGTAATCCGGGCTTCATAACTTGTATTAAAGATATACCACTATCTGGTCGTAACCCAGGCTTCGCGGTATCTTTGGCTGCTATCTGGTCGTAATCCAGGCTTCACAACGTCTTCTACCATTATCTGGTCGTAATCCAGGCTTCATGGTCTTGTATTGCTATCTGGTCGTAATCTAGGCTTCACAATAACTTGTTGATCTGTTATCCGGTCGTAATCCAGGCTTCACGGCTTATGTTCATGACATACCACTGTCTGGTCGAATCCAGGCTTCATGGTGTCTCGCACTGCTATCTGGTCGTAATCCAGGCTTCACAGTAACTTGTTGAGCTGTTATCCGGTCGTAATTCGGGCTTCACGGCTCGCTGGGGATTAAACTATTATTTGGTCGAATCTGGGCTTCATAGCTTAAAGATAAACCACTATCTGGTCGAATCCAAGCTTCGCGGTGTTTGATACTGTTATCCTGTCGTAATTCGGGCTTCACAATATGCTTGTAGAAATCAAGGTACTATCCGGTCGGATCCGGGCTTCATAGCTTGAACTTTGTGAGAATTTGATTGTATCTTTCCTAAAAG
The DNA here is from genome assembly GCA_948472305.1 of Vicia faba. Classification (NCBI taxonomy): domain Eukaryota; kingdom Viridiplantae; phylum Streptophyta; class Magnoliopsida; order Fabales; family Fabaceae; genus Vicia; species Vicia faba. The sequence goes on from OX451736.1 coordinate 468,856,256, forward strand.
GTAAAGGTTAGCTGTATGTAATGCATGACATGTATCATGCAATGATGTTCTCAAAATAATGAGATTGTGTTGTATGATGCGTATGTATATGTCATGATGTATGGATATGCAATGTTTTTATGACAATCTCTAGCTGGGGAAAATAAATTCCAGATTGCTGCTGGAGAAAAGAGTTGAATTTTTCGTCTCAGCTGGGGATAATGAATGAAGATGATTGTGAGAATAATCCTGCTAGAGAATAAACTGACGAGAAAATGACTCTGTGGGGAAGAGGTGCTCTGTTAGAGGACCTGTTGATTTAGATAAAACCTTGACTGGGGATGAATTATCGTTGTTGGCAATAATGAAACCTGTCGGGGATCGAGTTTCTGCTTGTGGAAGAAATAAACTCCGCTAGGGATAATCTTCTAGTGCTGGTGATACAGAGAATCTGCTTGGGGAGAACCACTGTTTTCAGATATCTCTTGCTCTGCGGGGAGTGAATGTACCTTTATTAGTTAATCTTCAGCTAGTTCTATCCCTATACCTGGTGGACAGAGCAACTGTTAGGTTTGGACACTTCTTGTTTGCCCGTGTTCTTGATATTACGAGCAATCGTCTTTTGTTTCGCGTGTAAATATTTATGAGCAGCAATTATTGTCAAATGCATATATCAAAAATGAACATTGGACGTTCTTTTTAAAACAAAACAGAAAAAGGAAAACAATTTGAAATTTCTTTGTGAATATGAATTGTATTGATTTTGAAGTTAGCCTGTAAATAGGCGTTTTTGTACAAGAGGATGACGTCCTAGTAAGAGAACGCCTCCGAATGATAGAATTTATACAATTTGTGTAAAACAAAGAAAAAATAGCTATGTGAACGATCCCCCTGGGTTCCAACTCTGCTATTTCCTTTATATCTTTCGAGCATCTCATCACTTTGCTACTTGGTTGAAGGTAGATCAGATTGATTAGTGTCGTCTGAGCTTGATAGCCGATACCGAAGTATGATTGCATGATGATCCATTGAGACATAGTGTTACGCTTTGATCCCTAATTTTTCCTGGACCTCCCTTTCTGGTTTTCAATCCACTGGGATACCCTTTTTTGCCCAAGCCGCCTTTTCAGGTTTTCGACTTGTTGGGTGTGCAGATTTTTCATTTTCATCCCTTATTTTTGCTCGAACCCTTTTGGTTCACCGGGAAGCCCTTATTTTTGCCTAGGCCATTCAACCTAGCAGGTCTTTGATTATGTGTAGTATTTTTCACTATGAATGCATTGACGGGGTGAGGAAGGTCGTCACCATCCATGGTGGTTAGAATCATAGCTCCTCCTGAGAAAATGTTCTTAACCACAAATGGCCCTTCATATGTAGGGGTTCACTTGCCCCTGGGATCACCTTGTGGCAGTATGATGCACTTGATCACAAGATCCCTGACTTGATATTCTTGTCGTCTAACTTTCTTGTTAAATGCCTTGATCATTCACTTTTGATACGTCTGACAATGGCAAATAGCAGTAAGTCTTTTTTCATCGATTAAGTTCAGCTGATCAAGTCGAGTCTGGATCCAATCGTCCTCGCTCAAACCTGCATCCTTCATAATCCGAAGAGAGGGTATCTGGACTTCAATGGGTAAGACTGCTTCCATTCCATACACCAAAGAGTAGGGTGTTTCCCCTGTTGAGGTCCGCGTTGAGGTTCGTTGCCCATGAAGAGCAAATGGTAACATCTAGTTCCAATCTTTGTATGTCACCGTCATCTTCTGCACAATCTTCTTGATGTTCTTGTTAGCCGCTTCAACAACCCCAATCATTCGGCCGGTAAGGAGAAAAGTTGTGATGTTGTATCTTAAACTGCTTGCAGAGCTTGGTGATCGTTGTATTGTTGAGATTTGTACCATTGTCCGTAATGATCCTCTCTGGTACCCTATATCGACAGATCATGTTGTGTCGAATAAACCGTGCCACGACATTCTTGGTTACTGTAGCAAAGGAAGCCGCCTCAACTCACTTTGTAAAGTAATCAATTGCCACTAGGATGAAACGATGCCCGTTGGACGCAGTAGGTCTGATCTCACCAATCATATTGATGCCCCACATTGCAAAAGGCCAAGGAGTTGTCAAGACGTTCAGAGGGACTGCATGTGTATGCACTTTATCAGCATAGACTTGGCACTTGTGACAGGTTCGAGAATGCTGATAACAATCGGCTTCCATAGTGGACCAGTAATATCCTGCCCGTAGGATCTTCTTTGCCATGGTATGTCCACTGGAATGAGTTCCGAAGGTACCTTCATGTAACTCTGCCATGATTCTTTCTGCCTCGTTCTTATCCACACATCGTAGTAAGGTTGAATCATGGTTACGCTTGTAAAGGATACCATTACTGATGAAGAACTTCACAGTGAACCTCCTCAAGAACTTCTTATCATTAACAGATGCACCCTCGGGGTACTCTTGAGCCTCAATATACATCTTTACCTCGTGGAACCAGGGTTTATCTGCTACCTCCTCAGTCTCAATGTCACAGCAACGTGCGGGTTCGTCCAACCTCTCAATGGTAATCCTGGGAGCTTCATTGTCCCATATGACTTTGAACATAGAAAACATGGTAGCTAGCGTGTCCGCTAACTGATTCTCCTCCCTGGGGAAATGTTCAAAGGTTATCTCCTCGAAATGTGGAAGCAACGTCAATACATACTCTTTGTAAGGAATAAGATTTGGGTGCTTCGTATCCCACTCGCTTTTGATCTGACTGATCACGAGAGCGGAATCTCCGGATACACTCAAGAACTTAATCCTCAGGTCAATAGCTTCTCGAAGGCCCATGATGCATGCTTCATACTCCGCCATGTTGTTAGTGCAGTTAAAACATAATCGGGCGGTGAATGGAGTATGACAGCCTTCAGGAGATATGATCACGGTGCCAATGCCATTACCCAATGCGTTTGAAGCTCCGTCAAAGTACATAGACCATCGGGATCCCTGCTCAGGTCCTTCATCTGGTCCAGGTATTTCACAGTCAGTCGCCAACATGATGTTCTCATCCGGAAACTCGAAATTCATAGACTGGTAATCATTCACTGCCCGATGTGCCAAATAATCTGCCAACACACTCCCCTTGATTGCTTTTTGGGTTGTGTATTGGATGTCATACTCGGTTAGGATCATCTGCCATCTTGCTATTCTTCCAAACAAGGCAGGATTTTCAAAGATATACTTGATTGGATCCATCTTTGATATCAATAGGCTAGTGTGAGTCAGCATATACTGTCTCAGCCGGCGAGCAGCCCATGCCAAAGCGCAACAAGTTTTCTCAAGTAGTGAGTATCAGGTCTCACAGTCGGTAAACGTTTTTCTAAGGTAGTAAATAGCATGCTCTTTTCGGCCAAACTCGTCATGCTGCCCCAGCACACACCCTATTGAATTGTCGAGTAATGTCAAGTATAAGATCAAAGGTCTCCCTTCAATGGGAGGCATCATAATAGGAGGCTCTTGGAGATATTCCTTGATCCTTTCGAAGGCGGCCTGACATTCATCATTCCATGTTACCACTTGATCTTTCTTCAGCAGCTTGAAGATTGGCTCACAAGTAGCAGTCAAATGTGAAATGAATCGGGCAATGTAGTTCAGACGTCCCAAAAAGCCTCTGACTTCTTTTTCTGTTCGGGGAGCCGGCATTTCCTGTATAGCTTTCACCTTTGCAGGATCCACTTGAATACCTTTATCACTAACGACGAAACCCAACAACTTACCAGACCTTACCCCGAAGGTGCACTTGTTCGGGTTTAACCTCAGCTTGTACATCTTCAAACTGTCAAATAGCTTCTGGAGATGGTCAAGATGTTCTTCTTCAGTCTGGGACCTTGCAATCATGTCGTCAACATATACCTCAATCTCATGATGAATCATGTCGTGGAACAAAGCGACCATGGCGCGCTGATACGTTGCCCCAGCATTCTTCAATCCGAACGACATGACTTTGTAGCAAAACATGCCCCACTGCGTAACAAAGGTCGTCTTCTCCATGTCCTCGGGGGCCATCTTAATCTGATTGTAACCATAAAAACCATCCATAAAGGAGAAGATCTTATGTTGCGTGGTGTTGTCAACCAGAACATCGATGTGAGGGAGTGGGAAATCATCCTTAGGGCTTGCCCTATTCATATCGTTATAGTCCACACACATCTGCACCTTACCATCCTTCTTAGGCACTGGAACCATGTTGGTAATCCACTGCGGGTAAGAAGTAACTGCTAGAAAACCGGCATCAAACTGTTTCATGACCTCAGCTTTGATTTTCTCAGACATCTCTGGGCGCATACGGCGAACTTTCTGTTTCACTGGAGGGCAGTCTTCTTTAGTTGGCAAGCGGTGAACCACAATGTCGGTATCCAACCCAAGCATATCTTCATAAGACCAAGCGAAGATCTCAACATAGTCATGCAGCATTTGTATCAACCGTTGCTTGACACTAGGCTCCAGATTTGCGCCGATCTTGACCTCTTTTTTGTCTTCTTCTGTACCCAGATTCACTGATTCCACTGGCTCTTCATGGGGTTGTATGGCTGTGATACGATGGGAGAACTGACTATGGTTTTGCGTTTGTCTTCGCAAATGTTTCGGTTGAGCAAGAGTCGCCACCGACTTTTTATTTTATCCTAAGGAAAGGTTAAAAAGCACAGCAAAAAACCTTTGAGATGTTTTCTTGGGTTCGGGGAGTAGATTATAGAAAGGGAAGGTATTAGCACCCTTTCTATCCATGGTTATCCATGGGCTCTTAGTTACTTGCTTAGATCAACTTGCCTTAATTTTCAATTGTTTGAAATGGTGCTTTGTGTGTGGGTTTGAAAATGTTTTTGAAAAGAGGCCAATGTGGTGGCAACCTTTGTAATGATCCATGTTGGGATGTATACAAAGGTGTATGTCTTTTGAAAAGGTTTTCAATGTTTTTGAAAGTTGTATTTTGAAAGTGTAGTGATGTGTGGTTTAAAAATAGGCAAGTTTTTTGTTTTGCAAGTTTGATTCAAGTAACTAAGAGATTGTCTACTCCTAAATTTCTCAAAGATCTTTGTTATGTTTTAACCCTTTTAACAATTTTGTTCCACCATTGCATTTGGTGGACAATCTTGTGTTAGGATGTGAAAGGGACGGGCGCGGGTCATTGTTTAGACCATAATTGCAATGGTGCCAAGTATCTTTGGGCAATTTTCCTTTAAGGGACTTGATCATTTTTTAGGCAACTTTCGAAAGCGTCATCGAGGGACTATGATCATTTGAATTGTTTTGTTTTGCCCAAAGAGACCTAACATGCAATATGGCCCATTTATTGAAGGCAACAAGTGGAATACCCTAGGGGTGCAAGTGTGATTTGTGTTGTCCATTTTCATGCTTGTTTATCTTGAAATTAGGTCAAACTATTTTTGTTGTTTTTGATTCGCATACAAACCCTAATTCTAACATGGTATAATTAGAAAGCATTAAAGTGCGAAAAATAAAGTTCCTAAGTTATTACAACACAATATGGGAAGGGGGGTACAAATGTTCAAATGGGGGGTATTTTGACAAGGAATTTAAACCTAGACTATTACATCAATTGAGAATTATACAAATTAATTAATGTACAATAATTAAATAACATAAGAATAAATATGCAAGATGCAAAAAATGTTTTTTATATGTATGAAAAAAGGTATTTTTTATGTGTCAAATAAACAAAATAAAAAGTATTAATTTTTGGATTTTTTATGTTTAGGGCAAAACCCTAATTTTATTAAGTAAAAGTATTAATTATTTAATATGTACAAAATTTATCAATTATATACAAAAATAAAATAAAAATGAAGTATATTTGTGAAAGGGTATTTTTAATATTTAAATATCAATAAAAATAAAATATGTATATATTTTGCATTTTACCCTAAATATATTAATATGTATATATGTATTTGTATTATTTATTAAATATATTGAATATATACAAAATAATAATATTTTAATATTTATAAAAAAAAGTATATTTTGTATAAAATATTTTCAGAAGATAAAATGAAATAAAAATGGAAAATAAAATGTGTGGGCATTATTTTAGTATTTTTTTAAATAAAAAGTATGTTTATATATTTATTTATGTACAAATATTAACCTAAACAAATAAATACCTAATAAATATGAAAATGGTGTAAAAAATATTTTTTATATTTTTAATATTATAAGAAAAAATAAATAAGTCAGAACAAAATAAGAAAAGTCAAAAAATCATGAAAATAAGCAAAATGGGCCTAGGGGGTGAAAAAGCAAAAGCATGATGTAAAAAGAAAGTCAACTCAGGCCCAGCCCAAGAAGACTTCATCTTCAACCTCAGAACAATGTTTGAACAACCATCCACGCGTTTTCTATCTCCCAATTCCTGGACTTTCAAGCAAAACTCACAACATGAAAAATGTAGAGCATTAAAAGACGAATCTAACCATATAAAGAACTTGACTTAACTCACTAAGATGAGAGAGAATTTCTTCTCCCCCAATTCCTGACCTAGTTTTTGTTCAATGTTCATACTTAAAATTCTCTAAGCACACATAATATAAATGAAATCTAATTACATGGGCATGTTCAGGGCTATGAATGTGACATGTTTTCTTCACAAACCTAAAGCTAACAATGCTTGGATAGAGAGATACGAGTTCATGAACTTACCTGTTCAGTTGAAGTTGTATCTGGTGATGGAGGTGTCTTCAATGCAAGGTGATGATTGGTACAGCTTCCTTGATGTCCAGGGATGCTATTCCAAGCTTTACTTTGTCTTGAAACCTTTTGAATCGTGCTATGGAACTTCAACTGCAAAACAAGAAAAATGAAAATGGTGATGTTGCCTGGGAGTGTTACAGGTCGTGTTTGAGGTTTGGAATAGCTTCAAGGGATATTATGGGATGTGTTTGAAGTGTTTTTAGCAAGAATGCATGGAAGGTTTGAGCTATGGAACTCAAACTACAGCAGGTGCTCTGTTTGGGCAGTTTGAGGGTGGTTCTGGGAATGGGGAGGTATTGGGGATTCTAGGCTCATGTTTCAGCTTAGGATGGATGTTTAGAAAGTGTACAAAGTCTTTTCTTAAGCTTGTGTTAACTGAGATCAAAGTTGTGTTGTGTTATGGCAAGTTTCTTACACTTTAAGCAACAAATGTCCACTTGGTGTTTCTAGCCTGTACAGGCCCCCATTCTATGCTGCACCACTTAGTCTTGATCAGTATAATTAGCTCATAATCTTGTGCCAAAGAGATTTGAACTGTACTTGCTTGGATTTGCATATTGACATAAAGTTCACTTTTGCAAAAATGGCCATTATGCTTTTTCTACTTTGGGATTAAACCTTTATGCAATGCTTGAACACATAGAACATGGTCTTGGCACAAAGAGTTTGCATTAAATTTATGAGTGTATATGAGATAAAAGACCTGTAATCTAGCTTAAGCATGCTGAATTCAAAATGGCACAAATGTATGAACATGTAAATTGGCCAAATCAAAAGTGAGTTTTTCCCAACATGCCAAATTCGATTCTCCCTAACCATGAGGTTGTTTGATGAGTTCTTGGACATTTTGGAAAGCTTGGAATGTGTACTACAATCCATCTTTGAAATGAAAATTGAAATTCCAAGTGGAAGTATATGAAAAATGGTCTTGAAGTTAGGTAAAAACCTTGCCTAAAATAGGTCAAATTTTCTCTAAGTTAAGAATGGTTTAGTACCCTTGTTCCAAAAATTGTAACTTGAGATATAAGCTTCTTTTGGGAAAACTTTGTGCATCAAAGTTGTAGATTTTGCAATAGGCTACAACTTTCATGTTTTGACTTTTGCTTGAATCCAAATGAATCTTGGTGAGAAAGTGGGACAAAGTTAGGAAAAAATTAGGGTTTTTCATAACTTAGAAAAATTCTAAGTTATGAAAAATCTTCATTTCAAACCCTAATTTGCAATTCTTGATTTCTTGATGAACAAGTTTCATGATTTGGCATGTTTTGATGAAAAATTAATCTTGACACTTGATTTTGACCAAAAAGTCAAAGTTTGACTTTTCAGTATACAGTCAAAATTGATCAATTGACTGGGAAATTCAATTGTCAATCTTGTGTATTTGGGATCTTTTGAACTTGTTGGGTATGTCAAGACAATTCCATGGGGTCCTTGAGTCCATATGTGAGCTTGGTTTGCCATTGGCTAGGTCAAACAGTCAAAAATTGCCTTTGTGCAGTCAAAACCCTAAAAATGACCATTTTGCCCTTTTGGTGATCTGATCAAATTTCTTGTGGAATTGTGATCCAAACTTGATCAAATGGTCCATGTGAGTTCATAATGTTGATGTGGGTCAATTTCCATGAGGTTTGACTGTCAATTGGCCACAGTTGACTTTTTTCCCAATACAATTGATTTCTAGGTCAACTTGTCCAATTGACTGGGCAAAATTTGGAATCAAGACTTGAAACTTGGTATGCATAAACTTGGGAGTCCAACATGAAGCATGAAAGTCATCTTAGGCATTTTAGGTCAAAATATCTTTGTGCAAACACAAACCCTAATTTGGGTCAACAGTGCAAGGAGAAGTCTTGAGCAGAGGAAACCCTAACTAGATCTTGATCTCCAAGGGTTTTGTGATGAGAAAATGTTGAGGAAATGGGAGGGAAAATTTTGGGGTACAACAATGGCCCTCTCTTCTTGTAGAAACAGTCTAGCAAGTTCCCCAGGCACTTCACAATCATCCTCACCTTCGTCCTCGGCTTGGTTGATCGGAATTTCGAAGTCATAAACGGAAGTAGTAGAGTCGTTATCAGTGGGATCTAGAGTGGATGTGGATCTGCATTATGATATGTGAGTGTGTGTAAGATAATAGCTGTTTTAATAAAGTGCAAGATAGAAAAAAAAACAGGGAGCGTAAAATTTGTAATGCAAGAAAACGTCCAATGCTTTATTGATGATATATGGAGATGACAAATATTAAGCCCTCACAAACAAAACCACGGTGTCTTGGGAAAGGCATCGGGCCGTAAAGTTTCAAATTGTCTGTTACAAATCTCAAAAACAAAAGTCTATTACTGTGTAATAAAAGAAACAGGCATGATGTCCTTTGCCGTCCAATTGTTCAATCCAACATCGGTGGTCGGGTAAATCCAGCTATCAAACTCTGACTCTTCTTCATCATCTTCAATCGCATTCACTTCAGTATTACTGATACACAGGGGAGGTCTTCCAATCCGCGCACGCCGAACAGCCCTTTGAGCTTCTGCAGTGAAACCCAAACCAAACTTGTCAGTTTTGTGTGAAAAGTCAGGGAGTTAGCCCCAATTTGCGCACCCACCTTATTCGATCACAACCTTGGCATCCTTGAGGGAAGCCATCTTTATTGGAGGTTCTTTAACAGCAACTTCAGTCGATGCCAGAGTCTAGGGGACTTCTTCAAAGTTTTGACACGGGGTTTCGATGAATTCCCCATCCATCTCCACATACCGAAAAGAGTTAAGGTGGCTCACCTTGTACTCCTCTTCTCCTCGTACTGTAACAATCTTCCCCTTCACTAGATATTTTAACATCTGGTGGAGTGTAGAAGTCACTGCCCCATCTTTATGAATCCACGGGCGACCTAGCAGGCAAGAATGAGATGGTCGAATGTCCATCACATAGAACGTAGATGTGAAAGTCTGAGAGCCAACTTTAACAGGGACATCAACCTCCCCATGTAACATCCTTTTGGACCCGTCGAAGGCCCTAACCACAATGTTACTTGGCTTCAGAACCAACACTTCACAGTCCAACCGGTCTAACACTTTCTTGGGTAAAACATTCAATGAGGACCCAGTATCCACCAGTACATGGGCCAGAGTAGTGCCCCTACACTCGATCGAAACATGCAGAGCATCATTGTGATTCCTTCCTTTGGCAGTCAGATCAGCGTTGGAGAAACCCAACACGTTGTCAACGGTCAAACTAGCCACGTAGTCTTTGAATTGATCAGCAGATGTTTCTTGCGGCACATGCATAGTTTTAAGGAAATAAATCAAAGCCTTTGCGTGGGCTTCTGAGCACAACAATAAGGATAACATGGAGATCTTGGACGGGGTCTGCCCCAGCTGTTCGACTATATTGTAGTCGCTTTTCTTGATGATCTTCAGGATTTCCTCTATCTCCTGTCTAGAGGTTTCTACAACAATCTTCTTTAGTGCCTCCTTCCGGGCAGGCTCACCTATGACTTCTTTGCCTAGAGCGTCAGATGACTCGGCGACAGGGGTGATAATTGGAATATGAACCGGGGCAGTAGCTGATGTACTGGAAGATGGAATAGTAGCATGTTTTTTGACAGTTGGAGGGGAAATCTCAGAAGAGAAGAGTCTTCCACTTCGGGTGACCTTGCTAGACCCGACAATATTACTGACCTTAGTATCAGCCTCTTCAACCTTCAAGTCTTGTTTGATCCCATGATAATACACATCGGCCCCATAATGCCACGGGACAGCCTTATCCGAAGTGTATGGGATTGGACCACGAACAATAATGATCAATGGAGCAACTCTTGGAACAGATGTAATCCTAACAGGCTTTCTCGAGGAAGCCTTGGAAGGATTGGCGAAAATGGTTATGATAGAAACATCTTCAACAAGAATCAATGGAACCAAAGTTTTCTCGAACAAGATCTCTTTGTTATCCATCAGGCGTTGAACACCTGCCTTAAATAAATGGCAACCAGCAGGCAGGATTGAATATTGGTGGCAATCTTCACCACAGCCCATAAATAAACCGGCCAATAATAGATTCTTCTTCACTGTCATCAACGGAGTAGAAATGTCTTCCACAAAGGTCACAAATGAATCATCATCCACAACATTTACTCCATGCTTGGGCATAGGAGCAGTCATGACATTAGGCTTTTCCGGTGCGTCAAACTCAATTTCTTTTGCTTCAATCAAATCTTGCACCTTATTCCTCAAGGCCCAGCAGTTGTTTGTATCATGCCTCGGGCTATCAGAGTGATAAGCACAGCGGGCGTTTGGATTATACAGCGGAGATGTGGTACTGGGATTCTTTGGAGCTTCCCTCAGAGTTATCAAGTTGGTCTTCAATAACTGCGGTAAAATTTGAGACAGAGTCATACTGAGCCGAGTATACTATCTTTGCGGTCTCTCTACTCTTTGCTGATTGTTGCATTGTGGGGCAACAGTGGGTCTTGATATTACTACCGCATTAACTGTTTGGCGGTGTTCAGGTCAGTTTTGGCTCCTTGAGCTGTAAACTGCACTAGCTTCTTTCTTGAAAGGCTTCTTTTCTGTATTTGACGAAGCACCTTTCTGTATCTTTCCACTCTTGATACCAGCTTCTATCCTCTCCCCAGTCAAAATTAATTCGGTAAACCCAGATGATGAACTACCGATCAAATGATTGAAGAATGGACCAGACAAAGTCCCAAGAAACATGTCCACCAACTCCTTATCAGATAGAGGGGGTTGGACCCTTCCATCCAGATCTCTCCACTTCTGAGCATAGTCCTTAAAACCTTCGCCTGCACCCATAGACATACACTGAAGCTACTCACGTAGGAGCAAGGTCGATGTTATACTGGTATTTCTTATAAAAAGCAGCAACAAGGTCCTCCCAGTTGCGGACATTAGCTCCTTCCAATTGATAGAACCATTCAAGTTGAGTCCCTGACAGACTATCTTGAAAGAAATGAACCCACGGGTTTCTATCAGCAATATAGGGTTGGATCTTTCCGACGTATGAGCGGAGGTGAAGCTTTGGACAAGACACTCCATCATACTTAGCAAAGACAAGAGCTTTGAACTTGTGAGGGATCACCACCCCAGATGCTAATCCCAGATCTCCGAAGTCCAACCCAGGTATCTTTTGAATCTCCATCGCACTCAACCGGTCTTCAAGTTGCTTGTACCTATCCTCAGCAGGAGGATATTGTTCTTCATCAAAATCAATATCATTATCAGAGACCACAAGACTATGACCTTTTCTTTCCTCTTGATTCTCTCCTCCTCTAGATGAATGAGACAGATCAGCTTCTTGTCGCAACCTATTCCCGAATCTGTGACCCATATTCAGAAGAACCACCTTCTTCTTCTTCTTTTTCTTCTCTTTCAAGATGAGAGTCTTCAGATCCTGTTGTCCTCTGGCCAAGTTCAGGAACATCTCCTGGAATTGAGCATTATGTGCTTGAAGAGCCTTGATGGCTTGATCGGTAGGTGTTTCAGAAGACATTTTGTGCTGAAATAAACAGTGAAGAAGATGAGAAACCTGTAATGGTACCTGTGATGAGGTGCATGATAAGGGAATGCGTATGCAATGATTTCAAAGACTTTGGGAGATTTAAATTTACGAACCAAGAAATAAACAAACTTTATTAGATTCAAACTTGTAAAATGTTTAACAATGCCTTTAAGGCGTTACAAAAGAAATAACTGAAAATAAATCTAAACTAGAAAAACAACAAAGAATCAGAAATCCCATGGTCGCTTTCCATTCGTGCTGATATAGTCGTTGATCGTCCTTTCATTCTCCAGTTGCCTCGTGAGCTTCAAGATCTTCCTCTCTTTCTCATGATACTTCTCTCGATAGGTATCCCTTTCTTCCTTTAACTGGATCCAAGACCTCTTCAATTCCCCAAGATCAGTGGGCATGTAAGGATGTAGGACTGTATCAGGAACACCTTCTTCATTAGTATGCTCTACAATCACCGTCAAAACAGCTTCATAAGGCATCCCCAGCTTTTGAGCACGGGCTCGAACCCACTGGAGATAAGGTTGCATAGGGAGAGAAGTCTTTAGTCCTAGCTCTTAAGGGTCAGACCTGTTCACCCTACTCCAGGCTCGTATAAACCTTCGGTGATTCTCTTTAACGTCTTCCTTATAGTCAAAGACAATATCTGTAAGAAGCAATTCGTGGGGACCGTCTCTCCGAGCGCGCCCAAACTGTCGTAAAGCCAAGCAAGGACTGTAGGTTATACCCCCTCTAATTCCAAGCAATGGGACAACGGGATTATAGGTTAAACCACCTCGCCAACAACGGTGTGTAACACATGAGGGTCCCTCTTGTACGCGCCGTACGGGTGTAAAGAGCATGCAGAATATCACCCAGAAGAGTAGGCACTGGATTACGAGACAATAAGATCTTAACTGCGTTCACATCTATGAAGGAATCTGGATTCGGGAAAAGAACCAAGCCGTAGATGAGGAGATCCAAGATGTCTTCGAAAGCTTAAAAATCCAAGTTATCCCAGAACTGTTGAGCTTGATCGATCATAAACTTAGCCAAGAAACATTTAACCCCGCTTTGTGTCTCCCAATTAGACACTACATCAGCCTTTTTCAAGTGTAAAGCCGAAGAAATTTCCTCTGGCCTAGGAACCTCCTCCAAACCTGTGAAGGGTGTCTGCTCGAGGATAGATATGCCTAATAAATCAGAAAACTCCTCCAAAGTGGGGACTAGCTGATAATCCGGGAAGGTAAAACAATGATTCAACGAATCAAAGAACTGAAAAAGGACACTCATCATCTGCTCATCCCACTTTGAAGTGACCAAACTAAGGAGATGACCATGTCTTCTAACAAATGAAGAAGTATCAGGAACTTTTGAGACTAACTCTCTGAGCTGAGCAGGGATTTGCACGAAGTTGATTCGAATGGTATTTCTGTGTACTGAAGCAATAATCTGCAAGACAGAACAAAGATAAATCCCTTCGGTCTTTGAAATGGTTATTACAATGAAGTATGCATGCTATGTCATGATGCATGATGTCATGATAAAACACACAACAGGTATAGAAGGTAACAAACATGGTAAAGGCACACAAGTCACACAAGAGCCCTTAATTTTCAGGCTTGCATGAGGTCTAGGTACTACCCTCTTGAAGTTCAGTTGGTTCAACCTGTCCTAATAATAGTAACTGGGTTCTAGAGGTTCTCAATATCACTGACCATCCTCCATCGGTCATGGTTTCAGCTCACGCAATCTTTTCTTACGGTCGGAACTATCTCGAGAGTATGGTCTCAATGAGTGTAGTATCGAGTATCAACCAATTCCCAGCTCTATGCCGAGGCCGGCTATCTCACTACTTCCTATGGCCAAGTTGGTCAATTATAGGTTCTAAGGTTAGTTGATGCTTAACGACCCATATAGCAGCCCCATATTCTCCTTGTTTCTCCATAAGGGATACCGGTACCAACTAATGTGCCACATCAACATAGCTACTGCTTCAACCGTATCGGTCTACACTGTACAGTTCCCTTACAGTTTATTGCTACTTACCTAAAAGGTGTCCCCCAGATCTGGGTTAGGATCTATAGTAACTCCAATACAAAGCCCACAAAGATAAAGCAATCAAATCAAGCAATAGAAGCAATGTGATGAACTAATCCTAAGGTATACCCCACTTATTACTCCCCAGCAGAGTCGCCAGTTCTGTGATACGGTGGCCAGAATCTGACTGTTTTAGGAAAATGCTGGTTTGCGTTTTGCGTTTGTGTTTGCAAAATATCGCGGTAAGTAAGAGTCGCCACCGACTTTTATTTTATCCAACTGGAAAGGAAAAAATCACAGAAAATTCCCTTTTTCGAGATTTTGAGTACGGGGGGTAGATTATAGAAAGGGAAGGTATTAGCACCCTTTCTATATGTAGTTTTCTACGGGCTCTTAGGTACTTGCTCATCATTTTAAAATTTTCTTGTGTGTGTTTTAAAAAAGTTTTTGACTTCGATTTAACCCTTTCTTCTGTCTTCAAGAGTGTTACGAAGTGTTTTGAAAACTTTGTTTGAAAGGAGTGTAAGTGTGAAAAAGTTTGTTTAGATTGAGCAAGTACTTAAGATTCCACCTACTCAAAAAGAGAATTGTTCTATGTTTGTTTCCTCTAGACAACGCTATCCTACTATTAGTGAGTAGATAGCACCGTCGTTGGAGTTTTAAGGGTCAATTCAAAAGGGAGGTACGGTCACTAAAGCAATGTTAGGACATCTTAGTAATAACTCTAATATCTTAAGATCAATATTCGAGGCAACTTTTCCGAACGGGACTTTGATCTTTATTTAGACGAGAGAGTGACCACTAAAATATCCTATACTCAATGACCGTTTACCGAAGGCAACCGAGGTGGGAGTATACCCTAGGAGTGCGCATATGCGAGTGATTCAATTTCAGATTTATTATCTTTGCACATTTAGGGTTAGCTAACGGTTTTAAAGTTAATCATACATTCTTGTCATGCATCCTTATTATTCATACATCTAACAGTTTAATATTTTGCGGAATTAAAAATGCGGAAAGTAAAGCTACGCCATTACAAGGCTTTGGGTATTTACATAGCCAAAAACAAACCCTTAAAGAAAACGATAAATGAAAGTAAAAAGTCCTAATTAATCTATTACAACTTGTGAGAAATTACATCAATATTGTAAAAATAAGATAATAACGCGCGCTCGGAAATTAAGAACGATAAGAAACTAGGGTTTTGACCCTTTCTTAACCTAATTGGGAGGAAAAAATGTTTTTGTTGTTTTTTAATATTTTTTAAGAAAAAGTGTTAGGTTTTTTTTTTAAATACAAAATTAACTAGCTAATTAAATTAATTAAAGAAAATAATTAAATTTAACCTATTTTGGTGTGTTTTTTTATTTTGAAGAAAAAGGAAAATAGAATTTAAATTTAAACAAGCCCTAATTTCTAATTATTTTTAAGTTATTTACAAAAAGAATTTAAGTTAACCTAGAAATTAAATAATCTAATTAAATTAATTATTTTTTGATTAAAAATAAATATTCTAAATCTAATTGGATGAAAATTGTTTTTGTGATTTTTTTGATAAAAAGAATTATTATTTTTGTTTAGTAAAAATAAATAAATGAATTAAAAAGAAAATATAAAGAGAAAGAGAAAAGAGAATAGAATTGGGCCTGGAATCAGTAATTGGGGGGGTGCATTGCTAGCAATCTGGGCCCAAAAGAAAGTGACCCACGTTTGACTTGCTGGATCCCATGCGTTGCATTGACTAAGGCCTTTGGTGCTCCTTCATCTGATGGCCTTTAGATCTGGCCATCAGGACACTTGGCAGGTTGGATGATGAGGTCACATGGTGGTCTCTTAGCTTTGTACGCGTGCCTGAATATTGAAGGAAAAATAACATGAAAGAATAAGGGGACCTGGGATTCGAACCCAGGCCCCAAAGCACATTCCAAACACTCCAATGCCAACTGCGCTACAAGCTTGCTTTGTACATAAAATAATAATAATAGGTAATATACAATAATGGGAGTTAGTGGAGAGAGAAAAACAAAATTGCACCAGAATTCAAATGACCCAGTAGAAGGGTGCCACGCAGGTCATCCCCAACCTTGCTCCGTTGGTAAAAGTTAAAAACTTTTACCTACGGACATATGTCTGTAGCTACAACATGGGCTCGTTTCAAAACTTTCCCTGTACATGATAAATGAAATCCAGAGTCATGAATTAATCCGTCTGGATCTGCTGAGCATGATGGTGCCCCTTTCATGGCCTAATTTCACCTGTACACAAAGATCCCAAATCGAAGCAACAAACCCTAACAATGGCAAACTCTAATACAGTCCATGAAAACGCAATTAAATGTTATAGATAGTTTGCAAATGCTTCAAGGAGCAAGAATATATGATTATTTCATGCTATAAGTGTCATAATTATGCAATTCGAATTCAAGAAAAAGCCATTGTAGTGACTGACTTACAATGAGTTATGGTGCTGGAAAATCCTCGTTCTTGATTGGTTTCGCTTGCTTATGATCCCAATAAGCGATTAGGATGGCTAGAGGGTCTTGAAAATGCCTGGAACTATGAATTTGACTCAACACTTTTTTGTGTTTTTTTTAAAGTTTGTTCTGACTTCTCACGCCTCTCCCCCCTCTTGTTTTAGGTCTGCAAATGTTCCTTATGTATTGAGGATTGGATTAGGGTTGCAAACATGGTCTCAATCTTTGCCAATTATTGATTTTGATCTTTATTTGATTCCCTTAAAAATCCTTCCAAAAATAGGCCAAATTCAATCTTTTTGTGCACACCAAGGCTTTGCACGATTTCAATCTTTTGCCAACTGGATATAAGACCTGAAATATGCACAATATCTTGAGGTTTCTATGTTTTAGATTTTTTCATGATTTGTTTTGATTAAAATTGATTTAATTAAAATCAAAATCAAAATAAATAATAAGAATAAGATAAATACAATTGCCAAGATCTAGGGCTCGTGGACCATGCTACCAACTCAAAACAAGTGCAAAAAGTTAGGCCCATTTAGCAAATATTACAATCTGAGGCATAGTTGACTTTTGACAATTTTGCAAAAAAGGTCAACTTCACCAATGCATAACTTCCTCAATCTTGACTCTTTGAAGGTGTTCTTGGACTTTTTAGAAATCTTGGGATGTTATCTAAGCAACCCTTTTGGTATCATCTCAATTTGGTACTCCATGTTCATGTATGAAGCTTTGACAAAAAAGGTGTTTTTATTGACTTTTCAAAATGACCTATAATGTCCAAATTCATAACTTCTTGTGAATGCATAT
The DNA here is from genome assembly GCA_948472305.1 of Vicia faba. Classification (NCBI taxonomy): domain Eukaryota; kingdom Viridiplantae; phylum Streptophyta; class Magnoliopsida; order Fabales; family Fabaceae; genus Vicia; species Vicia faba. The sequence continues at coordinate 468,873,806 of OX451736.1, forward strand.
TTTGAACTTGGGAGCTGAATATGGATTGTATAGGATTGCATCCTCTTCAAAATGAGCTTTGTATGGGTCATTTCTCATAACGTATGAGAAAGTTATGCTTGGTCAAAGTTGAGTTGACTTTTCCTACAAAACCCTAATTTAGCAACTTTTGGTTCTTGATGAATTATGAGCAATCCTTGATGAATCATGATCAACCCTTTATAAAATGATGAAATATACTTCAAAATGAGGATGTTGACCAAAAATCTTGAAGTTTGACTGTATGTGGGCCACAGTTGACTTTTGCCCTAACACAATCGATTTTCAGGCCTTTGAGCTATTGACTGAGCAAACTTTCTCTACAAGGCTTGAAACTTGACATGGATGATCTTGAGAACATATTAGGGAAATGGTGAGCATTTGGTATCCCTTGGAATCAAGTATCTTGATGCAACCTGAAACTCTAATTTGAGGTAGACTGCTTTAGGAGAGAGCTTGTTTGGTCAACCCTTGGACTTCCTTGATCATCTTGAGGATCTTTCTTGAGATGTTTTGAGAAATATGGGAAGGAAAATTTTTGGGTACAAAAGGTTGCAATCGCATTTATTGAGGCGTGGAATTGATCTAAGTTACACATGTTGGATATTTCATGGTGAGAAAAGTAACGAGAATGTTGAACTGGGGGATAGTACGACACATGCTTCAGACGACAATGGCACAGATACATACGATTGTGACCGAGTCGAAGAGATTGCAGAAGAACTTGAAGAAAATCTTCAAGATTGTCCCAAAAATTTTGAGAGGTTGGTAAGCGATGTAGAGAAACCGTTGTATGAAGGTTTCCCTAAATTCACAAGACCATCTGCGGTATTAAAGTTGTACAACTTAAAGGAGGACAATGGATGGTCGGATAAAAGTTTCACAGTTATTAGCCATTATGAGAGATATGCTTCCGGACGATAACGTTCTTCCTAATCAAACCTATGAGGCCAAAAAAATGTTGTTCTCTATTCGCATGAGCTATGATAAGATACGTGCTTGTCTAAATGATTTCATTTTCTTTCGAAACGAATATGCATCATTAAATGAGTGCCCTAAATGTGGTTTATCTCGATATAAGAAAAAATTGTCTCCAGCAAAAGTCTTATGGTATTTTCCTATAACTCTGAGATTTAGACGCATTTTTCATAGTGAAACCGGTGCAAGACACTTGACTTGGCATGCAGATGAAAGAATTATTGATGGAAAGTATCGACATCTGCCAGATTCACCACAGTGGTCGAAAATTGATAATGATTTTCCTGATTTTGGAGAAGAAACAAGAAACCTTCGCTTGGCATTATCTACGGATGGAATGAACCCACGTGGTCTTCAAAGTATCTCACACACCACATGGCCCGTGATTCTTATGATTTATAACCTACCTCAATGGCTATGTATGAAGCATAAGTACATGATATTATCTATGTTAATTTCTGGGCCTAAACAACCAAGGAATGACATAGACGTATACTTGACACCTTTGATCGAAGATTTAAAGATTTTGTGGGAGAACGGTGTGGAGGTTTGTGATGGATATACGAAACAAAGTTTCAATTTAAGGGCGATGTTGTTTGGCACAATTAATGATTTTCCAGCAAACGGGAATCTATCAGGGTATAACATTAAAGGTCAAAAAGCATGTCCTATTTGTGAAGATGGAACTGATACGACACGTTGGACCTTTGTCAGAAGAATGTCTTTCTCGGTCATTGTAGATTCTTAAATTCTAAACATCACTACCATGGGTGGAAAAAAGCATTCAATGGAGACACTGAACAACGTAAAGCTCCACGTGCATTGTCAGGTGAGCAAATTTTTGAAAAGGTGAAAGATGTGTGTACTTAGTTTGGCAAGCCTTTTGCAAATACGGTTGTCAAAGGTGGGTGGAAGATGTCAATTTTTTTTGAATTTCCATATTAGAAGTGTTTGTATATGAGACATTTTCTTGATGTTATGCATATTGAAAAAAATGTATTTGAAAGTGTTATTGGTACGTTACTCAATATAAAAGGAAAGTCTAAGGATGGCCTTAAAGCAAGGGAGGAAATGGTAAATATGGGAATAAGAACTGAATTAGGACCCATGAAGAAAAGAAGACAAACATATCTACCAACTGCTTCTCATACTCTATCTAGAAAGGAGAAAAACTATTATGTAAGTTTCTAAGTTAAGTTAAAGTTCCTGAAGGATACTCTTCAAATATCAGAAGACTTGTGTCTATGAAAGACCTCAAGTTAAAGAGTTTAAAGACACATGATTGCCATGTCATAATGGAATAGTTTATACCAATAGGTATACGTTCTATTTTGACAGAAAAAGTAAGAAGCGCAATAACTAAATTATGTTTTTTCTTCAAGTCAATTTGTAGTAAGGTGATCGATCTTGAGATCTTACCGATATTGCAAAAAGAAATAGTTATTACTTTATGCGAGCTTGAAATGTTTTTTCCTCCCTCATTTTTTGACATAATGGTACATCTAGTTGTTCATCTTGTAAAAGAGACACAATTGTGTGGATCAGCTTATATAAGATGGATGTACTCTGCTGAATGTTATATGAAAATATTAAAAGGGTACATGAAAAACCGAAGTCGTCCAGAGAGTTGTATTGTTGACCGATATATTGTTGAAGAAGCAGTTGAGTTTTGTAATGAATATTTGTCCAATGTGAAATCCATTGAACTCCCCAAATCTCATATTTAAAAAAAAAAGGTAAAAAATTAATTGGAAATAAAATTGTGACAATATCTAGGTATGAACGGGATCAAGTGCATTTGTATGTTCTGCACAACGACAATGAGGTTGAGCCGTATATTGAAATGCACAAGGATGTACTCCGAGGTGAGAATAAGAATAGAAATGAAAATTGGATAGTACGAGAGTACAATCAAAGTTTTATACAATGGTTTAAGGATCATATTTATTCAAATTTCTATTCAGATCCCGCTTCAATAACATAAAGGTTAAGATGTTTGACATATGGTCCAAGTTTGCATGTGTTTTCTCATAGCGCATATGCAATTAATGGATACACATTTTATACCAAAGAAAAAGATGATAAAAGTACTATGCAAAATAGTGGTGTCACCGTGGTAGCTGAAGCAATTCACATTTCAAGTATGAAGGACTTAAACCCCAAATATGAAAATCTCTCATATTTTGGGGTTATCGATCACATTTTGGTGTTTTATTACGAGAAGTTTCAAATTCTTATCTTTGGTTGCAAGTGGGTACATAATAGTGGCATACGAATGGATAAGTCTGGATTTTTGCAAGTGGATCTTAATAGGATGGGGTACAAAGATGAGCCTTTTATTCTAGCCTCTCAAGCTAAACAAGTATTATACGTCACTGACCCGAAGAGTACAAAATGATCTATAGTGCTTTTATCTAACAAAGTGATTGATGATAAAAGTGTAGATCAAGGTTATATTGATGTTGAGAATGAGTCGTATATTAGAAAATATCGAGATGAGAATATTATAGCGGATGAATCATATATCAGAAAGGATCATAATAAGGGAATTTGGATCAATTCATCCGTTCGCATTCTTAAGAGACAAGTAATTCAAAATCCAACCAAGAAAAGAAAGAGATGTTAGAGAAAGAGGTAATGGATACATGGATACATGGAAGCAATTGGTAGAGAAGAATGGATCAAGTTTTTCAACATTTGACTTTAGGCCTCGATGTTATCGATACAGATATCAGGTATACTGGGATCAACTTTGTTTAATTAAATGAACAATTTATTTGCTTATTTCAATGAATATAGTCTAATTTTAATGATGTTTTTATTTAAGGTTTCTGTATGACAAAGTGATGCGCCCGTGTGGATTGGAAGAAAGATTCGCTTTCTTAGCTCCCAACACCGTCAACGCAAGGTTAATCGTGACAAAACCAGATGATGTCATATCATATGTACTAGGTTTATTTGTGACCAACAAAGATACATAAAAGTTGTTCTTTTTATCATATAATACTGTCAACGGGTTAGATTTTCATCCTAACCTCATCTATTATAATTTTTCGTTTTTTGACGTTGTGTAGAAACTTTCCATCTAAATTTGTTTAATTTTACATTGGACATTGGTTGTTGCTTGCGATTAATCCTATAAGAGAAATTGTATACTATCTGGATTCGTTATACAATGATTGGACAACATACCCAGATTTGAAGAAGATGATTGGTACATAAGTGAGATTGTTCTAAATATTCATGTGTATATTTATTTATGTATGTGATATTGTTCAATAGTCGTTTATATTTTATTATACCCTTCTACAAGCTTTTCAATCACAAAGAGGTATTCAAGTACCAAAGAGTAGAGCCAACAACATTACGTGGATTAAACTGCAGGTATATTTTCACAATTTTGATTATATTAGTGATGATACTTGATAAACAATTTAAGGGGTATATCCTGATATATATTTGTATTTTCTTACCATGTGTAGTGTTCTCGTCAACGTAATGATATAGATTACGGTTATTTCATCTTGAGGTTTATGAAAGAAACGCTTCTTTTGGACCGAATAAAGATTCCATTCACGGTATGAATTTCTAACTTAGGAATTATTTTAATATTTCTCATAAAATGGCATAGTGTTTTAACTAAATCACATACTATGTTATATTACTATGTAGTACTTTGACGAATTTAATTGTGCTCATTACTCAAAAGATCAATTGGATGAACTTACGTAGGAATGATGTTAATTCATTATGGAGTTGAGAATTTTATAAGGTATATTGTCTTTCTTTCATTGAAGAGAATTTTGAGTATAACGTTCGAGTTTTGAGTATAAATTCGAATAAAATTTTGTTTTATCATGGTATGAGTTTCGATCTTTTGGTTTTGTTTCAGGTTATAGGTGCAGATGTAGAAGATAGAGCTAACAAGTTCATTGTTGTTGTTTTTTAGAAATTCTCGAAGATAGTAATATGTAGATTAAACATCAATTTAGAATTTTAGAATTTTCAAGTTGTATTATCAATTTTCAAGTTGTTATTGTATATATCATCAATTATATATATGTAGATTTTTTGTATATACAAATTTGGTGCATATTTATTGGATTGAAGCTACCAAATCTGGTGCCAAATATGGTGAAAATTTATTATAGATATTGGACAACGCTTTCTGTAAGTGAAAATAAGTCTAATATTTAAAAAAATTGTGAACATTAGACAACGCTTAATGAGAAAAGCGTTGTCTAAAGTGGGGGAAAAGCGCTGCCTAAAGTGGAGAAAAGCGCTGCCTAAAATGGAAAAGCGCTGTCTAAAGTAGAGAACAAACAATGTTTTTAAAGAAAAGTGATGCCTAAAAGATAACCAAAAGCGCTGCCTAAAGAGAAAGCGCTGCTAAAGGGGTACTTACCAAACCGTTCTCTAAAGAGAAAGCGTTGTTAAAGGGGTGCATAAGAAAACACTTTTAAAGTAAAAGTGTTGTCTAAAGAGGACATATAACAGCCCTTTTACATTCATTCAAAGTACTGCATTTACTTATAGCAGTGCTGGTTTAGACAGCGCTTTAAAGCGCTGTCTATGACCAAAAAAAGTGTTGTCTATGTGCTTGTTTGGCATAGTGTTATTGCATTATTGCTTATGAACATGAACAAACACAAAAAATCCAAACAAATAGACTCGAGGTTCTGAAATTTTGGAACATATGAAAAACATGATAGCATAAATTAAATAGGACTAATATTAATTAAGACACGAGATGAAACCCGATTAATCGGATAAGAATGAATAAGGACTATGTCTCTTCAATAAGAATTGGAAACAAATATATAAAATAAGGGAGATTAGGTAACTTCAAATAAATAACTTAAAAATTGATATAACTATTTTTTTTAAACAGTTTATTGTTATTTACGAATATTATATTTGAGAGATTAGGTAACTTAGAAATAGTATATATCTATTTTTTTTAAACAATATATTGTTTTTTAAAATCTAATAAAATGACTTAAAAATATAAAAGCAAAATATATTTAATAAAATAAATATTAAAACTTTAAATACCTACTTATCCAATATTCACATATATTTATTTAAACAAAATATACATAAATTTAATATTTTAATAAATTTTGTATTAACAGTTTCAAATTAATTTGTGAAAGTTTATTTTTTATAAGGATAAAATATTTTACTAAACAAATTGAATGTAATATATATAAAAATTATTTTTAAAATATAATTATTTATAATGATTTATTTTTAAACAATATTATTGAATAAATACAATAAATGCATGGTAATTTAAAAAATGTGAGGGATAATCCATCGCAATGCCAAATTTTAATTTTTGAATTATTTAATTGTGTGTGGGCACGGCTTATCTCTCGGAACATCAAATGAAAAGTTTTGATTTTCCTAGGTTCAAAGTTGTGACGGTTAGCCCCTTCTATATAATGTTTTAGGATTTTGACATGACTATGGGTTTTACCCCTTTACAAGTAATTTTTTTTCAAGGGGTTTTTCCCTTAATATATTTTGGGAATTTCTTTGTACATTCTTACACCTTCTTAATCATTTCTAATAAAATTTTTGTTATAACTCACTCCAATTCTCAATTTCATCACATTTCAACAATTCTAAAAAATTTAAATTTGAGTAAGTTCTCCAATCCATTTTAATCTTTGCATTTCTATTTTTAGATGTTTAGATTCTGTACAAACTGTAAAAAGCTCCCTTTTATGTGTAAAAATTGGGTTTTGGTGTAAGATTGATGTTGTTAGGTTGAAGTTTAGGAATGAAAGTCGCAGGTTTTTTCGGAGATGCATCTCTGAAAACCCCTCTGATATATTTCGGAGATACATCTCCTAAAAAAGACTTGGGTTTTTTTAATTTTAATTTTCAAAGATGTTCTTGTTGGTTCTCTTACCTTTTATTTGATTAACGATTATTTGTTTTTCTAGAATAATGGCAGAGAATCGCAATAGATTAAGATTTGGTAGGCCTAGCCAAACTACATCCGCTCGATGAGAAAGAGATGAGTAGACTACGAGTCATCGAGGACGCGGTCAAGTCCCGCGGGTGGAAGTGGAAGGAACATCGACTTTTGCTCCGAGGAGTCGAATTTCACGTGCGTCCTCGTTTAGGGATTACGAGGAGGAGGAATCTGAGCGGGTTTAGGTTCCGAAATACGAAATGGATGATGTTCCAGAACTCGAGGAGGAGGAAAACTTGGGTTTTGCAGGAGGACCATATGACACCTTCCTCTTGATCTATTACACCGATCAATTCGCTCGATATATTTTGGAGGAACGGGTATATTATTCTTTATTACACTTTTAGTTTAAATGATTTAAGCACTAATATGTTAGAATTGTTATTAATTATTTACCTTTACAGGAATGTATCCCACTAAAGTAAGTGAACCAAACGCGAAAGATATCTTATCTGTATCACCCTGAGGAGGCTTGGTTTAGAGAGACCATTTTGACTCCAAACTTGTCGGCCTTTGTTGTTCCGGCTATAGCACAATTAGCCACGGCATGCACGAGGAATTTGTGGAGAGATGGCACAAGGAGACGTCATCTTTCCACTTTCCTGTTGTGGAGATAATAATCACACTTGATGACATTGTCTTCCTGCTACACCTTCTTAACAGAGGGAGGTTACTTAACCACTCTCGGATTGATCGTAATTTAGCGATTGAATTGTTGGTTGGATATCTTGAAGCTGATCTAGAATAGGCATTTATGCAGTGTTCTGCCACCAATGGGGCTCATGCCAAGTTCTCATTCCTCAAGGAGCAGTATGACCATTACCTGTCTGCGGCAGCTGCTTGTCAGTCAAAGGGAGACGACTTATTTGTTCTTTATCACCGTCAGTGTGCTCTGAGGTGTTACTTCCTATTCTTAGTTGGAACACCCATTTTTATGGACAAAAACGCCAACAACGTGGATGTAGCATACTTTAGTACTTCATGGATTTAAATATAGTGTGGGAGTGGAACTGGGGGACCGACTGTTTGGTATACCTGTACCAACAACCGAATGAAGCTTCTAATTGGAGGACACGAAAGCTGACAGGCTCTACCACACTGCTGGCAGTAATTATCATTCAAACTATTAAATTTTATTTGCTATTAATAAATATAACTTTTTCTTACACGAGTCTTATTCATTTTTCAGGGCTGAATTATTTTACACTTCCACCACATCTATGGTTTCGATTATACTCGGGATTATATTGAGCACATGTCGAGGGCTACTTGGTATGCCCCCCACAGAGGAAACCAGGTTGTACTTCCTTTTCAGGTGTATCTGGATAGGACTGTCCACGATGACATCAACCATACCTCAAATTTGTCCGTCCTGTTTTGAAAAATCAAATGATTTTCAAAAATTAGTGTTTTATAAATTTCTTTAGTTTATTTACACTAACATTTTAGGGTTTATGAATATTTATTTTCAATTTATTTTTGCTTATTTAAAAATATACAATAGTATATTATTTGTATTTTTTAAATAGAAAATATTTACTCACCCTTCATATACTAAACATAATGTAATGAATGCAACATAATATATTAATATATTAAGTATGAAATTAAATGATATTTTAAAGAGAAATTAACCGAAATGACTAATAATTCAGACCCTTTTTTTATCATAAAAATAAAATGAATACGTCAAAATAAACTACGAATAATAAAGGCTAATAAAAAGACTGTAAATGATTAAAATCGAAATAAAAAATGAGAATAAGAATATTCGGCTGAACAGACGCTGACAATTAAGAATAAAATTGTAAATCAGGGCCGACCCAATCAATCCGGAGACTCTATTTTATTTTAAAAAATAGGCCTAAAAATAAATGAATTTATACCGAATTTAAAAAAAGCAGTATAAAATATAGATTTTAAAAAATGATTTTATGTCTATTTTTAAAATAGAAGTGTAAAATAGTTTTTGATAACAATTTATAATTTTACATCTATTTTAAAAAAATAGACAAAAAAAAATATTAAATTGATAATTAAAAATAATTATTGGGCCCTTCAAGATTTGAGGCCCAGTGCGGTAGCACATGATGCACCTGCACTAGGCCGGCCCTGCTGTAAAGTGTACCAAAAAAATAAAGCGAGCACGCCGTCATGATCTACGCGAAATACAGATTCATAAAATGGTTAATAAAAGGTGAAAACTTGAAATATTTTCCCGCTAATTTTGACTGGCCTCGGTCAGTAAACGGTCAGTAAAACAGTCTGTTTGTAGAACCAAAATATCAATATTATCATCATATAAACAACTCGACGCAATGCATGAAGCATGTAAAGAGATAAAAATGTATGAAATGAGATAATAAATATTTTTAACTATGAAACGATGCAAATGTTGATTTAAACTGACTTTTAATCAACTTAAATATGACTAATGATGCAAAATGTGATGAATGAAGATGTTTATTGAAGATTGTGACCAAATAACGAATATGATATGATAATTCGACTAAAAAAAATTAGGGGCGAAATTTAGAATGCAACACATACCCAAAACGAAAATGGTGATTTATTAATATAATATACAATTAATCATTTTCTTTTTGGGTTGTAATTTCTACTCCGTATGATTTGGATTAGGTTTCTTAATGTTTTCATCAATAGAAAGAATTGAATCATTCAATTTTTTCTTTGACGACGACATTGAGAAATTTTTTTCAAATATAAAAATAGATTGTAAGAGAAGGAATCAATAACAACATCGTCATTCTATGAGATTGATAGCAAGAGTATATAAATGTTTTGTTTAAACTTGATAAAATTATACTCTTTAATGAATGAATGTGACAACAAAAAAATAACAACACACAACCTTGATATACAAGAAACTGGATGAGGTCGTTAACCGTGAGAGATAATTGATATGGACGGATCATGTGAATATTAATTAGGGCTGAGCTGTAACATTAAGTGACAACGATGAGCACATAAGGACAAAAGTTTGCGAAAACTTCCACGACACTGCCATAGAGTCGATCCCAAGCTAAAGCAAAATATGTGACAAGGTTATGTTGTATCATATGTTCTATGTGATATTATAGTACATGTGCTTGCAATGAAGGATTATGCATTATTATTTGGGATGAAACTCATGGATATTTGGAAGGCCCAAGAACTGAGGAAATGGAAATCTGCAACAAGGAATAAGGTGGAACCAGAATCTTGTCTTGTATTTATCCTAATCAGTTATGAAACAATACAATTCTGAGATGCTAGAAAATTGAAGTATTTTTCTCTCAAAGGTTGTATGTGGTCAAAGTATACTATTATAAATAATATATTTTATGATAAAACCTTCACCTTACCAAACAAAAATCGAGATATAATCCCATGTCTGATGAGTGCTAAATTATTATGAATTTGAGTCTGAAAAATTAGCACTCATTGACTTAATTCGCTTGCTTTTCTTCAATAACCTCATCTTTAGTGTTAATAAGTAACCGTTTAGTATTTTAGTATAGTTTGTCAATTTGTGTAAATATCATTGAGTTTGATCGTTTTTATCTCATTTTTGTAGGTATTCAAGAAATGATATTTCATCATTGTAATATAAATTATTGAATAAGCTTTCCAATGCTTCTGATCGTGCATAAATCAGAGTTACGGTTCTCGAGTTATGATGGAAATAAGAAATTAATTTTATTTTCATTTGCTGTCAAATTTGCCAGGCGAACTTGGGACGATTTTGCCTTGTATTTATAAGTTTAGAACTCATTTTTAGATTACGTTTTTGGGATTTTTTTGTCTCAACTCCATCACCAACATTCTTTGAGATTTTAGGCTTAGAAAATAACATTGGATGATGCATCTTGGCGATTCAGAGTCGGATTATCACCGATCGTGTTGACACCGCGAGAGATGTTTGTTATTCTTCTCTCTTCTTTTTGTATTATTAATTGTTGTGGATTGTATGCAAGTTTACTCTTATTTTATGTATATTTATTGATCATGGTATTGTATAATATCTATTTCTCAAATCTATATCGATGTTTATCCTTGATTTTGATTTGTGTTGGGATTGGAGTTGATATAGACATATACTCTTCAAATCTTGTTATTGGATGATTATATATTAGGTTCTAGACTCTAGAATCAGATATAGATCTAATATTCGCATGGGTATCGATTCTTAATGCTCCGTATTTTTTAGTTGTGTGAGACATCACCGATGAGATAATGCAGTAGAAATCTCGTTGGTGCTTCACACATGGACACTAACGTGAGGGATATGTGATAATATTGATGAGTGTTGTATGTTGTGTACAGCTGATCAGTAGATTTAAGTAGTTTACGGGTAGATGAAATTCAATCCCGACGAGTTATCTCATCTCTCAAGAATGTATTTACTTTTTCAGTTAATATAATTTACTTTTTGCATGTTACACTTGTAAACCATTCAAAACCAGACTTAGAAATGTAGATATCATTGAACGAAATTCTTTCCGTCACACTAATCTTCGTGAAGACGATAAAAAAACTAAAAATACTTACTTTTGCTTGTTGTTTTACTGCAATAACAAAATGGCGCCGTTACTGAGGATTGGTGTTTAGATATTGAATCGCATTTCAATAGTTTCCATGTTTTTAAGATTTGTACATATCGTATATTTGTTCATACTTGTATATTTGAATATATTTTCCATACTTGTTTATAGTGTAAATATTTGTTTTTTACATACTTTCTATACTTGTGTATATTGTATATATTTTGTTTCCTTTCACGTTTGTTAGAGTGTAAGTTAGGAATAGTCATTGGTAATAACTAACCATGCAAAGAGGCAATATGGAGGAATATCAATAAATAAAAGTGTCGAGCTAACGATGTAAAACAAGCGCTTGTTGGGAGACAACCTAATAATTTGAGATTTTACAGCTTTGTGTTTGGTAGTTTAGTTTAATTTGAATTTGTTAGGATGTTAGAAAAAAAAAACTTTTTGTGTTTTTTCAAAAGATTATTTTGATTGGCTTGAGGAGACATATTGTGATTGTCCAAGTTTGATTGTTTCAACATGCAAATGTGTGGTAATGATAGTGTTTGAAGTAGTTACCAAGCAAGGTACATGTTTATTGCTTTTCTAGAACATAGCATTGAAACTTTTAATTTGTACAACTTGCATGTTATTTATTCTTTTTCACTACTTGTTCATGATGGAATCACCTTAGGTCCAAGCCTTTTTATGAGGAAGCTTTCCATTGGTTACTATATGCACACGAGACCAACAATTTTATTTTAACTCGTTTCACTTATGTTTAATCTCACACTTATGTTGTTTTATATGAAACCATGAAAAGGATCAACCCATTTAGTTTGATTTTGAGCATAACCACCTAACCAAAAGTAATTCACCTTGCAAGTGAGTGAGCATTTGTTAACCCCTTTGAGCCTTTTTGTTAGAATTCATCTTAGTATTGAATTATGAACTTGTGCATGAGTAAGTAGTTCATCATGGATTCTAATTTTATTTCTTTGCACTTGACCCTCAACCATGTATTATGGTTGAAATGGTTCCTTGCCTTAGAAAGTGGGAGCATTCATGTCACTGTGTGTGGTCGTATTCAAGTTGGGGAGAACAATGATTGATTGCTTATAAGATGGTTGCTAGAGGTTGGAAAATAAAGTGTTTGAGAAAAATGTGAAAAAGAAAAGAAAACGAAAAAGAAAAGAAAGATAAAAGAAAGAGAAAAGAAAAAAATGATGAATAAGATCAAGGTTGTATATTTGAGTAATGAGAAAGGTTGTATAATTTTCTATTGCTAGAAAGTTTGGGAAGTTATTTCTCTCATAATATTATGCAATTTTGTTTCATTGGCTTTAGATATGACCCTCCCTTGTTACTCAAGCCACATTATAACCCTTGAAAGTCCTTGTGATTTATGCTTTTATGCTTTTCAATATGATTTTGCTTTGATGAATGCCTAAATTAATCAAGATGGTTGCATAATTGTTAGGTGTGAGTTGTTTCCCCCATTCTATTATTTTTCTTCATCATTTGAAGATGCGTGATAGGTGTGATTCATGATTGAGTTTATATTGTGTTAAGAACTTTTGACATGTGGTTTGTATTTAAGGTGTGTTTCATTTTCATGTTGAGGTTGTAGTATAGTGGTAAGCATTGATTTGTTTGTGCTTTTTCTTTTGAACCATACATTTGTTTTCATTTTTCTAAACTTGTTGATTATGATTCTTAGCGATTGCTTTTGTTTCTTTAGGTTGATTGAATTTTGTTTGAGGACAAACAAGTCTAAGTTGGGGAGATTTTGATGAGTGCTAAATTGTTCTGAGTTTAAGTGTGGATAATTAGCATTTATCCCCTTAATTCATTTGCTTTTCGTTAATAACCTCATCTTTAGTGTGAATAAGTAATTGTTTAGTATTTTAGTATAGTTTGTCTCTTCGTGTAAATATCATTGAGTTTGATAGTTTTTCATCTCATTTTTGTAGGTATTCAAGCAATGATATTTCGTCCTTGTAATATAGATCATTGAATAACCTTTCTAACGCTTCTAACCGTGCGTAAATAGAAGTTACGGTTCTTGAGTTTTGGTGAAAACAAGAAATTAATTTTTTTTCATTTGCTGCCAAATTCACCAGGAGAGTTCGAGGCGAATTTGCCTGTTTTTGTGTTGTATTTTGGGGCTGAAAAGTGACAACTCGCCGGGAGAATTTTGTGAGCTCCGGGAGAATTTGTCTGAGCAGAAACTTGTATTTATGGGTTTATAACACATTTTTAGGTTATGTTTTTGGGGTTTTTTGTCCCACCTCCATCACCAACATTCTTTGAGATTTTAGGCTTAGAAAACAACATTGGATGATGCATCTTGATGATTCAGAGTCAGATTCTCATTGATTGTGGTGACACCACGAGAGGTGTTTGTTCTTCTTCTCTCTTCTGTTTGTATTATTAATTATTATGGATTGTATGTAAGTTTACTCTGGTTTTATGTATATTTATTGATCATGGTATTGTATAATATCTATTTCTCATATCTATATCGATGTTTATCCTTGATTTTGCTTTGTGCTGGGATTTAAGTTGATATAGACATTTACTCTTCAAATCTTGTTCTTGGATGATTATCTATTAAGTTCTAGACTCTTGAAACAGATTTAGATATAATATTCACATGAGTATCGATTTTTAATGCTCTGTGTTATTTAGTTGCGTGAGACATCACTAATGTGATAATGCAGTAGAAATCTCGCCGGTGCTCCAGACATGGAGACTGATGTGAGGGATATGTGATGATATTGATGAGTGTTGTAGGTTGCGTAAAACTTATCAATAGGTTTAATTATTTGACGGGTAGATTAAATTCAATTTCGACGAGTTCTCTCATCTCTCAAGAATGTATTTATTTTCTATTAATATAATTTTCTTTTTGCACTTTACACTTGTAAATCATTCAAAAACAAGCTTAGAAATGTAGCGACTGTTGAACGAGTCCCTCATACTAATCCCTGCAAAGACGATAAAACAAAACTAAAAATACTTACTTTTGCTTGCTGCTTTACTGAAACAGTAATGACGCGCCATGTTTTATTTTATTTTTTATAAAAAAATATCACCTATTCCCCTAGTTTTTGTAAATAACTGAGGTGAAAGCTAATTTAGGACATACTTCGAATCCCAACAAATGCAATTTTTATTTCTTTAAAAATAGTGTATTTATTTATTTATTTATATTTGTAAATTAAATGATTTATTCCTTCATTTTCTTTAATCATTGAGGGGTTATAAAATCATATTTTACTATAAAAGCACTTGTAAATTAAGTTTTTCCCAAAACCAAACTCAAATATAGTTGCTCCAAACTCGTACGCATCATTCTTTGGGATGAGTTGCAAGAGAAAAAAAATCTTCAAGGTTATGTGTTGTATGTTGTTCTTCTAATATCAACTTTGAACAAATTGTTTTCTGCTCTAGCAATCTATCTCACATAATGGTGTTGTTGTTGTTTCCACCTCTTGCTTAGCCATTGTTATATTTTAGAATGACCTTCCTATTTTGTCAGTCAAATAAAGCACTCCATAATTTATAGTTTTCCTCGGTTGACAAAATTGATAATTTATTCTTAAATATACTGTAAATTGCATGCAATATTATTGTTTCATAATATAAGTCCTTTGTTTGAATATTGAAGCACACAAAGAAAGCGGTGAACAGTAAAAAATTGAAAAAGGAAACAATACATGTTACTTTCAATTTTTTACCATTCACCACTATGTTTTGCAAGTAATATGTTACCTCGATTCTTTTATAAAACCGAGAGGAAAACACCTATTTTATTTTATTTTTTATTTAAAAAATATATAACCTTTTCCCTCAGTTTTGACCTACGACAAATATATGCCTTACATTCATAAAATAACAACGCTTAAGATATTACTAACATATCAATATATAAGAAACTCTCTACATCAAATAAGAACACGAACACCGCCACTATATATCTTGGGCGCTATGTGATGTTGGACTTGAGACTTCACACACAAGAAGGGGGTGAATTGCGTGGTTTGAAAAAACATGGTTTTGAAAACTTTTTTGAAGATTAAAAACATAGTTTAAAAAAAATTCTAAAACCTAAGATTTATCAGAGTTTAAAAAACTTTTTATAACTTAGTAGGGAAAAATACTTTTGAAATAAAATGTGGAAAGTAAAAGTTAAGGGATAAGAAGAACACCACGATATATAGAGGTCCAGTCAAATCTGAATGACCTACTCCTCTCCCCAAGAAATAGTCTTGAGAGTTTCCATTAAGTACTTGAGAGCTTTTAGTATGTGAACCTCACTAACCCCCTTATACAAGGAAATGTTGGATGTCGTACGACCATGCTAATGCAAGAAGAAATATATAAACGTCTGCGTCTTCTCCATTATTGAGATCAAAGTGGCCAAGCTCTTCTCTCAACTGTAGATAAAAGTATTATCACTTTTCTCTACTAAAAATATATGAGCTCAATATGGTTTAACGGGATAACCATTAACCTCTCATGATTTTAACATGCTGATCAATTAACATATGATTTTATAACAGGCTAGCCATGAACCTATCGCTAAGATAATTAATATTGATGATCTTCAACCTTAAAATTAAAAAGTATTTATAATATCCTTAATGGAAGCTCATCAACATTAACTATATTCAACCTCAAGAACATGGGACTTATTACTCAAATCCCCAACTAAAGTTTTTATTGGGTTTTTCTTCGAACCACATGAATTTTTTCCTAAACATTCATAATGTTCATCAAGGTGAATCAAGAGGAACCTTAAAGAACTTCATACATAGCTACCTATCCAAAATTACAACATCTCCTCATTGACACAAAAATTATTTCCTCACAAAAGCAATTGGCAATATGAACTAGTGAGAGAAAGTGACAGGAAAAGTTTTAGAGAGAGAGAGAGAGAGAGAGAGAGTATGTCAATACATATTTCGCATTATGGATGATTTAAACTGAGTAATGAGACTTATGTTTATAGTGTTTAAATCCTCTAAAATAGGAAACATAATAAATTCATTTTTGACCTTTACCAATCATTGGAGCAATCGATTAAATCATTTAAATGTTACATCAAGGCAATATATTCAATATATTCAAATAAGAACATAATCTTGTAAGTATATCAAGTATCAAGGCTAAGGCACGTGCTTCTTAGAGAATTAAATAGGATAATTCATGGCAAAAACTTTTTAAAAACCATGTTATATAAAGAATCATGGTATCACAAGAAATATCTAAAAGACATGTGTTTTTATATCCTTTATAGAAGATAATTTTGCATACATGTCATAGGTAACATCACGGTATCATGAAAGATAAAGAAAGTGCATTTATACCATTTATCATAGATAAAAAATATTTTCTATGTGTGTGACATATAATCCTAGAGTATTTCTAGATAGGGTATCTATTCATGTCCTACAAACATGTCATATATTTTACATAGGCATGTGTGATACGGTGGGAGAACTGACTTGAGGTTTGCGTTTGTATTCGCAAATGTTGCGGTTAGCAAGAGTCGCCACCGACTTTTTATTTTATCCTAAAGAAAGGTTAAAAAGCACAGCAAAAACCTTTTGAGATGTTTTCTTGGGTTCGGGGAGTAGATTATAGAAAGGGAAGGTATTAGCACCCTTTCTATCCATGGTTATCCATGGGCTCTTAGTTACTTGCTTAGATCACTTGTCTTTTGTTTTCAATTGTTTTAAATGGTGCTTGAGTGTGTGGGTTTTGAAAATGTTTTTGAAAAGAGGCCAATGTGGTGGCAACCTTTGTAATGATCCATGTGGGGATGTATACAAAGATGTATGTCTTTTGAAAAAAAGTTTTCATTTGTTTTTGAAAGTTGTTTTGAAAGTGTTGTGAGGTGTGATTTTGAAATTAGGCAAGTGTTTTGTTTTGCAAGTTGATTCAAGTAACTAAGATGTTATCTACTCCTAAATTTCTCAAAAGATTATTGTTATACTTTAACCCTTTTAACAAGTTTGCTCCACCATTGTATTTGGTGGGCAACCTTGTGTTAGGATGTGAGAGGGACAGGCGCGGGTCATCGTTTTAGACCATAATTGCAACGGCGTTAAATGTCTTTGGGCAATTTCTCTAAGGGACTTGATCATTTGTTTTTGTTTGTTTTGAAAGTTTTGTCGAGGGACTATGATCATTCAAATTGTTTGTTTTGCCCAAAGAAGTTTAACATGCAACATGGCCCTTTTATTTGAAGGCAACAAGTGGAATACCCTAGGGGGTGCAAGTGTGATTTGTGTGTCCATTTTCATGCTTGTTTTATCTTGTATTAGGTCAAACTATTTTTTATCGTTTTTTCGCATACAAACCCTAATTCTAGCATGTTATCATTAGAAAGCAATAAAGTGCGAAATTAAAATTACTAAGCTATTACAAAACCAAATATGGGAAGGGGGTACAAATGTTCAAATGGGGATATTGACAAGAATTTAAATCTAGATTATTACATCATTTTGAATATTTGCAAGGTAAATAAATTGCATAATTAAATGTAAATTAAATAAATATGTGAAATGCAAAAAGAAAGTTTTTTTTTTATGTGTATGAGAAAATATTATTTATGTAAAAGGGAAAGGAAAATAAAAATGCATTATTTTTTTGAGTATTTTGAATTTAGGGCTAAAACCCTAATTTTTAAAGAAAAAGGTATTATCTTCTAATTTAATACAACTATTTATTTATTATTTATAAAAATAATGTAAAAATGAAGTATATTGTGAAAAAAGTATTTTGTATCAAATATTAATAAAAATGAAAAAAAATCAAGTATTTTTTATATTTTAGCTTAAATATATTAATAAACATATATATATATATATATATATATATATATATATATATATATATATATATATATATATATATATATATATATATATATATATATATATATATATATATATATATATATATATATATATATATATATATATATATATATATATATATATATATATATATATATATATATATATATATATATATATATATATATATATATATATATATATATATATATATATATATATATATATATATATATATATATATATTAAACCTTAAATATGCATTATACACAAAATAAGTATTTTAATATTTTAATAAAATAAATAAAAAAAAAGTATTTTTTTGTGTGAAATATTTTCAGAAGGTAAATAAAAATAAAAATGTATTTACACCTTTTTTTCTATTTTATTATAATAATGGTATATATATATATTAATGTACAAACAAAGAAAATAAACAAATAAATATGCAATAAATGCAAAAAATGATGGAAAAAATATTTTTAATTTTTAAATGGCATGAGAAAAAATAAACAAAGTCAGCCAAAAAAGAAAAAGTCAAAAATGTTAAAAAATGAGTAAATGGGCTCAGGGGGGTGTAACCCAAAAAAGATGGTGTGAAAAGAAAGAACACAAAAGCCCAGCCCAATGAAACACTGTCTTCAACCTTTGGCCAAGACTGAGTTCAAAAACGCGCGCCTCTTGCTTCAACATCAAGGTCCTGATTCTTTGATCCTTTGAACAAACTTCCAACACAAAACATGTAAAGCATAATCTCACGATTTCATACATATAAAGAACATGAACTATCTCTCTAAGATGAGGGAGAATTTCTCTCCCCCCCATTTCTGACCTAGTTTTCCTACCATTTTCAGAGCTCAAATTCTCTCTACTCAGACAAAAGAAATGAAAAGTAAAGCTATGTACATGTTCAGGGCTATGAGTAGGACCTTGTTTCTTCACAAACTTAAGGCTAAAGATGCATAATAAGAGAGATACGAATTCAAACTTTTACCTGTGCAGTTGAACTTCTATGTGGAGAATGAGAGACTTTCAGTGCAATGTAATGATTGGAAAAGCTTCCTTGAGGTCCAGGGATGCTTTTTCAATGCTTACTTTGTCTTGAACCTTCTTGTATCAAGCTGTAGAACTTCACCTGCAAGTCAAAGATATGAAAATGGTGGAAGTGGTTAGAGCAACTACAGATCGTGCCTTAGCTTCTGGATAGTTTGCATATGTTGTAAGGAAGGTAGAGGAACAGGTTTTGATCAAAATGCTCGAAGGGATTGAGAGATAGCACTCGATCTGCAGGGCTTGCTCTGTTTGAGCAGTTTTGTGGTGTTTCTGAGATGGAGAGTGTTTAAAAGGCAAAAGGCTCGTGCAAAAAGCTTGGTTGGGTGATTTTTAATGTGTTTGATATCTTTTGTGTTGTGTTTGTAAGCTGAGATTCAAGTTGTCACAAGTTATGGACTTTTCTTCTTTTCTAAGCAACAAAAGCAAGTTGGTGTTCTAGGTCAGTATAGGACCCCCTAATGTGCTGCATAAACATCTCTTGATCAGTGTGTTATGCACATAATCTTGTGCTAAGCAGATCTTCTATGTACTTGTTTGATTTACCAATTGACATAAAGCAAACTTTTGTAAAAATGGAAAGTTCACTTTATCCAAAAATGGATCAATCTTGTGTATAATGCTTGAATTCATGGAACAACACTTAGACACAATGAACAAGCATTAAATTAAGGAGTGTAATGTGGTTTAAGGACCTGCAAAGTAGCACAAACTATGCTGAGTTCAAATTTGCCAAGTTTATGAACATGTCTTGATGAAGAACAAAAGTGAATTTTTGCCAACTTGTGAAATTCGAATCTCTCAAGTTATGAGGTTGTTTGATGAGTTCTTGGACATTTTGGAAAGCTTGGAATGTGTACTACAATCCATCTTTGAAATGCAAATCAAAATTCCAAGTGGAAGGGTATGAAAAGTGGCCTTGAAGTAGGGTAGAAAACCTTGTCAAAATAGGTCAAATTTCACTAAGTTAAAAGATGGTTTAGTGCCCTTATTCAAAAAATCATAACTTGAGATACAAGCTTCAAATGAGAAAACTTTGTGAATCAAAGTTGTAGACTATGCAACAAGCTACAACTTTCATGTTTTGACTTTTGTTTGAATCCCAATGGATCATGGTGAAAAGATGGGGTAAAGTTGGGAAAAAATTAGGGTTTTCCATAACTTAGAAAAATTCTAAGTTATGAAAAATTCCATTTTCTAACCCTAATTTGCATTTTGAGATTTCTTGGTGAACAAGTTTCATGATTTGGAATGTTTTGATGAAAAATGAATCTTGACTCTTGATTTTGACCAAAAAGTCAAAGTTTGACTTTTCAGTATACAGTCAAAATTGATCAATTGACTGGGAAATTCAACTGTCAATCTTGTGTACTTGGGATCTTTTGAGCTTGATGAACATGTCAAGATAATTCCATTGAGTCCTTGAGGCCATATGTGAGCTTGGTTTGCCATTGGCTAGGTCAAACAGTCAAAAATTGCCTTTGTGCAGTCAAAACCCTAAAAATGACCATTTTGCCCTTTTGATGATCTGATCAAATTTCTTGTGGAATTGTGATCCAAACTTGATCAAATGGTCCATGTGAGTTCATAATGTTGATGTGGATCAAATTTCATGAGGTTTGACTGTCAATTGGCCACAGTTGACTTTTTCCCCAATACAGCTGATTTCTAGGTCAACTGTTCAATTGACTGGGTAAAACTTGGAATCAAGACTTGAAACTTGGCATGGGTAAACTTGGGAGTCCAACATGAAGCGTGAAAGTCATTTTAGGCATTTTAGGTCAAAACATCCTAGGGCAAACACAAACCCTAATTTGAGTCCACAGTGCAAGGAGAAGCCTTGAGCAGAGGAAACCTTAACTGTATCTTGATCTTCAAAGGTCTTGTGATGAGAAAATGTTGAGGAAATGGGAGGGCAAATTTTGGGGTACAACAGTTGCCCCTGTTCAATCTTCTTGGACCTAAAGAGTTAGATTGGCAAGTTTGCCTTTCGTGACTCGAGGGTAAAAGGAGATTGGACACTAGAGTGCCCGGAAATTTGCACTCGCATGCTGGAGTCTCAACCATGTGGTGTCGGGAATGGGCTTATAGATGCCATTTGGAAGTGTCGGTCGCATAAGAGATTCCTTTGCGAAAGACTTGTATATTTGAGGAAGGAGGATGTTTTCCTGGCTTGTTACAGGTGTTTGATCTTCAGTCTCTTTATGCAGATATGCCCTGGCTAGATACAGGCATCGAATCTACAATCGGTTGCTCACAGATGTGCCCTGGCTGGATACAGGAGTCGAATCTGGCAATAGTCGTCAATAGATGTGCCCTGGCTGGATACAGGAATCGAATCTTCAAACTCTTCAGACGTGCCCTGGCTAGATACAGGAATCGAGTCTGGAAACATGGTCAACAGATATGCCCTGGCTGGATACAGGAATCGAATCCGGAAATGTGACAGTTGATAGATGTGCCCTGGCTGGATACAGGAATCGAATCTTTGAACTCTGCAGACGTGCCCTGGCTAGATACAGGAGTCGAGTCTGGAAACTGGTCACTCTCAGATGTGCCCTGGCTAGATACAGGTATCGAATCCGGAATTGTGACAGTTGAAGGTAGTTGTTTTTTGGGATTGTCTTTTTTTTCTGAAAAGGCAAAAAACGTAAGTTGTAAGCAATGTCATGATGTATGATATGCATGATATCATGATGTTCAACATGAGAGGTTGTATGCGTTTCGTCATGTATGTAAGCAAGATGTATGAAAATGTGAAATGTTTATGAGTGTAATTTCATCTTAGGAAAATAAATCCTTGACGAACGGCCGGGAAGCTGCTCTGTTGGAAGAGATACTTGGCCGAAGTTTTGATGAGAGGCCCGCTGAGGACTTTAATGATGGATTCCGCTGAGGATAATGATGATAAACTCCGCTGGGGAACTCCGAAGATAAACTCTGCTTGGGAATACCAAAGATAGACTCCGCTGGGGATTGAAGGAACTTTGCCGAGAGCGGTCTTCCGTGGCTTTTAGCTGAGGATAACCCAGTTATAAGTCCTTGTGAGGAAATAACTCTAAATAAAACTCGGGAGAGACGTCCGTACTCCGCAGGGGATAAGCTTGCAGAATATACTGGGGATGAGCTTTAATACCTGCCGAGGAATGTGGTGCCTTTTCGGGATCGACGGGGAATCGACTCCGCCTGGGGAAAGTATTGTCGCATCCTGTCTTATTCTGCGGGGAATTGAGATGATTTGGCCACATTCTTCAGTTGAACCTACCTTGGTGCTTTGGCGGACAAAATAACTAGACTGCATTAGACAACTCCACACTGCCCCTGTCTTTGATGTCACCTGTAATTAATCTCTTGTTTCATATGCGAATATTTATGAATCAGCAATTTAATGTCAAATGCATATATCAAAAATGAACATTGGACGTTCTTCGCAAGTCAAAACAGAAAAAAGGGAAACAATGGTAATTTGTATGGACAAGTGAATTTGTATTGATTTAAACTTTGCCTGTGAATAGGCGTTTTTTTTTTGTACAAGAGACTGACATCCTAGTAAGAGGATATCGCCAAATAGTATAGAGTTTACAATTTGAAAAAGGAAACAAAACAGCTATGTGAACAATCCCACTGGGTTCCAACTCTGCTATCGCCTTTATGTCTTCGAACGTCTCATCGCTTTGCTGCCTAATTTGAAGATGAAGCTGATTGATTAATGCCGAAATCTGGAGTCAGATAGTTGATGCCGAATTCCGGATGCGAAGTGATCCAATGAGACATAGTGTTACGCTTTTATCCCTAACTTTTGCCTGGACTGCCCTTTCGGGTTTTCAGTCCACCGGGATACCCTTTTTTGCCTAAGCCGCCTTTTCAGGTTTTCGACTTGCCGGGTGTACAGATTTTTATTCACTTCATCCCTTATTTTTGCCCGAACCCTTTTGGTTCGCCGGGAAGCCCTTATTTTTGCCTAGGTATGTCAACCTAGCGGGCCTTTTATTTATGCGTAGTATTTTTTCACTATGTCTGCATTGGCGGGGTGAGGAAGGTCGTCACCATCCATGGTGGTTAGGATCATGGCTCCTCCTGAGAACACACGTTTAACCACGAATGGCCCTTCGTAAGTAGGGGTCCATTTGCCCCTGGGATCACTTTGAGGAAGGATGATGCGTTTGATTACCAGGTCCCCAACTTGATACTCTTGCGGTCTGACTTTCTTGTTAAATGTCCTGATCATCCGTTTTTGATACGTTTGACCATGACAGATAGCAGTGAGCCTCTTTTCGTCAATTAGATTTAATTGATCAAGTCGAGTCTGGATCCAATCATCTTCATTCAAGTTTGCATCCTTCATTATTCGGAGAGAGGGTATCTGGATTTCAATTGGCAAGACTGCCTCCATACCATAGACTAAGGAGAAAGGAGTTGCCCCGGTTGACGTCCTTGCTGAGGTACGGTACCCATGAAGAGCGAACGGTAACATCTCGTGCCAATCTTTATAGGTCACTGTCATCTTTTGCACAATTTTCTTGATATTTTTATCGGCTGCCTCTACAGCCCCATTCATCTTCGGCCGGTAGGGGGAAGAATTATGGTGCTGTATCTTGAATTGTTCACAGAGTTCAGTGATCATTTTGTTATTGAGATTGGTACCATTATCCGTAATGATTCTTTCTGGGACACCGTACCGACAGATCAGATTATGCCGGATGAAACGCGCCACGACGCTCTTGGTTACTGTGGCATAGGAAGCTGCCTCAACCCATTTCGTGAAGTAATCGATCGCCACCAAGATGAAGCGATGCCCATTGGATGCCGTTGGTCGGATCTCACCGATCATATCGATGCCCCACATTGCGAAGGGCCAAGGTGCTGTTAGGACATTCAAAGGAACTGGAGGGATATGCACCTTGTCAGCATAGATCTGGCACTTATGACAAGTTCGGGAGTGTTGGTAACAATCGGCTTCCATTGTGGACCAGAAATATCCTGCCCGAAGGATTTTCTTAGCCATGGTGTGTCCACTAGAGTGCGTTCCGAATGTACCTTCATGTAATTCCATCATGATTTTCTCCGCTTCAGCCTTATCCACACAACGTAGCAAGGTTGAATCATGATTCCGTTTGTAGAGAATGCCGTTGCTGAGGAAGAATTTTGCAGCAAACCTCCTCATGAACTTCTTATCATTGACAGATGCACCTTCCGGGTATTCCTGAGCTTCCAAGTACCTCTTCACCTCGTGATACCAGGGTTTTTCAGTCACTTTCTCAGCCTCGAGCTCACAGCAGTATGCCGGTTCATCCAACTTCCAGATAATGATTCGGGGAGCCTCATTGTCCCATTTAACTTTGAACATTGAAGACATCGTGGCTAGTGCGTCCGCTAGCTGATTCTCCTCTCTGGGGAAATGCTCAAAAGTTATCTCTTCAAAGTGAGGGAGCAAGGTCGACACATACTCCTTGTAAGGAATAAGATTCGGGTGTTTCGTATCCCACTCGCCCTTGATCTGATTGATCACGAGAGCGGAATCTCCGAAGACACTTAGAAACTTGATCCTCAAATCGATTGCAGCTTGTAGACCCATGATACATGCCTCATATTCTGCCATGTTGTTGGTGCAGCTGAAACATAATCGGGCGGTGAGTGGAGTATGAGTCCCCTTGGGAGATATGATTACAGCACCGACGCCGTTACCCAAAGCATTGGAGGCTCCATCAAAATGCATAGACCATCGGGATCCTTCCTCAGGTCCTTCATCCGGTCCAGGTACTTCACAGTCAGTTACCACCATGATGTCTTCGTCCGGAAAATCAAAGTTCAATGATTGGTAATCGTCCACAGGTTGGTGTGCCAAATGATCAGCCAGTACACTTCCCTTAATTGCTTTCTGAGTTGTATACTGGATGTCATATTCTGTTAAGATCATTTGCCATCTCGCTATTCTCCCAGACAGAGCGGGCTTTTCAAATATGTACTTGATGGGATCCATCTTTGAAATCAATAAGGTAGTGTGAGTCAGCATATACTGTCTCAGCCGGCGAGCAGCCCATACAAGAGCGCAGCAAGTTTTCTCAAGCAGTGAGTAACGAGACTCACAGTCGGTAAACTTTTTGCTCAAGTAATAAATAGCGTGCTCTTTTCGGCCAGACTCGTCATGCTGCCCCAGCACACACCCCATCGAATTGTCAAGTACTGTCAAGTATAGTATCAGAGGTCTTCCTTCCACCGGTGGCATAAGAATGGGTGGCTCTTGGAGATATTCCTTTATTCTTTCAAAGGCGGCCTGACACTCATCATTCCAGCGTACCACTTGATCTTTCTTCAGTAATTTGAAGATTGGCTCACAAGTAGCAGTCAGATGTGAGATGAATCGGGCAATGTAATTCAGTCGTCCTAGGAAACCTCTGACTTCTTTCTCTGTTTTTGGAGTCGGCATCTCTTGTATGGCTTTTACCTTGGCGGGATCCACCTGAATACCTTTATCACTTACAATGAAACCTAGCAACTTTCCGGATCTTACCCCAAAGGTGCATTTGCTGGGATTCAACCTCAGCTTGTATAACTTGAGTCGGTCAAATAACTTCCTCAGATGGTCAAGGTGCTCCTCCTCAGTTTGAGACCTTGCAATCATGTCATCTACGTATACTTCAATCTCATGATGGATCATATCATGAAACAAAGCAACCATGGCACGTTGATAGGTTGCCCCAGCATTTTTCAATCCGAAAGGCATGACCTTATAACAGAAGGTGCCCCACTGAGTCACGAAGGTAGTCTTCTCCATATCTTCAGGAGCCATCTTGATCTGATTATACCCTGAAAAACCATCCATGAAGGAGAACACCTTGTGTTGAGCTGTATTGTCAACCAGGACATCGATGTGAGGTAGGGGGAAGTCATCCTTGGGGCTGGCCCTGTTCAAATCCCTGTAGTCGACACACATTCTGACTTTACCGTCCTTCTTCGGCACTGGCACAACGTTGGCAACCCACTGAGGGTAAGAAGTCACTGCAAGGAACCCGGCATCAAACTGTTTCATAACCTCGGCCTTGATCTTTTCAGACATCTCTGGACGCATCCGTCGGACTTTTTGCTTTACCGGAGGGCAATCTTCCTTGGTTGGCAGGTGGTGAACTACAATGTCGGCATCCAAACCAGGCATATCTTCATAGGACCAAGCAAAAATCTCCATGTAGTCTTGTAGCATCTGGATCAATCGTTGCTTCACGCTGGGCTCTAGATTGGCACCAATCTTGACCTCTTTTCTATCCGTCTCAGTACCCAGGTTAATTGTCTCCACAGGCTCTTATGTGGTTGAATAGCCCTCTCTTCCTGAAGTAGCAGTCTCGCAAGTTCACCAGGCACTTCGCAATCATCTTCACCTTCGTCTTCGGCCAAGTTGATCGGATTTTCGAAGTCATAACTGGCGGTAGCAGAGCTGTTACCAGTGAGATCCAGAGTGGATTGAAACCTGTATAAGTGAGTGTGTGTAAATATAGCTGTTTTGCAATATGTATAACACAGAAAGAAAAAGAGCACAAGATTTGAAATGCAATAAACGTCCAATGTTTTGATTGATGATATATGAAAATGTCATACAAAAAGCCCTCACAAATGGAGCTACGATGCCCCGGGCAGGACACCGAGCCAACAAAGTTTTAACATATTGTTTGTTACAAATTTGGAAATCAAAAGAAATCAATTACTGCGTGACAAATGTGATAGGGGTAAAATCCTTTGCTGTCCAGTTGCTCGGTCCGTCGCTGGAAGTCGGGTAGATCTAACTATCAAACTCTGCTTCCTCTACATCCTCCTCGATAGCATTCACCCTTGAGCTGGAAATAAACACCGGAGCCTTTCCGATCTTCTCTTTGCGCACCGCCTTCTGAGCCTCTGCAGTAAAGCCTAGACCAAACTTGTCGTTCTTCTGAGTGAAGTCAGGAAGCTGACCCCAGTGTGCACAATTGCCTTTCTGAACCACAGCCCGGGCATCCCTTAGGGAAGCCATCTTCAAGGAATCATTCTCTTCGGCCGTTGTCTCTGCAGCTGCTGAAATTGGATGCACCTCCTCGAAATGCTGGAAGGGAGTTTCAATAAACTCTCCGTCCATCTCGATGTATCTGAAAGAATTCAAATGGCTCACCATATACTCCTCTTCTCCTTGTACAGTGACGATCTTCCCCCTAACGGGATACTTCAGCTTTTGGTGCAAGGTGGAGGTCACTGCCCCAGCTTTATGGATCCAAGGTCGACCCAACAGACAAGAGTATGATGGACGTATATCCATCACGTAAAAGGTAGAGTCGAACACTTGAGAGCCCACACGAATAGGGATGTTAACCTCTCCGTGAACCATCCTCTTGGAACCGTCAAAGGCCCTGACGATGATATTGCTGGGTTTCAACTCCAGGCCTTCATAATCCAGACGATCTAAAGCCTTTTTCGGAAGAACATTCAAAGAAGAACCAGTGTCCACCAATACATGTGCCAGAGTAGTGCCCCTGCATTCAATAGAGACATGCAGGGCATCATTGTGGTCTCTCCCTTTTGCGGTCAGATCAGCATCTGAAAAACCCAAGCCGTTATCCGCCGTCAGATTCGCTATGCAGTCAGTGAACTGGACTGCAGACGTCTCTTGCGGCACATGGGCCGTCTTGAGAAATGAGATTAAGGCCTTAGCATGGGCCTCGGAGCATAGCAATAGGGAGAGCAGGGAGATCTTGGAGGGTGTATGCCCCAACTGCTCGACAACATTAAAATCACTTTTCTTTATTATTTTCAGAATCTCCTCCATTTCTTGTCGGGAGGCCTCAGCATTTATGGGTATCGGCGCCTCCATCCGGGCAGGCTCTTCTTCAATCCCTTTGCCCCGAGCATTTGATGACTCGGCAGCAGGGGACACAATTTTATCAGCAACAGGACTAGGTAAACTTGTAGGTTTTATGAGGAGGGGTTTTCGAATAGCGGGCAGTGCGATGTCAGGCGAGAAGAGCCTGCCACTGCGGGTGACCTTGGCTGGACCAGTGATATCGCAGATACTGGCACTAGCGTCGAATTCTTGCTTGATTCCATTTACATATACGTCTGCCCCATAATGCCAGGGGACAGCTTTATCAGACACGTAGGAGAGGGGCCCTGGAACAGTAATGATTACAGGCGCCACTGTCATGATTTGAATAGGCTTCTTCGGGGGAGCCTTGATTGGATTTTTGAAGATGGTAATCACAGAAACTTCTTTCATCGGAACCAATTGAACAGCAGTCTTTTTGAATAGAATCTCCTTGCTATCCATTAGGCCTTGGATGCCTAACCTTAGCAAGGGACAATCAGATAGGGAAATAGCACAGAATGGGCAACCTTCGCCGCAACCCGGAAATAAACCGGCCCGCAGTAGGTTCTTCTTAACAGTCTTCAAAGGGGTAACAACTTCATCTACCGAAACAGCGTACACTTCTTCCTCAATGGCATTTACCCTATGTTGGGGCATAGGAGCCGTTACAACATTCGGTCTTTCCGGCGCTTCAAACTGAATTTCCTTTGCGTCGATCAGATCTTGCACTTTGTTTCTCAAGGCCCAGCAATCATCAGTAGTGTGCCCGGGACTATCAGAATGATAAGCACACCGGGCATTTGGGTTGTATTTAGGAGACGCAGTGTTGACGACCTTAGGAGCTTCTTTGAGGGTCACCAGGTTGGTGGATAACAGTTGGGGTAAAATTTGAGATAATGTCATACTCAATCGGGTATACTGCCTCTTGGGCCTTTCACTTCTTTGTTGATTGTACTGCTGAGGAGCAGCAACAGGTTTGGAGATGACCAAAGCATTGACGGCTTGGCGACTTTCGGGCTTGACTTGTCTTCTAGGACCATAGACGGCGCTTGCTTCTTTCTTGAATAGCCTCTTCTCAACACTTGTAGAGGCAGCCTTCTGTATCTTGCCTGACCTGATGCCAGCTTCAATTCTTTCTCCTGTTAATATCAAATCTGTAAATCCAGCAGAGGAGTTACCAACCAAATGATTGAAAAACGGACCAGACAAAGTCCCAAGGAACATATCAACCAGCTCTCGATCAGTTAATGGAGGCTGCACCCTGCCAGCCAAATCTCTCCATTTTTGAGCGTACTCTTTGAACCCTTCACCCGTCCCTAGAGACATACCCTGAAGTTGGGTACGCGTAGGAGCGAGATCAGAATTGTATTGGTATTGTCTGTAGAATGCGGTTGCCAAATCTTCCCAGTGTCGGATGCTAGCTCCATCCAATTGGTAGAACCATTCAAGCTGTGACCCCGAGAGGCTGTCCTGGAAGAAGTGAATCCAGAGGTTCTTATCCGCCGTGTAAGGTTGGATTTTCCTTACGTACGACCTCAGATGCAGCTTTGGGCAGGAGACCCCATCATACTTGGCGAAGGCATGCGCCTTAAACTTGTGTGGAATGACTACCCCAGAAGATAACCCCAAATCTCCGAAATCCAATCCTGGCACATTCTGAATTTCCATGGCGCTCAAGCGGTCCTCTAATTGCTTGTATCTGTCAGCAGCAGGTGGGTATTGTTCGTCGTTATAGTCCGTCTCGTTGTCGGAGACTGCGGGACTAGGAGCTCCTCCCCCTTGGGGACTGTTTTTCTCAGCAGAAGAAGTGGTTGGATCAGCTTCATTGTGGAGTGTGTTCCCAAATCTGCGTCCGGTGTTGAACAATGCAGTCCTCTTTTTCTTCTTCTTCTTCAGGAGTAGAGTCTTCAACTCTTGCTGACCTTGGGCTAGGCTTAGGACCATCTCTTGAAACTGTGCACTTTGGGCCTGAAGGGCCTTGATTGCTTGCTCACTGGATGAGTCTGGATTCATGATGACTGTGCACACAAACAGCGAATAAAATTAAGCAACCTGTGAAATAGGGTACCTGCTATGCATATGGTGCAATGGAATGTGTATGCTTTATGTTTTCAAAGACAAACAAGATTCAACTTTGTAGACAAAAAGGGAAACACACTTCATTAGATTAAAATTTCAATTGTTCAACAATTTGCCTTTAGGCATTACAGGAATGAAAAATATTGGAAAGGAAATAAACTATAAAAGGAAACATCCAAAGCTCCTCAATGCTCCCATGGCCTCCTCTTTTCAGTGCTGATGTAGTTGTTCAGGGCCCGTTCTTCCTCCAATTGCTTAGTCAGCCTTTGGATCTTCCTTTCCTGTTCGTTGAACTTCTCCCGATAGAAATCCCGTTCTTCCTTTAGTTGTGCCCAAGATCTCTTCATGGTGTCAAAATCAGTAGGTATCTGAGGAGGGAGGACAGTTGGGGGAACCCCATCTTCATCGGGAGATTCAAGGATGATTGGTCTGACAGCTTCGTACGGCATACCTAACTTCTGAGCACGGATGCGGACCCATTTGCAATAGGGCTCCAATGGTAGAGAAGTCTTTGGTCCTAACTCATGTGGGTCAGCTTTGTGAATTCTGTCCCAAGCTCTAATGAATTCCTGACGTAGTTTGTCACTATCTGCCTGAAACTCAAAATGGAAGTGAGGAACCAGCATCTCATGAGGCCCATCTCCTCTGGCTCTTCCAAACTGACGGAGAGCTAAACACGGATTGTAAGAGATTCCTCCTTGGATACCGATCAACGGGACATTAGGGTATTCTCCGCAACGGTCGATAACAGCTACCTCATCCAAACCTCTGAGAGTCCAAGTGATATCCTTATCTGTGAGAGACATTAATCTCCGAGCCCAACCTTTTCCTTCTTCATTCTTCAGCACGAACTTAGGAAGGTGCGAAATAAACCACCTTACTAGCAAAGGAGCACAACACCACGGAGTCCCCCGTTTCCGAGCAGTACGAGCATAGAGTTGTTGTAGAATGTCACCCAAGAGAGTGGGTACCGGATTCCGAGACATGAAGATTCTTATGACATGGATACTGATAAAGGTGTCAGGGTTGGGAAACAATACCAGACCATAGATCAAAAGAGCCAGAATATCCTCATATGCCTTGAAGTCCAAGTCATTCCAGAAATCATTAGCCTTGCCAACCAGAAATTTGACTAAAAAGCCTTTGATCCCATTTCTAGTTTCCCAGTTGGACAATATCTCTTCTTTGGTCAAGGGGAGAATTGCAGCAATCTCTTCAGGCCTAGGAGTCTTTTCCAAACCAGTGAATGGAGTTTGTTCCAAGACAGGGATCCCGAGCAGGTAAGAGAACTCTTCCAGGGTAGGAACCAGCTGGAAGTCTTGAAAGGTGAAACAGTGATGCAGAGGGTCATAAAACTGGGTCAGAACACTTATAAGTTGTTGGTCCCCTTTTGCAGTGATCAAGCCAAGGAGAGAACCATGTCTGTTGATGAAGGAGGTAGTGTTTGGAATCCTTCCAACCAGATCCTTGAGTAAAACTGGTGGTTGAACAAAGTTGAGCCGGACAGTATTTCTACGCACGGGCATCATAATGTCCTACAAAACAGAGCAAAGATGAAACCTTTTTGTCTTTGAAATGGGTTAGCCTTTTATACAGGATGCATGCATTGGTATGATGGCATGATGCTATGATGAATCACACCACAAGTATTCATATAGGCAAATAAGGCACACAAGTCACACAAGACACTCTTAGGTTTCAGGCCAGCATGAGTTTCAGGTATTACCCTCTTTTGGTTTTGTCGATTAAAACCTGTCCTATCAAAAGTAACCGGGTTCTGGAGGATCTCAAATCATTGGATACCCTCAATCGGTCATAACTCCAGCATCGCAATCTTTTCTCGCGGCCAGAACCATCTCAAGAGTTTAGCCTCAATGAGTGTAGCATACTGCTACTGTCCTAATAGCCAAGTTGGTCAATTTAGGGTTCTAAGGTTGGTTGGTGTTTAATGACCCCTTAGAAGACCTATACTCTCCCCGTTACAACACAAGGGATATAGGTACAGACTAAGATGCCACACCAACGTAGCCACTGCTTCACCCATGTCGGTCTACGCCGGACAGGTCCCTCACAGATTATGCTACCTAAAAAGGGTACATCCCAGATCCGGGTTAGGATCTATGAAACTCCGATGCAAAGCCCACAAATATAAAAGCAAACAAGACAATCAATTGAAAACAAAGGTGATCTAAGCCCTAAGGTTACTCCACTTTTAAAAGTTATCCCCAGCAGAGTCGCCAGTTCTGTGATACGGTGGGAGAACTGACTTGAGGTTTGCGTTTGTATTCGCAAATGTTGCGGTTAGCAAGAGTCGCCACCGACTTTTTATTTTATCCTAAAGAAAGGTTAAAAAGCACAGCAAAAACCTTTTGAGATGTTTTCTTGGGTTCGGGGAGTAGATTATAGAAAGGGAAGGTATTAGCACCCTTTCTATCCATGGTTATCCATGGGCTCTTAGTTACTTGCTTAGATCACTTGCCTTTTGTTTTCAATTGTTTTAAATGGTGCTTGAGTGTGTGGGTTTTGAAAATGTTTTTGAAAAGAGGCCAATGTGGTGGCAACCTTTGTAATGATCCATGTGGGGATGTATACAAAGATGTATGTCTTTTGAAAAAAAGTTTTCATTTGTTTTTGAAAGTTGTTTTGAAAGTGTTGTGAGGTGTGATTTTGAAATTAGGCAAGTGTTTTGTTTTGCAAGTTGATTCAAGTAACTAAGAGGTTATCTACTCCTAAATTTCTCAAAAGATTATTGCTATACTTTAACCCTTTTAACAAGTTTGCTCCACCATTGTATTTGGTGGGCAACCTTGTGTTAGGATGTGAGAGGGACAGGCGCGGGTCATCGTTTTAGACCATAATTGCAACGGCGTTAAATGTCTTTGGGCAATTTCTCTAAGGGACTTGATCATTTGTTTTTGTTTGTTTTGAAAGTTTTGTCGAGGGACTATGATCATTCAAATTGTTTGTTTTGCCCAAAGAAGTTTAACATGCAACATGGCCCTTTTATTTGAAGGCAACAAGTGGAATACCCTAGGGGGTGCAAGTGTGATTTGTGTGTCCATTTTCATGCTTGTTTTATCTTGTATTAGGTCAAACTATTTTTTATCGTTTTTTCGCATACAAACCCTAATTCTAGCATGTTATCATTAGAAAGCAATAAAGTGCGAAATTAAAATTACTAAGCTATTACAAAACCAAATATGGGAAGGGGGGTACAAATGTTCAAATGGGGATATTGACAAGAATTTAAATCTAGATTATTACATCATTTTGAATATTTGCAAGGTAAATAAATTGCATAATTAAATGTAAATTAAATAAATATGTGAAATGCAAAAAGAAAGTTTTTTTTTTATGTGTATGAGAAAATATTATTTATGTAAAAGGGAAAGGAAAATAAAAATGCATTATTTTTTTGAGTATTTTGAATTTAGGGCTAAAACCCTAATTTTTAAAGAAAAAGGTATTATCTTCTAATTTAATACAACTATTTATTTATTATTTATAAAAATAATGTAAAAATGAAGTATATTGTGAAAAAAGTATTTTGTATCAAATATTAATAAAAATGAAAAAAAATCAAGTATTTTTTATATTTTAGCTTAAATATATTAATAAACATATATATATATATATATATATATATATATATATATATATATATATATATATATATATATATATATATATATATATATATATATATATATATATATATATATATATATATATATATATATATATATATATATATATATATATATATATATATATATATATATATATATATATATATATATATATATATATATATATATATATATATATATATATATATATATATATATATATATATATATATATATATTAAACCCTAAATATGCATTATACACAAAATAAGTATTTTAATATTTTAATAAAATAAATAAAAAAAAAGTATTTTTTTGTGTGAAATATTTTCAGAAGGTAAATAAAAATAAAAATGTATTTACACCTTTTTTTCTATTTTATTATAATAATGGTATATATATATATTAATGTACAAACAAAGAAAATAAACAAATAAATATGCAATAAATGCAAAAAATGATGGAAAAAATATTTTTAATTTTTAAATGGCATGAGAAAAAATAAACAAAGTCAGCCAAAAAAGAAAAAGTCAAAAATGTTAAAAAATGAGTAAATGGGCTCAGGGGGGTGTAACCCAAAAAAGATGGTGTGAAAAGAAAGAACACAAAAGCCCAGCCCAATGAAACACTGTCTTCAACCTTTGGCCAAGACTGAGTTCAAAAACGCGCGCCTCTTGCTTCAACATCAAGGTCCTGATTCTTTGATCCTTTGAACAAACTTCCAACACAAAACATGTAAAGCATAATCTCACGATTTCATACATATAAAGAACATGAACTATCTCTCTAAGATGAGGGAGAATTTCTCTCCCCCCCATTTCTGACCTAGTTTTCCTACCATTTTCAGAGCTCAAATTCTCTCTACTCAGACAAAAGAAATGAAAAGTAAAGCTATGTACATGTTCAGGGCTATGAGTAGGACCTTGTTTCTTCACAAACTTAAGACTAAAGATGCATAATAAGAGAGATACGAATTCAAACTTTTACCTGTGCAGTTGAACTTCTATGTGGAGAATGAGAGACTTTCAGTGCAATGTAATGATTGGAAAAGCTTCCTTGAGGTCCAGGGATGCTTTTTCAATGCTTACTTTGTCTTGAACCTTCTTGTATCAAGCTGTAGAACTTCACCTGCAAGTCAAAGATATGAAAATGGTGGAAGTGGTTAGAGCAACTACAGATCGTGCCTTAGCTTCTGGATAGTTTGCATATGTTGTAAGGAAGGTAGAGGAACAGGTTTTGATCAAAATGCTCGAAGGGATTGAGAGATAGCACTCGATCTGCAGGGCTTGCTCTGTTTGAGCAGTTTTGTGGTGTTTCTGAGATGGAGAGTGTTTGAAAGGCAAAAGGCTCGTGCAAAAAGCTTGGTTGGGTGATTTTTAATGTGTTTGATATCTTTTGTGTTGTGTTTGTAAGCTGAGATTCAAGTTGTCACAAGTTATGGACTTTTCTTCTTTTCTAAGCAACAAAAGCAAGTTGGTGTTCTAGGTCAGTATAGGACCCCCTAATGTGCTGCATAAACATCTCTTGATCAGTGTGTTATGCACATAATCTTGTGCTAAGCAGATCTTCTATGTACTTGTTTGATTTACCAATTGACATAAAGCAAACTTTTGTAAAAATGGAAAGTTCACTTTATCCAAAAATGGATCAATCTTGTGTATAATGCTTGAATTCATGGAACAACACTTAGACACAATGAACAAGCATTAAATTAAGGAGTGTAATGTGGTTTAAGGACCTGCAAAGTAGCACAAACTATGCTGAGTTCAAATTTGCCAAGTTTATGAACATGTCTTGATGAAGAACAAAAGTGAATTTTTGCCAACTTGTGAAATTCGAATCTCTCAAGTTATGAGGTTGTTTGATGAGTTCTTGGACATTTTGGAAAGCTTGGAATGTGTACTACAATCCATCTTTGAAATGAAAATCAAAATTCCAAGTGGAAGGGTATGAAAAGTGGCCTTGAAGTAGGGTAGAAAACCTTGTCAAAATAGGTCAAATTTCACTAAGTTAAAAGATGGTTTAGTGCCCTTATTCAAAAAATCATAACTTGAGATACAAGCTTCAAATGAGAAAACTTTGTGAATCAAAGTTGTAGACTATGCAACAAGCTACAACTTTCATGTTTTGACTTTTGTTTGAATCCCAATGGATCATGGTGAAAAGATGGGGTAAGGTTGGGAAAAAATTAGGGTTTTCCATAACTTAGAAAAATTCTAAGTTATGAAAAATTCCATTTTCTAACCCTAATTTGCATTTTGAGATTTCTTGGTGAACAAGTTTCATGATTTGGAATGTTTTGATGAAAAATGAATCTTGACTCTTGATTTTGACCAAAAAGTCAAAGTTTGACTTTTCAGTATACAGTCAAAATTGATCAATTGACTGGGAAATTCAACTGTCAATCTTGTGTACTTGGGATCTTTTGAGCTTGATGAACATGTCAAGATAATTCCATTGAGTCCTTGAGGCCATATGTGAGCTTGGTTTGCCATTGGCTAGGTCAAACAGTCAAAAATTGCCTTTGTGCAGTCAAAACCCTAAAAATGACCATTTTGCCCTTTTGATGATCTGATCAAATTTCTTGTGGAATTGTGATCCAAACTTGATCAAATGGTCCATGTGAGTTCATAATGTTGATGTGGATCAAATTTCATGAGGTTTGACTGTCAATTGGCCACAGTTGACTTTTTCCCCAATACAGCTGATTTCTAGGTCAACTGTTCAATTGACTGGGTAAAACTTGGAATCAAGACTTGAAACTTGGCATGGGTAAACTTGGGAGTCCAACATGAAGCATGAAAGTCATTTTAGGCATTTTAGGTCAAAACATCCTAGGGCAAACACAAACCCTAATTTGAGTCCACAGTGCAAGGAGAAGCCTTGAGCAGAGGAAACCTTAACTGTATCTTGATCTTCAAAGGTCTTGTGATGAGAAAATGTTGAGGAAATGGGAGGGAAAATTTTGGGGTACAACAGCATGGAAGCAATTATCACAAATATCATGGTGTAGAGAAAATATTTTTTTCTTCTAAAGTTTTGCATAAACAAGATTCCCTAAAATATATGGGCATGTCAAAGGATACTTAAGGTTATTATGCTACAATGGAAAAGGAAACATACTTATTGGGAGACTATTTTTTAATGCACAACCTTCTAATCATTTAGGTATGGGAAGTAGATTCTTACTCAGGCCTTCTATGTACCTAAGGTATGTACCCTAAGACTTTCTAGTGGGATATCACTCTAGATGTTGGACCAAAATTGTTGTATCCTTCCAAATGAGGTTCCTTTAAAATTTTATATTAAGGGTACCCTAGCACAACAGTAGGCATATTTTTTTTTGTTACAAAATATTATTCAACACGATAGGCAACATAGTTAATTGAAAGCGAAAAACATAATTTTATTAAAATAAAAAAAAATCTACAAATAGGAAAGCATTACATAAACTAAAAATACAATAAAAGAAATAAAATTTCTAAGTTCTATTTTCCTATTTTTGTCTTAATTTCCTCTATGTCGATAGCCATGTTCGGGAAAACATTCCAAATTTGTCATAGGCTTATGTCTTCACTTTTTATTCTATTTCTTCTTCTTTTTCTTCTTCATCATTTATCCAATCATCTCTAAGTTCGATTAGTTTAATATCAATTTTTAATTGTCTAAGGAAGGTGTAATTGATCACATTGTCGAATGAAGTTGATGTTTCTCCTAGAAGGTCAACTTTGAAGACTTTTAGAATGGTTGTGATCATTGCTTCATAGGGTAAACTACTTGATGGTTCCCTTTTAATTTTGTTCATGTAAGAAAACACTCCTCCCACCCAATTTTTTGGTATGTTCTATCATAAGAGCCATTATGGAGTTATGTCATCTTAGGTGACATAAAAGTTATCTGTATTTCTTGAGAACAAAATTATGATTAGAAGATAATGGAGTATTCCGACTTTAGGTTTTAAGAGGTTTGTTCTAAAAGGGATTGTTTTTTCCTTAATGGGGTTTGTTACTAAGGTGTCTATGGCTACTCTACATTTAACGTTTTTGAGACCTGAGGGTTTATTTGGGGAGCAAGACGACCCTTTGAAGGGTATATCAAAGATTCTTCTAAATCTTTCTTTATGGATTTTTATGCTCACTCCTTTAACAGATATGGTGTTTCCTACAATTTCTAGATTGATGTTGAATTCTCTCACTAGTTTTGGATATACTTCATTAGGGATTTTAGTAAAGAATTCTCTTAGAGATGCTTGACAAATATGGTTGTAGGGTTTGTAACCTCTCATGAAGGTATATTTCATAGACCATGGTCCTATAATTTTCTTTTCTAGGATTATCTTATTATCTTCCTCATATTTATCTCTAATAGAAGCAAAGATACTATTTCTCTTTTCCTGGGGAATTATTAGTCTTTGGTTTGAAGACATGTTTGACCTTTTGACAAGATTCTATGAAAATAAAGAAGAAGAACGGAATGAGATTAAAGATAAGGTTAGAATACATTATCTATTTATAGTGATACCTTCTCGTCTTTTTGAGCATGTGGGAAGAGATACTTCGATGATCAATCATGCTATCCAAAAATCATACCAATCCTTGCAGTTCTTGAGAGTTTTAATCAATTGATTTAACCGATTAAATCTCCTAGATATTCATCTTCTGATGCAATTTATTTAATGCTCATATTTGATATTTCTTGTGCATCATGCTGGTTTGGATTTGATTTTATTTTTCTCACTCTAGACCATATTTAATCTATTGCCTCTTTTTGTCAATCAGTTAAATTTTCTTTTGACCGACCTCTTTCTTGCCTTGGCTT
The DNA here is from genome assembly GCA_948472305.1 of Vicia faba. Classification (NCBI taxonomy): domain Eukaryota; kingdom Viridiplantae; phylum Streptophyta; class Magnoliopsida; order Fabales; family Fabaceae; genus Vicia; species Vicia faba. The sequence continues at coordinate 468,912,583 of OX451736.1, forward strand.
GATAGTTAGGCCTTGTTACTTTTTGATCCATGCTTTTGACACCCTCTGTGTATGATTTATTTGACACCCCTAGCTTTACAAATACTTGAGCATGCTTATTTAAAATGTTAGAAATTATTTATCATACAAAAAAATTGATTAATCATGAAAGAGAAATAATTGTTTTAAGGGGCTAATAAGATTAACCGATTATTTTCAACCTTAAAATAATTTTTACCTGTGTCAAGAAAGAATTCTTGACAAAAATTCCCATAGGGCAGATACTTGAAAAAGTGAATTCTTCAAACATTGTTTGATGTGATAGTTTAGTAAATTAAGTCTCTTACATACTTTATCATAGATAAGAGAAATTCTCAATTTTTTACTTTGATCAAAATGATTGGCATCATTTTATTTTCACGATCTAAGAAAAAATAAACTCATGGAGTATACTTCTGTCTTAAAAAATTTCTTAACAAGTATTTTATGATTCCAACCCGCACAATATAATATGCAAAACAAGATGTTATTTTGATTTTGATTTTTATCTCTTTTCTTTCTTGTAGGGTCTCTTTAAGCATATATCATCTTTTTAGAGGATATAATTCTTTATGTTTCTTAGAAGGTTGAAATCTCCTTTGAACTGACTGGAGAGTTTCTTCATCTTTTGTTGTTCTTTGAACATGCAAATTATTTTATGTTGAACACAATATAATGATCTTGATTGCATCAACTTCCATTTTTACTTCCTGAAACTTATAGACGTTTTTATCTACAGACTTAAGATATTGGAAAAGTTTTCCAATTCATAACTCTTTAGATAAACATTAGTAAGAATAATTTAAAAAAAATTTAAGAAAAAATTATTTGACTCATGTATTCATATCATTTGGTTTGATACTTGGAAAAACTCCATATATATTTTTTCAAAGTATCCTACATTTCTTTGGAAGAAAATATAAAACTATTTTTTGGTTCACGAAATTTTCCTCCTTCAACATTTATTTGATGAGAAGGGTAAAATAATCCGCTGAATAATTTTTGAAAAAGGTTTTGAAGAAAACCTTATAAAGAATAATTTTCAAAAAAGATGGTAGTGAGTTCTTGAAAAGATTCTTGTGTTGGAATCCATCTTTCTTCTAAGACGATTAGTCCTTTCAACAGGAGTTAGGCTCTGCTGCCACTTGTTAGACTTGAGACTTCACACATAAGAGGAAGGTGAATTGTGTGGTTTGGAAAAATATAGTTTTGGAAACTTTTTCGAAGATTAAAAACATAATTAAAAAAAAATTATAAAACCTAAGATCAATCATAGTTAAAAATTTTTTTTTATAACTTAGCAGCAGAAAAATACTTTTGAAATAAAATGCAGAAAGTAAAAGTTAAGAGATAAGAAGAACACCAGGTATATAGAGGTTCAGTCAAAACTGAAGGATCTACTTCTCTCTCCCAAGAAATTGTCTTGAAAGTTTCTATTAAGTACTTGAGAGATTTTATTAGGTGAAGCTCATGAACCCCCTTATAAAAGGAAATGTTGGTTGTTCTACAATCATGATAATACAAGACCGAAATATATAAACGTTTGCATCTTCCCAATTGTTGAGATCAAAGTGGCCAAGCTCCTTTCCAAACATTATATCAAAGTACCATTACTTTTCTCTACTAAAAATATCTAAGCTCAATACGGTTTAACATGATAACCATTATCCTTTTGTGATTTTAACATGCTGATCAACTAACCTATGGTTTTATAACGGGCTAACCATGAACCTTTAAGTAAGATTATTAATATTGACGATCTTCAACCTTCAAATAAAAAAGGATTTATAATAGCCTTAATGGAAGCTCATAAAAACTAACCATCTTCAACCTAAAAAACATGGGACTTATTACTCAAATCCAAAACCAAAGCTTTTATTGGGTTTAGCTTCGAAGTATAGCTAAACATCCATAATTACAACATCTCCTCACTCACACAAAAATTCTTTCCTCACAACAGAATTTGGCTATATGAAATAGTGAAAGAAAGTGAAAGTAAATCTTTTAGAGAGAGAGAGTGTGTGTGTGTGTGTGTCAATAAAAAATTCACATTCTGGATGATTTAAACCGAGGAAAGAGACCTCTATTTATAGAGTTCAAATCCCCGAAAAGAGGAAACGTAATAAATTCATTTTTGACCGTTACCAATCAATTGGAGCAATCGATTAAATCATTTAATTGTAACGACTATGTTTTCAAAAAAGGAAGGAATAAATATCTAGATGTTGCTTAATCGTTTCAGTTCATTCAAACATCCTTTATCTTCAACAGCGCTCCAATCTAATTGATTGAGATAACCAATGAAATCAAGTTAAAATATATTTTTTGGCGTTTTGAATGTTCCCAATTCTTTCTAAGCAGCTCCTACATATTTCTTCAAAATTATTTATTTTCATTTGTCAAAGGGTTTTAAGTGTGTGATTTCTTATAGACAATAACTTATAAAGAAAAAACTTTTGTGTTTTACAAAAGTTTTACTCACTTACTAAACTTGGATACCTTTCCTAAGCTTGTGTCAGATGTATTCATTGTGTTGACCTTTTAGTTTGATATGTGCTTTGAAGTTTTGTTTATCCTGTCTGATGTATTCACTATTTATTAACCTTTTCATTTTTGCTTCAGTTCATTATTAAGGCTTTTGATATGGTCTCTTCATCTGAGCACCTTTGTCTGAAACCTTTGAGACTTTGTAAATCCTCTATCAAGTTTAAAAATTGCATTTTTTGTCTAAGTGAATACTTTGGTTGACTTTATAACATATTGCATCTATTGCTATGCTGAATATTGTCTTTACGATCTTTTACATTTTGTCATTATATTACATCTCTATTATATTGAGTTTTTGTTCTACACTTTATAGTCTAGGACGTATTGCATTTATCATGTTGATTTATTCTGTTATGTTCTTTTATAATTGAGGCAAAAACTTAGATGCATATTCCATATGTTGAGTATCTGATATGTACTTATGAGTTGTCATCATCAAAACAAAGATACCTAATATCTGCAAAATAAGGTTCCATATTCTCCCCCTTTTTTATGATGATAATGCATCTCCTAGGGGAGGTGGTAAACAATATATATATATATATATATATATATATATATATATATATATATATATATATATATATATATATATATATATATATATATATATATATATATATATATATATATATATATATATATATATATATATATATATATATATATACTCCCCCCTGAGAGCATGCTTCTCTCCCTTTGTCGTAATAAAAAAGATGGGTAAAAGAATGAAAATAGATATGTAATATATTCAAATAAGAACACAATCTTGCAAAGTATATCAAGTATCAAGGCTAAGGCACAATGCTTTTTACAGAATGACATTGGAACAATCATGGATAAAACTTTTAACAAACCACGTTACATAAGGTATCATGGTATCATGAAAAATATCTAAAGACATATATTTTTATAACCTTTATAGAAAACACTTTGGCATACATGTTACCGGAAACATCATGGTATCATAAAAGATAAAGTAAGTACATTTATGTATCTATTTTTTTATGTCATCATTAATTGAATGCATGCAAAACCATTCAACTTGAAAAACAATGGGTATGCAATAAAATCTAGATATGTTGTTCTCCAAGAATAACAACGATAATGATAAATATGATTTGTCAAAATCTGGATTTGTTGTTCTCCAAGAATAAAAAAATTTGTACTTTTATTAAAAAATGTATATTTGTAAACAACGTAATTTAATATTATGTGTAAACAATGTCATTTGTATTTTTTTTAATTCCCCTCAGTTTTTGACAGAAATCGAGAGGTATATGATGCTAGTTTTGAAAATATAAAATAGGATGTTGTTGGGGATCGAACCAATGACCATTTCAACTATCCCCTTGGTTAATCAGAAACAAAGAGGTATAGTGGAAAATTTTCACGACGCCCTAGATTACCCCGCTTGTGTAACCAAGGTGATATCCCCTTCGGGTCCGAGGTAAAATGTGTTTTTTGTAGTTGTGGTGTCATTCTCAGAATTAGTATTTCTTTCCTATTGTTCAGAAATGTGTAGTTTAGGACCTTGTTTGATTATCTTTTGATTGTCGGATAATATAAAATATAATGACAAAGTAATCTTTTGTATGTTATGAATGAATTGTTTTGGTTTTTTTTATTCATGTATATTTTGTTGGAAATAATTTATATTTAAGGAATGTCTTATTGACTAAGTTTGTTAGAAGGTATTTTAGTATTTTATTATACCCTAATTTTGTGTATAAATATCCTAGTAGTAGGTCAGTATAATTATTCATTACTCCTTATTTTTGTAGCCGTCATTCAATATATTCCTTTTGTCTTTCATCTCTCCTTGTGCACCATCAATTTGTATCTAGAGCTCTGGTTCAACATCCACCGAGAAACACGGGAAACACGAGTGAACATTGAGGTGTTGTGTGATTGAGAATCAATTTTTTGATTCTATGGGATTTAGGAAACACCGTGTTTTTTAGTGATTTTTTGAGTGAATTTCACAAGGTTGAAGATGAACGGAAACAGCGATATCAATTCCAAACTTCTAGTATTTAATGGCAAAAATTGGAATCGTTCGAAGATCGATATGCATGTGTTGTTTGGTTCTCAAGATGTGTTAGAATTTGTCACCGATGGCTATGCTCCGATAGCAGCAGACGTGACTGAGGCACATAAGATAACATAAAAGGCGATATGGAAGAAAGATCAGAAGGCGTTATTCTACATCCATTAATGTGTGGATTTGAACGTGTTTGAGAAGATTGTTGACTCTGAAACAAGAAAGGTTGTGTGGGACACACTGACCTGATGTTGTGGTAGTGACGCATCAGTGAAGAAGGTGAAACTTCAGTCTCTCAGAAAGCAATATGAGAATCTCAACATGAAGGACATCGAGAAGGTTTCTGAGTACATCTCTAGAGTGATTCTGATCACTAATGATATGAAAGCTTGTGGAGAAACTTTTTTTGAACAAGTAATCATAGAGAAGGTATTGAGATCTTTAACTTCTCAGTTTGATTATATTGTGGTAGCAATCTAACATTCCAAAGATCTGAGCAGCATGAGAGTTGAAGAGCTGCAATGTAATCTATAGGCGCATGAGTTGCATATGACTGAGAGAACTTCTGAGAGGGAAGTAGAGCAGCAGGCTCTGAAAGCAACTTCTCGTAATAAGTATCATAAGCAGACTTGGTCAGAAGCCAGGAAGAAAACTAATAGTGGTCAAAGGTCAGAAGCTTCAAACTCTGATAGGCAGAAGAATGTTGTAGCGGTAGAAATGTGCAAGACTAAGCCATTGGATTGACTAGACTTTATACAAATCAAAATAAAAATCGCCACCGCGCTTTATTGTTTCCAAAGGAATGGGAAAAGAGCGAATAACCCAAAAGAGGGGGAAAGATTCAAGGTAAGGGGGTTGGTTATGCAAAAGGAAGGTATTAGCACCCTAAACATCTACGGTACTCCGCAGGAACCTCTTTGAAAAATTTGTATATTTTGGCTATAAAAATGTGTTGTATATAAAATGGATGGTGGAGGTGAGAAAAGAAATATTTTTATGATTTTTGCACCTGCCGCGGTTGCGAACCTTTAGTGCCTACGTACCACCTTTCGTGCAATAGGGGATCAGGGTACACGTAGTTCCTCTTTTAAAAATTCGAAACACAAGTGTGTTGGTTGATTTTATGAGATAGGACATCATCGCAATTGTCCGTGTGAAAAACATACTTACTACCCACAATCATGAGAAAGGAGAATTTTCTTCATCTCAAAGTGGAGGATATGGCTTGGATTTTAAAATCAACAATGCCTCACTCAACACCCAAGTGGAAAATATCCCACTTCACTACATATTGTAGAAGTATAGTTGTTTGCATCACTATAAGAATTGACAAGAGTCTAATCTTTTGAGAAAAGTTTAAAGATAAAAGCCAAAGTGGCAAAATGGTTTGAAATGAGATTGATTGACTTTTAGTCTTCTCACAAAAAAAAAGTCAAGGTATTATTAAATTGATTGAAATTTATTTATGAAAATGTTTTGAAGATGCATGGACCTAAGTCCAAGTTTATTATGAAAATGTTTCAAGTTTCAAAACAAGAAGAGTTTTTTTTTAAGGAGGGAGGAGATTTTTGAAATTAAAGAAGATGGGAGGAGAAGAAGAGGCTATCCTAAAGCATTAGGTAAAAGCTAGGGATAAGAACCATCTAACCAACAAGAAGCCAATACTTGACATTATGAGTCAATATAGAATTCCCATTCTTCGGATTAAAACCAAGCAAGCAAAGATACTAGACCTCTTGAGAGAACCAAACTTCAAGTGTTTTAAGTCTTCGTAAAAATTGGGCAGAGTAACAGCTGTATACGGGTGAATTCCAAATTACAAACAAAGATCGTAATCTCAATAACCTGCACACAAAACAAACAAATAACCCAATGTCTTGAGGTAAACCTCAAGAACTCCAGATAAAATATCAAATAAAGTCACAAAGTCTCCAAGATAGGCCAAGGTCTCTAATCCTAAGTCCAAGAAGTCCATCACTCCATAATGCAAAGGATAGTAACCATGTAGTCCAAGTATCATTAATGATTTTTTTGGTTCATGTTGATTATTAGGTGTCTTTAAAAAGAAAGAAAAGCTCAAGTGAGCAAAATAAAAATGACATAAAAGTAAATGCTCAAGTGAGCAAAGATGAAAATAGTATGAAATGTAAAATGCTAAAAGTGAATGGTACATAAAGCATGAAAATAAAAGCGTAAAGTAAAGTTAATTGTTAGTAATTAGTGGTTAGTTGGATGACCATCTTGAAACTTGCATTTGGAACTCATTAGAGGATTGGTAGAACCAAAGCCTCCACACAACAAGTTGCATTTGCTTTTTGTCAAGTATATCATCCATTTTGGAATTCTCACAAGGCAACATGTAATGATCAACGATGTTTAAGTGATCCGCGTTGACCAAAGGTGTTGTAGATCCATTAGAGGATTGGTATAACCAAAGCCTCCACACAATGAATCTCAAGGTTATTGGATCAAAGAGATCAAATTAACATACTTGGGCTTGCAATCTTGAGTTTGGGCCACGAATGATCATTTATTCGAATCGGGACAAAATTTAGCGTTATGTTAAGCAATCGTAAGTGGACTTATGTAGAAGTCACACCTATTTTGAGGCCGGTCAATAGCAATCTATGTACTTCATGTTTGGATAAATGATATAGAGATCAACATCCCTTAACATGTAGCACAATTAAAAAAGAAAGGGATAAGATGAAGAGGGAGGGGAATGATAAGCTAATTTGGATCACCATTTCAAAATTCTTTCATCTTTAAATTCAACCACTCCTCTAGATGGATTAAAGCACTAAACATATCATTAATCCAAAGCACCAAAAATGAATTAAATAATTCACTCTTAGGTAAATTTGAATTGATGAACATTTATCCAACTTCATCTACATCACAAAGTCCATTGAGTTTAAAGACAAACTGGACATTTAAATTTGCAATCCAAACCAACAATCAAAAGGAGTGAGTAGAAAAAAGCATTTTGGATCAAAGCTGCCCCAAAACAAGGCAAAAAAGTGCATTCAGACCCTGTGTAAATCGATTTCACTATTGTGTAAATCGATTTACACAGTACAATTTTCTAAAAACTGTGCAAAACTGCTTCTGTGCAATTGATTGCACTACAGTGTAAATCGATTGCACATATAAGCAATAGCAAAAACAACATTTTAAAAGGGCAATTTCTTGTTCAAACTTTCCATCAAACACCTTATGATCATGGATCCACTTGAGCACGAAAATTCCATCAAATTATGAGAAAATAACACCATTGAAATCACAAAATAATGCTCAAAGAATCAATCCCAAAGATCACCAAGAGATCACATTGTGAAAGATGAATTATCCAACTTACCAAAGGTAGATCTAGAGAATTATCAAAACAACTTCAAGAATTTGCTTCAATTCAACCACAAGAATCAATTGACCAAGCTTGGATGTAGAGAATTGATGGAGAAAAAGTGTTTGGATGAAGGTTTAGCTCAAAGATTAGTAAGCTTCAATGCAAAGCTTACTAACTTTTTGAAAATGGAGCTTTGAGTGAATTTGGTAGATGGAGAGAATTGAGAGATTTTTTAGCAAGGTGGATTTGGCTATCAAAAGCTTGAAATTTGAATGAAATGAGAGCTCTATTGATAGAGTTTTAGGATTGGGATTAGTGGTAATTTGGTAATTGATTCTTGGAGCCAAAATTTGAATTAATGAATTCTTTCAAATATTAGAGCCAAAATTTGAATTAATGATAATTCTTTCAAATATTAGAGCCAAAATTTGAATTAATGATAATTCTTTTTAAAAATGAAAGTTTGGAACTAAAATTTGAATTAATGATACATCTTTCAAAAATGAAGGAAAATTGGAGCCAAAATTTGACAAGTTTAAAATTGCTGATTTTTTTTCAAATTTTCACGTTGTGCAATCGATTGCACTACAGTGCAAATCGATTTGCACAGTGTATTTTTTTTAAAAATGGCGCAAAATGCACTATGTGCAATCGATTGCACCCTAAGAGCAATCGATTGCATCAGTGAAAAAAATGAAAAATTTTAATTCTTTTTCTTTGCAAATAGAGATTTTAGGAAAATAATACCAGAAATCATTATTTGTCAGATGCTTCGACTTGGTACCTACAAAACAAATATACAAAGACAAAGACAAATATTTTTTTATATTTTGATTAGAAGTTAGTCAACAACACATATACAAAATACACAACCAATGTGCTTGGAGATTCCTCAAGAGCAAACTTAAAGATAGGAAAAAAGAGGAAGAATTAACCCTAATGTGATCTTGTTATGATCGAGTTAACATGATATGATAGGGGAATCTTAGGGGCAAAAATTGGGGTACAACAGCAGCCCTTATTTAAGTGTCTTCTATCCGGAGATACGAAGGTTAAAAATCTTCGTGTCGACGCGATTGAAGATACTTAAATATAAAACAAGCCCTATTTTTGTCTCTAAGATGCCATGTAATGCTTATGATTATGAATGCATATGAACAAATCTAAAGAGACGCAAGGTATCACTGGGGATGCCACAAAAATGATAAAACAAAAGAGCAACCCTACCAGGAAAATAAATCACTGGTGAACAAAAAACATGACTCTATTGGTGTTATACCCAAAGAAGAGATAAAGTAGTATCAGCTCAAATATTGAAGAAAAAGTAAAGAATGATAACGATCGACAGATAACTGTGAACTACCAACTCAATAGATGAAGGTAGAAAAGTAATAAGATACCGGCTCACAGATGACGGTAAACTACCAACTCAATAGTTGAAGGTAGAAGATCAAAAAGATACCGACTTACAGATGACGGTGAACTACCAACTCAATAGTTGAAGGTAGAAGATAAAGATATACCGACTCACAAATGACGGTGAAATACCAACTCAATAGTTGAAGGAAAAAGATAAAGATATACCGACTCACATATGACGGTGAAATACCAACTCAACAGATGAAGGTAGAAGATCAAAAAGATACAGACTCACAGATGACGGTGAAATACTAACTCAATAGTTGAAGGTAGAAGATAAAAAAAAAGATATACCGACTCACAGATGACGGTAAACTACCAACTCAATAGTTGAAGGTAGAAAAAAGATACCGACTCACAGATGACGGTAAACTACCAACTCAATAGTTGAAGGTAGAAGATCAAAAAGATACCGACTCACAGATGACGGTGAACTACCAACTCAATAGTTGAAGGTAGAAGATAAAGATATACCGACTCAAAGATGACGGTAAACTACCAACTCAATAGTTAAAGGTAGAAGAAAGATACCGACTCACAGATGACGGTGAACTACCAACTCAATAGTTGAAGGTAGAAGAAAAAGATACCGACTCACAGATGACGGTGAACTACCAACTCAATAGTTGAAGGTAAAGAGAAAAAGATATACCGGCTCACAGATGATGGTGAACTACCAACTCAATAGTTGAAGGTAGAAGATAATGATATACCGACTCACAAATGACGGTGAAATACCAACTCAATAGTTGAAGGTAGAAAAAAGATATACCGACTCATAGATGACGTTGAAATACCAACTCAATAGTTGAAGGTAGAGAATCAAAAAGATACCGAATCACTGATGACGGTGAAATACCAACTCAATAGTTGAAGGTAGAGAGAAAATATCATACCACCTCCGTTCACTGACGATGAACTATCAACGTTCACTGATGATAGCAAAAAGATAATATCTCAAGTTTTCCCCAAAATTCTGGTGTTTCACCTAGAACGGGTCTCAACTTCTTCTTTAACCAAGGCACTCTGCTTGGAAAGGGTAATATGTAAGCTTATTTCAAATAAAGAGACTTCCACTCATTGTCAAGGGGAAATGCAAAGAGAAATGACTTTCTGGGGATAGAAATATGGCTTCCTGGGGAGAGATATATGGCTTCATGGGGATAGAAATATGGCTTCCTGGGGAGAGATATGACTTCCTGGGGAAATGCCACGTTATTCCTTCTGAGGAGATAAAGTATTCTCGTGCCAAAATAAATGCACATTCTCCAACCAGGGCTCAAAGCTTGCAAAAATCCAAAGTAATAATATTGTTGGGGATCACAGATTCAAACCCGAAATGAACTGGAATGAAACAGGCAACCGTCATACATCCTTTGAGAAACAAACTCAAGAGGGAACATCAAATCCATCTAGACAAAGAGTTGTACAGGAAGGTTGAAGCAAAAATCTTCCACGAGGGATAACTCAGTGGGTAAGTTGAAAGAATGTATACTTTCTGCTTAAGGCCGGCACTCTATTGGAGAGAGGACAAAACAACTCTGTAAAACAGGGTAATATGTCAACAAAATAAAATTAATGAATGCAAATGAGCAATGATTTTCTAAATTCAACTATGTATGATGTATGTATGAATGTATGAGTGATGTCGTACATGTGCTGGTAAAAGGATACATGATCAAACAAAACTACCTCAGGTACCAACAACATTGGTCTAAACTTCAACCAGAAAGATCAAACCAAGAAAGGTAAAAGCAACTGCGGAAACCAAACCTATTTCTTGTCCTAACTTCATTGAAGAGGAACATAATCCGGATGTAGCTAAATCAAACGGATACCAGGATATAACATCTTTATTCCGGTTTCTTCGGAGAAATCAGTTTTCAAAAGCAACATACCTACTGGAGATTGTAAGATCAGCCTCAAATAAAGCAGACTGACGTCGAGACAATCAAACCTCACTGGGGAATTCAAACCCACTTCCCTGGAGAAAAAATTTCGAATTGAAAACTTTTCATCATGAATACTCATTCCAAAAAGAGATGCCATGGGATAACCTTCCCGGGGAATAGCACACAGACTTCAATGGGGAAACAAAAGTTTCACAGTCCGTACTCCTACTGGGTATTGCAAAACTGATCTTGAATAAGGCAGATGGAAACCAAATTGTCAAAACATTCACTGGGGAATTCAGGCCCACTTTGAAGGAAGAAAAACATACAGACTTCACTAAGGGATACAATGCTTCATCATCGAGACATCTACCGGGGACTTCATGCTGACTTCATTGAGGGAGGTCGACACCACATCATCGAGGGGAAACCAAGATAAGTTCTTCACTGGGGAAACCAGAGATACGTTCTTCACTGGGGAAACCGGAGATACATGCTCCACTGGGGAAACCGGAGATACGTTCTTCACTGGGGAAACCGGAGATACGTGTTCTTCGAGAGTAATTATTGCACCAACTTCTTTAGGGAGAAAGGACTTCTATCAAATAAGCGAGGCCTTCACTGGAAAATACTGGATTGAGTCTTCATATCAACCAAACCTATTCCAATAAAAGATGCCCTGGTGTAGTCTTCCTGGGAAATCAAGAAGTCAACACTAATGCCAATACTACAAAAAGAGCGATATCTTAGCACACCAAGGGAATAAAACCTTTCATCATATGAGGGAAAACTTTGTTGGGGAACTTGGGACAGAGGCTACTGACCATGCAAACCTAAAATAAAAAGCGAACCAAGACTTGGCCGGGGATTATGGAATCACAAACCTAATATTGTACCTTACGCCAACTGCTATCGTCTTTAACTGTCTGAGAAACACACGAAGATTGCGCACATACCAGCAAAAATGACCTGAGAAAATCTTCCTGGGGAACCAAGAAGTTAACAGTACAGCAAGAAGTCAAAGTTATGGGGATTTTAAATCAAACTCAACACTTGGTGAGAGAAAACCCAAAAAATTGACAATTGTCTCAACACTTCTTAGAAAATATACTGCCCTTGTCTAGCTACTTGGGAAGCACATGACAACAATAATGTCGTAAAAAGAGAAAGCACTGCTCTACAAGAGATTCCATATCAATAAAAAGGGAGAAAGAACTCCATCAAATGAGCAAAGGCTTCATATCTCTTTTTAATCTTTGTTTGATCACCACCTGACTGGGTAAAGAATCACACTCAGCTGGAGAAGTCTGCAGTAAGACTGGAAAAAATGGGATTATGAACCCAACATCATAACACAACTTGAGGAAGGTTCTCAGCTTGGGGTAGACATAGTAACTATCTTGACGAAATCTGGATATGCCCTTGGAAACCAATCGGGTGTCTCAAGCTTACCATGCTGATAAAGGTAACTTTCGTAACTTGCCCTTGGCTGCATGCTTTTAAGATAACCTTTCTGATCAAATGGCTTTCATAGATTTGTCGAATCTTGACGTAACTGCCCTAGATTGGCTGAATGTTGCATCCTCTTTGTTCCATAACTCTTCCCGACAACATGTCTTTTGCTGATACTCAAATGTAAACTTTCATGATATCAAGCAGTTGTTTTACAAGCAGAAAATGTTTATTCTAAGAATGAAAAATCTAATGCAACAATTATGTAAGTCTTGAAGATTTTATTTGAAAAGATGTCGCAAAACCCTGTGAATAAATCACTAGCCAGGATGCAACATGGATTTTTTTTGTGAAAGATAACAAAAGCATATGATACCAATCACAATAATTTATCAAAATTAATGGGAGTCAGGAAACATTATTTCATTGGAGTATGCTTTCGAAATAAACCCTGTTTTAATTAGGACTTTTGAGGGTTGTAACGTGGCCTGGTTCACGGTTTATGAAAAAAGATTTAAGGCTCAAAAATATTTGGTGCCCACCCCCTTCATGATGTTCTTCAGTCCTAAGTTCAGTTAACTTGACACGAACATTCATCTCTCAAAAGAAGTTTCGAGATGGTTGAGGAATCAAACAAGGTTTCCTTTGGACAGGCAAGTCACTCATTCCTGCTTCTTTTGGGTTTCTTGTCACGCGACTCTGTTCTTTTCTAATGATTTCACATTGTAATCCTTTATCTCATTTTAGGCTTTCCATTTCTTCCTTGCCTTCAGGACAAACTCCTTTTGACTTTGACTCTGAAGTGCAGCGGGATGCCCTGACTTTTGCCTAAGTGGCTTGTTTTTTCAAGTTCCGACTTAGCGGGGCTTTTTGTCTCTTTATTTTTCATCATAATTTTTTTTATTCATATTATATTTTTCTTTTTATTTTTGAACATGTCGCGTGACTTCGAGTCATTTGTGACTAGTTGGAAGAATTATGATTGCCCTATTTCTGGGTAGATGAAAGATAACCATTGTTGTATCGTCATCTGCTGAACTCCTGGTGTGCGAGAGATAGCCATTAAGATATCGTCAATTGACACACCTTCCTAATAAGTGAAGATTAACCATTGTGGTTTTTACTTTCCACAACCTTTCGAGGGATAACCATTGTTGTATCCTTAGATGCGCACTCTTGATGAGATCTGAATACTCAATCAGATTAACTGAACACTACCCTGCCCCAGGTTAAAAAAATGAGGGTTTTTTCTGAATAGAAAAAGAAACTCCTACTTCAAGGCTCAAAGGGGTTAACGAGGGTTTCACTCCCTTATATCTCCGGTGTTTGAGGATTTGAAACAATGCCTGTACATCGTCAACAGGATTTTATCCAAAAGCATACAACCAGAAAATTTGTGTTTTAATATCATCATCCTCCTCCCAATCTCTTCCTAGGCAAGAGAATGGGTAACGAGTTGGTATCATAAAGAAATTTGAAAGTGAAAACAAATACGAGTGAAACGAATGAATTTCTTCAAGACAAACATACTCATTATATTAAGATTAAACATTCAAATGCAAACAAGTTCTTACATGAAAACAGTGCAATGATAAACAAGAAAAATTACAAATGAGAAAGCAGTAAAAATGCTAATAACCTAAGAAGGCTAATCATCCTGGACTTGCGCTGAAGGTAACATTTCCCAAGCTTTGGAACTATTAACAACAGAGATTCATTTGTGCCCTGCTAACGAATTGTTTTGAACATTAGGGCCAATGTCCTTAAACGACAAGATGCCACTTTGGACCAACCTCTGAACTCCGGCCTTCAAAGCAAAGCAATCTTCTAAATCGTGCCCAGGAGCATCCTGATGAAAGGCACAAGAAGCGTCAGCCTTATATCCTCTTGGCAGTTTTTCAGGAACAACTGGTAGAGCTCGAGTTTGAACCAGATTCTTCTTCAACAAAGAAGGATACAACTTTGTGTATGTCATTGGAATTGGATCAAACTGATTTTTTCTCTGATCAGGAACTTACTGATTCTGTTGACAAACTGGAACAACAAGAGGTAAGTTGAACACAGGGATGATAGGAGGAACATGTTTATTCTGACGATAATTGTTTCTTCCGTTGGTTCTCTTCTTAGAAAGGTTATTATCGAACTTCTTCACACCACTAGCTGAGACACCATCTTCAGATGAACACCCCTTTTGGACATCCTCTTCTAGAGGAACTCCCACATTTACTTTTTCAGGGAAATCACTGGGTGCATGGACTATCACCTTCTCATGAAAGAATGATCTCAGAGTTTCTGTGAAGACCTTTTCCATATCTTCTTCCTTCCTAGAAGGATTGACTTGGGCAGCAACCAAAGTTTTAACCAAAACAGTTAGATACTCCATGCCAGCCTTCAAAGTAGTTACCTCTTTGCGGAGTTCAAAGATCTCATTCTTAATGTTTTCCATCTTCTCTTTGAAATTAGCCCGAGTGTTGTAGTGATGAGTCAACTTGCTGAGTGAAGTAAAGAAGCTGGGTAAGACACCTGGATATGAATAACAAATGCAAGAAATATGTGCAATATGATGCATGATATGCAATGCACATGATTTTATTTTATTTAATATTTCAAGGGATTTATGGCTTATAGACACATTGACAACATCCAAGTAATAAGGCTTTTGTTTCTCTTTCCAGAATCCATGGTTTAAAAGTACCTGAGATATTCACAAATAGTCAACCTTTAAATCCCTTGAAATATTGTTTTTTCAAAAGATGCTTATGAGTGCATGGATGCATGATGCAACAATCACACACAAGATCACACATATAGGGTTCATAGGTTCAACGTCACGAGCATGAGATCGAAGGAACTACCCATAAGGTATTGGTCTAAAAAGTTATCACCTGCCGAACAAGGTTCTAGAGGTTCTCAGAGTCTACATCCTTCCTTCGGATATTACCAACTTCCCGATTAACTCGGTAATTAGTAATATTCTCAAGAAAGACTCGTCCGAGCGTAGTATCATGTGACAACTACTTCCGGATTACTCCGTCATAGCTTCTGCACTACACCTAAAAGGCCAAGATGGGTTAGGTAATCTACAGTCCTCAGCTTCAGCAGGCTCCCAGGTCGAAAGCAGTACGTCTTCCCGATTACTCGGTAAACGACACTACAGTCAAAGGGGCCTCCACTGAGTGGGGGATCTCATGCCTCCTTTTTTGGGATTACTCCCTCAAAGTTAACATGACTATACCGCCCGTCCTATCTTAAATTTTTCCCAAGTCCGGGTATAGGACTTATGAGTAATCACCAAGCACCCTGTAAACCAGGAAAATCCAAACAAACATATATACAAAATATAACACATAAACAATAATAGCACATATACAGATATAAACAAAGATAGGCTCAACCCACTTAGGGATGGACCAGCAAGAGGTCAATCTTTCCCCAGTGAAGTCGCCATTTTTTTTGTAGCGGTAGAAATGTGTAAGACTAAGCCATTGGATTGACTAGACTTTATACAAATCAAAATAAAAATCGCCACCGCGCTTTATTGTTTCCAAAGGAATGGGAAAAGAGCGAATAACCCAAAAGAGGGGGAAAGATTCAAGGTAAGGGGGTTGGTTATGCAAAGGGAAGGTATTAGCACCCTAAACATCTACGGTACTCCGCAGGAACCTCTTTGAAAAATCTGTATATTTTGGCTATAAAAATGTGTTGTATATAAAATAGATGGTGGAGGTGAAAAAAGAAATATTTTTATGATTTTTGCACCTGCCGCGGTTGCGAACCTTTAGTGCCTACGTACCACCTTTCGTGCAATAGGGGATCAGGGTACACGTAGTTCCTCTTTTAAAAATTCGAAACACAAGTGTGTTGGTTGATTTTATGAGATATGACATCATCGCAATTGTCCGTGTGAAAAACATACTTACTACTCACAATCATGAGAAAGGAGAATTTGCTTCATCTCAAAGTGGAGGATATGGCTTAGATTTTAAAATCAACAATGCCTCACTCAACACCCAAGTGGAAAATATCTTACTTCACTACATATTGTAGAAGTATAGTTGTTTGCATCACTACAAGGATTGACAAGAGTCTAATCTTTTGAGAAAAGTTTAAAGATAAAAGCCAAAGTGGAAAAATAGTTTGAAATGAGATTGATTGACTTTTAGTCTTCTCACAAAAAAAAAGTCAAGGTATTATTAAATTGATTGAAATTTATTTATGAAAATGTTTTGAAGATGCATGGACCTAAGTCCAAGTTTATTATGAAAATGTTTCAAGTTTCAAAACAAGAAGAGTTTTTTTTTAAGGAGGGAGGAGATTTTTGAAATTAAAGAAGATGGGAGGAGAAGAAGAGGCTATCCTAAAGCATAAGGTAAAAGCTAGGGATAAGAACCATCTAACCAACAAGAAGCCAATACTTGACATTATGAGTCAATATAGAATTCCCATTCTTCGGATTGAAACCAAGCAAGCAAAGATACTAGACCTCTTGAGAGAACCAAACTTCAAGTGTTTTAAGTCTTCGTAAAAATTGGGCAGAGTAACGGCTGTATACGGGTGAATTCCAGATTACAAACAAAGATTGTAATCTCAATAACCTGAACACAAAACAAACAAACAACCCAATGTCTTGAGGTAAACCTCAAGAACTCCAGATAAAATATCAAATAAAGTCACAAAGTCTCCAAGATAGGCCAAGGTCTCTAATCCTAAGTCCAAGAAGTCCATCACTCCATAATGCAAAGGATAGTAACCATGTAGTCCAAGTATCATTAATGATTTTTTTGGTTCATGTTGATTATTAAGTGTCTTTAAAAAGAAAGAAAAGCTCAAGTGAGCAAAATAAAAATGACATAAAAGTAAATGCTCAAGTGAGCAAAGATGAAAATAGCATGAAATATAAAATGCTAAAAGTGAATGGTACATAAAGCATGAAAATAAAAGCGTAAAGTAAAGTTAATTGTTAGTAATTAGTGGTTAGTTGGATGACCATCTTGAAACTTGCATTTGGAACTCATTAGAGGATTGGTAGAACCAAAGCCTCCACACAACAAGTTGCATTTGCTTTTTGTCAAGTATATCATCCATTTTGGAATTCTCACAAGGCAACATGTAATGATCAACGATGTTTAAGTGATCCGCGTTGACCAAAGGTGTTGTAGATCCATTAGAGGATTGGTATAACCAAAGCCTCCACACAATGAATCTCAAGGTTATTGGATCAAAGAGATCAAATTAACATACTTGGGCTTGCAATCTTGAGTTTGGGCCACGAATGATCATTTATTCGAATCGGGACAAAATTTAGCGTTATGTTAAGCAATCGTAAGTGGACTTATGTAGAAGTCACACCTATTTTGAGGCCGGTCAATAGCAATCTATGTACTTAATGTTTGGATAAATGATATAGAGATCACAATCCCTTAACATGTAGCACAATTAAAAAAGAAAGGGATAAGATGAAAAGGGAGGGGAATGATAAGCTAATTTGGATCACCATTTCAAAATTCTTTCATCTTTAAATTCAACCACTCCTCTAGATGGATTAAAGCACTAAACATATCATTATTCCAAAGCACCAAAAATGAATTAAATAATTCACTCTTAGGTAGATTTGAATTGATGAACATTTATCCAACTTCATCTACATCACAAAGTCCATTAAGTTTAAAGACAAATTGGACATTTAAAATTGCAATCCAAACCAACAATCAAAAGGAGTGAGTAGAAAAAAGCATTTTGGATCAAAGCTGCCCCAAAACAATGCAAAAAGTGCATTATGTCCCTGTGTAAATCGATTGCACTATTGTGTAAATCGATTTACACAGTACAGTTTTCTAAAAACTGTGCAAAATTGCTTCTGTGCAATCAATTGCACTACAGTGTAAATCGATTGCACACAGAAGCAATAGCAAAAAAACATTTTAAAAGGGCAATTTCTTGTTCAAACTTTCCATCAAACACCTTATGATCATGGATCCACTTGAGCACAAAAATTCCATCAAATTATGAGAAAATAACACCATTGAAATCACAAAATAATGCTCAAAGAGTCAATCCCAAAGATCACCAAGAGATCACATTGTGAAAGATGAATTATCCAACTTACCAAAGGTAGATCTAGAGAATTATCAAAACAACTTCAAGAATTTGCTTCAATTCAACCACAAGAATCAATTGACCAAGCTTGGATGTAGAGAATTGATGGAGAAAAAGTGTTTGAATGGAGGTTTAACTCAAAAATTAGTAAGCTTCAATGCAAAGCTTAGTAACTTTTTGAAAATGGAGCTTTGAGTGAATTTGGTAGATGGAGAGAATTGAGAGATTTTTTAGCAAGGTGGATTTGGCTATCAAAAGCTTGAAATTTGAATGAAATGAGAGCTCTATTTATAGAGTTTTAGGATTGGGATTAGTGGTAATTTGGTAATTGATTCTTGGAGCCAAAATTTGAATTAATGAATTTTTTCAAATATTAAAGCCAAAATTTGAATTAATGATAATTCTTTCAAATATTAGAGCCAAAATTTGAATTAAGGATAATTCTTTTTAAAAATGAAAGATTGGCACTAAAATTTGAATTAATGATACATCTTTCAAAAATGAAGGAAAATTGGAGCCAAAATTTGACAAGTTTAAAATTGCTGATTTTTTTTCAAATTTTCACGCTGTGCAATCGATTGCACTACAGTGCAAATCGATTTGCACAGTGTATTTTTTTTAAAAATGGCGCAAAATGCATTATGTGAAATCGATTGCAGCCTAAGAGCAATCGATTGCATCAGTGAAAAAAATGAAAATTTTTAATTCTTTTTCTTTGCAAATAGAGATTTTAGTAAAATAATACCAGAAATCCTTATTTGTCAGATGCTTCAACTTGGTACCTACAAAACAAAAATATACAAAGACAAAGACAAATATTTTTTTGTATTTTGATTAGAAGTTAGTCAACAACACATATACAAAATACACAACCAAGGTGCTTGGAAATTCCTCAAGAGCAAACTTAAATATAGGAAAAAAGAGGAAGAACCAACCCTAATGTGATCTTGTTATGATCGAGTTGAAATGATATGATAGGGGAATCTTAGGGGAAAAAATTGGGGTACAACAAATGTCTAGAAGGGAAAGGAGAAGTCTGATAAGAATAATGTTCATTATTAATGTTGCAAGAACTTTGGTAACTATGCCAAAGATTGTTTGTCAAACAAAGAAAGGAAGTCAGAGGAAGAAAATATAACCAGAGGAGAGTTTAATGATGAACCTGTGCTATTTATGGCTTATGAATCTAATGAGGAACTGGTGAAATTGTCATTTTATGATTCTGAAAAGGGAAGAAGATGACTCTTAAGATTCTAACTCTGAAGGAGTGTTCGAATATCAGATAGAATCAGAAGATGACGTTAAAGATTCTGAAGATGATGACTCTGGAAACTCCGAAGATGAGTAAGATGGTGAATCTGATTCTGATCCAGATTTTGATGTTGATCCAAAATATAGTGGTGATCATGCTTCTAGAAGGGAAAACTATAAAGACGTAGGTTCTGGAGGAAAAGCTTATAAAGATGATCATGTTTCTGGTGGAAATCATGACTCTAAGGATGAACCTTCTGAAGGAGGAGCTTCTGAAGGAAATTCAGCCTTTGATGGTGATCATGATTCTAAAAGTGGAACTTATGAAGGGAGAGGTGATCCAAATTTTGAATATGGTATTTCTAAAGTTAGTGACTCTAACTCCGATAGTGATTCAGACTCTGGGAATTTTCCAGAATCTGAAGACAGTCAAGGTTCTGGAGAAAGTCCATTTTTTACAGCAAAAGCTTCTGAAGGGGAATGTTCTAGTGTCCGAGGTTCTGAAGTTTAAGTTTAGAGGCAACAAATAATCAGAAGCATCCCAAGAAAATTTGTAGAGTTTGACATGCTGCAAGACACTAATGTAGACTCCAAAGGAGAAGTTATTCAGTGTGCAATGTTAGTGGACTCTGATGGGCCCCCTTTAGCCAGCTCTTTTACTTTAAAGGCGCTGCTAAAGACCCCTTTTAGCTAGCTCTTTTACTTTTAAAGCGCTGCTAAAGGACCCCTTTAGCCAGCGCTTTTTCTGAAACAAAAAAAAATTAAAAATAAAAAGCCCCTTTAGGCAGCGCTTTTAATGTTAAAGCGTTGTCTAAAGCCGCCTTTGGCAGCACTTTTTTTTAAAGCGCTGCTAAAGGCGCCCTTCAGCCAGCGCTTTTTCTGAAACAAGTTTTTTTATAAAAAAAACTGAGCCCCTTTAGGCAGCGCTTTTACAGTAAAAGCGCTGTCTAAAGGGGGCTTTAGACAATGTTTTTTAAAGCGCTGTCTAATGTCTACGAAATTTTTTATATAACCTTTTTGAAAGAAAAATGCATTGTTTGATATATACAATTTTATATGCACGGATTTTAACCATATTTGCAACAGGTTTTCACCATATTTTACACCTGTATATACCATTACAAATTTCAATAGATTTTCACTAATATTGGAGCTTCAATCCAATAAAAAATAATACCAAAAGATACTATACATTTGCACCAATGTACTTATATATACTATTACTCTTGTACATATATACTTTTACAAAAAAACAATACGAAAACAACATCATTGTATACCATTATAAAATCTATTCATCTCTATCTTCCACATATGCACATACAACCTGAAACAACACCAAAATATCGCAATTCATACCATGATACAAACAAAATATATATAATTTACCACATGACAAACAACAACAAAATTGAAACAATTGAATATACTCAAAATTATCATCAATTAAAGTAAGATTAAAATATACCTTATATAACTTTCGTCTCAATAATATATTGACACCAATCCTCCTTAAGTTCATCCAACTGAGAACTTGAGTAATAAACACACTTGAATTCATCAAAGTACTACATAATAATATAACATAGTATGTTTAAGTTAAAACTATTTAATTATATGAGAAATATGTGTTAAATATTAAAATAACTCCTAAGTTAGAAATCCATAACTTAGATGGAATCTCTATTCGATCCAAAAGAAGGATTTCTCTCATAAACATCAACATGTAAAAACCGCAATCTACTTCATTACACTGCCAAGGACACTACACATGAAAAAAAATATGGATAAGGCCTAAGTTTTATCAAGTATCATCACTATTAATATAATCAAAATTGTGATAATTAATTAATATACCTCCACTATAATCCATGTAATGTTGTTGGCTTTACTCTTTGGTACTTGAATACCTCTTTATGCTCAAAAAACTTGTATAATGCTAATAAAACATAAACACACATTTTGAACAATTCACATAAATAAATAAATAAATATACACATGAATATTTAGAACAATCTCACTTACGTATCAACCATATTCTTCATATCTTGGTATGTACTTGGATTATTGTGTAAACAATCCAGATAATATACAACTTCTCTGATAGGATAAATCGCGACCAACAACCAATGTACACTGTAAGATTAAACAAATGTGAGATGAAAACTTTCTACACAACGTCAAAATATGAAAAATTATAATAGATGAATTTAGAATGAAAATCTAACCTGTTGCCGATATTAAGCGGTAAAAAAGAAAAACTTTTCGGTATCTTTGTCGTCCATAAAGTGCTCGAGTACATATGCCACGACTTCATTTGGTTTATGCATGATTAACCCTAAGTTGGTATTGTAAGGAGATAAGAAAGTGAATCTTTGTGCCAATCCACTCGGGCGTATCAATTTTTCATACAAAAACCTTAAATAAAAGATCTCATTAACATTTGAAATGAGTAAATGAATTGATCAATTAATTAGACAAAGTAGATTAGATATGCCTTATGTATGTATTAACAACACTGAGGCCTAATTGCGTATGTTGCAAAACTTGATCAAAATCTTCCATACTAATTGTTTTGGAATATTCAAAACCAAAAATACCAAACTCCGTAGGTAGAAGACGAGTATTTCCTTACGGAATATCATACATTTCTAAAAATGTCCCAAGGCACGACCTAAACTTGGAAGTAGGTTTTTTTAATCGCGGTTATCTTAGAAACAACCTTTTTGTGTTGAAATGTTTCTAATTTCAGGATTCTTACCCCTACCGACATCTTCATTCTCTTTAGCATGAATCTAAAGATCATATAATTAGTTATGTGAATTATAAGATCACGAATTAACATTTTTCATGCATAAATATCATATAATTGTGATGTACCTCTTTTATGATGCAACTGACTCAGTTTGTCGCGGAATCCCCTTGTCTTTTTCTTTGGATTTTGTTGGAGTCTAATTAACATAACCATGTAAAAACAAATGTACGTAAAATGCGCGTACAAACTTTGAATACTCAAAGGTTCATACATATGGTTTTAAGTATACCTCATCATCTACACTAATGAGGCTTGACGACCATGCAACAAACGAACCTATTGCATCTCCCACCAGTGTGGCATCCGAAACATCGTTAGGATATGGTAAAAACGCATCCTTCTCCAAAGCAATGTCAACTGATACTTTCAAACAACCAATAGGGAGCGATTTAGTGTGAAGTGATTCTCCCAAAGTGTTATGCACTTTTCCTTTGCCAACCATCCGATAATTCAGTGACGATAAGTAGAGTTGACAAGGTGAAATACCCTAAAAACAATAATAAATTTCAAATTGTTATTGTGTATATATTTCAATTCAATAAATTAAGCTAATTTAATTTCATAATGATATATATAATTACCTCTGGAAGATTCGATTGAAAATTACAAGCGATACTACCTTTGTCACTAGTAGCTTTAAAACCTGAAGCTTGCTCTCTTAATTCTTTTTCCCTTCTTAATTCACGTACTTCAGCTTGTAGTGCTTCCAAGGTTTCCCGCAGTTCTTTATTGCTAGGAGTCTTTTGTGTTTTCAGCTTCAAGGATTTTGGAGTGATTCCAAATCCCTTGCCCCTCACCCGACCAGAATACTCAAGAACATCTAATGCTCAACTAAGTATGCTCCTGCAATCATTGTCTTCATCTGGACATATAGACTGAGATAAAGTCTCCTGAAATTCATATGAATATTGAAAATTTGGCTTAATTATATGTTACTAAACTTTTGATTTAATTAAAGAAAAAAATGCTATACTTACACATTTCTCAAAAAAAATTTGAACATCTTCTTTGACAACTCCATCCTTTCCCACACGGGCTTCCTTCCACAAAACATGTACCGGAAGAGATGTTTTAGAACTATTCTCCTTTGTTAACTACACATTAAGCCAAATAATATGATCAAATATAATTCATGATGAACAAGTATATCATTTCAATTTATAGATACTTGCGATAGACTGTTCTAAGCGTCCATATCCAGTACACCCTTTTCTGTACGGATACGCGGGACTTGATGCTCTTTGCCAATTTGTTTCACTTACACTCTGAAATTCTTGGGTTTTTTGTTTGGCTTTAAATGTTTCCCATTCTTTAGGTGAAACCAAACTTACATATTTAGATGGAAGCTCTGCATTAACAAAAAATTTATCTGCATCCCTAAGAAACTTGATATGTAAAAAAGTCCTAAACCCTCTTAGTAGTTTTCCGGCCAATCGGAGACAAAAAGTTTTTCTAGTATTATCAATGTTGTTGAAATACCTCTATGAAAAACATACATAAAGTGTGTTAGTACAAGTAATTTAAATAGATAATCGTCATTAAAAACAAATTGGAACTTCATTAAATATTGTACCTGTATCTCACTCCAAAAATTTTCTTTAGCTTCTTTCAACTCTCGTTTTCTCCAATCATCACAAGTAGTTGGAACTTCAATCCTTACAAGTTCACCAATAAAACTTGTCACCATTGAACTGTTAGGCTCAATTAGTTGTCTACTTTGGCTCCAATGCGCGTCTAATTTTATGCCTCGGTCTCTATCACAAATGACTTTCTTCATAACTGTTATTCTCTGTCTAAATTCTGCTTCCTGATCAATAACAGTCTCATGATCTCTATCATCAATAGCATCATCATGTGGGTGATCCTCGTTACTAGCCATCTAACCT
Organism: Vicia faba; assembly: GCA_948472305.1. Classification (NCBI taxonomy): domain Eukaryota; kingdom Viridiplantae; phylum Streptophyta; class Magnoliopsida; order Fabales; family Fabaceae; genus Vicia; species Vicia faba. The sequence goes on from OX451736.1 coordinate 468,937,350, forward strand.
GTAATAAAGAAAAACATAAACCCAATATAAAAATCCATAATCAATTGAATATATAACAAATGACAAATAAAGAAGAGCATATAAATTTATTGAAAATGACATAATATATAACATTTTACTATATTACCTCTTTCACTAACATCTCTTTCTTTTCTTAGTTGGAATATGAATTACTTGTTTCTTAGCAATGTCGATGTCAGAATTGATCCAAATTCCCTCGTTATGATCGTTTCTAATATATGATTCATCCGCTATAATATTCTCATCTTGGTCATTCCGTCTAATACATGATTGATTCTCAACATCAATATCACTTTGATCTACACCGGTATCATCAATCACTTTGTTAGATAAAATAACTATAGACCATTTCGTAATCGTTGGGTCAGTGACATAGAACACTTGTTTAGCTTGAGATGCTATAATAAAAGGCCCGTCTTTGTACCTCACCCTATTAAGATCAACTTGCGGAAATCCTGACTTATACATTCGTATGCCACTACTATTTACCCACTTGCAACCAAATATAGGAATCTGAAACTTCTCGTAATTAAACACCCAAATGTGCTCAATAACCCCAAAATATAACAAATTTGCATATTTGGGGTTTAAGTACTTCATACTTGATATGTGCATTGCTTCAGCTAGCACGGTGACACCACTATTTTGCATAGTACTTTTATCATCTTATTCTTTGGTATAAAATGTGTATCCATTTATTGCGTATGCGCTATAAGAAAACACATGCAAACTTGGACCATATGCCAAACATCTCAACCTTTCTGTTATTGAAGTGGGATCTGAAGAGGGCTTTGAATAAATATGATCCTTAAACCATTGTATAAAACTTTGATTGTGCTCTCGTACTATCCAATTTTCATTTCTGTTCTGATTTAACCCTCGGAGTACAGCCTTGTGCATTTCAACATATGGCTCGACCTCACTGTCATTATGCAGAACATACAAATGCACTTGCTCCCGTTGATCCCTTGGTACTGTCTCAATTTTATTTCTAATTAATTTTTTACCTTCCTTTTTTTCAAAAATATGAGTTTTGGGGAGCCCAACGGATTGAACATTAGACAAATATTCAGTACAAAACTCAACAGCTTCTTCAACAATGTATCGTTCAACAATACAATCCTCTGGGCGACTTTGGTTTTTCACGTACCCTTTTAATATTTTCATATAACGTTCAACTGGATACATCCATCTCATATAAGCTGGTCCACACAACTGTGTCTCTTTCACAAGATGAACAACTAGATGTACCATTATGTCAAAAAAAGAGGGAGGAAAATACATCTTAAACTCACATAAGGTAATAACTATTTCTTTTTACAGTGTTGGTAAGACCTCAAGATCGATCACCTTACTACAAATTGACCTAAAGAAAAAACATAATTTAGTTATGGCGCTTCTTACTTTTTCTGGAAAAATAGAACGTATACTTATTGGTAGAAGATGCTCCATTATAACATGACAATCATGTGTCTTTAAAATCTTCAACTTGAGGTCTTTCATAGACACAAGTCTTCTAATATCTGAAGAGTATCCTTCTGGAACTTTAACTTCACTTAGAAACTTGCACAATATTTTTTTCTCCTTTCTAGATAGAGTAAAAGCAGCAGGTGGTAGATATGTTCGTCTTCCTTTATTCACGGGTCCTAATTCAGTTCTTATTCCCATCTTTAACATATCCTCCCTTACTTTAAGGCCATCCTTAGACTTTCCTTTTTATATTGAGTAACGTACCAATAACACTTTCGAATACTTTTTTTTTAATATGCATAACATCGAGAAAATGTCTCACATACAAAGACTTTCAATATGGAAATTCAAAAAAAAAATCGACCTCTTCTTCCACCCACTTTTGACAACCTTATGTGCAAAAGGCTTGCCAAACTGAGTACACACATCTTTCACCTTTTCAAACATTTAGTCACCTGACAATGCAGGTGGAGCTTTACGTTGTTCAATGTCTCCATTGAATGCTTTTCTCCACCCACAGTAGTGATGTTTAGAATGTAATAATCTACGATGATCGAGAAAGACATTCTTCTGACAAAGTTCCAATCGCTTCATATCGGTTCCATCTTCACAAACATGACACACACGTTGACCTTTAATGTTATACCCAGATAGATTCCCGTATGCTAGAAAATCATTAATTGTGCCAAACAACATCACCCTCAAATTGAAACTTTCTTTCTTATATCCATCATAAACCTCCACACCGTTCTCCCATAAAATCTTTAAATCTTCGATCAAAGGTGTCAAGTATACGTCTATGCCATTCCCTGGTTGTTTAGGCCCAGAAATTAACATATATAACATCATGTACTTACGCTTCATACATAGCCATGGAGGTAGGTTATAAATCATAATAATCACAAGCCATGTGGTATATGAGATACTTTGAAGACCATGTGGGTTCATTCCATCAGTAGGTAATGACAACCGAAGGTTTCTTGCTTCTTCTCTAAAATCAGGATAATCATCATCAATTTTCGACCATTGTGGTGAATCAGCCGGATGTAAATACTTTCCATCAATAATTCTTTCATCTGCATGCCAAGTCAAGTGTCTTGCATCGGTTTCACTATGAAACATGCACCTAAATCTCAGAATTATAGGAAAATACCATAAGACTTTTGATGGAGACAATTTTTTCTTATAGCGAGATAAACCGAATTTAGGGAACTCATTTAATGATGCATATTTGTTTCGAAACAAAACACAATCGTTTGGACAAGCATGTATCTTATCATAGCTCATGCCAATAGAGTACACATTTTTTTTGGCCTCACAGGTTCAATTAGGAAGAACATTATCCTCCAGAAGCATATCTCTCATAAGGGCTAATAACTCTGTGAAACATTTATCCGACCATCCATTGCCCGACTTTAATTTGTACAACTTTAATAGCGCAGACAATCTTATGAATTTAGTGCAACCTTTATAAAAAAATTTCTCTGCATCGCTTACCAACCTTTCAAACATTTTGGGACAATCCTTAAGATCTTCTTCAAGTGCTTCTGCAATCTCTTCGACTCAATCACAATCGTATGTATCTGTGTTATTATCGTCTATAGCATAGGTCGTCGTATTACTTTTCTCCTCCGGTTCAACATTCTCATTAATTTTCTCACCAAGATATATCTCACACTTATAACTTCGATCAATCGTACACGTCAGTAAATGCGATTTCTATCCATCTGCATCAACCCGACCCAAATAACAACAACCCAAGCAAGGACATTTCATTTGACTGGAGTCTTTGACGTGTTCAATAGCAAACTTAATGAATTACAATACCTCATTCTCGTATTCTTTTGACAATCGATCGGCAGTCATCCATTTTTTATCCATGGAATTACTACTAATTAAGGTAAACAAAAACACTAATTATTCACGCAACTATTTCAAAAGAACATAAAGAAAAACACTTTTGCGACACAAAAAGAATATTAATACAAACTTTTAGAAATATTTTGTAAGATTTAATCGGATTAGTTCTAGATCGATATAGACTAAAATTAATTATTTCTATATAAAATTAATTGTGCTTTTTAATTGATATAGATAGAATGTTTTATAATTTAGGAAGCAGATAGTAAATAAATAAACGAGTCGGTAATGTTGAATTTGAACTTGACTTACCAAAGAAAGAAGAGGGGTTATTGGTGCCGATGGCAGATGATGCTGCTTTGATGTTCTTCGAATCGGTGATGGTCTTCGACTAACTACACCAATACAAAAAAGTATTAACCAACTTTTTAGTAAGCACACTAACATTGAAAATGCATAGAGTTGAGAATAAAATCACGATACCAATCCTCAAATGAAAATAAAACCAAAGAACTCATTTTGTTACACAATTTAAGAATCAGAACATGGAAAATTGATTTCAACACATGATTTATTCGATTAAACAAAAACCTGGAAGAAACTATAACAAGTTATGAGTGCTCGATAGTTTCAACTCAAGAAGATTCGAAACGAAATGGGAAAGCACCCGATGTCACAACCATGCGAACTTTCGAATTTAAATCAAATTACACAATAAAGTTGTCTGAATCTTAAAGCAATGTTAAAAGATGAATTTCTTCCCCATGAATGGTTCTTGACTATATCTTATGCGAATAACACGCCATAGACATCAAGCCGTCATCGAAACCAAAATGAAATCAAACTATCATAACAAAGTGGCACTGTAACCGAATTAAACCTTGAATTCATAACAACATGCATCAAAATCTCTTTAAAATTTTCTCACACAAAGTAACACGACATTGAATTCAAACCCGAAACTCTAACAAATAAAACAAAACGGGTAGCCCCAATAGTTTCTCGGTTAGTTTATACACGAATAAACGCGACATCAACATCCAACCTTCATTGAAACTAAATAAAACCGGACATCCTAAGAGAGTTTATATCACTAACTAATCAAGCTTATAAGCATGTAACAGGTTTTGCAGAAATGTAGAAGGAAATATCTAGAAATGTAGAAGGAAGTGAATACCTAGAAATGTAGAAGAAAATGTTGAACCAAGCTTAAAAAAATAAAATGTTGGTAAAATGGTTGATAGAAGTCCTACAAGAGAGTCCAAAAAACCAAATGTTATAAACCAAATACCCAAAGAACCATAGTAGCATTAGAGATAGGAACAAGGAAAACTTACCTTTAGATACGGTGGAGGACGGAAACTGAGGGACGACGGAAGGAGGGCGGTCTGAGGAACAACGGAAGAAGGGCAGTATCGGAGGAACAACGGAAGGACGAAGAGAAAAGTGCTACATTTCTGGAGGTCTGTGAATAGAAACGAGTTCTGGAGGGATTCTATTTTTTTATTCTAATTATATGACTTTAGACAGTGCTTTTGAGAAGCGCTGGCTAATATGGGCCTTTAGCAGTGCTTTTAAGATATTTTTTTAAAATTTATATGACTTTAGACAGTGCTTCGAAGAAGCGTTGGCTAATGTGGTCCTTTACCAGCGCTTTTTTTAAGTGCTTTCTAAAGCAACCCTTTTAGCAGCGCTTTTACTCATTTTCATATACGGTTTCCGTGTTTTATTTTTTAATTTACTTATAGCAGCGCTTTTGTATAAAAGCATTGTCTAAGGTGCTGTCTAAAGGCCTTTTTGGCGTAGTGATAAAGAATCATGGTATCATGAAAAATATCTAAAAGACATATATTTTTATAACCTTTGTAGAAAACACTTTGGCATACATGTCATAGGCAACATCATGGTATCATGAAAGATAAAGTAAATACATTTATGTATCTATTTTTTTATGTCAACATTAATTAGATGCATGAAAAACCATTCAACTTGAAAAACAATGGATATGCAATAAAATCTAGATCTGTTGTTCTCCAAGAATAACAACGACAATGATAAATCTGATTTGTAAAAATCTGGATTTGTTGTTCTCCAAGAATAAAAAACTTTGTACTTTTATTAAAAAATGAATATTTGTAAACAACGTAATTTAGTATTATGTGTAAACAATGTTATTTGTATTTTTTTAAAATTCCCCTCAGTTTTTGATAGAAATCGAGAGGTATATGATGCTAGTTTTGAAAATATAAAATGAGATGTTGTTGGGGGTCGAACCAGTGACCATTTCAACTATCCCCTTGGTTAATCAGAAACAAAGAGGTATAGTGGAAAATTTTCATGACGCCCTACATTACCTCGCTTGTGTAACCAAGGTTATATCCCCTTCGGGTCCGAGGTAAAATGTGTTTTTTGTAGTTGTGGTGTCATTCTCAGGTTTATTATTTCTTTCCTATTGTTTGGAAATGTGTAGTTTAGGAACTTCTTTGATTATCTTTTGATTGTCGGATAATGTAAAATATATTGGAAAAGTAATCTTTTGTATGTTATGAATGAATTATTTTGGTATTTTTTTATTCATGTATATTTTGTAGGAAATAATTAATATTTAAGGAATGTCTTATTGACTAAGTTTATTAGAGGATATTTTAGTATTTTATTGTACCCTAATTTTGTTTATAAATATCCTAGTAGTAGGTCCGTGTAATTATTCATTACTCCTTATTTTTGTAGCCGTCATTCAATATATTCCTTTTGTCTTTCATCTCTCCTTGTGCACCAACAATTTCTATATAGAGCTCTTGTTCGAAATCCACGGGGAAACACGAGAAACACGAGTGAACAATGAGGTGTTGTGTGATTGAGAATCACATTTTTCTGATTCTATGGGATTTGGGAAACACCGTGTTTTTTAGTGATTTTTTGAGTGAATTTCACAAGGTTGAAGATGAACGGAAATGGCGATATCAATTCCAAACTTCCAGTATTTAATGGAAAAAACTGGAATTGTTCGAAGATCTAGATGCGTGTGTTGTTTGGTTCTCAATATTTGTTAGAACATGTCACCGATGGCTATGATCTGATAGCAACAGACGCGACAGAGGCACAGAAGATAACGTAAAAGGCGATAAGGAAGAAAGATCAAAAGGCGTTGTTCTACATCCATCAATGTGTGGATGTGAACGTGTTTGAGAAATTCTTGACTCTGAAACAATAAAGGTTGCATGGGACACACTGGTCAAATGTTACAGTGGTGATGCATCAGTGAAGAATGTGAAGCTTCAGTCTCTCAGAAAGCAATATAAGAATATCAACATGAAGGACAACGAGAAGGTTTTTGAGTACATCTCTAGAGTGATTCTGATCAATAATGAGATGAAAGCTTGTGGAGAAACTTTTTTTGAACAAGTAATTATAGAGAAGGTATTGAGATATTTAACTTCTCAGTTTGATTACATTATGGTAGCAATTGAACATTCCAAATATCTGAGCACCATGAAAGTTGAAGAGCTGCAAAATAATCTAGAGGCGCATGAGTTGCATATGACTGAGAGAACTTATGAGAGGGAAGTAGAGCAGCAGGCTTTGAAAGCAACTTCTAGTAAGAAGTATCAGAAGCAGACTTGGTCAGATTCCAGGAAGAAAACTAATAGTGGTCAAAGGTCAGAAGCTTCAAACTCTGATAGGAAGAAGAATATCCAAAAGGGAAAGGAGAAGTCTGATAAGAAGAATGTTCATTGTTACTGTTGCAAGAACTTTGGTAACTACGCCAAAGATTGCTTGTCAAACAAAGAAAGGAAGTCAGAAGAAGCAAATATAGCCAGAGGAGAGTCTGATGATGAACCTATGCTATTTATGGCTTATGAATCTTATGAGGAACCAGTGAAATTGTCATTTTCTGATTCTGAAGAGGAAGAAGATGACTCTGAAGGAGAGTTTGAATATAAGACATAATCAGAAGATGAAGCCGAAGATTCTGAAGATGATGACTCTAGAAACTCCGGAGGTGAGTAAGATGGTGAATATGATTCTGATCCAGATTTTAATGTTGATCCAAAATCTGGCGGTGATCATGCTTCTGGAGGACAAGTTTATAAATATGATCATATTTCTTGTGAAAATGATGACTCTAAGGATGGACCTTCTGAAGGAGGAGCTTCTGAATGAAATTTAGCCTTTGACGGTGATTATGATTCTGAAAGTGGAACGTCTGAAGGAAGAGGTGATCCAATTTTTGAAGATGGTATTTCTGAAGTTAGTAACTCTAACTCCAATGGTGTTTCAGACTCTGGGAATTTTCCAGAATCTGAAGACAGTCAAGGTTCTTGAGAAAGTCCATTTTCTACAGCAAGAGATTCTGAAGGGGAAAGTTCTGGTGTCCGAGGTTCTGAATTTCAAGTTCAGAGACAACAAAGAATCAGAAGCATCCCAAGAAGATTTAAAGAGTTTGACATGCTGCAAGACACTGAAGTAGACTCCGAATGAGAAGTTATTCAGTGTGCAATGTTAGTAGACTCTGAACCCGTGAGTACAAAAGATGCTCTTAAGAAGAAAGTCTAGTTGCAGGTCATGAAAGAAGAACTTGATGCTATAGAGAGAAACAAGACTTGGAAGCTGACATAAATTCCAAAAGGCAAGAAAGCAATCAACGTCAGATGGGTTTTTAAGCAGAAGCTAACTTCAGATGGATCAATTGGAAAACACAAAGCAAGATTAGTAGCAAGAGGTTTTCTACAGAAGCATGGGCTTAATTACTCTGAAGTGTTTGCACTTGTAGAGAGACATGAAACAATCAGACTAGTAATTGCAATAGTTGCTAATAGGAATTGGCCTCTGATGTATTTATATGTAAAATCTTCATTTCTGAATAGTCCATTCCAAGAAAAGGTATACGTGTCACAACCTCCTGGATTTGAGAAAAATAATCAGGAATTGATGGTGTTCAAATTACACAAAGCCTTGTATGGATTGAAGCAAGCGCCCAAAGCCTGGAATCTGAAGATTGATTCATTTTTCAAGGAACAAGGGTTTCAAAAGTGTGAGATGGAGTATAATGTTTATGTTCAACACACTTCAGAAGGTAATATGATTTTGGTATGTTTGTATGTTGATGACATATTGCTAACATGAAGTTCTGAACAAGAGATAGATAAGTTCAAGAAGGTTCTAATGAATGAATTTGAGATGACAGATCTTGGGAAAATGAGATACTTTCTAGGGAAGAAGTTTATGTACTCTGAGAAAGGAATCATTTTGCATTAGATGAAGTATGAACTTGAGCTTCTAAAAAGATCTAAGTTGGAGAATTGTAAAGTTGCTATCACACCTACTGATACAAATCAAAAGTTGGACTTTGATTTTGATGGAGAGGATATGGATGCTACATCCTTCAAACAATTGGTTGGTTCTCTAAGGTATTTGTGTAATATCATACCTGGTATTTGTTATGCAGTTGGAATAGTTAGCCGATTTATGAGTAAACCAAAGCGGTCCCGTTACCAAGCTGCTACCAGGATTCTACGGTATGTGAAGGGAACTCTGAAGTATGGAGTGTTATTTCCTTCTGGAAGAAAGATCGAATCAAAAATTTTGAATTATTCAGACTCTGATTGGTGTGGAGACAGAGTTGACAGAAGAAGTACTTCTGGGTACTTATTCAAATTTCTGGGAGGTCCTATTTCTTGGTGTTCCAAGAAGAAACATGTTGTTGCACTGTCAATCTGTGAAGCTGAATATATTACAGGCACTCTGACTGCATGTCAAGCTGTGTGAATTCTGAACTTGCTGCAAGATCTGAAGATTGAGGTAAACAAACTTCTGAAGCTGATGATTGATAACAAGTCTGCAATCAATTTTGCCAAGAACCCAATGCTGCATGAGAGAAACAAGCATATTGAGAGTGAGTATCACTTTTTGAGAAATCAGGTTCAGAGTGGAATATTAGAAGTTATGCGTTGTAGCACCCAGAAGCAGCTAACGGACGTTCTAACAAAGACTATCAAGATTGATCAATTTCTTCGTTTGAGGGATGAAATTGGTGTTGTCAGTTTTGTGTAAATATAAATTAAGGGATGGTGTTGGAAATAATTTATATTTTAGGAATGTCTTATTGACTAAGTTTGTTAGAGAGTATTTTAGTATTTTATCATACCTTAATTTTGTGTATAAATAGTCTAATAGTAAGTCAATGTAATTATTCATTACTCCTTATTTGTGTAGTTGTCATTCAATATATTCCTTTTGTTTTCCATCTGTACCAACGTATTTGTGTTATATGTTTGTTTCTTTGTTTAATCTTCATTGGAATAAATAATAGTTTAATAGGTTGAAGAATCATTTAATAAATGGATGTCATAAACAAATTAAAAGTGATTAAAAAGCAAGAAGGCTTACATTGATAGGTTGGTTACTTTAGGAATAAAGAGTTAAGACTATAGGGGTAATCATAAATAAGTTTTATATAAAATGTATTGATACTTTTGTGGAGGCTTAAGAATAAGTTCTATAGTCAATCAATACATATTTTTACGTTGTACACACACTCTTCTAGGTTGAGTTTTTGCCTTATATGACACAACACCTCATGTTATATTCATTATAATAGATGAAGTTATTAAATGAATTATTGTCCAACATTTTATTTAATTTACTATGTTAAATCCTTTATTTTTAAGTTGTGATTTTGTAGTTTCTGACCACATGATACACACTCAATTATTTCATTACCTTTCTCATATTTACTTTATAACTTATTGTAAGAAAATCATTATGATTATTACAGTCCTCGTGGAATCGATAATTGTTTTCATTACTTGCTACTATGCTTGATACTATATACTTACACATATAAAATAACCATCAAATTTATCTAGCTAGTAGAGTAGACTGAATTGATGTCACCCAAAACACATCATGTTTCTCCCCAAATACTTCTTTTATGCAAGCAGAGATCTTCCCACATAACCCTCTTATCTGGGAACACACAAACATTAACCCCAAATAAGAAAACCAAGAAGCCCCTTGTTCAAGACAAACACCTAGAAAACAAAAATCCAAGAATAAAAATAGTGCTCTTTTCTTTGAGTTACATTAAATTGATAGAAGACCACCATGACTACCAGTAAAATATTGAAAATATAATTTAGTTAATGTCTACAATTTCTAATGTTTATCTTTAATATAATTTTTTGGCATTTTAAATATTTAGTATAAATATACTATACTAGACTATCAATATTGTACCCAATTTTATCTCCTCTATTTGATATTCAACAGTAGTCTTATTATCATTTTTGTTCATTCTCCTTCTCCCACTGCATTACCTTGCACCAACAAATTGATATCTAGAGCACTTGGTTCTGTTTTTTCCTGAGAAACACGAGTGATTGTGAGTTGTGTGTTTGATTTTGGTTCATTGATTTTCTGTTGAAATCTTGAACAAAATCTGAATAGAATCTGATTATGTGGGTTGGGAAATAGTGTGTTTGAAGATCTAAAAATTTGTGCAAGGTTTAAAATGAGTGGAGGCAGTAGTTTGAACACCAAAATCCCAGTTTTTAATGGCAAAAAGTGGAACAGATGGATGATACAAATGCGTGTGCTGTTTGGTGCGCAAGTTATTCTATATCTGGTTACAGATGATTATGTACTAGCTGCAACAGATGCAACTGAAGAACAGAAAACTGCTGAGAGGGTTATGAAGAAAAGGGACCAAAAAGCTCTGTTCTATATCCATCAGTGTGTGGATGAAAGTGTATTCGAGAAGATTGTTGATTCAACAACGTCAAAAGGGGCGTGGGATTTACTGGTGAGATGTTACGGTAGTGACGCATCAGTAAAGAAGGTAAAACTTTAATCCCTGCAAAAGCAATATGAAAACTTGAACATGAAGAACAGTGAGAAAATTTCTGAATATATCTCCAGAGTGATTCTGATCACTAACAAGATGAAGGCATGTGGAGAAACTCTGTCTGAATAGGTAATCATAGAGAAGATTCTGAGGTCGCTTACTCCTCAATTTGATTACATTGTTGTTTCTATTGAACATTCTAAAGATCTGGAAACTATGAGAATAGAATAATTGCAAAGCAGTTTAGAAGCACAGGAGTTACGTCTGGTTGAGAGAACTTCTGAAAGGGAAGCTGAACAAGCTCTGAAAGCTTCTTTTGTCAAGAAAGACCAGAAGCAGAATAAACGTGGTGACGGATTCCAGAAGTCAGAAACCTTAACTTCTGATGATAAGCGATATCATAAAGGAAAGGAGAGGTATGACAAAAGGAAGGTTCAATGTTACTCTTGTAAACAATTTGGCCATTTTGCTAGAGATTATAGGTCAAACAAGGAAAGGAAATCATAAGAAGCGTATATGGCTAAAAGAAACTCTGATGATGAACCTGTGCTACTAATGGCTTCTGATTCTGATGGAAAATGCTCAGAAGATTGGTGGTATATGGACACTGGATGTTCAAATCACTTAACTGGAAACAAAAAATGGCTAACAGACTTTGACTCTAGAAGGAGAAAAAAGATCATATGTGCTGACGATAAGTATCTTAATGCAGAAGGTATATGAGATGTCAGAGTTAGAATGAAGAATGGGAAAGAAATTCTGATCAAAGACGTTTGGTATGTTCTTGGTATTAGAAGCAATCTGATGAGCGTGGGTCAACTGATTGAGAAATGTTTCTCAGTTGCTATGAAAAACAATCTCTTGATGTTGTATGATTCCAATCAGAAGTTGATTATAAAGTATGAACAAGGAAGCAATAGAACATTCAAGGTGAATGTAGAAACAACTGAAGTAACGTGTTTTAGTGCAGAAGGCACTGGAGGTGACAGTAAGTTGTGGCATAAGAGGTTGGGGAATTTGAACTATAGAAGCTTAGGGCATCTATGTTCTAAAAAGCTAGTACATGGTATTTTAAAGATTGTGAAACTTGCGAAGTCATGTGAGATATGCATGAAAGGCAAGCAACCCAGATTGCCATTTTCATCAAAAGTAGCCCCCAGAGCGAAGCATGCTCTAGGAGTAGTACATTCTGATGTATGTGGACCATTTCTAGTAACTTCACTTGGAGGAAACAAATATTTTGTGTCTTTTGTGATGAGTTCACAAGAATGACATGGGTAACACTCATCAAGTTCAAGCATGAAGTGTTTACTGAGTTCCAGAAGTTCAAAGTGAAGGCTGAGAAGCAGAGTGGTCAGAAGTTGAAGATTTTAAGAACGGATGGTGGAGGTAAGTATAACTCTACAGGGATCCAGAAGTTCTGTGAGGAGAATGGAATAGAACATGAGGTTACTGCTCCATATACTCCTCAGCACAACGGTCTTGCTGAAATAAGAAACAGAACTTTGCTTGATATGACCAGAAGCATGCTGAAAGAAAAAAAGCTACCTCACGTGCTATGGGGAGAAGCTATTGCCACATCAGCATATATTCTGAACAGGTGTCCAAAGAAGAAGCTGAAGGAAGTTATTCCTTTAGAAAAATGGACTGGAGATAAGCAGAGTATCAGTCATCTGAAGGTGTTTGGCTCTGTCTGTTACAAACATGTTCCATAAGCTAGAAGACAAAAACTGGATGATAGAAGCAAAGTAATGTTACTGGTGGAGTATCACATTACAGGTGCGTATAAGCTTTATTGTCCAGAAACTAATAAAGTTGAAGTCAACAGAGACATTGTGGTGAAAGAGTCTAAAACATGGAATTAGAACAAGTCTCAATCAGATTCTAGTGTAGTGCCAACACCAAAGTTAGCCTCTGAAGATGTTTTAGAAAGTTCAAAAGATGAATTTGATTCTGAAGATTCTAAAGATGAGTCAGAAGAAGATTCTGACAATAGATCTGATTCTGATCCAGATGCTGATGTTGATCCAAAATCTGGTGGTGATCATAGTTCTGGAAGGGAAACCTATGAAGGAGGTCACTCTGAAGGTAGTAGTTTTGGTGCAACTTCAGAACAAGCTCAAAGACCACAGAGAATCAGAAAAAAACCAAGGTTTGTAGATTTCGACATGTTACAGGATAATGAAGTTGACTCTGAAGGAGAAGTTGTTCAGTGTGCCATGTTAGTATATTCTGAAATAGTGGGCATTGAAGAAGCTCTCAAGAAGAAAGAATGGATGAATGTCATGAAAGAAGAACTTGAGGCAATATAAAGAAATAAAACATGGAAATTGACTAAACTTCTAGATAAGAAAAAAGCCAACAACGTCAGATGGGTTTTTAAGTTGAAACTTAAGCCAGATGGTTCAATTGGCAAGCACAAAGCAAGACTAGTAGCTAGAGGTTTTCTTCAGAAACTTGAGCTAGATTACTTTGAGGCGTTTACGCCTGTAGCTAGACATGAAACAATCAGACTGGTGATTGCTTTAGCTGCAAATAGAAATTGTCCTTTGATGCATCTGGATGTGAAGTTTTCATTTCTGAATGGTCCATTACAGGAAGAAGTTTATGTGTCACAACCTCCTAGATTTGTGAAAAAGAATCAGGAAGGGATGGTATACAAGCTGAATAAAGCTCTGTATGGACTTAAGCAAGCGCCCAGAGCTTGGAATCTGAAAATTGATTCGTTTTTCAAGAAACAAAAGTTTCATAAATGTAAGATGGAATATGGCGTTTATGTGCAATACTCTGATAACCATATGATTCTGTTGTGTCTCTATGTTGATGATATTTTGCTAACAGGTAGCTGCCCAGAAGATATAAAGAAGTTTAAAGAAGTTTTGATGAATGAGTTCGAGATGACAGATTTAGGAAAAATGACATATTTCCTAGGGATGGAGATTCTGTACTCAAAGAAGGATATCATTATGCATCAGTTGAAGTACGAACTAGAAATTCTGAAGAGATTTAAACTGAAGAATTGTAAAGTTGTTGTGACACCATCTGAAACCAATAAAAAATTAGACTCTGACTCAGATGGTGATTATGTTGATTCTACACCTTTAAACGGTTGGTTGGTTCTCTAAGGTATTTATGCAATACTAGACCTGACATTTGTTATGCAGTTGGATTGGTTAGAAGATTCATGAGTAATCCAAAGTGATCTCATTTCTAAGCTGCTATCATAATTCTGAGATATATCAAAGGAACCCTGAAATATGGAGTGTTGCTTTCTTTTGAAAGTAAGACATAATCAAAATTAATATGTTATTCTGATTCTGACTGGTGTGGAGACAAAGTGGACAAGAGAAGTACTTCTGGATACTTGTTTAAATTTATGGGAGGTCCCATTTCCTGGAGTTTCAAGAAACATCCTGTCGTGGCTCTATCAACATGTGAAGCTGAGTATATTACAGGTGTTGTAGCTGCTTGTCAAGCTGTTTGGCTTATGAATCTCCTGCATGATCTGAAGGTTGAAGTTGAGGAACCTATGAAGCTGATGATTGATAATAAGTCTGCAATTGATCTTTCCAAGAATCCAGTGCTACATGGAAGAAGCAAGCACATTGAGACGAAGTATTACTTTCTCAGAAGTCAAGTGCAGAAAGGAGTGTTAGAAGTTCTGCACTGGAGCACCCAGAGACAGCTAGCAGATCTTCTGACGAAGGTAGTTAAGACAGATCAATTTCTTCGCTTGAGAGATGAAATTGGTGTTGTTAGGTTCTGATAGAATGTCTAAATTAAGGGATGATATTGGAAATATAATTTAGTTAATGTCTACAATTCCCAATGTTTATCTTTAATAAGACCTTTTGGTATTTTCAATATTTAGTATAAATATGTTATACTAGACTATCAATATTGTACCCAATTTTATCTCCTCTATTTCGTTGGTGCAAGGTAATGGAAGGAGAGATAAAGAATGAACAATGAATGATAACAAAGAGGACTACTTCTTAATATTCAAATAGAGGAATTAATTTGGGATGCAATATTGATAGCCTAGGTAGCATATTTATACTAGAAATTGAAAATGCCAAAAGGCCCTAATAAAGAGTAAGTATTGGGAATTGTGGACATTAAATAAATTACATTTCCAATACCATACCTTAATTTAGATAATCTATCAGAAGCTAATAACACCAATTTCATCTCTTAAGCAAAGAAATTGATCTGTTTTAACTGCCTTCGTCAGAAGATCTGCAAGCTGTTTCTGAGTGCTACAGTGCAGAACTTCTAACACTCCTTTCTGAACTTGATTTCTGAGAAAGTGATACTTCGTCTCAATGTGCTTGCTTCTTCCATGTAGCACTGGATTCTTGGCAAGATCAATTGCAGACTTATTATCAATCATCAGCTTCAGAGGTTCCTTAACCTCGACCTTTAAATCATGCAGGAGATTCAGAAGCCAAACTGCTTGACAAGCAGCTACAGCACCTGCGATATACTCAGCTTCACATGTTGATAGAGCTACAACAGGCTGTTTCTTGGAACTCCAGGAAATGGGACCTCCCAGAAATTTAAACAAGTATCCAGAGGTACTTCTCCTGTCCACTCTGTCTCTGCACCAGTCAGAATCAGAATAACTTACTAATTCTGACTTTGTCTTTCTTTCAGAAGGAAACAACACTCCATATTTCAAAGTTCCCTTAATATATCTCAGAATTCTGACAGCAGCTTGGAAATGAGACCACTTGGGATTACTCATGAATCTGCTGACCAATCCAACTGCATAACAAATGTCAGGTCTAGTATTACATAAATACCTTAGAGAGCCAATCAGCTGTTTGAAGGTTGTAGAATCAACATAATCACCATCAGAGTCAGAATCCAATTTTTGATTGGTTTCTGATGGTGTCACAGCAACTTTGCAGTTCTGCAGCTTAAATCTCTTCAGAAGTTCTTGTTCATATTTTAACTGGTGCAGAATGATACCCTTCTTCGAGTACATAATCTCCATTCCTAGGAAATATGTCATATTTCCTAGATCTGTCATCTCAAACTCATTCATCAGAACTTCCTTGAACTTCTTTATATCTTCTGGGCAGCTACCTGTTAGCAAGATGTCATCAACATAGAGACACACCAGAATCATATTGTTATCAGAGTGTTGTACATAAACTCCATATTCCATCTCACACTTCTGAAACCTCTGCTTCTTGAAAAATGAATCAATTTTCAGATTCCAAGCTCTAGGCGCTTGCTTCAGTCCATATAGAGCCTTATTTAACCTGTATACCATCCCTTCCTGATTCTTTTTCACAAATCCAAGATGTTGTGACACGTAAACTTCTTCCTGTAATGGACCGTTCAGAAATGTTGACTTCACATCCAGGTGCATTAAAGGCCAGTTTCTGTTTGCAGCTAAAGCAATCACCAGTCTGATTGTTTCATGCCTAGCTACAGGTGCAAACACCTCAAAATAATCTAGCCCAGGTTTCTGAAGAAAACCTCTAGCTACTAGTCTAGCTTTGTGCTTGCCAATGGAACCATCTGGCTTAAGTTTCAACTTAAAAACCCATCTAACACTGATGGCTTTTTTCTTATCTGGAAGTTTAGTCAATTTCCAAGTTTTGTTCCTTTCTATTGCCTCAAGTTCTTCTTTCATGGCATTAAGCCATTCTTTCTTCTTGAGAGCTTCTTCAATGCCCACTGGTTCAGAATCTACTAACATGGCACACTGAACGACTTCTCCTTAAGAGTCAACGTCATTATCCTGCAACATGTCAAAATCTGCAAACCTTCTGGGTTTTTGTCTGATTCTCTGTGGTCTTTGAGCTTGTTCTGAAGCTGCACCAGAACTACTACTTTCAGAGTTACCACCTTCAGAGTTTTCCCCTCCAGAACTATGATTACCACCAGATTCTGGATCATCATCAGTATCTGGATCATCTTCTTCTAACTCATCTTCAGAATCTTCAGGATCTTCAGAATCAGATTCATCTTCTGATCTTTCTAAAACATTTTCAGAGGATAACTCTGGTGTTGGCACTACACCAGAATCAGATTGAGATTTGTTCCAATCCCATGCTTCAGACTCTCTCACCACAACGTCTCTGCTGACTTCAACTTTATTAGTTTCTGGGAAATAAAGCTTATACGCATCTGTACTATGGTACCCCACCAGCAACATTATTTTGCTTCTATCATCCAGTTTTTATCTTCTAGCTTCTGGAACGTGTTTGTAACAGACAGAGCCAAACACCTTCAGATGATTGGCACTCTGCTTATCTCCAGTCCATTTCTCTAAAGGAACAGCTTCCTTCAGTTTCTTCGTTGGACACCTGTTCAGAGTGTATGCTGATGTGGCAACAGCTTCTCCCCATAGCACGTGAGGTAGCTTTTTCTCTTTCAGCATGCTTCTGGTCATATCAAGCAGAGTTCTGTTTCTTCTTTCAGCAAGACCATTGTGCTGAGGAGTATATGGATCAGTAACCTCATGTTCTATTTCACTTTCCTCACAAAACTTCTGAAACACTGTAGAGTTATACTTACCTCCACCATCTGTTCTCAGAATTTTTAACTTCTGACCACTCTGCTTCTCAGCCTTCACCTTGAATTTCTGGAACTCAGTAAGCACTTCATGCTTGAACTTGATAAGTGTTACCCATGTCATTCTTGTGAACTCATCCACAAAAGACACAAAGTAATTGTTTCCTCCAAGTGAAGGTACTGGAAATGGTCCACACACATCAGAATGTACTACTCTCAGAGCATGTTTCGCTCTGGGGGCTACTTCTGATGTAAATGGCAATCTAGGTTGCTTACCTTTCATGCATATCTCACATGACTTCTCAGGCTTCACAATTTTCGAAATACCACGTACGAGCTTCTTAGAACATAGATGCCCTAAGCTTCTATAGTTTAAGTGCCCTAACCTCTTATGCCACAACTTACTGTTACTTTCAGCACCTTCTGTACTAAGGCACGTTGCTTCAGCTGTTTCTACATTCACCTTGAATGTTCTGTTGCCTCCTTGTTCAGACTTCATAATTAACTTCTGATTGGAGTCATACAACGTCAGAAGATTGTTTTTCATAACAACTGAAAAACCTTTTTCAATCAGCTGACCTACGCTCATCAGATTGCTTCTAATACCAGGAACATATCAGACGTCTTTGATCAGAATGTCTTTCCCATTCTTCACTCTAATTCTGACATCTCCCATACCTTCTGCATTAAGATACTTATCGTCAGCACATCTGATCTTTGTACTCCTTCTGGAGTCAAAGTCTGTCAGCCATTGTTTGTTTCTAGTTAAATGATTTGAGCAGCCAGTGTCCATATACCACCAATCTTCTGAGCATTTTCCATCAGAGTCAGAGGCCATTAACAGTACAGGTTCATCATCAGAGTTTCTTTTAGCCATATATGCTTCTTCTGATTTCCTATCCCTGTTTGACCTACAATCTCTGGCAAAATGGCCCAATTGTTTACTGGAGTAACATTGAACCTTCCTTTTGTCATACCTCTCTTTTTCTTTATGTTACTTCTTATCATCAGAAGTTGAGGCTTCTGACTTCTGGAATCTATCACCATGTCTATTCTGCTTCTGGTCTTTATTGACAAAAGAAGCCTTCAGAGCTTGCTCAGCTTCTCTCTCAGAAGTTCTCTCAGACAGACGTAATTCTTGTGCTTCTAAGCTGCTTTGTAATTCTTCTATTTTCATGGTTTCCAGATTTTTAGAATGTTCAATAGAAACAAAAATGTAATCAAACTGAGGAGTGAGCGACCTCAGAATCTTCTCTATGATTACCTATTCAGTAAGAGTTTCTCCACACGCCTTCATCTCGTTAGTGATCAGAATCACTCTGGAGATATATTCAGAAACTTTCTCACTGCTCTTCATGTTCAGGTTCTCATATTGCTTTCGTAGGGATTGAAGCTTCACCTTCTTTACTGATGCGTCACCACCGTAACATCTCGTCAGTAAATCCCACGCCCCTTTAGACGTTGTTGAATCAGCAATCTTCTCGAACACATTTTCATCCACACACTGATGGATATAGAACAGAGCTTTCTGGTCCCTCTTTCTCATCAACCTCTCAGCAGTTCTCTGTTCTTCAGTTGCATCTGCTGCAGCTGGTACATAACCATCTGTAACCAGATCCAGAACATCTTGTGCACCGAACAGTACACGCATTTGTATCATCCATCTGTTCCAGTTTTTGCCATTAAAAACTGGAAGTTTAGTGTTCAAACTACCGTCTCCACTCATTTTAAACCTTGCACGGATTTTCAGATCTTAAACACACTGTTTCCCAACCCACAGAATCAAAATTCTGTTCAGAATTTTGTTCAAGATTTCAACAGAAAATCAAAGAACAAAACTCAAACACACAGCTCACAACCACTCGTGTTTTCCAGGAAAAACAGAACCAAAAGTTCTAGATATCAATTTGTTGGTGCAAGGTAATGGAAGGAGAGATAAAGAATGAACAATGAATGATAACAAAGAAGACTACTTCTTAATATTCAAATAGAGGAATTAATTTGGGATGCAATATTGATAGCCTATGTAGCATATTTATACTAGAAATTGAAAATGCCAAAAGGCCCTAATAAAGAGTAAGTATTGAGAATTGTGGACATTAAATAAATTACATTTCCAATATATTTAATATTCAACAATAGTCTTGTTATCATTCTTGTTTATTCTCCTTCTTCCACTTCATTACCTTACACCAACACAAAAGAGATGAAGCTCCAATCAAAAAAATAATTACCCCACAAAAAAATGCACTAGTGAGACAGAGATCTCACTAAGTTTCGTCTTTTGGAATGCTACAAAATCCAAGGAGTCGTAAGATATTAACTCCCTCACCTTATTCTTCTTAATCTTATTCTCCAAACCTCGAATGTTGAAGGAAATAAGCAACATAAAAAACAACTCCAAAATACCCGAGAAAACTTATCAACTCTAGAAATCAATTGAGGTAAATGAAAAAACCAAGCTAACAAAATCATAATATTATCATTATGGTACATCTTCTCAAATATTTTTTTCTTCATTTAAGTGAATGTTAGAAACACATAAAAGAAAAGAAACACATGAGACCAAAATTAAAGGAAATAAATAAAGAAATATGGTGAAGACATGCAAACATACAACAATATGTTTTATTTTATAGATTGAAAAGAAGTATACAAACAAGAAACTAAGTCCATTTTATTCGAACAATAATGAAAAGGCTTGGAAAACAAGAATTCATAAATCTGCATGATTCGCATTGATATCTAGTGATTACTAGTACGAGTGGAGTTGTTCCACTGCATGGCATTCACATAAGCATGAGGAGAATTGAGGAGTTGGCGGCTTTGGTGGGCTGAACTGGAATTTCCAACACCAAAATTGAACACATTGGCAGTGTTGTTATGGTTTCTAAGTTCAGGTGCAACAACATCACTGCGAATGATAGCACCACGATCAATCTTTTCAACTTCGCGAACACTTCCATCGAACGAGGCTACCTTGTAAAACTTAGGCTTCCTCAAAAGAGTGGCAGTAATCATGACAACACTTGAAGTCATAACCTTTCCTCCAAGAACTCCACCAAACACTTGACCATGATTACCAGACAAGTGAATGGAAAAAGAAGAATAATCAGGATCGATGATGAACTCAGAAGGAACACGATCCGAGTTAGGATAAACATATGTTCCAGAGAGAGATATCATCTGACAGTCTCCGCGGATAGTGAATGGAGAGTCTTGGGACCCGGAGTCGAGAAGGGTAACTCCAGAGACAAGACCATAACCTCTCAAGACTGAGATATCAGCTTGATGACGCCAAGCGGTCTTGATTATCGATTCCACAACATCTTCTCCAGCAGGGATTTTAATCAAAATTGGTTCCATATAGGTTTCAGGCTCCACCCTGATTATGGATGGTGGTTTGGGTTTGTTTTTGGAACCCTTAGGTCTACCCTTAGATCTCTTGGAGGGAAGTGTGGGCAAATCCTCAGAGGATTCTTGAGGGTGAATGACACACTTACTAAAGGAGGGAGATGGTGAAAATACATTATCAGCCATTGTTGAAAAATATGATCAGTGAGAAATGAGAGTGTTCATATTTATAGCAGTATTCTAGTAATTATATAATATATTTTTTATTAATATTAATTTGGGTTTGTCCTTTTACACCCCTTGCTTTTGCAAGTGATGTGAAAAAGATAGATCTTAGGCTAAATAATATGATTCTCAAAGCTTAAAATTTTTATTCTAGAATCCAATTGTTGATTGTAAATTACCCTTTAGGATCATGATGTATAGTTGTATTCAAACCCATGAGCTATAATTTATATACTATGGACTTGTCAAAACTATAGAGATATATTTTTCATATATATTCTTCAAAATAATATAGTTTCTTCTCTATTGTAATAAAATTATAAATTACGCAAATTTATTTCTATTTTGAGTATATTGTTAGAGTATTATCTAATATATAATGCATTAAATCTTTTTCTAAAATGTAATGTATAATATATATTTTGTATATCTTCGGTCATTGGTCAAACAGTCATTGGTGAAACAATTTGGATATACTACTAGTATATTATCATTTAAAAGGTATAGTATATTAGTCACAATTAAAAAATGTAATAGTTAATTCATAAATTGTCTAAAAACAATAATATAACTTGGCTAGTTGAATCATATGTTGAACAGTCAAAGTTATCACATTTTGGTCTTTGATAAACATTTGTTCTTTTTTATGTACTATAATTCTCAAAATTTAGTAAATATGGATAATTATATTCTCAAGTATAAGTGGTTTTCTCTACAAATCATAGAGTATTTGGTGAGATATGACTTCAGAATATCTGTTTATTTAAAATGAGTAATATTTGTTAGTGCGTGAGACACTTTTAGTGAGGAGAGAAAGAGAGAATAATAAAAATAATAAAAATTTATATTATTGAATTGTACAAATAATGATACAAGCTAGGACTATTTATATAAAATCCTAATTGGGCTTGAGTCTACACAATTTGGATTATATTTAAATATTAAATCTAATCAAATTTAATATAATATTTTAATAAATCTAATTTAATATTTCAACACACCTCTATAATCCAAGTTGTCGAACTTTCTCAAAAATAATCAATCTGAACTATTCCTAATTTCTTTCTCAAATTCAGGAATCTGTCGATTTACAATTCTTTGGTGAAAATGTCGACCAACTATGCTTCACTTGAGCAATGTCTAACTTCAAGTTCACCTCGATTTACCTTTTCCCTCAAAAAGTGAAACCTTGCTTCAATATGTTTACTTCTTCCATGCAGAACTGGATTCTTCGCCAGATTTATGGCCGACTTGTTATCAATTTGAAATATAAGAGGTTTCTTCACTTCGGCCTTCATTTCTTCAAGTAAAGATCTGATCCAAATTGCTCGACATGTACATATGATTCTGCTATATATTCGGATTCACGAGATGATAATTCCACCACAGGTTGTTTCTTCGAACACCATGAGATTCAGGGACCAAATACTTGAAATAAATATTCATTTGTGCTTCTTCGATCTTCCTTATCTCCACACCAATCAGCATCTGGAAAAAATTAACTATTGCTTCTTTGTCTTCAGAATCTTGTCAAAATAGTATTTTAAAGTTTATCGAACCCTTCAAATATCTCAGGATTCTTCTTACAGCCTTCATATATGTCACTCTTGGTTCACTCATATATTTGCTTACTAATCCGACAGCGAAACCTATATCAGGTCAACTGTTGCACACATACCTTAGAGATCCCACAATTTGCTTGAACAAAGTTACATCGACTTTGTCTTCCTCTCCATTCTTCTCCAATTTTACATTTGGTTCGACAGGTGAGGATGCAGGATTCAAACCATCCATTATGAATCTCTTGAGTATTTCTTTGACATACTTCCTTTGATGTAGCACCATACCTTTCTTTGACATTTGAAATTCCATACCTAGGAAATAAGACAATTTTCCCAGATTAGACATTTCAAATTCCTTCATCATCAGCTCTTTGAACTTCGACAAGTTCTCCAAGCTATTTCCAGTCACTAGCCATCATCGAAATATAAGAAGATGATTGTTATATCTTATGCTACAACCTGAACATATACACCATACTTATATTCGCATTTGACAAATCCCAAATCGACTAAGTATAATTCGATCTTCTTGTTCCATGCCCTAGGTGCCTTCTTGAGGCCATAGAGCGCTTTGTGCAACTTATATACTTTACTTGCTTCCTTCTGAATCACAAACCCTGGAGGTTGTGTGACATAGACCTCTTCATCTAAAGGACCATTCAGAAATGCTGATTTCACATCTAAATGAAATGTCGACTAACCTTGGTTGCATGTCAATGCTATAACTAGTCGAACTGTTTCCAATCTTGCTATTGGAGAAAATACTTCAGAATAGTCGAGTCCTTCTCTTTGAAGAAATCCTCGAGCTACTAATCTTGATTTATTTCTTTGTTATACCCCGAAATTTGCCCTCCCCTTTCTCAAGATATTTCTCACAAAGATCTTTAATTGCACAAGTATTGACTAGGTCAAGCCATCTTCTCAACGCTGATGCCTCAAATTAGGGTTTGAGTTTGAACAAAGACAGTTGGACTTCTAATATTTCAAATGACTTTCATGGATCATTATGGACCCTCAAGATTGCTCCTGTCAAGTTTCAAGTCTTGGATCACAAAATTGCTCAATCAATTGATCAGACCGCCTAAACTCAATTGTATTGGAAAAAAAGTCAACTATGGTTACCCTACAGTCAAACATCATGATTTTGGACCAATATCAACATTTTTAAGTCATATGTATCATTTGATCAATATTGGATCACAATTCTCCAAGAAAATTGTTCAAATCATCAAAAGGACAAAATGGTCAAAATTAGGATTTTGACTGAGAATGACCAATCTTTGACTTTTGACCTAGTACATGACTTATTGGTTTGAAACATGATCTCAAGGATTCAAGTACATCATTTTGACCTAATCGCATTCATCTCCCAAGATCAGTGGATTGATAGATGAAATTTGGTTAATTGATGAAAAAATATCAATTGTACACTGAATAGTCAAACTTTGACTTTTTGATCAAATTTTAGTTTCAAAGATCACATTTCATCAAGACATTCAAAATATTAAATTGGATCATCAAGAAATCAAGAAAGTCAAAAGTCATTTTGAAAAGTCAAACTTTGTAAGACTTAGAAATCTTTCGAAGTGTTTTTATACATGTTAATTTCATTATTTCATGACATCTTTTCACCATAATTCAAGATTATTCAAGTTGTTACAAGTTTTCTAATAGACAACAAGGCTGAATTTTAAAGTTAAAAATTACAAGTTACAAATCCTAAGCTTTGTCTTGTTTGAACTTTTCCCTTTGGCTCAATCTTCAAACTTTGCCACTATGTTGTCCACAAATATGCCTTGTCTTTGTTACAAGCTGCATAAATCTGTCCATAAAACCAGCCCTGCATCATGCTACATATCTTGTTGTCCAAAACCTGCATAGTAATGCCAAGAAAATTGTTAAAACCTGCTCCAAAACCTACAATGTTGCCCTGAAAAATCTGCATCATATCAGTCTCATAATTGAACAAACTTAACACATAAGAGCTGCATCTAAAAAGCAATGAAATAGTGTACCCAAACAGTTCAAAAAACTTATCTATTTCCCTCCCAAATTTCAATCAATTTCATCTATAAATAAGTTGTTTCACAACACACAAGAGGAGATGTTTTTTTTAGAGAAAAGAGGGAAGAGAAAAAAGAAGATTTGCAAAAACCTAACAGAATTCTTTGTAAACTCTTCTCATCTACTTTCCTTCACAAAACAAAAATTGGGAAACAGAAAAAAACCTTAACCCACTACTCAACCTTGCAAGCTTTCCCGTAAACCAACTATCCAAACACTTCATATACATCACATAAAAATTGTTCAAACACAAGAACAATTTTTATAATACCATTATCATCAGCTTCCAAACACAAACAAAAAATAGTATTTTGCAACTTGACTGGGTTGGAGCAATTCGGGAACTTTGCAACACAGAGCAAGGATTGAAGCAACTTCAAGAAGGTCCAAAGGAGCTCGATCAATCATCACTTTTCACCTGGCGGCATTCGTACATATTCTAAAGTTTTCGCTTCGAGAGGTAAAGTTTTTTCTAAACTGTGATATCTTTATCCATACATCATTTGCTTTTTGTGTTCAAAAGATATATAAAAAAGGATAGATCAAAAGAAGAAAACTCAGCGAAAAAGTCAAGACATGGGGCTAACACGCGTACCCGTGTCACACGACACAGCCCATGTCAGCTCGGTTGTTTGAAAACCTAACAAAAAATGTAGGACAAGGTGCTGACACGGGTGCCCGTGGCACAGGACACAGCCTGTGTCAGGTCTATTGGAACCGGAAACATGCCAAAAAGGAGGACAAAGTGCTGACACGGGTTCGAGTGTCAGATCAACTGGAATTGAAAATGTGACAAATTGGTAGGACATGGTCTTGACACGGGTGCTCGTGTCACATGACATGGCCCGTGTCAGCTTAGCTGGGACAAAAAAAAACATGCATGGATTATTACAGGGTCCTGACACGGGTGACCGTGTCATAGGACACGGGCCGTGTTAGACCAGACACCAAAAAAATTGATTTTTTTTTTACTTTTTGCTATTATTTTCATTCAATTTGGTTCTAATAAGTAATTAGGATTTTTTACTTTTCACGCATATTTATTACTTGTACCCCCGACTCCTAAGTCATGTAATAGCGTATGACTTTAAATTTCCACAATTTATCGATTTTAAAATAATTGTTAGTAATTAGGGTGTGTATGACAAGATAAAATAAATCTTATAGAACCCTAATTTTAAGACAAAATAACATGCAATCAAAACACAATTCATACACGCACCTCTAGGGTAACCCATACTTGTTTCCTACGAATAAGAAGTCATGTCCCTCGAACGTGGGGTACTTTAGCAATGACCCTCGATTACAAGATCGTAGTCCCCAAATGACCCTCATTTACAAAATCGTAGTCCCTCGATGACCCTTCGATGTTGCTTTCAATAAACGATCTTAGTCCCTTACGAAAAATTGCTAATGTATCCTACAATGTTGCCTTCTATGACTGTACGACGACCCACACCCATCCTTTCACATCAAATTATAGGGCTTCTTACCAATAAATAGTAAGATATCAACATCTAAAGGAGGAGGAAAAGAACCAAGACTTTTTGAGCAGGTAGAAAGTTCATAGTTGCTTGCTTACAACTATTTTCAAAACATCTTTCAAAATATAATGACACTTTCAAATGAAATATTTTCAAAAGTAACACTTTGTATACATTCTTATAGATACGAGAATCATTACAAAGTTTTATGAAACGAAGGAACTTTTCAAAAATACTTTCAAAAACAATCACAAACACATTTCAAACAAAGCATTTTCAAAGTGAGCTAGCAACTAAGAGCCCGTAGATAACTACATATGAAAAGGGTGCTAACACCTTTCCTTTTCATAACCTACCCCCCGAACTCAAGAAAAATTCTCAAAAGGTCTTTCCTGTTCTTTTCACCCTTTCATTTATTGGATAAAAGAAAAGTCGATGGCAACTCTTGATATCCGTAACAATTGCGATAAAATACAAAACACCCAAGTCAGTTCTCCCACCGTACCATAGAACTGGAGACTCTGCTGGGGAGATTTGAATGTGGGGTTACCTTAGAGACTATATCACCTTTAAATGCTTTCATTGTTTGATTTGTTTGCTTTACATTTGGGGTCCAAGTTTGGGTTTTGAGTTGATCCTCTACACGAATCTGGGAACACCATTAGGTAAATAGAAAAAATTATGGAGACTGTACGGCATAGAACGATATGATTGAGACAATAGCTATGTTAGTGTGACACATTTGTGGGTACCAGTATCCCTTATGGCGAATTAAGGAGAATACAGGGCCACTGTGTGGTGTCATGAAACACTAACTAACCTTAGAACCTTTTGTTGTACAACTTGGCCATTAGGAAGTAGTGAGATAGCCGACTTTGGTGCAGTCCGAAGTTGGTTGATACTCGATACTACGCTTGTTGAGATCAGACTTTTGGGATATCTCGGTCGCTAAAAAAGAGGCTTGCGCTAAAACAATGCCCAATGAAGAGATATCAATGATATTGAGATCCCCTAGAACCCGATTACTTTCTAGAACAGGTTGAACCAACTAAATTTC
Source organism: Vicia faba (assembly GCA_948472305.1). Lineage (NCBI taxonomy): Eukaryota > Viridiplantae > Streptophyta > Magnoliopsida > Fabales > Fabaceae > Vicia > Vicia faba. The sequence continues at coordinate 468,964,824 of OX451736.1, forward strand.
AAGAGGGTACTTACCTATGAACCTCATGCAAGCCTAAACATAAGGACTTGTTTGCTTTGTGTGTATATGTTTACTTGTACATAACATCATGACACCATACCATTGCATTTGCACTAACCATTTCAATGACTTTGGGATTTACCTTTGTGTTGTTTTGTAGGACATGGCTTCCATGCGAATAAATACTATCCGAATCAACCTTGTGAAAGTGACTCCTCAACTTAAGGAATTAGCATCAAGGGTTCTCAATGATTCTTCGTTCACAAAGAAGTATGGTCGTCTCATCAACTTGGTTACCACAAACTTTAAAGAGAATATGGTACATGTGCTTTTCCAATTCTTTGATCCTAAGCACAATTTCTTTACATTTTCCGATTACCAATTAGTGCCTACCATGGAGGAGTTTTCTCAACTCTTAGGAGTGACTATTCTTGATCAATTATCCTTCACCAGTATTGAGAGAGACCCAAGACCTGAGGATATTTATCGAGCTTTACATTTGCAATGGCCCGACGTTGTGGCAAATTGGGAAACAAGAAGTGGTGTTAAAGGGTTTCTAGCTAAGTTTCTATTTGAGAAGGCTCAACAATTTTGGAAGGCTCTGGATTTGCAATATTTTGAATAAGAGTTGGCTCTTCTAATCTATGGGATAGTGCTGTTTCCTAACCCGAACCAACTCATAGATGTGAATGCGGTCAAAGTTTTTCTATCTCGTAACCTGGTGCCTACCTTTCTTGGATATATCTTGAATTCTCTTCACACTTACACCATGAAAAGAGGGGGAATTCTTATGTGTTGCGCTCCTTTATTGTCTAGGTGGTTTATTTTGCACCTACCTCGGTCTGTTTTGACGAATGAGTAAGGCATGAGATGGTCTAATAGGTTGATGTCACTCACGCATTTAGATATTCATTAGTGTTCTCGATATTTGGAGGACATTATCATCATTGAGCAATATGGGGAATTCCATAATGTCCCTATCCTTGGCATTAGGGTAGGAATCACTTATAATCCTTTTTTGGCTTTGCGAAAGTTTGGGTATGCTAGGAGGGATGGTCCCCATGATGCACTTGTCAAAGGAATTGCATTTGACTATGAGAACAATGTCCAAGGTTATCGTCAGAGATCCATACGAGCTTGGGGCATGGTGAGCAAAGTTGATAGCAAGACATTGGGGCATAAGAAATCCATTCCTTTGGAGCCTTATCTCAAGTGGGTGCGAGCTCGTGCTCAAAACCTCATGATGCCTTATGAGGACATTCTACCTATCATCCTGACATGCCTACTTCTCTTGAAGAATTGCAACGATCTTGGATTCAACTCAAAAGGGAGTGAGATACCTTTGAAGCCCAGTTCTACGTAGGCAAGAGGAAAGTGTTAGAGCTCATGAGGCAACTTCATGAGGAGTGGAACTTGAATTCCTACTTCACTCCAAAAAGGAATCGCCCATGGGAGACTTGAGACACTTTATTGTATTTAGTTCATTTTGTTTATGTTTGCTTATTGTAAGCCCAAGAGGCATCTTGTAACCGTTTGAACTTATTAATGCAATTAATGTTGTTCCCTCTTCGTCTAAGAAAATTTAAATCTTAGAAGTTCTTGAAATCATTTGTGTATGCATTTCATGCATCATAACATAAGCAGGTTTTCAGACACAAGTTTCCTCATCTTTCTGTTGTTTATTACAGTAAGATGGATATCGAGCAGACCGTGAAAGACTTGTAGACGCAGAGTTCTCAATTTCAAGAAACCTTGCTCTCCTTGGCCAAAGGACAACAAGAGCTGATGTCACTTTTGGTGGCCAAAATGAAGACCAAGAAGAAGGCACTGTTCAACATGGGGAAAAGGTTTAAAGGCCCCGCCCGTCAGCTGCAAGTGGTTGAAGAGTCATCCAAAGAGGACAAAAAATAGGATGAAGATGCAAGAAGCACCCGTGCTAGGGTTGCAAACAACCAATCTTCTGAGGATGAAGATTACTTTGATGAACAATATCCACTGGCTGAGGATAAGTACAAGCAACTAGAAGATAGGTTGAAAGATATGGAAATTCAAGTTGTACCTGGCTTGGATTTTGGTGATTTGGGCTTAGTTCTTGGGGTTGTTATCCCCCATAAGTTCAAAATTCCAATCTTTGCTAAGTACGACAGAGTTTCATGCCCAAAGCTTCACTTGAGATCTTACGTCTGAAAAATTCAACCACATACCACTGGTAAGAAGTTGTGGGTGCACTTATTTCAAGAGAGTCTGTCTGGGACTCAATTGGAGTGGTTTTACCAGTTAGAGGGTTCCAACATTCATACTTGGGAAGATCTGGCCACCGCCTTCTACCATCAATATTAGTACAACACTAATTTGGCGCCGACTAGAGTTCAGTTGCAAGGAATGACTATGGGTTCCAATGAAGGTTTCAAAGAATATGCGTAAAAATGGAGAGACTTGGCAGGTAGAGTGTAGCCACCATTTACTGATAGGGAGCTGGTGGATATGTTCATGGGAACATTGAATGGCTGTTCTTCAATTTGTTGATTGGGAGCTCATCATCTGGTTTCACTGAGTTAATCTTAACTAGTGAAAGAGTTGAGAGCGGTATTAAAACTGGAAAGATTCCCATGGCCTCTGCCTCTACATCTAATACTGTGAAGAAACCTTTTACCGGCAAGAAAGAAACTATTGTCGTGTATGGGTCAAGGGGCCATGTCAAGAAGGACCATCACCAATCTGTAAATGCAATTATGATTTCCAACCCAACCTCTACTCAAAGACCTAAGCTAACTACCAAAGAGCTGATATTCCAAGAAGATAATTTACAAGGATCAACATGTCACAATCTCAAGCTTTGCAACACCTGTTGAAGGATAACTTGGTATCATTGTGTGATCCACCTTCAAACCCCAATGTTTCATCTCCAAAGTATAACCGAAATGCCAAATACGCTTATCAATCCAATAGCCCCGGACATGACACTGATAAATGTTGGGCTTTGAAAAGAAAAATTCAAGACCTCATCGACAACAAGACCATTTAATTTGATCCTCCTCTAACTCCGAATGTAATCACCGTGCATATGCCAAATCATGGCAAAGGTGTTAATGCAATTGAAGATACTGCTCTTGTTTCCTCGGTTGAAGATTTGACTACTCCACTGACCATTGTTAAAGAAAATTTGCTGAAAGCTGGGGTCTTCCCCGGTTGTCTTGAAGACTGTCATTGTTGTGCCAAACAAGTTAATGGATGCGAATGGATGGAAAAGGGTGTCCAATACCTAATGGATAACCATGAGATTTTATTCGAAAGAACTTCGTCCGTAAAAGGTTTGACTGAAGTTATACCTTAAAAATATGAAGAAATATCCATCATCACCATATCCAACAAACCTATTATGATCACTTTAAAAGGTCCTATTAGGATTTCCAATGAACCAAAGATCACTCCACTGATAATTACCACACTGGGGCCAATCCCTTATTCTTCCGATAAAGCGGTACCCTGGAATTATGGGGTTTAAGTATACCATGACATTAAACAAGACTCTTGGATTGATGAAGACAATACTAATGACATTACCAACATTGTTAGCTCTAGAAAGGTGACCAGGACGGGGAGAATCTTCTCGCCTAACATTTTACCTCCAACCACCACAACTACACTTGTTCGCATTACTGTTGATAAACCTAGTACTGATGCTAGGGGAAAAGAGAAGAAGATTGAGCCTGCCAGGATAGAGGCGCCTGCCAAGGACGTTACTATTGAAGAACCCTCCACCCAAGAGATGGAGGATATTTTGAAGATCATAAGGAAGAGTGATTATAAGATAGTAAATCAGTTGGGGAAAACCCCCTCAAATATTTCTATGTTATCTTTATTACTATGTTATGATGCGCATGCTCAAATAATTTTTTTTAAGAATGAACATGTTCCTCAAGAGACTACAGTTGATAAGTTTGAAAATTGTGTGGCGAGTTTGACTGTCGATAATGGATTGGGTTTCTCTAATGCTGATCTGACTCCAGTCAGAAGAAACCACAACAAGGCTTTGCATGTCTCTATCATATGCAAAGGAACCACTCTAGCCCATGTATTGGTGGATATTGGGTCCTCTCTGAATTTCCTACCCAAAGGTATCCTAGATCGGTTGGATTGCGAATGTTTGGTGTTGAAGCCAAGTGACATAGTGATAAGGGCTTTTGACAGATCTAAGAGGATGGTTAATTGAGAGGTTGACTTCCCCATCAAGGTTGGTTCTCAAACTTTCAATTCAACTTTCAATGTGATGGACATCTGTCCTGCCTACTCTTGCCTACTTCGACACCCTTGGATACATGGGACAGGAGCGATGACGTCCACCCTTCATCAAGAATTGAAATATCCAGTCAAAGGAAAGATTGTTACCGTCTGTGGTGAAGAAGAGTTCATGGTTAGCCACCTGAATTCGTTTACATATGTCGAGATGGACGGCGAGTTCATAGAAACTCCATGTCAAGCCTTCTAAGTGGTCTCTCCCATGGTTGCTGCCGCCAAAGTTTCTTGACATTCCAAAAGCTTCTCAATATGTGCCAAGGATGGCTTCCCTCAAATATGCTCGCGCTATGATTGAAGATGAAGGTTGTACAATTTGGGGACAACTCCCTGACATTCCGTTCAAGTCAGATAAGTGTGGTTTGGGTTTTAATGCCAAAGCTCAAAAGGAGGACAGACGTGCTCGCATAGGAAAACCACCTCTTCACATCAGTAATCATGAGGTGAATGCTCTTGAAGTATCTGACAATGGCGGTGATTTTGATGATTGGATTTACCCGACTACCGACGAAGAAATCAACAAATGGCGTGCCAAAGATTTCATTCCCATCTCCTTCAACAAGGAGTATTTACCATTTAATGTTTCTCTTATCAATTCAAGAACTTTGTCTGTAATTTTATTGAAACAATGACTTTAAGCCATGTGCCTTACCCTGGGAACTATGGTCCATTTGTTAAGGGTTTATTCATTTTTATATGCCATATCATCATTTAACGAAAAACATTGGACTCTTTTTGAATTCAATTTTGCGCTCATTGTCTTTCTTTCATTTTATTGCATTCTCAAAATATCCATGTATCTTACATGCACACACACACACACACACATAGATTTGCAGATCCTCATCCACTCTGGATCTCATTGACAATGACTCTGCTATTGCCATCTATGACTTTGAACATCCAATCTACCAAACTGAAGACGAAGGCGAAGAAGATTGTGAAATACCTGGGGAATTAGCCAGACTTCTGATACAAGAGGAAAAGGCCATTCAACCGCATGAGAAACCAATTGAAGTGATTAACCTAGGTACTGAGACAAACAAGAGGTAAGTCAAGATTGGCGCCAACTTGGAAGACGGTGTCAAAAGCAAATTGGTCTAGATGTTGTACGACTATGTTGAGGTATTTGCTTGGGCATATGAAGATATGCCTGGACTTGATACTGACATTGTAGTTCATCACCTAACAACAAAGGAAGATTATCCTCCAGTCAAGCAAAAGGTTCGTCGTATGCGGCCTGACATGTCTGAGAAAATAAAAGCTGAGGTAATGAAGAAATTCAATGCAGGATTTCTGGAAGTAACATCTTATCCCCAATGGGTGGAAAATGTGGTCCCTATACCAAAGAAGGATGGAAAGGTCTGTATGTTCGTAGACCATAGAGATTTGAATAGGAAAAGCCCCAAAGATGATTTCCGACTACCGCATATTGACGTCTTGGTCGACAACACAGCTCAACACAAAGTTTTCTCCTTCATGGATGGATTCTCCAATTATAATCAAATCAAGATGGCTCCCGACGACATGGAGACGATCACCTTTGTCACACAGTGGGGAACTTTTTGGTACAAGGTCATGCCTTTCAATTTGAAGAATGCAGGGGCAACTTATCAACGAGTTATGGCGGCCCTATTCCATGACATGATCCATCATGAGATAGAAGTCTACGTTGATGATATGACTGCAAGGCCGTAAACTTAGGAACAACACCTTGATCATCTTCATATGTTATTTGAGAGTTGAAGAAATACAAGCTAAGGCTGAATCCCAACAAATTCACCTTCAGGTAAGATCTAGAAAACTCTTAGGGTTTGTTGTCAGTGGAAAATATATTGAGGTCGACCCTGCAAAAGTCAAAGCCATACAAGAAATTACAACTCATTGTACTGAGAATGAGGTCAGGGGTTTCTTAGGTTGACTCAACTACATTGCTTGATTCATATCTCACTTGACTGCTACTTGTTAGCCAATATTCAAACTATTGAAGAAAGATCAAGTAGCCAAATGGAACAACGACTGTCAAGCAGCCTTTGACAAGATCAAGGAATATTTAAAAGAACCTCCCAATCTGATGCCTCCAGTTGAAGGAAGACCTCTGATTATGTACTTGATTGTATTAGATAATTCAATGGGTTGCGTGTTGGGACAACATGACGAGTCTAGCCGAAAAGAGCATGCAATATACTACCTTAGCAAAAAGTTTATCCACTGTGAAACCAGATATTCACTTCTCGAGAAAACGTATTGCTCTTTGGCATGGGCTGCTCGCTGGCTAAGCCAATATATGTTGACTCACACCACTCTATTGATTTATAAGATGGCTCATATCAAGTTTATCTTCGAGAAGCCAACTCTCTCTGGATGAGTAGCTAGATGGAAAAATGATTTTGACTGAATATGACATCCAGTATATTACATAAAAGGCAATCAAGGTAAGTGTGTTGGGAGATCATTTGGCCCATCAAGTTGTTGATGATTACTAATCCATGAACTTTGAATTTCCGGATGAGAATATCATATTGATAACCGACTGCGAAAAGCCTGGACCGTATGAAGGACCTGAACTAGGATCCCGATGGACTATGGTTTTTGATGGAGCTTCCAATGCTTCATGTAACGAAATTTGTGTTGTGATCATTTCTCCTGAGGGTTGCCATACACCTTTCACTGCTAGACTTTTCCTCGGTTGTACAAACAACATGGCTGAGTATGAGGCATGCATTTTGGGTCTAAAGGCTACTATCGACCTAAGAATCAATCTCTTCGACGTATTTGGAGATTTGACCCTAGTAATCAGTCAAGTTAAAGTAGAGTGGGACACCAAACATCCTAATCTGATTCCTTACAAAGAGCTCATGTTAACTTTGATCTCATACTTTGAGGAGGTTACCTTTGAACACTTTCCAAGAGAAGATAATCAGTTAGCACATGCCTTAGCAACAATGTCATCCATGTTCACAGTCGATTTGGACAATGAGGCTTCTAGAATTAAAATCGAAAGATTTGACGAACCAGCACAATGTTGTGAGATTGACACTAACAAAGAAAAACCTTGGTATCATGAAGTAAGGAGATATCTTGAAGCACAAGAGTATCCTGAAGGAGCTTCCATCAATGATAAGAAATTCCTGCAAAGGCTTTCTGCCAAATTCTTCCTTAGCAATGGAATCCTGTACAAGCACAACCATGATTCAACTTTACTCCGGTGTGTGGACAAGAAGGAGGTAGAGAAGATCATGGAGGACATTCATGATTGCCTCTTTGGAACTCACTCTAGTGGGCACACTATGGCCAAGAAGATTCTAAGGGCTGGTTATTATTGGTCAACAATGGAAACTGATTGTCACCATCACTCAAGGACTTGCCATAAGTGTCAGATCTATGCCGACAAAGTTCATGTGCCTCCAGTACCTCTAAATGTCATGATTGCGCCGTGGCCATTTGCAATGTGGGGAATTGACATGATTTGAGAAATAAAGCCCACTGCCTTTAATGGACATCGTTTTATCCTCGTCGCCATTGATTACTTCACCAAATTGGTCGAAGCTGCCTTATTTGCCTCAGTTACAAAGAATGTCGTAGCCTGTTTTATCAAACATAACCTCATCTGCTGATACGGTATCCATGAAAGGATCATCACCGACAATAGAACCAATCTCAACAATGCTATGATTACAGAGCTCTGCACTCAGTTCAAAATCAAGCATTATAATTCTTCTTCATACAGACCCAAGATAAATGGCGCAATGGAAGCTACCAATAAAAACATAAAGAAGATTGTGTAAAAGATGGTGGTGACCTACAAATACTGGCATGAGATGCTACCGTTTGCTCTTCATGGCTACCGTACTTCGGCTCTAACTTCAACTGGGGAAACTCCTTTCTCTTCAGTCAATGGCATGGAAGTTGTCTTGCCTGTTGAAGTGCAGATTCCTTCTTTGAGGATTATGAAAGAAGCGGGTTTAGGAGAAGACCAATGGATTCATACAAGATTTGATCAGTTGAATTTAATTGATGAGAAGAGACTGACTGCTATTTGTCATGGTCAAATGTATAAAAAGTGTATTGTGATCGGTGGAAATAGAACTGACTGTTTTTAGCTGGTTCCGCAAAATGTCGCGGTAAGCAAGAGTCGCCACCGTCTTTTATGTTCTCCAACATGGAAAGGACAAAAGCACAGCAAAATTCCTTATTCGAGAATGTTTCTCGGTTCGGGAGGTAGATTTATAGAAAGGGAAGGTGTTAGCACCCTTTCTATCCGTGGTTATCCACGAGCTCTTAGGTACATGCTCTTATATTTTCAAAATTTGTTTGCTTTTCAATTGTGTGTGGGTTTTGAAAAAAGTTTTGTTTGAAAAGTTTCTAAGTAACTCTTGTATTTGTCCTCAAGAGTGTATGAAAAATTTGTTTGAAAACCTTTAGAAAGTGTGAGGTGTGAAAAGTTTTTTTTGTTTGTTTGAAAAGAGCAAGTACCCATGAGAATCTACCTACCCTAAGGAATTAAGCTGTGTAAGAGTCCTTTAGATAGTGCTATCCCACCATTGAGAGGTAGGTAGCACCGTCGTTGGAGGTGTTCGGGTCAATTCGATTAAGGGACAGTGTGGTCACCGAAGCAATGGTAGGACACCTTAGAAGTAACCCTAATGTCCTAGATCCTTTGTATCCGAGGCAACCGTTTCGAGGCAACTGGATCTTTTAGACAGAAGGGCGACCTCTAAGATATCCTATACTTGATGACCACGTTCGAGGCAACCAGTGAGGAGTACCCTAGAAGTGGCATGTGCTTTGTGTGTTGTTTTTCAGTTAATTATCTTTGTACGTGTTATTTGTGAGCTACAGATTAATTTTATTTACATACATTCTTTCATGCATTATTAACAGTTAGGAGTGCGGAAAATAAATTGCAGAAAGATAAATTCTACGCTATTACAAGGCGCGGGTCTATACATCGCCAAAAACAATAACCCGTTTTGAAAATAAAGTGCGAGAAAATTAAAGAAAGCAAAAAAAATCCTAATTACTATTACATCCTCTGTACAGATACATAAATATAATCAGAAAAAATGAAAATGCGCGAATGGAAGTTTAATCGGGAACGTCCTAAGGGTTTTGACCCTTTTAAGAAAAGAATTGAATTTTTTTGTCCTTTTTTGTAATTAATGAGATTAAAACTAATAACTAAACAATTAATTAATTAATTAAGAAAATGATATTTTTGTGGTTTTTTATATTTTTAATGAAAATAAGATAAAAGAATTAAAATTAAAAGTTAACCTAATTCTAAATTATTTTTATTTATTGTAAAGAAAAAGAAATTAAAATTGACCTAATTAAACTATTTTATTTGTTAGTATGTTATTTACAAAAATAAAATGAAATTAATAATAATAATAATATTAGTTCTTTTTTTGATTTTTTTATGAAAAATATTAATTATGTTAATAGTTAATAAAAAAGAATAAGAAATAAAATAAGGCAAATAAAAAAATAAAATGACAAAATAAAATTGCAAACCCAAGGGGGGTTTGGGCCAGAATTGGGTGTGTTGTAAGCAATCTGAAGCCCATTACTCATCCAGCCACGTTGACTCCTTGGATCAAGTGTTTGTTGGTTGACTGAGTGCATGGTGAGGATTACTTCCTGGCCTTTGGATGCATGCCTGTAGCCACCTGGCGCTTTGGATTTGTGAGGCGCATGATAAGCCTTCTTTGAAGCCTGCACACAAGTATGTAAGAAAAAATAATATGGGATTTTGAGGGGACCTGGGAATCGAACCCAGGTCCCAGTAATTCACAACCACCTGCTCTTCCACTAGACCACTCATGCGCATTTGTTAACGAAATAACCAAAGAAATTAAAATATGGAAGCAATGATTATTCTGGAAAACTAAACAAAACACGCGCGCTATATTTGAATGTACCAACCCCATTCTTCCACGTAATCATCTTCTTCATGAAACCTGAAACAAAAACGAACAAATAACGGGGGTTTTAAACCCCCACAAAATACAAACGCCAAAAATAGCGATTAGGCCCCTGAGCTATATAAAAAGGGCGCGAGGTGTCCAATGTTTTCGTCTCATCAAGCTGGTTTCAACCATGTGCGTGTTGAGGGTTGATTTTACAGTATGTGAAAAGCCCTAAAATCCAAGCTTCAAAACCCTAGCATCCTCCAATGGCAACTTTCATTTTAGGGCACCATAATCAAATTAAATTATATCAAAAGCTTCATAACAATGTTAGCAATGCAAAACAGTAATCAAAATATGTTAATGATGCATAAAAATTGAATTTCGATTATGGAAAAGAAAGATGAACCGTGTGACTGTGTAGCACGAGTTCTTGAGTGTTAGGACTTGTTTATGATTGCAATAGGTTCCTGGCAATGCTGGCAACGTGTTAGAAGCAAGAAAAGTGTTTGAATTATACTGGAATATGGATTTCAGTTTGTGACTTTTCTTCAAGTTTTTTGAATTTGGTTTTGCTGTTTCAGTGAGTTCTAGGTCGTGCTTCAGGTTTGCAAGGCTTGCATATATGTGTATGAATGAGAATCAAGTGACATTAGGAGCCTTAAACCATTGCAATTAAGTTTTTGGATTTCCTCTTTACCACCATTAAAGGAACTTGCCATGTTTGTTCAAATTTGAATTTCATGCTTGAAATGGACTTTACACGAATTTGGTATGTGAAATATGCTTCATGAAGGCTAATCAAACCACAAGATACCATTTAATCAATTTTTTTGATTTTACTTGAATTAATATGGATTAAAATGAATTAAATCCATAAAAATTAAATAAAAATATAAAAATAATTATTTGGTCTTGAAATTGATCATGGGACACGTGGGTGGCATGACAAGGATGAACCAAGTGAAAAAAAGTGGGCCCTTTTTGTCAAAAATTGAAGTTTCAAGGATAGTTGACTTTTGCCATTTCACAAAAATTTCCCAACTTCTCCAATGCATGTCTTGCTCAAGTTTGATCATATGAACATGTTCTTGGACATTTTGGAAAGGTCTTGAAGTCCTCTAACCAATGCCTTTGGTCCCATGTCATTTTGATTTACCAATCTCAAGTTATGGTCTTTGACTTAAAATGCCTTTTTGTTGACTTTTGAAAATGACCTATAATGTTGAAATTGATAACTTTTTGTGAGAGCATTTCTTGGACTTGGAATGTGAATATGAGTTGTAGGAAATGTCACTCCCTTCAAAATGAGCATTGGATGGGATTTTTCTGATGAACCATGAAAAAGTTATTCCTTGGTCAAGTTACATTTGACTTTTCAGCTGTCCAAAAATAGAAACTTTTGCATCTTGATGATTTTTTGAGCCATTCTTGTGAAATCATGGTCAAGATTTGACCAAATGATGATTGTGGCTTCAAAATAAGATGTTGACCAAAAATTTTGACTTTTGACTGCCAAATGACCATTTTGCCCCTACAGTTGATTGTGAAGCAATTAGGGTTTTTGACTGTGCAACTTGACCTTGTGAGCCTTGAAACTTGACATGTAGGTGCTTGACAATTTATATGAGCATATGGGACTTGATTGAGCCCTTGAAAACCTCCACTTCTTTGCAAGAACCAAAACCCTAATTTGACTGGCTTAGGAGGGTGTTTGAATTGTGTAACCCTTGAGTAGACTTGAGCAAATTTAGATGATGCTTGTCAAAACTTTGAAGAATATGGGAGGGCAAATTTTGGGGTGCAACAGTTGCCCCTGTTCAATCTTCTTAGACCTGAGGATGTAGATTGGCTTGTGTGCCTTTCGTGATCCGAAGGTGGAAGATGATTGAACACTAAAGTGCCCAGAAATTTGCACTCACATAGTAGAGTATCAGCAGTGTGGTGGCGGGAATGGGCTTACAGATGCCATTTGGAGAGATGGTGGATAGGAGGATGGGCTTATAGATGCCATCTGGAGATGTGACAGAACCTTGTCGGGAATGGGCTTATAGATGCCATTTAGAAAGGTGATGGATAGTTGTGGAGATGGGCTTATAGATGCCATCGGGGTGTCGATCGCGTAAGAGATTCCTTAACGAGAATTTTCATTCTTGAGAAAGAAAGATAATTACCTGGCCTGTTACAGGTGTTGATCTTCAAACTCAGTCGCTCACAGACATGCCCTGGCTAGATACAGGTATCGAATCTGGAACTTCAAAAGGTTGCTTACAGACGTGCCCTGGCTGGATACAGGAGTCGAATCTCTAAACTCTTCATGCAGAATTGCCCTGGCTGGATACAGGCGTCGAATCTACAATCTCTTCAGACGTGCCCTGGCTAGATACAGGAATCGAATCTGGAATTAGTCGTCAACAGATATGCCCTGGCTGGATACAGGAATCGAATCTTCAAACTCTTCAGACGTGCCCTGGCTGGATACAGGAATCGAATCTGGAATTAGTCGTCAACAGATATGCCCTGGCTGGATACAGGAATCGAATCTTCAAACTCTTCAGACGTGCCCTGGCTGGATACAGGAATCGAATCTGGAATTAGTCGTCAACAGATATGCCCTGGCTGGATACAGGAATCGAATCTTCAAACTCTTCAGACGTGCCCTGGCTGGATACAGGAATCGAATCTAGAATTAGTCATCAACAGATATGCCCTAGCTGGATACAGGAATCGAATCTTCAAACTCTTCACGCGTGCCCTGGATGGATACAGGAATCGAATCTGGAATTAGTCGTCAACAGATATGCCCTGGCTGGATACATGAATTGAATCTTCAAACTCTTCAGACGTGCCCTGGCTAGATACAGGAATCGAATCTGGAATTAGTCGTCAACAGATATGCCCTGGCTGGATACAGGAATCGAATCTTCAAACTCTTCAGACGTGCCCTGGCTGGATACATGAATCGAATCTGGAATTAGTTGTCAACAGATATGCCCTGTCTGGATACAGGAATCGAATCTTCAAACTCTTCAGACGTGCCCTGGCTGGATACAGGAATCGAATCTGGAATTAGTCGTCAACAGATATGCCCTGGCTGGATACAGGAATCGAATCTTCAAACTCTTCAGACGTGCCCTGGCTGGATACAGGAATTGAATATGGAATTAGTCGTCAACAGATATGCCCTGGCTGGATACAGGAATCGAATCTTCAAACTCTTCAGATGTGCCCTGGCTGGATACAGGAATCAAATCTGGAATTAGTCGTCAACAGATATGCCCTGGCTGGATACAGGAATCGAATCTTCAAACTCTTCAGACGTGCCCTGGCTGGATACAGGAATCGAATCTGGAATTAGTTGTCAACAGATATGCCCTGTCTGGATACAGGAATCGAATCTTCAAACTCTTCAAACGTGCCCTGGCTGGATACAGGAATTGAATGTGGAATTAGTCGTCAACAGATATGCCCTGGCTGGATACAGGAATCGAATCTTCAAACTCTTCAGACGTGCCCTGGCTGGATACAGGAATTGAATCTGGAATTAGTCGTCAACAGATATGCCCTGGCTGGATACAGGAATCGAATCTTCAAACTCTTCAGATGTGCCCTGGCTGGATACAGGAATCGAATCTGGAATTAGTCGTCAACAGATATGCCCTGGCTGGATACAGGAATCGAATCTTCAAACTCTTCAGACGTGCCCTGGCTGGATACAGGAATCGAATCTGGAATTAGTCGTCAACAGATATGCTCTGTCTGGATACAGGAATCGAATCTTCAAACTCTTTAGACGTGCCCTGGCTGGATACAGGAATCGAATCTGGAATTAGTCATCAACAGATATGCCCTGGCTGGATACAAGAATCGAATCTTCAAACTCTTCAGACGTGCCCTGGCTGGATACAGGAATCGAATATGGAATTAGTCGTTAACAGATATGCCCTGGCTGGATACAGGAATCGAATCTTCAAACTCTTCAGACGTTCCCTGGATGGATACAGGAATCGAATCTGGAATTAGTCGTCAATAGATATGACTTGGCTGGATACAGGAATCGAATCTTCAAACTCTTCAGGCGTGCCCTGGCTGGATAGAGGAATCGAATCTGGAATTAGTCGTCAACAGATATGCCCTGGCTGGATACAGGAATCGAATCTTCAAACTCTTCAGACGTGCCCTGGCTAGATACAGGAATCAAATCTGGAATTATTCGTCAACAGATATGCCCTGGCTGGATACAGGAATCGAATCTTCAAACTCTTCAGACGTGCCCTGGCTGGATACAGGAATTGAATCTGGAATTAGTCGTCAATAGATATGCCCTGTCTGGATACAGGAATCGAATCTTCAAACTCTTCAGACGTGCCCTGGCTGGATACAGGAATCGAATCTGGAATTAGTCATCAACAGATATGCCCTGGCTGGATACAGGAATCGAATCTTCAAACTCTTCAGACGTGCCCTGGATGGATACAGGAATCGAATCTGGAATTAGTCGTCAACAGATATGCCCTGGCTGGATACAGGAATCGAATCTTCAAACTCTTCAAACGTGCCCTGGCTGGATACAGGAATCGAATCTGGAATTAGTCGTCAATAGATATGCCCTGGCTGGATACAGGAATCGAATCTTTAAACTCTTCAGGCGTGCCCTGTCTGGATACAGGAATCGAATCTGGAATTAGTCGTCAACAGATATGCCCTGGCTGGATACAGGAATTGAATCTTCAAACTCTTCAGACGTGCCCTGGCTAGATACAGGAATCAAATCTGGAATTAGTCGTCAACAGATATGCCCTGGCTGGATACAGGAATCGAATCTTCAAACTCTTCAGACGTGCCCTGGCTGGATATAGGAATCGAATCTGGAATTAGTCGTCAACAGATATGCCCTGGCTGGATACAGGAATCGAATCTTAAAACTCTTCAGACGTGCCCTGGCTAGATACAGGAATCGAATCTGGAATTGCGACAGTTGATAGTAATTATCTTTGGATTGACCTTTTCCCTGAAAAGGCAAGACGTCAGTTGTATGCAATGTCATGATGTATGAAATGCATGATGTCATGATGTTCTCAAAAATAAATGAGATTGTGTGTTTATGATGCGTATATGCATGCGTCATGGTGTAGGATAATGTGACGTTTATGTATGTATTTTTGTCTAGGAAAATAAAACCTTGACAAATGCCGGGAGTTTGTTGGATCTTGGGCTGATGTTGAAGAATAGAGTTCTTCGTTTCCGCTGGGGACGATGGTTGCAAGAATAAACCCGTAGGAGAAGATGACTCCGTTGGGGAATAAACTTGTCGGAGAGATATTCTGCGGGGAATTACTCTTTGGGAAGAGATACTTCGGTGAGGGTTTGTTGAGAACTCTGCTGGGGATTCCTGTTGATAAGCTTTGTTGAGGAATTTGATGAACTCCGCTGGGGATAGGAAGAGCTTCGCCGAGGACGATATTTCCCTGGCAATTAGCTGAGGATAACCCAGTTATAAGCTCTAGTGGGGAATAACCTTCTGAATAGAGCCGGGGAGATGTGTTCGTACTCTGCAGGGGATAAGCTTCCAGAGTCTACTGGAGATAAGCTTCAAAAATCTACTGGGGAGATTGATTCAACTCTCCTGGGGAAACTTTTTGAATTGTACTGGGGAGTGGCTCCACAAGGGTGTTTGGTATTCCGCCGAAGAACAATCTCAGATTAAGACTGCCGGGGATGCTTGTTAAGGAATATCTGCATACTCCACTGGGGAATATTGAGATCTTCTGGGGATATCCAACTTCATTAGGGTTGACAGTAGCTTAACTCTGCTTGGAGAGAGTGTTGCTGACTTGTTGGAGATATTGTACCTTTTCAGGGCTGATTGGGAGACCAACTCTGCCTGGGGAGAGTATTGCTGATTCTTGCCTTACTCTGCGGGGAGTGAAGGTATCTTGGTCATATTCTTCAGCTGAACCTACCTTAGTACCTTGGTGGACAGAGCAAATAGATCGCTTAGACAACTCATTATTGCCCCTGTTTCTAATGTCACCTGTAATTAATCCTTTGTTTCGTATGCAAATATTTATGAGTTAGCAATTAGTGTCAAGTGCATATATCAAAAATGAACATTGGACGTTCTTTGCAAAACAAAACAGAAAGAGAAAAACAATTGGCAATTGGTCTGAAAAGTGAATTTGTATTGATTTTTGAATTTGCCTGTAAATAGGCGTTTATGTACAAGAGGCTGACGTCCTAATAAGAGAACGCCGCCGAACAACAGAGTTTATACAATTTTTTGAAAGGAAAACAAAACAGCTATGTGAAAAATAATCCCACTGGGTCCCAACTCTGCTATCGCCTTTATGTCTTCAAGCGTCTCATCACTTCGCTGCTTACTTGAAGATGAAGCTGACTGATCGATGCCGTCTGAATCTGATAGTTGATACCGAATTCTGGATGCAGGGTGATCCAATGAGACATAGTATTACGCTTTAATTCCTAACTTTTTCCTGGACCGCCCTTTCGGGTTTTCAGTCCACCGGGATACCCATTTTTGCCCAAGCCGCCTTTTCAGGTTTTCGACTTGCCGGGTGTACAGATTTTTTTCGTTTCATCCCTTATTTTTTCCCGAACCCTTTTGGTTCGCCGGGAAGCCCTTATTTTTGCCTAGGTGTGTCAACCTAGCGGGTCTTTAATTCATGCGTAGTATCTTTTTACTATGTCTGCATTGGCGGGGTGAGGAAGGTCGTCACCATCCATGATGGTTAGAATCATCGCTCCTCCTGAGAAGATATTCTTAACCACAAATGGACCTTCGTACGTAGGGGTCCATTTTCCCCTGGGATCACTTCGAGGGAGAATGATGCGCTTGATTACCAGGTCTCCGACTTGATACTCTTGTCGTTTGACTTTCTTGTTAAATGCCCTGATCATCTGTTTTTGGTACGTTTGACCATGACAAATAGCAGTGAGTCTCTTTTCGTCGATTAGGTTTAATTGATCAAGTCGAGTATGGATCCAGTCATCTTCGCTCAAACCTGCATCCTTCATTATCCGAAGAGAGGGTATCTGGACTTCAATAGGCAAGACTGCCTCCATGCCATAGACCAAGGAAAAGGGAGTTGCCCCGGTTGACGTCCGTGCTGAGGTACGGTACCCATGAAGAGAAAACGATAACATCTCGTGCCAATCTTTGTTGGTCACTATCATCTTCTGCACAATCTTCTTGATATTCTTATTAGCTGCTTCTACAGCCCCATTCATCTTCGGTCGATAAGGAGAAGAGTTGTGGTGTTGTATCTTGAATTGCTCGCAGAGCTCAGTGATCATTTTATTGTTAAGATTGGTACCATTGTCCATAATGATCCTCTCGGGTACACCGTATCAACAGATCAGGTTGTGCCGAATGAACCGTGCCACGACGTTCTTGGTTACGGTAGCATAGGAAGCTGCTTCAACCCACTTTGTGAAGTAATCAATCGCTACCAGGATGAAGCGATGCCTGTTGGATGCCATAGGTCTGATCTCACCGATCATATCAATTCCCCACATTGCAAAAGGCCAAGGTGCTGTCAAGACGTTCAGAGGAACTGGAGAAACGTGCACCTTATCAGCATAGATCTGGCACTTATGACACGTCCGAGAATGTTGATAACAGTCGGCTTCCATTGTGGACCAGAAATATCCTGCCCGAAGGATCTTCTTTGCCATGGTATGTCCACTGGAATGCATTCCGAAGGTACCTTCATGTAGCTCTGCCATGATCTTTCCTGCTTTAGTCTTATCCACACAACGCAGTAAGGTCGAATCATGGTTTCGCTTCTATAGAATGCCATTGCTGAGGAAGAACTTTGCCGCGAACCTTCTCAGAAACTTCTTGTCATTAACAGATGCGCCTTCAGGATATTCTTGAGCTTTAAGGTACCTCTTCACTTCATGATACCAAGGTTTTTCAGTTACCTCTTCAACCTCAAGATCACAGCAATGTGCAGGTTCGTCCAACTTCTAGATAATGATCCGGGGAGCCTCGTTGTCCCATTTGACTTTAAACATGGTATACATCGTAGCTAACGCGTCCTCCAACTGATTCTCCTCTCTTGGGAAGTGTTCAAAAGTTATCTCCTCGAAGTGGGGAATCAACGTCAAAACATACTCTTTGTAAGGAATAAGATTTGGGTGTTTCGTATCCCACTCGCCTTTGATCTGGTTGATCACGAGAGCGGAATCTCTGAAGACACTCAGAAACTTGATCCTTAAGTCAATTGCAGCTTGAAGACCCATAATGCATGCCTCATACTCTGCCATGTTGTTGGTGCAGTTGAAACATAGTCGGGCAGTAAGTGGAGTATGAGTGCCTTTTGGGGATATGATCACAGCGCCGATGCCATTACCCAAAGCGTTTGAGGCTCCATCAAAGTGCATAGACCATCGGGATCCTTCCTCAGGTCCTTCATCCGTTCCAGGTACTTCACAATCAGTCACTACCATGATATCTTCATCTGGAAATTCAAAGTTCATCGACTGGTAGTCATCCACTGCCTGGTGTGCTAAATGGTCTTCCAGTACACTTCCCTTGATTGCTTTTTGAGTCGTGTACTGGATGTCGTATTCTGTCAAGATCATCTGCCATCTTGCTATTCTTCTAGACAAGGCAGGCTTTTCGAAGATGTACTTGATTGGATCCATTTTTGAGATCAACAGAGTAGTGTGAGTCAACATATATTGTCTCAGTCGGCGAGCAGCCCATACAAAAGCGCAACAAGTTTTCTCGAGCAGTGAGTATCGGGTCTCACAATCGATATACTTTTTGCTAAGGTAATAAATGGCGTGCTCTTTTCGGCCAGACTCGTCATGCTGCCCCAGCACACACCCTATTGAGCTGTCCAGTACTGTCAAGTATAAGATTAGAGGTCTCCCTTCAACCGGTGGCATAAGAATGGGTGGTTCTCGGAGATACTCTTTGATTCTTTCGAAAGCGGCTTGACATTCATCGTTCCAACGTACCACTTGATCTTTCTTCAGTAGCTTGAAGATTGGTTCACAGGTAGCAGTTAGATGTGAGATGAATCGGGCAATGTAGTTCAGCCGTCCTAGAAAGCCTCTGACTTCTTTCTCAGTCTTGGGAACTGGCATCTCTTGTATGGCCTTCAGTTTGGCAGGGTCCACTTGAATACCTTTGTCACTCACGACGAAAACTAGTAGTTTTCCAGATCTCACCCCAAAGGTGCACTTGTTTGGGTTCAACCTCAGCTTGTACAACTTCAGATGGTCAAACAGCTTCTGTAGATGGTCAAGGTGTTCCTCCTCAGTTTGGGACCTTGCAATCATATCGTCGACGTAGACTTCAATCTCATGATGGATCATGTCATGAAATAAAGCAACCATGGCACGTTGGTAGGTTGCCCCAGCATTTTACAACCCAAAAGGCATGACTTTGTAGCAAAAGGTGCCCCACTGAGTAATAAAAGTGGTCTTCTCCATGTCTTCAGGAGCTATCTTGATTTGATTATAACCGGAGAAACCGTCCATGAAGGAGAATACTTTATGCTGAGCAGTATTGTCAACCAGAACGTCAATATGAGGCAAGGGGAAGTCATCCTTGGGGCTTGTCCTGTTCAAATCTCTATAGTCAACACACATTATGACCTTACCATCTTTCTTCGGCACTGGAACCACGTTGGCAACCCACTGAGGGTAAGAAGTCACTGCTAAAAACCCGGCATCAAATTGTTTCATAACCGCAGCCTTGATTTTCTCAGACATCTCTGGACGCATACGGCGGACCTTCTGTTTAACCAGAGGGCAGTCTTCCTTGGTAGGCAGGTGATGAACCACAATGTCAGTATCCAACCCAGGCATGTCTTGGTAAGACCAGGCAAAGATTTCCACACAATCATGCAGCATCTGAATCAACCGTTGTTTCACATTAGACTCCAGATTGGCGCCAATCTTGACTTCCTTTCTGTCGGTCTCAGTACCCAGATTTACCATTTCCACTGGCTCTTCATGTGGCTGAATGGCCCTATCTTCCTGAAGTAACAGTCTTTCAAGCTCACCAGGCACTTCTCAATCATCTTCACCTTCTTCTTCGGCTAAGTTGATCGGATTTTTGAAGTCATAACTGGCAGTAGCAGAGTCGTTACCAGTGGGATCCAGAGTGGATTGGAACCTGTATGAGTGAGTGTGTGTAAATATAGCTGTTTTGCAATATATATATATATATATATAAAGAAAGAAAGGGAGCACAAGATTTGAAATGTGAAAAACGTCCAATGCTTTTATTCATGATATATGAAAGTGATAAATAACAAGCCCTCACAAATGAAACCACGGTGCCCCGGGTAAGACACCGGGCCATAAAGTTTAGTAATATTGTTTGTTACAAATTCAAAACAAATGAGTTTATTACTGGGTGACAAAAGTAACATGTGTGGAGTCTTTGGCAGTCCAGTTGCTTGGCCCATCTTCGATCGTTGGGTAGATCCAACTGTCGAATTCGGATTCTTCCACTTCATCATCCATTCTGATAGCATTTACTCCATGATTGGGCATGGGAGCTGTCACCATATTAGGCCTCTCAGGCGCCTCGAACTGAACCTCTTTAGCATCAATAAGGTCCTGAACCTTATTCCTCAGAGCCCAACAATCATCTGTGTTATGCCCCGGGCTATCAGAGTGATAAGCGCAGCGGGCGTTGGGGTTGTACTTCGGAGATGTTGTGTTTACCACCTTTGGAGCTTCCTTGACAGTTACCAGGCTAGTTGACAGCAGTTGCGGTAATATCTGAGAGAGAGTCATGCTGAGCCGAGTATACTGTCTTTTGGGCCTCTCAACTCTTGGCTGGTTATATTGTTGAGGAGCAGCAGCAGGCTTAGAAATAACCACTGCGTTGACAGCTTGGCGGCGTTCCGGTTTGTTTTGTCTCCTAGGACCATAAACAACACTAGCTTCCTTCTTGAAGGGCTTCTTTTCAGTATTTGAGGAGGCACCCTTCTGTATCTTCCCCGATTTGATACCAGCTTCGATCCTCTCACCAGTCAGGATCAGGTCTGTAAACCCAGCAGAGGAATTACCAATCAGGTGGTTGAAAAATGGACCAGACAGGGTCCCCAAGAACATGTCCACTAGTTCACGATCCATCAACGGTGGCTGCACCCTGCCAGCCAGGTCTCTCCATTTCTGTGCGTACTCCTTAAAATCTTCACCCGTTCCCAGTGACATACCCTGGAGTTGGGTACGTGTAGGAGCGAGGTCGGAATTATACTGATACTGCTTGTAAAAAGCAGTAGCCAAGTCCTCCCAGTTACGAATGTTGGTTCCATCCAGCTGATAGAACCATTCGAGATGAGTCCCTGAAAGACTCTCCTGGAAGAAATGGATCCATAAGTTCTTGTCTGCAGTGTAAGGCTGGATCTTCCTTACATAAGAGAGGAGGTGCAGTTTAGGACAGGAAGCCCTGTCGTACTTCACAAAGGCATGTGCCTTGAACTTGTGTGGGATCACCACCCCAGAAGATAACCCTAAGTCTCCGAAATCCAACCCAGGCACACGTTGAATCTCCATAGCATTTAGTCGGTCCTCCAGCTGTTTGTACCTGTCCTCAGCAGGAGGGTACTGTTCATCATTGAAGTGTGTCTCGGTGTCAGAGACCACAGGACTAGGAACCTCTCTCCCTTAGTGACTGCCTTCCCCGACAGATGGAGTAGTCCTCTCAGCTTCATTCTGCAGTGTATTCCCGAGTCTGCGCCCAGTGTTGAATAGCACAATCCTCTTCTTCTTCTTCTTCAGGAGCAAAGCCTTCAACTCCTGTTGTCCCTGGGCTAAGTTCATAACCATCTCTTGAAACTGGGCGTTCTGGGCCTGGAGGGCCTTGATAGCTTGTTCAGTAGTTGGTTCAGGATTCATGATGATTGAGTGCTGAAATAAACAGCGAAGAAGATTAAGCAACCTGTAGAAAAAGGGTACCTGTGATGCATATGATGAATGAAATGCGCATGAATTATGTTTTCAAAGACAATCGGGAATTAACTTTGTAGACAAAAGGAACACTCTTTATTAGATTTAAACTTTGGAATTTAAATTGTTCAACAAATTGCCCTTAGGCGTTACAGGAATGAAAATACTGAAAAGGAAACAAAAGCTGTAAAGGAAACATCCAAAGCCCATCAGTGCTCCCATGGCCTCCTCTTCTCAGTACGGATATAGTCATTCATGATCCGCTCGTTCTCCAATTGCTTGGTCAGCTTCTGGATCTTCTGTTCCTGTTCGTTGAACTTTTCCCGATAAGAATCCCGCTCTTCCTGTAGTTGCGCCCAAGACCTCTTTAGGGTATCAACATCAGTGGGTATCTGAGAAGGGAGTATGGTTGGAGGAACCCCGTCTCTATCAGGAATTTCAAGAATGATAGGCCTGACAGCTTCATATGGCATACCTAACTTCTGAGCACGGATGCGGACCCATTTGTAATAGGGTTCCATTGGTAGAGAAGTCTTCGGTCCCAACTCATGTGGGTCAGCTTTGTAAATTCTGTCCCAAGCTTTGATGAATCTACGGCGCAGTTCGTCACTATCTACCTGAAACTCAAAACTGATGTGAGGCACCAACATCTCATGAGGCCCTGCTCTTCTGGCTCTTCCAAACTGACGGAGAGCTAAACATGAATTATAAGAGATTCTGCCCTGGGTACCGATCAATGGAACATTAGGATACTCTCTGCAACGATCAATAACAGCCACTTCATCTAAACCTCTGAGAGTCCAAATGATGTCATTATCAGTGAGAGACATTAACCTATGAGCCCAGCCTCTTCCTTCTTGGTTCTTCAGCACGAACTTGGGGAGGTGCGAAATAAACCACCTCACTAACAAAGGAGTACAGCACCACCGAGTTCCTCATCTTCGGGCAGTACGAGCATAGAGTTGTTGCAGGATATCACCCAAGAGAGTGGGTACGAGATTCCGAGACATGAAGATCCTTATGGAATTGATATTGACAAAGTTATCAGGATTTAGAAACAATACTAGACCATAGATTAAGAGAGCCAGAATGTCCTCGTACACCCTGAAGTCTAAGTCATTCCAGAAACTGTTAGCTTTACCAATCAGAAACTTAGCCAAGAAGCCCTTAACTCCGCTTCTAGTCACCAGTTGTCCATTACCTCCTTGTTGGTCAATAGAAGGGCTGCAGCAATCTCCTCAAGCCTAAGAGTCTTTTCCCAACTGGTGAATGGGGTCTGATCCAAGATAGGGATACCAAGCAAATCAGAGAATTCTTCCAGGGTAGGGACCAGCTGGAAGTCTTGAAAGGTGAAGTAATTGTACAAGGGATCATAAAACTGGGTCAAGACACTCATCAGTTGTTGGTCCCACTTTGAAGTGACTAAACCGAGAAGAGAACCGTGCCTCTGGATGAAGGAAGCAGTGTTTGGAATTCTGTCAACCAACTCTTTAAGCAAATCAGGTGGGTGAACAAAGTTGAGCCGGATAGTGTTCCTTCGCACAGGCATCATGATGTCCTACAAAACAGAGCAAAGGTGAAACCCTCTTATCTTTGAAATAGGTCAGTCCTTATGCAGGATGCATGCAATGGTATGATGGTATGATGTTATGGTAAAGCACACCACAAGTATTCACAAAGGCAAACATGATAAGGCACACAATTCACACCAGACAACCCTTAGAGTTTAGGCCAACATGAAGTTCAGGTACTACCCTCTTTCAGTTTCGTTGGTTAAGACCTGTCCTATCAAAAGTAACCGGGTTCTAGAGGATCCCAATAGCACTAACTACCCTCAATCGGTCATAACTCCAGCGTCGCAATCTTTTCTTGCGGCCAGAACCATCGCGAGAGTTTAGCCTCAATGGGTGTAGCATACTGCTACTGTTCTATGGCCAAGTTGGGTCACATTAGGGTTCTAAGGTCGGTTGGTGCTTAATGACTCCTCAGAAGACCCATATTCTCCTCATTGCAACACAAGGGATATCGGTACAGACCAAGGTGCCACACCAACGTAGCCACTGCTTCACCCGTGTCGGTCTACGCCGGACAGGTCCCTCACAGCTTATGCTACCTAAAAGGGTATCCCCAGATCCGGGTTAGGATCTATGAAACTCCGATGCAAAGCCCACAAATATAAAGCAATCAAAGCAAAGCAATTGAAAACATAAGTATGATCTAATCCTAAGGTACACCTCACTTTTATAATCCCCAGCAGAGTCGCCAGTTCTGTGATCGGTGGAAATAGAACTGACTGTTTTTAGCTGGTTTCGCGAAATGTCGCGGTAAGCAAGAGTCACCACCGTCTTTTATGTTCTCCAACATGGAAAGGACAAAAGCACAGCAAAATTCCTTATTCGAGAATGTTTCTCGGTTCGGGAGGTAGATTTATAGAAAGGGAAGGTGTTAGCACCCTTTCTATCCGTGGTTATCCACGGGCTCTTAGGTACATGCTCTTATGTTTTCAAAATTTGTTTGCTTTTCAATTGTGTGTGGGTTTTGAAAAAAGTTTCGTTTGAAAAGTTTCTAAGTAACTCTTGTATCTGTCCTCAAGAGTGTATGAAAAATTTGTTTGAAAACTTTTAGAAAGTGTGAGGTGTGAAAAGTTGTTTTTGTGTGTTTGAAAAGAGCAAGTACCCATGAGAATCTACCTACCCTAAGGAATTAAGCTGTGTAAGAGTCCTTTAGATAGTGCTATCCCACCATTGAGAGGTAGGTAGCACCGTCGTTGGAGGTGTTCGGGTCAATTCGATTAAGGGACAGTGTGGTCACTGAAGCAATGGTAGGACACCTTAGAAGTAACCCTAATGTCCTAGATCCTTTGTATCCGAGGCAACCGTTTTGAGGCAACTGGATCTTTTAGACAGAAGGGCGACCTCTAAGATACCCTATACTTGATGACCACGTTCGAGGCAACCAGTGAGGAGTACCCTAGAAGTGGCATGTGCTTTGTGTGTTGTTTTTCAGTTAATTGTCTTTGTACGTGTTATTTGTGAGCTACAGATTAATTTTATTTACATACATTCTTTCATGCATTATTAACAGTTAGGAGTGCGGAAAATAAATTGCAGAAAGATAAATTCTACGCTATTACAAGGCGCGGGTCTATACATCGCCAAAAATAATAACCCGTTTTGAAAATAAAGTGCGAGAAAATTAAAGAAAGCAAAAAAAATCCTAATTACTATTACATCCTCTGTACAGATACATAAATATAATCAGAATAAATGAAAACGCGCGAATGGAAGTTTAATTGGGAACGTCTTAAGGGTTTTGACCCTTTTAAGAAAAGAATTGAATTTTTTTGTCCTTTTTTTGTAATTAATGAGATTAAAACTAATAACTAAACAATTAATTAATTAATTAAGAAAATGATATTTTTGTGGTTTTTTATATTTATAATGAAAATAAGATAAAAGAATTAAAATTAAAAGTTAACCTAATTCTAAATTATTTTTATTTATTGTAAAGAAAAAGAAATTAAAATTGACCTAATTAAACTATTTTATTTGTTAGTATTTTATTTACAAAAATAAAATGAAATTAATAATAATAATAATATTAGTTCTTTTTTTTATTTTTTATGAAAAATATTAATTATGTTAATAGTTAATAAAAAAGAATAAGAAATAAAATAAGGCAAATAAAAAAATAAAATGACAAAATAAAATTGCAAACCCAAGGGGGGTTTGGGCAAGAATTGGGTGTGTTGTAAGCAATCTGAAGCCCATTACTCATCCAGCCACGTTGACTCCTTGGATCAAGTGTTTGTTGGTTGACTGAGTGCATGGTGAGGATTACTTCCTGGCCTTTGGATGCATGCCTGTAGCCACCTGGCGCTTTGGATTTGTGAGGCGCATGATAAGCCTTCTTTGAAGCCTGCACACAAGTATGTAAGAAAAAATAATATGGGATTTTGAGGGGACCTGGGAATCGAACCCAGGTCCCAGTAATTCACAACTACCTGCTCTTCCACTAGACCACTCATGCGCATTTGTTAATGAAATAACCAAAGAAATTAAAATATGGAAACAATGATTATTCTGGAAAACTAAACAAAACACGTGCGCTATGTTTGAATGTACCAACCCCATTCTTCCACGTAATCATCTTCTTCATGAAACCTGAAACAAAAACGAACAAATAACGGGGGTTTTAAACCCCCACAAAATACAAACGCCAAAAATAGCGATTAGGCCCCCGAGCTATATAAAAAGGGCGCGAGGTGTCCAATGTTTTCGTCTCATCAAGCTGGTTTCAACCATGTGCGTTTTGAGGGTTGATTTTACAGTATGTGAAAAGCCCTAAAATCCAAGCTTCGAAACCCTAGCATCCTCCAATGGCAACTTTCATTTTAGGGCACCATAATCAAATTAAATTATATCAAAAGCTTCATAACAATGTTAGCAATGCAAAACAGTAATCAAAATATGTTAATGATGCGTAAAAATTGAATTTCGATTATGGAAAAGAAAGATGAACCGTGTGACTATGTAGCACGAGTTCTTGAGTGTTAGGACTTGTTTATGATTGCAATAGGTTCCTGGCAATGCTGGCAACGTGTTAGAAGCAAGAAAAGTGTTTGAATTATGCTGGAATATGGATTTCAGTTTGTGACTTTTCTTCAAGTTTTTTGAATTTGGTTTTGCTATTTCAGTGAGTTCTAAGTCGTGCTTCAGGTCTGCAAGGCTTGCATATATGTGTATGAATGAGAATCAAGTGACATTAGGAGCCTTAAACCATTGCAATTAAGTTTTTGGATTTCCTCTTTACCACCATTAAAGGAACTTGCCATGTTTGTTCAAATTTGAATTTCATGCTTGAAATGGACTTTACACGAATTTGGTATGTGAAATATGCTTCATGAAGGCTAATCAAACCACAAGATACCATTTAATCAATTTTTTTGATTTTACTTGAATTAATATGGATTAAAATGAATTAAATCCATAAAAATTAAATAAAAATATAAAAATAATTATTTGGTCTTGAAATTGATCATGGGACACGTGGGTGGCATGACAAGGATGAACCAAGTGAAAAAAGTGGGCCCTTTTGTCAAAAATTGAAGTTTCAAGGATAGTTGACTTTTGCCATTTCACAAAAATTTCCCAATTTCTCCAATGCATATCTTGCTCAAATTTGATCATATGAACATGTTCTTGGACATTTTGGAAAGGTCTTGAAGTCCTCTAACCAATGCCTTTGGTCCCATGTCATTTTGATTTACCAATCTCAAGTTATGGTCTTTGACTTAAAATGCCTTTTTGTTGACTTTTGAAAATGACCTATAATGTTGAAATTGATAACTTTTTGTGAGAGCATTTCATGGACTTGGAATGTGAAGATGAGTTGTAGGAAATGTCACTCCCTTCAAAATGAGCATTGGATGGGATTTTTCTAATGAACCATGAAAAAGTTATGCCTTGGTCAAGTTACAGTTGACTTTTCAGCTGTCCAAAAATAGAAACTTTTGCATCTTGATGATTTTTTGAGCCATTCTTGTGAAATCATGGTCAAGATTTGACCAAATGATGATTGTGGCTTCAAAATAAGTTGTTGACCAAAAATTTTGACTTTTGACTGCCAAATGACCATTTTGCCCCTACAGTTGATTGTGAAGCAATTAGGGTTTTTGACTGTGCAACTTGACCTTGTGAGCCTTGAAACTTGACATGTAGGTGCTTGACAATGTATATGAGCATATGGGACTTGATTGAGCCCTTGAAAACCTCCACTTCTTTGCAAGAACCAAAACCCTAATTTGACTGGCTTAGGAGGGTGTTTGAATTGTGCAACCCTTGAGTAGACTTGAGCAAATTTAGATGATGCTTGTCAAAACTTTGAAGAATATGGGAGGGCAAATTTTGGGGTGCAACAGTTTCCCCTGTTCAATCTTCTTAGACCTGAGGATGTAGATTGGCTTGTGTGCCTTTCGTGATCCGAATGTGGAAGATGATTGAACACTAAAGTTCTTAGAAATTTGCACTCACATAGTAGAGTATCAGCAGTGTGGTGGCGAGAATGGGCTTACAGATTCCATTTGGAGAGATGGTGGATAGGAGGATGGGATTATAGATGCCATCTGGAGATCTGATAGAACCTTGTCGGGAATGGGCTTATAGATGCCATTTGGAAAGGTGATGGATAGTTGTGGAGATGGGCTTATAGATGCCATCAGGGTGTCGATCGCGTAAGAGATTCCTTAACAAGAATTTGCGTTCTTGAGAAAGAAAGATAATTACCTGGTCTGTTACAGGTGTTGATCTTCAAACTCAGTCGCTCACAGACATGCCCTGGCTAGATACAGGTATCGAATCTGTAACTTCAAAAGGTTGCTTACAGACGTGCCCTGGCTGGATACAGGAGTCGAATCTCTAAACTCTTCATGCAGACATGCCCTGGCTGGATACAGGCGTCGAATCTACAATCTCTTCAGACGTGCCCTGGTTGGATACAGGAATCGAATCTGGAATTAGTCGTCAATAGATATGCCCTGGCTGGATACAGGAATCGAATCTTCAAACTCTTCAGACGTGCCCAGGCTGGATACAGGAATCGAATCTGGAATTAGTCGTCAATAGATATGCTCTGGCTGGATACAAGAATCGAATCTTCAAACTCTTCAGACGTGCCCTGGCTGGATACAGGAATCGAATCTAGAATTAGTCGTCAACAGATATGCCCTGGCTGGATACAGGAATCGAATCTTCAAACTCTTCAGACGTGCCATGGCTGGATACAAGAATCGAATCTGGAATTAGTCGTCAACAGATATGCCCTGGCTGGATACAGGAATCGAATCTTCAAACTCTTCAGGCGTGCCCTGGTTGGATACAGGAATCGAATCTGGAATTAGTCGTCAACAGATATGCCCTGGCTGGATACAGGAATCGAATCTTCAAACTCTTCAGACGTGCCCTGGCTAAATACTGGAATCGAATCTGGAATTAGTGGTCAACAGATATGCCCTGGATGGATACAGGAATCGAATCTTCAAACTCTTCAGACGTGCCCTGGCTGGATACAGGAATCGAATCTGGAATTAGTCGTCAACAGATATTCCCTGTCTGGATACAGGAATCGAATCTTCAAACTCTTCAGACGTGCCCTGGCTGGATACAAGAATCGAATATGGAATTAGTCGTCAACAGATATGCCATGGCTGGATACAGGAATCGAATCTTCAAACTCATCAGACGTGCCCTGGCTGGATACAGGAATCGAATCTGGAATTAGTCGTCAACAGATATGCCCTGGCTGGATACAAAAATCGAATCTTCAAACTCTTCAGACGTGCCCTTGCTGGATACAGGAATCGAATCTAGAATTAGTCGTCAACAGATATGCCCTGGCTGGATACAGGAATCGAATATGGAATTAGTCGTCAACAGATATGCCATGGCTGGATACAGGAATCGAATCTTCAAGCTCTTCAGACGTGCCCTGGCTGGATACAGGAATCGAATCTGGAATTAGTCGTCAACAGATATGCCCTGGCTGGATACAGGAATCGAATCTTCAAACTCTTCAGACGTGCCCTTGCTGGATACAGGAATCGAATCTAGAATTAGTCGTCAACAGATATGCCCTGGCTGGATACAGGAATCGAATCTTCAAACTCTTCAGACATGCCCTGGCTGGATATAGGAATCGAATCTGGAATTAGTCGTCAACAGATATGCCCTGGCTGGATACAGGAATCGAATTTTAAAACTCTTCAGACGTGCCCTGGCTGGATACAGGAATCGAATCTGGAATTAGTCGTCAACAGATATGCCTTGTCTAGATACAGGAATCAAATCTTCAAACTCTTCAGACGTGCCCTGGCTGGATACAGGAATCGAATCTGGAATTAGTCGTCAACAGATATGCCCTGGCTGGATACAGGAATCGAATCTTCAAACTCTTCAGATGTGCCCTGGCTGGATACAGGGATCGAATCTGGAATTAGTCGTCAACAGATATGCCCTGGCTGGATACAAGAATCGAATCTTCAAACTCTTCAGACGTGCCCTGGCTGGATACATGAATCGAATCTGGAATTAGTCGTCAACAGATATGCCCTGGCTGGATACAAGAATCGAATCTTCAAACTCTTCAGGCGTGCCCTGGCTGGATACAGGAATCGAATCTGGAATTAGTCGTCAACAGATATGCCCTGGCTGGATACAGGAATCGAATCTTCAAACTCTTCAGACGTGCCCTGGCTAGATACAGGAATCGAATCTGGAATTAGTCGTCAACAGATATGCCCTGGCTGGATACAGGAATCGAATCTTCAAACTCTTCAGACGTGCCCTGGATGGATACAGGAATCAAATCTGGAATTAGTCGTCAACAGATATTCCCTGGCTGGATACAAGAATCGAATCTTCAAACTCTTCAAACGTGCCCTGGCTAGATACAGGAATCGAATCTGGAATTGCGACAGTTGATAGTAATTATCTTTGGATTGACCTTTTCCCTGAAAAGGCAAGACGTTAGTTGTATGCAATGTCATGATGTATGAAATGCATGATGTCATGATGTTCTCAAAAATAAATGAGATTGTGTGTTTATGATGCGTATATGCATGCGTCATGGTGTAGGATAATGTGACGTTTATGAATGTATTTTTGTCTAGGAAAATAAATCCTTGACAAATTCCGGGAGTTTGTTGGATCCTGGGCTGATGTTGAAGAATAAAGTTCTTCGTTTCCGTTGGGGACGATGGTTGCAAGAATAAACCGGTAGGAGAAGATGACTCCGTTGGGGAATAAACTTGTCGGAGAGATATTCTGCGGGGAATTACTCTGTGGGAAGAGATACTTCGCTGAGGTTTTGTTGAGAACTCTGCTGGGGATTCCTGTTGATAAGCTTTGTTGAGGAATTTGATGAACTCCGCTGGGGATAGGAAGATCTTCGTCGAGGACAATCTTTCCCTGGAAATTAGCTGAGGATAACCCAGTTATAAGCTCTGGCGGGGAATAACCTTCTGAATAGAGCCGGGGAGATGCGTTCGTACTCTGCAGGGGATAAGCTTCCAGAGTCTACTGGGGATAAGCTTCAAAAATCTACTGGGGAGATTGATTCAACTCTCTTAGGGAAACTTTTTGAACTGTACTAGGGTGTGGCTCCACAAGGGTGTTTGGTATTCCGCCGGGGAACAATCTCAGATTAAGACTGCCGGGGATGCTTGTTAAGGAATATCTGCATACTCCGCTGGGGAATATTGAGATCTTCTGAGGATATCCAACTTCATTAGGGTTGACAGTAGCTTAACTCTGCTTGGAGAGAGTGTTGCTGACTTGCTGGAGATATTGTACCTTTTCAGGGCTGATTGGGAGACCAACTCTGCCTGGGGAGAGTATTGCTGATTCTTGCCTTACTCTGCGGGGAGTGAAGGTATCTTGGTCACATTCTTCAGCCGAACCTACCTTAGTACCTTGTTGGAAAGAGCAACTAGATCGCTTAGACAACTCATTATTTCCCCTGTTTCTATTGTCACCTGTAATTAATCCTTTGTTTCGTATGCAAATATTTATGAGTTAGCAATTAGTGTCAAGTGCATATATCAAAAATGAACATTGGACGTTCTTTGCAAAACAAAACAGAAAGAGAAAAACAATTGGCAATTGGTCTGAAAAGTGAATTTGTATTGATTTTTGAATTTGCCTGTAAATAGGCGTTTATGTACAAGAGGCTGACGTCCTAGTAAGAGAACGCCGCCGAACAACAGAGTTTATATAATTTTGTGAAAGGAAAACAAAACAGCTATGTGAAAAATAATCCCACTGGGTCCCAACTCTGTTATCGCCTTTATGTCTTCAAGCGTCTCATCACTTTGCTGCTTAGTTGAAGATGAAGCTGACTGATCGATGTCGTCTGAATCTGATAGTTGATACCGAATTCTGGATGCAGGGTGATCCAATGAGACATATTATTACGCTTTAATCCCTAACTTTTTCCTGGACCGCCCTTTCGGGTTTTCAGCCCACCAGGATACCCATTTTTGCCCAAGCCGCCTTTTCAGGTTTTCGACTTGCCGGGTGTACAGATTTTTTTCGTTTCATCCCTTATTTTTGCCCGAACCCTTTTGGTTCGCCGGGAAGCCCTTATTTTTGCCTAGGTGTGTCAACCTAGTGGGTCTTTAATTCATGCGTAGTATCTTTTTACTATGTCTGCATTGGCGGGGTGAGGAAGGTCGTCACCATCCATGGTGGTTAGAATCATCGCTCCTCCTGAGAAGATATTCTTAACCACAAATGGACCTTCGTACGTAGGGGTCCATTTTCCCCTAGGATCACTTTGAGGGAGAATGATGCGCTTGATTACCAAGTCTCCGACTTGATACTCTTGTCGTCTGACTTTCTTGTTAAATGCCCTAATCATCCGTTTTTGGTACGTTTGATCATGACAAATAACAGTGAGTCTCTTTTCGTCGATTAGGTTTAATTGATCAAGTCGAGTCTGGATCCAGTCATCTTTGCTCAAACCTGCATCCTTCATTATCCGGAGAGAGGGTATCTGGACTTCAATAAGCAAGACTGCCTCCATGCCATAGACCAAGGAAAAGGGAGTTGCCCCGGTTGACATCCGTGCTGAGGTACGGTACCCATGAAGAGAAAACGGTAACATCTCGTGCCAATCTTTGTAGGTCATTGTCATCTTCTGCATAATCTTCTTGATATTCTTATTAGCTGCTTCTACAGCCCCATTCATCTTTGATCGATAAGGAGAAGAGTTGTGGTGTTGTATCTTGAATTGCTCACAGAGCTCAGTGATCATTTTATTGTTAAGATTGGTACCATTGTCCATAATGATCATCTCGGGTACACCGTATCGACATATCAGGTTGTGTCGAATGAACCGTGCCACGACGTTCTTGGTTACGGTAGCATAGGAAGCTGCTTCAACCCACTTTGTGAAGTAATCAATCGCTACCAGGATGAAGCGATGCCCGTTGGATGCCATAGGTCTGATCTCACCGATCATATCAATGCCCCACATTGCAAAAGGCCAAGGTGCTGTCAAGACGTTCAGAGGAACTGGAGGAACGTGCACCTTATCAGCATAGATCTGGCACTTATGACACGTCCGAGAATGTTGATAACAGTCGGCTTCCATTGTGGACCAGAAATATCCTGCCCGAAGGATCTTCTTTGCCATGGTATGTCCACTGGAATGCGTTTCGAAGGTACCTTCATGTAGCTCTGCCATGATCTTTCCTGCTTCAGTCTTATCCACACAACGCAGTAAGGTCGAATCATGGTTTCGCTTGTATAGAATGCCATTGCTGAGGAAGAACTTTGCCGCGAACCTTCTCAGAAACTTCTTGTCATTAACAGATGCGCCTTCAGGATATTCTTGAGCTTCAAGGTACCTCTTCACTACATGATACCAAGGTTTTTCAATTACCTCTTCAACCTCAAGATCACAGCAATGTGCAGGTTCGTCCAACTTCCAGATAATGATCCGGGGAGCCTCGTTGTCCCATTTGACTTTGAAGATGGAAGACATCGTAGCTAACGTGTCCGCCAACTGATTCTCCTCTCTTGGGAAGTGTTTAAAAGTTATCTCCTCGAAGTGGGGAATCAACGTCAAAACATACTCTTTGTAAGGAATAAGATTTGGGTGTTTCGTATCCCACTCGCCTTTGATCTGGTTGATCACGAGAGCGGAATCTCCGAAGACACTCAGAAACTTGATCCTTAAGTCAATTGCAGCTTGAAGACCCATAATGCATGCCTCATACTCTGCCATGTTGTTGGTGCAGTTGAAACATAGTCGGGCAGTAAGTGGAGTATGAGTGCCTTTTGGGGATATGATCACCGTGCCGATGCCATTACCCAAAGCGTTTGAGGCTCCTTCAAAATGCATAGACCATCGAGATCCTTCCTCAGGTCCTTCATCCGGTCCAGGTACTTCACAATCAGTCACTACCATGATATCTTCATCTGGAAATTCAAAGTTCATCGACCGGTAGTCATCCACTGCCTGGTGTGCTAAATGGTCTGCCAGTACACTTCCCTTGATTGCTTTTTGAGTCGTGTACTGGATGTCGTATTCTGTCAAGATCATCTGCCATCTTGCTATTCTTCTGGACAAGGCAGGCTTTTCGAAGATGTACTTGATTGGATCCATTTTTGAGATCAACAGAGTAGTGTGAGTCAACATATATTGTCTCAGCCGGCGAGCAGCCCATACCAAAGCGCATCAAGTTTTCTCGAGCAGTGAGTATCGGGTCTCACAGTCGGTAAACTTTTTGCTAAGGTAATAAATGGCGTGCTTTTTTCGTCCAGACTCGTCATGCTGCCCCAGCACACACCCTATTGAGCTGTCCAGTACTGTCAAGTATAAGATTAGAGTTCTCCCTTCAACCAGTGGCATAAGAATGGGTGGTTCTTGGAGATACTCTTTGATTCTTTCGAAAGAGGCTTGACATTCATCGTTCCAACGTACCACTTGATCTTTCTTCAGTTGCTTGAAGATTGATTCACAGGTAGCAGTTAGATGTGAGATGAATCAGGCAATGTAGTTCAGCCGTCCTAGAAAGCCTCTGACTTCTTTCTCAGTCTTGGGAACTGGCATCTCTTGTATGGCCTTCACTTTGGCAGGGTCCACTTGAATACCTTTGTCACTCACGACGAAACCTTGTAGTTTTCCAGATCTCACCCCAAAGGTGCACTTGTTTGGGTTCAACCTCAGCTTGTACAACTTCAGATGGTCAAACAGCTTCTATAGATGGTCAAGGTGTTCCTCCTCAGTTTGGGACCTTGCAATCATATTGTCGACGTAGACTTCAATCTCATGATGGATCATGTCATGAAATAAAGCAACCATGGCACGTTGGTAGGTTGCCCCAGCATTTTTCAACCCAAAAGGCATGACTTTGTAGCAAAAGGTGCCCCACTGAGTAACAAAAGTGGTCTTCTCCATGTCTTCAGGAGCCATCTTGATTTGATTATAACCGGAGAAACCGTCCATGAAGGAGAATACTTTATGCTGAGCAGTATTGTCAACCAGAACGTCAATATGAGGCAAGGGGAAGTCATCCTTGGGGCTTGCCCTGTTCAAATCTCTATAGTCAACACACATTCTGACCTTACCATCTTTCTTCGGCACTGGAACCACGTTGGCAACCCACTGAGGGTAAGAAGTCACTGCTAAAAACCCGGCATCAAATTGTTTCATAACCTCAGCCTTGATTTTCTCAGACATCTCTGGACGCATACGGCGGACCTTCTGTTTAACCGGAGGGCAGTCTTCCTTGGTAGGCAGGTGATGAACCACAATGTCGGTATCCAACCCAGGCATGTCTTGGTAAGACCAGGAAAAGATTTCCACACAATCATACAACATCTGAATCAACCGTTGTTTCACATTAGACTCCAGATTGGCGCCAATCTTGACTTCCTTTCTGTCTGTCTCAGTACCCAGATTTACCGTTTCCATTGGCTCTTCATGTGGCTGAATGACCCTCTCTTCCTGAAGTAACAGTCTTTCAAGCTCACAAGGCACTTCGCAATCATCTTCACCTTCGTCTTCGGCTAAGTTGATCGGATTTTTGAAGTCATAACTGGCAGTAGCAGAGTCATTACCAGTGGGATCCATAGTGGATTGGAACCTGTATGAGTGAGTGTGTGTAAATATAGCTGTTTTGCAATATATATATATATATATATATATATATATATAGAAAGAAAGGGAGCACAAGATTTGAAATGTGAAAAACGTCCAATGCTTTTATTCATGATATATGAAAGTGACAAATAACAAGCCCTCACAAATGAAACCACGGTGCCCCGGGTAAGACACCGGGCCATAAAGTTTAGTAATATTGTTTGTTACAAATTCAAAACAAATGAGTTTATTACCGGGTGACAAAAGTAACAGGTATGGAGTCTTTGGAAGTCCAGTTGCTTGGCCCATCTTCGATCGTTGGGTAGATCCAACTGTCGAATTCGGATTCTTCCACTTCATCATCCATTCTGATAGCATTTACTCCATGATTGGGCATGGGAGCTGTCACCACATTAGGCCTCTCGGGCGCCTCGAACTGAACCCCTTTAGCATCAATAAGGTCCTGAACCTTATTCCTCAGAGCCCAACAATCATCTGTGTTATGCCCCGGGCTATCAGAGTGATAAGCGCAGCGGGCGTTGGGGTTGTACTTCGGAGATGCTGTGTTTACCACCTCTGGAGCTTCCTTGACAGTTACCAGGCTAGTTGACAGCAGTTGCGGTAATATCTGAGAGAGAGTCATGCTGAGCCGAGTATACTGTCTTTTGGGCCTCTCAACTCTTGGCTGGTTATATTGTTAAGGAGCAGCAGCAGGCTTAGAAATAACCACCGCGTTGACAGCTTGGCGGTGTTCCGGTTTGTTCTGTCTCCTAGGACCATAAACAACACTAGCTTCCTTCTTGAAGGGCTTCTTTTTAGTATTTGAGGAGGCACCCTTCTGTATCTTCCCCGATTTGATACCAACTTCGATCCTCTCACCAGTCAGGATCAGGTCTGTAAACCCAGCAGAGGAATTACCAATCAGGTGGTTGAAAAATGGACCAGACAGGGTCCCCAAGAACATGTCCACTAGTTCACAATCCGTCAACGGTGGCTGCACCCTACCAGCCAGGTCTCTCCATTTCTGTGCGTACTCCTTAAAACCTTCACTTGTTCCCAGTGACATACCCTGGAGTTGGGTACGCGTAGGAGCGAGGTCGGAATTGTACTGATACTGCTTGTAAAAAGCAGTAGCCAAGTCCTCCCAGTTACGAATGTTGGTTCCATCCAGCTGATAGAACCATTCGAGATGAGTCCCTGAAAGACTCTCTTGGAAGAAATGGATCCATAAGTTCTTGTCTGCAGTGTAAGGCTGGATCTTCCTTACATAAGAGCGGAGGTGCAGTTTAGGACAGGAAGCCCCATCGTACTTCACAAAGGTAGGTTGTTGTACCCCAAAATTTGCTCTCCCATATTCTTCAAGAAATTGCCAAGCCAAGTCACAAAATTCCCCAAGGGTTGTGCAGTTCAACTGTCTCCTATACAGTCAAAACTAGGGTTTGTGTTCTGATCAAAGAAAGGAAGTTTTCAAAGGCCCAATCAAGTCTCACATGCCTACAAATGTGGTCAAGCATCCTCATATCAAGTTTCAAGGCATTCAGCTCAAAATTGCACAGTCAAAACCCTAAATTGCACTACAGTCAACTGTAGGGGCAAAATGGTCATTTGACAGTCAAAAGTTCAAATTTTTGGTCAACATATCATTTTGAAGCCACAAACATCATTTGATCAATGCTTGATCATGATTCTCAAAATTTGGCTCAGAAATCATCAAAGATGCAAAAGTTACTATATTTGGACAGCTGAAAAAGTCAACTGAAATTGACCAGGGCATAACTTTCACATGGATTATCAGAAAAATTCCATCCAAAGCTCATTTTGAAGAGAAATACATTTCCTACAATTCATCTTCATATTCTAAGTCCAAGAAATGCTCTCACAAAAAGTTATCAATTTCAACATTATAGGTCATTTTCAAAAGTCAACAAAAAGGGACTTTAAGTCAAAGGCCATAACTTGAGATTGGTAAATCAATATGACATGGGACCAAAGGCATTGGTTAGAGGACTCAAAGACCTTTCCAAAATGTCCAAGAACATGTGAAAAGCTTAAAAATTGAGCAAGTTATGCCTTGGGGAAGTTGGGAAATTTTTGGGAATTTTGAAAAGTCAACAATGGTTCAAATGACCTAAATTTGTTAATGGGCCTATTTTTCTTCCATGATTC
This sequence comes from Vicia faba, assembly GCA_948472305.1. NCBI lineage: Eukaryota > Viridiplantae > Streptophyta > Magnoliopsida > Fabales > Fabaceae > Vicia > Vicia faba. The sequence goes on from OX451736.1 coordinate 469,002,782, forward strand.
ATCATTCCAAGCCTATGCACGACCACTTGGCCCAAAGGGAAGCATTTTCTCATTTTTTATTTATTTATTTGAATTTATATTAATATTAATTCACTTAAATTATTTAAATATATGGAAAATATCAAACTTGATCTAAAAAATCTTTTTGTACACATTCTAGACTCAATATTTCGTGCACATCCTAATTAGGCAAGTTTTGGTTGGATTTGAGCTAATTGACACCAAATGCACATGAAAAAGATTCAAAAAAAGATCCTTGAAATCAAATATTCAAAAACCATTAATTCATTGGATTTGATCAAGTTTTCTTAACCTAATTGTCTCACTACATATGCAGGATCACAAACCTAATTGCATTAGACAAAAAGCTGCGCAGAAAAAGACTTGGCAAACTTGAAAATTTTCCATAAAACTCAAATACTGAATTCAACCCTAGAGGTCGATTCAAGCCTCCATTCTTGTCCCAATAGCTTCGTTGTGGTTCTCTGAACGTGTGCCAATCACAAACAGCAACCAAAGCTCCAAGAATTGGTAGTTTGAACTCAAACTGTATCAATCAATTTTTGAAATCGTATATCATAATTCATGCATCCTTTTGCATTTTTATTTATGAATTCTTGTTCAGTGTGAAGTTTCCAAGCTAACCATTGTATTTAATTGTATTTTTATTGACCATACACGATGATGCCATGAGTGAATTCTAGGGTTTTCAGGTTGTGATTTTAGGGCTTTTGCAAAGAGGAAAAATCAAAGCTTTAGACTATGACCATTGGACTCAGCAAGCTTAGACGAAGCAAGTTCATATCTCGCGATGAATTTATGACCAATAGAACGCTAATCGCTATTTTCTTGTAGGTTGTCTACAGCCACGCGTTAAAACCGTTGCCTCATATTTGTGTTTCAGGAAAATTGAAGAAGACGATGTGTTGTCCATCAATGATTCGCTGATTTAAGTATTCGCGCGTTTCCATCTACTAATGCGTTGGTTACTTTTATATTATTTGTTTGTCTATGTAATAATTGAATATGCGCTTAGCTCAGCTGGCAAACTCTCATTGTTTCAACCTCCAAGACCTGGGTTCGAGTCCCAGGTCTGAACAATTCCAATATTGTTTTTCTATATTAATTCCCATGCAGGCGCAATATTGGTGCACACCGTGTTCCATCACCATCCAGACGTCCATGTGCTTAGTGGAACCAGATCAATGGCCAAGAATCAAAGAGCATCCTACGCTCCAGTCAACGCACAAGCAGGCCAGTAAAAAAGTCAAAGAAAGCCATGCTTAATTGGGCCAGCATTCTGAGGCCTACACCTCCATCTGGGGCCTGAACCCCCCCTGGTTTGCTTCTCTATTTTTTTTTTTTTTTTTCAATTATGATTTCAATTTTTGCTTTATTGTTTTAATCAAATTAATTAATTCTTTTTTTTATAAAATACAAAAACATCATGAAAATCAGAAAAGGCAAAAAATATAATATTTATTTATTTAATTATTTTTATGAATAAATGCATGTAAATAAACTTAGTTTTAATTAGGTTGTAATTTTAATCCTTTTAATGACTAAAAATCCAAAAATATGTAGAAATAGGTTTAATTAATTTTTGATTCCTTTTAATTTCCTTTTTTGACAATAATAATGTTTATTTTATTTATTTTCTATAATTAAATGTTGCATGTAAATTAACTTAGATTTAAATTAGGTTAAAACTTAATATTTTCACAATAAACTTAAAAATAATTAGAATTAGGTTTAATATTTCATTTTAATTTTAATTAATTATTTTTTCTATTAAATCATAAAAAACATAAAATACCAAAAACATTTGACTTTAATTTTAATTCCTCATTAACTTTAATTGTTTGCAAAAGGGTCCAACGCCCATGTTCGTAATTTATTTTATGTCGCGCATTTATTTTATGTCGTTTATTATAATTATGTATCTCTCCCGAAGCGTTGTAACAATTTTACTTTTCGCATTTTATTTGCTTTATTTGTTTTCCGTCAAATCGGGTCCGGTTTAATTTTGGCGATGTGGACCCGCGCCATTTGTAATAGCCTTAGATTTATTTTCCCGCAAACTTTATAACTGTTAAAAAGCATGCAAGAATGAATGTCTTAATTAAAATCAAGCGTAGATCACTAATAAGTATGACAAGACAAATACAAATGAAAACGACACACGAATCGCACACACCACCCCTAGGGTACGCCTCACTGTTGCCTTTCGAAAGGTGATCGTCGAGTAGAGGACGTCTTAGTAAGTCCTCATGATCCGGGAACCTGGCATGAGGGTAGCTTCTAAGGTGTCTTCCTATTGCTCTGGTGATCACCATGTCCCTAAAAATCGAATTGACCCGAACACCTCCAACGGTGGTGCTACCTACCTCTCTATGGTGGGATGGCACTACTTTTAAGGACATTTACACAGACGAATTCCTTAGGGTAGGTAGGTTCTCAAGGATACTTGCTCTAATCTCAAAACAAACTCAAAAAGACTTTTCACACCAACACTTTTCAAAAGCTTTCAAAACAAACTTTTCAAACACTCTGACGTACGAGTCGAACTGAAATTTTTCAAAGAAACTTTTTTAAACCCACATTGAAAAGCAAACAAACCATTTTTGAAAACACATTGAGCAAGTATCTAAGAGCCCATGGATAACCATGGATAGAAAGGGTGCTAACACCTTCCCTTTCTATAACCTACCTCCCGAACCGAGAGCAATCTCTTTAAGGAATTTTTCTGTGCTTTTGTCCTTTCCATTTGGAGAAAATAAAAGACGGTGGCGACTCTTGCTTCCGCGACATTTCACGAACCAGCGTTAAACAGTCAGTTCCAGATCCACCGATCACAGAACTGGCGACTCTGCTGGGGATATCTTAAAGTGAGGTGTACCTTAGGGCTAAGATCACTGTGATTTCAATTGTCTTCTTTGCTTGCTTTATTATTGTGGATTGCTTGGGAGTTCTATAGATCCTAACCCGGATCTGGGGGATACCTTTCTTAGAAAGTAGCAACAAGGCTGTGAGGGAACTGTGCGGGGTATACCGACATGGTTGAAACAGTCTGCTACGTTGATGTGGCACTTTGGTGTGTACCGGTAACTCTTGAGTTCAGTCAAGGAGAGTACGGGGCCTCCGCATGGTGTCGTGAAGCATCGACAGACCTTAGGAACCTTAATTGAACTATCTTGGCCTCTTTAGGGTAGTGAGATAACTGACTTTGGTGCAGTCCGAGGTTGGTTGATACTCGATACTACGCTCAATTGAGGGTTGCTTTCCTGGAATATTTCGGTCGCCAGTTCAGTGGCTAAATCGAAACGATGAACAATGAAAGCAATCCCGTGATATTGGGAACCTTAGAACCCGATTACTTTGATTAGGACAGGTTGAACCCACCAACTTCAAGAGGGTAATACCCAGACCCCATGCTGGCCTAAACTCTAAGGGTTTCTCTTGTGTGACTTGTGTGCCTTCGTACTTGACTATTTGCATGCTTGTTGTCTGACACTTGAGCTTCTTGCAGGTTTTGTTTGTAGTCCTTAATTAGGACTCATAACAAGGTCTACCGAGTTTCTTGCAGGTTTTGTTTATAGTCCTTAATTAGGACTCATAACAGGGTTTACTGAGTTTGCTTGCAGGTTTTGTTTATAGTCCTTAATAAGGGCTCATAACAGGGTTTATCCGCATTACCCCATGCATCATAACATCATACCATTGCATACATCCTACATAAGGACTAATCCATTTCAAGGATCTCAAGGGCTTGTGATGCAGGTCATGATGAATCAAACATCTAGCAAGGGGCAAAGAGGATTTATTTTCCTCTAGCCAAAGTTGTCAGGGGCTATGACCCACTTGATATGGTGAGCTCTGACTCTTGAAGAAGGTTCCCTTAACCAAGATTGTTTGGAAATCAAAACCAGACATGATGACTAAAGTCAGGGGCTATGACCCACTGGATATGGTGAGCCTTTGACCCTTGAAAAAGGACGCTCAACAAATATGAAGTTCCTTCAATCAAGCTACCGGATCCCAGCTCTAACAAATTTCTTGTTTACCCCGCGAGGTCCTTGAAAACATTACATGCATGTCATACTCATCATTGCATAACAGGTATCCTTGTTGCAGGTCACTTACCCTTCTCGCTGTTTATTCCAGCAATGGCTTCCCAACAAGACAGCTAGGACCTTCTGGCTCAAGAGACTCGGTTCGGGGAAATCCTCCTGAATTTATCCAAGGGGCAGGAGGAGATAAGGACACTTCTCATAGAGGCTTTTGTCAAGAACGGTGCTAAGGACGAACGGCCGAAACACCTACAAGCTGAGATGGATGCAATGAAAGCCCAAATGCTGGGGCAGAGGAATGCCATTCAAGGTTTAGCTCAAAGACAAGATGAGCTCCGGTTTCTCGTCAACCAACTGCTTCAGGGTAACCAACTGGGGCAAACATCTAAGGGTAAAAAGCCAGTCATCGTTCGACCATCTTTGAGACAAAGAGGCAAGGAGAAATCTCCTCATATGGCTTCAGTATCACCAACTCAGTATCAGCCAGACAAGCCCAAAAGGCAATTCACCAAGCTCAACGTGTCACTGCCTCAAGCCTTACAACAACTGCTGAGGTTGAACTTGGTGACTCTAAAGGATCCTCCTAAGAATCCCAACAGGACACCTTCAAGATATGACCCCAACGCTCACTGCGCTTATCATTCTGACAGTCCGGGGCATGCTACAGAGGATTGTTGGACTTTGAAGAATAAAATCCAGGACCTGATTGAGGAAGGAGCTGTGGAATTCACCCAAGAGGGCCAGGCTGAGTGCTTCTACCATCCCTACAGGATCCACTATGTGAAGTGACAAGCCCTGAGACTAGGAAATTTTTGTTCATTCGAATGTTCAAGTTGCAATTTTCTTTTGTTCAAACATTTATTCATGTTAAACATTGTTATTCCATTAATGCATCGCATATGTCTGTTTTGAAGCAATATATTCGTATTCACTATACGCAAATTATTTTCATATTTTTTCTGATGATCAACTCTTGACTAATAATTCTAAGCCTCTCGAGGGAGGATGACGAAAACGATACCGCGATCATTACAGTATGCTTTTGAACAGACCCTGCTGATGAGGTACAGGCATTGTTTCAATCCCTAAACACTGGAGTTATAAGGATGATAATCCCTCGTCAACCCCTCTGAGCCAAAGAAGTAGGAGTTTTTCTTTTCGAAATTTAAAACCCTTGGGGTAAGGTAGTCTCTCAGTTGATCCAAGTGCATAACAAATGGCACCAAAGAAGTCCTTACGGAAAAGGAAAGACAGTGATGGTTCAGAACAATCAAAAGGACAGGCAGTCATTCTCAAAAAAATCATAAACGAAAAACCCATTAAGTTAAAACCCATGAAGGAGACTTACAAAACTGGGGCATCCCGCTGACTGTAACCACAAAAGAAACAGTTCAGGCAAAATTTAGGGATAGCAAAATCAAAAAGAAAGAGGTCTTATAAACCCTCAACAAAGAGGAAATGACTGCCTATTCAAAATAAGTTATCAACATCCGAATCATCACCGGAAAATCAGAGCAAAGACTCAAACAAGGTCTAACGTATGATCAACTGAGTTTAGGTTTGAAGAATATCACGAAGAGCGGGTGGGTACAAATAAATTTGAGCCTTTATCCTTTGTTTCTTAAACCGTGAACCAGGCCACGCTACAACCCTTAAAAGTCCTAGCTGAAGCATGGGTTAGTTCGAAAGCATACTGTTACCAAAGGTATCCTGACTCCTTAAGGCTTGCTATAAAATATTGAGTTGACATCACGTTTTACAAACATTCACTTGTGTTATGAAAAAATGCATTTTCAAAATCTTCAAGACAGACATAAGCTTTGCATTTTTAACATAACTTTGTTTGCATATGACTTTTTGTTTGAACAGCATAGAAGTTCGCACGACGAATGCCTAATGAACAGAAGCACTTCCAATCAAGGGGCATGACATGACTATTTTCCATTATCTGGGGCAGTCCAATCAAGATTCGGAAAATCTCTCAAAGGCCAAATAGCCTGGGGCAAATCTCCGCATGAGTCACCTGGGGCATTTCAACAATAAATCTTGCCTGATCAAACACCTTCCGGTGGCATGACAAAACACTTCTAACAGGGGCAACTCCCTACATGCTGAGAACATGGACATAGTCGAAAAGATACTACGCAAAATCAAAGACCCGCTAGGTTGACGCACCTAGGCAAAAATAAGGGCTTCCCGGCGAACCAAAAGGGTTCGGGCAAAAATAAGGGATGAAATGAAAAATCTGTACACCCGGCAAGTCGAAAACCTGAAAAGGCGGCTTGGGCAAAAATGGGTATCCCGGTGGACTGAAAACCCGAAAGGGCGGTCCAGGAAAAAGTTAGGGATCAAAGCGTACGACTATGTCCTGTCATCTTGTCACCTGCCTACCTGAAGAAGGTTTGAACCTCAACAATTATCAGCATCCCACAGGTGCCTCCCCCATAGAAACAGGGGAAATAAAGAGTTGTCTAGGTAATCTAATTGTTCTGTCCTCCAAGGTATCAAGGTAGGTTCAGCTAAAGAACATAACCAGTATATCTTAATTCCCCAGAGAGTGAGCCAGCAAGCAGTACACTCTCCTCAAGCAAAGTTATCAAATCTTAGGGAAGTTGGGTATCCTCCAGCAGATATCAACATTCCCCAGCAGCATATATCCTTAACAAGCATCCCCGGCGGTCTTGGTCTAAAGATTGTTCCCCGGCGGCATATCAACATTCAAAGGAATCGCTTCCCCGACATAGTTCAAAACTTCCCCAAGAGAATCCAATCTAGTTCCCCAGGAAATTTGGGATTCATATCCCCAAGCAGTAAGCTTATCCCCAGCAAATTCTGGAAGCTTATCCTTCGCAGAGCGAACGCGTCTCCCGGCTTTATTCAAAGAGTTATTTCCTTAACAGGATATAACTGGGTTATCCTCAGCCAAAATCCACGGAAAGAGCGTCCTCGACGAAGTCTTCTTACCCCAGCGAAGTCCATCAACACTTCCAACAACAAGGGTATCCCCAGCAAATTATTATCAACACTCAGCAAGGCATCCCTCTTCCCACAGAGTATTGCTTCCCAGCATGGTCGCTAGAGTATCTCTTCTCCCCGCAGAATCTTATCCCGCAACAGAGTCATCCTCTCCTACCGGTATTCTTGCAGTTATCAGCCCCGGCGGAAGCAAAATCTATTCTTCAACATCAGCCCAGGATATGACTTCCCGGCACCCGTCAAGGATTTACTTTCCTAGACGAAAACATACATTCATAAAACATCACATACATCATTATAGCATGCATAGATGCGTTATATCATACAAATCTCATTTATGTTGAGAACATCATTGCTTGATCCATATCATGCATTGCATATGACTGACCTTTACCTTTCAGGAAAAATTCAGTTAAATTCTCAAACATATTTCAAGGCCTTCTCTAGTCCAGCTAAATCGACTCCCAACAGATTTTTCTGATGAAGACTCAGTAGAAGTGATTCGAGATTATAATTTCCTATTGGTTCTCTCTCCGACGGTGCATGAGATTTCCATTTTTAGGTTTTTTCGAGATTATAATTTCCTATTGGTTCCCTCTCCGACGGTGAGTGAGGTGATAATTCCTTTTCCTATGGTTCCCTCTCCGACGGTGAGTGAGGTGATAATTCCTTTTCTATGGTTCCCTCTCCGACGGTGAGTGAGGTGATAATTCCTTTTCTATGGTTCCCTCTCCGACGGTGAGTGAGGTGATAATTCCTTTTTCTATGGTTCCCTCTCCGACGGTGAGTGAGGTGATAATTCCTTTTCAGATGGTTCCCTCTCCGACGGTGAGTGAGGTGATAATTCCTTTTCAGATGGTTCCCTCTCCGACGGTGAGTGAGGTGATAATTCCTTTTCAGATGGTTCCCTCTCCGACGGTGAGTGAGGTGATAATTCCTTTTCAGATGGTTCCCTCTCCGACGGTGAGTGAGGTGATAATTCCTTTTCAGATGGTTCCCTCTCCGACGGTGAGTGAGGTGATAATTCCTTTTTCTATGGTTCCCTCTCCGACGGTGCGTGAGGTGGTAATTCCTTCTTCAGATGTTTCCCTCTCCGACGATGAGTGTGAGGTGATAGTCTCTTATGGTCCCCTCTCCGGCAAGTGCGTGAGGTGGTAATTCCTTCTTCAGATGTTTCCCTCTCCGACGATGAGTGTGAGGTGATAGTCTCTTATGGGCCCCTCTCCGGCAAGTGCGTGAGGTGGTAATTCCTTCTTCAGATGTTTCCCTCTCCGACGATGAGTGTGAGGTGATAGTCTCTTATGGTCCCCTCTCCGGCAAGTGCGTGAGGTGGTAATTCCTTCTTCAGATGTTTCCCTCTCCGACGATGAGTGTGAGGTGATAGTCTCTTATGGTCCCCTCTCCGGCAAGTGCGTGAGGTGGTAATTCCTTCTTCAGATGTTTCCCTCTCCGACGATGAGTGTGAGGTGATAGTCTCTTATGGTCCCCTCTCCGGCAAGTGCGTGAGGTGGTAATTCCTTCTTCAGATGTTTCCCTCTCCGACGATGAGTGTGAGGTGATAGTCTCCCTTGGTTCCCTCTCCGACGGTGTGTGAGGTGACAATTCCTTTTCCTATGGTTCCCTCTCCGACGGCGAGTGAGGTGATTCCCTTTCAGATTATAATTGTTTATGGTTCTCGTTCCGATCCTGCAAAGATGGTAATTCCCGCCAAGATTTTTCTCAACGAGCGTTGTTGAAGTTAAAATCACCCAAGGTTCTCTTACCATTCATGCTAAGGCAGTAACCATACCTGGTTCATTCATCATCGTTTGAAGCTCCAGACTCAGCTCCTGTAACCAGTCAGGACACATCTATACCAAGCGTCTAAAATCAGCTCCTGCAACGTGTCAGGTACTCATTTTTCTTTTGCAGGTATGCAGGTTCTCGCTAAGGAATCTCCTACGCAAGCAACATCCAGATGGCATCTATAAGCCCATCATCCTATCCAGCAACCTCCAAATGGCATCTATAAGCCCATTCCCCCATCACACTGCTAATATGTGAGCGCAAATTTCTGGGCACTCTAGTGTCCAATCATCTTCTACCCTCGGATTACGAAAGGCACGTCCGCCAATCTGCATCCTCGGGTCTAAGAAGATTGAACAGGGGCAACTGTTGTACCCCAAAATTTGCTCTCCCATATTCTTCAAGAAATTGCCAAGCCAAGTCACAAAATTCCCCAAGGGTTGTGCAGTTCAACTGTCTCCTATACAGTCAAAACTAGGGTTTGTGTTCTGATCAAAGAAAGGAAGTTTTCAAAGGCCCAATCAAGTCTCACATGCCTACAAATGTGGTCAAGCATCCTCATATCAAGTTTCAAGGCATTCAGCTCAAAATTGCACAGTCAAAACCCTAAATTGCACTACAGTCAACTGTAGGGGCAAAATGGTCATTTGACAGTCAAAAGTTCAAATTTTTGGTCAACATATCATTTTGAAGCCACAAACATCATTTGATCAATGCTTGATCATGATTCTCAAAATTTGGCTCAGAAATCATCAAAGATGCAAAAGTTACTATATTTGGACAGCTGAAAAAGTCAACTGAAATTGACCAGGGCATAACTTTCACATGGATTATCAGAAAAATTCCATCCAAAGCTCATTTTGAAGAGAAAGACATTTCCTACAATTCATCTTCATATTCTAAGTCCAAGAAATGCTCTCACAAAAAGTTATCAATTTCAACATTATAGGTCATTTTCAAAAGTCAACAAAAAGGGACTTTAAGTCAAAGGCCATAACTTGAGATTGGTAAATCAATATGACATGGGACCAAAGGCATTGGTTAGAGGACTCAAAGACCTTTCCAAAATGTCCAAGAACATGTGAAAAGCTTAAAAATTGAGCAAGTTATGCCTTGGGGAAGTTGGGAAATTTTTGGGAATTTTGAAAAGTCAACAATGGTTCAAATGACCTAAATTTGTTAATGGGCCTATTTTTCTTCCATGATTCATCATTCCAAGCCTATGCACGACCACTTGGCCCAAAGGGAAGCATTTTCTCATTTTTTATTTATTTATTTGAATTTATATTAATATTAATTCACTTAAATTATTTAAATATATGGAAAATATCAAACTTGATCTAAAAAATCTTTTTGTACACATTCTAGACTCAATATTTCATGCACATCCTAATTAGGCAAGTTTTGGTTGGATTTGAGCTAATTGACACCAAATGCACATGAAAAAGATTCAAAAAAAGATCCTTGAAATCAAATATTCAAAAACCATTAATTCATTAGATTTGATCAAGTTTTCTTAACCTAATTGTCTCACTACATATGCAGGATCACAAACCTAATTGCATTAGACAAAAAGTTGCGCAGAAAAAGACTTGGCAAACTTGAAAATTTTCCATAAAACTCAAATACTGAATTCAACCCTAGAGGTCGATTCAAGCCTCCATTCTTGTCCCAATAGCTTCGTTGTGGTTCTCTGAACGTGTGCCAATCACAAACAGCAACCAAAGCTCCAAGAATTGGTAGTTTGAACTCAAACTGTATCAAGCAATTTTTGAAATCGTATATCATAATTCATGCATCCTTTTGCATTTTTATTTATGAATTCTTGTTCAGTGTGAAGTTTCCAAGCTAACCATTGTATTTAATTGTATTTTTATTGACCATACACGATGATGCCATGAGTGAATTCTAGGGTTTTCAGGTTGTGATTTTAGGGCTTTTGCAAAGAGGAAAAATCAAAGCTTTAGACTATGACCATTGGACTCAGCAAGCTTAGACGAAGCAAGTTCATATCTCGCGATGAATTTATGATCAATAGAACGCTAATCGCTATTTTCTTGTAGGTTTTCTACAGCCACGCGTTAAAACCGTTGCCTCATATTTGTGTTTCAGGAAAATTGAAGAAGACGATGTGTTGTCCATCAATGATTCGCTGATTTAAGTATTCGCGCGTTTCCATCTACTAATGCGTTGGTTACTTTTATATTATTTGTTTGTCTATGTAATAATTGAATATGCGCTTAGCTCAGCTGGCAAACTCTCATTGTTTCAACCTCCAAGACCTGGGTTCGAGTCCCAGGTCTGAACAATTCCAATATTGTTTTTCTATATTAATTCCCATGCAGGCGCAATATTGGTGCACACCGTGTTCCATCACCATCCAGACGTCCATGTGCTTAGTGGAACCAAATCAATGGCCAAGAATCAAAGAGCATCCTACGCTCCAGTCAACGCACAAGCAGGCCAGTAAAAAAGTCAAAGAAAGCCATGCTTAATTGGGCCAGCATTCTGAGGCCTACACCTCCATCTGGGGCCTGAACCCCCCCTGGTTTGCTTCTCTATTTTTTTTTATTTTTTATTTTTCAATTATGATTTCAATTTTTGCTTTATTGTTTTAATCAAATTAATTAATTCTTTTTTTTATAAAATACAAAAACATCATGAAAATCAGAAAAGGCAAAAAATATAATATTTATTTATTTAATTATTTTTATGAATAAATGCATGTAAATAAACTTAGTTTTAATTAGGTTGTAATTTTAATCCTTTTAATGACTAAAAATCCAAAAATATGTAGAAATAGGTTTAATTAATTTTTGATTCCTTTTAATTTCCTTTTTTGACAATAATAATGTTTATTTTATTTATTTTCTATAATTAAATGTTGCATGTAAATTAACTTAGATTTAAATTAGGTTAAAACTTAATATTTTCACAATAAACTTAAAAATAATTAGAATTAGGTTTAATATTTCATTTTAATTTTAATTAATTATTTTTTCTATTAAATCATAAAAAACATAAAATACCAAAAACATTTGACTTTAATTTTAATTCCTCATTAACTTTAATTGTTTGCAAAAGGGTCCAACGCCCATGTTCGTAATTTATTTTATGTCGCGCATTTATTTTATGTCGTTTATTATAATTATGTATCTCTCCCGAAGCGTTGTAACAATTTTACTTTTCGCATTTTATTTGCTTTATTTATTTTCCGTCAAATCGGGTCCGGTTTAATTTTGGCGATGTGGACCCGCGCCATTTGTAATAGCCTTAGATTTATTTTCCCGCAAACTTTATAACTGTTAAAAAGCATGCAAGAATGAATGTCTTAATTAAAATCAAGCGTAGATCACTAATAAGTATGACAAGACAAATACAAATGAAAACGACACACGAATCGCACACACCACCCCTAGGGTACGCCTCACTGTTGCCTTTCGAAAGGTGATCGTCGAGTAGAGGACGTCTTAGTAAGTCCTCATGATCCGGGAACCTGGCATGAGGGTAGCTTCTAAGGTGTCTTCCTATTGCTCTGGTGATCACCATGTCCCTAAAAATCGAATTGACCCGAACACCTCCAACGGTGGTGCTACCTACCTCTCTATGGTGGGATGGCACTACTTTTAAGGACATTTACACAGACGAATTCCTTAGGGTAGGTAGGTTCTCAAGGATACTTGCTCTAATCTCAAAACAAACTCAAAAAGACTTTTCACACCAACACTTTTCAAAAGCTTTCAAAACAAACTTTTCAAACACTCAGACGTACGAGTCGAACTGAAATTTTTCAAAGAAACTTTTTTAAACCCACATTGAAAAGCAAACAACCCATTTTTTAAAACACATTGAGCAAGTATCTAAGAGCCCATGGATAACCATGGATAGAAAGGGTGCTAACACCTTCCCTTTCTATAACCTACCTCCCGAACCGAGAGCAATCTCTTTAAGGAATTTTTCTGTGCTTTTGTCCTTTCCATTTGGAGAAAATAAAAGACGGTGGCGACTCTTGCTTCCGCGACATTTCGCGAACCAGCGTTAAACAGTCAGTTCCAGATCCACCGATCACACAGGTGCCTTGAACTTGTGTGGGATCACCACCCCAGAAGATAACCCTAAGTCTCTGAAATCCAACCCAGGCACACGTTGAATCTCCATAGCATTTAGTCAGTCCTCCAGCTGTTTGTACCTGTCCTCAGCATGAGGGTACTGTTCATCATTGAAATCTGTCTCGGTGTCAGAGACCACAGGACTAGGAACCTCTCTCCCTTGGTGACTGCCTTCCCTGATAGATGGAGTAGTCCTCTCAGCTTCATTCTGCAGTGTATTCCCGAGTCTGCGCCTAGTGTTGAATAACACAGTCCTCTTCTTCTTCTTCTTCAGGAGCAAAGCCTTCAACTCCTGTTGTCCCTGGGCTAAGTTCATGACCATCTCTTGAAACTGGGCGTTCTGGGCCTGGAGGGCCTTGATAGCTTGTTCAGTAGTTGGTTCAGGATTCATGATGATTGAGTGCTGAAATAAACAGCAAAGAAGATTAAGCAACCTGTAGAAAAAGGGTACCTGTGATGCATATGATGAATGAAATGCGTATGAATTATGTTTTCAAAGACAATCGGGAATCAACTTTGTAGACAAAAGGAACACTCTTTATTAGATTTAAACTTTGGAATTTAAATTGTTCAACAAATTGCCTTTAGGCGTTACAGGAATGAAAATACTGAAAAGGAAACAAAAGTTGTAAAGGAAACATCCAAAGCCCATCAGTGCTCCCATGGCCTCCTCTTCTCAATACGGATATAGTCATTCATGATCCGCTCGTTCTCCAATTGCTTGGTCAGCTTCTGGATCTTCTGTTCCTGTTCGTTGAACTTTTCCCGATAAGAATCCCTCTCTTCCCGTAGTTGCGCTCAAGACCTCTTTAGGGTATCAACATCAATGGGTATCTGAGAAGGGAGTATGGTTGGAGGAACCCCGTCTCTATCAGGAATTTCAAGAATGATAGGCCTGACAGCTTCATATGGCATACCTAACTTCTGAGCACGGATGCGGACCCATTTGTAATAGGGTTCCATTGGTAGAGAAGTCTTCGGTCCCAACTCATGTGGGTCAGCTTTGTGAATTCTGTCCCAAGCTTTGATGAATCTATGGCGCAGTTCGTCACTATCTACCTGAAACTCAAAACTGATGTGAGGCACCAACATCTCATGAGGCCCTGCTCTTCTGGGTCTTCCAAACTGACGGAGAGCTAAACATGGATTATAAGAGATTCCGCCCTGAGTACCGATCAATGGAACATTAGGATACTCTCCGTAACGATCAATAACAGCCACTTCGTCTAAACCTCTGAGAGTCCAAATGATGTCATTATCAGTGAGAGACATTAACCTATGAGCCCAGCCTCTTCCTTCTTGGTTCTTCAGCACGAACTTGGGGAGGTGCGAAATAAACCACCTCACTAACAAAGGAGTACAACACCACAGAGTTCCTCGTCTTCGGGCAGTACGAGCATAGAGTTGTTGCAGGATATCACCCAAGAGAGTGGGTACGGGATTCCGAGACATGAAGATCCTTATGGCATTGATATTGACAAAGTTATCAGGATTTGGAAACAATACTAGACCATAGATTAAGAGAGCCAGAATGTCCTCGTACGCCCTGAAGTCTAAGTCATTCCAGAAACTATTAGCTTTACCAATCAGAAACTTAGCCAAGAAGCCCTTAACTCCGCTTCTAGTCACCAGTTGTCCATTACCTCCTTGTTGGTCAAAGGAAGGGCTGCAGCAATCTCCTCAAGCCTAAGAGTCTTTTCCCAACCGGTGAATGGGGTCTGATCCAAGATAGGGATACCAAGCAAATCAGAGAATTCTTCCAGGGTAGGAACAACTGGAAGTCTTGAAAGGTGAAGTAATTGTACAAGGGATCATAAAACTGGGTCAAGACACTCATCAATTGTTGGTCCCACTTTGAAGTGACTAAACCGAGAAGAGAATCGTGCCTCTGGATGAAGGAAGCAGTGTTTGGAATTATGTCAACCAACTCTTTAAGCAAATCAGGTGGGTGAACAAAGTTGAACCGGATAGTGTTCCTTCACACAGGCATCATGATGTCCTACAAAATAGAGAAAAGGTGAAACCCTCTTATCTTTGAAATAGGTCAGTCCTTATGCAGGATGCATGCAATGGTATGATGGTATGATGTTATGGTAAAGCACACCACAAGTATTCACAAAGGCAAACATGATAAGGCACACAATTCACACCAGACAGCCCTTAGAGTTTAGGCCAACATGAAGTTCAGGTACTACCCTCTTTCAGTTTCGTTGGTTAAGACCTGTCCTATCAAAAGTAACCGGGTTCTAGAGGATCCCAATATCACTGACTACCCTCAATCGGTCATAACTCCAGCGTCGCAATCTTTTCTTACAGCCAGAACCATCGCGAGAGTTTAGCCTCAATGGGTGTAGCATACTGCTACTATTCTATGGCCACGTTGGGTCACATTAGGGTTCTAAGGTCGGTTGGTGCTTAATGACTCCTCAGAAGACCCATATTCTCCTCGTTGCAACACAAGGGATATCGGTACAGACCAAGGTGCCACACCAACGTAGCCACTGCTTCACCCGTGTCGGTCTACGCCGGACAGGTCCCTCACAACTTATGCTACCTAAAAGGGTATCCCCAGATCCGGGTTAGGATCTATGAAACTCTGATGCAAAGCCCACAAATATAAAGCAATCAAAGCAAAGCAATTGAAAACATAAGTATGATCTAATCCTAAGGTACACCTCACTTTTATAATCCCCAGCAGAGTCGCCAGTTCTGTGATCGGTGGAAATAGAACTGACTGTTTTTAGCTGGTTTCGCGAAATGTCGCGGTAAGCAAGAGTCGCCACCGTCTTTTATGTTCTCCAACATGGAAAGGACAAAAGCACAACAAAATTCCTTATTCGAGAATGTTTCTCGGTTCGGGAGGTAGATTTATAGAAAGGGAAGGTGTTAGCACCCTTTCTATCCGTGGTTATCCACGGGCTCTTAGGTACATGCTCTTATGTTTTCAAAATTTGTTGGCTTTTCAATTGTGTGTGGGTTTTGAAAAAAGTTTCGTTTGAAAAGTTTCTAAGTAACTCTTGTATCTGTCCTCAAGCTGTGTAAGAGTCCTTTAGATAGTGCTATCCCACCATTGAGAGGTAGGTAGCACCGTCGTTGGAGGTGTTCGGGTCAATTCGATTAAGGGACAGTGTGGTCACCGAAGCAATGGTAGGTCACCTTAGAAGTAACCCTAATGTCCTAGATCCTTTGTATCCGAGGCAACCGTTTCAAGGCAACTGGATCTTTTAGACAGAAGGGCGACCTCTAAGATACCCTATACTTGATGACCACGTTCGAGGCAACCAGTGAGGAGTACCCTAGAAGTGGCATGTGCTTTGTGTGTTGTTTTTCAGTTAATTGTCTTTGTACGTGTTATTTGTGAGCTACGGATTAATTTTATTTACATACATTCTTTCATGCATTATTAACAGTTAGGAGTGCGGAAAATAAATTGCAGAAAGATAAATTATACGCTATTACAAGGCGCGGGTCTATACATCGCCAAAAATAATAACCCGTTTTGAAAATAAAGTGCGAGAAAATTAAAGAAAGCAAAAAAAATCCTAATTACTATTACATCCTCTGTACAGATACATAAATATAATCAGAATAAATGAAAACGCGCGAATGGAAGTTTAATCGGGAACGTCCTAAGGGTTTTGACCCTTTTAAGAAAAGAATTGAATTTTTTTGTCCTTTTTTGTAATTAATGAGATTAAAACTAATAACTAAACAATTAATTAATTAATTAAGAAAATGATATTTTTGTGGTTTTTTATATTTTTAATGAAAATAAGATAAAAGAATTAAAATTAAAAGTTAACCTAATTCTAAATTATTTTTATTTACTGTAAAGAAAAAGAAATTAAAATTGACCTAATTAAACTATTTTATTTGTTAGTATTTTATTTACAAAAATAAAATGAAATTAATAATAATAATAATATTAGTTCTTTTTTTGATTTTTTATGAAAAATATTAATTATGTTAATAGTTAATAAAAAAGAATAAGAAATAAAATAAGGCAAATAAAAAAATAAAATGACAAAATAAAATTGCAAACCCAAGGGGGGTTTGGGCCAGAATTGGGTGTGTTGTAAGCAATCTGAAGCCCATTACTCATCCAGCCACGTTGACTCCTTGGATCAAGTGTTTGTTGGTTGACTGAGTGCATGGTGAGGATCACTTCCTGGCCTTTGGATGCATGCCTGTAGCCACCTGGCGCTTTGGATTTGTGAGGCGCATGATAAGCCTTCTTTGAAGCCTGCACACAAGTATGTAAGAAAAAATAATATGGGATTTTGAGGGGACCTGGGAATCGAACCCAGGTCCCAGTAATTCACAACCACCTGCTCTTCCACTAGACCACTCATGCGCATTTGTTAATGAAATAACCAAAGAAATTAAAATATGGAAACAATGATTATTCTGGAAAACTAAACAAAACATGCGCGCTATGTTTGAATGTACCAACCCCATTCTTCCACGTAATCATCTTCTTCATGAAACCTGAAACAAAAACGAACAAATAACGGGGGTTTTAAACCCCCACAAAATACAAACGCCAAAAATAGCGATTAGGCCCCTGAGCTATATAAAAAGGGCGCGAGGTGTCCAATGTTTTCGTCTCATCAAGCTGGTTTCAACCATGTGCGTTTTGAGGGTTGATTTTACAGTATGTGAAAAGCCCTAAAATCCAAGCTTCGAAACCCTAGCATTCTCCAATGGCAACTTTCATTTTAGGGCACCATAATCAAATTAAATTATATCAAAAGCTTCATAACAATGTTAGCAATGCAAAATAGTAATCAAAATATGTTAATGATGCGTAAAAATTGAATTTCGATTATGGAAAAGAAAGATGAACCGTGTGACTGTGTAGCACGAGTTCTTGAGTGTTAGGACTTGTTTATGATTGCAATAGGTTCCTGGCAATGCTGGCAACGTGTTAGAAGCAAGAAAAGTGTTTGAATTATGCTGGAATATGGATTTCAGTTTGTGACTTTTCTTCAAGTTTTTTGAATTTGGTTTTGCTGTTTCAGTGAGTTCTAGGTCGTGCTTCAGGTTTGCAAGGCTTGCATATATGTGTATGAATGAGAATCAAGTGACATTAGGAGCCTTAAACCATTGCAATTAAGTTTTTGGATTTCCTCTTTACCACCATTAAAGGAACTTGCCATGTTTGTTCAAATTTGAATTTCATGCTTGAAATGGATTTTACACGAATTTGGTATGTGAAATATGCTTCATGAAGGCTAATCAAACCACAAGATACCATTTAATCAATTTTTTTGATTTTACTTGAATTAATATGGATTAAAATGAATTAAATCCATAAAAATTAAATAAAAATAGAAAAATAATTATTTGGTCTTGAAATTGATCATGGGACACGTGGGTGGCATGACAAGGATGAACCAAGTGAAAAAAAGTGGGCCCTTTTGTCAAAAATTGAAGTTTCAAGGATAGTTGACTTTTGCCATTTCACAAAAATTTCCCAACTTCTCCAATGCATATCTTGCTCAATTTTGATCATATGAACATGTTCTTGGACATTTTGGAAAGGCCTTGAAGTCCTCTAACCAATGCCTTTGGTCCCATGTCAGTTTGATTTACCAATCTCAAGTTATGGTCTTTGACTTAAAATGCCTTTTTGTTGACTTTTGAAAATGACCTATAATGTTGAAATTGATAACTTTTTGTGAGAGCATTTCTTGGACTTGGAATGTGAAGATGAGTTGTAGGAAATGTCACCCCCTTCAAAATGAGCATTGGATGGGATTTTTCTGATGAACCATGAAAAAGTTATGCCTTGGTCAAGTTACAGTTGACTTTTCAACTGTCCAAAAATAGAAACTTTTGCATCTTGATGATTTTTTGAGCCGTTCTTGTGAAATCATGGTCAAGATTTGACCAAATGATGATTGTGGCTTCAAAATAAGATTTTGACCAAAATTTTTGACTTTTGACTTCCAAATGACCATTTTGCCCCTACAGTTGATTGTGAAGCAATTAGGGTTTTTGACTGTGCAACTTGACCTTGTGAGCCTTGAAACTTGACATGTAGGTGCTTGACAATGTATATGAGCATATGTATATGAGCATATGGGACTTGATTTAGCCCTTGAAAACCTCCACTTCTTTGCAAGAACCAAAACCCTAATTTGACTGGCTTAGGAGGGTGTTTGAATTGTGCAACCCTTGAGTAGACTTGAGCAAATTTAGATGATGCTTGTCAAAACTTTGAAGAATATGGGAGGGAAAATTTTGGGGTGCAACACGTATGGTCAAGGATTTCAATAAGAAGATTAAGCCTCGAGTGTATCAGACTGGTGACTTGGTAATAAAGCGCATCATTTTACTACAAGGCGATCCCAGGGGAAAATGGACTCCCACTTACGAATGACCATTTATTGTTAAGAAAGTATTCTCTGGCGATGCCATGATGCTAACTATTATGTACGGTGAAGATTTTCTGCATCCTGTGAACGTAGACATAGTAAAAAAATACTACGCATCAAAATGACCCGCTAGGTTGACATACCTAGGAAAAAATAAGGGCATCCCGACGAACCAAAAGGTTCAGGAAAAAGTTAGGGATATATACAAAAGATTGTACACCCGACAAGTCAAAAACTTTAAAGGGCGGCTTGGGCAAAAAAGGGTATCCTGGTGGGCTGAAAACCCGAAAGGGTGGTCCAGACAAAAGTTAAGGATTAAAGTGTATGACTATGTCCCAAGAATTCACTACAACCAGCCTTATTACCAAGGTCCAAGTTCAATGGTATAAGATCAAATTTAATCAACTTCTTTCAACGGAAACGGGTGATGTTATAAGAAATAGGTGCAATGACAGAGTTGGAACCCAATGAGATTACTTCTACATGGATATTATTTTGTTTTCACTTTGTATTCCTTTCATCCTTCCGGCGATTTCCTCTTACTAGGATTTCTATCTCCTTGTACAAAAAATCCTGTTTATAGGCAAAACATCAATACAAATATACTTTGAAGTGCAAACTTTTTTTTCTTCTATTTTGAGTGCAAAAGTGTCCAATGACTAAAATTGAATGAACATATGCATATGAACATGATCAACTGTTAATAAATGTATGTTTAAAAATAGTAATAAACATTTTCTTAAGGATTCAGAATATCCCCACAGAGTTACTTCAAAAAATTATCCCTACAGAGTTTGAATTCATCCAGTATACCTCTAGAGTTCCCATCTTCTGGAAATCCTCTCCCCAGCTAAGTTGGCCTTAACTAAAAAAAGAAACTTTGCGGAGCTCTTCCCTAAAATAAGTCATCTCTCCAATAAGGACACCAAAATATCCTTCTCAATATGGTTTATTTCCCTAACAAGCTACGAATTCCCGTGCTTGAGTTCCTTTCTCAGACCATTACAAATCAACGGACAAAACCCCTGTGTACCCAATGGAGTTGATAATAACTTTAGTAAGTTGTTGCAAAGCCTGGAATCCGACCAAATAACAATTAACTTCATCCACCTCAAAGTTGATGCGAAGTCTGGAATCCGACCAGATAACAGTTAACTTCAAAAAGTCGCTGCAAAGCCTCGAATCTGACCAGATAACAATTAACTTCAGTAAGTTGTTGCAAATACTGGAATCTGACCATATAACAATTAAATTCATCCACCTCAGAAAGTTAATGCGAAGCTTAGAATCTGACCAGATAACAGTTAACCTCAGAAAGTATCTATGAAGCCTGGAATCCTACCAGATAACAGTTAACTTTTGTAATTTATTGCGAAGCCTAGAATCCGACCAGATAAAAATTAACTTCATCCACCTCAGAAAATTGTTGCGAAGCCTGGAATCTGACCAGATAATAGTTAACCTCATAAATTTGCTGTAAAGCCTGGAATTTGACCAGATAACAGTTAACCTCAGAAATTTGTTGCGAAGCCTAAAATCCGACCAGATAACAGTTAACTTCTGTAAGTTGTTGCAAAGCCTGGAATCCGACCAGATAACAATTAACTTCATCCACCTCAGAAAGTTATTGTGAAGCCTGGAATTCGACTAGATAACAATTAACTTCAGAAAGTTACTGCGAAGCCTGGAATCCGACCAGATAACAGTTAACCTCAGAAAGTTGCTGCAAAGCTTGGAATCCGACCAGATAATAGTTAACTTCATCCTCCTCAGTAAGTTTCTGCGAAGCCTGGAAACCGACCATATAACATTTAGCTTCATCCTCCTAGAAAGTTACTGGAAAGCCTGGATTTCGACCAGATACTAGTCAACTATCCTCTCCAAGACGAAAGTTTAACCATATCTTTTATCCCCAGTCAAGTTATGATTCCCCAGTAGAGTAATGGACAACCCATATTCCTGAACTCTATTTCCCAAGCAGAAATTAACATTCCCCGCATAGTTCCCTCAAACAGCAAACAAGAATTCCCAGCGGAAGAATTCTCAACAAAGTTGAAGATACACATACTCTTTATCTCCAGCGATAGTCTGGGATTCAGCTTCCCAATACTCCCCAACATTCTCTCAAGGATTTATTTTCCTAGACAAGGATACACTTCAATAAACATTTCACATTCATACCTCATAGCACATACATGACAAATACATATAGCATAGTTTAATTTATTTTGTGAACATCATCACGCCATGCATACATCTGCATGCAACTAATCCTCTTCCTTGCAGGAAAAGTCAATCAACAAGACCTTTTCTGGTTAGATTTATTTCTTCCAGATTAAAGGTTGGATTTATTTCTTCCAGTTAATGATAGACAAACATACAAACCTCTTCTGGTTAGAATTGTTTCTTCTAATTAATGACAGGTATTCAATACACCTCTTCTGGTTAGATTCATCTCTACCAGTTAATGACAAGCAATCAACATACCTCTTCTGGTTAAGATTATTTCCCTAGTGAAGTCACCAAACAACAGACCTCTTCTGGTTATATTTATCTCTTCTAGTTAAAATCAGGCAAAAGACATCTACTATTTCAGTATAAATCGACCAAATATTTATTCTGATACTTCTTCCAATTTCTACCAACAGTTACTCTGGATGGCATCTGTAAGCCCATCTCCGAAAAATTCTTTATCACTTCTCCAGATGGCATCTGTAAGCCCATCTCTGAAGAATTCTTTATCACTTCTCCAAATGGCACCTTAAGCCCATTCCCAACACAATCAACTAACACATCATCAAGTGCAAATTTCTGGGCACTGTAGTGTTCAATCATCTTTCACCTTCAAGTCTCAAATGAAGGACCCACCAATATAACTCTTCAGGTTTAAGAAGATTGAATAGGGACAACTATTGTACCCCAAAATTTTCCCTCCCTTTTCTCAAGATATTTCTCACAAAGATCTACAATGATTCAAGCTTGCGCAAGTATTGACTAGGTCAAGCCATATTCTCAACACTGATGCCTCAAATTAGGATTTGAGTTTGAACAAATACAATTGGACTTATAATATTTCAAATTAATTTCATGGATCATTATGGACCCTCAAGATTGCTTCTGTCAAGTTTCAAGTCTTGGATCACAAAATTTCTCAGTCAATTGATCAGACGGCCTAAGCTCGATTGTATTGGAAAAAAAGTCAACTATGGTCAACCTACAGTCAAACTTCAAGATTTTGGACCAATATCAACATTTTTAGGTCATATGTATCATTTGATCAAGATTTGATCACAATTCTCCAAAGAAATTGTTCAAATCATCAAAAGGGCAAAATTGTCAAAATTAGGATTTTGACTGAGAATGACCAATTTTGACTTTTGACCTAGTACATAACTTATTGGTTTGAAACATGATCTCAAGGATTCAAGTACATCATTTTGACCTAATCACATTCATCTCCCAAGATCAGTGGATTGATAGATGAAATTTGGTCAATTGATAAAAAAAGTCAACTATACAATAAGAAGTCAAACTTTGACTTTTTAATCAAATTTGAGTTTCAATGAGCATATTTCATCAAGACATTCAAAATATCAAATTTGATCATCAAGAAATCAAGAAAGTCAAATGTCATTTTGAAAAGTCAAACTTTGCAAGACTTAGAAATTTTTCTAAGTGTTTTTATACATGTTAATTTCATTACTTCATGACATCTTTTCATCACAATTCAAGATAATTAAATTTTCAAGTAGACAACAAGGCTGCATTTTTAAGTTAAAAATTGCAAGTTACAAATCCTAAGCTTTTTCTTGTTTGAACTTTTCCCTTTGGCTCAATCTTTAAATTTTGCCACTATGTTGTCCACAAATATGCCTTGTCTTTGTTACAAGCTGCATAAATCTATCCATAAAGCTAGGCCTGCATCATGCTACATATCCTTCTATCCAAAACCTGCATAGTAATGCCAAGAAAACTGTCAAAACCTACTTCAAAACCTGCAATGTTGCCCTGAAAAATCTGCATCATATCAGACACATATTTGTACAAACTTAGCACATAAGAGCTACATCTAAAAAGCAATGAAACAATGTACCGAAACAGTTCAAAAAACTTATCTATTTCCCTCCCAAATTTCAGTCAATTTCATCTCTAAATAAGTTGTTTCACAACACACAAGAGGAGAGGTTTTTTTGAGAGAAAAGAGGGTAGAGAAAAAAGAAGATTTGGAAAAACCTAACATAATTCTTTGTAAACTCTGCTCATCTACTTTCCTTCACAAAATAAAAGCTGAGAAATAGAAAAACCTCAACCCACTGTTCAACCTTGCAAGGTTTCCCGTAAGCATATTATCCAAACACTTCATATACATCACATAGAAATTGTTCAAACACAAGAACAATTTCTGTAATACCATTATCATCATCTTCAAAACACAAACAAAAACAATATTTTGCAACTTGATTGGGTTGGAGAGATTCGGGAACTTTGCGGTACATAGCAAGGATTGTAGCAACTTCAAGAAGGTGCAAAGGAGCTCGATCAATCATCACTTCGCACCCGACAACATCCGTACATATTCTAAAGTTTTTGCTTCGAGAGGTAAACTTTTTTCCAAACTGTGATATCTTTATCCATACATCATTTTATTTTTGTGTTCAAAAGATATATAAAAAGGGATAGATTAAAAGAAGAAAACTCAATGAAAAAGCCAAGACAGAGGGCTAACACGGCTACGCGTGTCACCCGACACGGCCCGTGTCAGCTCAGCTGTTTGAAAACCTAACAAAAAATACAAGACAAGGTGCTGACACAGGTGCCCGTGGCATAGGACACGGTCCGTATCAGATCTACTGGAACTGGAAACGTGCAAAAAAAAGGACAGGGTGATGACACGGGTGCCCTGTCATAGGACACGGCCCGTGTCAAATCAACTGGAACTGAAAATGTGACAAATTGGCAGGACAAGGTCTTGACACGGGTGCCCGTGTCACAGGACACGACCCGTTCCAGCTTAGCTGGGACAAAAAAAAACACATGGATTATTACAGGGTCATAACATGGGTGGTCGTGTCACAGGACACAACCCGTGTCAGACCAGACACCAAAAATATTGATTTTTTTTTTACTTTTTTCTATTATTTTCATTCAATTTGGTTGTAATAATTAATTAGGACTTTTTACTTTTCCCTTATTTTTATTACTTGTACCCCTAACTCCCAAGGCCATGTAATAGTGTAGGAATTTAAATTTCCACAATTTATCGCTTTGAATATAATTGTTAGTAATTAGAGTGTGTATGGAAAGATAAAATCAATCTTAGAGAATCCTAATTTGAAGAAAAAAATGCATGCAATCAAAACACAATTCACACACGCGCCTCTAGGGTAACCCATACTGGTTGCCTACGAATAAGCTGTCATGTCCCTCGAACGTGGGGTACTTTAGAAATGACCCTCGATTACAAGATCGTAGTCCCTCAATGACCTTCGATTACAAGATCGTAGTCCCTCGATGACCCTTTGATGTTGCCTTCGATAAACGACCTTAGTTCCTTATGATAAATTGCTAAGGTATCCTACAATGTTTCCTTCTATGACTGTACAATGACCCACACTCGTCCCTTCACATCCAATGATAGGGTTTCTTACCAATCAATAGTAAGATAGCAACATCTAAAGTGGGAGGAAAAGAACTAAGACTTTTTGTGTAGGTAGAAAGTTCATAGTTGCTTGCTTACAACCATTTTTCGAAACATCTTTCAAAACAGACCAACACTTTCAAATGAAACATTTTCAAAAGTCAACACTTTGTATACATTCTTATAGAGACGAGAATCATTACAAAGTTTGCCGAAATGAAGCCACTTTTCAAAAATACTTTCAAAAAAATAACAAACACATTTTAAACAAAGCATTTTAAAGTGAGCTAGCAACTAAGAGCTCGTATATAACTACGGATGAAAAGGGTTCTAACACCTTCTCTTTTCATAACCTAACCCCCTAACTCAAGAAAAAATTTCAAAAAGTCTTTCCTGTTCTTTTTACTCCTTCCTTTATTGGATAAAAGAAAAGTCGGTGGCAACTCTTGCTTTCTGCAATAATTTCAATAAAAATCAAAACACCCAAGTCAGTTCTCCCACCGTATCACAGTCTTGCTATCAATGCCAATTATTACTGAATCCCTTCGGTTTAAGATTTACATACCGGTATCGGGGAATTTAGATAAACATAATTTATTACAGGATAACATAAAATTATAACATAAATTTAATAACACATGCATGCTAAGAATAAATAAATTATAGGCAAAATACCCTTTTTAGTCCTTTAAGTTTACCCCAAGGTCCATTTTGGTCCTTTATCAAAAAAAAGTGTCAAACTGATCCTATAATTCTTTCAAAAGGACCATAGGAGTCCTTTCCATCCATTTTGGTCCTTTTTGGTTCAGCCCATCCTTCTTTATTTCAATTTGTAACTCCATTATCTTATATTTCAGCCCATCCTCCCTTTCCTTTAGATGATGTATCTCCATCTTTGCTCCATCAAGCTCATTTTGCAGCTTCTCCAATGAACCAAAAAGGACCAAAATGGACGGAAAGGACTCCTATGGTCCTTTTGAAAGAATTATAGGACCAGTTTGACACTTTTTTTAGATAAAGGACCAAAATGGACCTTGGGGTAAATTTAAAGGACTAAAAAGGGTATTTTGCCTAAATTATACTTAAAATAGGAACCTGAAATTTAATACTGAAACATATAACTTGAGCAGTGTGTATCCTCCACAAGCCGGCAGGATTAACTTGTAATGTAATATCTTGAATTAAATAAAATGGACCTAAACGAATTCTGGAAGCTAGGAAGAAAACTAGAGTTGCAGTATTCCTCTGATGTGAAGAAATAACGCTTTAATGGTGCGGGTTTTCTATGATTACGGGAATTCTACGAAACTAGAAAGCAGAATACTAAAAACTATGAAACTGGAATAATAAACGAAAAATTGTAAAACTGGAAAAGTAGTAATATTGCAGTATGTAGAAGAAACAATAAAAATTGGTACAAGTCTGGAAGGTCACAATGTTGGTAACTGGTTCCAATTTATAGATTCCAAAAGTGACCAAAAATAGGAGGAATCCCCTTGATCCTCATTCTTCCATCATGGAGAAATTCCAGCCAACTCTATGTTCCATCCACTTCGTGGAGATAATATCATAACAGTTATATGAGTTGTCACGAGCGTCATGCGCGTTGTGACATGGGGAACATATCTTTAATCTGTGTCGGTCGGGACATGAAGCGTGCCGAGGGGCACACTTTTACAACTAGTGACGGTCGGCAGACGCCTGTGGCCGGCGGCACACCTTCTAGTACAAAATGCTGCTAATTGTTGCGTTTCTTCTTCATTTCTCCATTGTTTTTCTTATTTTTCTCATTTATGCCTTGAAAAAGCTATGTACCTGAAATATGCTGCAAATACTATAAATAGAGATAAAACGTGACATAATAAACGAAGAATCAGAAGTTTTATCTATGTAAATCGGGCGGAAAATGCTATAACTTTTCGTGTTATCAAACTCCCCTAAGCTTGAACCTTTGCTTGTCCTCAAGCAAAATGGTAGTATAAAAATAATAAATCACAAGTTAAAAGCAAATACATGATGAAGTTCGATTCGTAAGGGTTTGGCAATGTTTTTGCGGAAACATAAGCTTAACATAACACAAAAGACACTATAATAACACTAAACACCCCCGTTGTGCAGACCAATTCCAGTCATGCCATTATAGCTCAACCAAATTCTTTTTGCTAAATTTCACCCATTTTCATTCTAGCGCAATCACATTAAGCCCTTTATATTTACACGCACATAGTAGAGTAGCTGGTTAGTGACTATGATCCTTTTAAGCATGAGGTTCTGGAACATAAATACGGTAACCTCCTTTAATTCACCCAATTGCAAGTTTCATGGGATCGGACCGTAGTCCTCCCTACCAAGTAAAGCATCAGACACCTCTGAACCAACCGATAACAAGTTTCTTTTTTATATCATGTAGGTTCTGCATCTGTTGGATTAAGTGACCGGGTGAGGGTCACCTAACTTAATTGGTGCATTCTCCATTTTCTTACAGTAAAGCATTTATCCTTTAAATACTTTGGATCTTTCACTTATATTCATCGACTCCCTACGTAGTTTGTACTTAAGATGGTGTTGACTGCTAAATAAACTACTCAGGGCTACTTTAAAACTAAAGTTTAAGGTTTCAGTATAAAGGATACTGAAATCGATCTAGCGCAATTTGGGGATTTAGAGTGTTATGACGGTATCCTCGAACTTCTATTTCACTCAATGTTTCTCATATTTCTTTAAAAAGTGAGCAACCTGTATACTCTTCGAATGCGTCAGGTTATGAAAGTAACGGACAAATTTTTTGTTATGGCTCAAGAAAGTGGGGAAATTAGATAATAGCGGAAAACTTGCATAAACGAACTCAAAAGTACAAAGATGATTTTCATTACAAGGAATACAAATGAGAATGAAAGATCTACTTAGAAAGAAATAAAGAGATTCTAAACTAACTAACTCCCCTAAGCTTGGAACAGGTAATGTCCCAATGCTTAAAAAAAACAAAAAGGAAACAGGAAGAGAAACAAAATCGATCTATTCTTTCTCATTATCGCGTCCTCTTCCTCATCCTCATGCTTGGAAACATGTACCGGAAGGATGAGGCATAAACACATGGTATATATAATCTTGAAAACCATCCATGCGTACAGTTAAGGCTTCCATTTCCTCGGTCAATCTTGCAGCCCGACACTCATTTCTTTCATTATATTCCTGCTGCTGAGTTCGCATAGCCAGCATAAGTTGCATCATTGCATTTTGATTGTTTTGCATAACTTGCACTCTTTCATCTTGTTGCATGATGGCAACCATAATGTCATCATTTAAGGCCGGTGCTCTTTCACGTATTCTTTTAGGTCTTGTGGATGTGCTTGCAATGTTTTCAGAAGGAGCTTGTTATTCAGTATCCCCCTGTTCCATTTCTTCCTCCATTTCATCAGCTTGGACATTCCCTTGGTTGTTTCGCGCATTATCTCCAGGTGCAGAAGCATTAAGGTCATAAAACCACTTATCCATGTTTGTAACATCAGTAAGTGCAATGTTTGGCAAAATGACACTAGGAACTACCTTGCCATGCACCATAAGATTGTACCTACCATCTCTTCTGACCTTAATCAAGTGGCCAGCCCGACAGTTGTTGATGTCAATGAAATTGGGCGGTAATGCTGGCAGATTTGCAAGCTTGTCTTCGAGGTGCAGGCCAACTGCTATAGAGGTGACTAGCCCACCAATGTAGAAAGGCGTAGACCCTCTTGCACACAAAGACGTGATATCTGATAGAAGGAACTTGCTCGCATTGGTCATTTGGTTTGGAGTGAAGGTACAATGGAGGAGGAACAATTCTTTAGAACTAACCTTATTGTTGTTAAACCTCCCACAAATAGTGTTGGAGATAACACAGTGAAAATACCTGATAGCGGAATTATGAGTGGATGAAGCATAAAGTCCCTCCCAGTTGTTTGGTTCCTCATAAGAGAGAGCTTTCTAAAGCTTGAAAGTTGTAGATGCCCAATCTTAGTCTGTAGGGATACTGTGGTGTAGCACCCCATCACGAGGGAAGCAGAAGAAATCACTCATAGTAGATTGACTTATAGAATATTCATTATTGAACATTCTAAAAGTAGCTGAGTTGGATAAGTGCTAGCTTTCGTCACACGGCGGGTTATATGAGGACGAGCATAAAAATTCCAAAGTCAGCGACTCATACGTTGGAAGATTCTGTATGCAGATGAATGCTAAGTCAAAGTTTCAGAGTAACCACCGCACACTATCGAGCAATCCTAATATTAGCAAGCACTCAGTATCAACATACCATGTAGGAACTACGAAGCATTGATAAAATTTGAGATACCACGCCCTTTGGGGCTCTCCGGCTTCGCCATTTCGAAAAGTAATTCCAGAAAAATCTGGCTCTGGTCTTTAAATTCTGCGTGCCATTGTTGAAGCAAGGATGGAAGATGGGTAGGAGTTTGTGTGAGAAGTTAGGGGTTTTGGAATGGAAGTGGGTTTGGAGAGTGTATATGTAGAGGAATATAATGAGGGTAATAAGTGGGGATTAATGAATTTTGATTATAATGATAATGGAAGGATTGAAATAGGCGGAGGTTTAAAGTCGTTAAAGTGGAGGTTTGAAGAAAATGTGAAGAATAAGAGTTCGACGAGAGTTTCTGTGATAAAACAGAAACACTTCTATTTCTAACTTCGTTCCTAGGGGCACGCTATTGTGCAGAGCGGGATGGATTTTGTGAAGCGTGACAAACGTCACGCTTGTATGGCGAATGACACGCAGCGCAGAATCAGATTAAAAAATTTAAATTTTCATTTCCCAAACTTCCTATATATTTCAAACATTAAACTCATACATTTTTCAATACTAGCAAGCACGTTATATATATATATATATATATATATATATATATATATATATATATATATATATATATATATATATATATATATATATATATATATATATATATATATATATATATATATATATATATATATATATATATATATATATATATATATATATGTGTGTGTGTGTGTGTGTGTGTGTGTGTGTTGTGTGTGTGTGTGTGTGTGTGTGTGTGTGTGTGTGTGTGTGTGTGTGTGTGTGTGTGTGTGTGTGTGTGTGTGTGTGTGTGTGTGTGTGTGTGTGTGTGTGTGTGTGTGTGTGTGTGTGTGTGTGTGTGTGTGTGTGTGTGTGTGTGTGTGTGTGTGTGTGTGTGTGTGTGTGTGTGTGTGTGTGTGTGTGTGTGTGTGTGTGTGTGTGTGTGTGTGTGTGTGTGTGTGTGTGTGTGTGTGTGTGTGTGTGTGTGTGTGTGTTGTGTGTGTGTGTGTGTGTGTGTGTGTGTGTGTGTGTGTGTGTGTGTGTGTGTGTGTGTGTGTGTGTGTGTGTGTGTGTGTGTGTGTGTGTGTGAATATGATAATAATAGTGAATTAAATGAAAATAATGTAATGTAAATTCCACAAGTAAATGAATGAAAAACTGAACAAAATATAATTGAACTGAAAATAAATAAAAATTGTACTTAGGAAATTGAAATAGAAAATAATGGTAAAAATTGTACTTAAGAAATTGAAATAGAAAATAATGAAAATTCCGATCTAAAAAGTCTTCTCCCCACACTTAAACAAAACATTATCCACAATGTTTAAATGTGAAAAGAAGATATGCAGTAAGTCTGATCAATTAGCCACGTCGATTGTTAAGAAGAGAAGCTGAGTAGATATTTTGGTAAAGATAGTCCAACTATTCGACTACCACATCCATGAAAGAATGGAAGTTGATCCTCAGAATAATAAGCTCATCCCTCAACAAATCAAGCTCAGATTGTAAAGCATTTATAGCAGGTTTGTGATCAAATACGGGAGATGGAGTAACAATTAGAGCATCAGAGGTGTTTGAGTCAACCTGATTGGGAGAAGGAAAATGATGGTAAAAGGAGGGGTTTCGGGGTCAGTTTCGTCATCAGACAGAAAGGAGTCAAGGTGGTCATAAATCATGGGTGTCTCAGGAGTAGGGGTGGTGGAATGTGTGGTTCAGCCCAATCATATAACCAGTTGTTCCTGTCATGCACATTAGTCCTAATATTGGGTAGGGTAAAAAGGGGCATTAACTGATTGTCAATGAGAAGTTCAAAGTTACTCGGGCCTAGGTTTCCAATTATTCACCTATTGAAACAAAAATTGATATTCATTGGTTGAAATCTTCCTAGAGGGACAAGGTTTACCAATGGTTGTCTTAAGCCGATAGCATCTACTATCATGGTTACTAAGCCACCTATCAAGATTGGTTTATGGATGGCTCTCGCAAGACGATGAAAGTTGGATATCATAAAGGTAGCTTCGTTTATGGGATGGTTTTGCAAAGCACAAAACATAATAAAAATCTAGGCTCTAGATACTGTGGTTATATTTTCTGGCTTACGAAAGAAGGTGTGCACTAGAATTTTATGAAAATATATTAAGGCTGGCTCATGAATGTTTTCTGAGTGCATGTCATAAGGCTCAGGGTTACCTATACCTGTAATATCCACCCATAAATAGTCTAGCTCACCTACATCAAAAAGTTCTTCTTGTATCACTGTGAATGCATCTAGACCGTGTGAAAATTCTAATAGTTCTTCCATCTCCCTATGGGTATAGGTGTATTAAATATTAAACATCCTAAACCTAATTAGTCCTCTATTAAACCTTACACCATGGTTAGGTTTGTAGAAAAGGGAGCTTAGAAACTCTATGGTCAATCTACGGTAGGAACTAAACCTTCTTCTTAGGGCAGATGTGTCCCAACTTATTTGGCTTAATAGGAACAAGACACTGTCTCAGATTCCTAATGTAATCATAGCAGGTCCTTCAGGGTAGAAACTCAATCCTAACTCCCTATCAGATAAAGACTCAAACCTCCTCTACTGATTTCTTCCTCTAAAAACAATGCCCATAGTATCAACTAGATTCATCGTGGTTAGTGAAATTAGCTACTAGTAAAGTTAGCCTGAAGTAGGTTGATAGTTAGCATTAAGTTTTTTGTGAGTAATATTAGAGAAAAAATACTGCATATATTTATAAGATTAGAAATAAGCAATACCAAAAAATAAGAAGAAAAAAAGAAAAACTACAAATAAGCAAAGCAAAAAGAAAAAGACTAAAAAGTGGGCTATCTCCCAATAAGCATTTTGTTTAAAGTCGTAAGCTCGACATAACATGGTGACTAGTCTAATGAATGGGGTGGCAGTGCATCTAGCCTAAATTTTATGTAATATTCCTTATTATCAATGTTATGATAATGCTTTAGACGCTATCCGTTGAGGATAAAAGGTTCACTACACATTCCTTTGATTTCTGTTGCCCCATTTTGAAAAACCTTAGTGACTTCGAAGGGACCAGACCATCTAGAGCGACGTTTTCCCGGAAATAGTTTAAGTATAGAATTAAATAGGAGAACTATATCTCCTTCATTGAATTCTTTTCTTGATATTCATTTATCGTTCCATTTTTTAGATCTTTCCTTATAAATCCGAGCATTCTCGTAAGCGTGTAGTCTAAGTTCTTCTACTTCATGGATATAAGATTCTTTTCTCACCCGCGGAAGTGTAATTTAAATTAAGGGTCTTAAGGGCCCAATAATATTTATGTCCAATTTCTATCGGTAGATGACATGATTTCCCATAGACTAATTTAAATGGTGTGGTTCCGATTGGAGTTTTATATGTCGTCCTATATGCCCATAGAGCTTCGTGTAACTTAGATGACCAATCTTTCTTAGAGGTTGCTACCATTTTTTTCTAAAATTTGCTTAATCTCTCTGTTGGAGACCTCTACTTGGCCATTTGTTTGTGGATGATAATGTGTTGCAACACGGCCGGACTCTATACTTTGCTAATAATTTTTCTAAGATTTTGGAAATGAAATGGGAGCCACCATCACTGATGACGAGTCTCAGAACACCGAATCTTGGAAAGATTATGTTCTTGAAAAGCCTGACTACTACTCGTGTATCATTTGTTGGAGAGGCTACAACCTTAATCCATTTTGAATCATAGTCGACAACAACTAGTATATAGTGATTTCCAAAGGAAGACGGGAAGGGTCCCATGAAATCAATTCCCCATACGTCAAAGACTTCCACTTCTAGAATGCCTTTTGAGGCATCTCATAGTGTCTAGAGATGTTTCCAGTGTGTTGGAATTGGTAACAATTTTTAACCGTGATATGGACATATTTCCACAGATTAGGCCAATAGAGGCCAACTTTTAATATTTTAGCGTAGGTCTTTGAAGTACTCGCATGTCCTCCATAGGGTAAAGCATGACAGTTGAAAATTATGATTTCAATTTCATTTTTGGGAACACATCGATGGAAAATACCATCGGTGCCTCTATTGAAAAGCAAAGGCTCATCGCAATAATAGTGTTTAAGGTCATGAAAGAATTTTTTCTTTTGTTGATAAGACATATCAGGTGGAAACACTCCAGCAGCCAAGTAGTTGACAAAATCGATATACCATGGCAGTATGGATTTAGTGTAGACTGCTTTCGTAATTTCGTTTGTGTTCATGTCTTCATAAGTCACATGGTACTCTATTGTACTACTCTCCAATTCTAATTGGGCTACAAGGAGTTCATAAGGAAAATCATCATTTATGGGTGCATGATATGGTTTGATGCCTTCTATTCTAGACAGGTGGTCAACTACTACATTCTCAGTGCCTCTCTTATCTTTAATTTCTAAATATATTTCTTGTAGAAGTAAGATCCACCTTAGTAATCTTGGTTTGGCATCTTTCTTACTTAAGAGGTACCAAATTGCAGCGTAATCGGTATAGATGATTATTTGTGCTCCTACTAAGTAAAAACGTAATTTATCTAAGGAAAACACAACAACTAACAATTCTTTTTCACTGGTGGCGTGATTTGTATGTGCAGGATCTAGTGTTCTACGTGCGTAGTAAATTGCATGAATCTTTTTGTCCTTTCTTTGTCCTAGAACTTCACCTACGACATAGTCGCTAGCATCACACATTATTTTAAATGGTTTGTTCCAATCAAAAGGTTGCATAATAGGTGCTGAAATTAATTCCTTTTTTAGTGTTGTAAACGCGTCCAAGCATTTGTCGTTGAAAATGAACTCAACATCTTTCATTAGCAATTCGATTTGAGGTTTGGTTATTTTAGAGAAGTCTTTAATGAAACATCTATAAAAACCAGCGTTTCCTAGAAAGCTTTTTATTTCTCTAACAATTTTGGGTGGTTGAAGATTTTCTATTACTTCAATCTTTGCTTTACCTACTTCAATTGCCTTATCGGATATGATGTGCCCTAAGACAATTCCTTGTCGGACCATGAAATGGCATTTTTCCCAGTTTAGCACGAGGTTTACACTTACGCATCTTTTTAGTACCATTTCAAGATTCGATAGACATCCTTCAAAACATTCTCTATAGATGGAGAAGTCATCCATAAAAACTTCCATTATACCAGCTAGAAAATCAGAGAAGATGTACATCACACATCTCTGGAATGTCGCAGTGGCATTACATAATCCGAGTGGCATTCATCGATAGGCGAACGTATCATAAGGACAAGTGAAAGTTATCTTTTCTTGGTCGTCAGGATAGATAGGAATTTGGAAAATTTTGGAATAACTGTCTAAATAGCAGAAATGGGAGTGTTTAGCTAGTCGTTCAAGCATTTGATCAATGAAAGTTAAAGGAAAATGATCTTTACGAGTGGCTTTGTTTAACTTTCTATATTCGATGCACATTCTCCACCCGGTGTGAGTTTGTTACGCTACGGATTCTACTTTAGCGTTGCTGACAACTGTAACACCTCATTTCTTTGGTACGACATGTACCAGGCTAACCCATTTACTGTCGTATATTGGGTATATGATTGCTGCTTCTAATAGCTTTTCTACTTCTTTATTGACTACATCACTCAGAATATGATTGATTTTTCTTTGATGTTCCCTAGAGGTTTTACAGTCTTCCTCCAGCATAATACGATGCATGCAGATAGAAGGGCTTATTCCTTTTAGATCTGAGATGTTATATCCTAAAGCATTTGGGTATTTTCTTAGGACATGTAATAATTTTTCAGTTTCTATTTTTCCTAGGTCTGCATTGACTATAACTGGTCATTCAAGTTTCGTGTCTAGGAATTCATACCTTAGGTATTTGGGTAGTGCTTTGAGTTCTATGGCTGGCTTCTTTGGACAAGGTATAGGATCAGGAGTTAGAGCTAGGAATTCACTCAGATTTTCATCTTGATATTCACGGCGCAAATTATCATCTTCGAGAATTTGAGGTGTAGGAATCTTCAATACCTCTGAATAAATGGTTTTTTGTTTCTCCAATTCTTTTATGCATTTATCGATTTCATCTAAGAAACAACATGAATCGTCAATGGCTGGTGCCTTAAAGAATTTAGACAAGATGAATTCAACTTTTTCTTCTTCGACTTCGAAAGTCAGTTTTCCATTTTTAATATCTATGATGGCTCCTACAGTGGCTAGGAATGGTCTACCTAATATAATAAGAATATTAGAGTCTTCTTTAATGTCCATGATTATGAAATCAGTGGGGATATAGAATTGTCCTATACGTACATGAACATTTTCTAACATACCTAAAGGAAATCTCACAGATCGATCAAATAATTATATGAACATCCGTGTTGGTCTTAATTCTCCCATGTTGAGTTTCTTGAAAATTGATAAGGGCATTAGACTAATACTAGCTCCTAAGTCGCATAGTGCTTTGTCTATGACAAACTTTCCGATTATGCAAGGTATGGAAAAATTGCCTGGGTCCTTAAGTTTAGGAGGAATGTTTATTTGGATTATAGCATTGAATTCAGCAGTGAGCAGTAAAGTTTCGTTATCCTCAAGCTTTTCTTATTGGATAAGATTTCTTTAAGAAATTTAGAGCAGGAGGGCATTTGTGTGATGGCTTCTGTAAAAGGTATGGTAATATTAAGTTGTTTCAGAAGTTCAACGAATTTCTTGAATTGCCCTACGTTTTTAGACTTAGTAAATCTTTGAGGATATATAATTGTTGGTTTATAAGGTGGAAGAGGTAAATAAGTTTCTTATTTTTTCACGACCTCTTTATCACCTTCTTTTTCTACTTTCTTTGGTTCAGCTTCCTTCTCAGTTCCTTTTCCATGTTTTTGGTACATGGCTGGTTTCTCGACTCTAGGTTAAGTTGGTCCGTCTAGTTTTGTCCCACTCCGAAGTGTTATGGCATTAGCATGTCCCTTTGGATTTGGTTAGGGTTGTCCAGGAAAAGTTCCAGTTGGAGAAGCTGTAGCTGCTTGCTGTTGAGCCACTTGGGAGATTTGTGTTTCTAACATTTTGTTGTGTGTGGCAAGAGCATCAATCTTATTCATCAGTTGCTTTGCTTTCTCACTAGTGTGAATATTTTGATTCATGAAATCCTTATTAGTTTGAGCTTGGGTGGCTACAAAGTTTTCTATCATTATTTCAATGTTGGACTTCCTAGGGATATTCGGAATAATTGAGACATTTTGGGTGGCTTTATGAAATCCTTGGGGTGTAGTAGGAGCTTGCCCAGGTGCGTACAAAGCATTGTTGCTTTTGTATGACAAGTTTAGATGATTCTTCCAAGCAGGGTTATATTTATTTCCATAGGTGTTTCCTTGAGCATAGTTTACTTGATCAACTAGTACTCCTGTTTAGAGTGGACATTCGTGTGCAGCATGCGCGTGAAGTCTGCATAAGTCACAAGTGGGAGCTACTACAGCCATGGTGGCCGCGGGAGTTGTGGCCAAGCTTTCTATCTTTTGGGTAAGGGCTTCTACCTTAGCGTTAACTTGGTCTAAACTACTAACTTCGTGAATACCACCTTTCGTTTGAGGTTTCTCTATCATGGTTCTATCGTTTCCCCACTGATAATGATTTTGAGCCATACTTTCGATAAGTTGATAGGCGTCGTGGTACGATTTATCCATTAGTGCACCGCCAGCAGATGCGTCAATCGTTAATATTGTGTTGTACAAGAGACCATTTTAAAAGGTGTGGATGATCAACCATTCTTCTAGACCGTGATGCGGACAAAGTCACAACATGTGTGTGTATCTTTCCCATGCTTCGAAAAGAGATTCAATTTCCCTTTGTTTAAAGCAGTTGATATTGGCTCTTAGCATAGTCGTGTTACTCGGCGAAAAATATCATGCTAGGAAAACTTTCTTCAATTCTTTCCATGTGGTAACAAAGTTGGATGGTAGAGACTGGAACCATGCTCTAGCTCTATCTCGTAACGAGAAAGGAAAAATATGAAGTCTTATTGCTTCAGGGATGACACCATTTGCTTTCACTGTGTCTACGTACTGCACAAACACAGACAAATGAAGATTTGGATCGTCCGTAGGACATCCTGGAAATTGGTTTTGTTGGACAACTTGCAATAATGAACATTTTAACTCAAAATCTTTCTGTGCGATAGCGGGACCAGCAATACTGTTGTAGGGTTCCTCTTGTGATGGGGCAGCATAATCCTTCAGAGGACAATTTTGGGGTCCTTCAACCATTCTTGGGTCAGGAAGAGAATAATTATGAAGATTGAATTCGGGAAGATTGTACTTGGTTTGGTACTCTATAATTCAGCATCTTATATTAAAAAAATGCTCGACCTCGTCGATTGGTTTCTCTAATTCCTCGCCTTGAGAGTGAGTGCTTGGCATACAATCGGATAAAATAAAATAAAATTGGTTGCCTTAGTCTATACTGCGTAACAAGGGATTTACAGTATTTGACTAAATTAGTCCCCAACAATGGCGCTAAAAACTTGATTGCGACTTTATGAGTCTGTCGGGTGTAGTGACTGCAAGTGCACAATTTATCACGTAGTTTTAAAAGATATCGAACACACAAGGACTGATGGTAGAACTACTGTTATCTTAAGGTCACTGTGTAAAGTTAAGGCCAATTATAAAATTTGGGTGTTTTGGGTTTAATCAGGAACTAACTAAAATCTAATAATTAATAACGGGACACCGATATGTACTTTGTCAACTTCAGGGATTCAATAAGTCATTGACATTTGTTTTCAGTAGTAAAACATTGTTTCAGTGGAAACTATTCATTTAAAAACCCTCGTTTCACACTTCCATTCTATCGATTCAGGTCATATTATTAAACTCAAATGAGCTCTCTCCCTGTTTCATTTAAAATTAAAAAGTATTTTTTGAAAACAAATAGAGTCCAATTAATTTAAAAGCGCTCTCGCTGTTTTTAAAATTAATGTTTAATAACCACTATCTGGTTAAAACCTCAAACTCCCACTCTGTTGATTTTAACCTTAGGCTGTCTTTTACTCTCGTACAAAAATAATTAAATATCCAAATTGGAAATTAAAACTAGAAAAGTGATTTTGTAAAATATTAATGCCAATTATTACCGAATCCTTTCAGTTTAGGATTTACATACCGGTATCAGGGAATTTAGCTAGACATAATTTTATTGCAGGATAATATAAAATTAAAACATAAATTTAATAACACATGCATGGTAAGAATAAATAAATTATACTTAAAATAGGAACATGAAATTAAATACCGAGACAGATAATTTAAGCAGTGCGTATCTTCCACAAGCCGGCAGGATTAACTTGTAATGTAATATCTTGAATCAAATAAAATGGACCTAAACAAATTCTGGAAGCTAGGAACAAAACTAGAGTTGCAGTATTCCTCCGATGTGAAGAAATACTGCTTTAATGGTGTAGGTTTTCTATGCTTACGGAAATGCTACGAAACTGGAAAACTGAATAATAAAAACTATGAAACTGGAATAATAAACAAAAAATTATAAAACTGGAAAAAGTAGTAATATTGCGGTACGTAGAAGAAACAATAAAAATTGATGCAAGTCTGGAACGTCACAATGTTGGTAGCTGATTTCAATTTATAGATTCCAAAAGTGAGCAAAAATAGGAGGAATCCCCTTGGTCCTCGTTCTTCCATCATGGAGAAATTCCAGCCAACTCTCTATTCCGTCCACTTCGTGGAGATAATGTCGTAACAGTTATATGAGTTGTCACGAGCGTCATGTGCGCTATGACGTGGGGCACATATCTTTAATCTGTGCCGATCGGGACATGAAGCGTTCTGAGGGGCTCATTTTTACAACTTGTGACGGGCGGCACGCTCCTGTGGTAGGCGATACGCCTTCTGGTATAAAATACTGCTAAATGCGGCGTTTCTTCTTCATTTCTCTATTATTTTTCTTCCTTTTATCATTTATGCCTTGCAAAAGCTATGTACTTGAAATATAAATAGAAATAAAATATGACATAATAAACGAAGAATCAGAAGTTTTATCTATATAAATCAGGCGGAAAATGCTATAACTTTTTGTGTTATCAACACTACATGTTCAACTTTAGTACAATAACCTATATCATCAAACATACTCATAGATAAAAAATTTCACTTGAGTTCTGGGACATACCTCACACTGTGAATAAGAAGTTCCTGATCATCAAATATTTTAATTCTGACCATACCAATACCATGAACCTTGAATGCCTTATTGTCACCAAGGCGAACAACTCCACCTTTCACCATCTTCAAAGTTTCAAAATATTATATTCTTGGACACATGTGATAAGAGCAATCTGAGTCAATGCACCAACTATCTTCAGTTTCTAAACTCGATACAACTAGTACATCGATATCCTCGTAACTTTCCTCACCTAAATCAACTACAACTTGAACGAAATATCCATTGACCTTGCTCTTAGAGCAATCCCTTTTAAAGTGACTGATTTTATGACAATTAAAATATTTTACCTTTAAATTATCAGACCTATTTGATTTTGACATCCCTTTACGCTCACCTCTTCCTCTTGACAGATTTAAGCCTTCACCATTATCTTCAATCTTCAAATCTTTTGACTTTGAAAATTCTTTGGATTTCACCGACGTCTAGACTTCATCCAAAATAATAGTATCTTCCTTACCATAAAGAATGGTGTCATTAAAGTGCTCAATGGGTCTGGGTAATGAACTCAACAGGATTAATGTCTTGTCCTCGTCATCAATCTTCACTTCAATATTCTTATAATCATCAATAATCTTATGAAATTCTGTAAGGTGCTCAACTATGAATTTGTGCTCTACCATTCAGAATGAATAAAGTTAGTTTCAGAAATAACCTATGAGTCAAAGACTTAGTCATATACAATGATTCAATTTTTGACCACATAGCAACCGCAGTTTTCTTCTTGGAGTCTTCTCTTAGAACTTTATCCCCGAGACAAAAGATAACGACACTTTTAGCCTTATCCACCATCTCGGTCTTCTGTACATGTGCAAAACCTGCATGCATCAATGCTTCACCCTTCAAAGCATCGATACACTTCTCTTTAATTAAAATTGTTTGCATCTTAATTTTTCACAACCCGAAGTCGTCGTTACCCGAAAATTTCTCGATCTCCTATCTACAACCAGAAGAGATACATATTTATAATTGCTAAAATTCAACAAATCCATAACAAATCCAAAACATATCTCATTAATAGTTAGAATAAAAGATATTATTATAATCTTATAATATCTCTAAAATATTATAAATATCTTATAGTATCTCTTAGAATATTATAAATATATCTATCTCTTATAATATCTCTTAGAATATTATAAATATATATCTTATAATATCTTTTAGAATATTATAAATATTTTATAATATTTTTTTATTTAATTTATATAATTTTCAAATTAATATAAAATATTCTAACATTAACGAATGAATCAATGAACCGGACTGATTGAGTTTGATATCCATAAATCATTCTGATCAGATTACTTTTCGGCTTTGTGATATTTGACAATTTTGAAATATATTTTATTTTTCTTAATCAACAAAGATTTTAAGACATTACAACAAAATTCTTAGATGAACTTGACTTTACAAACCATGATATTATTCTTATCATAATACCCTTTAACTAGAGAATAAAAATTTGTTGCAAATCGGGAAAACTCGACTACAAACCATAGTAATTATGTGTATTGTTTTTTAATCTTAGTTCTATAAAGTCAAAACAAACGAAATTCACTCATATCTTCAACCCGCCTATTTACCAACGAAGCAATCATAACATAACTCCAATGGTGGAGTATGTGCATGTTTTATTATTTTAAGAACTTTCTATTGACCAAGGTGTGCATAAATGTTACTTTTATTTTTGGCATGGATTTTCTTCAAGCACACAAGTTTTGCATAGTTGAATGTGAGGTAACAACAATAGATTGAGCAAAGCAACATATCAAGTTATCTCTATTTCACGCGGTGAGAACTCAAAAACTTAAGAAAAGTTGCATAAGGCTTAGAACTTACTTTCAAAAGAAACACTTCTCTAGGCCTTATTGTATGTTGGGGGAAATAAGGTCTTTTCTTCCAATTCAATGTGTTCCATTATTATAATCATAACTATTTTTTGGAGTTTTCAGTACAAATTTTTACATTATAATGCTTAACAATGTGGTCTAGATGAAGAATAATCTGGCCCCCGTAAATCCCATCTCGAGATCCTTACAATTAAAATAGACTATGGGATTTACCAAGGGTTAGACAGTGGGTAAGAACAAACTGCTTATTGTTATCAATAATGGAGACTTATCCATTTGTATTTTTAAAATTACAGACAAGTGACTGTGGGTAACATTCGGTGGGTGAAATTTTCTTGTTGTTGAAATTCAAAGGAACACTACTAGGCTAAAGCCTTACAAAATCACAAATAGATAAATTATCACCACAAAAAACCCTTAAAATACCAATGACTAATGAGTCAACCTTAATGCCAAATAACCCTTTTAACAAGATTTATAGTTGTGCATAAAGAAACCATTTCACATCTGATCATCTATTACAAACATGGACTGAAAACTTCCTAACTAATGTCACACTCTCCTAGTTAAAGAGTGATTATAGCCGTGAAAAATTGAGATTAAGCTATTGATTATTTAACTCAAAAAGTGAAAGTCATCACTGCACTTTATTGTTTTCAAATAAATGAGAAAAGAATGAATAAAATCTAAAAAAGTTTTTAATGCAAAAACTAATAAAACAAAGATCTAAGTAAGGGGATTGGTTATGCAAATGGAAGGTGTTTGCACCATAAACATCTATGATACTACGCAAAAACCTCTTTAAAAATTTGTGTATTTGGGTAACAAGTGTTATTTGCTAAAATATTGTGGAGATGGAAAAAAAATGGTTTTTACAATTTTGATTCGGCAAGATTTCAAGACCCTCATGCCTACGTACCACCAATATATAATGGCGAAATCAGAACCACGTAGTTCTTCTAAAAAAGAACAAATTTGCTTGTTGGTTGATTTTAAGAGAAGCGAAATTTTGCCATCTTAAAGAAAAATACTCAACCAAATTGAAATTCTGGCACACATAATATCAGATGTCAAGACTGATGTCTCAACACACAAGCACAATGTCACGTCAGATGTTACGACATCTACGGACTGACAGAACTTTTACCAAAAATATAACTATGCATAAGTTAAATGCAGAAGGTAAAAGAACACAAGGAATTGTTAACCCGGTTCAGTGCAACTCACCTACTCTAGAGGCACCAAGCCAGAAAGAAGATCTCCTATTAGTAGTATTAATTCTAAGCCTAAACAATCTCAGTTTACAACTTATCACGTAATCACTATCCAATACAACTTCTACGTATGAGCCTCTTAGATATGAGAAATTTCCATCTCACTTTCAATCACCACAATGAAATCTACGCTACAACCCTGATGACAAGAAACTACAACTGAAGATCACACTTCAGTTAGAAAAGCTCAAACTCTCTTTCTTA
Source organism: Vicia faba (assembly GCA_948472305.1). NCBI lineage: Eukaryota > Viridiplantae > Streptophyta > Magnoliopsida > Fabales > Fabaceae > Vicia > Vicia faba. Next base: position 469,045,576 of record OX451736.1, read on the forward strand.
CAAGCTTCAAGAGTGAGACAATAACTTGATAAACTATCAAGTAAAAATCAGTTAACTCAAATGCATTAAAATATATATAAGAACGTACAAAGAAAAACAGAAACCCCTTGATGAACTCTCAAAACCTAAGACTAAGAAAAATCGGCTTCCCCTTATTTTTTACAAAATTCTTAATGAATTTAGGTCTAGGTAGTTTCTTTAAATACTCTTCACCAATCTTTGGACCTTGAACTTGCGCCCATATATTCTTTATCGCACACGCTGAGAGATGCACCGATTTGTGCAGAAAGATCTCCTTAAATCTCGGAAGAGAACACAAGGTTTTCTAAACTGTCTCAAAACCCAATTTTGGCAACCTTTGTACAGCTAGAGATAAATCAATTGTTCTAGAATTAATATTCATGACATGCAAAAAATCTGTGTGATAAAACCAAAAGGAATCTCACAGAATCAATTTAAATCTGTCAAGAGAAACGATTTAAATGATCCTGACCAGAATGTTTAGAACAACTTATATAACATCATGTTGCAAACCATGTTTTAGAAAAATTCGTCCAATCCTAAAACCATGATACTAACAATCTCCCCCTTTGGAAAATTTTGGCTAAAACACCTTTAGCACAAACAACACAGGAGAGAGGAATAAAACCACAAACAAACTGCATAAAAAATATCAGAATTACAACATCTACATAATCAGACAGGTATAGTACTCCCCATTATCACACATAATAAGTTCTTCCCCTCAAGTAAAAACCCACATTAGAAGAGAATTCAAAAGGATTCTCAACACACATGAGACAAGATGTTAGACCATCTATTAAGACATCCACATCCTACACAACTGACTACATCAGTAGCAACAACAAAAGCACACACACCAAGACAGCAACATGAAATATCATTCTCCCCGTAAATAGTTGCATGAGCAACCACAAATAACTATTGTCTCAAAAGAAGTAGCACACACTAAGCACAAAACTTTACTCCCCCCATTTTTTTTAATCCAAAATCTTGACAAAAATAAATTGAATAAATGTAAACAATGGAAATACAGATTGCAAGAGAACATATTGCATACAGGCAATACAAAAAAAGTGGAGGCACAAGTAAAAGCACAAGTGGAAACAAACATTAAAACCATGCACAACTAAGGAAGCTACACAACTAAATATGGAAAAAAACAAACTAATAAGCACCAGGTGGAAGCACACATAGTATTAGAACCTAAGGTTCCTCAACAATGTAGAAATTAAGTTCACCCTGAAGCTTTTCAAACTAATTTGTTAGAACATTGTTTGATTCTATATCTTAGTAATAGGTTTGATGATAACAAACACATTCTATATATAAAGAACAAATATGCTCTCTAATAATATCATTTAAATATACAGAGAAGTTTTAATAAAAGAAACATAAGAAGTTGGTGAACAAATTTGTGCTTAGAAGATCTAATAAGAATTTATATGCAAAAACAATTAAAGTATCACGCTCAATAGAAGAAGTTCTGATGTTATAACTTCCGAAGCACCAAAGCTGCAAGCTAAACTCCGATGAAGAAATACTATGATGATCTAAAGTTTCAACATTAGTATTATTATTTTGATTAGTTTTCAAATAAGAATATTCTGATGTGTTACAATTCATTCATTTCAAATCAAAGAAGTAATGACTGGTACCAGACAAGATCTGTATTTTTGGAAAGTGCATCAATAGCATTTTATCAACCTTCAAAAAACATCTCCTCATGTGTCAAATGGGTCTAGAACTTATCCTATATAAAGGAGTTCTTGAAGAGTGATCAAACAACACTTACTCATACAAAGAAATATTCGTAAGCTTTTTTATCTATTCACTATGCCTTAATATCATGTAAGCATCACAATTGTGATATAGTTTTCTAGAAATATTCTTGTACGCATTTTGATTCACATTTCTGTAATTCCTTGAGAAACCAAGTTATGGTTTATTCTCAAGAAGACATTGACGACAGTCTTTGTGAATTGTAATCAAGGTTTTGATTAGTGGATTAAGACCTCGATTGAGAGAGGTGAAATCACTTTGGCGAGTGAACTGGAGTAGTTTGAGTTCAAACAAATCAGGATAACCAAACGTGGCATACTATTTTTAATTTTGAAAGCCCCAATTCAAACCCCCTTTCTTGTGTTTTTCTATCCTTCAATTGGTATCAGAGCATCTGGTTCTGGATGCTAACACTTAACCGTATCAGAAAAATATCCTAGAAAGAAAAACACTATGGTGGGATTAGTTTAGAACAACAACTATGATAACTATGATGAGAAAGACGGAATCAACAACAAACCTCCAATCTTTGATGGTGAAAACTTTGGATCTTGGGTGTTGAGTTTAACTCCACCAAAATGGATGGATAATTTTAATGATAGTTTCATCAAATTTTTTTGATTCAAATATTCCCCTTCCCTCTTCCTCCCATCCTCTTCTTACTTGTACCACATGTTGTTGGAGAATAATCTACATATTATTTCTCTAAACATATGGTACATAGATTACTATTGACCAGCCTCAAAATAGGTGCAACTTCTATATAAGTCCACTTACGATTGCTTAATATAGCGCTAAATTTTGTCCCGATTCGAGAAATGATCATTCGTGGTCCGAACCCATGTTTGAAAGCCCAAGCATGTTTAATTTGAAACCTTTGATCCAATAACCTTGAGGTTCATTGTTAGGAGGATTTGGTTTTATCAACCCTCTAATGAATCTTCATAAATTTTGGACTAAGTGAATTATTTAAACATCGTTGATCCTTTATTATTGCCTTGTGAATTTGAAATGAATGATATGCTTGACAAAAAACAAATTAAACTTGTTGTTGAGAGGCTTTTATTTTATCAATCTTCTAATGAGTTTTCAAATGCAAGTTTCAAGATGGTCATTCAACTAACCTCTAATTTCTAACTTATTAACAATTGAATTTTTATTTTTATGTTTTTACTTTAAGAACCATTTATTTTATCATTTTCATTTCATATTATTTTCATCTTTGCTCAATTGAGCATTTATCATTATGTCATTTTTATTTTGTTCACTTGAGGTTTTCATTTTCTTTTTGAAAATACCTAATAACCAACTTGAGCAAAAAAAAAACTTTAATGTCACTTGGACTACTTGGTTACTATCCTTGACATGGTGGAGTTATGGACTTCTTGGACTTAAGATTAAAGACATTGACCTACCCTGGGACCTTGTGACTTCTATTGTTATTTTGTCTGGAGTTCTTGGGGTTTACCCCAAGACATTGGGTTCTTTGTTTCTTTATGTACAGGTTATTATGATTACATGCTTTGTCGGTGATTGGGAATTCATTTGTATACAGTCATTACTCTGTCCAATTTTTATGAAGACTTAATGCATTTGAATTTTTGTTTTCTTAAGAGGTTTATTATCTTTTCTTTTTTGGTTTTAAATCCAAAGGATGAGAATTCTACATTGACTCATTATGTCAAATGTTGGCTTCTTGTTGGTTAGATGGTTCTTTTCCCTAGCTTTTACCTTATGTTTTAGGATAGTCCCTTCATCTCCTCCCATCTTCTTTAATTTCAAAAAAATTCCCTCCTTTTCAAAACTATTCTTATTTTCTAAACTTGAATTGCTTTCACAATAAACTTGGACTTAGGTCCATGCATTTTCAAAAATATTTTCTTAATAAAAATTTAACCAACTTAACAATACCTTGACATTTTTTGTGAGAAGACTAAAAGTCAATCAATCTCATTCAAACCATTTTTCCATTTAGCCTTTTTATTTTAAAACTTTTCTCAAAAGATTAGACTCTTGTTAATCTTTATAGTGATGCGAGATACTATACTTCTATGATATGTAGTGAAGTGAGATATTTTCCACTTGGGTGTTGAGTGAGGCTTTGTTGATTTTAAAATCCAAGTCATATCCTCCATTTTGAGATGACGCAAATTATTCTTTCTCATAATTGTGGGTAGTAAGTATGTTCTTCCACTCGGATAAGACGATGATGTCTTGCTCTTAAAATTAACCAACACACATGTGTTTTAAATTTTTAAAGGTGAACTACAAGTACCCTGATCTCCTATTGCATGGAAGGTGATACATAGGCACTAAAGGTTCGCAACCGCGACAGGTGAAAAAATTGTAAAAAATATTTCTTTTCTCATCTTCACCATTTATTTTTATATATCACTTTTATAGCCAAAATACACAAATTTTCAAAGAGGTTCCTGCGGAGTACCGTAGATGTTTAGGGTGTTAATACCTTCCCTTTGCATAACCAACCCCCGAACTTAGATTCTCTCCCCCTTTTTGGGTTATTTTCTATTTTCCCGTTCCTATGGAAATAATAAAGCGCGGTGGCGATTTTTATTTGATCAGTGCGAGTTAAGTCAATCCAATGGATTAGTCTCAACATTTCTACCACTACACACAGAACCCAAACACCATGGTTCTTAAAAAACCATACAAAGGACTCATTATGTAGAGAATTCCTTCAAGAATATCCCAACAAACATAAGAGTATCTTAAATGATCACACCTTCTACATCTCATTCAAGTTATCACAAACACCTGAATGTCATAGAGAGAAGTAAACTCTCAAACAATTTCTGAACCAAAAATTCAAAAAGCAGATTCACATCCATACATCAGATAAGTAGGAAGCTCCCCACAAGGTCTTTACCACCAGTCACATGTGCATATTCACCAAATCATACTAATACCCAGCTCTTGACATGGTATTTGTCAAAACAGAGAAATTTCCTCACATACAAATAGCATATGATGATCCCTTTCTTAGCATAAGAGGATTCTTTGCAACATTCAAAACTTGATCACTGACCGGACTTCACACTCCATCATGGTCAGACTTTCCACTTCGGAATCCATTGATGATCAACAATTCTCACCTCATGATCTTCAAATCATCTTCCTTCTATAAAGCTGCAAACACCTGAGATAATGTTCCAACATCTTATTCAGACATCACGCTCAGTCATATGGATTTCACCCTTAACTATGGCTCTAGAGACAACACTATAGTAATCCATACATCACTCTTGAAGGAACCACAAGAGAATCAACCATCAATAGTTGAGAACCCTTCAAGACCAAATCACAAATACATGCAATAAACTGCATATAACACACCTTAAGGATCTTCTCCTTATAAGCACAACGTCTAGACCGTCGATCTGACTTTAAGGTGATAGACGCCATCCTTATACACCTAAAGAGGAGATTCTCTCTAACAGTTATCTGGAGCAAACTTCAACAAACAAGGCATCAACATACCACAACTAGTTTGCTTCCTCCAATCCTACATGCCTCAAAAATTGCAAGAGCTCATTCCAAACAGTTTGGATGGCACACCAAGCATGAATACACCAATTAACAACTTAAGTTGATACACCTCTATTGCATATACCACCTTGGATGATTTCTTCACTAAAACAGAACAAGATTTCCATGTTCTCATAGACTTGGCAGATGATATCAAGTTTGAATAAACAAAATTCATCTTGTTTATGAAAACACTAGCCATACATATTGAGAAAAATAAATTCTCAATACAAATATGTCAAGACATTATGTATGATGTTTAGCAGCATAACCTATATACCCTTGCTTGCTTTAGATAAAAAATAAACTAACCTCAGGAGTAAACATCATGTAGATCATACCTTAATCAATACAACCATCTAAGACAAGTTTCAAGGCCTGAAACTTCTTAGACACAGAACCCAAATGCCTCCTCTTCCAGACCAAGAGTTTGTTCCAAACATATGTGATCATTACACATTTGTTTAGCACCCAAAGCATTTGCTATCCCATCCCTCTTAACCAACAGAATTTTTCAAAATTCGGATGTGATGTTCTAACATCTGGTAGGACATCATTCCAGGACACACACCAATAGATCCTTTATGATTTCTTTAGATATCTTTTCATAAACTCATTCAAAAGTGCCTTTATGAGTGGACTTGAGATGAACCTCAAATATCTTTAGCAACTTTAATAAGCTGGTTGAATTTGTCTTCCACATATCACATCAACATAGGGTTGATCATAAAACTCTTCCCTTATTTATATTCCAAGGGAAAACCTCCCTACAGCCTCAACACTAAAGACACAAGGAACCAACATGAGTTTTTTATCAGATGCAACAGAACAAAGAAAAACTACTTAACAACCTTCATGCACGGCTAAAAAAATCCTTGCACACAAACACCATACTCCAGGTGCCAACAAAATAACCTTAGGTTTGAGAATAAATCAAACCCAAAAATGGTAGCTCTCCACTAAAGCTACACGCCTAACAACTCCAAACAGGGCTAATACACACCCTGTCATGAATAGTCCATCCTCCACTTCAAGGGACCATTTGAAAAACAATATGAACTGTCCAAGCTCAAACAATTTTTCAGTAACAACCTCCTTCCTTACCCATGACTAGAAAGTATCTTTCCAAGATCTCACTCTGAAATGAAACAAGATGCATGCTCTGATACCAATTGAAATTATGGTATATCGGAACTCAAATGTCCTATGATATGCCAAGACACCTAATCTGAACAAAACAACAAGGTAAGGTATAAAAATATTAAAACAGTACTGAAAAGCATAAGCAACACACTTGAATTATTAACCCAGTTCGGAGCAACTCTCCTACTCTAGGGGCATACCAAGCCAGGGATAAAGTCCACTATAATAGTATCAATTTGAAGCTAAACTCCCCCGTTTACAACTTTTAACTTAATCAATAGATGTGATAACTTTCTATCTAAGACTCACCTAGATATGAGGCCCTCATCAATCCCCCATCAATCACAGACAACGATTGGACAACACATGAAGACACACTTCCATGACAAAAACAGAAGACACACTTCCATGGAGAGAAGACACACTTCCATGAGAATACCTAGCCAAGACTCTTGACTAAGAACACAACTTGGATTTTATTAAAATCTTCCACAAAGAACAATACTAAACTCATTACCTAAAAACTTCTGAGTGAGAACACAAACCAACTCTCAAGAGAGACTGTCATACATACTAAGCCCTAATGATTACATCTTTCTTATTCTCGGCTGGTTCCTTTTCCTAGGTTATAATTCTTCTATTTATGACTTATCTCCCAACTGGATTTGGGCTTCATTTTGTTCCTTTTCCTAGGTTCCTTTTCATCATTTTGTGCCTTTTACTCAAAATTATTTATTTCTCAACCAACATACGTGCATATGAATCTAGATTATGCCAGACTATTAAAATAAACTACTCAAGGAGTACTTCTCAGGATTAAAGTACTATGGTACAAATCTACATGTTAGACTCAAATTACTGTCACATTATTATGAACTTCCTACCATCAAACAACCATCCCTTTATCTCTAAATAAATTCCCAATCTCTTTAAAATCCAAGCGCTTGCGCAAAACACAAATTTTCGGTCAAAATTTGGCAAGAACTTAACATGTGGTTCTTACAAAGCAAATAGCATAAAACAAACAAATAAACCGCAAAACAAAATAATAAATCCCCCCCCCCCCCAAACTTGAACTAAACATTGGCTCCAATGTTTCATAACAAGATTAAGAAGGGCGACTCACAGAGGGTAGTGCACCACTAATTGCTTCCTCCTAGCTTTCACAAGTAAGGCCCCCTTTTTAATACATGAAAACAAACAAAACAAAAGTAAAACTAAGTTATTAAAGTCTGGTTTGCCTCCCACGAAGCCCTTTGTTTAACATCGCATGGCTCGAGGGTTCATCCCATTTATTATGGGGGGTACTTCTAACTTTCATCTTCTCACCTCGGTGTTCCTTCTTCTTTCTCTTCTAGACTTCTTAACTGATCTTTTTAATTTTTATTGATTCCACCTGAGAGATTATGCCTGAGACTTCTTCTGGGAGTGGTTATGAAATATTTCTTTCTCCTTCTAGTTTGTTCATACCGACAAAAGATTTATTATTTCCACCTGCACCTTGCTTCTTGATTTCCAACACCTTCAAATTTATTTCCTCATCAAATAATTTTACTATCAGATTACCTATCTCGATATCAAAATTGCATCGTCTAGTAAGAAAAAATGGTCGATCAAGAATGATAGGAGTCTCTTCATCTTCTGGAATATCCATGATCTGGAAATCAACTGGAAAGACAATATTGTCAATTTCCACCAATACATCTTCGACTATCTGTTACGATTGGATTTTAAATCAAGAGTCGCCACTATTAGTTTTTATCCTAGGGAAGGGAATCTAACAGAAAACCCTAATTAACTGAGATTCTAGGTTTCAGACTCAATTAGACGAAAGGAAGGTGTTAGACACCTTTCATCTACATTGTTCACAAGGATACTAGGTTTTAGGTTTAAGTTTGGGGTAAACAAGATTTTAAGTCTTAAATTAGAAAGATTCGCCACGATTTTTGATCGTATGCCTATGTATCCTCTTATGAGGAATCAGAGTCCCAATTCGTAGTTCGTATGGGGTTGGTATTTTTTAGGGGTTCGCAAACATATTTTGAATCACCTCGCACTTGGCCGGGAATAGTGATTGTGGAGACTTTGACTGAATGCGTAGTAAGTCAAAACCAGTTTGAAACCCTTTTGCAAAAATAGTTGATTAGCTTAGTTTATTGCGAAAATATAGTTTGATGATTTATTTGTATTTTTTAACTGTATTAGTTTCGAAGATCTTGATTAATGCATGATTAGAAAATATTTTAATGCAAATAATATATAAAATAATATATGCAATTTTGATATAAAAAATGATTTGGATGATAATATAATAATATTTAAATGGTGAATAAGATATATTAGTATTAATAATTAATAATAAGAATAATAATATTTTCCTTAAATAACTACTAATATAATAAATAATAGGAATAAATATTATAAAATAAATAAATAATTATATTAATATAAAAATAATATTAATAATAATAATAATATGAAAATTAATAATAATAATCATTAACTAATAAAAAAAATTAGAATTATAAAAAATATTAAAAAATTATGGTTAACAGAGGGGGGGGTGTAATTTTACGTTAACAAGTAAAACAAGGAGGTGTTAAAAGGAAATCTGGGCTAGGCCCATTAACAACTCAGAACAGGGGGTGCGATTTGGTTTGTTGGCTTAGTAATTAGGAAGAAGGGGGTACGAAAAACAATAGGGCCTAAGCCCAGAATGCTTAAGAGAGGGTCAGATAGATCTAGTGTGGTGAGGGTGCACGGTTTCTAACACAGACTTGGCCTAGTGGCTGTCTGAACATGATCTGATGGATGAGAAACGAGGGAGTACGATAACCAAAGGTGCTTGCGCGTGTATTGGAACAAATATAATATAATTAGGTTTTAATTCATTTCATTGTTTACTCCATTCATCTTCCTCTCTTTCAATGTACCAACCGTCAAACCCCTCTCTCTTCCTCGTCTTCTTCAACCTTACAAACCCTTCACTCTTCTAATCCTACTCTCTGCGGCACCGTAACCAACTACCTTCTCCGCCGTAACCACCTAACCAAACCCCAAGCCCAACAATCAAAGAAGAAAATGAAGAGAGCTAAGTATTAATTTACCACTCTCACGATTTCTGTTCTCCAATCTTCGAACATCCGATTAACCCTTCTTTCTCTTCTTATTCACAGGTTCTGACGATGGAATGAGGATGGTGACGGTGGCTAGGGGAGGAGGATAGTGGTGGCTCACGGTTAGGGTTTTAGAAATTGAAATCTTAACCGTTCTCCTTCAATCTTCAGCGGAGAATAATGGCTTTAAGCTCAACTCCTCTGTATCTCGGTTCTCAAGCTTATTCTCTTTCTATATTCCTGTCTTCGTTTTATTTTTTTTCTTCTGTATTTCTCTATTCTCCGTCCTCCGTCTCCGTAATCCAACCCCTGTTTCTGTATTACGGCCCTTGTATTTATAACTTTCTGTAATTAGGGTTTTTTAGAGCTGTTATAGTTTAATCCTCCCTTAGATTTAGGATAATTAGAATAAACTAGGGATTTTGATTTACTGTTGATTGATTTCGTTGATTGTAATTGATTTAGGGTTTGTACTATAAATTAATTTCCAGATTTTGTTTAAATTTGATATGGTTTGCAATTATTTCTGTAATGTAAATCTGGATTTGATACTGTAATATGATTTGATGAAGACTGGATCTTGTTCTGCATTTTTGCAATCTTATTAATCTTGTAGATTTGTTTTAATCTAAGATTGTTTTGTTTTTAATCTCAACAGTATATGTTAGTAAGAGAACAACGTGAATTTTGGCAGATTATAACAATTGTTGTTTTTGGTTCAGGGCCTGTTAATTGTTTCATATAGCAAAAACAACTTTTTTTTATCCAATTGGGCCTTCAGTATATTACTATTATTTCAGCTCAGCATATTTTTTATTTACATCAAAAAACAATTTTATTAAACCAAGCCCAATTGACCATCAGCCCATGCTATATTATTATTTTTTAATAACTAAACCAATCTTTAAAACAATACTATAAAAAAGAAAATGTTTCATTATTAATTTATAAACATTTTTTTCTTTTTAAAAATAAGACTAAGACTTAATTGATTTAGTTAACTTGATAAGCACACCCCTCTCTTAAAAACAACAAAAGAAATCATTGGGCCTTATATTAAACACAATCAAACAAATGTTTAAATAAGAATGCCCAAGAATTTTGACGAACTTTTAATACCAATACCCCTCTTTTGCTATCAACGAAAGCTAGAAACGGGCCAACTAAGTAAATTGCTCACACCCTTCTTACTAAGTTTCCTTAATAAATCAATTATTATTTAATAGCAATTCTAATTTCAATAATAACAACTATTTAGCAGTTATTATTCTAAAATAACTTTACATTTTTGAATCGCATGGGCCATTGGCCAACATGCCATGCGAATGGGTTCACAAATACACGAGTCTTTCTGATTTAGAAAACCCTTATTAAAATACACCCCTTAGTCTTGGATAAAGACGGGCCATCAGATATTGATGTACCATCTTCAATTGAATATTTCTTCAATTTTAATCTCGAAAAATAAAAATCATCGAGGTAGGACAAATTTGGGGTACGACAGCTTCCCCTATTCAATTATCTTCCAATTGAATAGTGTGAGAAAACTCGAGTCTTACGCATTCTGATTGGAAGTTCATTGAATACTTGAAGTACCCCAAAATTTGTCCGACAAACATAAGGTTATACTAACATAGCATACCCTTACGAGTCTCAAGGAAGTAGGCAAAGCTGATGATGTATCGCTTACCAGGGTTCGATAATGAGGCAGATGGTTTTGAGAGTGCAATTTTATATGTCTTTGTTTGGTTTTTGATTATTCATCCATTTGGAGGATGAATACAACAATAATTGGTGATGCATGGTTGCTTGAAGACTGAGGCCATGGGTTATGTTCGTGAATTGTTGTATAACGTCTAACTAAGGTGATAGGCTAAATCTTGTATTTTTGGGCATCGCTGCATGAAGTCTGAGGCAATGGGTTAGGAGTTTGGAATAAAGAAACACATTGCTGCATGAAGTCCGAGGCAATGAGCTAAATTTTGGTTTTCGAACATCGCTGCATGAAGTCTGAGGAGATGGTACGGAGTGTGGGATAAAGAAACGCATTGCTGCATGAAGTCTGAGGGAAAGGGCTTTGTTCGTAAATCGATGTATGAAGTCTGAGGCGATAGGCTAAATTTGCATTTTTGAGCATCGCTGCATGAATTCTGAGATGATGGTCTGGACTGCATAATGAAGAAACACATTGTTGCATGAAGTTTGAGGCAACGAGTTTGGTTTGCAAATATCTTAGTGAAGTCTGAGGCGGTAAGCTAAAATTTTTTTCGAGCATCGTTGCGTGAAGTCTGAGGCGATGGTCTGGAGCTTGGGATAAAGAAACACATTTCTGCATGAAGTCTAAGGTAATGGGTTAAATTTGAAAATCGTTGCATGAAGTCTGAGGCGATAAGTTAAAATTGGTTTTCGAAAATCGCTGCATGAAGTCTGAGGAGATGGTCTTGAGTTTGGAACACATTGTTTCATGAAGTCTGAGGCAATGGCTAAATTTGGTTTTCGAGCATCACTGCATGAAGTTTGAGGCGATGGTTTGGGTTTTGTGAATACATTGCGGCTTAAAGGAAATGTAATGAGTTTTGCAGATACATTGCGGCTTAGAGTCAATGTGCAAGACTTCGTTTATTACTGCATGGATATTTAGGTAATGGACTACTTTATTAGAAACTCATCACTGCATGGAGACTTAGGTGATTGGCTGAATGCGTCACGGCCTGAAGACTTAGGTGACGGGAGGAACGTAGGAAAAGTATTTTGTTGATTGACCCTTAGATAGTTGAATCGAGGGTGAGACTATTTGTTTGTTTGCTATGTGATACATGCGTATGCATGCGCATTGAATGTTGTATGTATGCAAAATGTATGATGTTTGACATTGATATGGAACCCTTAATATATGTGTATTGTATGCAAGAATGCATAGTGTATGTATGCTTGAGATATGCAAAATGTGAGTATTTATGAAATGTGTGTAAGATACGCGTATGCCTTGAAATGTTATGAAGACTATTTCTGGCATTCTCTCCTTTAAACCATTGGCTTAGAGTTACCAATTCCTGGCATTGTATGTTGTGTCGTCGTAGCTTTATTAAATTCGATTTGAATGCAGTGAAAAAGAGTTAGCAAAACTTTGAACATTGATTTTGTATTGTGAGCGCAGGTGTAGACGTAGACATAGACGTAGGTAGTGGCATATGCATATATTTGTATGTTGTAAGCGCAGGCGTAAGCGTAGACGTATGTATTGGAATATGTGTAGTCTTTTATGTTGTAAGCGCAGGCGTAGACGTGGACATGTGTGTAGGTTTTTTATTGCGAGTGCCAGCATAGGCACAGGCGTATGTGTGGACGTAGACTTTTTGCATCGTGAGCATAGACATAGGCGTAGACATATGTGTAGACTTTTGTGTTACAAGATGCAGGAGTAGCCATGTGCATGGGCGTGTGTATAGCCCTTGTATTGTGAGTGTAAGCATAGGCGCAGGAGTAAATATGTACATGGACGTAGACGTGGATTTTCTTTTGATGTTTTTCTAACCCAAAATGCTTTTTCGATGTTTTGTCAAATGCTTTTATTTTGTTAATCCCCTAAAATGATTTCAAGACAATATTCGCATGTAATGATCATAGTATTTTGTAAAAAATTCTGAGAAAAGAAAAAAATGTAATTTGAAAGATGCAAAGAGAGAAAATGTTTTATTAACATGCCTCTAAATAGGCGAGAGTACAAGATGCAATTCCTAGAAAGAGGTAATTACAGAAGGTTTTAAAATTGGAAATGGATATGAAAAGTGATAATTGCTGTTGCTGTTCCCCAATATCCTTTTAATGATCTTATTTCCCTTGCTTCCGAGTTGTATGATTCAGATCTATCTCTCCCTTCGTGGTTTGTAGTTGCAGTTCTTAGATCGCAGTCTTTTTATTCTTTATTTCTTCTTGAATGATCCCTAATTTTTTCCTAGATTGCCCTTTCGGGTTTTCAATCCACCAGGATAGTTTTTTGTTATATGCCCCTAATTTTTGCCTGGACTGCCCTTTAGGGTTTTTGATCCACCGGGATGCTCCTTTTTTCCTAAGTCGCCTGTTTAAGGTTCGAGCTTAGAGAGCTTCTTATACGTAGTATTTTTTGACTGTGTCAGGGTTTACCGGATGTGATAGTTCTTCCCCATCCATTATTATGAGGATAAGATTACCTCCGGAGAATGTTGTATGGACCTTCATAGTTGGGGGTCCATTTACCACGTAAGTCGAGGCGAGGTAGCAGAAGCCTCTTAAGTACTAGAACATGTTATGGTTCATCTTATGGAGTACACTGTTACTCATAAAGAATTTCGAGGCTAATTTTCATAGAGTTTGCTTGTTGATGCTGGAGGCATTTTCTGGATGTTCTTGTTTTTCTAGGTACTTCTTGATGTTGTAAAACCAAGGCTTGTTATATATTCATTTTTTTAATAGCAAGGAAATGTGCGGGCTCTTCGAAGTGTCTATTTGTGATGCGCGGTTCGTGGTTTGACCAAGTTACTTTGAACATAGACGATACGGTTCCCAGGGCATCTGTCATTTGATTTTCTTCTCGTGGGATATGGTCGAAAGTGATCTCTGTAAATTCCGCAGTCAGTTTTAAAACATGATCTTGATAGGGAATCCATTTTGGATGTTTAGTATCCCATTCACCGTTGACTTGGTATATGGCTTGTGAGCATTCTTTAGAGAGGTCAGAACTGGCCCTATATCATGCCCCAGTGCATTTGAAGCCTCATCGAATATGGATATCCAACGTGCCCCTGGCTCGGGTTCTTCGTCAAGTCTTGGTATTTCATAATTTCTTATTTTTACAGCATTGTCTATATTTAACCTTGGCCTGTTTCTGTAGGAACAAGCAGATATGCGCAATAACTTGATCAGCTTCTTTGTAGCTCCGCTCTAACATTTCCCCCTTAGCCTGGTTTCTTTGGAATCTTCCCTTGTGCTCACATTAATGTTCTTAATAGCCTCTTGATACGATTGTGTATTAATAGCCTTTCGTTTTATTTCCCTCGTTATTTTCTCAGAGAGTTCAAGATCTTTATCATATTCCTATTTAGCTTGGTTAATGGGAGCATCAAAATTATATCGAGTCGCAACAGTAGCATATTCAGTGGTTATGGGCATGAATTTGCACACTTATCATGTTTTGGTGCAGATTTAGTATATGAAATTTGAAAATGCACATGCAGAGAAAGTATTGACATTTTTAAATTTACGGGGTAAATGCGAGAGAAGGTCAAGGATCTTAAAATATAACTTTTATTAATTGCCGATATTGTTTGAAACAAAACGGGGGAACCCTTACAAGCAACCCATATGCCCCGGGAATGACATAGGTTCTTTCAAAAACAAGAAAAATTAATTAGGAAAGAAAAAGATCTCAGGAATCTCCACGATGGTCCATCTTTTGAGCTCTCCTTCTGGGGCGCATTCTCGGATGCACTCAGTTTCCCCTTTGGTGTTGACTTTGTTGGATATCTTTGCCCCATGTTCGTCATGCACTACTCCATTATTGACAAAGGTCTCTTGTATTGGAGGAAAATGTGCTTCACCCTTCAGAGTAGCTTTATATTTTTCTTCAGGGTATTGTCCGAGCTGGACTATCCCCTGGTCCACCAGCCTTTATAGAACTCTTTCGAAAGCTTCATTATGTTCTAGCGGGAGTCCACACCCCAACAAATATTCTTTCAGCGAGTTTAACGGAGTTTTTGCTTGTCTGCTTGCCCCAGAGTCAGTGACTACTTCAATTGCATTTATTGTCAACCCATCGTGCGAAAGCGTAGGGTCTGATTTGATGTTACGCTTCTCGAAGGTGATGTCTTGGGATTCCAACAAATCCCACAACTTGTGTTTGAATGGCCAACACTTCTCTATGGTATGTCCATGAGAATTAGCATGATATTCACATTTGGCGTTGACATCGTATCTTTGTGAGAGTGGCTCGACTGGAGGAGCTAGAGGCTTGAGTTCCACTAAGGATGCCTTAACTAGCTATTGCAATAACTGGCTAGGTGGCATAGGGAGTGGGTCAAATTTCCTAGGTGGCCTTTTGCCTTGCTGCTGCCCTAGTGGGATCACTAATGGTTGTTGTACCCTGGGTGGTGACACTGCAGCATTAATTTCTCCCTCTTTTCTTTTAGGGACGCTTGAAGCGGGCCTTCTTAAATGGTATGGGGTATTTGATGGTCCCCCTGATATCTTCCCACTTTTCATCCCAGTCTCGATTCTTTCTCTGATAGTTACCAGGTATGAGAACCCCGAAGAGATACTTCCAGACATCATCTCATAATACAGCCCGTGCAAAGTTCCCATGAACATGTCTACTAACTCCTTCTCTAACCGTGGTAGTTACACACGGGATACCAACCCCCTCCATCTCTGAGCATACTCCTTGAAGGACTCTTCTTTCTTCTGGGAAAAATTTTGGAGTTGCATGCGGGTAGGCGCCATGTCCAGGTTATATTTGTAATGCTTTAGAAAAGCATTAGCAAGATCTGCCCAGGTTCGAATATGCGTTCTCTCCAATTGCATATATCAGTCTGAAGATGCCCCACTCAGGCTATCTTGAAAATAGTGAATCATCAACTTCTGATCATGGGCATGGGCATGCATCTTCCTGTAATACATACGAAGATGATTTATTGGACAAGTGAGCCCCTTGTATTTTTAAAAGTCAGGTACTTTGAAATTTGGTGGAATCACCACATCAGGAACTAGGCCCATTTCGAGAGCGTCTACTTCGAAAGCATCGAAACCCTCCATAACTTTTAATCTTTCTTCCAGAGCTTTGTACTGATTCATCATCATTGGTTCATCACCAGCATAAGTACCAGTTGTCTTTAAGGAAGCTTGGTTGGCATCATCTGGGTCGTGGTATCCGTATTGCAGGTCTAAGTAGTTGTATGCATTATTGGTCGGAATCTGTAAGGTATGAGATGCCCCTGTTTTTGGCGGAGGTTGGACAAACCCTTCAGTTTCAGCTTCTTGCTGGGCCATGACGGACTTCTGGAGTCCTGCCTCTGACTCTTTCCTTAGTTGGTGACTGCTTGATGCACCAATAGTCTGGGCTACTTCTTCGAAAGCTGCCCTGGGAATCTGGTCTTGCCTGTTAATAATGTTCTTCAAAGCTAGGAGAACTTGATTCAGATCTCCTTTCATTGAAGTGATATCACCCTTTACTTGGTCGAGATCCTCTTTGAATGCATCCTGAGCTTCCTCGATTTTCTCCATTTCTTTCTGTTGATAGGCCATTGTTTGATATGGAGGCCAAGGAGGTGGAGATCTCCTTCTACCAATGGTTCAACTGGAGATATTTTTTTGAAAAATGAGTTTTGATATGATATGCAGGTGTTTGTGAATGCATGCATGCAAACTGATGTGTATGAACATGAAATGTTTTCTTGTGTTAAATGTCTTATTCACTTGGGTACATGTTTATCTTTTGCTTATTTTTATTCGATGACTATCTTTAAAATAGATACGCAAACGAGATGTGGAAATAAAATTCCTTCGTTGAAGGTAACATAATTCAGATATTGAAAAATATTACTATCTTAAACCAAAACTTTATTTGCATGAAGTCAAGCAAAAGGAAATAAATCTTCTAGGTGCGCCTGCGGAGGTCAGCTCTTGAAACTATCCACCTTTGCTTGACAAAGCTTAAGAAAGTCTTCAGCACATTATTTCCCTTACGTGGCTTTGATTTCAGACATGTTTGGCGTATTGACATGGACAAGTTGTTTCCTTCGGTATCTATTTTTAAAGACAGTCACCAAGATCTTGCGTTTATTATTATCTTCTATACCCCTTGTGAATAAGACAAATAAAAAGAAACAGGTGATGAATATATGAAATGTATGACGAATATGTGAAATGTATGAATTCATGGGTGTAAGGTTGAGTGACGGGAGTTTTGTAATAGATACCCTTAAAAGGTAGGCTCCTTAATTTTGACCTACGATTTGTTTACCCTCCTAAAAGGTGGCTTCCTTAAGGGTGTCATGAATAACACCAGAGGGAAAAGGCATAAGGACCTCCCTTAGGTGGAGCCTCTTTACGGACTAAGACTTTCGTCTCAAAGTCGTGAAAGGTCTCGTCATGAGATTTTAGGTTAAGGTCGTTACAAAGAGTCATGGGTGACCTTCCAAAGTCCTACTCGTCAAGAGGATATCTCTCGATAAGTATTCCTTTTTCGGAAGTCCACCGACTCTAGGCGAAGTCATCACATAAACTCGCAGGGATGATGTACCCCATAAGCTAATAGACGAACCTTCTTTCTAAGGGTTATTGAAAATATTTTTTTGAAATAAAAACCCGTCACGCAGTATATATGATGATAAGAAAAATTGACAATAAATAAATAAACGTAATAAATATAATTAATGCAAATAAATAAATTTTAAAAAAAAACCCCAAAGTAAAACCTAAAACCTAGGGTTAAGGAGAGTCCCTAGCAGAGTCGCCAGCTGTTGCGACTGGATTTTAAATCAAGAGTCGCCACTATTAGTTTTTATCCTAGGGAAGGGAATCTAACATAAAACTCTAATTCACAGAGATTCTAGGTTTCAGACTCAATTAGACGAAAGCAAGGTGTTAGGCACCTTTCATCTACCTTGTTCACAAGGATACTAGGTTCTAGTTTTAAGTTTGGGGTAAACAGGATTTTAAGTTTTCAATTAGAAAGACTCGCCAAGATTTTTGATCGTATGCCTACGTATCTTCTTATGAGGAATCAGAGTCTCAATTCGTAGTTCGTATGGGTTTGGTGTTTTTTAGGGGTTCGCAAACATATTTTGAATCACCTCGCACTTGGTCGGGAATAGTAATTACGGAGATTTTGACTGAATGTGCAGTAAGTCAAAACAAGTTTGAAACCCTTTTGCAAAAACAATTGATTAGCTTAGTTTATTGCGAAAATATACTTTGATGATTTGTTTATGTTTTTTAAATGTATTAATTGCGAAGATCTTGATTAATGCATGATTAGAAAATATTTTAATGCAAATAATATATAAAATAATATATGCAATTTTGATATAAAAAATGATTTAGATGATAATATAATAATATTTAAATGGTGAATAAGATATATTAGTATTAATAATTCATAATAAGAATAATAATATTTTCCTAAAATAAATACTAATATAATAAATAATAGGAATACATATTATAAAAGAAATAAATAATTATAATAATATAAAAATAATATTAATAATAATAATATGAAAATTAATAATAATAATCATTAACTAATAAAAAATTAGAATTATAAAAAATATAAAAAAATAATGCTTAACAGAGGGGGGGTGTAATTTTACGTTAACAAGTAAAACAAGGGGGTGTTAAAAGGAAATCTGGGCTAAGCCCATTAACAACTCAGAACAGGGGGGTGCGATTTGGTTTGTTGGCTTAGTAATTAGGCAGAAGGGGGGTACGAAAAACAATTGGGCATATGTCCAGAATGCTTAAGAGAGGGCCGGATAGATCTAGTGTGGTAAGGGTGCACGGTTGCTAACACAGATTTGGTCTAGTGGCCGTCTAATCACGATCTGATGGATGAGAAACGAGGGAGTATGATAACCAATGGTGCTTGCGCGTGTATTGGAACGAACAAAATATAATTAGGTTTTAATTCATTTCTTTGTTTACTCCATTCATCTTCCTCTCTTTCATCGTACCAACCCTCAAACCCCTCTCTCTTCCTCGCCATTTTCAACCTTACAAACCCTTCACTCTTCTAATCCTACTCTCCGCGGCACCTTAACCAACTACCTTCTCCACCGTAACCACCTAACCAAACCCCAACCCCAACAATCAAAGAAGAAAATAAAGAGAGCTAAGTATTAATTTACCACTCTCGCGATTGCTGTTCTCTAATCTTCGAACGTCCGGTTAACCCTTCTTCCTCTTATTATTCGCAGGTTGTGACAGTGGAATGAGGATGGTGATAGTGGCTAGCGGAGGAGGATAGCGGTGGCTCACGGTTAGGGTTTCATAAATTGAAACCCTAATCATTCTCTTTCGATCTTCAGCGGTGAATAGTGGCTTCAAGCTCGGCTCCTTTGCATATCGGTTCTCCAACTTCTTCCCTTTCTATATTCCTGTATTCATTTTCTTATTTTTCTTTATTTCTCTATTCTTCGTCCTCCATCTCCGTAATCGAACCCCTGTTTCTGTATTACGGCCCATGTATTTATAGCTTTCTGTAATTTGAATTTTTTTTTAGAGATGTTACAGTTTAATCCTCCCTTAGATTTAGGATAATTAGAATAAACTAGGGATTTTGATTTACTATTGATTGATTTTGTTGATTGTAATTGATTTAGGGTTTGTACTGTAAATTAATTTCCAGATTTTGTTTAGATTTGATATGGTTTGCAATTAATTCTTTAATGTAAATCTGGATTTGATACTGTAATATGATTTGATGAATACTGGATCTTGTTCTGCATTTTTGCAATCTTATTAATCTTGTAGATTTGTTTTAATCTAAGATTGTTTTGTTTTAAATCTCAACGGTATATGTTAGTGAGAGAACAACGTGAATTTTGGCAGATTAGAATTGTTGTTGTTTTTGGTTCAGGGCCTGTTAATTGTTTCATACAACAACAATAGTTTTTTTTAAATCCAATTGGGCCTTCAGTAAATTACTATTATTTCAGCCCAACATATTTTTTATTTACAGCAAAAAACAATTTTCTTAAACCAAGCCCAATTGACCATCAGCCCAATGCTATATTATTATTTTTTAATAACTAAACCAATCTTTAAAACATTACTATAAAAAAGAAAATGTTTCATTATTGATTTATAAACATTTTTTTCTTTTTAAAAATAAGACTAAGACTTAATGGGTTTAGTTAACTTGATAAGCACACCCCTCTCTTAAAAACAGCAAAAGAAATCATTGGGCCTTATATTAAACACAATCAAACAAATGTTTAAATAAGAATGCCCAAGAATTTTGACGAACTTTTAATACCAATACCCCTCTTTTGCTATCAACGAAATCTAGAAACAGGACAACTAAGTAAATTTCTTCAACCCTTCTTACTAAGTTTAATAAATCAATTATTATTTAATAGCAATTCTAATTTCAATAATAACAACTATTTAGTAGTTATTATTCTAAAATAACTTTACATTTTTGAATCGCATGGGTCATTGGCCAACATGCCATGCGAATGAGTTCACGAATACACGAGTCTTTCTGATTTAGAAAACCCTTATTAAAATACACTCCCTAGAAATTATAAGAGATATTATAAGAGATAGATATATTTATAATATTCTAAGAGATATTATAAGATATTTATAATATTTGAGAGATATTATAAGATTATAATAATATCTTTTATTCTAACTATTAATGAGATATGTTTTGGATTTGTTATGGATTTGTTGAATTTTAGCAATTATAAATATGTATCTCTTCTGGTTGTAGATAGGAGATCGAGAAATTTTCGGGTAACGACGACTTCGGGTTGTGAAAAATTAAGATGCAAACAATTTTAATTAAAGAGAAGTGTATCGATGCTTTGAAGGGTGAAACATTGTTGCCTGCAGGTCTTGCACATGTACAGAAGACCGAGATGGTGGATAAGGCTAGAAGTGTCGTTATCTTTTGTCTCGGGGATAAAGTTCTAAGAGAAGACTCCAGGAAGCAAACTGCGGTTGCTATGTTGTCAAAAATTGAATCATTGTATATGACGAAGTCTTTGACTCATAGGTTATTTCTGAAACTAACTTTATTCATTCTGAATGGTAGAGCACAAATTCATAGTTGAGCACCTTACAGAATTTCATAAGATTAGTGATGATCATAAGAATATTGAAGTTAAGATTGATGATGAGGACAAGGCTTTAATCATGTTGAGTTCATTACCCGAACCCTTTGAACACTTTAATGGCACCATTATTTATTGTAAGGAAGGTACTATTGTTTTGGATGAAGTTCAGAGTCGGTGAAATCCAAAGAATTTTCAAAGTCAAAAGATTTGAAGATTGAATATAATGGTGAAGGCTTAAATCTGTCAAGAGGAAGAGGTGAGCGTAAAGGGATGTCAAAATCAAATAGGTCTGATAATTTAAAGGTAAAATATTTTAATTGTCATAAAATCAGTCACTTTAAAAGGAATTTCTCTAAGAGAAAGGTCAATGGATATTTCGTTCAAGTTGTAGTTGCTTTAGGTGAGGAAAGTTATGAGGATATTGATGTACTAGTTGTATCGAGTTTAGAAACTGAAGATAGTTGGTGCATTGACTCAAATTTCTCTTATCACATGTGTCCAAGAATATAATACTTTGAAACTTTGAAGATGGTTAAAGGTGGAGTTGTTCGCCTGGGTGACATTAAGGCATGCAAGGTTCATGGTATTGGTATGGTCATAATTAAAATATTTGATGATCGGGAACTTCTTATTCACAGTGTGAGGTATGTCCTTGAACTCAAGTGAATTTTTTTATCTATAAGTATGTTTGATGATATAGGTTATTGTACTAAAGTTGAACGTGGAGTGTTGATAACACAAAAAGATATAGCATTTTCCGCCTGATTTATATACATAAAACTTCTAATTCTTTGTTTATTATGTCACATTTTATCTCTATTTATAGTATTTGCAGCATATTTCAAGTACATAGCTTTTGCAAGGCATAAATGACAAAAGGAAGAAAAAGAATGGAGAAATGAAGAAGAAACGCAGCATTTAGCAGCATTTTGTACCAGAAGGCGTACCGCCCGCCACAGGCGCCTGCCGCCCGTCACAAGTTGTAAAAATGTGCCCCTCAGCATGCTTCCTGTCCCGATAGGCACATATTAAAGATATGTGCCCCACGTCACAGCGCACATGACGCTCGTGACAACTCATATAATTGTTACGACATTATCTCCACGAAGTTGACGGAACAAAGAGTTGGCTGGAATTTCTCCATGATGGAAGAACAGGATCAAGGGGATTCCTCCTATTTTTCTCACTTTTGGAATCTATAAATTGAAATCACTTACCAACATTGTGACGTTCCAGACTTGCATCAATTTTTATTGTTTCTTCTACGTACTGCAATATTACTACTTTTTCCAGTTTTATAATTTTTCGTTTATTCTTCCAGTTTCATAGTTTTTATTATTCAGTTTTCCAGTTTCGTAGAATTTCCGTAGCATAGAAATACTACGTACTGCAACTCTAGTTTTTTTCCTAGCTTCCAGAATTCGTTTAGGTCCATTTTATTTAATTCAAGATATTACATTACAAGTTAATCCTGCCGGCTTGTGGAGGATACACACTGCTCAAATTATTTGTTTCGGTATTTAATTTCATGTTCCTATTTTAAGTATAATTTATTTATTCTTACCATGCATGTGTTATTAAATTTATGTTTTAATTTTATATTATACTGCAATAAAATTATGCCTAGCTAAATTCCCCGATACCGGTATGTAAATCCTAAACCGAAGGGATTCGGTAATAATTGGTATTGATAGCAAGACTGTGATACAATGGGAGAACTGACTTGGGTGTTTTGATTTTTATTGAAATTATTGCAGAAAGCAAGAGTTGCCACCGACTTTTCTTTTATCCAATAAAGGAAGGAGTGAAAAGAACAGGAAAGACCTTTTAAAAAAATTTCTTGAGTTCGGGGGGTAGGTTATGAAAAGAGAAGGTGTTAGAACCCTTTTCATCTGTAGTTATATACGAGCTCTTAGTTTCTAGCTCACTTTGAAAATGCTTTGTTTGAAATGTGTTTGTGATTTTTTTTAAAGTATTTTTGAAAAGTGGCTTCGTTTCGAAAAACTTTGTAATGATTCTCGTCTCTATAAGAATATATACAAAGTGTTGACTTTTAAAAATGTTTCATTTGAAAGTGTTGGTCTGTTTTGAAAGATGTTTTGAAAAATGGTTGTGAGCAAGCAACTATGAACTTTCTACCTACTCAAAAAGTCTTAGTTCTTTTCCTCCTACTTTAGATGTTGCTATCTTACTATTGATTAGTAAGAAGCCCTGTCATTGGATGTGAACGGACGAGTGTGGGTCATCGTACAGTCATAGAAGGAAACATTGTAGGATACCTTAGCAATTTATCGTAAGGAACTAAGGTCGTTTATCGAAGGCAACATCAAAGGGTCATCGAGGGACTACGATCTTGTAATCGAGGGTCATTAAGGGACTAAGATGTTATAATTGAGGGTCATTGCTAAAGTACCCCACGTTCGAGGGACATGACTACTTATTCGTAGGCAACAAGTATGGGTTACCCTAGAGGTGCGTGTGTGAATTGTGTTTTGATTGCATGCATTTTTTCTTAAAATTAGGGTTCCCTAAGATTGATTTTATCTTTCCATACACACTCTAATTACTAACAATTATATTAAAAGCGATAAATTATGGAAATTTAAAGTCCTACGCTATTACATGGCCTTGGGAGTGAGGGGTACAAGTAATAAAAATAAGGGAAAAGTAAAAAATCCTAATTATTTATTACAACCAAATTGAATGAAAATAATAGCAAAAAGTCAAAAAAAATCAAGATTTTTCGTGTCTGGTCTGACACGGGCCGTGTCCCGTGACACGACCACCCGTGTTATGGCCCTGTAATAATCCATGTGTGTTTTTTTCTATCCCAGCTAAGCTAACACGGGTCGTGTCCTGTGACACGGGCACCCGTGTCAAGACCCTGTCCTGCCAATTTGTCACATTTTCAGTTCCAATTGATTTGACATGGGCCGTGTCCTATGACAGGGCACCCGTGTCAGCACCCTGTCCTCTTTTTTTGCATGTTTCCAGTTCTAGTAGATCTGACACAGACCGTGTCCTATGCCACGGGCACCCGTGTCAACACCTTGTCCTGGCATTTTTTGTTAGGTTTTCAAACAGCTGAGCTGACACGGGCCATGTCATATGAAACAGGACGTGTTGTGTGACATGGGTAGCCGTGTTAGCCCTCTGTCTTGGATTTTTCGTTGAGTTTTCTTCTTTTAATATATCCTTTTTTATATATCTTTTAAACACAAAAAGTAAATGATGTATGGATAAAGATATCACAGTTTGGAAAAAAATTTACCTCTCGAAGTGAAAACTTTAGAATATGTACGGATGCCGCCGGGTGCAAAGTGATGATTGATCAAGCTCCTTTGCACCTTCTTGAAGTTGCTCCAATCCTTGCTATGTGCCGCAAAGTTCCCGAATCACTCCAACCCAATCAAGTTGCAAAATATTTTTTTTTTTGTGTTTGGAAAATGATGATAATGGTATTACAAAAATTGTTCTTGTGTTTTAATAATTTCTATGTGATGTATATGAAGTGTTTGGATAATCTGTTTACGGGAAAGCTTGCAAGGTTGAACAGTGGGTTGAGATTTTTCTGTTTCTCAGTTTTTGTTTTGTAAAGGAACGTAGGTGAGCAGAGTTTACAAAGAATTCTGTTAGGTTTTTCCAAATCTTCTTTTTTCTCTTCCCTCTTTTCTCTCAAAAAATCCTCTCCTCTTGTGTGTTATGAAACAGCTTATTTAGAGATGAAATTGACTGAAATATGGGAGGGAAACAGATAAGTTTTTTGAACTGTTTGGGTACATTATTTCATTGCTTTTTAGATGTAGCTCTTATGTGCTAAGTTTGTGCAAATATGTGACTGATATGATGCAGATTTTTCAGGGCAACATTGCAGGTTTTGAAGCAGGTTTTGATAGTTTTCTTGGCATTACTATGTAGGTTTTGGACAAAAGGATATGTAGCATGATGCATGCCTAGCTTTGTGGACAGATTTATGCAGCTTGTAACAAAGACAAGGCATATTTGTGGACAACATAGTGGCAAAGTTTGAAGATTGAGCCAAAGGGAAAAGTTCAAACAAGAAAAATCTTAGGATTTGTAACTTGCAATTTTTAACTTAAAAATGCAGCCTTGTTGTCTACTTGAAAACTTGAATTATCTTGAATTGTGATGAAAAGATGTCATGAAGTAATGAAATTAACATGTATAAAAACACTTAGAAAAATTTCTAAGTCTTGCAAAGTTTGACTTTTCAAAATGACTTTTGACTTTCTTGATTTCTTGATGATCAAATTTGATATTTTGAATATCTTGATGAAATGTTCTCTTTGAAACTCAAATTTGATTAAAAAGTCAAAGTTTGACTTTTTAGTGTACAATTGACTTTTTTATCAATTGACCAAATTTCATCTATCAATCCACTGATCTTGGGAGATGAATGTGATTAGGTCAAAATGATGTACTTTAATCCTTGAGATCATGTTTCAAACCAATAAGTTATGTACTAGGTCAAAAGTCAAAGATTGGTCATTCTCAGTCAAAATCCTAATTTTGACTATTTTGCCCTTTTGATGATTTGAACAATTTTTTTGAAGAATTGTGATCAAATCTTGATCAAATGATACATATGACCTAAAAATGTTGATATTGGTCCAAAATATTGAAGTTTGACTGTAGGTTGACCATAGTTGAATTATTTTCCAATACAACTGAGTTTAGGCCGTCTGATCAATTGATTGAGCAATTTTGTGATCCAAGACTTGAAACTTGACAGGAGTAATCTTGAGGGTCCATAATGATCCATGAAAGTAATTTGAAATATTATAAGTCCAATTGTGTCTGTTCAAACTCAAATCCTAATTTGAGGCATCAGTGTTGAGAAGATGGTTTGACCTAGTCAATACTTGTGCAAGCTTGAATCATTGAAGATCTTTGTGAGAAATATCTTGAGAAAAGGGAGGGAAAATTTTGGGGTACAACAGTTGTCCCTATTCAATCTTCTTAAACCTGAAGAGTTAGATTGGCGGGTCCTCCATTCGAGACTTGAAGGTGGAAGACGATTGAACACTACAGTGCCCAGAAATTTGCACTTGATGATGTGTTAGTTGATTGTGTTGAGAATGGGCTTAAGGTGCCATTTGGAGAAGTGATAAAGAATTCGTCAGAGATGGGCTTACAGATGCCATCTGGAGAAGTGATAAAGAATTTTTCAGAGATGGGCTTACAGATGCCATCCAGAGTGACTGTTGGTAGAAATTGGAAGAAGTATCAGAATAAATCTTTGGTCGATTTATACTGAAATAGCAGATGTCTTTTTCCTGTTTTTAACTGGAAGAGATAAATCTAACCAGAAGAGGTATGTTGTTTGGCGACTTCACTAGGGAAATAATCTTAACCAGAAGAGGTCCGTTGATTTCCTGTCATTAACTGGTAGAGATGAATCTAACCAGGAGAGGTGTATTGAATATTTGTCATTAACTGGAAGAAACAATTCTAACCGGGAGAGGTTTGTCTGTTTACCTATCATTAACCGGAAGAAGTAAATCCAACCAGAAGAGGTCTTTGTTTGCCTATCTTTAATCTTGAAGAAATAAATCTAACCAGAAAAGGTCTTGTTGATTGACTTTTCCTGCAAGGAAGAGGATTAGTTGCATGAAGATGCATGCATGGCGTGCTGATGTTCTCAAAATAAATGAGACTATGCTATATGTATTTTTCATGTATGTGCTATGAGGTATGAATGTGAAATTTTTATTAAAGTGTATCCTTGTCTAGGAAAATAAATCCTTGACATAATGTTGGGGAGTATTGGGAATCTGAATCCCAGACTATCGTTGGAGATAAAGAGTATGTGTATCTTCAACTTTGTTGAGAATGCTTCCGCTGGGAATTCCTATTTGCTGTTTGAGGGAACTCTGTGTGGAATGTTAATTTCTGCTTCGGAAATAGAGTTCAGGAACATGGGTTATCCATTACTCTACTGGGGAATCATAACTTGACTGGGGATAAAAGATATGGTTAAACTTTCGTCTTGGAGAGGATAATCAACTAGTATCTGGTCGAAATCCAGGCTTTGCAGCAACTTTCTGGGAGGATGAAGCTAACTGTTATCTGGTCAGTTTCCAGGCTTCACAGAAACTTACTGAGGAGGATGAAGTTAACTGTTATCTAGTCAAATTCCAGGCTTTGCAACAACTTTATGAGGTTAATTATTATCTGGTCAGATTCCAGGCTTCGCAGTAACTTTCTGAGCTTAACTGTTATCTGGTCGAATTCCAGGCTTCACAATAACTTTCTGAGTTGGATGAATTTATTGTTATCTGGTCGGATTCCAGGCTTTACAACAACTTACAAAGTTAATTGTTATCTGGTCGGATTCTAGGCTTCACAACAACTTTCTGAGGTTAACTGTTATTTGGTTAGATTCTAGGCTTCACAGCAAATTTCTGAGGTTAACTGTTATCTGGTCAGATTCCAGGCTGCGCAACAACTTTTTGAGGTGGATGAAGTTAATTGTTATCTGGTCGGGTTCTAGGCTTCACAATAAATTACAGAAGTTAACTGTTATCTGGTTCGATTCCAGGCTTCATAGAGACTTTCTGAGGTTAACTGTTATCTGGTCGGATTCCAAGATTCGCAGCAACTTTCTGAGGTGGATGAATTTAATTGTTATATGGTCGTATTCTAGGATTTGCAACAACTTACTGAAGTTAATTGTTATCTAGTCATATTTGAGGCTTTGCAGCGACTTTCTGAAGTTAACTGTTATCTGGTCGGATTCCAGGCTTCGCAGCAACTTTCTGAGGTGGATGAAGTTAATTGTTATCTGGTCGGACTCCAGGCTTTTCAACAACTTACTAAAGTTATTATCAACTCCATTGGGTACAAAGGGGTTTTCTCCGTTGATTTGTAAAGGTCTGAGAAAGGAACTCAAGCAGGGGAATTCGTAGCTTGTTGGGGAAATAAACCACGTTGAGAAGGATATTTTGGTGTCCTTATTGAAGAGGTGACTTCTTTTTGGGAAGAGCTCCGCAAAGTTTATTTTTTTATTTAAGGCCAACTTAGCTGGGGAGAGGATTTCTAGGAGATGGGAACTCCAGAGGTATACTGGATGAATTCAAACTCTATGGGGATAATTTTTTAAAGTAACTCTGTGGGGATATTCTGAATTCTTAAGAAAATGTTTATTACTATTTTTAAACATACATTTATTAATAGTTGATCATGTTCATATGCATATGTTCGTTCAATTTTAGTCATCGGACACTTTTGCACTCAAAACAGAAGAAAAAAACAAAAAGTTTGCACTTCAAAGTATATTTGTATTGATGTTTTTCCTATAAACAAGATTTTTTTTGTACAAGGAGACAGAAATCCTAGTAAGAGGAAATCTCCGGAAGGATGAAAGGAATACAAAGTGAAAACAAAATAATAGCCATGTGGAAGTAATCTCATTGGGTTCCAACTCTGTCATTGCCCCTATGTCTTCTAACATCACCCGTTTTTGTTGAAAGAAGTTGATTGAATTTGATCTTATACCATTGAAGTTGGACCTTGGTAATAAAGCTGGTTATAGTGAACTCATGGGACATAGTCATACACTTTAATCCTTAACTTTTGTCTTGACCACCCTTTCGGGTTTTCAGCCCACCAGGATACCCTTTTTTGCCCAAGCTGCCCTTTAAAGTTTTCGACTTGCCGGGTGTACAAACTTTTGTATATATCCCTAACTTTTGCCTGAACCTTTTGGTTCGCCGGGATGCCCTTATTTTTGCCTAGGTATGTCAACCTAGCGGGTCATTTTGATGCGTAGTATTTTTTTACTATGTCCGCGTTCACAGGATGCAAAAAATCTTCGCCGTACATAATATTTAGCATCATGGCATCGCCAGGGAATACTTTCTTAACAATAAATGGAAATTCGTAAGTGGGAGTCCATTTTGCCCTGGGATCTCCTTGTAGTAAAATGATGCGCTTTATTACCAAGTCTCCAGTCTGATACACTCGAGGCTTGGTCTTCTTATTGAAAGCCTTGATCATACGCTTTTGATACATTTGACCATGACAAACAGAAGTCAGTCTCTTCTCATCAATCAAATTCAACTAATCCAATCTTGTTTGAATCCATTGGTCTTCGCCTAAAGCCGCTTCTTTCATAATCCTCATAGAAGGAATCTGCACTTCAACAGGCAAGACAGCTTCCATGCCATTAACGAAAGAGAAAGGAGTTGCCTCAGTTGAAGTTCGAGCCGAAGTACAGTAGCCATGAAGAGAAAACGGTAGCATCTCATGCCAGTCTTTGTAGGTCACCACCATCTTTTACACAATCTTCTTTATGTTTTTATTGGCAGCTTCCATTGCGCCATTCATCTTGGGTCTGTATGGAGAAGAATTGTAATGCTTGATTTTGAACTAAGTGCAGAGCTCTGTAATCATAGAATTGTTGAGATTGGTTCCATTTTCAGTGATGATCCTTTCATGGATACCGTATCAGCAGATAAGGTTATGTTTGATAAAACGGGCTATGGCATTCTTTGTAACTGAGGCAAATAAGGAAGCTTCGACCAATTTGATGAAGTAATCAATGGCGACGAGGATAAAACGATGTCCATTGGAGGCAGTGGGCTTGATTTCTCCAATCATGTCAATTTCCCACATCTCAAATGGCCACGGCGCAATCATGAAATTTAGAGGTACTGGAGGCACATGAACTTTGTCGGCATAGATCTGACACTTATGGCAAGTCCTTGAGTGATGATGATAATCAGTTTCCATTGTTGACCAATAATAACCAGCCCTTATATTCTTCTTGGCCATAGTGTGCCCACTAGAGTGAGTTCCAAAGAGGCCATCATGCATGTCCTCCATGATCTTCTCTACTTCCTTCTTGTCCACACACCAGAGTAGAGTTGAATCATGGTTGCGCTTGTACAGGATTCCATTGCTTAGGAATAATTTGGCTGAAAGCCTTTGCATGAATTTCTTATCATTGATGGAAGCTCCTTCAGGATACTCTTGTGCTTCAATATATCTCCTTACTTCATGATACCAAGGTTTTTCTTTGTTAGTGTCAATCTCACAACATGGCGCTGGTTCGTCAAATCTTTCAATTTAATTCTAGAAGCCTCGTTGTCCCAATCGACCGTGAACATGGATGACATTGTTGCTAAGGCATTTTCTAACTGATTATCTTCTCTTGGAAAGTGTTCAAAGGTAACCTCCTCAAAGTATGGGATCAAAGTTAACACAAGCTCTTTGTCAGGAATCAAATTAGGATGTTTGGTGTCCCACTCTACTTTAACTTGACTAATTACTAGGGCCGAATATCCAAATACGTCCAAGAGCCTGATTCTTAGGTCGATAGTAGCCTTTAGACCCAAAGTTAACATGACTATACCACCTGTCCTATCTTAAGTTTGCCCAAGTCCAGGTAGAGGACTTATGAGAAATCATGAAGCACCCTGAAAACCAGGAAATTATAGACAAAAATATATAACACATAATATAAAAACAATAATAGCACATACACAACAAACAAAGATAGGCTCAACCCACTTAGGGATGGACCAAAATTTGGTCGATCTTTCCCCAGTGAAGTCGCCATTTTTTTTGTAGCAGTAGAAATATTGAGACTAAGCTATTGGATTGACTTGACTTGCACAAATCAAATAAAAATCGCCACCGTGCTTTATTATTTCCAAAGGAATGGGAAAAGAGCGAATAACCCAAAAGAGGGGGAGAGAATCTATGTTCGGGGGTTGGTTATAAAAAGGGAAGATATTAGCATCCTAAACATCTACGGTACTCCACAAGAACCTCTTTGAAAAATTTGTGTATTTTGGCTATAAGTATTGTATAAAATATTAAAACCTCCACAAGAACCTCCACAAGCACTCCACCGCGTTTGTGAACCTTTAGTGCCTACGTACCACCTTCCATGCAATAGGGGATTAGGGTACTCATAGTTCACCTTTAAAAAATTTAAAACACGAGTGTGTTAGTTAATTTTAAGAGACGAAACATCATCGTCATATCCGAGTGGAAGAACATACTTACTACCCACGATTATGTGAAAGGAGAATTTGCATCTTCTCAAAGTGGAGGATATAGCTTGGATTTTAAAATCAACAAAGCCTCACTCAACACCTGAGTGGAAAATTTCTCACTTCACTATATATCGTAGAAGTATAATAGTTTGCATAACTACAAAGATTGACAAGAGTCTAATCTTTTGAGAAAATTTTTAAGGTAAAAAGCCAAAGTGGAAAAATAGTTTGAATGAGATTGTTAAATTTTTTAACATTTGATTAAGAAAATATTTTGAAAATGCATGGACCTAAGTCCATGTTTATTGTGAAAGCGATTCAAGTTTAGCAAACAAGAATAGTTTTGAAAAGGAGGGAGAAGATTTTTGAATTTAAAGAAAATGGGAGGAGATGAAGGGACTATCCTAAAACATAAGGTAAAAGCTAGGGAAAAGAACCATCTAACCAAAAAGAAGCCAACACTTGACACAATGAGTCAATGTAGAATTCCCATCCTTGGGATTGAAACCAAACAAGCAAAGGTATTAAACCTCTTAAGAATAACAAACTTCAAATACATTAAGTCTTCATAAAAATTGGGCAAAGTAACAGCTGTATATAGATGAATTCTCAATTACAAACAAAGCATACAATCAGAATAACTTGCATACAAAGAATACAAACAAACCAATGTCTTGGGGTAAACCCCAATAACTCCAGACAAAATTACAATAGAAGTCACCAAGGTCCCAAGGTAGGTCAAGGTCTCTACTCCTAAGTCCAAGAAGTCCATAACTCCATCATGCCAAGGATAGTAACCAAGTAGTCCAAGTAACCTTAAAGTTTTTTATTGTTAAAATTGGTTATTAAGTATCTTCAAAAAGAAAATTAAAAGCTTAAATGAGCAAAATAAAAATGACATAAAGATAAATGTTCAATTGAGCAAAGATGAAAACAATGTGAAATGAAAATGCTAAGATAAATGGTGCTTAAAGTAAAAGCATAAATATAAAAGTCAATTGTTAATGAGTTAGAAATTAGAGGTTAGTTGAATGACCGTCTTGAAACTTGCATTTGAAAACTCATTAGAAGATTGATAAAATAAAAGCCTCTCAACAACAAGTTTCATTTTCTTTTTGTCAAGTATATCAATCATTTCAAAATCTCAAGGCGGCAACAAACGATCAACGATGTTTAAATGATTCACTTAGTCCAAAGTTTATGATGATTCATTAGAAGATTGATAAGACCAAAGCCTCCTAACAATGAACCCTAATGTTATTAGATCAAAGGTTTTAAATTAAACAAACTTGGGCTTGCAAACATAGGTTTGGGCCACGAATGATCATTTCTCGAATCAGGATGAAATTTAGCACTATGTTAAGCAATCATAAGTGGATTTATGTAGAAGTCGCACCTATTTTGAGGTCGGTCAATAGCAATCTATGCGTCATATGTTTGGAGAGACGATATGTAGATCATCATCTAACAACATGTAACACAATGAGAAATGGATAAGATGAAGAGGGAGGGGATACATTTGAATCAAAAAATTAATCAAACTATCATTAAAATCATTCATCTATTTTAGTGGAGTTAAACTCAACACTCAAGATCCAATGTTGTTAATGAAGTTCATGATCAACAAACACATATCTAGAATATATATATAAAAAATTACATTTAATGAATAAAATAAAAAGAAAAAATGACTTTTAAATTGTTTTTAAAATGAGAATAAAAGGTAAAATAGTTAACTATTTCAAAGTATCAAAGACCATAGAAAAATCATAAATGACCTCAAATATTTTTATAAAATTTTTGGTAATTTTTTAAAATAGAAAAGTATTTTTAAACTAATTAAAATCACTCAAATAAGTGAAAAAATATCAAAAATAGTAAAAGTCAAAATAAAATTCTAGAAAAATTTCAGAAGATCAGAAATAAGGAAAATGATTTTTATAAAAAAAAATTTTAAAAATATTAAAAATTATTTTTAAAACAATTAAAATAAGGCAAACAAAGCAAAAATTATGAAATATATCAAACATTAAAATAAAAATATGAAAAAATATTCACAAAATCAGAAATAATTCAAAATATTTTTGTATATTTTTTCATAATTTTTGGATAAAAAATAAAAGAGTTATGAATTTTTAAAGATAAAATAAATTAAAAAAATAATTTTGTAAAATAAAACAAATCAGAAAACCACACGCATTGGATCTCTCTCATTTATACACGCTGGCAGATCCAATGGATCTGAGGTGAGGGAGAATCATGGACCCAAGCTAAGGCGTGCGCATACAACACAAGAAAATCCAACCAATCAAAATAAAACAATTAGCTAAATGTCATTGGTTGAAGAACGACACGTAGGTCGTCTTCAACCTCCAGCCTCCTGCAAGTAGGGCAAATCCAAAATCCTTGAATCTATAAATTTACGCGTTCATAGTGATACCATTAGATGCGTCTACTTTAGACGATCACTACCATATGCTCGCGAAAAATTTATATAAAACACAACGTAGTTGTAAAAAACTAGAGTTGTTTAAAAATGTTAAAATCGAAAATCAGAAGCATCAAATGCATTGTTTCACAAAAATTGAGTTAAGAGCAAGCATTAGTGAACATCATAGACCATTCCTGTAATTTGAGTTAGAAGATTTGGTGCCTTAAACCACTTGAACAAAGTCATATGAAATTGCTTTGTAAATGGACTTGGCTAACACGATTCACGGCACCTCAAGGCTTGATCCTTCCTTTGTTAGCTTCAGTAAAGTTCAAGGATGAAGGATCAATGAAGAAATTGGATTGAAAAGTGGAGAAAAGAGGAATTTGAAATCTCATAAAAGTGAGTTATGAAAGGAGTTTGACAGAGTGATTTTGGCTGTTCAATCTTGAGAAAATGAGAGGAGTGAGGTCCTCTATTTATAGAGAAGTGAATGAGAATGAGAATTTGAAAAATTAGTGGAGTTTGGAGGGAAATCGTGAGAGGTCGTGGACATGAGAAACATGTGACTTTCTTAGCATCAAAACTCACTCAAACCTTGCGTTTCAAGGCTCTAATCCTCTTTGGCAAGTTGGTTAAACATGTTAAGATCAGAAACGCGTGCTAATTTGGTGTTTATAAGCCACATTATGGATTTCAAATTTTGACTTTGTAGAAAACTTCAGTTTTAAGGTACCATCGTTGAATCAATGGTGTTCACAGCTCAAGGGGTCTTAGGGCACAATTCTTGATGCATTTAAAAGATAAGGTCACAATATTTGCAATGTTCCAAGAGTGATATCAAATGGATGCTTGAGATAAGATTTGTGATGAGTCAATGTTGAGAAAAAGATGATGACTTTTTGTACTTAGAAAAATTCTAAGTTTTGCTTCAAAAGTGACCTATAATATTTTGAGTTCAAACAAAACATTCGTCCAAAATTGAGCTTTTATCATTGATTCTATCTTGAAGTAGACTTCACAAATAGAATTGTGAAACTTGAATCACTAAAAAATAGCAAGTATTTAAAAAGTTATGACCTTGTGAAATTGGTGAAAATCCATAAGGTGACCTATAATCTTTTGTGTCTTTGAGGCATCTTCTAACAATTTTAAAACTTTTCACCCAACAGAAAAGTTGAAGTTCATATCCTTAAGATCAATATGGAAAAATAATGGGCTCAATGAGATAAAAATTGACCAAGTTATGATCTTTTGAAGTCAAATAAGAGAATTTGATGGCCTATCTAGAGGACATGTAATCTTTCTCAATCATTAGGAATCTTCCACACAAAATTTTCTTGAAACCTTTGAACTAATTTGTTGATAACCCTTTAAAGAGAATCATATATTTTGAATCACTTAAAAATCTCAAAAGATTAGCAAGATATAACCCTTATAAGTTCAAAACCCTAGCTCCTAGAGCACCAAAATGACTTGGAAACCCCTTTCAATTTTGACAAACTTTCTTGCACAATTACTTTTTCCATGTGAATATAAGTTGTTATGGATGATAATAAGGACCCATAGCACCAAAAAACTCTTTCAAATATAAAAAATTCAGAGAGTTATGCACTTGCGATCAAGGAATCAAGAACTTGTCCAATTAGGTAAAACTTCTTCAATCAACTTTTGCATCTTTTGACTTTCTTTGACAAATTGAGGCATGATGAATTATAGTAGACCTTTTAATGATATTAATTAAAAGTATCTTCATTTATGAAGCTTGAATCTCAATGAAATTTTATTGGAGAAGGCATGTAAATAAACTCGTGAACCTATGAATCAACCTGATGAAATGTGTTGTGCCCTCACCTATAGTATCATCAATTAGAGAAAACATTCATTTAATTTATTAGTTTAAAAGTGAATAAATATAAAAAATATGATCACAATATACAAATCAAAGTTCTTGTTGATCCCTTATGAGCAAATCTAAAGATAAGGAGAAGAACCAAACCCTAGTGTGATCTTGTTGTGATTGATTTGATATGAGATGATAGAGGAATATTAGGAGCAAAAATTGGGGTACAATAGTATCAAATGATTTATATGTCCTCTAACATGTCATAAACATGTCTGAACCTCAAAATTTAAGTCCATTGGCCCAAGATTTCAAAATTGGTCAATCTAAGTTTCATACATTTCTCAAAATTTGCTCAACTTGCACCAACCATATCTCACTCATTTTTTATTATATGAAGGTGATCTTTGACTTTTTGGAAATATAAAGATTTCCCCTAAAAATTTCATTTTGATAATTTTTGCATTTGAAGAATTTACCTTGATGTATGTTGCCTTGACAAAAATTGTCTTTTTGTTGACTTTTGAAATGACCTATAATGTTTTGGCCCATATCTCTCAAATGAAGCATTTTTGGACTTGAGCTTAGAGAGGTAAAGTTGTAGAGAATTGAATTTCCTTCAAATAAAACTTTGTTTGGGGAAAAAATTATGAAGCTTGTGAAAATTATGCTTGGTCAAAGTCCAATTGACTTCTCCTAAGGAAACCCTAATTTGACAACTTTTGACTTTTGATAATTTGAGGGTTTTTCTTGAGGAATCATGATCAACCCTTGATAAAATGATGAATGTGACTTTAAAATATTGATGTTGACCAAAAATCTTGAAGTTTATATGCATGTTGATCATAGTTGACTATTTATCCAATATAGTTGATTTTCTATCATCTGAGCAATTGATTGAGCAAACTTGTGATGCAGGGCATGAAACTTGGTATGAGCATTATTTGAGGCATATGAGGAGTCATGAAAACCATTTGAGTAATTATAATTCCAATTTCATTTGATAAAATAAAACCCCTAGTTGTAGGCTAATTGCTTAGGAGAAGACTTGTCTGATCAATTCCTTGAGTAATCTTGAGAAATTGAGAACCCGAGGAAGATGAGGAGACCTCTTGAAATAATTTTATTTGAAATTGAGAGGGAAACTATTGGGGTACAACAGAAGGCTTATCAGAGTTTTCAGAAGAGTTATCATGATAAGAGGAGGAAGGCACTTGAGTTTGAGAAGGGTGATCATGTGTTTCTTCGAGTTACTCGTGTAACGGGTGTTGGTTAAGCATTGAAGTCACATAAATTGACGTTGTATTTTATTGGTCCTTATCAGATTTTAGAGAAAGTGGGTGAAGTAGCTTATCATATTTCTTTTCCACGGTAGCTTACTAACCTCCATGATGTGTTTCACGTGTCTCATCTAATGAGATACATTGCGGATTCGTCTCATATTTTCCAATTAGATGATGTACAGGTAAGAGACAACCTGACCGTGGAGACATCACCTATGCGGATAAAGGATCGGGAGTTGAATAAACTTCGTGGTAAAGAGATTTCCTTAGGGATGATAGCTTGGGGAGAACCGGAGGGTGGAAACGTGACTTGGGAACTCGAGATTCGTATGAGAGAGTCTTACCTAAAGTTATTTGTTTGAGGTAATTTTCAAGGACGCAAATCTTTTAAGTGGGGGAGAGTTGTAACACCCCAATTTTTATTTACTATTTATTTTATTAGTTATTATTTTATTAATTATTATTTAATATAGTAATTAATTAATTGTGTGATTTTGTGAATATATGTTTTATATGTGTATTGGGTTATTGGGTGTGAGAATAACATTATTAATTAATTGGGCCTTGGTGTGATGGTTTAGTATGTCTGGGTGAGATAAGCCCATTAATGAAATAAGAGTTAGTAAAAGTTTTGTAAAACAAAGAGAGAGAGAGAGAGAATTGTCAAAACAAGAGAAGAGAAGAAAGAGGAGAAAAGGGAGAAAAGAGAAGAGAAGAGGAAGAACCCTAGAAAAGATCTACATCCAAAGTAAGGGTGGGTAATTTGCATTATTATGGGAGTATGTGATGTATGTAATGGGTAGTAAGCATGATTAGGGACTTTGTTCTTCAATTTCTATATTTTGAGATATTAGGGTTTGAATGTGAAATCATGAAATTGATGTTTGAATCATGTTTTGATGTTTGTAATTGATGTTATATATTGGATATATGTTATAATAAATTTAATTACATGAGAATGACTGATTGGAGTGAGTTTTATGACCCTAATTCATGGAGGACTGAATGTTATCCGAAACAATTTTTTCTTGTTTTTTGCAAGGCCGCTTAGCGCGATGAAGGCTGCTTAGCACGGCCTGGGATAAAAAGTTTTATATTCTATTTAATTGAAGGGGGATCATATATGCTTATGATTTATAAAGGTTTTAATTGATTTTTAATAATTTATTCGATGTGTATTAGATAGGTTTTGGATGACTTTTTGATGAAAACATAATACTTGAATTTATATACGCGTATGTCATGAATTGATGTTAGATGTGAATAACATGTGTTGGCATTGTTTGATATGTTTTATTGTGATGTGTTGAAGTGATGAATGCTATGAGAATGCATTGTATGTGATTGATGACTTGAGATATGTATGTTTGTGCAATGATGATGATAATTCAAATATGATGAATTGTATGATGTATGCTTGTATAATTAAGATTGAGGGATGGTCTTAATTGCATATGACTGTTGAGATTTCACATGCATCATTTGTTGTCAAGAAGCAATGTTTGATAGTTTTTGCGAGAGCATGTGACTTGTCCTAAACCTAGGGGATTGGTTTGAAGGCTTAAGGGATGGGCTTTTTGGTGGTAATCTGTTTGAGGGATGGAAACGGTTTAAACATAAAAATCGTTAAGGATAACAATTGGTACCACATGCATATTTCATTGAGTTGCATTTGAGTCACATGTGTCGATGTGAAATTTTGAATTGGTGTGAAATATGTGATATTGGTGTGAATGTTACATTTGTGGTATTTGTGATTGATTATCTTTGAATCATGAATTGTAGGGCAATGTTGTATATGTGAATATGTGAATTATGTTGGAATATGTTAAATACATGATTATGTGAAGTGTGATGAATTTAATTGATGTATCTATGTATTCATTACTTATTATTATATATTTCTATAATAGTGTGAATTCTCACCCTTCTGTTGGAATGATGTTTTATACGATATCGCTCAAGTACCAAAGATAGTGGTGCTTCTTGCGAGGATTAGTCGAAGGATCTAGTTCTTGTTTTATCCGCTTATTAGGTAGTGAGTCATGTTATAATCATGTAACACGGGGAACATTTGAACTCATGTTTGGTTTGAGAGATGTTTGTTATAATCTTTTCATTTATGTTGTATTTTGAGATTATGTGATGGTGGCCTTTAGTGCCTATTGTTTTAATACATTATTTCTATGTATGAGATTCAGTTATTGGTATCATTATGAAAGAGAATTATTCTGCTGCAAGATGCATATGTGTTAGTGTATGGAACATGATTTTAGATGTATGTTATGAGTATGACCTATGTATTTGTGTTGTGGTTTTGAAGTACATGTGACACCCTCTTTAATATGCATGTTAATTTACTTAGATTATGCCATATATATTTGCGCGGTGAGTTTAAGGTGTGTTACAATTTTCTTTGAGGTCATGTCAAGAACTCTCAAGAAGACTCGGTGCAAAAAAGTAAAAAATTGTGAGTTTCGGAGAAATAAAAAATGCAAGTATCAGGAGGCCTGCTACGACCGCCCATGTTGGCTGACACAACCCTAAGCGGGCCTGGTTCCCACAAGAAAGAAAGTAAACTATGGAGTACTACGGGTTCCCGTGTTGGCTGACACGGCCCGCAATGTTGGTCTTGGGACTTGAGAGGAAAAAGCCAATTGCCAGAAGGGCGCTACGGCCACCAGTGTTACCTGACACGGGCTGTAGCACATGAAGACGTTGATTTTGTTGTTTTTTATATTTTGCCTAAGTACTAATATATAAGGGTGTTTCGTGAATTTCCGAATGAAGCCAATGTATTTTTTCTATTTAGAAGAGTTTTCAAGATGAAGGAATGAGCTTTGGATAAAATGAGAAAAGAAAACCTAGAAGAAGATTAGAGAATTCAAGGATTTCGGTGGAGGAAAATCTTCATGAATGGAAAGGATTGAAGATTCAAACTCACTCAATACTTATAATGTCTAAATTTCATCTTATGTGTTCTTTGTACTCTATAGATAGCTAAACCCCCCAATGGTAGGGGTGTCCTTGATTTGAGATTGTAATGACTTTGATTTCCTAATTTCAGTAATATTCATGTTTTTCAAAATCAATTTAATCATGCAAAATTTCTAGTTCCTTCTTTGTCGGACCAATACAGATTGATTGGCGATTAACAATTAGATAGGGCCGCCTTTGTTAATGTTTTTGTGTGATTAAGCTATAGAAGATGTCACCTAAGACTAGGGATACCCTATAGCTACCAGTATATTCTTGATAGTAAAAAGGCTTGATTTCACCATAAATTTCTAGGCAGTTAGAACTTAGGATGAACGATTAAAGGTTTTTCCACTAAGGATTTAGGAGAAAATAAACTAAAGAATCGGTAATTGATTATCCAAAATGTTGTTAAAATAAGGATTCAAGGTTATTACATGAAAAAAGTATACACTTTTCCTAGCATGCTACTCATATTTATCAAATCAAAACTTATTTTCTATTTACTTTTGTGTCAGTATTTTATAATTAACAAAACAAACCCAAACAGTCATTTTTGTTTAATTGAGCTATAATTTGAACTCGATATTTCTACACGGTCCTTGAGATCAACATTCGGGTAATTTCCTCCTTATTATTGCATAGGAAAAATAGTACACTTGCTAATTTTCTGATCAAGTTTTTGGTGTCGTTGTCAGGGACTGTCAAAATATAGAGTTTCTATTCAAGTTCAATTGAAATTTTTTTGCTATGCAACTAAAATTCAATTTCTGTTATTTTTTATTTTTTGTTATTGTTATAATAGTAGTTGATTTGTCTCTAATATTTTTATGCAAGCAGACCCCTCAGTTGAATTTCCTTTTGACGCATAAATCGAAAGAACTTTTCACGCAAGGCGTAGACAAGCACGATTAAACAGAATGACATCTGATGAAGAAGAAATCTAATTACATGCAGAGTCAGCGTCAGAGGAAGAAATATCAATGGCTGAAAATCCACCAGCACCTGAGAGAATCCTTGGTGAATATGGTGGGACAAATGCACTAGTTGTAGATTGGAAATTGTAAACCAACTGATGAATGTGCCAAATTTTCAACTGCATCCGAGTACAATCACTCAACTCGAGAGGGGTCCTTCTCTAGAAGGGTCAATAAAGACGCTAATAAGAACTTACAAAAGTTTCTGACCATGAGCACCACCTTGAAGATTTATGGGCACACTGATGAAGCAAAGAAGTTGAGAATGTTTTCGTTCACTTTAGTTGATGAGGCTGAAGAGTGGTTTTATTCCCTTCCAGATAGTAGTATTACGTCTTTGGAAGAGTTGGAAACGACTTTCTTGAATTATTATTTCCCAATGTCAGTGTTCATGAGAAAATATATGAAATCCTCAACTTCAAGCATAAAGAGGGGGAGTCATTAGGAGATTCTTATAAAAGATTCAAAAGACTCCTAGTGGTTTATCCTACTCACAATTTGGATCATATTGAGCAGATGAAGATGTTTGTTAATGGTCTTAGAATTAAGACAAAGCAGTTAATTGACACAAAAATTGGTGCCTCATATAATTTTTCAACATTCACTGGTATTAAGAAGATAATTGAAGCAATTGTTGGAAGTGAGCATTTGGAGCTGTATGAAAGGGTTGCAAGAAAACTAGAGGGAGTGATTAATTTAAAGTTGGAAGACAATAAACAAATAAAATTGAAGAAACAATTACTGCAGAAGTGGAGAAAAGCTGAAGGAAATGAACATAGGCACTCAACAGGTGGCTCAAATTCAATAGGCACAAAATGATGTCTATCAAATTTGTAGTGGACCACACATTACTGTGCATTTTCTTGCAACTCCAAAATAAATTAAAGACATGAAGTTTTTGAATCAGAATAATCCCTAGTCAAATACTTATAATCCTAGGTGGAAGAATTATCCAAACTTCGCATGGAGGGATTAAAAGGGGAATGCTCAACAATAGGGTCGAGGTAAATATCAAAACCAATATCAACAACAGCAGCAACAACAACAAGCTCCTATGAAAGTATATTTGGAGTTAGCCATTGAAAAGATGGCGGCTCACAACATTCACTTCCAAGAAGAGACCATAAACATTCAGAAAAGTACCACCGCTTCTATAAAAATCTTGAAATTTAGATGGGTCAAATAGCACAACAACTAGCAAATTCTCAAGCATCAGGTACTCTTCCTAGTGGAACCGTGATAAATCCTAGAGAGCATAATAATGTGAGTGTTGTGGTAACTAGAAATGGTAAATCTACTGAAATTTATGAATAAATAGTGGAACAAGACGGGTTATTGGTAGTGGACTTGGAAATCAAGGAAAAAAAGAGGATGTTGTCATTTCACATGTAATCAAGAAGGATAACGCGAAAGAGCCAAAACAAATCATCAGACTTCCTTATCCTTAAAGGAAAAAGAAGAAGGATCAACATGAGAAGAAGTTTGAAATTTTTTTTGGTGATGTTTGAGAAGCTTGAAATAAACATTCCATTTTCTGAGGCATTTGAAAAAAATGCCCATTTATGCCAAGTTCATAAAAGACATCATATCAAAGAAATGAACCACAAATGTTGAGCCGGTTATTCTTACTGAAACATGTAGTGTGATTCTTCAAGGTATGAAAATAATAGTGAAGAAGAAAGACAAAGGTTATGTTACTATTCCA
This sequence comes from Vicia faba, assembly GCA_948472305.1. Classification (NCBI taxonomy): domain Eukaryota; kingdom Viridiplantae; phylum Streptophyta; class Magnoliopsida; order Fabales; family Fabaceae; genus Vicia; species Vicia faba. The sequence goes on from OX451736.1 coordinate 469,088,240, forward strand.
TGCACCATAGGGGATATAAAATTCAAGAAGGCTTTGATTGACTTTGGAGCCAGAGTTAGTTTGATGCCTTTGTCCATTTACAAAAAATTGGTATTGGTACAATTCAAGATATGAAAATGACACTCCATTTTGAGGATCACTGAATGAAAAGACCTTATGGAGTGGTTGAGGATGTTCTGGTGAAGATAGAAAAAATTTTCCCTCTTGATTTTGTTGTTCTTCAAATTCTTGAAGATGAAGAGATTCCTCTCATTTTAGACAGACCATTCTGAAATTCTAGTATGACAGAACTCATATGTCCTAAGGGGATGTCGAGACATCTGATCTAACACAAATAACATAGGAAAGGTATAAATGTTAAAATAGTACTGAAAAGAAATAATAACACACCATAATTATTAACCCAATTCGGAGAAAGTCTCCTACTCTAGGGGCATACCAAGCCAGGGACAAATCCGCTAATGGTAGTATCAATTCAAAGCTAAACTCCCCCATTTGTAACTTATCACATACTTACTACCCTAGCTAAATTTATATCTAAAATTAACCTAGATATGATGAACTCCTCAGTCCCTCATCAATCATATACAATGATTGGATCAACTCAATTCTGAACAAAATGAAAGACACACTTCTATGACCATGTCTAGCTAAGACTCAAGGTTAAACTCCCACATTTACAACTTTTCTCCTGACCAAGAACAAAAACTTTGATTTTATTTAAGGCTTCCTCCAAAAACAATACTCAACTTATTACCTACAGGTTTCTGAGTGAGAACATGGTGACCATGTAGAACATGTAGAAGTCTAGGGCTTTGTCAAACCCTTCTATTTATAACCTATTCCCAACTAGACTTTGGCTTTCTAATAACAACAAATCAGCTGTTACAAACCAGCAGTAACTTCTTCTACAAACAAGGTCTTCAATCATTAGTTTCCTAAATAATCTCCATATTTAGAAATTGTATAATCTTCGATATTCTGACTTGATTCTCTTGACCTTTAATTAATAACCACATAGGATTGCATAATATTCCCTAAATATCCTGCACTTGTTAAATCATAACAGATTTAACATAATCACTTTAGCTCAGGCGCGATGCCGTATGCTCCTTCATAGGACATCTTATTCGACATGTTATTCCAGATGTTGAAACACTACAACTCAACATGTCCCATAAGATAAGACTTCTTGCTCAACATGTTCCTGTTAGAAAATTAATATATCCTATCTAAGATATTACTGCTTTATTTGTTTTAAAAATAATGTCAATACTAAAACTAGAGAACTTACAATCTCCCCCTTTTGCAAATTTTGGCTAAAACAAATAAATAAAAATACAACTCAATATTACAATAATACAAAAACAATCCTTCAACAATATTATGTAGCAACTGTTGAACCCAATATTTTCAAATTTTTGAATGAGTTTCATTGTAGTACAAACCCATCACCAAAGTGAAAGAAGTAGAGAAAGTCCTAAAATCATTTGGTGCACATGAGGAAGAAGATAGCATACACTCCCCCTTGAACTATAAATCACTTCTTGTCATAGGAGACCAATGGTGGCATAAGAGATTTCTTAACCATTTTCTGATCAGCAACCTCCAGTCGACCTATACAAATCAACCACCACCCCTGGTAACTCAGAACACATGTCATAATTGTGCTCATAACTCATATCATAGGTCACAAAACTAAAACAAACCACGTCCATAAGATAGGACATATTTTCTAACATTTGAATGCAACATTTGGAAATGCATATTCCAAACTGACCATCTGAGTACACCCTTTCTCCCCTTTTTACGCCAAAAATTGACAAAGGAGGCCTTCATAGAACCAGACCCAGGCACAACTTACCCAGACCCGGACAAAACCCACGGTGATGATGAAAGATGTCAAACACTCACATGGTGATAGAGTATATGAGAAACCTCTATAAGTAGCTGAGAAATTTCTTAGGAATCAACGATCTTTAAAAATATAATCCTTTGGTCAAAGAGAATGTTAGTTGAGGAAAAAATGCAATTTAAATCAATGTGCATCGTCGAAAACAACTTTGAATGCTTTTACTAACTTTGGACTGGTTCTGCTGAAAAGAACCATTCCCAATACTTTCACATGCATGGTCAAACACGCTTCCTGACACGTGATTGATTAACCTCTCTTGTTGGTTTCATAGGAAACATGTCCTGAGTAATATCCTAACATCCAGTCAAACATTATCTTCTTTTAAGAACTTGACCAACACATCTTCATACACTTTGTCTTCCACTGGATTCTAAGTGTTCTCCTTTCACTTATTCTTAGTGATATACACCAAGATATCAGAATATCACATTTGTGACATCTCTTAATAATACAGACCCTTAGAGAGTCTTTTAACATCTATAGAGAAAAATAAATTCTCCCAAACATAATCATTAATCACTAGATAGATATGTGAACTTCTGATTCACCAACTTCACATGGCTAGGATCAACCATGCCTTGCCAGGATCACCAATAATATCATAATGTCACAACATGTTGTTTGACATCATAACCTCATGAGAGGCATAAGATCCCTACAAGCTTAGAAAGCTATCCAATATATGTACCATTATAGAAAAATTTCACATATAACTTCATGACCCCCCTGTCATGGATAAACAATGCTCTAATTGAAGATGATAACTTGAGAACCCGACGAATATTCATGAAAGACTCTAAGCTTTCACGAAGAAGACCAACACTTCTACACGTTGAATACCAACTCCCTCGGTAGAGTTGATTCTGAGTCAGATATTCTCAATCCTTGAGAATACATCCAAGACTTATGACTCATTGTAGTTCCACACACAGTATCATGACCTTTTGAATCGGCAAGATGTCATGCATACTAAGTGTAAAGTCACTCAAAAACTCCAAAAATTCTTAGTTTGTTTAAATTCTTTACTAAGATCTAACTCATTACTTTTCCGGAGTGACTTGCAGTAGAAAAAACATATCCTAAAAACTCTCTCCTTGAGTTCTTGTAGAAGGAGATCACAAAAGAACTGAACAAACTTCAGTACTTGACAGCTTCTTCTGTTCTTGCATCCACTAGTCGTTGTTGATACTAGCAGGGTCGTCAACAAAGTAGTCATGCATTCATTAATCATGCTACTAGCAGGACAAGAATCTCTACATTCTAATCCATAAGGTCAGAAATGCCACTTTTGACATTAATGCTTGAGCATCCAAGTGCACATGCCCAAGCAAAAAAAAAACAGCCATCAATAATCATGATGTTAATACATCATGTGGGACATTGGCTTCAAAATATAGAACCCAAGATGTAAGGTTCTTAAAATATAATCCAAAGAACTCATTATGCAAGAAATGCTTTAATAAGCTCCTAGAAGAACATAGCTAATGCACCTCATCCAGGTTTTTCCAAACACCTGAATGCTACAGAGAGAAATAAACTGTCACATACCCTCTGAATCACAAGTGTGGTACGGTGGGAGAACTGATATGAGGTTTTTGTGTTTATGTTCACAAATGTTGCGGTTTAGCAAGAGTCACCACCGACTTTTCTTTTATCCAAAAGGAAAGGTGAAAAAGCACATGAAATACCTTTGAGATTGTTTTCTTGAGTTCAGGGGGTAGATTATGAAAAGGGAAGGTATTAGCACCCTTTTCATCCATGGTTTTCCATGGGCTCTTAGTTACTTGCTAGATCACTTGCTTTTGTTTTGAAATTATGCTTTGTGTGGTTTTGAAAGTATTTTGTAAAAGAGGCCATTGTTTAGGCAATCCTTGTAATGATTCTCGTTCGTAAGAATGTATACAAAGATGTTTGTATTTTTGAAAATGATTTCAATGTTTGTAAGATGTTTGGAAATGTGTGTGTTTATTTTGAAAATAGAAAGGATATTTTGTTTGAGAGTGAGCAAGTAACTAAAAGTAATCTACCTACTCAAAAGGTCTTAGATGTGATTTTCCTCCTCCTTTAGATGTTTCTATCTCACCATTGTTTTGGTAAGAATCTTCATCATTGGATGTGAAGGGACGAGCGTTGGGTCATCGTATGACCATGATAGCAATGTTGTGAGATGACGTAGCACTTTTCTTTAGGGACTAAGATCATTTTGAAAAGGCAACTTTGATAGCGTTATCGAGGGACTATGATCTTGTATTTTTCGATTTGTTTGTGCTAAGACATCCCACATGCATAACATGGCCATTTTTGTAAGGCAACAAGTGGAATTACCCTAAGGGTGCATGTGTGCAAGTGTGTTTGATTGCATGTATTTGTCTTTGATTTTTTGTGGTCTACTTGTTGGTTTTATCTTGCCATACATGCCTAATTACTATACAGTATATGAAAGCAATAAAAGTGCGAAAAATGAAATTCTACGCTATTACAATATTTAGGGGACGGGGATACATATGTACGAATGGGGATTGCAAGTAAAAATAAATCCTAAGTTATTATTACAACCACATTGAAATGTTCAGTGTAGGAAAGAAATAGACTTGTTTAGAAAATATTTTTGTCTTAAGGAAATAAGTTAAAAGGAAAATGTTTTTATGTCTTTTTATGTTAATATATATATAAAAAAAAGATGAAAAGGAAAAATAAATGCAAGGTAGAAACAACGTGTTGCTGTAAACAAAGAAACAAGGATCAGAAGTTCCGAAGCCAGGCGCGTGACTCAGCAGGAAACGTCAGTGGGATCAGAAGTTCTAGATTCGTACACTCTGAGGTCCTGCAAAAACGTCAGAGGGAAAGGGAATAAAGGTTCTGGATTGATACACTCTGAAGTCCTGCAAAAAAAATGTTAGAGGGAAAACACAGAGGTTCTAGGTGATGTTAAACCAGTGAACCAAACGTTGGAAGTTCTGTGTTACACTGAAATAGTGAGCAAACGTCAGCAGTTCAGTGTATTTGACATGTAAGGAGAACTCAAAAGCTTTGTGCTGTGTTAGAACAGTGAGTGAGTCATCAGAGGTTCAGTGTTGTGCTGAGCCAGTGACTGAACCTTAGCAGTTCAGTGCACTATCAGTATGTGAGAATCAGAAGTTCAGGGTTGTGCTGAGCCAGTGAATGAACCTTAGCAGTTCAGTGCACTATCAGTATGTGAGAATCATAAGTTCAATGTTGTGCTGAGCTAGTGAATGAACCTTAGCAGTTCAGTGCACTATCAGTATGTGAGAATCAAAAGTTAAGTGTGTGTTAATAGTGAGAAAAAATCATAAAAGTTTTGTGTGTTATCAGCATGTGAAAATCAGAAGTTCTATATTACATTTCAACTCTTTTCTTATATTAATTAGCACGTCAACAACTCATTCATTTTTGGCAAACAGTAAATCATAAGAATAACAACACAACAGTTCATAGAAGTTGTAATCCTAAGTCTGAGTCTAGAATTATTCTAGAAGTTCTGATCCATAATGTTGTACCCCAAAATTTACCCTCCCATATTCTTCAAAGTTTGTCAAGAATCATCTTCAAATTGCTCAAAGATAGCTCAAGAGGTAGACAATCAAATACCTCCTAAGACAGTCAAAATTAGGGTTTTGGTTCCTTCAAGGAATTTGAGGTTTTCAATGGCTTAATCAAGTCTCATGTGCCTATATACATCCTCAAGCACCTACATGTCAAGTCTCACAATGCCAAGTTCCACAGTCAAAAGCCCTATTTGCTCTACAGTCAACTGCAGGGGTAAAATGGTCATTTTACAGTCAAAAGTCAGAATTTTTTGGTCAACATATTATTTTGAGTCCAAAATCATCATTTGATCAAGTCTTGATCATGATTCCACAAGAATGGCTCAAAAATCATCAAGGTGCAAGAAGTTACTATTTTTGGACAGTAGAAAAGTCAATTGTACCTTGACCAGGGCATAACTTTTTCATGGTTCATCAGAAAAATCCCATCCAATGCTCATTTTGAAGGGGATTACATTTCCTACAATCCATCTTCACATTCCAAGTCCAAGAAATTCTCTCATAAAAAGTTATCAATTTCTACATTATAGGTCAATTTCAAAAGTCAACAAAAATGCACTTTAAGTCAAAGACCATAACTTGAGATTGGTAAACCCAAATGACATGGGACCGAAGGAATTAGTTAGAGGACTTCAAGACCTTTCCAAAATGTCCAAGAACATGTTCATAGGATCAAAATTGAGCAAGATATGCATTGGAGAAGTTGGGAAATTTTTATGAATTTGCAAAAGTCAACTTTGCTCAAAACACCTTGTTTTTGCTAATGGGCCTCAAATTTATTCTTGAAACTTTATCCATGACTTATGCACGACCCATCAAGCCTATTTGAATTTATTTTCTTATTTTTATTAATTATTTGGATTTTTAATTGATTTTAATTCATTTAATTAATTTAAATTGTAGGAAATTCAAAGATATGGTTTTTCAATCTTTTGGTGAAGCAAACAAGCTCAAGATATGCTGGCAATTCGTGTGCAAATCAAAGGGACAAGAAACTCCAAATTTAGCAACTTTCTTCAATCAAAAAGATTAAAAAATATTTGATTTTCAATCAAATATTGAATCATCATTCCATGGATCTTTTGTGCAAGAATGTAACCTAATTCTCTTCCTCTATAAGTACACAACCTAACCCTAATGCCATGGACGAGAATTTGCTGCAAGAAAGCCACAATCACATTCAAAAAAATCCAAGAAAAATTCAAAACTGATTTCCACATTCCAACGTGATTCAAAGGCTTTTCTTGTTTCTAATACCTTGCAGGAACTCTCAGGGACCTTTTGCAATCAAAATCACACGCTAAAGCTACAGGAATACTCAAGTACAGAACCACGGTTTGCTTAACTTTTCCATAATCGAAACTCATATTTCACGCATAATTAATATGTTTTAATCATTGTTTTGCATTGCTTGAATCTATATAAAGCTAATGGTATTGGTTAATTGGATTATAGCGCCCTAAATCAAAAGATACCATTGACAAATTCTAGGGTTCCGAAGCTTTGATTTTGGGGCTTTATTATTCAGGAAAAATTGGACCCCTTAAGACCCATGGTTGAATTCAGGAGACTCAGACGATTGCAAAGCTACCCTCGCGAAATATTTATGTTCAACACAGAGCTATTCGCTATTTTTTGTGGTTGCAGTTTGTGGGGGTTAAAAACCCTCGCTATCTAACATGTATTTTACAGGTTCAACGAAGAAGATGAGTACGTGGTGCTATGCCATTGGACGTTTCAAAAGGAGCGCGCGTTTTTATGTTTGTGTACAGCATATTTACTTGTTTCATATATTATATTTACTCATTATTATAATTACAAACGCAGGCAAGTGGCTCAGTGGATGGTGTGCTGGCTGTTGATCATTGGGACCTGGGTTCGATTCCCAGGTCCACCCAAACGTTTCTAATATTTTTCCTTACAGGTTCCCATGCAGGCATCCTAAAAGCATTCCACCATGCACTTCAATCATCAATATGCCATGTGTCCTTAAGCATAGATCTAAGGGCCATGAGATGCTGACTACCATGCTCTCTAGTCAAAGCACGCCTAGACAATTGCCAAAGTCAAATGGACTGAATAGCTTAGTGGGCCAGAATTGCCAAACTCACCTCCTAATGGGCCATCACCCCCTCCCTGGTTTACTATTCTTTTTTTTATTTTTCTTTTCCTTTTTATTATCTTTTTTTAATTATTATTATTATTATTTTATTAATATAATCAACCTTTTTCATAATAAAATTCAGAAAACTAAAAAATGTAAATATTTTTATTATTATTTATTAATTTCACCTTAATTTAATTATTTTGTAAATAAATGCTAACAAATTAATTTAGTTTAATTAGGTTTAATTTTGACTTTTTCATAATAAATAAAATAAATTAGAATTAGGTTTTACTAACTTTTGACTTTATTTTATTTTATTTTTATTTTCATTAAAAACATAAAAAAACTAAAAATACTTTTTTTCTTTTAATTATTTAATTAATTAGTAAAATAGGTTTAATATTAATTAATTGCAAAAAGGACCAAAATTCCATTCTTTTCTCAAAAGAGGGTCAAAACCCTAAGACTTTTCCCGATTCAATTTCTTTGCGCGCACTTTATTATTTTGATCATATTTATGTATCTGCTCCGAGGATGTAATAGCATAATTAGGACTCTTTTATCGCTTTCTTTTATTTTCCCGCATTTATCTTTTCAAGGGTTATGTTTTTGGCGATGTAAATACCCGACGCCTTGTAATAGCGTAGATTTACTTTTCGCAATTTATTTTCCGCATAATTATTAACTGTTAACTATGCATGACAAGACTTGTATGAAATTAAAATAAAAACGTAGCTCACCATAAAAATGTGCAAAGATAATTTAACCTGAAACCTGATACACTCGCACATGCCACTCCTAGGGTACGCCTCACTTGGTTGCCTCGACGTGGTCATCGAGTATAGGGTGTTTTAGAGGTCGCCCTCCTGTCTAAAGATCCAGTTGCCTCGAAACGGTTGCCTCGGATATAAAAAAGGATCTAGGACATTAGGGTTACCGCTAAGGCGTCCTACTATTGCTTTGGTGACCACACATGTCCCTATAATCGAATTGACCCGAATAACTCCAACGACGGTGCTTCCTACTTCTCAATAGTGGGATAGTACTGTCTAAAGGACATTTACACAGCTTAAATCCTTAGAGTAGGTAGATTTCTCCTGGGTACTTGCTCTTTTAAAACAAAAAAAACAACTTTTCGCACCTACACTTTCAAAAAGTTTTCAAACAAACACTTCATACACTCTTGAGGACTGATACAAGAGTTACCTAGAAGTTTTCGAAACAAAACTTTTTCAAAACCCACAAACACAAGAAAAGCAAACATTTTTGAAAACATAGTGAGCAAGTACCTAAGAGCCCGTGGATAACCACAGATAGAAAGGGTGCTAACACCTTCCCTTTCTATAATCTACCTCCTGAACCGAGAAACATCTCAAAAAAGAATTTTGTTGTGCTTTTGTCCTTTCCTTGTTGGAGAACATAAAAGACGGTGGAGACTCTTGCTTACCGCGACATTTCGCGAACCAGCATTTCAAAACAGTCAGTTCTATTTCCACCAATCACAGAACTGGCGACTCTGCTGGGGATTTATAAATAAGTGAGGTGTACCTTAGGATTATACCACTCTTGTTTTCAATTGCTTGCTTTGTTTGCTTTAATATTGTGGGCTTGCATCGAAGTTTTATAGATCCTAACCCGGATCTGGGGAATACCCTTTAGGTAGCGACAAACTGTGAGGGAACTGTGCGGGGTATACCGACACGGTTGAAGCAGTTGCTACGTTGATGTGGCACTTTGGTGAGTACCGGTAACCCTTGAGTCAAGTCAAGGAGAGTACGGGGCCGCCGCGTAGTGTCGTGAAGCATCAACTGACCTTAGGAACCTTACTTGACCATCCTGGCCTCTTTAGGGGTAGTGAGATGACCGACTTTGGTGCAGTCCGAAGTTGGTAGATACTCGATACTACACTCATTGAGGGTTGTTTTCTTGGAATATTTTGATCGCCAGTTTAGTGGCTAAATCAAAACAATGAACATAGAAAACAATCCAATGATATTGAGCTCCTTAGAACCCGGTTACTTTTGATATGACAGGTTTTGAGCCCACCAACTTCAAGAGGGTAGTACCTAAACTTCATGCTGGCCTAAACTCTAAGGGATGTCTGGTGTGACTTGTGTGCCTTATCATGTTTGCTTTTTGTGAATACTTGTGGTGTGTCTTTATCATATCATCATAACATCATAAAGCATCATATGCATTTACTAACCACTTCAAGGGTTCGAATCTTCATCTTTGTTCTTGTTTTGTAGGACATGGAGACTATCCGCAGGAAAACAATTCAGGTCAACCTTGTAAGGATCCCTCCTCAGCTTAAGGAGCTTACATCCAGGATTCTCGAGAACTCTTCCTTCAGTGAAAGGCATGGTAGACTCATCAGCTTGGTCAACACCAACATTGAAGAGGATATGATAAAAGTTATCTTCCAGTTCTTTGACCCCTTGCACCACTGTTTTACTTTCCCGGATTATCAATTGGTGCCTACTTTGGAAGAGTTTTCTCAACTTCTGAAGGTTCCTATTCTTAGTCAACTACCCTACAACGGTATGAAAAAGGAACCAAAACTTGAAGAGGTTGCTAAAGCTTTACGTCTGCAACCATCTGATATCAAGGGGCATTGGGAAATCAGAAGTGGTATCAAAGGATTCTTGGCAAAGTTCCTGTTTGAGAAGGCCCAAGAATGTTGGAATTCTCTTGACCTACAAGCCTTTTAAGAAGTTGTGGCACTCCTTGTCTATGGGTTGGTGTTGTTCCCAAATCCAGATCAACTTATAGATATCAATGTTGTCAAGATTTTTATGTCCAGGAATCCCATACCTATATTGCTTGGGGACATCCTCCACTCATGTTACACTCGAACCATGAGAAAGAGACGTGTTCTTATGTGCTGCACTCCTCTCCTGGCAAGGTGGTTTATTTCGCACCTTCCACAATCAGTTTAGAAGAACGAGCGGGGCTTAAGGTGGTCACAACGATTAATGACTCTTACACATGCTGATATACATTGGTGTTCTCGGTCCAGAGAAAATGTCATTATCATTGACCGTTGCAGAGAATTTCCCAATGTTCCTTTACTTGGAATTAGAGGAGGCATTACTTACAACCCATGTCTGGCTTTGAGGCAATTTGGATATGCTCGGAGGGATGGCCCTCATGACATGATGATTCCTGACATAGTTTTTGACTTCGACAATGATACGCAGGGACTTCGCCAGAGATTCATCAGAGCCTGGAGGATGCCTAACAAGACGGACAGTAAGACACTGGGGCACAAGAATTCCATCCCCCTTGAGCCTTACCTCAAGTGAGTACGAGCCCGCTCCCAGAAGCTTATGATGCCATATCCTCACATTCTCCCCGTGATCAAAGAGCCTGTTTTGGAAGGAGATGTGCCATACACCATTCAACATCCTGACATGCCAACACCTTGGGAAGAGATGCAAAAGAGCTGGATCCAACTCAAGGAAGAACGGAATTCTCTTGAAACTAGTTTACATGCCAGTGAGAAGAAGGTCTTGGAGCTCACCCACCTACTTCACGAGGAAAAGACCCTTAACACTTACATCGCTCCAAAGAGGATGCACAATATCTTTTGGCATTAAGTATTTTGTAATGTTTTGCCCATGAGGCCCTGATGTACTGAACAAATTATTTCTTAATATAGCGTGTGTTCCTTTTTGTCTACAATGAATTTGAACTTTCGAACCCTTGAATGCATTGCATAAATAGCATATCATGCATCATGTGCATAACAGGTACCCTTTTTTACAGGTCACTCATCTTCTTCGCTGTTTATTTCAGCAATCATCATGTCTTCTAAGCCTACTACTGAACAAGCTATCAAGGCCCTCCAGGCCCAGAATGCCCAGTTCCAGGAGTTGGTCATGAGCTTGGCCCAGGGTCAACAGGAGTTGAAGACTCTGATTCTAAAGAAGAAGAAGAAGAGGACTGTGCTATTCAACACTGGACGCAGATTTGGGAATGGACTCCAAAATGAGGCTGATCTGGATACTTCCTCTGTAGGGAAAGACAGTCCCCAAGAGAGAAGGGTTCCTAGTCCCGTGGTCTCCGACAACGAGACATATTACAATGATGAGCAGTACCCTCCTGCTGAGGACAGGTACAAACAGCTGGAGGACCGCTTAAGTGCTATGGAGATTCAACATGTACCTGGGTTGGACTTTGGAGACCTAGGCATATCTTCTGGGGTGGTGATCCCACACAAGTTTAAGGCGCCTGCTTTTGCAAAGTACGACGGAGCTTCCTGTCCTAAGCTGCATCTCAGATCATACGTAAGGAAGATCCAACCTTACACTGCTGACAAGAATTTGTGGATCCATTTCTTCCAGGATAGTCTTTCAGGGACTCAACTCGAATGGTTCTATCAGTTAGATGGAGCCAGCATTCGTAACGGGGAGGACTTGGCTACTGCATTTTATAAGCAGTATCAGTATAATTCCGACCTCGCTCCTACGCGTACCCAACTTCAGGGTATGTCACTAGGGACGGGTGAAGGATTTAAGGAATATTCCCAAAAGTGGAGAGACTTGGCTGGAAGGGTGCAACCACCTTTGACTGACCGTGAACTTGTGGATATGTTCTTAGGGACCCTGTCTGGTCCTTTCTTCAACCATCTGATTAGGAATTCTTCTACTGGGTTTATAGATCTGATCTTGACTGGTGAGAGGATAGAAGCTGGTATCAAGTCTGGGAAGATACAAAAGGGTGCCTCCTCGAGCTCTGAAAAGAAGCCCTTCAAGAAAGAATCTAGTGCTGTTTATGGTTCTCGAAGAGATAGAATAAACCGAAACGCCGCCAAGCTGTCAACGCGGTGGTAATTTCAAAGCCTGCTGCTGCTCCTCAGCAATATAACCAACCAAGGGGTGAAAGACCTCGAAGGCAGTACACTCGGCTCAGCATGACCTTGTCCCAGATATTGCCGCAGCTACTGTCAACCAATCTGGTAACTGTCAAAGAAGCTCCGAAGATTGTGAACACAACCTCTCCAAAGTACAATCCTAACTCCCGCTGCGCTTATCACTCTGACAGCCCGGGGCATAACACTGATGATTGTTGGGCTCTGAAGAATAAGGTTCAGGACCTTATTGATGCTAAAGAAATAGAGCTCGAGGCGCCCGAAAGGCCCAATGTTGCGACTGCTCCCATGCCCAAGCATGGAGTGAATGCTGTAGAGGAAGACCTGTATGTAGCCTCTGTAGATGAGATTGTTACTCTGTTGTTGACTGTCAAAAGGAACCTGTTGCTAGCCGGTTTCTTTCCGGGATGTAGTAAAGGTTGCCATCTATGTTCTGTTTCACCTGCTGGTTGTCCTTTGTTGCAGTCAGGCGTCCAAAACCTGATGGATAACAAAGAGATCTTGTTCGAGAAGATTGTTGTTCCTGCTATCCCTACTGAAGAAGTGTCCATTGTTACTATTTTCAACAACTCTCCTAAGGCTCCCTCAAAGAAGCCTGTCAAAATCATGTCTACTCAGAAGATTGCTCTTATCATCATCACTGTTCCGGGGCCCATCCCCTATACATCTGACAAGGCTGTCCCTTGGCACTATGGGGCAGATGTTTATGTGCTCGGAGTTAAACAAGAGTTTGATACTAGTACCGGCGTCAGCAACATCACCAGGCCTGCCAAAGTCACCCGCAGTGGTAGACTGTTCTCACCAGATATTGCGCCTCCAGCTATCTAGAGACCTATTATCATCACACCTGCAAGTGTGCCTACTTCCCTTCCTGACCAAGTTCCTATTTCTACCCCTGCTGTCGAGTCATCTGACGCTCGGGGAAAAGGGATTGCTACTGATGTGCCTGCCCAGACGGAGGCACCAAAGACAACCACTGTTGAAGCTTCTAAGCAGGAAATGGAAGAGATTCTTAAGATTATCAAGAAGAGTGATTTCAATGTAGTTGAGCAGCTGGGGCACACCCCATCTAAAATTTCTATGCTATCACTGTTGTTTTGTTCAGAGGCCCATGCCAAGGCTCTGATTACCTTCCTGAAGACGGCCGACGTGCCCCAAGAAACGTCAGCTGATCAATTTACTGAGTGTGTGGCCAACTTAACTGCTGATAATGGTCTGGGTTTCTCCGACGCTGATCTGACTGCTAAGGGGAAGAACCATAACGATGCCCTGCATGTCTCCATCGAATGTAGGGGCACTACTGTTGCCCATGTGCTGGTTGACACTGGTTCCTCGTTGAACGTACTGCCCAAGAAAGCCCTAGACAGGCTGGATTGTGAGGGTTTGGAGCTGAAGCCAAGTAACATTGTTGTTCGGGACTTTGACGGGTCTAAGAGGATGGTACATGGTGAAGTTGATATTCCAATCAGGGTTGGTTCTCAGGTCTTTGATTCAACATTCTATGTGATGGACATCCGACCATCCTATTCTTGTCTGCTGGGTCGTCCTTGGATCCATAAAGCTGGAGCTGTGACCTCCACACTGCAACAAAAACTGAAATACCCAGTCAGAGGGAAGATCGTGACAGTTCAGGGGGAGGAAGAATACATGGTCAGCCACCTCAATTCGTTTCGGTACATAGAGATGGATGGGGAGTTCATTGAGACCCCCTTTTAACACTTTGAAGAGGTTCCTCCAACATTGGCATCAGCAGAGACTGTGATCGAAGATTCTCCTTTGAAGATGGCTTCCTTAAAGGATGCCCGGGATATTGTTGAGAAGGGTGAGTGTGCAAACTGGGGCCGACTTCCTGATTTCACTCCGAAGACTGACAAGTTTGGTTTGGGTTTCACTGCAGAAGCTCAGAGGGTTGTTCGTAAAGCAAGGATTGGAAGACCTCCTGTGTTCATCACCAACCCAGGAGTAAATGCTATTGAGGACGACGTGGAGGAATCTGAATTCGATAGCTGGATCTACCCAACGACCGACGGTGGACCAAACAACTGGACTGCGAAGGACTTCGTACCTATTAGTTTTGTCACTCAGTAATGAACTCCTTTGTTTTGAATTTGTAACAGACAATATTTGAAACTTTATGGCCCGGTGTCTTACCCGGGGCACCGTGGCTTCATTTGTGAGGGCTTTTGTGTGTCATTTTCATATATCATTAATAAAAGCATTGGACGTTTTTTGCATTTCAAATCTTGCGCTCCTTGTCTTTCTTTATTATATTGCAAAATAACTATATTTACACACACTCACCTACACAGGTTCCAATCCACTCTGGATCTCACTGGTAACGACTCTGCTACTGCCAATTATGACTTCGAAAATCCGATCAACTTAGCCGAAGACGAAGGTGAAGACGATTGCGAAGTGCCTGGTGAGCTTGCAAGACTGTTACTCCAGGAAGAGAGGGCCATTCAGCCACATGAAGAGCCAGTGGAAACGGTAAATCTGGGTACTGAGACAGACAGAAAGGAAGTCAAGATTGGTGCCAATCTGGAGCTTAGTGTGAAACAACGGTTAGTTCAGATGCTGCATGACTACGTAGAAATCTTTGCCTGGTCCTACGAAGATATGCCTGGTTTGGATACTGACATTGTGGTTCATCACTTGCCTACCAAGGAAGAATGCCCTCCGGTAAAACAGAAGGTTCTCCGTATGCGTCCAGAGATGTCCGAGAAAATCAAAGCTGAGGTTATGAAACAATTCGACGCCGGGTTTCTAGCAGTGACTTCTTACCCTCAGTGGGTCGCCAATGTGGTTCCAGTGCCGAAGAAAGATGGTAAGGTCAGAATGTGTGTTGACTACAGGGATTTGAACAGGGCGAGCCCTAAGGATGATTTCCCGCTGCCTCACATCGACGTTCTGGTTGACAACACTGCTCAGCATAAGGTATTCTCCTTCATGGACGGTTTCTCCGGTTATAATCAGATCAAGATGGCTCCTGAAGACATGGAGAAGACCACTTTCGTCACTTAGTGGGGCACCTTTTGCTACAAGGTCATGCCTTTTGGGCTGAAAAATGCTGGGGCAACTTACCAACGTGCCATGGTTGCCTTGTTTCGTGAGATGATCCATCACGAGATTGAGGTATATGTCGACGATATGATTGCAAGGTCCCAAACTGAGGAGGAACACCTTGATCATCTACAAAAGCTATTTGACCGGTTGAAGTTGTACAAGCTGAGGTTGAACCCAAACAAGTGCACCTTTAGGGTAAGATCTGGAAAATTGCTAGGCTTCGTCGTAAGCGACAAAGGTATTCAAGTGGACCCTGCCAAAGTGAAGGCCATACAAGAGATGCCAGTTCCCAAGACAGAGAAAGAAGTCAGAGGCTTTCTAGGACGGTTGAACTACATTGCCTGATTCATCTCACATCTAACTGCTACCTGTGAACAAATCTTCAAGCTACTGAAGAAAGATCAAGTAGTATGTTGGAACGATGAATGCCTGGCTGCTTTAGAAAGAATCAAAGAGTATCTCCAAGAGCCGCCCATTCTTATGCCACCGGTTGAAGGGAGACATCTAATATTATACTTGACAGTACTTGACAATTCAATGGGATGTGTGCTGGGGCAGCATGACGAGTCTGGCCGAAAAGAGCACGCTATTTATTACCTTAGCAAAAAGTTTACCGACTGTGAGACCCGATACTCACTGCTCGAGAAAACTTGTTGCGCTTTGGTATGGGCTGCTCGCCGGCTGAGATAGTATATGTTGACTCACACTACTCTGTTGATCTCAAAAATGGATCCAATCAAGTACATCTTCGAAAGGCCTCCCTTGTCCGGAAGAATAGCAAGATGGCAGATGATCTTGACGGAATATGACATCCAGTACACGACTCAGAAAGCAATCAAGGGAAGTGTAATGGCAGACCATTTGGCACATCAGGCAGTGGATGACTACCAATCTATGAACTTTGAATTTCCAGACGAGAATATCATGGTAGTGACTGATTGTGAAGTACCTGGACCGGATGAAGGACCTGAGAGAGGATCCCGATGGTCTATGCACTTTGACGGAGCCTCCAACGCTTTGGGTAACGGTATTGGCGCTGTGATTATATCTCCTAAAGGCACTCATACTCCACTTACTGCCCGACTATGTTTCAACTGCACCAACAACATGGCGGAGTATGAAGCATGCATCATGGGTCTCCGAGCTGCAATTGACCTAAGGATCAAGTTTCTGAGTGTCTTCGGAGATTCCGCTTTCGTAATCAGCCAGATCAAAGGCGAGTGGGATACGAAACACCCAAATCTTATTCCTTACAAGGAGTATGTACTGACGTTGATTCCCCATTTCAAGGAGATAACCTTTGAACACTTCCCAAGAGAAGAAAATCAGTTGGCGGACGCGTTAGCTACGATGTCTTCTATGTTCAAAGTCAAATGGGACAACGAGGCTCCCCGGATCATTATTTGGAAATTGGATGAACCTGCACATTGCTGTGATCTTGAGACCGAAGAGGTTACAGAAAAACCTTGGTATCATGAAGTAAAGAGGTACCTTGAAGCTCAAGAATACCCCGAGGGTGCATCTGTTAATGACAAAAAGTTCCTGAGAAGATTCGCAGCAAAGTTCTTCCTCAGCAATGACATTCTGTACAAGCGAAACCATGATTCAACCTTACTGCGTTGTGTGGATAAGACTGAAGCAGAAAGGATCATGACAGAGCTGCATGAAGGTATCTTCGGGACTCACTCCAGTGGACATCCCATGGCAAAGAAAATCCTTCGGGCAGGATATTACTGGTCCACAATAGAAGCTGACTATTATCAACATTCTCGGACATGTCACAAATGCCAGATCTACGCTGATAAGGTGCACGTTCCACCAGTTCCCTTGAACGTCTTGACAGCACCTTGGCCTTTTGCAATGTGGGGCATTGATATGATCGGCGAGATCAGACCTACGGCATCCAACGGGCATCGCTTCATCCTGGTAGCAATTGATTACTTTACGAAGTGTGTTGAAGCAACTTCCTTTGCCACCGTGACCAAGAACGTCGTGGCACGATTCATTAGGCATAACTTGATCTGTTGATACGGTGTACCAGAGAGGATCATTACGGACAATGGTACCAATCTTAACAACAAGATGATCACTGAGCTCTACGAGAAATTCAAGATACAACACCACAACTCTTCTCCCTACCGGCCGAAGATGAATGGGTTTGTAGAAGCAGCTAATAAGAACATCAAGAAGATCATGCAGAAGATGACAGTGACGTACAAAGATTGGCACGAAATGTTACCGTTTTCTCTTCATGGGTATCGTACCTCAGCAAGGATGTCAACAAGGGCAACACCCTTTTCCTTGGTCTATGGCATGGAGGCAGTCCTGCCTATTAACGTCCAGATACCCTCTATCTGGATAATGAAGGATGCAAGTTTGAGCGAAGATGACTGGATCCAGACCCGGCTTGATCAATTAAACCTAATTGACAAAAAGAGACTCACTGCTATTTGTCATGGTCAGACGTACCAAAAACGAATGATCAAGGCATTTAACAAGAAAGTCAGACGACAAGAGTATCAAGTTGGAGACCTGGTAATCAAGCGCATCATCCTACCTCAAGGTGATCCCAGGGGAAAATGGACCCCTACGTACGAAGGGCCATTTGTGGTTAAGAACATCTTCTCAGGAGGAGCGATGATTCTAACTACCATGGATGGTGACGACCTTCCTCACCCCGCCAATGCAGACATAGTAAAAAGATACTACGCATGATCAAAGACCCGCTAGGTTGACACACCTAGGCAAAAATAAGGGCTTCCCGGCGAACCAAAAGGGTTCGGGCAAAAATAAGGGATGAAATGAAAAAATCTGTACACCCGGCAAGTCGAAAACCTGAAAAGGCGGCTTGGGCAAAAATGGGTATCCCGGTGGACTGAAAACCCGAAAGGGCGGTCCAGGCAAAAGTTAGGGATGAAAGCGTAATATTATATCTCATTGGATCACCTTGCATCCAGACTCCAGTATCGACTATCAGGCTCAAACGGCATCAATCAATTAACTTCATCTTCAACTAAGCAGCAAAGTGATGAGATGCTTGAGGACATAAAGGCGATAGTAGAGTTGGAACCCAGTGGGATTTTTCACATAGCTGTTTTGTTTTCCTTTTCACAAATTGTATAAACTCTACTTTGTCCGGCGGCGTTCTCTTACTAGGACGTCAGCCTCTTGTACACAAACGCCTATTTACAGGCAAATTTCAAAATCAATACAAGTCAATACAAATTTCAAAATTGCCAAAGAACGTCCAATGTTCATTTTTGATATATGCATTTGATATTAATTGCTGTTCATAAATATTTGCATGCGAAACAAAGGACTAATTACAGGTGACATCAGAAACAGGGGCAGTAAGATTGGTCTAAGCGATCTAGTTGCTTTGTCCACCAAAGTACCAAGGTAGGTTCGGCTGAAGAATGTAACCAAGATACCTTCACTCCCCGTAGAGTAAGACAAGATTCAGCAATACTCCCCCAAACATAGTTGGTCTCCCGTAAGCCCTAAAAAGGCACAGTATCTCCAGCAAGTCAGCAATACTCTCCCCTCAAGCAGAGTCAGTCTACTGTCAGCCCTAAGGAAGTTGGGTATCCCCAGAAGATCTCAATATTCCCTAGCAGAGTATACATATATCCTCAGCAAGCATCCCCGGCAGTCTTAATATTCCTCAACAAAAATATAAGATTGTTCCCCGACAGAATACAAGGTACCCCCAGTGGAGCCATTTCCCCAGTACAATCCGAAAGTTTCCCCAGGAGAGTTGAATCAATCTCCCCAGTAGATTCTGGAAGCTTGTCACCTGCAGAGTACAAATGCGCCCCCAGCCATATTCAGAGGTTATTCCCCACCAGAGTCTAACTGGGTTATCCTCAGCAAATTACAACGGAAATATCGTCCTCAGCAAAGTTCTTCCTATCCCCAGCGGAGTTCCTCAAATTCCCCAACAGAGCTTATCAACGGTATCCCCAGCGGAGTTATCATCAAAATCTCAGCGAAGTATCTCTTCCCACAGAGTAATTCCCCGCAGAGTAATCTCTCCATCAGGTTTATTCCCCAACAGAGTCATCTTATCCTACCGGTTTATCCTTGCAATCATCATCCCCAGCGGAAACGAAGGACTCTATTCTTCAAACATCAACCCAGGATTTAACAAGCTCCCGGCATTCGTCAAGGATTTATTTTCCCAGACGAAAATACATTCATAAACATTTCATATTTCATATCTCCTATTGACATACATGATAAAGTGCATACGACACGATCTCGTTTTAAGAACATCATGACATCATGCATTTCATACATCATGACATTGCATACAACTAATGTTTTGCCTTTTCAGGAAAAGGTCAATCAAAAGATATTACCATCAACCTTTTGAAGTTCTATATTCGATACCTGTATCTAGCCAGGGCATATCTGTGAGCGACTGATTAGAGGTCTACACCTGTATCTGGCCAGGAAAGCTATCTCGATCAACCTTTTGAAGTTACAGATTCGATACCTGTATCTAGCCAGGGCATATCTGTGAGCGACTGATTAGAGGTCTACACCTGTATCTGGCCAGGAAAGCTATCTCGATCAACCTTTTGAAGTTACAGATTCGATACCTGTATCTAGCCATGGCATATCTGTGAGCGACTGATTAGAGGTCTACGCCTGTATCCAGCCAGGAAAGCTATCTCGATCAACCTTTTGAAGTTCCAGATTCGATACCTGTATCTAGCCAGGGCATATCTGTGAGCATTTGATAGAGGTCTACGCATGTATCCATCCAGGAAAGCTATCTCGATCAACCTTTTAAAGTTCCAGATTCGATACCTGTATCTAGCCAGGGCATATCTATGAGCGAATGATTAGAGGTCTATGCCTGTATCCAGCCAGGAAAGCTATCTCGATCAACCTTTTGAAGTTCCAGATTCGATACCTGTATCTAGCCAGGGCATATCCGTGAGCGACTGATTAGAGGTCTACGCCTGTATCCAGCCAGAAAAGCTATCTCTATCAACCTTTTGAAGTTCCAGATTCGATACCTGTATCTAGCCAGGGCATATCTATGAGCGACTGATTAGAGGTCTACGCCTGTATCCAGCCAGGAAAGCTATCTCGATCAACCTTTTGAAGTTCCAAATTCGATACCTGTATCTAGCCAGGGCATATCTGTGAGCGACTGATTAGAGGTCTACGCCTGTATCCAGCCAAGAAAGCTATCTCGATCAACCTTTTGAAGTTTCAGATTCGATACCTGTATCTAGCCAGGGCATATCTGTGAGCGACTGATTAGAGGTCTACACCTGTATCCAGCCAGGAAAGCTATCTCGATCAACCTTTTGAAGTTCCAGATTCGATACCTGTATCTAGCCAGGGCATATCTGTGAGCGACTGATTAGAGGTCTACGCCTGTATCCAGCCAGGAAAGCTATCTCGATCAACCTTTTGAAGTTCCAGATTCGATACCTGTATCTAGCCAGGGCATATCTGTGAGCGACTGATTAGAGGTCTACGCCTGTATCCAGCCAGGAAAGCTATCTCGATCAACCTTTTGAAGTTCCAGATTCGATACCTGTATCTAGCCAGGGCATATCTGTGAGCGACTGATTAGAGGTCTACGCCTGTATCCAGCCAGGAAAGCTATCTCGATCAACCTTTTGAAGTTCCAGATTCGATACCTGTATCTAGCCAGGGCATATCTGTGAGCGATTGATTGTAGATCTATACCTGTAACTATCCAGGAAAGTATCTGCATGATGAGATTGAAAATCAACACCTGAAACCAGACAGGAAAGCTACCTTTCTTTCTCCAGTATGCAAGTTCTCGCTAAGGAATCTCTTACGCGATCGACACCCCTGGATGGCATCTTTAAGCCCATCTCCACAACCATCCATTACATCTCTAGATGGCATCTATAAGCCCATCCTCCTATCCATCATATCTCCAAATGGCATCTATAAGCCCATTCCCGCCATCACACTGCTGATACCACACTATGCGAGTGCAAATTTCTGGGCACTCTAGTGTTCAATCATCTTCCACTTTCGGATCACGAAAGGCACGCAAGCCAATCTACATCCTCAGGTCTAATAAGATTGAACAGGGGCAACTGTTGTACCCCAAAATTTTCCCTCCCATATTCTTCAAAGTTTGTCAAGAATCATCCTCAAATTGCTCAAAGATAGCTCAAGAGGTAGACAGTCAAATACCTCCTAAGACAGTCAAAATTAGGGTTTTGGTTCCTTCAAGGAATTTGAGGTTTTCAATGGCTCAATCAAGTCTCATGTGCCTATATACATCCTCAAGCACCTACATGTCAAGTCTCAAGTCTCACAATGCCAAGTTCCACAGTCAAAAGCCCTATTTGCTCTACAGTCAACTGCAGGGGTAAAATGGTCATTTTACAGTCAAAAGTCAGAATTTTTTGGTCAACATCTTATTTTGAGTCCACAATCATCATTTGATCAAGTCTTGATCATGATTCCACAAGAATGGCTCAAAAATCATCAAGGTGCAAGAAGTTACTATTTTTGGACAGCAGAAAAGTCAACTGTACCTTGACCAGGGCATAACTTTTTCATGGTTCATCATAAAAATCCCATCCAATGCTCATTTTGAAGGGGATGACATTTCCTACAATCCATCTTCACATTCCAAGTCCAAGAAATGCTCTCATAAAAAGTTATCAATTTCTACATTATAGGTCAATTTCAAAAGTCAACAAAAATGCACTTTAAGTCAAAGACCATAACTTGAGATTGGTAAATCCAAATGACATGGGACCAAAGGCATTAGTTAGAGGACTTCAAGAAATTTCCAAAATGTCCAAGAACATGTTCATAGGATCAAAATTGAGCAAGATATGCATTGGAGAAGTTGGGAAATTTTTATGAATTTGCAAAAGTCAACTTTGCTCAAAACACCTTGTTTTTGCTAATGGGCCTCAAATTTCTTCTTGAAACTTTATCCATGACTTATGCACGACCCATCAAGCCTATTTGAATTTATTTTATTATTTTTATTAATTATTTGGATTTTTAATTGATTTTAATTCACTTAATTAATTTAAATTGTAGGAAATTCAAAGATATGGTTTTTCAATCTTTTGGTGAAGCAAACAAGCTCAAGATATGCTGGCAATTCGTGTGCAAATCAAAGGGACAAGAAAATCCAAATTTAGCAACTATCTTTAATCAAAAAGATTCAAAAATATTTGATTTTCAATCAAATATTGAATCATCATTCCATGGATCTTTTGTGCAAGATTGTAACCTAATTATCTTCCTCTATAAGTACACAACCTAACCCTAATGCCATGGACGAGAATTTGCTGCAAGAAAGCCATAATCACATTCAAAAAAGTCCAAGAAAAAGTCAAAACTGATTTCCACATTCCAACGTGATTCAAAGGCTTTTCTTGTTTCTAATACCTTGCAGGAACTCTCAGGGACCTTTTGCAATCAAAATCACACGCTAAAGCTACAGGAATACTCAAGTACAGAACCACGGTTTGCTTAACTTTTCCATAATCGAAACTCATATTTCACGCATAATTAATATGTTTTAATCATTATTTTGCATTGCTTGAATCTATATAAAGCTAATGGTATTGGTTAATTGGATTATAGCGCCCTAAATCAAAATATACCATTGACAAATTCTAGGGTTCCGAAGCTTTGATTTTGGGGCTTTATTATTCAGGAAAAATTGGACCCCTTAAGACCCATGGTTGAATTCAGGAGACTCAGACGATTGCAAAGCCACCCTCGCGAAATATTTATGTTCAACACAGAGCTATTCGCTATTTTTTGTGGTTGCAGTTTGTGGGGGTTAAAAACCCCCGCTATCTAACATGTATTTTACAGGTTCAGCGAAGAAGATGAGTACGTGGTGCTATGCCATTGGACGTTTCAAAAGGAGCGCGCGTTTTTATGTTTGTGTACAACATATTTACTTGTTTCATATATTATATTTACTCATTATTATAATTACAAACGCAGGCAAGTGGCTCAGTGGATGGTGTGCTGGCTGTTGATCATTGGGACCTGGGTTCGATTCCCAGGTCCACCCAAATGTTTCTAATATTTTTCCTTACACGTTCCCATGCAGGCATCCTAAAAGCATTCCACCATGCACTTCAATCATCAATATGCCATGTGTCCTTAAGCATAGATCTAAGGGCCATGAGATGCTGACTACCATGCTCTCTAGTCAAAGCACGCCTAGACAATTGCCAAAGTCAAATGGACTGAATAGCTTAGTGGGCCAGAATTGCCAAACTCACCTCCTAATGGGCCATCACCCCCTCCCTGGTTTACTATTCTTTTTTTTATTTTTCTTTTCCTTTTTATTATCTTTTTTAATTATTATTATTATTATTTTATTAATATAATCAACCTTTTTCATAATAAAATTCAGAAAACTAAAAAATGTAAATATTTTTATTATTATTTATTAATTTCACCTTAATTTAATTATTTTGTAAATAAATGCTAACAAATTAATTTAGTTTAATTAGGTTTAATTTTGACTTTTTCATAATAAATAAAATAAATTAGAATTAGGTTTTACTAACTTTTGACTTTATTTTATTTTATTTTTATTTTCATTAAAAACATAAAAAAACTAAAAATACTTTTTTTCTTTTAATTATTTAATTAATTAGTAAAATAGGTTTAATATTAATTAATTGCAAAAAGGACCAAAATTCCATTCTTTTCTCAAAAGAGGGTCAAAACCCTAAGACTTTTCCCGATTCAATTTCTTTGCGCGCACTTTATTATTTTGATCATATTTATGTATCTGCTCCGAGGATGTAATAGCATAATTAGGACTCTTTTATCGCTTTCTTTTATTTTCCCGCATTTATCTTTTCAAGGGTTATGTTTTTGGCGATGTAAATACCCGACGCCTTGTAATAGCGTAGATTTACTTTTCGCAATTTATTTTCCGCATAATTATTAACTGTTAACTATGCATGACAAGACTTGTATGAAATTAAAATCAAAACGTAGCTCACCATAAAAATGTGCAAAGATAATTTAACCTGAAACCTGACACACTCGCACATGCCACTCCTAGGGTACGCCTTACTTGGTTGCCTCGACGTGGTCATCGAGTATAGGGTGTTTTAGAGGTCGCCCTCCTGTCTAAAGATCCAGTTGCCTCGAAAAGGTTGCTTCGGATATAAAAAAGGATCTAGGACATTAGGGTTACCGCTAAGGCGTCCTACTATTGCTTTGGTGACCACACATGTCCCTATAATCGAATTGACCGGAATAACTCCAACGACGATGCTTCCTACTTCTCAATAGTGGGATAGTACTGTCTAAAGGACAATTACACAGCTTAATTCCTTAGAGTAGGTAGATTTCTCCTGGGTACTTGCTCTTTCAAAACAAAAAACAAACAACTTTTCGCACCTACACTTTCAAAAAGTTTTCAAACAAACACTTCATACACTCTTGAGGACTGATACAAGAGTTACCTAGAAGTTTTCAAAACAAAAATTTTTCAAAACCCACAAACACAAGAAAAGCAAACATTTTTGAAAACATAGTGAGCAAGTACCTAAGAGCCCGTGGATAACCACGTATAGAAAGGGTGCTAACACCTTCCCTTTCTATAATCTACCTCCCGAACCGAGAAACATCTCGAAAAGGAATTTTGTTGTGCTTTTGTCCTTTCCTTGTTGGAGAACATAAAAGACGGTAGCGACTCTTGCTTACCGCGACATTTCGCGAACCAGCATTTCAAAACAGTCAGTTCTATTTCCATCGATCACACATAGCCTTTCAGTTCATGCAATGATATGTACAATATTAATACTATGATATTTACATGTTAATGATGTTCAGAATGAAAAGCAAGGAAAGTCAGAAAGACTTACCTGGAACGTGCTTGGAGCTTTGAGTGGCTGCCTCTGAATGTTCTGAGTCAGCAAGAGAGACGAAAGAGTGGTTGTGTCCTTTTGTTCAAAGGGAAGAACAAAGGTTTGTTTTTGTGTATGAGAAATCTGGATTTTTATGAAGGTTTCACAACTTCCTTTTCTCTCTTGGTAGTTCTCTCTTTCCAAAAGCCAGCCTCTTGAACGTGTGATTGAGCCAAGTATTTATAGATGATTTTGTTGTGATTTTGGAGAAAAGCAAGTGGGATTTGAACCTGTTTTGGAATCCTGTTCTTTTGCTTTTTCTTCACAGGTTTTGTATGTTAGTTTGGTGTAATCATGGGATGAAGGCGTAGGTTGAACCAGCTTTTGGTCATAGGTCTGCAGCATGTTGTATAAGCAAGGTTTTAGGATTTGGTCAAGTTTTGACCAAAGCGTTGAAAATATCCTTCATGTGCTGAAGCGCTGCCTTATCTTTGAAGCAAGCATGGTGGCTGTCAGCAGGATTTAAGGAAAAGCAAAAAGTAAAGCATGGACTTAGTAGCAAAGTTGATATCCCAAGACAGTAGAGGTACACATGGTGAAAATCCTTTGGATGAAGACTCAGAAGGTGGTTGTGAGTATTAAATGAGCATTAAATGATGACGAGACTTATCACAACCAGAAATCCTGCAACGTGAAACTCTACACCAAGGCTTAGTTCTAGATCAGAATTTCTGCTTCAGCGTGGAATCCCATCTTCTGATCCTCTTATCTTCTGGCTCCAGCATGTTCTGAAGGAGAACATTGCTTCCACATGTTCTGATTAAAGCGTCATATTATGAACCATGTTTGCAACCTCTGACTGAAGCTTTTTGTGAAAACTTGCCCAGAAGTTCTGACCAAACTCTGCCTTGAGAGTGTCTAGAATTTGCTGAGTGTCATGGTGATAATCTGGTCAGAAGTTCTGAAGTTGTCATTTTTTCTTAAACACTTAGAAAAATTCTAAGTATTTAGAATTTTGATCTTTTGGATTTTGATGAAACAAAACTTCATATTTCAACGTGTCTTGATGAAATATGATTCTTGAAGCTTAATTTTGATCCAAAAGTCAAAGTTTGACTTTTCAACATGCAAATGACCATTTTGCCCTTGTGAGTGATTTCCTTGGAAAATTTGTAGTTCCAGGTTTGGAAGCAAACTTGAGGATCCAGGGTGATCCCTTGTGAAATGAGAGGGAAAATTTTGGGGTGCAACAGCTGCCCCTGTTCAATCTTCTTACACCTGAAGAGTTAGTTTGGTAATTCTGCCATTCGTGACTTGAAGGTGGAAGATGATTGAACACTAGAGTGCCCAGAAAATTTGCACTCGAAGATGTGTGGTGAATGGGCTTAAAGATTCCATTTAGAGACTTAATAGATAATTGTTGGAGATGGGCTTAAAGATGCCATCCAAAAATGATTGTTGGGTTGTATCTGTAAGCTGGAATTGAATGATTGCCAGCATGGCGTCCGTGTGTGGAGCGCATCTAGACTGTATTTGAATTTTGGGTTGTTTAATAATGAGTCTGTGTAAAACTTCATCTGAAATTTCCTGAGAAGGAACCGGTGTAGGGTTGCTTCAAGATGAGTCCGTGTAAAACTTTATCTTGGAAAGAAGGAACCTGTGTAGGGTTACTTGACGATGAGTCTGTGTAAAACTGCATCTAAAAGTGAAAAGGAACCTATGTAGGGTTGCTTCATGATGAGTCTGTGTAAAACTGCATCTGGAATTGAGAAGGAACCTGTGTAGGGTTGCTTGATGATGAGTCCGTGTAAAACTTGAGAAGGAACCTGTGTAGGGTTACTTCATGATGAGTCAGTGTAAAACTTCATCTGGAAAGGAGGAACCTGTGTAGGGTTGCCTGATGACGAGTCCGTGTAAAACTGCATCTGAAAGGGAGGAACCTGTGTATGGTTGCTTCATGATGAGTCCGTGTAAAACTTCACCTTGAAAGAAGGAACCTGTGTAGGGTTTCCTGATGATGAGTCTGTGTAAAACTTCATCTTGGAAAGGAGGAACCTGTGTAGGGTTTCCTGATGATGAGTCAGTGTAAAACTGCATCTTGGAAAGAAGGAACCTGTGTAGGGTTGCCTGAGTTGGTCAAGTAGATAGCTGTCATGTCTGATTTTAGGTATTAATCTACAATTAGTCATCCACGGATAGCTTTCCTGGCTTGTTTACAGGTATTAATCTGGAACTTGAAAAGGTTGCTAGTAGCCATCTGTTGTTTGACCTTTTCTTGAAAAAGGTAAAATGTTAGTTGTATGCAATGTCATGATGTATGAAATGCATGATGTCATGATGCTCTCAAAATAAATGAGACTGTGTTGTATGCACTTATCATGTATGTAAATCAGATGTATGAAATGTGAAATGTTTATGAATGTATTTTTGTCTGGGAAAATAAATCCTTGACAAATGTTGGGGAGTCGTTAAATCCTATACTGCTGTTGAAGAATTGGTGTGTCTTCAAACTTTGCTTAGAATATTTCAACCGGGGGTTCCTGTTTTGTTGTTTGAGGAGAACTCCGTTGGGGGATATTGAAAACTCTATGGGAAGGACTTTTATTCCTGCTTGGGAAAAGAGTTCAGGAGTCTCGGTTGTCCGTTGCTCTACTAGGGAGTCGAAGCTGAACTGATATCTGGTCGGGTCCAAGTTTCACAATAACTTGTTGGGGATTGTAGAGTAGTCTACTAGGGCAGAGGAGTTGTGGTCCTTTGATTTGTAGTAGTTGGATATGCAAACTCAATCTGGGGATTTATGCCGTTTGTTGGGGAAATAAACCCTGTTGTCGGTCTGCTATAGAGGTGATGACTTTGTTAAGGAAAGTCCTCGAGGATTCTTGAAGTCGTCCCAGCTAGGGAAAGGTTTTCAGAGATTAAACTTTGGGTGGGGAATTATCCTCTGTGAAGGATTTTGGGGAGATTTGTAACTACCCCTAATAGCGAGTGTTTGTGGCACTGCCTAGAAATGTTTGACTGTATGCAACCCTTTGTCGGGATTGACGTTCAATGCCCCAAGTGACGGAGATTGGGACTTGCCCATGGTTACTCTGCAATTCTTGAGAGATTTCTTGGAATCTTGACTGGACTTCCCCATGTGTGCTGGATAGTGACATGTCATGTCCCCCTGTTGATTGGAGATTTGTCAATGGAAGTGTCATCCTTCTTGAATTGATTTTGTTCACTAAGAGAGCTTTTGTTCATCGGATATTCGTTGTGTGAATTTCTCCGCTGTCAAACAAATAGTCAAATGCAAACAGTGATATTCAAGAAATGCAAAGTTTATGCTTGTCTTGAAGTTTTGAAAAATGCGTTTTTAGCAAATAAAGAAGTTTGTAATTCAACTCTGGATTTTGAGTAAAGCCTTACAGGAGTCAGGATATCTTTTGTAACAATATGCTTTCGAACTAACCCATGCTTCAATTAGGACTTTTGAAGGGTTGTAACGTGGCTTGGTTCATGGTTTAAGAAACAAAGGATAAAGGCTCAAAGTGTATTTGTACCCACCCACTCTTCGTGACGGTCTTCGGTCCTAAACTCAGTTAATTGTGTGTTTGAACTCCAATTGAGTTTGGAATGACGTTTAGGTGATGGTTCAGACAAGTTTAGTTTATCAGAAGGCAGTCATTTTTTGCATCATTTTTTAAGTTGTTGAGGATTTGTATTGACCTCTTTCTTTTTATTCGTTATCCCTAATTTTTGCTTGATTGTTCTTATTTTGAGATTACAGTCAGCGGGATGCCCCAGTTTTCTTTCTTAAGTCTCCTTCGTAGGTTTTGACTTAATGGGCTTTTCTTTTTTTCGAGAGATAATGACCGCCTATGTGATAGGGAACCATCACCGTCTTCTGATTCCAGAGGAATGTTTTTTAGATGTCATTCGTTGTATTACGAGATGAGAGTTTACGGCTTAACGCATGTTTGAATTAACTGAGAGACTACCCTGCCCCAGGTTTTGATTAAAGGTTTTAATTTGTGTTTAAACAGAAAACTTCTACTTCTTTGGCTCGAAGGGGTTGACTAGGGATTATCTTCCTTATAACTCCAGTGTTTAATATTTGAAAGAATGCCTGTACATCGTCAGCAAGGTCTGTCCAAAAGCATACTGTATCAGATTATGGCATTGTTTTCGGCATCCTCCCTCTAAAGGCTTGTAACTTTTAGAAAGAGTTGAATGTCATAAAGAGAGTAAAAAGCATAGTTTAAATATATTGAAAACGAATGGATGAATTCAAGACAAACATATTCAATGCATTAATGAAACAAAGTTTGACATTAATAGATAATTGTTTGAATAACAAAAGAAATTACAACTTGAAAATTCAAATGAACAAAGGCTTTCAACGATTTGTCATATGAGCAGTGATTATGTTTGGAGTGTCCGGAGGGTAAAACTCGATCTCCTTGGCATCAATCAAGTTCTGAATTTTGTACTTCAACGCCCAACAATCGTTAGTGTCATGCCCGGGACTGTCAGAATGATAAGCACACGTTGCATTAGGATTGTAGTTAGGAGAAGAAGTCGTGGGGTTTGGATGAGGTCCTAACAATGTAATCAGATTCATCCTCAACAAGTGTTGCAGCGCTTGAGACAACGACATATTGATGTTGGTGAACTGTCTTTTGGGCTCGTCCGACCTTTGTTGATTTCCCCTTTGCTGTTGTCAGTGTGACACCGAACTGGAGATCAGGACTACCCCCACGTGTTTGTCATGACATCCCTTTTGACCAATCACTACATTGGACTCTTTCTTCCCACTGTACGACTATTTTTGAACATCAGGAGGCGTAGCTCTTTGAATATTTCTACTCTTGATGCCAGCTTCGACCCTTTCGTCGGCCAGTATTAGCTCGGTGAACCCGACTGAGGAGCTTCCGATCAAGTGTTTGAAGAAGGGAACTGTCAAAGTTCCCATGAAGATGTCAATCAGCTCCCTGTCAGTTAAAGGGGGTTGCACCCTACCAGCCAGGTCTCTCCACTTTTGAGCATACCCTTTGAAGCTCTCGTTGGAACCCATGGTCATGTTCTGCAATTGCACACGAGTTGGTGCAAGATCAGCATTGTACTGATACTGCTTGTAGAAAGCAGCAGCTAAATCCTCCCAGGTGTGGATGCGAGAACTCTCCAATTGATAGAACCACTCGAGTTGAGTCTCTACTAGGCTCTCTTGGAAGAAATGGATCCAAAGCTTCAGATCAATTGTGTATGGTTGAATCTTGCGGACATAAGACTTTAAGTGCATCTTAGGGCAAGAGACTCCATCATATAGGGCAAAGGTAGGGACTTTGAACTTTGGCGGGATGACCACTCCAGAAACCAGACCCATGTCTCCTAAATCCAAACCAGGTATCTATTGAATCTCCATTGCATTGAGGTGATCCTCCAATTGTTTGTACTTGTCATCAGTGGGAGGATATTGTTCCTCAGAGTAGTCAGCTTCAACTTCATCAATCTCCAAATTATGGTCTTCTTCAAGACTATCACCCATGTTGGATTGAGTTGAAAGATCTAGAGCTCTCTTGACTGGTCCTCTAGGTCTTCTTCCCAAGTTCAGGATGCCTATTGACTTCTTGGGTTTTTTCTTCTTGTCTTTGAGAAGGAGAGCTTTCAGGTCTTCTTGCCCCTTAACCATAGCTAGAAACCTTTATTGGAATTGAGCATTTTGAGCTTGAAGATCTTTCACAGTTTGTTCAATATCCCTCTTACTGAAATAAACAGTAGGAAGATAAGGAGACCTGTATGGGAGAAACCTGTCATGATATGATGCATGATATGTGGATGCATGTTTTCAAGGATCTCGCGGGGTAAACACAAGAAAAAGTTAGAGATTGAATTTTGATCAACATCTTTGATTGGAGAACTTCGTATTGGTGGATGTCCTTCCACGAGGATTAAGCTCACCATATCAAGTGGGTCATAGCCCTTGACTCAAGTTTGTTGTACTTGATCTTTGACGGTGTTTGGTCAGAGGAAAATAAATCCCCCTACCCCTTGCTAGACGTTTGGTTCATCATAACCTGGATCAAAGACCCTTGAGATCCTTGAAATGGTTATCGAAAATGCTATGGTATGATGTTATGATTTTATGTACAAATATGCGAGGTAAGCAAGTGTATATACAAATAATCATATTCACACAAAGCAGACAAGTCCTTAGGTTTAGGCTTGCATGGGGTTTATAGGTAAGTACCCTCTTGAAGTTTACTTGGCTCAACCTGTCCTAGTTAACAGTAACCGGGTTCTAAGGGATCTCAATATCACTGATCTTTCCCCCCAAGTTTCGTTCAATAAGCGATTGACTCGCAACCAAACAAAACTCAAGAGTCGAACCTCAATGAGTGTAGCATCGAGTATCAACTAACTTCGAACTGCACCAAAGCCGGTTATCTCGCTACTTCCTAATGGCCAAGTTGGTCAAGTAAGGTTCTAAGGTCAGTTGATGCTTCACAACACCACGCGGCGGCCCCGTACTCTCCTTGACTGACTCAAGGTTTACTGGTACCAACCAAAGTGCCACATCAATGTAGCTACTGCTTCAACCGTGTCGGTATACCCCGTACAGTGCCCTCACAGTTTATTGCTACTTACCTAAAAGGTGTCCCCAAATTCGGGTGTAGGATTTAAAATAAACCCAAACAAGGAACCAGAATGTAAAGCAAACAAATCAAACAATGTAAGCAAGTAAATATAATCTAACCCTAAGGTAACCCCACTTTAAGTGACATCCCCAGCAGAGTCGCCAGTTCTGTGGTATGGTGGGAGAACTGACTTGAGGTTTTTGCGTTTGTGTTCGCTAATATTGCGGTTTAGCAAGAGTCGCCACCGACTTTTCTTTTATCCAAAAGGAAAGGTGAAAAAGCACAGGAAAGACCTTGAGATTGTTTTCTTGAGTTCTGGGGGTAGATTATGAAAAGGGAAGGTATTAGCACCCTTTTCATCCATGGTTTTCCATGGGCTCTTAGTTACTTGCTAGATCACTTGCTTTTGTTTCGAAATTGTGCTTTGTATGGTTTTGAAAGTATTTTGTAAAAGAGGCCATTGTTTAGGAAATCTTTGTAATGATTCTTGTTCGTAAGAATGTATACAAAGATGTTTGTATTTTTGAAAATGTTTTCAATGTTTGTAAGATGTTTGGAAATGTGTGTGTTTGTTTTGAAAATAGCAAGGATATTTGATTTTAGAGTGAGCAAGTAACTAAAAGTAATCTACCTACTCAAAAGGTCTTAGATGTGCTTTTCCTCCTCCTTTAGATGTTGCTATCTCACCATTGTTTTGGTAAGAAGCCCCATCATTGGATGTGAAGGGACGAGCGCTGGGTCATCGTATGACCATGATAGCAATGTTGTGAGATGACTTAGAATTTTTCTTTAGGGACTAAGATCATTTTTAAAAGGCAACTTTGATAGCGTCATCGAGGGACTGTGATCTTGTATTTTTCGATTCGTTTGTGCTAAGACATCCCACATGAATAACATGGCCATTTTTGTAAGGCAACAAGTGGAATTACCCTAAGAGTGCATGTGTGCAAGTGTGTTTGATTGCATGCATTTGTCTTTGATTTTTGGTGGTCTACTTGTTGGTTTTATCTTGCCATACATGCCTAATTACTATACAGTATATGAAAGCAATAAAAGTGCGGAAAATGAAATTCTACACTATTACAATATTTAGGGGACGAGGATACATATGTACTAATGGGGATTACAAGTAAAAATAAATCCTAAGTTATTATTACAACCACATTGAAATGTTCAGTGTAAGAAAGAAATAGACTTGTTTAGAAAATATTTTTGTCTTAAGGAAATAAGTTAAAAGGAAAATGTTTTTATGTCTTTTTATGTTAATATATATATAAAAAAAAGATGAAAAGGAAAAATAAATGCAAGGTAGAAACAGCGTGTTGCTGTAAACAAAGAAACAAGGATCAGAAGTTCTGAAGCCAGGCGCGTGACTCAGCAAGAAACATCAGTGGGATCAGAAGTTCTGGATTCGTACACTCTAAGGTCCTGCAAAAACGTCAGAGGGAAAGGGAACAAAGGTTCTGGATTGATAAACACTGAAGTCCTACAAAAAAAAACGTTAGAGAGAAAACACAGAGGTTCTGGGTGATGTTCAACCAGTGAACCAAAAGTCAGAAGTTCTGTGTTACACTGAAATAGTTTGCAAACGTCAACAGTTCAGTGTATTTGACATGTAAGGAGAACTCAGAAGCTCTGTGTTGTGTTAGAACAGTGAGTGAGTCATTAGAGGTTCAGTGTTGTGATGAGCAAGTGAATGAACCTTAGCAGTTCAGTGCACTATCAGTATGTGAGAATCAGAAGTTCAATGTTGTGTTGAGCCAGTGAATGAACCTTAGCAGTTCAGTGCACTATCAGTATGTGAGAATCATAAGTTCAGTGTTATGCTGAGCCCGTGAATGAACCTTAGCAGTTCAATGCACTACCAGTATGTGAGAATCAAATGTTCAGTGTGTGTTCATTGTGAGAAAAAATCATAAAAGTTCTGTGTGTTATCAGCATGTGAAAATCAAAAGTTCTATATTACATTTCAACTCTTTTCTCATTTTAATCAGCACGTCAACAACTCATTCATTTTTGCCAAACCGTAAATCAGAAGAATAACAACACAACAGTTCATAGAAGTTATAATCCTAAGTCTGAGTCTAGAATTATTCTAGAAGTTCTGATCCATAGCCTTTCAGTTCATGCAATGATATGTACAATATTAATACTATGATATTTACATGTTAATGATGTTCAGAATGAAAAGCAAGGAAAGTCAGAAAGACTTACCTGGAACGTGCTTGGAGCTTTGAGTGGCTGCCTCTGGATGTTCTGAGTCAGCAAGAGAGACGAAAGAGTGGTTGTGTCCTTTTGTTCAAAGGGAAGAACAAAGGTTTATTTTTGTGTATGAGAAATCTAGATTTTTATGAAGGTTTCACGACTTCATTTTCTCTCTTGGTAGTTCTCTCTTTCCAAAAGCCAACCTCTTGAACGTGTGATGGAGCCAAGTATTTATAGATGATTTTGCTGTGATTTTGGAGAAAAAGCAAGTGGGATTTGAACCTGTTTTGGCATCCTGTCCTTTTGCTTTTTCATCACAGTTTTTGTATGCTAGTTTGGTGTAATCATGGGATGCAGGCTTAGGCTGAACCAGCTGTTGGTCATAGGTCTGCAGCAAGTTGTATAAGCAAGGTTTTAGGATTTGGTCAAGTTCTGACCAAAGCGTTGAAAATAGCCTTCATGTGTTGAAGCGCTGCCTTGTCTTTGAAGCAAGCATGGTGGTTGTCAACAGGATTTAAGGAAAATCAAAAAGCAAAGCATGGGCTTAGTAGCAAAGTTGTTATCCCAAGACAGTAGAGGTACACGTGGTGAAAATCCTTTGGATAAAGACTCAGAAGGTGGTTGTGAGCATTAAATGAGAATTAAATGATGACGAGACTTATCACAACCAGAAATCCTGCAACGTGAAACTCTACACCAAGGCTTAGTTCTGGATCAGAATTTCTGCTTCAGCGTGGCATCCCATCTTCTGATCCTCTTATCTTCTGGCTCCAGCATGTTCTGAAGGAGAACATTGCTTCCACATGTTCTGATTAAAGTGTCATATTCTGAACCATGTTTGCAACCTCTGACTGAAGCTTTTTGTGAAAACTTGCCTAAAAGTTCTGACCAAAATCAGCCTTGAGAGTGTCCAGAATTTGTTGAATGTCATGGTGATAATCTGGTCAGAAGTTCTGAAGTTGTCATTTTTTCTTAAACACTTAGAAAATTCTAATTATTTAGAATTTTGACATTTTGGATTTTGATGAAACAAAACTTCATATTTCAACGTGTCTTGATGAAATATGATTCTTGAAGCTTGATTTTGATCCAAAAGTCAAAGTTTGACTTTTCAACATGCAAATGACCATTTTGCCCTTGTGATTGATTTCCTTGGAAAATTTGTAGTTCAAGGTTTGGAAGCAAACTTGAGTTTCCAGGATGATCCCTTGTGAAATGAGAGGGAAAATTTTGGGGTGCAACAACAAGGTTCAGAATGAAGAATTGCATCACTTCTTCAGAAAATAATCAGTCTCCTATCAAAGTACTCACCATCATTCTTATGCATAACCTCTATAGAGGATAGATAAATACTCAGCTCCCATCAAAGTATTCACAAAAGGTAGAGCAGTTGGTCTGACAATCTTCTTCTGTATACGTCTGGTACCAGCTGATTTACAAAACAATCCAGAATAGGTTAGTGGCTTGACCTTAAACTTTTCTCAGGATAAACTTCAGTGGCTGAGGAAGTTTCACACCTTGAGATGATGTTCCAACATTGGATCCGACATCAATCTCAAACACATGGATCCTTAACTATGGTTTGGAGACACCATAGTAATCAATAACTCTTGCAAGGGGCACAAGAGAATCAACCATCGGTAGTTTATCAACCATCAAACTAGATCATCCATACATGCTAAGCATGCACACCTCAAGAGTCTTCTTTTGAGCATAAAATTCAGACCTCTTGTCTGACTTTAAGGTGATAGATGTCATCTGTAACACCCCACTTTCCCAACTATATAATCATAATAAATTATATGAAAATATATTAGAATACACAAATGGTATGTCACATATTCCAAAAAATCATAAGATTTCAAATCATTTTATTACTTCATTTCTCATAAAAGAATTATTTAGATAGTGGAAATATCAAATATTTATTTTCATAGCACAACGGCTTAAAAAACAACATTCTCCATGAAACTCATGGTTCAACATAAATATAAAGGTAAGATACGTAACGAATAAAAAAACATAAAACATAGAAAATTATCATAATCATTTGTTACGTATCAGAGTGAATCCTAAGACTCGATCAAGAAACTCAAACTCCAAGCACTACTCAGGTACCTGATTATCTGTACTCTTGGATGATTACAGACACAACAACAAAAAAGGGGTGCGAATTACATTCAATAAATATATGGTGAAATGTCACATGCTAAGGAGTAGTAATTCACACGAATCACATAATTCACAAAGTACACATTTCACACAATACTTCGTAACACATTCATCATTCATCTAACACAACATCAAATCAAGATGGTGCAATGCAATGCAGCCAACAACAACTAAATGCATATGGTACCATCAGGGCATAAGCCTTCTCAAAAATTTCCATATAAGGTTAGGGCATAAGCCGTCAACATTTTTCCAATATAGGCCTGAGCATAAGCCCTCAGCATTTTTCCAATACAGGCCAGATCATAAGTCCTCAACAATGGGATACACGTGACACTAACATGCAACAATGACCACCATCGAAAAAATCCCACAACATCTTTCCAAATAAGGCCACCAACAAAGGATAAGCCTTCAACATACATGCAGCAATGCAACATCATCATATCACACTTCATCAAATATTACAACAACATAGTGATATAGTATCACAATCCACTATGCATATTATCAATCCATCATGAATATTCAACAACAACAACATTACACAACATAACATCATAGTATTACAACGTAGTATCATGGCATCACATCAACTAAGGACATTAGCAGTTCCTCATGTATATTCAAAAATAACCACACTACAACAACATAACATCATGGCATCACAAATATTGAACATGTTATCAATTTATCATGTATATTCATTAACAACAACAACATAATATCAATGTACTCAAAAACAACATTCTTCATCACACATCATAACCAATTAACCCAAAGTCTCATCTTTTTCTACAAATCTCCATTTCTATTAGCCTCCTTACATCTTCCTGTAGCGGTAGAAATGTTTAAGACTAAGCCATTGGATTGGCTAGACTTATACATATCAAAATAAAAAATTGCCACCACGCTTTATTGTTACCAAAGGAATGGGAAAAGAGAGAATAACCCAAAAAAAGGGGGAAAGATTCAAGGTAAGGGGGTTGCTTATGCAAAGGGAAGGTATTAGTACCCTAAACATCTACGGTACTCCGCATGAACCTCTTTGTAAAATCTGTATATTTTGGCTATAAAATGTTGTATAAAAATAGATGGTGGATGTGAAAAAAGAAGTGTTTTTTTATGATTTTTGCACCCACCGCGGTTGTGAACCTTTAGTGCCTTCGTACC
The DNA here is from genome assembly GCA_948472305.1 of Vicia faba. Classification (NCBI taxonomy): domain Eukaryota; kingdom Viridiplantae; phylum Streptophyta; class Magnoliopsida; order Fabales; family Fabaceae; genus Vicia; species Vicia faba. The sequence continues at coordinate 469,125,791 of OX451736.1, forward strand.
ACCTTTTGTGCAATAGGGGATCAGGGTAATCGTAGTTCACCTTCTAACCATGAGGTAAAAGCTAAGGAGAAGAACCATCTAACTAACAAGAAGCCAATACTTGACATTATTAGTCAAGATAGAATTCCAATTATTTGTATGGAAACCAAGCAATCAAAGATACTAGACCTCTTGAGAGAACCAAACTTCAAGTGTATTAAATCTTCACAAAAATTGGGCAGAGTAACGGTTGTATACGGGTGAATTCCAGATTACGAACAAAGTATGTAATCATAATAACCTGCACACAAAACAAACAAACAACCCAATGTCTTGAGTTAAACCTCAAGAACTCAAGACAAAATATCAATTAAGGTCACAAGGTCTCCAACATAGGTCAAGGCCTCTAATCCCAAGTCTAAGAAGTCCAATACTCCATAATGCCAAGGATAGTAACCAAATAGTCCAAGTATCACTAAAGTTTTTTATGGTTTTTGTTGATTATTAAGCATCATCAAAAGTAAAATAAAAGCTCAAGTGAGCAAAATAAAAATGACATAAAAGTAAATGCTCAAGTGAGCAAAGATGAAAATAGCATGACATGAAATGCTAAAGTAAATAGTACATAAAGTAAGAGCATAAAAATAAAAACATAAAGTAAAGTCAATTGTTAATAATTAGTGGTTAGTTGGATGACCATCTTGAAACTTGCATTTGGTACTCATTAGAGGATTTCTAGAACCAAAGCCTCTCAATAACAAGTTGCATTTTCTTTTTGTCAAGTATATCATCCATTTAAGAATTTTCAAGGCAATATTTAATGATCAACGATGTTTAAGTGATCCGCGTTGACCAAAATTTATAAAGATCCATTAGAGGATTGGTAGAACCAAAGCCTCCACACAATGAATCTCAAGGTTATTGGATCAAAGGAATCAAATTAACATACTTGGGCTTGCAAACATAAGTTTGGGCCACGAATGATCATTTATTCGAATCGGGACAAAATTTAGCACTGTGTTAAGCAATCGTAAGTGGACTTATATAGAAGTCGAACCTATTTTAAGGCCGGTCAATAGCAATCTATGTATTTCATGTTTGGATAAATGATATAGAGATCATTATCCCATAACATGTAATACAATAGGAAAGTTGAATAAGATGAAGAGGGAAGGGATTGGAGTTTCAAATATCATCAACATCATTCGTCCATTTTAATGGATTTGGTTTATCAACCTATCAACACCCAAGACCCAATGATGTTGAAGAATTTGTCTCAAGATATGATCCAAGTCAGTACCTGTTCGCAGTGATTTCTGGCGAAACAACTGCTAGTCTTCCAAACAGATTTGATGTGTATGGTTACTTGCAGAATCGACTAGATTGATCCTAGAACATTGTCTTAACGTCAATTGTAACACTTTCTTGAGGGCTTATGTAAAATATGAAGTGATACTTGTGCATGTGTTTGTGTAAAGGTTTGGAGTGCAATACTTCTGAAATTAAATTCAAATGTAAAGGTTTAGACGAAGCGTCTTAATTAAACAAAAAAAGGTTTGAATGTAAATGTTTGACAATAAAAAGACTTAATACTGGAATTAAGTGACTTGGTTACAAATAAAAAGCCTTTTAAAAGAAATTTGATTTATGAATCTTTGCAGGAAAGTAAGACAATTCGACAGAACATAAAGAATTCAACGTAACAAAAAGAATCTTAAGAACAATTGCAGGAATATGTAAAAGAATGATTTTAAAGAAAATTATATTGATAAGTGCAATTTCAAAGATAAAATTGTGAGGTCATACGTACATTCTCAACGAAACTCTTTCTCTTTAACTTGGTATTTGAGTATTTTTGTGAGTAACTTTGTACGAATTCTGACCTCCTTTTCCTTAACACTAAAGAGCTATTTATAATGTCCCAACCATAACGGTACTATTCTAGGAAAAGGCCACGTTGCTCTCTTGCATGTCTTTCGACACTCTAAGGCTTCCACGCGTCCTTCTTATCCAAAGAAACCTTTTTCGAATTTCAAATAACCCGCTCAAGCCTTCAGTAATGATTTTCTTACGTGGCCGTCGAAAATGCGCCCTCTGGACCAAATAAACAATCTGTCTTTTCAAACTATCTTCGACGCAGCTCTAGTAATATATTTCGACAAAAAAAACTCTTTTTAAACCGTCTTATGGAAATTTTAAAATGTAGAAGTTTCTTTATTAACCTGGTCGAAATTCCCAGCTAACAGTACCACATGCTATTTCAAGAACCAAACATGAATCATGTACAAAAGTTTTCAATTACAAGCATTAATAAAAGGTAAAACCTTAAAATACAATCTTAAGTCAAAAATAGTTTTAAAATATGAAAACAACTTGAAAAATTATGAAATTAAAACCCTAACTTCCTAAATTCCTATAAAAGTTAGAAATTAAATTTGGAGTCCCTGGATTGAGGTGGAATTTTGCTTTAGAAATGCAAACTTGGAAATTAGCAAGTTTAAGCCTTAAACTAGATGGTTTTGGAAAATAATTTGTGAAAAATATGAAATCACATTGTAAAATTCTAGAAAAATGATTTTTATGGCCTCAACATGTTCAAGCACTCCAAAAAATTTCATCTCTGATTTTATAGGTACTGGAAGTTAGAAGTTTAAATCCATTAATGTGCATGATCAAGCAAAAACCCTAAAAAAAGAAAATAAGTTCAAAAGTTAATCAATTAGGTCCAAAAGTCAAATAAATTTGATGTAGAATAACCTAAATATCAAGAAAATTAAAAGGATCAGAAAGCATGTTTTTCTTGAATTTTATCTCAAAGGGAAAAAAGAAATAGAAATTATATAAAAAAATCATTAAAAAAACAATGAAAAGATGAACATGTTCAATTAAATGATTTAATTTGTAATCCAATTTTTTTATAAAATAGGACAAAAAATATTTTCATTTAATAAGCTCAGAGAAGAGTCCAACAATATTTTTTATGGATTTTTGCTTAATAGATAAAATTCAAGATATAAAAGAAATATTAAAACCCTAATTATTTACATGATTTTATTTAAACAAGAAAAATGATTAAAAAATGAAATAAAAATCAAAATATGGAAATATACTAAAAAAGGAGTTTAAATTATTTTTTGATAATTTTTGAAAAGAAGAAAATATTAAAATAAAATTTAAGAAAACAAAAGAAAAATTAACATATGAAGCTTTTGACACCCTTTCTTGACAAAATGTGCTCTAAAAGATAAAATGCATTCATGTTCAATCAGGTAGGGACATGTCATCGTCCCTATCAACATACCAAAACCCAACACGCGTGTAAAAATAGTTTTCATCAAGGCAACTTCCAGCTTCAATTTCTCTCTTATTACTCAACCATTTGAGATGATTCAAAAAGAAAACATGATCGCCAAACTTCTAAGAACATCACACAACTTTTAGATTTAAAAAACAAGGCAGGATCAAAGAGAAATTGGAGCTCAAATTCATTGAAAACTAACTTTAGCATGATTTACAGAAAACATCAAAACATCAATGGAGCTCGAATCAAACCAATCAAATACATCAGACATATTGTCTGGCCAACTAATAACATGTATGCAAGATCTCAAGCATTGAATTAAGCTAGGAATCGAGAAATCCAAATCTGAATTTTACCTTTCATGTGAAAAATAAATTCACTATTGGCTGGATCTAATGATGAGAAACCCATAGACACTTGCTTCTCTTGCTCCAATTATGAAGAGATGAAAGAGATATGAGAGCTGGAACAAGAATGGAGGCAGCTTCGAAGAGAATAAAATTTCAACAATGGAGTTCAAGCTTGTTTTGAGAGAGAGAAAAAGAAATGTGTTGCTGACATTGCGAGGAAGAGAGAAAGAGAGTGAGAGCTTGCTACTTACTTAGCCCCTTCAATTGTTGAATCACATTGCCTTTTATAGAGGAAAGAATGAGAGAGTGAGGAAAAGGAGAGAAATGGGAAGTGAGAGTGAGGTGTGAGGTGCTGCATGTTTTATGTTGGTTTGAGGGTGCAAAGCATGTGTTTTGAATAAGTGAGAAAAGTTAGGATGTGAGCTGGCAGGCTGGAGCTTTGGCTTGCACGAAAAAAAACCATGCATTCCCATGAAAGTCTTTCCATTTCATGATCATGCCTTTACCTCCTTATATATTCCTCTACGGTGCATGAAATGTCACAAAGTTTGAATAAAAATGGAGAGGATATTTCATACTCCAACTTTGATGTTCAAAATTTTTCAAAATCAAGCTTGGATCAATGATATATTTTGCTATGAATGTGTGCTCACAAGTTGATTGATAAAATGTCAGGCCTGACTGGGCATTCTGCGCGCGCGTGAGGCCTGGCTGGGCAATACATTTCAGCTTGCATGATGCCTTCTTCTTTCAATTATATCTCAAAATTTATGGAGAATTTGGAAAAACTTTTTGAAGCAAAATTGTTCCTCACATTTAGGGATTCAACTTTTATGTTAGACATTTCTCAAAATAATTAATATTTCACATAGAAAAGTATTGATGAATGCGTGCCCACAACATGTTTGATGAAATGACGGCCTAACGCGCGTGACTTGTCTTGTGCTGGGCAAAAATTCAGTTTTCAACTCAAAATCCTAATCACCATATATTTCTCTACACTTAACCATTTGAGATGATTCTTGAATGAAAAATGAATAGAAAACTTCAATCTACAACTTTCATGTTGCTAACTTTTTGATTTGAGTCCAAATGGTCATTCAAAAATGGACATGAAGAAGTCAATTTTTTTGCATTTTTAACCAAAATTTCACTAAGTGTCAAAATATTCCAAGCTTCATAAGATTTTTTATTTTCATTTTTTTGACTTGTGGCCACTACTAAAAATTTGGAGAATTTTTCATCCTCTTTCTTGGCATATATAGTTTGCACATTTTCAATAAAAATTGAGAAAGTTGTACCCAGTCAAAATTCAGCCCTATGGATACTTAGGAAAATTTTAAAACATCAAATAACTTCCTTAACAAGTTATCTCCAATTCACACTTCCTCTTGATATTTTTGCACTATTGACCATGAAATATGAGAATAGGGATATTGAATTGATGGTTGACCAAAAGTCCACTTGGTCAACAACTGATTTTGACTGTCTTCTAACAAAATGACCATTTTACCCCTTTTCATCAATTGAACCCCTTCAAGTCAAATTTGATGATCAAACTTCCAATGATAGATGATCATGACTATGTAGAGAAGTATGGAATCAATAATTTCTCAAAAATACAGAGATCTCCTGATTAAACTCCAAACCCTAGTTTTAATCATCTGTGTTAGGAGATGGTGACATGACTGCAATTATGCCATGACCTACAAGATGATATTCCAAGAGACAACATATACACATTTTGAGGTTAGTTAGAAGCATAAAATTACAAGATATACAAATAAAAGTGCTTCAAGGTGCTTGGTGATTCCATAGGCAAACCCTAAGACTGGATACAGTAGAAGATAAACCCCAAACCGTAATTTGTGATCTGATTGCATTGCGATGGTATGAGATGATAGAGGAATATTAGGGGGGAAAATTGGGGTACAACACTTACTACCTCATACTAGTAATTAAATACCTAAGGAATTACACTGCACACAAAAACAGGAAAGAAATCGCGAAAACTGACAAATCTGCACATTTGCCTACCTATACGCATACCATACGCGTACGGCTTCTCCTCCCGCATAATTTTTGTGTATTATTAGTGTTTAGATCCTTAACCCATACCTCATATGCGTACTGTGATACGGTGGGAGAACAGACTTGAAGGTTTTGCGTTTTGTCGCAAATGTTATGGTTAGCAAGAGTCGCCACCGACTTTTCTTTTATCCAAAAGGAAAGGTAAAAAAGCACAGGAAAGACCTTTGAGATTGTTTCTTGAGTTCGGGGGGTAGATTATGAAAAGGGAAGGTGTTAGCACCCTTTTCATCCATGGTTTTCCATGGGCTTTTAGTTACTTTCTAGATCACTTGCTTTTGTTGTTTGAAATTGTGCTTGGTGTGGTTTTGAAAGTATTTTGTAAAAGAGGCCATTGTTTAGGCAATCTTTGTAATGATTCTCGTTCATAAGAATGTATACAAAGATGTTTGTCTTTTTGAAAATGTTTTCAATTTTGTAAGATGTTTGGAAATGTGTGTGTTTGTTTTGAAAATAGCAAGGATATTTGTTTTGAAATGGAGCAAGTAACTAAAAGTAATCTACCTACTCAAATGTCTTTCCTGTGCATTTTCTTTTCCTTTGACATTGTTGTCTTACCATTGATTTGGTAAGCAACCCTATCTTTGGATGTAAACGGGACGGGCGTGGGTCATCGTATGACCATGATTAGCAATGTTGCAAAGTATCTTAGCATTTTGAGGGACTAAGATCATTTTTGTAAGGCAACTTTGAATAGCGTCATCGAGGGACTATGATCTTGTATTTGTTTGTTTTTGCTAAGACACTTTACATGCGTAATATGGTCATTTTGTATAAGGAAACCAAGTGGGATAACCCTAGGGGTGTCTTGTGTACAAGTGTGTCATTTTCATGCTTGATTTTGTCTTGGATTAGGGTTTTCCATTTGATTGATTTTATCTTGCCATACAAACCCTAATTACTAACATGTTATGTAAAGCGATAAATTGCGAAATTTAAAGATTACTACGCTATTACAACACTTTGTGGGAGGGGGGTATATAATTTATGAATGGGGATTGCAATAATATAAACCTAATTAATCTATTACAACCAAATTGAATTTGTACAAATATTGGAATAAATAATGTACAAGATAAATTAAATACGCAAAGATGTATATAAGTGCAAAAAAAGATTTTGTTTGATTTTTTCACATGGAAAAAGTTTTAACCTAAACCTAGTAAATAAATCAAGATTATCTCAAATTAATTAAGAAAGGAAAATTATTTTTTTAGAGAAAGTTTTTAATAAACCCTAATTCTAATTTATTAAAAGGAGATAAATTTCTTTAAGTATTTTTGTATTTTTGTATTTTTTTTCTTGAAAATAATATATGGTATTTATGAAGTATTTTGGTCTTTTTATATGTTAAAATAAATATTTAATAGGTGTGAAGAAAAATACATATTTAACCTAATTTTATTTTAATTTACAAGTTTAATAAAAAAAGATAGTATATAACTTTAAATAAAATAAATAAATATTTTTTAGGAGAAAATAAAAATAAAATAAAAAATATATAATATTTGTCATTTTTATATTTTTTATGATTAAGAAAATATATTTGATAAAATAAAAATAAAAATAAAATAAGTAAATAAAATATTTGGGCCAGGGGTGCTGAAGGCAAATGAGTGGTAGGAAGTTAGAAAAAAAACAATAAGCCCAACAATCAGAGGCCCACGCTGCAAGCTAGCAAAAAGGAATGGAAAAATATGAAAAAAAATGCAAAAGGCAGCGCCAAGGCTCGAACCCACGACCTAGAGCATTTTTTCGTGCTACCTTACCACTAGGGTGGCTGTACATCCGTTAGTTTAAATGAAAACACAAATACATAACATAAAATATTGCCTTGCCCTGTACTTCATCTTCAACCTCTAGCCAGCCGGACCCCCGGTAACTTTTTCATTTCTCAACAAAAATGAAAACTGATAACATGAACATTATAGTATTTTACCTCACGATTCTAACCATGTACATAACTAAAACTATAAGTCCAAGATCAAAGAGAATTTTGTTGGCCCTAATTCTTAACCTAATTTTTTCAGAAACTTCAAACTTAAAATTCTCTAAACTCAAGCCAAATAAATGCAAGCTATGGATATGTACAGCTTCATATCAATGATGTCTACGTTTTATATTCACAAATGGAAAGCTAACTATACATGTATTAAGAGTTAGAAAAACAAAAAACTCACCTTGAAAATGGAAATCGTGTTTTGAAAATGAGCTTGCTTTAGGATGCTGTGATGATCAGGTTAGCTTCCTTGAACCTCTAGGAAGCTAATGCAATACTTAGCTTGTCTTTAGGGTGGCTGGAATGGTTTGGAGAAGTCCACCTGTGTTGCTCTATTTTTGAACTTCAACAATGGGAAAGATGGAGTTACAGTGATGTTTCAGGTTGTGGGATGGTTTACTTGTAAGGTGAGGAAGCTTGGGAAAGCAAAAGGCCTGAAAACGCACGAGTGGAATGAAAGATTCAGTTCACAAGTCAGAAATGGCAAGTTTGGAGGCTTGGTATGCAACTTTTGATTTTAGGGTGTTTCAAGGCTTGGGCATGCATGGTTTTAGTTGCAAAATGATGGCTTTATATAGAGCAAAATATTGGAGGACTTGTGCTTGCTCAGAAGTACAAGATCACATGTCTTGCTATATTTCTTGTTTTTGAAGCAAGTGTGAGAAGTGACTTCTTAAGGCATGATCCTGATCTTGTAGGGTGGCTTGAAGCTTTAAACATGTTTTGTTCAGGTTTAGAGGCTTGGTTTGTGCAGAAAGAACAAGTCCAAGTCTCAAGAAATGGAAAAATGTAAAAAGCATGCTTTTCCAAAATGGCAATGTTGCCTTTCTTCCAAAAATGGTTATTTTCTTGTACAATGCATTGAATGCTTGGCTTTAGGGCATGAAACCTTGTGCAATCCATTAATGGTGGAGTGAAAAATGAGTTTGAGGCCTGAAAAGTGAAGATTGTACAACCAATTTGCAAATTTGAAAACTTGTTCTTCATGAAAATGACCTATAATTAAAGTGATAAAACCCTAACTTCTTCTCTTCGATTCACCCTACTCAAGAATGATGTCAAGGAGTTCTTGGATATTTTGGAAAGATTGTAATGTGCTATACAACCCATATTTGAAATGCTTTTGAAAATTCCTCTTGGAACTAGGTGAAAAGTGGCCATGAAGTTAGGTCAAAAACCTGTCTAACTGGGGCAAAATTTCACTAAGTTATTTCAGTTCATGAGCATGTATTCACAAAATTATATCTTGAGATCCAAGCATCTTTAGGAGAAATTGTGTGTAGAAAAGATGTAGATTTCATGGAGATCTACAACTTTCATGTTGGGAACTTCCTTTGAATCATCTTGTATCATGGTAATAATTTGGATTAAAGATGAGGGAAAAAAAGAAATTTTCTATACTTAGAAAATTTTCTAAGTTAGAATTTTTCAACTTTTCAAATCCAAATCTTAAATCTTTGGTTTCTTGATGAACAAGTTTCACATTTTGACATGTTTTGATGAATTATGATCCTTGGCACTTGAATTTGACCAAAAAGTCAAAGTTTGACTTTTCAGTGTACAGTTGACTTTTGATCAATTGACTGAAAAATTCATCTGTCAATCCAATGGATTTGCAATGTTTTGAACCATGTCATTAGGTCAAGATGATGCAATTGAACTCTTGAGATCATGCTTTAAACCAATTGACTATTTTCTAGGTCAAAAATCATAAATTTCCCCTTCTCAGACAAAACCCTAATTTTGACCATTTTGCCCTTTTGATGATTTGATCAAATATCTTGGGGAATCATGGTCCAAACTTGATCAAATGATACATATGAGTCTAAGATGTTGATGTGGATCAAAAATTATGAAGTTTGACTAAAAATTGGCCATGGTTGACTTTTCCCCCAATATAGTTGATTTTTAGGTCAACTATCCAATTGACTGATCAAAAATGTGATTCAAGGCTTGAAACATGGCATGAGTAATCTTGGGGGTACCTAATGATCCTTGAAAGTCAAATTAAGCATTTATAGTCCAAAAATCCTTGTGCAAACTCAAACCCTAATTTTGGTCATCAGTGCATGAGGAGGTGTCTTGAGCTGGTCAAACCCTAATGCAGTCTTGAGTCAAAGAGATCTTGTGAGAAAATTCTTGATAAGTGAGAGGGAAAATTTTGGGGTACAACACGTACCATACGCGTATGACCAGAAGCATATTTCCCCTTCAAACTCTTCCCAAACTTCCCACGTGCGTATGACCCTCCCATACGCGTTTGGCCTCTCTCCATATGTGTATCATAAGCGTACCGGCAGAAGGCCGTGCTGGCACTGGGTATAGGGCACATACCATATGTGTACGACCCTCTAGGACGTCCCCCATACGCGTATCATACGCGTATGACTAGTTAGCTTCATAAATTTTTCTGCAATCACACCAGTTTGTTTTCTACTCGTTTTGAGTACTTCGAACCTCCAATTTTGGGTCCAAAATAATGTTTCTACACCTAATAACATAAAGTCTTCATATAATTTCATCCTACCTACGAATCTATAACAATATTTACCTATAATACTTCAATTTTCCTCACATTCTTAGATCTATAATTTTCATATTTGAGATTTTATGAACAACACAAAAACAACAAAAATCAGCAGCAACACATATTATAGACATCAATTATATCATCATTCCATATAGGTTCACATAAAAATATTATTAATTAACAAAATAAAATTATATAAATCAGATCTACACAAAACCTAAACAAGGAAAGGAACCCTCACTACCCTCTCATGTTATAATCACCATTTAGAGAACTCATTCTCCCCCTTACCTTGGTTTAGAGATTTGATCCTTCAACAATGGTGAGATTCTTCTTGTTTCCCTTTGCCCTGACTTCTCTTCTTTCCTCTTCTCTTCTTTTCTTTTCTTTTCTTTTCCTGTGAAACAATTTTCCCAATTCTCCTTCCACTATTCTATTTAATTATTCCTTATTATTATTTCCCAATAAAAATAATTATTATAGTAATAATAATAATCACTATAATATTAATAATAATATTATTAGTGGTAACTATACCATATATCTAATAATATTTTCATTAATTATAATAGTAATATTTCATCATTCACCAATATTATCATTATTATATTATTATTCAAAGTTTACCCCAATTATCTAATTATACTAAGTTTTCACACCTCCTTAATCAAACCAACATAGTTCCACAATTTCAATCATCAAATGACTAAATATTTAAATGGGTGTTATAACTCTCCTCCACTTAGAATATTTTCTTCCTCTAAAATTATCGATGCAACACACTCAAGACACAACTCTCGCATCCAATTTTCCAATTCCCACGTCATATCTGGCAGTATCTTGAATACTACTCGTCAACATTTAACATCGTTAACCATTTTAAAGAAAATGCAACACTGTCACAAGGACATCGTCCCAACTATAATACTGACATCATTAACACACAACATTAGTACTCTGATGCTATGATTCATCAGCCGAACACTTAAATTAATAAATCTATTTACACAGTAATAATGCGTATAACACATAAACTCTTCACCTTTCACCTCCCTCTTGGAATTTCCAATGGTTTTGCATCATTCTTGCAGACTTCGGATGTTCAACCCTTAACTCCAAACAAATCACACACGCGTAACAAATTACGATACATCCCACTTCAGCCATGCCACTATGATCTCTACTTTAAAGTCATTGTCCTCACTTGATTTCTATCAACTACCAGGACTAAAAATCCACATCCATTTCTTGACTCTCTTTAATATTCACCAGAAAATCACTACTCACCTTTAATATTCTCAACCTCCCACTCAGCGGCGTTAGGTCGTATACAACTCCAGCCACTAAACTTGTTCAATAAATCCCAACTCTTTCTAATATTATTTTCTATTAGGCACTCATGAAATGGTGAACGACTACCCTCTCGGTAAAATGTCCATCACTTCACACACCATTAAGCTGACAAGACAAGTCTATCACATCCAATACGATTTCGTCTACTATCAACAATAGATTGAGGGTGATCAGTTCCTCAATTTATCAATAAGCATCCAACAACCATGATGGGGGCATAAACCATCATTACTAACTATAATATCTTTTCTTTAGGAATTTCACTCAAAATCACCTAAAGCACCATAATCCAAGTAATCTCCTTTGAGACTTACACTTGCCTACACAACTTCCTCCTCATATTATCTCGTCGATGAGTCACCATCTCCTAACACATTACATAGTCCAATTCTCACTCACTTATCATCCAACGATGATTAAGAATTTTCTAAATCAATACCTGTTAGTATACCAAATACATCACAATTCATTCTGCTCTATCCTAAGCCTTTACCACATAGAGGATTTCTAACAACATCCCTAAATTCTTGGTTTTCCTTCAAATTTTACAACATAAAGAATCCATATATTTCCATATTTTAACCTCATTCCAATCACAAACTCAATAATACCATCTCATCACTTATCTAGTTATAGAAACTCCTCAACTTTCCCTGATATATATTCACTACCATGTCATCGATGACTCGCATTCCATCTTACCATTTAACTTTCTCTTTTCCTTAAGGTTCCTTCCACGCTAACCATTCTCAGTTGGCATGCATTTCACCTACATGTGCTCCTACAACACCTTCTTAACACTTTTTTCTTAACATCGAACCTTTTGTTCCTTCTATTTATTCATTACCAACCTATCTCACTTGACCTCGTCTCTAACTGGCATTGTACTTTGTTTCACAAAATTAAATAGTAACCAACTAAGCCCAAAGAGCTTCTAATCTCTGTATCCAACTTCGAAAACTCTCAATGTATAACCACATCTACTTTGGATGGATTCCACAATTATCCTTATCTGAAACAATACGCCTAAGGAACTTACCTTCTTAAATCAACATTCACACCTTGACTACTTAGTATACAGTTTCTTCTCCTTCAACGAGCATATTACAATTCGCAATTGTTCCACCTGCTTTTATCCAACTTGGAATAAATCAAAATGTCTATAATAATCACCTCAATAACTTATCTAAAAATTCACAATGCCTACATGGAGTTCTAAAAGTTGTTCTCCAAATATTCTCATCTCCTATAAGTTATCCTACTTACTTAGCAGATATCTCCGAAACATTCAGAAGGTACACACTACTAGTATGTCACAAGCCATCACATTTCTCTTTATTCCCTAAGAACAACCACCAATAATACCTGATTGACTTATCTCAGAGACGCCTTAATCTCCCAACCGACCAGAACCTTGAATTTCTAACATCCATCAAACATAAGAGTCTGCATCGACTCAACAATATAATTTTAATGCACTCAGTTCCACTTCAAATCATTCACCCGCAAAGACCACCTGACATAGATCCAACATCTCTCTCTAACGACAAGTCGCACTCATCCATGGGAAAGCATCAGGACCCACACACAAATAACACATCATTAACCATAACATCACCCTCTACCACTAGAGATGCGAACAACATAAGAACCCAATCACTCCCTCTCAAGGATACTACAACCTGACCCGTATGTATGACTCTCGAAATTACATTCTCTTCTAAATATGAAGACCATACATTCCTACCAACACCTACACTTTTTCAATCCATGGCACACTGAACCAATCGTTCATCTCTTGCAACCAAAACGTCTCAGAGAAGCAACAATTTCTCCTCCACTTATTTCAATCTCTCTCCTGCAAACAGATGATTAGAAAAACAAGAAGGCACTAACAGTGTTTCAAACACATGTCGCGCACTAAAGAATAACATGTCGATAATATTCAACCGTCATACTCTATAGACTCAATAACCTTGCCGGACAGACCGATCTGCTTTGATACCAATTATAACACCCCACTTTCCCAACTATATAATTATAATAAAATATACGAAAATATATCAGAGTACACAGATGGGATGTCACTTCTTCTAAAAATTCATTAGATTTCAAAACATTCTATTACTTTGTTTCTCATAAAAGAAATATTTACACAACGGAAATATCAAATATATATTTTTATAGCACCACTACTTAAATAATAACATTCTACATGAAACTCGTGGTTAAACATAAATATAAAGGTAAGATACATAACAAATAAAATAACATAAAACATAGAAAATTCCCATAATTTTGTATTACGTATCAGAGCGACTCCTAAGACTCGATCACACAACTCATACTCCAAGCACTACTCAGGTACCTGATTATCTATACTCCCGAAGGAGCACAGACACATTAACAGAAAAGGAGTGAGAATTACACCTTCATATGATAATATAGTGTTGCATACTCAACACACAAAACCACCAGAAGTCTTCCATCATATATGTATATGTAGCGGAGCACAAACCAAAAGACTGCTCACCAACATTTAGGCAACACACAAACCTTTGCACAAACACACCAGGTGCAATAGCTTAACCTAGGTTTGAAAATAAATCAAACCCTTAATATAACAACTCTCCTCCAAAGATATTGGCCTGAAAACTACACAGACAGGTCCAATATACCTCCTGTCATGAACAATCTATCCTCCACTTCTAGGGACCATTCAAACAACAATATGAACTCTCCAAATTCAAACAGATTTTCAGTAATACCTTCCTTTCCCATGACCAGAAAGTATCATCCCAGGATCTCACCTAGAATAGAACAGGATGTCTGCTTTGATGCCAATTGAAATTCTGGTATGACAACACTCAGATGTCCTAAGAGAATGTTGGGACATCTAATCTGACACAAATAACACAGGCAAGGTATAAACATTAAAAACAGTACTGAAAAGCAATAACAACACACCAGAATTGTTAACCCAATTCGGAGCAACTCTCCTACTCTAGGGGCATACCAAGCCATGGAAAAATCCATTAAGAGTAGTATTAATTCAAAGCTAAACTCCCATGTTTACAAATTATCACTTAATTACTATCCTCGCTAGATTTCTATCTAAGACTAAACTAGATATGACGCCCGCCTAAATCCCTCATCAATCACATACAGTGATTGGAGCAACACAATTTTGAACAAACTAGAAGACACACTTGCATGGCCATACCTAGCTAAGACTCAAGGTTAAACTACCACATTTACAACCTTTCTCTTAACTAATAACAACAACTTGGATTAGCTTCAAAGCTTCCTCCAAGAATAATACTTAACTCAGTACCTGCAGATTTTTGAGTGAGAACATGGTGACCATCTCACAACTCGAGTGGTTCACCTTGACAAAGCCCTAGACTTCTACATCTCGAACCCACTCCAAACTAGGTTAAAATCCTTCTATTTATAACCTAATCCCAACTGGATTTGGGCTTTCAAATAACAATAAATCAGCTGTTACAAACCAACGGTAACTTCTGTTACAAACAAGTTCTTCAATCATTAGTTTCCTAAATAATCTCCATACTTAGAAACTGTATAATCTTCAGTATTCTGACTTGATGCTCTTGATTATTAATTCAGTTCCACATAGGACTGTATAATATTCCCTGAATGTTCTGCACTTTTTAAATCATAACAGATTTAACAGAATCACTTCAGCTTAAGCGCGATGTTGTATGCTCCTTTGTAGGACATCTTATTCGACATGTTGTTCCAAATGTTGAAACACTTCAACTCAACATGTACCATAAGATAGGATTTCTTATTCCATGTGTTCCTTTTAGGAAATAAATATATCCTATATAAC
Source organism: Vicia faba (assembly GCA_948472305.1). NCBI lineage: Eukaryota > Viridiplantae > Streptophyta > Magnoliopsida > Fabales > Fabaceae > Vicia > Vicia faba. Next base: position 469,141,247 of record OX451736.1, read on the forward strand.
ATATTGTTGCTTTATTTGTTTTACAAAAATTAATGCCAATCCTAAAACTAGAGAACTTACACATTCTTAAAAACGAGAAGGTGTGTGATAGACATAGTGGGAGGAACAATGACCCTCAAAGTCTATGATGAAGAATTGAAAATTGATGTTCGGAACACTATCATGTACAAAGATGATGTTGGTACAAGCCATCAATTGGAGGTTCTATATTAGGTTATTGCTCAAGGCATTCCGATGAAAACACCTCAGTTACCTTTGGAACATGTTTTAAGTCTCTCAATTGTTTAAAGTCGTGAAGAAAAAGAGTCAAAAGTGCTATCCATGATGGAAGCACAACCTCAATGGGTTAGATCTAAAACACACATGGGAAGATTTAAGACCACCACAGTCACCAAAAGACAAGCAAGATGCTAAAAAGGAGACAAAATTGAAACAGTTGCTAGAAAATCTCAAATATGATTTCCTTGACCATGAAGAAAAGTGCCCTGCTATTACCAATTAGTCTATAGAATTTCCAAGAATAAAAACTCATTCAAGTACTCAAGAAATATAAGAGTGATATTGGATGGTCCATTAAAGACTTGAAATGTATTAGCCCGACAGTGTGCATGCACAAGATTTTGATGGAAGATGATCACAAGTCGATGGTCCAACTACAACGAATACTTAATTCATCCATGAAATAAGTGGTTCACAAACAAGTGGTTAAGTTGTTGGATATGAGGCCTATTTACCTCATATCTGATAGATCTTGGGTGAGTCATGTGCATGTGGTACCAAAAAAATGAGGAACTATCATAATTATGAATGAGAAAAAAGAGATGATTCCAACAACAACTATCATAGGTTGGAGGGTATGCATTGATTATAGAAGTTTGAACACCGCAACAAGAAAATACAACTTTCCTTTTCCATTCATTGATCAAATGTCGGAAAGATTGGCGGGACATGATTACTATTGCTTCTTGGATGGTTATTTAGGGTACAATCAGATTGTAATGGCCTTAGAAGATAAGGAGAATACTTCATTTACATGCCCCTATGGTATCTTTTCCCACCAAAGGATGCCATTTGTGTTATGTAATGCACCAACCACATTTCAGAGGTGTATGACGTCTATTTTTGCTGACATGCTTGAGAAACACCTAGAAGTGTTCATGGATGATTTTTCTGTATTTGGGTATTCTTTTAACAACTGTCTAACTAACTTTTCATGGTGCGGGAAGGCATAGTCCTTGGTCACAAAATCTTTCCGAAAGGTATAAAAGTTGACAAAGAAAAAGTGGATGTAATAGAAAATATTCCACCTCCAATGAATGAGAAAGGTATCAGGAGTTTCATGGGACATGCGGGATTCTACTGCATGTTCATAAGAGAATTTTCCAAAATAGCCAAGTCGTTGACTAGTTTTCTTGTGAAAGACAAACCATTTGTTTTTTATAAAGAATATGGTGTTGCCTTTGAAACTTTGAAGATTTACGTTGGTGTTTGCTCTGATAGTAATTGATCTTGACTTGTCACCCCCTTTTGAAATAATGTGTGATGCAAGTGACATTATAGTGGGGGTAGTGCTAGATCAGAGAAGATAAAAAAATTTACATGTGATTTATTATGCTAGTCATGTGTTGAATCCTACTCAGATGAAGTGGTTTGTGCTTTTGATAAATTCAGGTCTTACTTGCTAGGGTTAAAAGTGATTGTGTATACAGATCATGCTGCATTGAAATATCTTTTTGCTGAACAAGAATCAAAGCCAAGGTTTCTAAGATGGATACTACTTCTACAAGAGTTTGACCTGAAGATCCAGGATAAAAAGGGATGTCAAAACACATTTGCTAATCACTTATCTGAAATGTGCCTGATCGTAGAAACAGAACAGAAACACCCCATAAAGGATGAGTTTACTGATGAACACATCCTTGATGTGACTGGCTCCCCGTGGTTTTATAACTATGAGAATTATTTGGTTGGCGATGTGATACCTGATGATTTTGACTAAACCAAGAAGAAGAAGTTTTTGTATGATTGCAGGTTGTATCTGTGGGACGAACCATTCCTCTACAAAAAAGATGTGGGTGGGTTAGTTCGATGATATGTTCCAAAAGAAGAGCAAAAAGATATCCTAGAGGAATGTTACAACTTAGAGTATGGAGGATATTTCAGTGGATATAAAACTTCCGCAAAGATCCTCCAATCAGGGATATACTGGCCAACTTTTTCTAAGGACGCTTACTTTGTAGTTAAGAACTGTGACAGGTGTCAACAGATAGGTAACATCTCAAAAAGAAATCAAATGCCCCAAAATGATATGCTTGAAGTTGAACTTTTGATGTATGGGGAATAGATTTCAAGGGGCCTTTTCCACCATCATTTGGGAAGAATTTTATTCTGGTTGTTGTCAATTATGTCTCAAAGTGGGTGGAAGTTGTGGCACTACCCACTAATGATGCTAAAGTGGTAGTGCATTTTCTAAAGAACTGCATCTTCTAAAGGTTCGGGGTGCCAAGGAAACTAATTAGTGACTATGGTACATATTTCTTGAAGAAGTTGATGGAGAATTTATTGAAGAAATACAATGTGAAACACAAGATTTCCACTTTGTATCATCCTCAAACGAGTGGGCAAGTAGAAGTCTCAAATAGGCAAATATAGCGAATTCTTAAAAAGACCATTAGTGCCTCTCGCAAAGACTGGTAAACTAAACTAGAGGATGCATTGTAAGCATACAGAACTGCATTTAAAACACCGATAGGTATGTCTCCTTACCAGTTAGTTTACGACAAAGCATGTCATTTTCAAGTTGAGCTAGAAAACAAGGCATTGTGGGCTTCTAAATTCTTGAATTATGATCTGACAAAAGCTGGTGAATCCTGAATTCTTCAACTCCATGAGTTATAATAATTTTGGAATCAAGCTTATGAGAATGCCAAGATTTACAAAGAAAACACAAAAAAATGGCATGATCAAAGGATTCATAAAAAGTAATTTTGGAAGGGACAATTGGTTCTATTGTTCAATTCCAATTTGAAGTAATTTTCTGGAAAGCTGAGATCGAGGTGGTCTGAATCGTTTGTAGTTCATAAGGTGTTTCCCCATTGAGCGATAAAACTAAAAAAATCAAGCAAACATGGACATTTTTAAAGTGAATGGGCAGAGATTGAAGGCATATTAAAAAGGACAGGAAAGTGGCCTAATAGATGATGTTCGTGTTATAGGATAAGATGGACGAACATTGAGCCATGTGATGTTAAACGAAGCACTTTGTGGGAGGCAACCCACGCTTTTTATTTCTAATTTCATTTCTTTTTGTCATGTGTTTTAGGTTTTTATTTAGGTATGCACAATGTCTTCCATAAGAGAGCGGAGGCACCCAATTGGGTGAGAAATTTTAACAAGTATCCGTGAAGGAAATTGTACCCTTAAGAACGGAAAAAGGGATGAGGAATGGAATTTTTTAAAGAAGACTCAGGGATCTGCTACGGGTGCCCATAGTAGCTGCTACGGCCCATAGCAGGCAGAAGGGCCAAAACCATAAAATTCCCAGACCCCTGCTACGACGGTTCGTAAGGGGTAACACCGCCTGTAGCAGCCCCCCTGAACCAAAATCAAAAAAATTGTTCTTTAATAGTTGCCTGCTACGGGAGGTCGTACGGCCTAACACGGCCCGTAGCAGGCGTGCGAAGTTGGAAAAAAAAATTTTCTCTCTCTGTCGTGAGCCCCACGTCTCTTTAACACACAATTACCATCCATTATACCCTTTAACCCTAAATAAAAATCATATTTTCACTCATTATCTCACCACTCTCATCTTCTCCAATCTTCACTCTCACAAAAAAAAACTAGCCTCCATTAAAACCAAACCAAAAGCTTCAAACTTTCACCCCTAAACCAACCCATGTCCCAAACTCCATTCACAAAACCTTCATAAAGTTCCCTTCTCATCATTATTCCGGGTACCATTTCTCCAAATTCCAAGTTCAATTTTTGTCATACCACTCCAAATTCTGAAAATGCCCTTAAAGAAGAGTCTCAAAGGAAAGAAAGTTGATGAAAGATCCAATACTCGAAAGAGAGATGCTCGGCATCCAAACTCGTACAATGTTGTCTTGGAGGACAATGCTCACCATAAGAGGTACTTGGCTCATGTAAACAGAAAATGACTCCGAGCAGGTATATCTATGAGCAAACTATGAATATTTTAGGTTTAAAACTCGAAATTGATAGAATGTTTCAAATATTGTTTTATTGGAATTCATGTATCTATAGCCACCCACTTTTGAGTGTATCACTCTCGAGTTCCTGATTACTCTTGAATTTCACTGAGAAAAAATGGACCGGTGAGATGAGATACTAATATGGTACTCTCACATTCTGCCTCTTTAATTAAAACCATCAACTATCTATGGAGGAGTTAGGTAGTATCCTCTGACTACCCATCTATGGGACCAAAGCTGTTTCAGAGGAGTTTCTGATGAAACAATTTTGCTGTGATATTACAGGTATGCCAAGTTACGGCTCAACATTAGCTAAAGATTCGGTTAACGATATCCCCTATTTTCGTTACACATATAAGGGGCTTGCTTATACTTTCTTTGGTAGGGGGATAGCACTGAGGTATCCACTTAGAGGGAGTTATTATTCCTTTATGTTATGGAAAATTAGTAGCTAATTAATGTTTCCACTTTCACATCTAATTATCTTTGCACAGTAGCTCGTTCAACTAGTGGTGGTATTTATGTGGGGGGATGATTACCAAAATTTTAGAGCGTCTCTGTTATGAATCTTTGTTGGATGATGATACTCCTGTGCCAGGGAAGCAAAAAATTGACATGGATTCACTGATTCATCAGGGTTTGATTATTGGTACCCATGGTGCATACTCAGTGACGATCAGAAACAGCTTTATCATGGAGCTTCCCGACCCCACCAGAGTTGGCATTATGGATAAAATTAACCGGTTATACACAAGTGTCGTCCCGGATGATGAGGACAACCAATTTGATGACTTTGTTGTAGGTGAAAACACATGAGAGGATGGGACTTTGCAACAATAGTTTATACCACCACCCTACCCTATTCTAATCAAGGGTCTAGTTCACTCTCTATGGAAGAAAACTAGTGGGCGTCCTGAGCTCGGTGATATGAAACCGAGCAAACAAGGCAGGGGGCGGAGCAGACCCAGCAAGGGGAAATGATAAATGAGATGCATGCCATGATGCAATAAATGATTTTACATTTTATACCACCTCCTCAGTGAGGGCACAATGAGTTTTACCTCTCTATCTTGTTTTGAAACATTAAGGTCAATGTTTAGTTCACGTGTGAGGGATTTTTACTTCTTTTTGTTTTTGTTCTTTAATTTTTGTTGGCTACTTGTTTATGTTAATCTGTGTGGTAGTTGTTTCAAGTTTTATAGATTCTTTGTTATTATCTAGGTAAGTGATGAAATTTAGTACTAGTGGATGAAAAGATGCGACCCACTTGTATGCTTGCTTGCTATGAAGCACCCCCAAAAGTTGATATTGTTGAAAAAATGATTGGACGCAACTTTCTCAAGCTTAACTGACATAGGAACTTTGTGCATCCCGAGCTGAGTGAGAAGCTGCACCACACTAGAGGTACTCTGGATTCTGTTAAGCTTTACCCAACATGTTGAGAGAATAAAGGCCAAACAAATATTCATCATGAGCAATAATTAAGGTATGTCTCTATCACTCAGAGTTTGCGTAAGTTCTCTTAGAATATCACTGCATGTTACACACACTGAGGCATGTTTTTTCTTTTTACCCTTGAGCCTTTCGAGCCATCCTTGTTATTATTATCCCTTGTTAAAGCCATTTGAGCATTTATCACTTTGTTTATTTTTATCACTGCATTCGTATAACCCATGGCCAAAATATTTTCATACCCTACTCAGATATGTGTTGTTGGACTTGAATCTGTGAAAATTTCTAAGTTTGGGGTTCTGACACCTAAGATAAACTGGGTAAGTGCAATAAAAAAATAAAATGAAAAATAGCATGAGATTAAAATTTTTTTGCACAAAAAGAAAAAAAATGCACTTACCTAAAAAAGAGACTTAGTTTAAAAATCGAAGATACACACTCAAAAGAAATACTTGAGTAGAAACTGAGGATCCAAGTTGAAAAAGGTGTCTGAAAATTCTCGTTTGATGAATATTGCAAAATTAACCCAGTGAAAAGAATGACAACACTTACTCTGATCCCAAAACCATTTGTTTTCCTTTTTTTATATATCCCACCTTAACCCAAGCCCTGCTACAATCCAAAAAGACCACAAAAGTGTGTGTTATGTGTATATGAAATGAAAGGATAATCTATTCAAGCTTATGAGTTGATATTGTGTACTATGAAATTTTGAGTGTAAACACTTTAACCCCGAGAGACTTCGTGAGAGTGGGAAATGAGCTGATATGTGAATCAGTACTTTAATATGGAAGTGTGGCGGAAAAATCAAATGTAAGAAGCAGGGACTATGAAAGTATTGTGGTAAGTATTGAAGTGTCATGTATTTTTGGGGTGACTTATTCTATTGTCCTGAACATTTCTTGAGGACAAGCAACGATCTAAGTTTGGGGTTATGATCATTCACCATTTATACTCTATTTTCTATCAATTATTCAAAAAGAATCCAGATACCCTACGGTACTTTAGTTTGATTTTTCTATCGTTTGAGTTAATTTCATTTGACGTTAGTTTCTTTAAGCATTTCTTTAATTTTAAGTTTTATTTATATTTTTCCAGCATTTTATGCTTTGGTAGTGTGTATTTATTTGCTTTCAGATCATGTCAAGAACTCAAGAAGACTCGGTGCAAAAAAGTGCAAAATCAGGAGTTTTAGAGAAATTAAAAATGCAAGTATCAGGAGCCCAGCTACAGTCGTTCGTGTTTGTTGATACGGCCCGTAGCAGGCCTGGTTCCTGCAAGAAAGAAAACTATGGAGCACTATGGGTTCCCGTGTTGGCTGATATGGCCCGTAGTGCTGGTCCTGGGACCTGAGAGGGAAAATCCAATTTCCAGAAGGGCGTTACGGCTACCTGTGTTACCTGACATGGGTTGTAGCACATTAAGACGCTGATTTTGTTATTTTTTTTATATTTTGCTCTATTGTTGATCTGTAAGGGCATTTCGTGCATTTCCAACTGAAGCCAATGTATTTTTACTATTTAGAAGAGTTTTCATGATGAAGGAAGGCCTTTTAATAGAATGAGAAAATAAAACCTAGAAGAAGATTAAAGAATACAAGGGTTTCCGTGGAGGCAAATCTTCTTGAACTGAAAGGATTGAAAATTCAAACTCACCCAATACTTGTAATATCTATGCATTCTGTGTACTCTATGAGTAGCTAAACGCCTCAACGCTATGGATGTCCCTGATTTGAGATTGTAATGAATTTGATTTCCTAATTTCAGTACCATTCATGTTTTTCATAGTTGATTTAATTGTACAATGTTTTTAGTTCCTTCTCTGTCGGATCAATAGGGATTGATTGACGATTAATAATTAGGTTGGACCACCTTTGTTAATGCTTTTGTGCGATTAATCTATAGTAGATATCACCTAGGACTAAGGATACCCTGTAGCTATTGGTAAATATTTGATAATAAAAAGGCTTGATTTCATTATAAATATCTAGGGACTTAGAATTTAGGATGAACAATCAAAGATTTTCCCACTAATGATTTAAGAGAAAATAAACTAAAGAACCGGTAATTGGTTATTCTAAAATGTTGTTAAAATAAGGATTGAAGGTTATTACATGAACAAATCATACACTTTTTCTAGCTTGCTACTCCTATTTATTAAATCAAGTATTGTTTTCCATTTACTTTTATGTGTCAATATTTTATAATTAACAAAACAAATCTAAACGATAGTTTTTGTTTAATTGAGCTATGAGTTGAACTCGATATTTCTATGCAGTCCTTGAGATTGGAATTCGGGGAATTTCTTATTTATTACTACATAGGAAAAATATTACACTTGTTATTTTTCTGATCATGTTCCTAGTTTTGTTCTTGTGTCAAAGTAATTTGTTTTGTATTTTCCAAATAATCCATTTCACTCTGCCCAAGGTGAAAGTGGCATTATGTGAGCATCCTTTGATTCAAACGTTAAGATTATTAATAAAATATGTTTTGTTATCCAATGCTTTTTTTCATTTTTCTAGAAAATGGTAACTAAAAAACCTGTTAAAAACAATTACAGTTATTGCATATCACTTTCAAATTTTTATGTTTTCTAGAACAAAGAATTAATCATGTGCATATTAATAAATAATAAACCCATTGAAAATGATGACCCTATGCCCTCTCCCAACTTTTAATTCCCCGTATATGAAGCGGAAGAAGAGAGTGAGGAAGATAGTTAGATTTCTGAAGAAATTACTCGGTTGCTTGAGCACGAGGAGAAGACTATTCATCCATATAAATATCATGTCGAACTGATCAACTTGGGTTCTGAAGATAACCAGAGAGAAGTCAAGATTGAGGCACTGCTAAGTGAAGATGTCAATAAAAGGTTAGTAGAGCTGTTGAAAGAGTGTGTTTATGTATTTTCTTGGTCGTATCAAGATATGTCATGATTGGACATCAATATTGTAGAGCATAGGCTGTCGTTTAAACCATATTGTACGCCAATGAAGCAAAAGGTAAGAAGAACTCATCCTGATATGGCTGTCAAGATAAGAGAAGAAGTGCATAAATAGATTGATGATGGTTTCCTTGTCCCATCTATTTATCGTCAATGGGTGGCCAATATCGTGTCGGTTCCGAAGAAGGATAGAAAATTCAGAATGTCTGTAAACTATAAAGATCTGAATAAAGCCAATCTAAAAGATGATTTTCCTGTACCACATATTGACATGTTGGTAGATAATACAAATAAGTTCAATGCTTTCTCATTTATAGATGGCTTTTATGAGTATAATCAGATTAAGATGGCACCTGAGGACATGGAAAAAACAATGTTTATTACCCCTTGGGGAACCTTCTGTTACAGAGTGATGCCCTTATGCTAGAAGAACATTGGTGCTACGTACCAGAGGGTTATGACTACCCTATTCCATGACATGATGCTCAAGGAAATTGAGGTATATGTTGATGATATAATTGCCAAGTCTAAGACTGGAGAAGATTATGTAGAATACTTGTTGAAATTGTTCCAGCATTTGAGGATGTACAAACTCCGCTTGAATCCAAACAAATACACTTCCAGTGTTTATTTTAGGAAGCTTTTGGATTTCATTGTCAGTCATAAAGGTATAGAAGTTGATCTAGATAAGGTCATGGCCATTAGAGACATGCCTACAATTAGAACAAAAATAAGTCAGGATTTCACAGACGTTTGAATTATATGTCCAAGTTCAACTCTCAAAAGTTGCCTTTCAAAATGATCTTAGTCCCTAAAGAAGAATGCTAAGATATCTTGCAACATTTCTAATCATGAATATATGATGTCCCTTGCCTGTCCCTTTTACATCCAAAGATAGGGTTTCTTACCAAACCAATGGCAAGATAACAACGTCAAATAAAATAGGAAATAAACATGAAAGACTTTTGAGTAGGTAGATTGTTCCTATTTACTTGCTCCATTTCAAAACAAAAGCATCCTTGCTATTTTCAAAACAAACACCAACACTTTCAAAACATTTTCCAAACTTGAAACATTTTCAAAATATCAACACTTTGTATACATTCTTACAAACGAGAATCATTAGAAAGTTTGCCTAAACAATGGCATCTTTACAAAATACTTTCAAAAATCACTCAAAGCACATTTTTCAAACAAAAGCAAGTGATCTAGCAAGTAAACTAAGAGACCATGGAAAACCATAGATGAAAAGGGTGTTAATACCTTCCCTTTTCATAATCTACCCCCCGAACTCAAGAAATAATCTTAAAGGTCTTTCATGTGCTTTTTCACCTTTCCTTTTGGATAAAAGAAAAGTCGGTGGCGACTCTTGCTAACCGCAACATTTGCGATCAAACGCAAAACACCCAAGTCGGTTCTCCCACCGTATCACAGAACTGGCAACTCTGTTGGGGAATTTAAAAATGGGGTTACCTTAGGTTTAGATCACATTTACTTGCTTTCATTGTTTGACTTGTATGCTTTACATTATGGTTCTTTGTTTGGGTTTGAATCCTCTACCCGGATTTTGGATACCTTATAGGTAAGTAGCAATACATTGTGGAAACTGTGCAGGGTATACCGACATGGTCTAAGTAACAGCTACGTTAGTGTCACATATTTGTGGGTACCGGTAGCCCTTAGTAGTCAAGGAGAATACGGGGCCGCTGAGTGATGTCATGAAGCACTAATGAACTTTTAGAACCCTTACTTGACCAACTTGGCCTTTAGGACGTAATGAGATGACCGACTTTGGTGCAGTCCGAAGCTGGTAGATACTCGATACTACACTCATTAGGGTTTGGTTTTTTGGGATATTTTGGTCGCCATTAAAGAGGCTTACGCTGAAACAATGCCCAAGGAAACAAATCAGTGATATTGAGCTCCTTAGAACCCGGTTACTATTACTAGGACTGGTTTGAGCCAACTAAACTTCAAGAGGGTACTTACCTATGAGACTCTATGCAAGCCTAAACCTAAGAACTTGTTTGTATATATTTACTTGTACATAACATCATAAACATCATAACATCATACTCATTTTCACTAACCATTTCAAGGAAAACCATTCAAGTCAATCTCATAAGAATCTATCCTCAACTCAAAGAGTTAGCATCTAGAATTCCTGAAATCTCTCTATTCACCGAAAGACATGGTCGCCTACTAAACTTGGTTACCTCCAACACTGATGAAGATATGATAAAGGTGCTCTTCCAATTCTTTGATCCTCTATACCGTTGCTTCACATTTCCTGATTATTAACTTGTGCCAACTTTGGAAGAATTTTTCCAACTCTTTAGGATTACAATTCTCAATCAACTACCTTTCAATGGTACGGAAAGAGATCCAAAGCCAGAAGAGATTGCTCAAGCCTTACACTTGAAACCATCTGATGTCATAACTAATTGGGAAACAAGGAATGGTGTCAAAGGTTTTCTAGCCAAGTTCTTGTTTGAGAAAGCTCAAGATTATTGGAATTCCTTGGACTTATAAGCTTTTGAGTAATTTGTGGCTCTTCTCATCTATGGGATGATCTTGTTTCCAAATCCTATTGCCAATGACTCTACTATTATCGACTATGACTTTGAATGTCCTATTAACCAAGCCGAAGAAGAAGGCAAGGAAGATTGTGACATACCGGTAGAACTAGCCAGACTTCTATTACAAGAGGAAAAAGTTATTCAACTGTACAAAGATTCAGTTGAAGTTATCAACCTGGGTACTGAGTCAGATAAGAAGGAAATCAAGATCAGCGCTAATTTGGAAAGCAGTGTCAAGAGCAGGTTGGTTCAGATGTTTCATGATTATGTGGAAGTATTTTCTTGGTCTTATGAAGATATTCCTGGGTTGGATACCGACATCGTAGTTCATCGTATTCCAACAAGAGAAGACAACCCTCATGTTAAACAAAAGGTCCATCGCATGAGGCTTGACATGTCTGAAAAGATCAAAGCTGAAGTGATGAAACAATTTGATGCAGGGTTCCTAGCTGTTACATCCTATCCTCAATGGGTTACCAATGTGGTTCCAATGCCAAAGAAAGACGGGAAAGTTCACACTTGTGTAGACTATATGGATCTGAATAGGGCAAGCCCCAAGGATGACTTCCCTCTACCATACATTGACGTCTTAGTTGATAATACTACTCAGAATGAAGTCTTCTCTTTCATGGATGGCTTCTCAGGCTATAATCAAATAAGGATGGCTCCCGAAGACATGGAGAAGACTACTTTTGTTATGCAATGGGGCACCTTCTGCTACAAGGTCATGCCGTTCGGATTAAAGAATGCAGGGGCAACATATCAAAGGGCTATGGTAGATTTATTTCATGACATGATTCATAATGAAATGGAGGTCTACATGGACGATATGATCGCCAGATCACAAACTGAAGAGGAACATCTCAATCACCTATATAAGCTATTCAAAAGACTGAAAAAGTACAAGTTGAGGTTAAACCCTAACAAGTGTGCGTTCGGAGTACGATCTGGAAAGCTTCTAGGTTTTGTTGTCAGCAAGAAAGGCATTAAAGTTGATCCTTCCAAGGTAAAGGCCATACAAGAAATGACAGTCTCTCATTCTGAAAAAGAAGTCAAAGGATTCTTGGGTTGTCTCAATTACATTGCCCGTTTCATATCTCACTTGACTGCTACTTGTGAGCCGATCTTTAAACTCTTGAAGAAAGATCAGGTAGTCAGATGGAACGATGAATGCCAAGCTGCCTTCGACAAAATCAAAGAATATCTACAAGAGCCTCCTATTCTCATGCCTCTAGTTGAAGGAAGTCCCTTTATCATGTACTTGACATTATTAGAGAGCTCTATGGGGTGTGTTTTGGGCCAACATGACGAGTCTGGCTGAAAAGAGCATGTTATTTATTACCTGAGCAAAAAGTTTACCAACTGTGAAACCAAATATTCACTGCTCGAGAAAAATTGATGTGCTCTGGCATGGGATGCTCACCGGAAAAGACAGTATATGTTGACCCATACCACTCTGTTAATTTCTAAAATGGACCCAATCAAGTACATCTTCGAGAAACCTTCCCTTTCCGGACGGATAACCAAATGTCCAATGATCTTGACTGAGTACGATATTCAATACACTATGCAAAAGACCATCAAAGAAAGTGTACTAGCTAATCATTTGTCCCATCAAGCTGTGGATGATTATCAGTCAATGAACTTCGACTTCCCTGATGAGAATAGCATGTTGGTAACTGATTGCGTGAAACCGGGAGCATATGAAGGACCTAAATCCCGATGAACTATGGTCTTCGATGGGGCTTCCAACGCCTTAGGTAACGGAATTGGTGATGTAATCATCTCTCCTGAAGGTTGCCACACTCCATTCGCTTCCAGATTATGCTTCGATTGCACGAATAATATGGTCGAGTACGAAGCGTGTATTTTGGGTCTGAAAGCTGCCATTGATTTAAGGATAAAATATTTGAATGTGTTTGGGGATTCCGCTCTAGTGATCAGCCAAGTAAAAGGAGATTGATACACTAAACACCCTAATCTAATCCCTTACAAGGAACTTGTGCTATCCCTGATTCCCTACGTCTAAGAGATCACCTTTGAGAACTTCCCTAAGGAGGAAAACCAGTTGGTTGATGCTTTGGCAACCATGTCTTCAATGTTCAAGGTCAGATGGGACAACGAAGCCCATATGATTACAATTGAAAGATTCGACGAACCTGCATATTGCTATGAGCTTGACACCGATGCGGAAAATCCATGGTACCATGAGGTGATTAGATACCTTGAAGCACAAGAGTATACAAAGGGAGCATCTATCAATGACAGAAAGTTCTTACGAAGATTTGCATCCAAATTCTTCCTAAGCAACAAAATATTGTACAAGCACAACCATGATTCAACTCTACTCCGATGTATGGACAAGAAAGAGGCATAGGAAATCATGGAAGACATGCATGATGGTCTCTTTGGTACTCACTCAAATGGACATACGATGGCTAAGAAAATCTTGAGAGTTGGCTACTATTGGTCAACAATGGAGACTGATTGCCATCAACATTCGAGAACTTGTCACAAATGCCAAATCTATGTTGACAAGGTCCATGTGCCTCATATCCCTCTAAATGTCATGACCGCTCCGTGGAAATTTGCAATGTGGGACATTGATATGATTGGAGAGATCAAGCCCCCCGCTTCCAACGGACATCGCTTCATTCTTGTTACTATCTACTATTTTACCAAATGGGTCGAAGTCGCCTCATTTTCCTCAGTCACCAAGAATGTGGTAGCCAGATTCATCAGACACAACCTCATCTACCGTTATGGTATCCCTGAAAGGATCATCACTGACAATGGGACTAACCTCAACAATGCTATGATCACTGAGCTTTGCACTCAATTTAAGATCAAGCATCACAATTCTTCTCCGTATAGACTGAAAATGAATGGCGCAGTCGAAGCGGCCAACAAAAATATCAAGAAGACTGTGCAGAAAATGGTAGTAACCTATAAGGATTGGCATGAGATGTTGTTGTTTGCTCTATATGTCTACCGTACTTCAGCTAGAACATCAATCGGGGCAACTCCTTTTTCTCTAGTTTATGGCATGGAAGTTGTTATGCCGGTGGAAGTTCAGATTCCCTCGCTGAGGATTATGAATGAGGCTGGCTTAGGAGAAGATGAGTATATTCAAACGAGATTGGATCATCTAAACTTGATCGACAAAAAAAGATTAGCTGCTGTTTTCCATGGTCAGACAGACCAAAAATGGATGATCATGGCTTTCAACAAAAAGATCAAGTCTCGAGTATATCAAGTTGGTGACTTGGTGATAAAACGCATCATTCTACCACAAGGTGACCCCAGAGGCAAATGGAATCTCACCTATGAAGGGCCATTTGTTGTCAAGAGAGTTTTCTTTGGCGGTTCCATGATGCTGAATACCATGGATGGTGAAGATTTCCCACATCCTATAAACGCGGACATAGTTAAAAAATACTATGCATAAGAGACCCGCTAGGTTAACACACCTAGGAAAAATAAGGGCATCCCGGCAAACCAAAAGGTTTGGGCAAAAATTCAGGATATATGCAAAAGATTGTACACCCAGCAAGTTGAAAACCAGAAAGGGAGACTTGGGCAAAAAAGGGTATCCTGGTGGGCTGAAAACCTGAAAGGGCGGTCTAGGAAAAAATTAAGGATTTAAAGCGTATGACTATGTCCCGTAGAATCACCAAAGTACGAGTTCAAACGGTCCAAGACCAATCCAATCAACTTTTGTCAACGGAAAGGGATATTCGAAGACATTTGGGAAATAGTAGAGTTGGAAGGCAATGCGATCATTTCACATGGATTTTTGTTTCTTGTTTTCAATTTTGTTTTCCTTTCGACGATTTCCTCTTACTAGGATCTCTGTTTCTCTGTACAAAAATTCCTATTCATGGGAAAAATACCAATACATATATACTTTGAAGTGCAAAATTTATGTCTTTGTTTTGAATGCAAATTTGTCCAATGACTAAAATCGAATGAACATATGCATATGGACGTAATTAAAACTATTTGGCACATATAACCTAAGCAGTAACAGGCACCTCTTTAATGAATATGGAATACCCCCACAAATTTATTTCATTAAATTCCTCCTCAACAAAGTTACTCACAGAGTCTCTTTGCATAGGATAATCCCCAACTAGAGTCTCAATCTCTTGGCAGCTCTCTCTCCAGTTAAGTCGAATCTTACAAGTTGAAGCCTCGTGGATGTCTTCCTAAAAGAAACTCACCTCCTCAACAGGGTTTATTTCCGCAGTAGGTTTTATTTCCCTAACAACAATCGAGGAATCACAAAAATCCCCAGCCGAGTTCAAATTTCCCCAACATACAACAATCAAGGCACCACAAAATTCTCCAGCTGAGCCTGTCTTCCCCAGCTGAGTATATCTTCCCCAGCCAAGGTTATTATCCCCAAACGGAGCCTATCTTCCCCAGCTGAGTTTACCTTCTCCAGTTTGAGTTTTCCTTTCAGACTATTGCAAATCATATGACCATCACCCCTAATCCCCAGTAAATCCGTCATCAAAGCCTTTACTATTTCCAAAAAGATACTATGAAGCCTGGACCCGACCAGATATTAGTACGATTTTCAAGTTATTACTGAAGCCTAGACCCGACCAGATAACCGTTTGACTTCTTCAATTGCCAAAGCCTGGGCCCTACCAGATAACAGTTTAATTCCTACAAAATCTGTAGTTGTTTAGTTATTGGCTTGCATTTTTGGTAAAACCCAAGTGTATGTGTGAATGTCATGACTGATGTCATAACATTCTAGTTTAGTATGTACTGATTCATTAGGTACCTTTGCAGAAAAATATTGTCATACAGGTACTGATGTTTATAAGTGTGTATCTGAGCATTTTGCAAAATGATCACATTTACCTAAATCAGTAGACAGGTTTTCAGATGTCATAACAAATGTTAAGACATCCTGTTCTGAACTAACAGTTATGCAGTTTGGTAAATTTTGAGTTTTTTCAGGAAAATGACTCAGTCTTTCCAGAACAGAATCCTGCGTTTTCTTTGGGTTAACCTAGCTCAACCCCAACCTGGTTGATCTAGTCCTGTGACCTAGTCTTAAGGTCAAACGGATTTAACCCTAGCTTTTTGTGGAAACCCTAACTGAAGATGCAGCTGCTATATATTCAACAGAGCTGCTGTCTTGGAATGAATCCCTTTTTGACAGAAGATCATTTAGAAGCTGTATAGTTTTTACTATTGTAATCCAAGCAATTATCATTGTGATAAGTGACTTGGAATAGGTTTTAATTGTAAGGGTTGTGTAACACTCAAAGCTTTGAAGCAAGAGTGCTTGTATGTCTCTTGACTAAAGCTGTGAAGCAAAGTCAAGTTAGGTTTGTGTATCACTCAAAGCTGTGAAGCAAGAGTGTTTGTGTTGCTTGATTAAAAAGTTGTGAAGCATAATCAAGTGTATGTTTTGAAGAGTGTCTTCAACAATTCATTAGTCAAATTGTTTTTATGTATCACTGCTGTGATTGAGGGGGAGTGAGTAGGAACTCAGGTTTAAGTTGTACTTAGATTGAAGTTGCATTGGGTAGGTCTTAAGTGAAGGAGATAAACTGGTTGGTTTATTCCTGAATTAATATCTCTTATAGTGGATTTCCTCCCTGGCTTGGTAGCCCCCAGAGTAGGTGTTGTTGCACACTGAACTGGGTAAACAATTGACTGTGTTCTTTACTGTTTTTGTATTTACTGTCTTATAGAAAGTCAGATACGGTGTCATAACATTGAACGTGACATTGAGTATCTGCAGCCAGAATTTCAAAATCATTAGCAAAACTCCTCTTCTCCAGTAGAGTTTGCCATTATCCCTAGTGAATTACTGAAACCTGGACCCGACTAGATAACAATTTGAATATCTGAAACTTGGACCCGACCAAATAATAGTGGATCTCAATTTCAAGATACTATGAAACCTGGACCCGGCCAGATAATAGTTTAACTCTTCAAAATATAGAAGAACCTCGATTCAACCGGACCAAGGTTTAACTTATTCTCCCCAGTAGAGTTTTCCTCTACCCCAACAAGTTATTGTGAAGCCTGGATCCGACCAGATAACAATTCCTTTCATAAATTCATTGTGAAACCTGGAAACCGACTAGATAATAACTAAATCCCCAAACAGTTTATTATGAAACCTGGACCCGACCAAATAGCAATTGACCTCATCAACCTCAGAAATCTGCAAATCCTGGACCTGACCAGATGAAAGTTTTCAAACAGTTCATTGTGAAACCTGGAGCCCGACCAGATAACAATTAACTATGATCCCCAGAGAGACACTATGAAGCCTGGACTCGACCAGATAATTGTACAACTTTCAAAAAAAACCATGAAACCTGGACCCGACCAGATAATAGTTACCACTTCAAGTTACTGCGAAGCCAGGATCCGACCAGATAACAGTTAACTTCTGTATCCCCAACAAGTTGTTGTGAAGCCTAGATCCGACTAGATAACTATTCAATTTCAAGAAATTTTCTACAAAGTCTAGAATCCGACCAGATAACAGTTAATTTGTCTCTTCCCACAGTAAGTTGCCATGAAGCCTAGATCCGACCAGATAGCAGTTGACTACTTCATCCTCAGCAAATTGTGAAACCTGGATCCGACCAGATAACAGCTGACATTCAAGAGATATTCCCCAGCAAAAGCATTCTTTCGACAAAGTTGGAAGATATGCATATTCTTTATCCCCAACGGCAATCAGGGATTTAACCCCCCAGAATTTCCTCAGCGACAATCAGGGATTTATTTTCTCGGATAAAAACATACATTTCACATTCATATATCATAACATGTACATGAAAAATGCATTTAGCATAATACCACATCTAGAAAACATCATGCATACATCTGCATTTTACTAACTCTTTTTCTCATAGGTAAAGCATCAAGTTTTAGTATAAATCAACAAGAGATTTATGCTGATACTTCTTCCAGTATTTATCAACTTTCCTCCAAATGAAATCTATAAGCCCATTCATAATTCATCTTTGAGTGAAAATTTCTGGGCACTCTAGTGTTCAATCATCTTTCACCTTCAAGTCATGAATGGCGGTCGCCAATCTAACTCTTCAGGTTTAAGAAGATTGAACAGGGGCAGCTCTTGTACCCCAAAATTTTCCCTCTCATTTCTCAAGGATTCTCTCACAAGATCTTATATGACATCAAGTTTGCAGTACGGACACATCAATTTAGACTTGGAATTAGCACAAGGGCAAAATGGTCATTTGCACACTGAAAAGTCAAACTTTAACTTTTGATCAAAATCAAGTTTCAAGAATCATATTTAATCAAGACATGTTGAAATATGAAGATTGTTTCATCAAGAAATCCAAAAGTAAAAAATCTAAAATACTTAGAATTTTTCTAAGTGTTTAAGAAATATGACAAGCTCAGAACTTCTGATCAGTTATCACCTTGATGCAAGTTGATTCTGGAAGAACTTCTAACACAAGAGTTTTAGATCTCAATAAAACCTAAAATATTGCAGAACAGAACTTCTCCTGGAAATGCTGCGATTTCAAGTTATAAATCCTCAAAGACACGTCCCTGAAACTGAAGCACTCAGCAAATTCTGGACACTTTCAAGACAGATTTTGGTTAGAACTTCTGGGCCAGTTTTCACGAACGTTCAACCAGAGTTTGCAAAAGTAATTCAAAGAAAGTCTACAAAGAGTGTTACAAACTTTTAGAAAAGTCAGATAACTCCTTCAGAACATACTGGAGCGAAAAGATTAAAGGATCAGAAGTTGGATGTTTTGCTCTAAGTTGCGCTGATGCTGAACTTCTGGCTTAGATCTAAGCTATGATGCAAAATCTCATTACGCATGATTTCTGGTTTGATAAATCTCATCATCATTTAATGCTCACAACCACTTTTGAGTTTTTATCCAAAAGATTTCCCCACGTGTGAGATAGAAGTACCATTATTGTCCTTGAAAAGCAAACTTTTGTACAAGTTTATGTTGGGCCCATGCTTTGCTTTTGCCTCTGAGGGTACTTTTCCTTAATTCAGGCTTACAAATCCAGCTTAGGCACGACTAAAAGCTGCTAACCACCATACTTGTTTAACTTGATTCAATAACAAGCCATCACGCTAGCATGATGTTGGTACTTTTGACTTCTCCAAGCTACAAGTACTTGCCTATAAATTGAACTTCATTGACAGCTATGAGGGGGACGGCAGAAAAATTGAAGGAGAAAAACTTTGAAACCTTGCTAAAATTCCAAAAATCCTAACCTGCACACACAAACACAAAACCTACTAGTTTTTTATTCTTGTATTCAAACTCTAACTTTTCTCAAAGTGTTTCTTGACCAAATCATCCATTCACCATTCATAAACCAAGCCAAAGGTTGTTCCAGCCTGCTAAATACGTGAGGAAGTTGATCAGGATATTACGAGCAGTCAGAACCAGGCCCCAGCCCCCAGAACATTTTTCAGCGACAAGGTAAGCTTTTTCTAACCCTCATCATATCACTTAAGCATTGTTAGGCTTACATGTTCAAAAACACAATGTAGACATCTTGATTCTGATGTTGTACATATTCTAAAGTTTCATGTATTTTTCTGCCTAAATAAGGAGAATATCAGTTCAGAATTTTCTAAGGAAATTAGGATTAGCAGATACATGCTTGTTTCTGATTTACAGTCTTGATATTTTTTGTGCTTCTGAAACCATGATAGAAAACCTGCCATAATTGTTATGTTTATGTTTTCTGTTTTGTTGAGAAATGACTAAGTTGCAGATGTTATGATTAGCATGGAGAAAGAGACGAAGCTCGTCATCAGAACTTACTTTATGTTATAGGTTCATGCTTTTGCCTCTAATACCAGATGTACAACCACCCCATTTGTAGAAAGCATATGTCAAACTGCCACTGAGGGGGGGGGGGGGGGGGGGTGAATTGAAACTTAAAAATAAAAAACAATAGACATGAGATTTTTATCCTGGTTCGTTTGATTTCAAACTACTCCAGTACACCCGCCAAGGTGATTTCGCCTCTCTCCAATGAGGACTTAATTTACTAATAAAAATTATTACAATTCTACTTTGACAACTGCCGAAGTCTTCTTGAGTACAACCACAAATAGGTTTATCTCAAGGAAAATTACTTAATCAAAAGAAAAGGTTTACTGTGTACTATTTGCAACTGTATCACTACTGTGATGTATTAAAAAAATTTAATATAGTATGAATATGAATTTTTGCAGCTTTTTGAGATTGTATAGAGCAGTTGTATGAAAATCGTGAATAATTTACCCTATGAACTTGTTTATATAGGCTTGGCAGTCTGTCCAAATGGAAACATGATAATGGACACTTAATTAACTTTCCATACTGAGAAGATCCTTGTCTGAATGTAGCTGTTGCACATGATACTGCCTTAATGGAAAAATAATGCTTCAGATCTTAGGAATCTTGCATGCTGCTTTACTTCAGAACATGGGAAGTCAAAAGCATAAGGTTATGTTAATGTGTTAGACTTCCGTTCAGAATCAGAATATCTTTCTCCTTAGCACAGATTCTGATCATCATGCGAACATTCTGATTACTTAGCTTGAGTGCTTCTATGGCTTAACTTCTGATGTCGTTTCAGTCAGAACTTCTGTTCAACATAAAACACAAATTTAGAGTGCATATTTGTTCTTTGTGTTTGTTATCATCAAAACTCTTATAAGGGTTGTAGAATCAAACTATGTTCTAACAATCTCCCCCTTTTTGATGATGACAAAAACTAGGATTTTTCAATAAAAAGATAAAGAACAAAAGCTTAAGAGAGTCTCCCTCTGAGTTGAGTACTCAGATAGAGATGAGATACTTCCCTGAAGTTCCTTCTTATCAGAGTTATTGATGCATCTCCTTCTGTCTTTATCATATTTTGTTCCTGTTTAAGCTTTCAGAAAACAAATAAGAAGTTAAGATAATTAAAATGTTTGAGACTTAGTCCTGGTAAGCTGTTATTGAAAATATCTTATGTTCTACCACTTTTTGTCAGGTATCAAAAAACTATATAATCATAAATTATCAGAGTAAAAAATGATGACTTGTATTGAAACCAGACTGCAAGACATCTTTCAGAAACAAATAAGATAAGATAAAAAATACAGAAAACAAGTTAAAGAAAATCCAACAAGCTCTTAATCTGAGTGCTTGATTCTTCTTGCTTTCCCAGTATATCATTGATTTCTTTGGTAGTGTCATCTTGTTTATCCAATATATCCCTTATTTCTTTGTTTGTGTATTCTTGCTTATCCAACCTTGCGTGGATTAAAGCATTCTCCTTCTTCAGCTCTTCCAGAGTTTACATGACAAGAGATGTAGTTGGTGTTTCCTTAGAGGTTGCAAGTCGTTCAGAATACTCTATAGCATCTTCTGATTCAACTACTTCTTCTGTTGCAATTTCCTTTTCTGAAGCAGTAGTCGGAGGGTGACTATCAGAACCTAGTTCAGTGGCTTCTGAAGGTTTGTGCTCTTTCCAGGGAGAATTTTCCAACAGAAGAATTTTTTTCTTGTCTCAGTGACTCAGAACTTGGTCTTTGAAAGCTTTCAGCTAATCACTGAAGTTCTGCTGAGCCATCTCATAACTCAACTCTTTCATCCTCTGGGATTCAGAGTTGAACCATTTTCTGAATCTCTCAAAGAGAATCAGAAGAAGCGGGATTAGAATCAGAAGAAGCTGAGCCATCTCATAACTCAACTCTTTCATCCTCTGGGATTCAGAGTTGAACCATTTTCTGAATCTCTCAAAGAGAATCAGAAGAAGCGGGATTAGAATTATCTTGACTTGCTTGCTTCAAATAAGTAACCCATTCTTGTATTTCTGTTTAAAAAATCAACAATTTCTTGCTAACATCTGTTTTGGTTAAGGTTGGTTTGGGTTTGGGAATGACAGCGCTTCTAGATCAATGACACTTCTGAGATGATCAGTTGGACGGTTAATTGGTGAGGGAGTGGGAGAATCAAAAATCAGGATTGGTGAGTGAGGAGTGTTTGGTGGTGTGGAATCATATGGTGAGGGTATTTATGGAATATCAAGAATGGAGAGAGGTAGACGAACCATAAGAGGTTATGTTATTCCAGGAATTGGGGTAGTGGTATCAGAGTTTGTAAAAGAGTCTCCTGATTGGTTTGCGGTAGCGTGTTGATTTTCTGGTTCAGGTGTTTCAGAATTTGGATTTTCAGTTTGAGGAGTGAGAGGGTTTTCATTTTCTGGTTGAGGAGAGTTGGGATTTGGATGTTCTGGTTGTGGAGAATGAAGGTGTGGATTTTCTGGTTGTTGGGAGTGGAGTTTTAGATTTTCTGGGATTGGTGATTGAAAGTCTTGGTCAAAAAGTTCAATATCAGATAGAACTCTTGCAAGTTCTGGTTGATTTTGTTCTGGATTTGGATTACGGGAGTGAGGTTCATTTAAGAAACTGCCAAGAGTTACAGAGGGATCAAACTCTATGTCAAAATCCTCAAAGGTTTGTGGTGAGGGATTTTCTGTTGGTTGAGGGGGAACTGTTTCAGATGTTGGAAAGACTATAGATTCTACAACAGAAACAAAAGATGTCTTAACTTTCTTTTTCGCAGCTTTGGGTGTCCTTTGAGAGGATCCTTCTCCTGCTTCCTTCCTCTTTCTGGATTTCTTCAGCACAACATCTGGAGTTGGCTTATGCAGGTTACAATTTTTGAGTTTTGGAGTAGTTCCATCTTCCTTGCAAGCTTCAAGGTATCTGACCATAATCTCTGGAGAAGCATCTATCTCAGAAAAAAGTGGAAAACCCTTCAGAGGGATTCTCCTAGACGTGATGACTTCATGAGAAGCAATTGTTGGTTCCTTCTTAATGCTTTCAATAATCTTCATTTTCTTCAAATTCTTGGCATTTAGTGGTTTCCCAGCGCTTGCTTCCAGAGTGTTGATCTCCTGAGCCTCTGTCAAATGTACTATCAGCCTATTTTCCGTCAGAATGTCAGAAATAAATCTTCCCAGAGGAATCCAATCCCTCTTTGTTCTTTCTTCTTCACTTGTTTCCTTCACGCTTGTCCTCAGATGATTGAAGAGCAAGTGTGGAAGGTTTATTTTGGGCTTCTTTGCAATGAAGTACAACAGAAACTGCTGATCAATGTTGATGTAGTCAGGAGAGCTTGTAGGCTTCCTATGATTTATGCAACCCAGAATGATCCTGGCCCAGATTCTGTAATAATCTTTCAAGTCTCTTATCTTGTTGGATGGTTGTCCAGAAGTGAAAATGACCCTAGCAATAGATTTTAGGTCAGAACACTTATCAGCCATGTCAATGCATATGACTCCGCCTCCATTATACCCAATAAGTTTCCCAATCAAGTCTTTTGTAATCACTATCTTCTTCCCCATAACATATGACGTAACCTGATGGTTGGATTAAGTAGCATGAATCCATAATTCCTTAACAAGAATAGGAAATACTGGACCCAACAAACGATCAAAGTATTTTTTCCATCCCTGAGCCATCACATATTCATACAAATCAAACCCATTTTCCTTTAAACTCTCAAAATCAATGATCAACTCACATAGAACTTCAAGATTATCTACTGGAGTAAGCAACATTCTTATAGGTTCCTCATATTGTTCTGTTGAAGAAGAAGAACCGGGAGCACTGTTGAGATTTTTGATGCTTGATGAGGATGTCATTGTTCACACGAATTTGTTGAAGAAAACTGAGAAAAGGTTTTTTTTTTTGCAAAAACGAGAGCGAGAGAGAATAATGGATGCAGTAAGAAGTGAATGAAATAGTGAAATTGAATTTATAAACACTTTTGAAAACTTAATCATTAAGAAAGAGAAAATAAGTAATGATTATACTGAAATCATGAAACCTGAAATTACGGGATAGCGTGTAGATACTGAACAGTTACTATTGACAACTGTCTCAATGCATCCAATCAGAGCCTTAGACCCTTCAGAATTTGAACGCGTGTTCAGCCTCAGAAGGTAGCTTGTGAGAGGATGACAGATGTTTGATGGTGTGAACTGCACGCCTCTATCTTTGAAATGAAAGGTTCAAATCTTCATAGATAGATTCTGAAGCAACTGTACTCCTAACTTCTGAAAACACGTTTACCAGATGTTCACAGAAAAAAAGATAAAGTTCTGAGGGTTAGAATATGCAAATAAAACTTCTTATTCTGGACATAATTTCATGCTGAGATGTTTCAGAATGAAATTAAATCTATCTTCAGAAATGGGTTTTGTAAACACATCAGCCCATTGATGGTCTGTGATAATAAATTTTAAATAGATAATTCCTTTCTGAATATAGTCCCTAATAAAATGATGTTTTATTTCTATATGCTTAGCCATAGAATGCAAAATAGGATTTCTGGATAAACAAATTGCAGAAGTATTATCACAGAAAATAGGGATGTTACTCTCAAATATGTTGAAGTCTTCAAGCTAACTTTTCATCTAGAGCATCTGTGTGCTGCATCCAGCAGTTGCAATATATTCAGCTTCTGCTATTGACAATGCAATTGTAGACTGCCTCTTGCTGGTCCATGAGATCAGATTGTCTCCCAGAAACGGGCAGCTTCCATAAGTACTTTTGTGTTCTACTCTGTCTCCAGCAAAATCAGCATCACAATATCCTACTAAGTTGTATTCATTGGATTTTCTATAAAACAAACCCAGGTTAGTAGTACCTTTCAGATACTTGAAAATTCGCTTAAATGTTGTTAACTGAGATTCTCTATGATCTGATTGGAATCTAGCACACATACAAACACTGAATAAAATACCAGGCCTTGAAGTTGTCAGATAAAGGAGAGAACCAATCGTACCTCTGTAGATCTTCCGCTCTACCTTTTACTTACCTCTTCCTTTTCCAGAATTCACGTGGGATGCATTGGGTTCTTTGACGGCTTACATTCTGAGAGGTCAAATTTCTTCAGAAGTTCTCTGACGTATTTGCTCTGGTGAAAGTAAGTTCCTTCTGGAGTCTGATTGATTTGAATTCCCATAAAGAATTTAAGTTCTCCCATCAAGCTCATCTCAAATTCTGCCTGCATGCACTTAGAAAATTCTCTTCCCAGAGAAGGTTTAGTAGATCCAAATATAATATCATCTACATAAATCTGACAAACTAAAATGTCATTCTTAAATGTCTTACAAAACAGGGTTGTGTCCACTTTCCCTCTGGTAAATTCCTTTTCTAACAGAAAGTTACTTAGTCTTTCATACCAAGCTCTGGGAGCTTGTTTCAGACCATAAAGTGACTTCTTTAGTTTGAAAACATATTCTGGGTGTTTGGAATTTTCAAACCCATGGGGTTGGTGCACATATACCTCTTCATCAATGTAACCATTTAAGAATGCACTTTTAACATCCATCTGATACAGAGTGATGCCATTGTTTACAGCAAAAGAGATTAAGAGACTGATAGATTCTAACCTGGCGACTGGAGCAAAGGTTTCTGTATAGTCTATCCCCTCTTGCTGACTATAACCTTATGCAACCAGTCTTGCCTTGTTTCTGATTACTTCTCCTTGCTCATTCATTTTGTTTCTGAACACCCACTTTGTTCCATTGACGCTGAATCCTTTTGGTTTGGGAACCAGATCCCATACGTCATTTCTGGTGAATTGGTTTAACTCCTCCTGCATTGCCAGAATCCAGTCGTTGTCCATAAGAGCTTCATCAATTTTTGTTGGTTCAATCAGAGATACCAATCCCATGAGGGATTCTTCAGAATTTCTGAATGTTGATCTTGTTCTGATTGGATCATCCTTCTTTCCCAGAATCTTATCTTCAGGGTGAGCTATGCTACTTCTGGATAACCTTTTCTGGAGTTGACCAACATAAGGTGCTGGAATGTTTGTGACATTTTCTTCTGATGTTATTGAAGCGTCTCTGTTGGGAACTTCTGATGAGTTGCCTTCAGCACCTGTGAATTCAACTTCTATATCTGCAAAAGATTCATTCTACTTTGAATTTTAAGGGTCAAACTTATCATCAAATCTAACACTGATTGACTCTTCAACAATTTGTGTTTCTGTATTGTATACTTTGTACCCTCTTGAGTGTTCAGAGTATCCTAACATAATAAACTTATGTGCTTTGGAGTCAAACTTGTTCAGATGATCTTTAGTATTCAGAATAAAACATGTACATCCAAAAGGATGGAAATAAGAAATGTTGGGATTTCTGTTCTTCCATAATTCATATGGAGTCTTTTCCAGAATAGGTCTTATAGAGATTCTATTCTGAATGTAACATGTTGTGTTAATTGCTTCTGCCCAAAAGATCTTAGCAATGTTAGTCTCATTGATCATGGTTCTGGCCATTTCTTGCAATGTTCTGTTCTTTCGTTCTACAACTCCATTTTGTTGGGGAGTTCTAGGACAAGAGAAGTCATGCGAAATGCCTTTTTCATTAAAGAATATTTAAAAAAAATTGTTTTGAAACTCTCCACCATGATCACTTCTGAATCTAACAATTCTAAGATCCTTTTCATTCTGAACTTGGTTACGGAAAGCAACGAACACAGAATGTGACTCGTCCTTATGTCTTAAGAACTTTACCCATGTCCATCTGCTATAGTCATCTATGATCACTAACCCGTACTTCTTGCCACTCACAGACGCAGTTTTCACTGGTCCAAATAAATCTATGTGTAGAAGTTCTAATGGCCTAGAGGTAGAAACAACATTTTTAGCTTTAAAAGCATGTTTTGCAAATTTTCCTTTCTGACATGCTTCACATAGAGCATCTAAGCTGAACCTCAGATTAGGAAATCCTTTGACCAGATTGAGTTTGTTAATCTGAGATATTCTTCTCATACTAACATGCCCGAATCTTCTGTGCCAGACCCATTGCTCGTTGCTAACAGAAAGAATGCATTTTACATTCTGATTCTTTAGTTCAGAAAGTTTTATCTTATAAAAGTTGCTTTTCCTCATTCCATTAAACAGGATAGTTCCATCTTTCTGACTAACTTCTTTGCATGAATTTTGATTAAAGATTATATCATAGCCATTATCACTTAATTGACTTACGGGTAATAGGTTATGCATCAATCCATGAACTAACAACACATTATTAATAGAAGGAAGATTACCATTACCTAATGTTCTAGAGCCAATGATATTCCCTCTTTGATTGCCTCCAAAGCCCACGTAGCCTCCAGGTTTAAGTTCCAGGCTTTGGAACATATGCTTTCTTCCCGTCATGTATCGAGAGCATCCAGAGTCCAGGTACCATGACTGGTGTTTTAGCCTTGCTGCTAAAGATATCTGCTACATATATAATTTTGTCCTTAGGTACCCATATCTTTTTGGGTCCTGGTTTGTTTGTTTTACCAAAATTCTGTTTGAATTTTGGTTTGGCAGAATAATCATTGCTAGTGTATTTCAGATAATGTGTGTGCCCATAAGTGAAGTGAGATTTCAGTGGTGTGCGTTTAATTACTTGGTCCATGACTTTCTTGGGTGGAGATACCTTACCTTGGTATCCTATTCCTTTTCTGCCATTTCTGCTAACTCCATAGATCATTGAAGCCATCTTGCTTCTATCTATGTTTTTAGCCAGAAACTTCTGAAAGTTGTGATCATATTCTTTTATGAGCTTATAAGCATTACTGGGAACCTCTGAGATTATTTGTTTCTGAGAGTTTTGTAAATCATTTTCTAGTTTTGAAATCTTTTCTTTTAACTCAGAATTTTCTAAACTAAGACTCTTAGTTTCTTCAGAGTCAGAAGCAAGATCCTTTTTCAGGTTCTTGAATTTGACTCTGAGTTGCTGATACCTTTCCAAAATTTCACTCAGACTTTCTCCTAGTTCATCTTTGGTAAAATTAACACTGAAGTCAGGAAATACCTCTTCCGTGTCTGATTCTGAGTCTGACCCAGATGCTTAGCTGTCTTCTATCACATTTTCCATAAGAGCAACGTTGGCTCTTTCATCATCTGACTCTGAGTTTGCGTCAGAAGTATCTGAATCATCCCATGTTGCCATGAGACTTTTCTTCTTCTCCTTGAAGAACTTATTTTTGGGCTTCTCCTTCTGAAGCCTTGTACAATCACTTTTATAGTGTCCTTGATCATTGCACTCATAGCAGATGATGTCTCTATTATTTGACTTTCTGTGACCAGAAGAAGCTTCAGACCTTCTGCGTCCAGAGGAGGGCTCAGACTTTCTGTATCTGGAGGAGGATTCATTCTGATTCCCTGATCTTATGGAGTTTCTGAATTTTCTTTGCATCTGCTTCCACAACTGATTGATCCTTCTGGAGAGAAGAGACCTTTCGTCTTCTTCTCATGAGGATCCATCAGAGGTTTCTTCCGTAGCCTACAAAACCTTAGAATCAAGTTTTTTGTTAGATTTTAATGTTAAAGGCTTACATTGCTTCTGAGGCTCGTCATCTTCTAGCTCTATCTCATGGCTTCTGATGGAGCTAACAAGTTCCTCCAGAGATATCTTGTTGATATCTTTATCCAGCTTAAGAGCATTGACCATTTGCATCCATTGCTTTGGTAAACTTCCGATGATCTTCTTTACGTTATCAGCAGTGGAATACCCTTTGTCAAGAACTCTCAGCCCAACAACTAGAATCTGGAATCTTGAGAACATTACTTTTATGGATATACTATCTTCCGTCTTGAAAGCTTCGTATTTCTGAATGAGCACAAGGGCCTTGGTTTCTTTAACTTGTATGTTGCCTTCATGTGTCATTCTCAGAAAGTCAAACATGTTTTTAGTTGTCTCTTTGTTTGAGATCTTCTCATACTCTGAGTATGAGATGGCACTGAGAAGAATTGTTTTGGCCTTATGATGGTTTCTGAAGTCACGCTTTTATTGGTCATACATTCTTTTTCTATCTATCTTCTGACCACTTTCATCCACTGGATGCATGCATCCATCAATTACCACATCCCATAAGTTAGCATCATGAGCCAGAAAGAAGCTCTCAATTCTATCTTTCCAGTAGTCAAAATTTTCTCCATCAAAGACTGGAGGTTTACCGCTGATTTTATCCTTGTCATCGTGATAGTCATTGCTGAAGTTTTGGCGTGGTCCCACCATAGTGTTTTTCTAAAGCTTGGATCTTGTACTGACACGGTTAAGTGTATGAACTCAGAACCAGGCGCTCTGATACCAATTGAAGAAGTGAAAAACACAAGAAGGGGGGATTGAATTGAAACTTAAAAATAAAATAAAAATAGACATAAGATTTTTATCCTAGTTTGCTTGATCTCAAACTACTCCAGTCCATCCGCCAAGGTGATTTCGCCTCTCTCCAATGAGGACTTAATTCACTAATCAAACTGATTACAATTCTACTTTGACAACTGCCAAAGTCTTCTTGAGTACAACCACAAACCGGTTTATCTCAAGAAAAATTACATAATCAAAAGAAAAGGTTTACTGTGTACTATTTGTTTTTTGTTACAAAAACTGTATCACTACTGTGATGTATTACAAAAATTGAGTATAGTATGAATATGACTTTTTGCAGCTTTTTGAGATTGTATAGAGAAGTTGTATGAAAATCATGAACGATTTACCCTTTGAACTTGTTTATATAGGCGTGGCAGTCTGTCCAAATGGAAACATGATAATGGACACTTAATTCACTTTCCATACTGAGAAGATCCTTGTCTGAATGTAGTCGTTGCGTATGATACTGCCTTAATGGAAAAATAACGCTTCCGGTCTTAGGAATCTTGCATGCTGCTTTACTTCAGAACTTGGGAAGTCAGAAGCATAAGGTTCTGTTAACGTGTTGGACTTCCGTTCAGAATCAGAATATTTTCTCCTTAGCGCAGATTATAATCATCATGCTTCAGAATATTCTGATTACTCAGCCTGAGTGCTTCTGTGGCTTAACTTCTGATGTCGTTTCAGTCAGAACTTATGTTTAACATAAAACACAAATTTAGAGTGCATATTTGTTCTTTGTGTTTGTTATCATCAAAACTCTTATGAGGGTTGTAGAATCAAACTATGTTCTAACATGAGGTGTAAATGGTTTTAATTGTGAGCAAACAATTACGAGCAATCTACCAACTCAAAAAGTCTTCGTTCTTTTCCTCCTCCTTTAGATAGTGCTTGTCTACTATTAGTTGGTAGAGAGCCATATCATTGGATGTAAGGGTAGGTGTGGATCATCATACAGTCATAGAAGGCAACTTGTAAGATGTTTTAGCAATTGTCGTATGTGACTAAGATCATTTACTGAAGGCAACATTTGAAGGGTCATCGAGGGACTATGATCTTTTAATTGGGGGTCTTTTTCTAAAACATCTCACATTCGAGGGACATGACTATTTTTTATCCGAGGCAACAAGTGTGGGTTACCCTAGAGGTGCATGTGTGCAAAGTGTTTTGATTTCAAATATTTATCTTTGAATTAGGGTTTTTCTAGGTTTGATTTTAAATCTTGTCATGCAAACCCTTATTACTAACAATAATAAGGAGAGCGATAAATTGCAGAATTTAAATGTCCTATGCTATTACAACGCTTTGGGAATGGGGGGTACAAGTTTGTGAATAGGGGAAAGAAAGAAGTAAAGCCTAATTATCTATTATAAACCAATGATCATGAATCATAATATAATGTACAAAATAGAAAGAGGAAGAAATAAATTGTTTTTTTAGGGTTTTTTTGATGGAGAAAAAGGTTTTAGTAATTTAATCTAATTAAACTAATTAATTTTAATTCACAAGAGAAGTTATTTAATTATTTAACAAAACCTAAAATCTAAATTAATTAAAATGAAACCTAAGTCTAAAATAAACTGTTTAGAAAATAATTTGAATGTTAATACTAATATCAATTTGTAAAAGAAATAATAAAAAAAATATTTATATTAAAATATTTTCAATTTAATTATTTAAGAAAATATATTTTTATACTTTTGGTTTAAAAATAAATAGAAAATAAAAAGAATGAAAATATAAAAAGAAATAAAAATAAATGGGCTAGGTGTTAAAAAAGTAGAAAGGGAGGTAAAAAAGCAGATTTTGGCAGGCCCAGCATAAGCCTTTTTTTTTAAATCAGAAAAATAAAATAAAATATTTGAATAAATAAATGTATTGGGCATGCGCAGTATATAAGTAAAATGGGTGTATGAGAAAGTAAAAACAAAAAAGAAAGAGGCCCAATTTCTGAGAGTCCCAGCGATGTTTATGATTCAGTGTTGTTGGCTTTTGAGGGTGCACCATGGGCTTGATCACGTGGAGCGCTGGATTTGATTACATGATAATCATGTGGTGTGGATGAGATATACATGATAGGCACTCTTAACCTGCTTGCATTGAATCTGAAATGACAAATTATGAAATAAACAAAAGGGTGTCGCTGGGGCTCAAACCCAGGCCCATATGGACAAGTGACATAGCGTGCGCTTCTTTACCACTGGGGTGGCTGTTACATTCGGTAGTAATACAACTTGCATTAAATTTAAAATAAACTCAATCCTAATTATAACTCCATCTTCTTCCTCGCGCCAGCCTCCATTGTTACATTTTTTAAATTTCAAACTTGCTCATTTCTCAACCATTTTCAAAATTGTAAACATGAAAATTGTTCCATTTTTCACAACAAATCCAACCATATAAACAAATAAAACTATAAATCAAAGATGAACATGAATTTTGTTTGGTACCAAATAAAACCTAATTTTTTCAGAAATTTCAAACTCAAAATTCACATCATTGAGCGTATATTGACCACGGTTGACTTTTTACCCAAAATACAACTGATTTTCAGTCATATAAGCAATTGACTGAGCGAATTTGTGATGCAAGACTTGAAACTTGGTATGAGAAATATTGGAGACCTATAATGAGCCATGAAAGTCATTTTAGGCATCAAAAGTCCAATTGTCTTTGAGAAAACCAAAACCCTAATTTGGAGGCTCAGTGCTTATGAGGTGAGCTTGTGTGATCAAACCCTTGAGAACCCTTAAGCATTTAAGATATTTGGTGAGAAATGTCTTGAGAAAAGAGAGGGTAGATTTTGGGGTATAAACCTCCATAATAATAACCTTTCCCTCAAAAATATTCTTTATTAGTTGATTATGACTATAAAGGTTCTTGTAGTAGCCATTTTAATAAGATATCTGATGACATTCAGATCCTCACAATGTAATATCATGACATTATGCTTAACATTATGTTCCTTCAACATCTATTTCATCAACAGTAGTTGAGAGCAACCAATTCTAGTTCCACCATATTCAACTTTAGTGGTAATCGAATTGTTTCTTAAGGAGAAACACCCATCAGTACTATTATCCAACATTGCCTTGTTGAATTCTTTAAGCATGAAATTTGTGATGTAAGATTAAGTCACACCATAAAAACTGATTCCAATGATGTAATTCAAGATTTTCTTTTCTTGAATAGTAGAACTCATCCTTGGTTCAAGTTTAGAAACAAGACATGAATTTGA
The DNA here is from genome assembly GCA_948472305.1 of Vicia faba. Classification (NCBI taxonomy): domain Eukaryota; kingdom Viridiplantae; phylum Streptophyta; class Magnoliopsida; order Fabales; family Fabaceae; genus Vicia; species Vicia faba. The sequence continues at coordinate 469,173,877 of OX451736.1, forward strand.
TATTTTCTAATTGGATTGAGTCATGTCTTTTTCATTAAGGTGGTATAAAGTCAGTTACCTGGAATGTTTTATCTGACCTTTTTTGGCTTGAGAACTCACAGATTTAGTGCTTGTGGATTCACAAATTACCTCCCGTACTGCCTCATCAGTCTGTACAAAGGATATTCCAACATTGTCTTCAACATCCATACTTTTTCAGTAATTAAATAATCAATTACCACACTGATAGATTCCAATGTTATTCAAGCTATGGAGTTAATAACTCTATAAGCTCTCATTCTTGAAGAGTAAACCGGAAATACCTCTTCATCCCTTATGGGATCCTTCTTACCCTTTTGATTATTATCCATCAAGACAAAGCATTTACTTCCAAATGTATGAAAATATTTGATTGTAGGCTTCCTTCTTTTCCATAACTCATAGAGAGTAGTTGAAGTACCTCCTCCCAAAGTGACTCTATTATGAATATAGCATGCAATATTCATAGCTTCAACCCAAAACCCAAATTGAAATTTCTTAACATAAAGCATGACTCTAGCTGATTCATGTATAGTTATAGTCTTTTGCTCAACAATTTCATCTTATTGACAAGTCATGGAAGAAAAGAAATCATGACTAATACCTTCAGTATAAATTTTTTTATAGAATTTTGCATTCTTAAACTTCTTGTCATGTTCACTTCTAACCTTGACAATGACACTATTCTTCTCCTCTTGAATGCTTTGACACAGATCTTTGAAGACTTCAAAAGTATATGATTTTTATTAAGAAATTTCATACAAGTATACCCAAAAAAATAATCTATAACCACATAGAGATACCTCTTTCTTATCGGGATTTCTATCTACATTGGTCCTATTTATATCCATATGAAGAAGTTACAACACTTTGGAAGTAGTCTGATGTTTCAACATTATATGTGACATCATGGTTTTCTTTCCAATTTCACACTCATCACAAAATTTCTTCTCCTCAACTTTAAGATCTGGCATTCCCTTAATATCTCATTTAGATAAGATTTCCTTCATTCCTTTTAGATGAAGGTGTTCAAGCTTTTGCTGCCATAGCTTTACTTCATCTTCATTGGTTATCAAGCATTTGGAAGAATAAGCAGTTATTTGAGATTCCCACATATCACAGTTGTCCTTAGACCTATTAGCCTTCATCAGAATATCATCTTTCATCATATCAACTCCGGATTTTATTCTTTTCAAAGAATATCTCATGTTATTAAGCTTGGAATTTAAAAGATTTACCTCACTTTGAAGATGATAAATAGTACATAGAAGCTTCTTTTTTTCATTCTCTAACTCAAATATGATCTTCCTCTATCTTAAGACTTTTCTCACACCTCTCACAAGTATCCTTGTAGGACACCTCCAGAACTTCATATAGGACATTTTCGTCACAACCTTTTACTTCATCTTCCCATCTTCCAGAGAGAGGCGTCACAAGTTTGGCAGTCTCAATGTTAGACTCATCTTCTAATTCATCATCATCCGACCAAGATACAATAAAGACCTTTTTCAGCTTCTTGAGAAAGGTTGGACATTCTGGTCAAATGTGACCAAAACCTTCACACTCATAATATTGAATACCTTTGCTTTGATTGGACTTCTCCTCAGTTCTGTTATCTTTCTAAAAATTATCATTATCGTTGATGTCAGATGAGATGTTCCTAACATTTAGTTTCCAATTAATATAATGGTATTTGATAATCCTTCATTAGTGTCCAAATCTAATTGAATCTCTTTACCTTCAGAATTGGATACAAAAGTTATGATTTTGTTATTTTTATCAAATTTGTCACTAATAGCCAATTCAAAAGTTTGAAGTGACCCAACAAGTTCATAAATCCTCATGTTGCTGATGTCATGAGCTTCTTCAATTGTTGTCACCTTCATATTAAATCTCTTAGGTATAGACCTTAGAATCTTTCTAACAATCGTTTCTTATGAAATATTCTCTCCCAAGGCACTAGATGCATTTTTTATTTCAAGAACATTCATGTGAAAATCTTAAATTCTTTCATCATCATTCATCTTTAGGTTCTCAAATCAAGTAGTGAAAAGTTGATGTCTGGACATCTTCACTTTGAACGTACCTTCATGAGTTGTCTTGAGAATTTCCCAAGCATATTTATCTATAGTACATGAATTTACTAACCTGAAAATATTCTTGTCCACTCCATTGAATAGAGCATTCAAGGCTTTGGAATTTCCAAGAACTAATTTGTCTTCTTCTTTGGACCAGTCTTCGTCTGGCTTCAAGGACTCATTACCATCTTTAAAATTCACAACAGGATGATTCCAGCCTTTAAAAATAGTTTCTGAGATTTATTGTCCATAGATTTTAGAAAAGCCACCATTCTAACCTTCCAATAGTTATATTTTGCACCATCTAACAAATGTGTTATGTTGTTGTATCCTCCTTCCTTGTCCATAATACCATAAATTATTCTCCCTAGAGCTCACTCAATAAACATAACACGGTGCCTACTCTAATGCCAATTGAAATTCTGGAACTTGCAATACAGGTGTCAAGACTGATGTCCTCACACTAACACAATGTCAAGACAAATGTTATAACATCATCTGCTGACAGAAAACACTTGCTAAAACAGGAGATTGTGAAGGAAAAAATTGCACAAAAATAAACAACACAGTCAATTGTTAACCCAGTTCGGTGCAACGTCACCTACTTTTGGGGCTACCAAGCCATGAAGGAAATCCACTATGATAATATTCGTTTAAATCTAAACAACCCTAGTTTATAACTTGTCACCTAATCTCTACCTTGTGCAACTTTTACCTAGACACCTTCTAGATATGAGATCCCCTCTCACTTCCCACCAATCACCTCAGTGATAAATACAGTCACAAACCGGTGACTAGAATCAAAATAACCAAATAGAAGATTACACTTAAAATAAACAATACTCAACTCTTTTCTTAAAAGCTAATGAGTGAGAATAATACTTAGTTTTGCTTAAGCTTTAAACTATGAATAATTCGTCAACCTCAATGTATAAAAGATACATGAGTGACATACAAAGAAAACACAAAGACTCCCAAAACCATAAACCCTTATATTACACCCACGGTTTTTCTTGTTGTGAATACTTTATATTTTTGGTTTAGCAAGTCCTTATTTATAGACTCTTGCAGAATGGGCTTGGACTCTTCAAATCAAATCGGGTCTTCTAATTTAAATTAGCTACAAGATCTTTAACAAAAATAGGAACCAATCTTCAAAGTTTACTAAACCAAATCTGCACTGTTCCTAATAAAATATTCTTGACTTGCAAAAATCGTTGAGATGTATCCAATAGGATCTCACAAAATCAAATCAAATATGTCAAGAAAAATAACAGCATCACCTGTTATACAGTTGGCCAAGATGTCAAGACAATTGGCTCAACATCTATCAGATATATATAACAGCAGAGCTTGTCATGACCGTTGGTCAAGATGTTGTGACATATTGTTCAACATCTATTAAGAACCATGTTTTAGCAAAATTTATGCCAATCATAAAACCATGGATCTAACACTGTGTATCTTCAACCTTTGAATAAAGAGTACTTTATAATAGTCTTAATGGAAGCTCAACAACATTGATAACCTTTAACCTATATAAATTATGGGAACCTAATCACACAAATTCTAATCTAAATCTTTTAATGGGTTTAGCTTCGAACCACATAATTTTTCTCTAAACATGGATGATATTCATCAAGGTGAATCAAGAACAACCTTGAAGAACTTTATACATTACTACCCAAACAGAAATACATAAACCTTTCCTAACAAAATAACTTTCCTCACAAAACCATTTGGCTATAAGAACTAGTGAGAGAAAGTGACATAAAAAACTTAGAGAGAGAGTGCCAATACACATTTCATCTTCTAGATTATTTTAACCAAGGAATGAGACCTTTATTTATGGTGTTCAAATCATCCAAAAAAGGAAATATCATTTAATGATATTTGATTGTTAATAATCGATTGACACAATCGATTAAATTATTAAAGAGTAACTGCTAAGTTATCCAAAATAAACAAGAATTAATTTATAGTCATTGTTAATCGACTGAGTACATTCAAATTTCCTTTATCTTCAAAAATGCGCAAATCTAATTGATTTGGGCTAATCAATTAAATCCAGTCAAAATAATTTTTTTCTCTTTTTGGATGTTCCTATTTCTTTCTAAGAAACTCCTACATATTTCTTCAAGACATTTTATTTTCAAAAACATTTTATAAAAAGGTTTTAAGTGTGTGTGCTTATAGACAACTATTTCTACAAAGAAAGAGCTTTTGCTTACATTGATTCACTTTGTTTCTATTTTAGGATGGTCAACCTAGATTTTATGTATGATGTATTCCATATGTATGACCTTTTCTTTAAGTTGACTTCGGGCTTTTGATTTCCTTTATCCTTATCTGAGTCTTTCTTATCAAACCTATGACTTGCATTAACTGTTTACGTGTATTTATTGACTTTCTCAACCGTTACAACATTGTTATGTTGAGTATCATCTAATTTTCTCTTTTATTCATCATGTTGCATCTCTTGCCATGTTGAATGTTCTTTTATTTCTCTTCTTGGTTGACTTTATAAAAGGTTGAATATTTAACTATGTTGAGTGTACTTTCATTGCTCTTCTACATTAGTCATCATATTGCATCTCTATCATGTTGATTGTATGTTGTGATATCTCATTATATTGATCTTATTTTGCATATTTAATATGATAAATAAGCTTTATGAGCTTTCCACAGTTGTCATCATCAAAACAAACTTGTTACCCACAAAACAAGTTTCCACAAAAAGGAGTAACAAAAACAAAGCACATAGATTTCAATGTAAAATAACGATTTACCTTATAGTTATGGGCAAAGAACAATCCAATATAAGTAGTTAGAAATATATTCCAAGATTATTATTTTTCCAAGGAAGGTAGCATTCACTTTTGAAATCAACTGATATGTAAGCTTTTGGAAAGCTTCTTCCCCTTAATTCTTTATATAAAAAAAGATCTTTGAAGCTTTCTGAGTTGAGAAGGGATTTTGTTGTCTATTTATTTCTTTCTTGTATTAGATACCTTCTTTTTATCCTTCTTGGGCATTTGATTAATGTAGAACTCTAGGCATATTGTATTTGGTATCACTTTGCTCCAAAACAACTTGAAAACTCAACCATAGGTTAGTAGAAAATAAATATAATTGACCTAGCCATTAATAAATCACTTAATAGAGAACCAATCAAAGTTTTTCTGATTTTTAAATCTCTATTAAGTGTACTACCTTAAAATCTCAATGTAACTTGAGAGACTTCCCCTTTCGAGGAGATGATAAGCCATAGTCGATTTTCGTTCTTTACGAATCATTTGATATATGAGTTGGTTCATCATCAGCGTGAACATATTGATCACATCCTTTAAGGGATATCATCAACATAAACAACATATAGACAAGCACCATCAGGTAAGCACTTCAGGAAACTCTCTTATCTTTGGATATCATATACTTTCATGCTAAGGGAGTGTTTCCTTTGTAAATATCCCCATTAATATTTTGAATGACATAGTTCTTAATGGTTCTCCGTTATTTAGTTGGACATTGATTCTCTTGGATTGACTACTTGAGTTTTCTTCATTTGGATTTTTGACATTTGGACTGTCATCTTCTAATGACGCTCTCTACGGGATACCGGCAAAAGTAACAACCTCTAATTCTACCTACTAGGGGTTAGTTCACAAAAAGGTAATATGTATAATTTCTTCCAAAGTCATGGTATTTTTTGAAAAAATAGGTTTTAAAAGGATTTCATATTAACAATTTACTGATCATGTATATAGAAGAATTAAACATACCTTATCACCTTTGTTATGCATCTTACTTAATATTAAGTAAGCTATGTGATAATTCTATAATTAATCAATACAACTAAAGGGTAAGCTTAGGGATCTTACTAAGACTCAAAGATCCAATGATTTTGTCTTGTTGTTATTAGGCAAACAAATTTCTTCCCTCGTAGAAGAAGAACAAAAGAACATAACTTCTTCAATTGAAGAGTAGCTGTCAGTATCATTATTTGCATCACAATTTTATTATTATACCTTTGGTACCCATATCTTTTTTGGTCCTTTGATATTAGTGGAATGCATATTTTGAGCAGACATTATTTTATTTTTACGTTCATAGTGTTCTTTATAAAAATATGAAGGAGCATATCCTTTTTTTCTCTCATGACTCTTTTTGATAAAACAAAACATGGAAATATGGTCGTCTTTATTATAGTAATTACACTTTAAGGTCTTACATTTAGATGTTGGTTGGGCATTGCAAATATTTCCAAAGTTTGTATTATTGTTCTTAGGTTCATATCCTAGTTTTTCCTTATTGTAGGAGGCTCTGTGATTTCCTAATAGTACTTATAGATTATCTCTTCCTTTTGTGAATTTAACAAGAGTTTTTTGAAGGTTGCAAACTTCATATTTTAATATATTGCTCTTATTACATGTGTCTGTTTTTAAAGTGGAAGGGTCTTGTATAACCTTTTGTCTTTTTTCTCTAAGATTACTTAGTTCTTTTTCTAGAGCTTTATTTTTAGTTTCAAGAACGTAAATCCCATCATTTTATGTTGAAATGATTTTTTTCAAGTCCGTTTGTTTCTTTAGATAGTTCTTTACATATTCTAAATAAATCATTGTAGGAGAATTGAGAGGTTACCTCATCATCTTGATGTTTTGCTGTGACACAGAGGTTTGCTTCTTCTTTATTTGAAGATTCCATATCATCATTATCCTAGGATATGTATGCTCTCTTTCTGGATTTCTTGAACTTTCTTTGATTTTGGTTTCTTCTCGGATTTTGAGGGAAGTTTACTCTTATATGTCATTTCTCTCCGCATTTATGACATGTAGGAATGGATGAGCTTTCTTTACTTTGCTTCTAAAGTCTTGAAGTTTATTTTTAGTTCCATATGAGCTCTTTGAATTTTTGAAACATATACTTCACGAATTTATTAATCTCACTTTGACAATCTTCATCTTCTGATTCCATATCTTCGATGTTTGTAGCTTTAAGTGTAATTATTTTTCTTATTATTTTTGTTATCTTCTTCATCATCAGCAAGTCTCTTTAGATCCATTTAATATTCCTGTAATTTGCCAAACAAAGTATGTGTTTCCATCGTGGCAAATTTTTTTATTCACAAATCACAGTGACTTTTGATTGCCAACTTTCATAAATTGGTTTAATGGAAGTGTTTCTAAAGAGAGTAACACATCAGATACAATTAAATGGTTTTCATGTAGGCCTAAGTAAATATTTTATATTACTTAATAATTTATAATTATTCATTTTACTCTTTTTTATTTCTTGTACTATAGATTTAAAGTTTTTGTTGATTATCCTAATTGGTTTCAAATGTTGTTCAAATTATAGGTGCTTAACGACCAGCGGCGAATCCTATTGGACAACCTACAACTTTCTAGTTTAGTTATTGCTTTTGTTGGTTAATCATTTGTTTTACTTTTGTTGTAAAATTTTAAAGTGTGTTCCATTTTGGGTTTGCATATGGTGTAAACTATGAATATTTGTGGTAAAATGTTTCAGATTGAGAAATTGACAAAATGTATAAATTTCTGTTTTAGGAATCTGCAAAATATGGTTTTATATTCTATAATATGTTTTTGTAATATATGTTCCAACAACAATATTAAAAAAAACTTATCCCCTCGTTTTTTACTTAAATTTGAGGCATTAACATGAGCTATTACCTCGATTTTACACAACACTGAGACTTAATATTGGGCGCGCCATCCAGTTCTTAAAATAATAAAGATGAAAATGTTGGGGATCGGATCCATGTGCATATAACTGTACCCCTTAGGCTTTTTAATAATTTGGGGTAAAGTGGTATCTTTTAATGATTCCCTTTGTTACCTCGCTTTTGTAGCCAAGATTAAATGTATTTCGCGTATGATGTTATATGGGTTTTTTGTAGTAATGGAGATATCGAGCCACGTGGAGGTCTGTTTGATTACTGATTTTCACTCCAACGTTGTGTAGCTAAGGCGATCGAAATATTGGGGAATTAATAGAGGTGAATAAGATTTACAAAATAAAAAGCAGGGCACAGGGTATGTTATTTTCTATCCTGATATACACAATTGACTCTCCAAAATCTAATATGAGAAAGTAGAACAAGTTATAGAAAAAGTAGATAAAATTTTAAAACACCTACTTACATATTGTGCGTATTAGATGTGTTTTTAGCATATATATGCGATTTTCTCAACCGAGAAAGAGACACCTTGTTAATCGCACCTCAAAATTGTTAGTTTAGTAATTTTCTCTCATTTACCAAATCATTACTTTTCACTACATGATTGGTATCTAAGTTGCTTCTGTTTTCACAATTGACACAAATATATTTCAGCATTCAGTTTCTAAAATAATACTTGTTGTTATTTTATCATTATTCATATATAGATAATTCAATTATGGTTTATTATGAGATAGATCTCACGAACCCTTGACTCTAATGGACTACTCACTCATGGTGAGATTGGTCGCAAATAAACTAAAAGTAGACATATCATGCATAATATAACAAATAAGAAGAAAGCAATAACTGTGTAAATAAGAAACATGAATAAAGACAATAACTTCAATAAGATAAAGAAAGAAATACATAATTATAGCTTAAAGTTTCAATAAATAACTTGAAAGCTTTGAACCAAAAACTAAAACTGAAGAAGTTGTAATGTGGTAAAGTCATTCCCCCTTTTCTCAAGCTAATGATGCACCACTTATACATAATTTTGAAATTTAATCTCCTTAGTTTCATGAAAATTTTATAATGGTCCACTAATTGCTCAGATGGAGTTGTTTGGAACACCAAAAGTTAGAAAACGGTTACAAAACACTAAATATTTGCAGTTGAAACTGGGCCTAACAGTGGCATTGTCGTGATAACATTGAAAGCTTCAGGGAACATGACCTTCCCGTGTTGTCCTAGGTTTCTTCATATTGGGGGGGGGGGGGGAGTTTGGGTGCCAACACAACCCATTTTAGGAGACACGGTCCAACTATTCTGGCCACGAGTTTTATGTACTGGGGGAGGGGACTCCTCTTCTTGCATTTTTTGGTCTTTTTTCATTCCGCTTCAACTCTTGACACTCTTTAATAGCTGAAAACATAAAACCATACAAGAAAGCAGTAAAAGAGGAATAAAACAAAGAAATAAGCTTAAGAAAGTACTGATAAAGACACACATTAAGTGGTATAAATACTAGTTATCAAACTATCTCAAACTTGAATAGTTGCTTGTCCTCAAGCAAATCAGCTCACAGACACTTATGGCTCCTGATGGGTGCTAACCTTGGGAAATAAATGACATATGAGTCTCTTGTTAAGACTATTTCCATGAGACTTGAATCTTGGAGGAACATGTTTGTGAGTCTCAGAGGGATGGTTGTTCTGCTGAATTATGTTCAGAAATATATTCCTATTTTTTCCTTTCTTTCTTGAAGAATCTAGTTAATTCCTAAAAGAAGTTAGTTTTAAGGAAAATGAGGTTTCTCTGTGGAGGCTTAAAAGAACTGACTAAGGTAGTTTGGGTGAAATATGAGGACCTATGCAAGCCTAATAGGGATGAAACTTTAGGAATTAAGGATATAAGGCTTGTGAACTTGGCTCCATTAAGTAAGTGGAGGTGGACCGTTCTTGGGGATAAGCATTATTTGTGGAAGAATATTGTTTCTTCTAAAAATGGAGCTCGAGTGTGTGGTTCCCTGTTGGGTGGCAGGGTGATTGGTTTAAGGAAATAGTACTTTTGTTGGATAGTGGTTTCCTTTCTTGGTTTCTGACCATATCACCAGTTATACTAGTTTGCCTCTTTTTGTTCTCAGGTGGTTGGAGATGGTTCGAATACAAATTTATGGAAAACAAATTGTGTATGGAATTTCCTGTTGTGTGTCTCTTTTAAGAGGTAATTTCTAATCTTGGAGCAAAAGTATCTAGTTGTGAGGTTGATGGGGAACTTAATAGGAGAGGTTTGGTGTTGGAAATTTAGGTAGAGTTATTCTCTCATTGTATAGGAGGAAGAGGTTTTTGTGGATTTACGTAGTTATGTAGTTGGGTGGTAAAGCAAGGTCGGGTGAATGTCTAGGAATACGTCTTAGATCTTATGAGGGGTTTTTCAATGAGGACTTGCTATGTTAAGCTTTCCTGTTTGACGATCAACGAGGGAGTTTGCTCATCATTTGGGGGTTGGAAAAGGTATGGAAAAGTGTGAGGCCTTCTAATGTGGTGGTTTTTTAATGAAAGTTTTTAATGGAAAGACTTTCGACTAGTCAGAAATTTTTAAGACGCTAAATTGTGTATGTTAATATTAAGGTGAGTTGTCTAATTTGAAATATTTGAAAAGGCATAAGAAAATTATCTTAAGATGCAAAAGAATGACAATTAATCATTAGATGACTTTGATTATTGGTTTGACATGAAAGTGAGTCCATACTCTATATTCAAATTTCTACATTTTCTTTGCTTGAGACCCGCTATGGTGCATTTGCCTTTAGGAGAGTGTTGGACAGCCAATTATACTCGTTTATTTATAGGTGGTGGCATTTACCTCTCTTCAACCTGCTCACTATGGGTCAGTGTGTGGTGTCTCTATAGATGCGCATGGCTCGAATGATTTGTTTTTTGTAGTATTGGTGTAGTTAGTTTTCTCTTTTCTTTTCATTGTTTTTTTGTCGATTATGTTGTTCTAGTGCACCGTTGATGCACATGTTTCTATTTTATAATTTTGTTATTTTTTTAATATGTTTTGTATAAATCAAAATAAAGGTTTAGTAAATATCAAAATGTGATAACGATGACTATTTAACACGTGATTCAATTAGCCAAATTATATTATTATTTTTATTCAATTTTGGCATTAATTATAACAAATATTTTTTAATTGTGATTAGTATAGTATTTTGTTTAATAAATAATTATTTACTAATAAAATATTTCATTGTTTGACCAGTAACTGTAGGTACATAGTATATAATAGCATATTGAAAATATATTTCTAGAAGAATAATAACATATTTATATTATAAAACATATTTATAATTATTGATTAAAATTTAAATTTTCAAAGTTTCGAGAAGTACATTGTTTATAATTCATATTTTATAATAATGTAAATACACATCATTATCCTAAAGTATAATTTTTTAATAAACAATTTCATTTTAGAATACTGCTATAAATACTCTCCTAAATTATTTTAGTGATTATATTTTCTAACAATGGTAGATAATGTATTTTCACAAAAATCTCCTTCCTTTGACATGTGCATCAATCACCCTCATGAACTCTCAGAGGATCTAACCACACCATCCTCTAAAAGATCTAGGGGTAGACCTAAGGGCTCCAAAAACAAACCTAAACCACCTTCCATGATCACGGTAGAATCTGAAACTTTCATGAAACCGATTTTTATTGCAATCCCTGCTGGAGAAGATGTGGTCGAGTCGATAATAAAGACGGCTCGGTGTCATGAAGCTGATATATTAGTGTTGAGAGGTTCTGGTCTTGTCTCTGAGGTTACGCTTCTTAACTCGGCGTGCTTAAACTCTCCATTCACTATCAGAGGAAACTTGCAAATGACATCTCTTACTGGAACTTATTTTAATACGGATTCCGATCGTGTTCCTTCGGAGTTTGTCCTCGACCCTGCTTATTCTTCTTTCACCATTTTCCTATCTGGTAATCATGGTCAATTATTTGGTGGAGTTGTTAGAGGAAAGGTCAGGGCTTCAAGTGTTGTTTTGATTTCTGCCACTCTTTGTAAGAAGCCAAAGTTTTATAGGGTGGCCTCTAATAATGAAGATCGACGTGAAGATAAAAATGTTGATTCAAGACTTGGTGGTGCTGTCATCCATAATGTTGTTGTTCCACCACATAACAACAATAACAACGTTTCCAATGTGTCCAGTGCACATGCATTGACACAACTCCACTTTTACTAATAACTACTAGATATGATTTGAAATCTGGAGAAGTTGCGAGTAGTTGTTTTCAAAGTCTTTCAATAATTCTGTAATAAAATATGCTTAATTTTGTTGTTTCTATACAACCGTTTCAATATAAAATAAAATATGTTGTTATACATTTTTTTTCATTTTTTTTCTTCACATTGCATGTTACATTTATCTTGAAAATGTATCATGTTTTTCTTTTTAAAGCAATTGTGTATTGAGCATAATCAAACTTTGATTGTGTATATAAAAAATGTAAAGAGCTTACCATTCAGTAGTAATTTGAGGTTGTGAAGGAACCTCAAGGTGTGATTTTGGTCCTCAAATAAGACTAATGATAGATTTCAACATATAGGCTAGGCTATTGAGAATAAGGAACTACGTCTAAAATTATTTTTACTAGTCTAAATTACATGTTAACACTTACGGTACGTGACCATAAATAATATAAATATCTGATGGTTTTTCCAGAGCAAAGCTAACCCTCAATTTCAAGATCATTACATGAAATAGAAGAACTCCAAGTACAATTAAATACATTTATTAAATATCTTGCAAGTTAACATGCCTCAAATTATTAAATATAATGACATAAAGAAAACATAGCATAATAATTTAGGAACGAAAACTTAATATATTCTTAGTTCATGACATGAAAGGTTATGAAGGTACAAAATTTATATTTTGGTATTTCTGTCTTTGTAAACTAATCCAAGAAATAGTTACTTTTTCTAGACCACTCATCTTAATCAAAAGATAACGCCAATCATTGAACATACCATCATTTTCATAATCATATTTTTCGTGTTGGATTAATCACATTTAACCATTTCTTCATTGCTAAACAGACTTTGTTATATAGATTGTTGCCCTAATGGATACTTTAGAGTTGACACTTGATGATGCACATACATTTGACTTTCTTATAAGGATGATCTTTAAAAAAAAATTGATTCTAATATTTTAATTCTATGTAGCAAAAAAAAGTTACACTGATTTTCTCTCTAGTAATAGCTATTGGCACCACCTGCAACAGAAATTATCATTAAAACATATCTATAATGAATTTTCCATTATACAAAATTACAAATCATAAGAATGGTAAAAGTTGTTAGTGCATAAAGAGATGAAAATCAGAAAGAATGAGACAATATATTTATTGTTTTGTAATGACAACTACAAAAATTAAAGGAAGATTATTTAAATGACAATTACTACTAATTTATTTACACATATAAACTAGGGTCACATAGGTAACATACTAAAATACTAAATTACCCTGCAATATCATCCCTTAATTCAGGATTTCTTAATAAAAAATTAACAACACCAATTTCATCCCTTAATTGGATAAATTGATCTGTCTTTATCGTCTTTGTCAGAACATCATCCAACTGCTTCTGAATGCTACAGTGCAAAACTTCTAGTAATCTGTTCTGGACTTGACTTCTCAGGAAATGATATTTTGTCTCAATATGCTTGCTTCTCTCATGTAGCATTGGGTTCTTGACAAGATTGATTGTAGACTTGTTGTCAATCATCAGCTTCAGCGGTTTGTCTACCTTGATCTTAAAATCCTATAGTAGATTTAGAAGTCAAATAGCTTGACAAGCAGCTACAACACCTGCAACGTACTCAGTTTCACACGTTGACAGTGCAACAACAAATTGTTTCTTGGAACACCAAGAAATTGGACCTCCCAGAAACTTAAACAGGTATCCAGAAGTACTTCTTTTGTCAACTTTATCTTCACACCAATCAGATTCTGAGTAACTCATCAACTCTAAATTAGTCTTTCTTCCAGAAGGAAATAGCATTTCGTATTTCAGAGTTACATTGATATACCTCAGAATCCTCATAGCAGCTTGGTAATGGGACCACTTAGATTTACTCATGAACCTACTAACCATTCCAACTGCATAACAAATATCAGGGCAGGTATTACACAAATACCTCAAAGAACCAACCAATTGTTTGAAGGTTGTAGCATCCACTTCGTCACCCTCAGAATCAGAATCCAATTTTTGATTGGTTTCTGAAGGTATGACAACAGCTTTACAATTCTGCAGCTTAAATCTCTTCAGAAGCTTAAGTTCATATTTCAGTTGGTGCAAAATGACACTCTTTTCATAGTACAAAATCTCTACCCCTAGAAAATATACCATATTTTCCATATCAGTCATCTCAAACTCATTCATCAGCACCTCCTTGAACTTGATTATACCTTCTAGATAACTCCCTGTTAGCAATATGTCATCAACATAGAGACACGCCATAATCATATTGCCTCCATAATGCTGCACATAAACGCCATATTCCATCTCGCATTTCTGAAACCCTTACTTCTTAAAAAATCAATCAACCTTCAAGTTCCAAGCTCTGGGCGCTTGCTTCAATCCATACAAGGTTTTATGCAACCTGTACACCATCCCTTCCTGATTTTTTTTTTTACAAAATGAGGAGGTTGTGACACATATACCTCTTCTGGTAACAGATCTTTCAGAAATGCTGACTTTGCATCCAGATGCATCGGAGGCCAATTCTTATTCGCAGCTAAAGCAATCACCAGTTTGATTGTTTCATGTCTAGCTACAAGTGAAAACACCTCAAAGTAATATAGCCTAGGTTTCTGAAGAAAACCTCTAGCCACTAGCCTTGCTTTGTACTTGCCGATTGATCCATCTGATTTAAATTTTACCTTGAAAACTCATCTTACGTTGATGGCTTTCTTATCGTTTGGAAGCTTAGTCAACTTCCAAGTCTCGTGTCTTTCTATAGCCTCAAGTTTTTCTTTCATGACATTCAACCATACTTTCTTCTTGAGATCTTCTTTAATACCCAATGGTTCAGAGTCTACTAACATGGCATAATGAATAAATTCTTCCTCATAGTTTACATTGGTGTCTTGCAACTCGTCAAACTTTGTAGATCTTCTTGGTGTTTGTCTGATTCTTTGTGATTTCTGAACTCATTCTGAATCTTCTCCAGAACCTGTAACAATGTTAGCTTATGGACCTCGTCCAAAACCACCACCTTCAGAAGTACCATCTTTCTTCAGAAACATGATCACCACTAAAAGCTTGTCCTCTAGAACCTATGTCTTCAGAGTCTTTCCTTCTAGAAACATGATCACCAGCAAATTTTAGATCATTGTCAAAATATGGATTAGGAGAAGATTTACCATCTGACTCATCTTCAGAGTCTCCAAAGTCATCTTATGACTCTGACTCTTCTTCATAACTTTTAATTTTTGACTCATTCTCAGAACCCTCTGAAGTATCTTGAGAAGTTAACTCTAGTGTTGGCACTTTACTAAAAATGGATTGAGACTTGATCCAATCCCAAGCTTCTCACTCTTTCACAATGGTGTCTCTGCTGACTTCAACTTTATTAGTTTCTAGACAATAAAGCATGTACGTGAAGGTGTGAGAAACACAATAAAGGGGGGGTTTAAATTGGGTTTCACAAAATTAAATCTTTCTGTTGGTGTCTGAAAAAGTTAGCTTAGAACATAACAATAAATTATCACAATGATTTTGAACCCGGTTCGCTGTTAACTAAGCTACTCCAGTCCACCCCTTCAAGGATGATTTCGCCTTCAACAAGTACTTAATCCACTATAACCAAACTGATTACAGAACAACTCACAATAAGTCTGATCAACCTTATTGGCACCCCTAATAAGTTCATTGATCCTTATTGTAAATCCACTCAAGCCGTAACAAGAGTCTTCTTGAGATCAGACCTTCACTCAGTCTCTCAAAATATCATTCAACAACAGTAGAGTACTTTTATTGTATTACATATTTATTTCTTGTAAGCATATTACACAGACTTTTCAGTACAATGAAAAACACCTAACTATTATACTGAAAGATACAAGAAACATCTCCTTGCTTATTTATAAAACTATACAAATATGATTTCTCTATAGAGTTTGCACAGAGCTTTGGTGTAGTTTTTTTGAGCTTAATTTGAACCAATAGATTTGTCGTTGTAGTGTTGTTTCTTACTTTTCTTCACCTTCCAAGTCTTCCTTTTATAGCTTGTAAAAGAGATTCGTTGAAAGGGTAGAAAGGTAAATCAGAAATCTAGTTGTTAGTTCTCAACGGTTATAATGAGAGTAGTCACAGTCAAGTAAAAAAGGTTTGTCCTTACTCCACTCTAGAATAGTAGAGGTCACAGACACTTTATATACCTTTTGTACACTATCATACGTTAACCATTTTAAAGTTTTATTCTTATTTTCAGAGGCTTCGGATATTTGAATGTTGAACGTTGAAGCTTGTTGTAGAAGAATATTTCTTTAAGTCTTAGAACCTAAGTCTTAGAGTCTTTAGAACTTGTCACACAGAACCTTGTCTTCAGAGTCTTTAGCACTTGGTTATAAGAACTTTCTTTTCTTCAGATCATCAGAACTTGTTCAGCAGACCCTCGTCTTCATAATCTTTAGAACTTGTAACACGTAGAAGCAAAGCTTTAGAAGACCTCCAAAGCTTAACCATAAAGTCACAATCAAAACCTCTTGTACTAACGTTCCTTAGATACATTGCAGAAGATAGATTCAGAACCTTGACTTCAACTGTAACACGTAACCACATATTTTGTTCCAGTAGTGTATGTTCATAAATTGATAACGTCACACACCTTGTATCAGAGTCAGAATATTATAGCAGCAGCTACACACTAGACGAAACCATTAGTGTATACAATTATTCTCTAAGATAACATGTAGTTATCATTAAAATCTCAAGGCCATATGTAGAAACACTTCTCGTCCTTACAATCTTCCCCTTTTTGATGATGACAAAACCATGTATTTTGATAATAAAATTTATACAAGGTAATTATTGTAACCGACAAATTCATAGGTAAGCTTACCGCTCCCCCTGAATTTTTTAAACCCAAAATTCTATTTAAGCTTGTTCAAAGTCTCCCCTTGAGCCCAAGACTCACAAAAATTTTGAGTGTTCAGAACATAGAATAGAGAAGTAGCACTTCCCTACAGCAACTCATCAGAGTCTGACTAGAACACATGGTCTTCATCTCAGAACCTGGTTTCTATTAGCACTTAATGAAGAATCAAAACTTGATTTGAGTCTGATTGAATAATGCCACGCATCATGTATCAGCGCTTCTGTTCCTTGATTTTAATATCATAACAAACATTATACTTCTCAAGCATCAGCGTTTGATCTGATATATTCCAATGTATCCTACATTCAAACAGTTCACAACTTTTGAATAGAGCGTACATTGCTGAAGCACGTGTATCAGAGCACAACTTCTAAGTGGCATCTCTGTATGAGAGCATGCATCATAATTTTGACTTGTCTTCCTTTCAAGAGAGCACAACTTTTGAGCTTTAAGTCTGAATTTCATACTTTCATAAAGTTAACAACTTTTGAATACTATGATATCAAGCAAGATTACATTAGTTTTAGTAAGTTTATAACTTCTTAATTCTATTGGGTACATATATTTAAATATTCATATATTCACAAAGTGTACAACATCTTCTGTATAAAATTAGAGTTGATTTCATCCATAAGGTTTTCAACCTTTGCATCCGGATCTTCATCTTCAACTTGTCTTAGAATAAACTCAGTGAACTTGTTTAGAGTTCCTGGATAGAAAATGTTAAACAAACAGTTAGTAGCAACAAGATTTTATATGTTTGAGTTTAATACTATGAGAACAAACATTATCAAAATCATTTTTCTTTCTCCCCCTTTGTTAGAAATCAATAAGGTGATAGAGAGACAGAAAAATAAACTTTGATTGATAACCAACAAGTTAAAAGGTACAATTGTTTTAGAAACAAAAGAAAATAAATCTTAAGTTCTAAGACAAAATTTATACTCCTAAGGTTCCTTGTTAAACTTCATCATAAATTTTTTTAACATCTCAGCCATCTGATTGAAGGAGGTTGCTTAAGCAGCGTTGCTTTCCTCAATTCTATCCAGCCGTTCTTGAATATGATGATTACTCTCTTGGAATTTTTCAATAGTTTCCTTCAGCCCATTGATTTTCTTTTCAACATTCATAGCAGGCTTCATTTCAGAGCAAGAGGGTTCAACTATTTCTAATGAAATATCAGAAGTACTCGATGATGGAATGGATTTTAAGGAAAGCATAACTTCTTGTTTTAGTAATGGTAAGAGAAGAACTTTTGTGGTGGATTTTTCCTAGGCTTTGTGCTTCTTGGAAGCTTCAACAAGACCATAGGATTCCATGATTCTGGATTTTGTTTCTATCTAATACCTAAATGACTTCCAAGTCTCTTCTACCTCTTCTAGATTTATGCTAGTTAGGGTTCTTCTTCCTACCAATTTCAGAGCATTCTTGACACGTACTCCAAAATGATATAATAACTCATTCAGAGGAATGTGTTGAATGTCAGTTTTGGCAAAGTATATCAAGGGTTTCATTGCATATGGGCACTGATCCCTGTCAAGCACAACAACTGCCTCTAAAATTCCTTCTTCAGGTAGGGAAACATCTTGATCATCAACAAGGCCTTATTTAGACTATGAGAGGTGGTTGGATGGAGGGGAGTTAATGCTAATACTTTTAGGGGAAATGAAAGAGGAGTGTGGAGATGGAGGTTCAAAAGAGTTTGGATTTTTTTAAGGCTCAGTAGGAACAAAGATAGTTACTTATGAGGTTTTAGAGATTTCTTGGTTGGAGGCTACTGGATGTTCATTTAATTCTATTTTAAAAGCTCTAGCTCTATATAGAGCAGTGGTTCCTTTTGAAGCCTTAACAACCTTAGAGGATTCTGAGCTATCTGAGCTTTCAAGAGTCAGAACTTGTATTCTGATGGTTCTTGTTTTCTTAGGAGCTACAGAGCCTTCTTTAACCTTGGATTCTTCAGCCACTTTTCTCTTTCTCTTTGAAATGGCAACAATGATGGGTTTCTTGTTGATTACGAATGATCGGTCGAACAGAAAGTTTGGGAATCCTATTATTGGAATTCTTCTCTCTTTTAAATCTGACGAACTAGATTCCTCATGATCCAATATTTCTTCTCCCTTTTTGAGACCGAGATATCTTAGGGTAATGCCATTTATGGTGGCTCCGGTGACCACATTAGGATTTGAAATGTTCAGAGACTAAATAAGATGAATTTCAACAAGAATGTCCGAAATAAGTCTTCTGAAAGGAATTTTCATCTTCTTTTTAGATCATTCGTCCCTTGAATCAGTAATAGTGGTTTTCAGATTATTGAAGAGAATTGCTGGAAGGTTAATCTTCTTGACAGTTTGGATGGCATCCAGAAGATATTTATGAGCTGAATTGACATGATCTGGAAAGTTTATTGGACAAAGGTGGTAAAACTTCCCAGAAAGATTCTAAGCCAAACCCTTAATTTGGGAATCAAATATTTTTCCTTTGGTTCCTCAGCCCATTTTTGATAGATAACTTTATATATAATTGATTTGTTGCAGTCTTCTGTTGACATGTTAGTCGGAGTAAATCCTGATCTATCAAGACTGTAGAGCATGGCTATTTCTTCTTCTGTAATGGAGATCTTATTCCCATGGATGCTTGAGCAGACGTGTCCACTTACCAATAAATATGCATGTATCCAAAAGTCTTTAACCAAATCAGTATAAAATGACTCGTGAAGATGATCAAAGTAGTTTTCCCAATTTTGAAAACTAACGACATCTTGTAGATCATAATCGTTCACATCAATATTTTTGAAATTGACTGGAGATTTTGCAAGAACTACCAACTTATCCACATGGGTAGAGAGAAATACTTTTGGATGTTGCTCAGTTGGCGATGAACCTAAACTAGAGGCTACTCGCGGAGGTGCCGTTGATGAGGAAGATAAGGTGTGAACTGGTAG
This sequence comes from Vicia faba, assembly GCA_948472305.1. Lineage (NCBI taxonomy): Eukaryota > Viridiplantae > Streptophyta > Magnoliopsida > Fabales > Fabaceae > Vicia > Vicia faba. The sequence goes on from OX451736.1 coordinate 469,193,784, forward strand.
AGTTTTAGGGTTTTAGATAGATTGGGGCTGAGAGGATTATGAAGAGGGGAAAGATAATGGTAGAGGGTAATATTAAAAATGCCTTTTAAAGTAAAGACAAAAGCTTTGAAGTGACCAAAAATTTGACACAGGGTAAATTAAAAATATTTTTCACTTATTTTCAAGATCTACTTACTCCTTAATATGTTACATAAATTGTTGAGCACAACTTTAAAGAGGACAGTTTCCTTAAATTAAAGATGTCTTTTCAATTTTTAACAACATATTTAATTGATATAAATACGTTAGATTCTAGAGGATAGAAGCAATAAAACTTTCTTCATTTTGCATATATTATTGTGAGAGAGAATTACTAGATTAAACATACATAAATTTCAGAGAAAGGTAAAAATATGCATTTAAACACTTACCTTGTGTAGACATGCCATAATCTTTTCTTCAGAACATGATGGACTTGTTTGATCCTTTTCCAAAGGAGCTAGATCATTTAGGATTTATGCATCTTATGACTTTTTGACCTGAGATTCTTGAATTTTGCAAGCTATATTCATGCCAATTAATCTACTATTTCGAAGTCTATAATCTTTTCCTTATTAGATCATCTTCGAAACCTATGACCTTTCTAGGCTTAAGTTCCAGATCTTGGAACGTATGCCTTTTCCCATTAAGTGTTACAAGTAGCTAGAGTCCAAGACCCAGGACAGGTGTATCAATTCCATTGCTAAGGATATCTGCAGCATAGATTATCTTATCTTTTGGTACCCATAATTTCTTGGGACTCTTTTTGTTAGTTCTACCAGAGTTGTGAACAACTTTGGCTTTAGCATAGGAATAATCATATTTTCATGAGATAAAACTGTTTGGCTTAGTTAGTTGATTTCCATCGAATTCAAATTCATATTTCTTTTCATCTTTTCCATCTTTCTTTGGCACAAAACCAACAGAAACAAAATGAGAGTGTAAGGTGGTTGGTATTTTTTCTTATTAGATTTATATTTTTCATGAGAATCATAACTAATACCATTAACTCAATTCCTGCTTATACCATAGACCGTAGAAGTTTTCACATTTCTCCCTATGTTTTTAGCTAACAGTTTCTGCAAATCTTTGTCATGTTTCTTAATGACACCATCAATACTCTTAGAGGCTTCTGGAAGAGTTCTCAAGCCTTTGAGGGCTGAGTTTTCAAAAAAAATCTTCTTTTAAAACAAAAAAAACTCTTTATCAAGCTTATTGTTTTCAACAAATACATGCTCATGGGTCTTTTTGAGATCATCGAATTGAATCATGAGTGACTCATGTTTTTCCAGAGTCCTAACTACGGAATTTGTTAATTTAGAATGAGTAAGATCATGGAATACCTCTTTGTAGAAATTTTCTTTTGTTTCTGAATCATCTTCATCTTCTGGAGGGAATACTTCACTTGTGCTCCAACATGAGCACTCAATGCCATGTTAGCATGTTCTTCATCTGAGTGGCAGTCAAAGGAGTATGAATCATCCCATGTTGCCTTTAGCCCTTTCTTATTTCCTTTGATATCTTTCTTCCTTGGTATGTCCTTTGGATGCTGAGGACATTCATGCTTGTAGTGTCTTAGTTCATTTCATTCTTGATAAATGACTTTCTTACCACTGGATTTCCTTTGACCAAATGGTGAATCGAAGCGACCTTAAGTCCTTCTTGAACTTCTAAATCTTTTGCCTTGATTTCTCTTCCAAAGACGGTTAACCCTCCTCTTTAGTATAGACAATTCATCTTCTTCATCATCAGAATCTCCTTCTGAATCCTCAAACTCTTCTGCTTGAAGAGCTTTGGACTTCTCAGATTTGATGACAGATTTGAGTTCAATAGATTTTATCTTCTTCTGAATCCATTATAACCAAATTGATTATAAAACAACCCACAATAAGTCTCGTCAACCTTATTGGAAACCCCAATAAGTTCTTCGATCCTTATTAAATATTCACTCAAGCCGCAACAAGAGTCTTCTTCAGATCAGACCTTCACTCAATCTCTCAAGGTATGATTCAACAACAGTTTAATATTTTCAGTGTATTACAGATTTGCTTCTTGTACGCAGATTACACAGACTTTTCACTACAATGAAAAACACCTAACTGTTATACTGCAAGATACAAGCAACATCTCCTTGCTTATTTACAAAACTATACACAGATGATTTCTCTACAGAGTTTACACGACGCTTTGGTGTAGTTTTATTGAGCTTAATTTGAACCGATAGATTTGTCGTTGTAGTGTTGTTTCTTATTTTTCTTCACCTTCCAAGTCTTCCTTTTATAGCTTGTAAAAGAGATCCATTGAAAGGGTAGAAAGGTAAATCGGAAATCTAGTTGTTGGTTCTCAATGGTTATAATAAGAGTAGTCACAGTCAAGTACAAAAGGACTGTCCTTGTGCCACTCTAGAAGAGTAAAGGTCACAAAAACTTTTTGTACCTTTTGTACACTATCACAAATTAACCATTTTGAACTTTTCTTCTTATTTTCATAGGCTTCGGATATTTGAATGTTGAACAGTGAGGCTTGTTGTAGAAAAATATTTCTTTAAGTCTTAGAACCTAAGTCTTGGATTCTTCCGAACTTGTCGCGCAGAACCTTGTCTTCAGAGTCTTCAGCACTTGGTTGTAAGAACTTGCTTTTCTTCAGATCATCATAACTTCTTCAGCAGAACCTCATATTCATAATATTCAGAACTCGTAACACATAGAAGCTAAGATTTAGAAGGTCTCCAAAGCTTAACCATAAAGTCACGAGCAGAACCTCTTGTACTAACGTTCCTTAGACACATTACAAAACATAGATTCAAAACCTTGACTTCAACTGTAACACGTAACCACATGATTTCTTCCAGTAGTATATGTTCATAACCTAATGACGTCACACACCTTGTACCAGAGTCAAAACATTATAGCAGAAACTACACACTAGACAAAATCATTAGTGTATACAATTGTTATCTAAGATAACATGTAAAGTTATTATCAAAATCTCATGGCCAGATGTAGAAACACTTCGTGTTCTTACAGTATGCACTTGTACTATGGTACCCCACCAGTAACATCAATTTTATTCTATCATCCAACTTATTCCTCTTAGCATCTGGAACATGTTTATAGAAAACAAAACCAAAATATTTGAGATGAATCACACTTTGCTTATCGCCAGTCCATTTCTCCAAAGGAACAATTTCCTTCAGCTTCTTTGTTGGACATCTATTTAGCACATATGTTGCGGTGGCAACAGCTTCTCCCAACAAGGTGTGAGGAAGCTTCTTCTCCTTTAGCATGCTTCTTCTTCATATCAAGCAAAGTAATATTTCTTATTTCAGAAATACCATTATGTTGAGGATTATAAGTAGTAGTAACCTCATGCTCAATTCCATTCTTCTCACATAACTTCTAGAGTTTTATAGAGTTATACTCACTCCACCATACGTTCTGAGAATTTTCAACTTTTAATCATTTTTTTCTCATCCTTCGCCTTGAACTTTTGGAACCTAATAAACACCTCATGCTTAAAATTGATGAGTGGTACCCACGTCATTCTTATGAACTCTTCCACAAACGACACAAAATACTTGTTTCATCCAAGTGAAAATTCTAGAAATGGTCCATACACATCATAATGCACTACTCCCAAAGCGTAATTTTATCTTGGGGCTACTTCTGATACAAATGAAAATCTAGGTTGCTTGCCTTTCATACATACCTTACATGACTTCTCAGGCTTCACAGTCTTCATAATGTCACGAACGAGCTTCTTAGAACTCAAATTCCCTAATCTTTTGTAGTTCAAATTCCCCAACCATTTGTGCCACAAATTACCATCACCTTCAGCACCTTCTGCACTAAGGGACTCTGTTTTAGCTGACTCCACATTCACCTTGAATGTTCTGTTTCTTCCTTACTCAGACTGCATAATCATCTTCTGATTGGAATCATATAACTTTAAGAGATTGTCCTTCATAACAAATGAGAAAATTTTCTCAATGAGTTGACCCACACTCATTAAATTGCTCTTAATGCCAGGAACATACCAAACGTCCTTGATCAGAACACTATTCACATTCTTCACTTTAAATTTTACATTTCCCATACCTTCTGCATTAAGGTACTTATCATCGGCACATTTGATATTTGTCCTCCTTCTGGAGTCAAAATCTATCTGCCATTATTTGTTTCCAGTCAAGTGGTTTGAGAAGCCAGTGTCCATATACCACCAGTCTACCAAAAACCTTCCGATAGATTCAGAAGCCATTAATAGCACAAGTTCATCACCGGAGTCTCCTCAGGCTATATGCGCTTCTTCTTATTTCCTTTCCTTGTTTGACCAACAATCTTTAGCAAAATGGCCAAACTGCTTGTAACAATAACATTGAACTTTCTTCTTCTCATACTTATCCTTTCCCTTATGATATTTCTTCTCATCATAAATGGAGGTGTTATACCCCAAAATTTTCCCTCTCATATCTCTCAAAAAACATTGCAAGAAAAGTCTCCAAGTTGCTCAAGTTTGCTTAAGAGTTGGACAGACAAGCTATCTCCTAAGGCAGTCAACCCCAAATTAGGGTTTTATGTTGCATCAAGATCTTTGAGTCCAAATGACCTCAAGTTCTCCTCAATGTCCTAATATGTTCTCAAGATCATCCATGTCAAGTTTCAAGCCTTGCAGAGGAAGTTTGCTCAGTCAATTGCTCAAGGGTCCAAAAGTCGATTGTGTTAGGGCAAAAGTCAACTGTGACCTATATACAGTCAAACTTCAAGATTTTTGCCAACATTCTCATTTTGAAGGATATTTCATCATTTTATCAAGGTTTGATCATGATTCATCAAGGATTTCTCAAAATTCATCAAGACTCAAAAGTTGCTAAATTAGGGTTTTGTAGGAAAAGTCAACTCAACTTTGACCAAGCATAACTTTCTCATACTTTATTATAAATGACCCATTCAAAGCTAATTTTTATGAGGCTTCTATTTCCTACAATCCATCTTCATACCCCAAGAACAAAATATGCACTCACAAGAAGTTATAAATTTGGACATTATAGGTCATTTTTGAAAGTCAACAAAAACACCTTTTTTTTCAAAGCTTATAACTTGAGCATGGAGTATAAAAATAAGATCAGACCAAAGGGTTTGGTTAGAGGACATCTCAAGCTTTCTAAAAAGTAAAATAAAACTTCCAAAAGTTCAAAATTGAAGAATTTATGCATTGTTGAAGTTGGACATTTTTGCAAGATTGCCAAAAGTCAACTATCCCCAAAACTTCAAATTTTGTCAAATGGGCCCATTCTTTTCCACTTTATTTGAGCTTGCATAGTTGCCCACGTGCCCTAGCTTCAGCCATGAACTTATATTTTATTTTTATTATTTAATTTGATTTTTATTTGAATTTATTCATTTTAAATCAAATTAAATCATATAAAATCCAAAACTTTGATAACATAAGATTTTTTGGCTGTTTCAGGTTTTAATTATCATCATTATCATCATCAAACTCGAATCAAACCAAATCATGTGCAAAAAGATTGAAGTTGAAAAAATTTGGAAGGTTTTAAAGAAGAGATCAAATTAAATATGTATGCATATATATGGGAAGATTGAGTCCATAATTTATATCCTAATACACCACACAATACATAAGCAAGCAAAGGCAATCAAGATCAGGGTTGGCAATTGCAGAAAGAGGCAGAACAAAGTTTGAAAAAAGTCATAAAAAGCTTGAGATCGAAATCGTGCTTAGAGGTGTTTTCAAGGGCTGAGACCTGTCCCAAACGCTTCCTGGGTGTTCACTATCAACCTGGATCAAAAGCAAGCTTCTTCAAACCCCATAACACGTTGTAAGTGTCACGAAATATACTTCTATTCTTGATTTTGCAACTCAGAATTTAAGCATCCTTTTCATGAATCAATACCATATTTTGAATCTACATAACATTTGCAAGCGATTGGTATTATTCAATTGCGTTTATCTAGCCTGAATGGAGAACCTCCATAGCTAGGGTTCTTCGTTTGTTTTTTAGGGTTTTCTGTTTCAGGAAAAATTGGGACTAAAGAAGGGCATGGTGTTGATCAGGAAGCCAAGACGAGTTCAACCATGCTCGTGGAATTTGTTTTCATGGTCTGGAATGGATTTTAGAACAGGCTTGCGCATTTAGCTGTGGATCCAAATTCGCAAGTAATATTTGCAGGTTTTGGAGGTAGGAGACGATGAGTTGTCGTTCTCCCAATGGTCCATTCAAACCACGCGCGTTTTTTTTAATTGCTGGCATATGATTTTGTTTTTATATAATATATATCATTTATATTCATATAACAATTGAAACAGCGTGTCCCAGTGGTCAGCAAGTCCAATCCCAAGGCGTTAGTGGCTGGAGGTCAGGGGTTCGATCCCTGCCTCCAGCACTTTGCATTTTCTCTTTGTTTTTCATGTAATCAGGTGTTTGCTCAAGCGTGCAATATACCATGCGCCATCAGTTGTCTATATACCGTGCGCCATCAGTTGTCTAATTGCCAGATGGCCAAAGGCCAAATCTGAAAGTCCAAAGATGAAGGTCCACCCTAGACCAAGTCCACACATGCCCACTGGATTCCAAAAGTCAACAAGGGCCAGCTACAATTGGGCCTCAGAATTGCTACTAGCACCACAAAATTCAAGCCCAACCCCTCTTCTCTTCTATTTTATTTATTTTGTTTTTATTATTTTTATTTAATTACTAACCAATTAAAATTCAGTCTTTTATAAAATAAAATCACCAAAAAAAATATTTTTATTCAATTAAATTTTAAATTTTGTTTTTTATTAATAAATAAATATTAATTAATTTAGGTTTTAATTAGAATAACTTTAATCTATTTTTTTTGTAAATAACTAAAACTAAATTAGATTTAATTAGGTTTTAATTACTAATTTAATTATTTTATTTTTCTTTCCTAAATAACAAAAACCCAAAAATAATTTATTTTTATTAATTAATTAATTTAAATTAATTTAGTAATTAATTTAGGTTAATTTCTTTCTTAAAATAAAAACAACAAAAAGATGTCTTTTTTAAAGGGTCAAAACCCTAATTATGCGCCGATTAAATTTTGCGCCGCGATTTTTTTTATCCAATAATGTATTTGCCTCCGGATTGTAATAGTAAATAGGACTTTTATTTATTTTTATCGCTTTATTTATTTTTAAAGGGTTTGTCTTTGGCGATGTAAATACCCGACGCTTTGTAATTTAAATTCCGCATTTTATTTCCCGCAAATTATAACTGTTAGATGTTTGATAATAGGTTTGCATGACAAGACTGAATGTTTTAACCTAAAATCAAATTAGATCACCCTTAATACGTGCAAAGATAAAAATAATTGAAAACAACACACTCGCACATGCGCACTCTTAGGGTATACCCCACTTGGTTGCCTTCGTACACGGTCATTGAGTAAGGTTGTTTTAGAGGTCGCCCTCTTGTCTAAAAGATCATAGTCTCCTCGAAACGGTTGCGTCGGATATTGTTGCCTCAAACAAAGGATCTAAGATATTAGGGTTACCGCTAAGGCGTCCTAACATTGCTTTAGTGACCGTATGTCCCTCATTCGAATTGACCCTCAAACTCTGACAACGGTGCTACCTACTCATTCATAGTGGGATAACATTTTCTAAAGGACATTAGCATAGAATGATTCCTTTTTCGAGTAGGTAGATGGTTCTTAAGTACTTGCTCTTTCAAAAAACAAAATCTTTTTCACACTTACAGTTTTTCGAACAAAGTTTTCAAAAACACTTCATACGCTCTTGAGGACAGAAGCAAGAGTTAAATCGAAGTTTCAAACAAAAACTTTTTTTCAAAACCCACAAACACAAAGAAAACAATTTTGAAAACAATTGAGCAAGTACCTAAGATCCCGTGGATAACCATAGATTGAAAGGGTGCTAACACCTTCCCTTTCTATAATCTACCCCCCGAACCCGAGAAATATCTCGAAAAAGGAATTTTTCTGTGCTTTTTTCCTTTCCTTGTTGGATAAAATAAAAGTCGGTGGCGACTCTTGCTTACCGTGAAATTTTGCAAACACAAATGCAAAACGCAAACCAGCATTCCAAAAAATAGTCAGTTCTTCCCACCACATCACAGAACTGGCGACTCTGCTGAGGATATTAAAAGTGGGGTGTACCTTAGGAATAGTTCATATTGTTTTCAATTGCTTGACTTGTATGCTTTATATTTGTGGGCTTGTATCGGAGTTACTATGGATCCTAACCTGGATCTGGGGGATACCCTTTAGGTAAGTAGCAATAAAATGTGAGGGAACTGTACAGCGTAGACCGATACGGTTGAAGCAGTAGCTACGTTGGTGTGGCAATTTAGTTTGTACCGATATCCCTTGTGGCGCAACGAGGAGAATATGGGTCTTCTAAGGGGTCATTAAGCACCAACTTACCTTAGAACCTTTAAATTGACCAACTTGGCCATAGAACAGTAGCAGTATGCTACACTCATTGAGACTAAACTCTCGCGATGATTCCGGCTGCAAGAAAAGGTTGCTAAACTGGAATTATGATCGATCGAGGGCAGTCAGTGATATTGAGATCCTCTAGAACCCGGTTACTATTTTTAGGACAGGTTTGAACCAACTGAACTGAAAGAGGGTAGTACCTAGACTCCTTGCCAGCCTGAAATCTAAGGGCTCTCTGTGTGACTTGTGTGCCTTTACCATGTTTGCTATTTGTGGATACTTGTGGTGTGGCTTCTATCATGACATCATGACATTGCATGCATCTTGCATTAGGACTAACCTATTTCAAAGACAGGAGGGATTCATCTTTGTTCTGTTTTGTAGGTCATGGCACCCATGCGTAGGAACACTATTCAGATCAACTTTGTCCAGATTCCCACTCAGCTCAAGGAATTGGTTGCAAAGATTTCAGATACTACCTCCTTCATCAGAAGACATGGACACCTCCTTGTTTTGGTCACTTACAAATTGGACGAGCAGATGATGAGTGTCTTAGTCCAGTTCTTTAATCCACTGTACCATTGCTTTACTTTTCTAGACTACCAGTTGGTCCCTACCTTGGAAGAGTTCTCTTATCTGCTTGGTATCTCTATTCTGGAGAAGACCCCATTCACAAGTTGGGAGAAGATCCTTAGGCCGGAAGAAATTTCTTCAGCCCTCCATCTGACAAAGGCTGAGGTAATGTCTAATTGGGAAACTCGTAGTGGAGCAAAAGGCTTTTTGACTAAGTTCTTGGTTGGTAAAGCTAATCATTTCTGGGACAATCTAGACTTCCAGGCATTTGAAGACATTCTGGCTCTTCTCGTATATGGTTTGGTGTTGTTTCCTAACTCAGATGCTTTCGTAGACGTGAATGCAATGAAGATTTTCATATCCGGTAATCTTGTGCCCACTCTCTTGGGTGACATTCTTCATTCTCTATATGCCCATACTGCTCAAAAGCGGGGAACCCTTATGTGTTGTGCTCCATTGCTGGTGAGGTGGTTTATTTCTCACCTCCCTAAATTAGTGCTGAAGAACAAGGAAGGCATGGGCTGGGCCTACAGGATTATGTCTCTCTCTCATAATGACATCATTTGGACTATCAAGGGCATGGAAGATATGGCTATTATTGATCGCTGTGGGGATTACCCCAATGTCCCACTTATAGGAACCAATGAAGGGATCACTTATAATTCGTGATTGGCCTTACGTCAGTTTGGGAGAGCCAAAAGGGAAGACCCTCATGAGTTACTGATGCTGAGCATTGTCTTTGATTTCCAAGGGGATAGTGACGAGCAACGCCGCAGGTTCACACGAGCTTGGGATAGAGTTTGTAACACCCCTTCTAAAATACCCCAAATAATATTAATTATATCAATGATTAAAGACATATTCCATCAGAGTTAACACGGAACAAGGGATGTCACAATTATGAAATAAATAAAACTTCCAATAAAACAGTAGTCATGCTACACTGAGGGTCATTATTCAAATAATTCAATCAACTTAAGACCATGTCTTACATAGCATAAAAATACCATAACCAAAACGGAATAAACCAAAACATAATTATTCCCAATGAAATTCAAAGAAACAATTGAATAATAACTAATTCCTCAACTAAACGTTCCCCAGTGTTACAACCTATCAGAGCACGACACTGACACGCGGACTTAAAGTAACATATCTCTAGAGCCATCCTCACCAACTCCTGAGCTGCTAAGTTTAATCTGAAATTGTTAAAGTAAGGGTGAGATTTCTCATAATTAACATGCATTATAAGCTTCTCAATCAACATTATATCACAAGTATATTATTTCACCCATTTTAGCATAAATTCAGATTCAACACGCAGTTCCAATCATACAAGTCATTATGCACAAATCAATAATCAACCAAAGAATTGTAACACTGGAAGACATCCTAACATGTTACAATTCCATGCAAACACAAATGCAGACACAATGCATGTGGTACCAACACGTGACCAAGTCACCCAACACTGATCCATCATCAACCGGATACATCAACCATCGATTCGTCCATAAACACTCGGACACGAATCCAGCCTAACCACCCATCATCACCCGGGTATCGGTTAACGGCAATACAAGTCAAATTCCACACAATGGGAATTAACTTCACCAAAACAATGCATATGCACGCACATCACTAGCATGCAACATCAAATCAGTCTATGAAATACATCAATTTATCATAACTAAACCAAACCAAAAACATGATATCTCAACGATCATGCACACCATCATTAGCAACATAAACATGCCTTTCATTCACACAATACTAATACATCCATCCATCACAGGTTCACTGCTACATACACACCCATGTGCGTTAGCCAATAATCACTTATTCCTGGATTTGACTCATTTTCAAAATAATTTCAGGTTTTAGGAAATATTTTCATTTTATAAAATAGAGCATTAAATTTAAGAAATAACGTCCAAAACGGCACTCAAAACGGACTTACGGTTTGAAAGTTATGAATTTTCAAAGTTTAATATTTTTCAAAAGTTACAGCAGAATCTGGTTCCTACATATGCAGGAACCGGTTCCTGCGAAGTTCAAAAATCACGCTTCTGGAAAAATGTATGGGAACCCGGTTCCTACCTATACAGGAACCGGTTCCTACGTGCATTTTTGCCAGTTTTTATAAATTCATACAGTGGAACCCGGTTCCTCCCCACTGGGAACCGGTTCCCACGACCTGCAAAGTCAAATTCTGCACTTTTGACAGCATTTATTCATTCTAAACCAATTCCAAACATACCCATACGAATTGCAACATGATATACACTAAAACACATCCATTTTGCACCATTATAACATCAAACAAAATTATTTCATCATTCCTTTTTATCATCTGACACCCTAATGGTTTTCAACCTACAATTCAACGCAATAGGGACAATTCTACAGAACCCTAGAATTCCAAACCGGGATTCCCTAACATACTATGATCCATACTATTGAATATCTAAACCGATAATACGAATTAACTAATCGAAATCACCCCTTACCTTGTGGGTTCTTCGAATTCTGACGCTTTCGGTTTTCTCCTTCTTTTTCCTCTTCTCAAATGCACGTATGATGAATATTCCAAAATAACTCTCTTTATCTTCTTTTTCCTTTTAATACTCCTTTTATTATTCCAATAAAATAATTAAATTAGTAACTAGTAAGAGTAGAGTATTTTACCCCTCACACCCTCTAATCACTCTTCACACCCCCAATACTTCTTTCCTTTAATTAATTAAATTAATTCCAATAATCCAAAAATACCAATAATTAAATTTCCAATTAAATTAATAATTAAAAATTCTAATTATTTAATAATCAGATTATTTGGGGTGTCACAACTCTCCCCAACTAAAAGAGTTTTCGTCCTCGAAAACATACCTTAGACGAACAGTTCGGGATACGAGTCCATCATCTGACTCTCCAGCTCCCAAGTGACATTTCCATCTGCTGATCCTCCCCAAGCCACTCTTACCAACGCGATCTCCTTGCCTCGCAACTGTTTCAACTTCCGATCCTCAATTCTCGCAGGTACCGCTTCCACTGTCAAATTCTCTCGTACCTGTATATTGTCTACCCGAATCTCATGAGACGGATCAGCAATGTACTTCCTTAGCTGAGATACATGAAAAACATCATGCAAATTTGCAAGTGACAGCGGCAAAGCAATCTGATAAGCAACTTTCCCAACTCTCTTGGTAATCTGAAACGGACCAATAAAACATGGAGTCAACTTCTTTGACTTCAAAGCTCGACCAATACCAGTCATCGGAGTAACTCGCATAAAAACATGTTCTCCTTCGCTAAACTCAAGATCTTTCCTCCTCTTATCGTGATAACTTTTCTGACGACTATGAGAAGTCCTCATCTTCTCCTGAATCATCTTAATCTTTTCCGAAGTCTGTTGGACAATTTCCGGTCCAATCACAACACTCTCTCCAGATTCATACCAACACAACGGTGTCCGACACCTCCTACCATACAATGCCTCAAACGGAGCCATACCAATGCTCGAATGAAAACTATTGTTGTAGGTAAACTCAATCAATGGTAGATAACTATCCCAAGCTCCACCTTTCTCCAACACACAAGCTCTTAACAAATCTTCCAACGACTGAATCGTTCTCTCCGTCTGACCATCTGTCTGTGGATGATAAGCGGAACTCAAACGCAACTTAGTACCCAAAGCTTCTTGCAATCCCGTCCAGAATTTAGATGTAAACCTCGGATCTCGATCCGACACAATACTAGAAGGAATACCGTGCAAACTCACAATCTTCTCAACATACAATTATGCCAACCTTTCCATTGGATAATCCATTCTTATCGGAATAAAGTGAGCAGATTTCGTCAACCGATCAACAATAACCCAGATAGAATCACAATTCTTTGATGTCCTTGGCAAACCAGACACAAAATCCATAGACATTCCATCCCATTTCCATTCCGGAACAAACAACGGTTCCATCAATCCTGACTGTTTCTGATGCTCAATCTTCGACTTCTGACAAACCAAACAAGCATACACAAACTCAGCAATTTCCTTTTTCATTCCCGACCACCAAAACAACTTATTCAAATCATGATACATTTTAGTAGCACCAGGATGAATACTCAATCCACTACGATGTCCTTCTTCCAGATCTCAGATCAATCTTACTAAATACACAAGCTCCAACTAGTTGATCCATCAAATCATCGATCCTCGACAAAGGATACCGATTCTTGATTGTAACTTTATTCAGCTGTCTGTAATCAACACATAATCTCATTGAACCTTCTTTCTTCTTAACCAACAACACCGGAGCACCCCACGGTGAAACACTCGGATGAATAAACTTCTTCTCAAGTAACTCCTCCAACTGTTTCTTTAACTCCGCTAATTCAGATGCCGACATACGGTAAGGCGCCATCGACACCGGACTAGTTCCGGGAATCAAATCTATAGTAAATTCTACCTCCCTCTCAGGTGGAAATTCACTAACGTCTTCCGGAAACACCTCTGGAAATTGATTCACCACTGGAAATCCATCACTCTTTGCTTTTACCTCCGCTTCTATTGCAGAATACAACATAAATACCACAGCACCATCTTTCACAGCTAGGTTCATCTGTTTAACCGACATAGTCACATCTTCGACACCAACCTCTTCAGGAAAAATAATCGTCTTCGCAAAACAGTTGATATGAACCTGGTTGAATTCCAACAAGTTCATTCCAAGGATGATATCAAGTTGTTCTAACGGTAGGCACACTAAATCCATACCGAAATCCCTACCAAAAATCACAATAGGACAATTCCTACAAACATACGAAGTAGTCACTGAACCCGACGCAGGAGTATCAATAACCATACTCTCATCTGTGATACGGTGGGAGAACTGACTTGAGGTTTTGCGTTTTGTATTCTCACTTGTTCGGTTTAGCAAGAGTCGCCACCGAATTTTTATTTTATCCTAAAGGAAAGGTTAAAAAGCACAGGAAAAACCTTTTGAGATGTTTCATGGGTTCGGGGGGTAGATTATGAAAAGGGAAGGTATTAGAACCCTTTTCATCCATGGTTATCCATGGGCTCTTAGTTACTTGTTTAGATCACTTGCCTTTGATTTTCAATTGCTTGAAATGGTGTGTGTGTGTGTTTTGAAAATGTTTTTGAAGAAGACGCCTTGTCTAGGAAACCATTGTAATGACTCGTGTTGAGTATATACGAAGGTGTGTATCTTTTCGAAAAGATGTTTCAAATGTTTTTGGAAGTTTGTTTTGAAAGTGTATTGTGGAGTGGGTTTTGAAAAATAGGCAAGCGTGTTTTGAAAGTTGATCAAGTAACTAAGAGTTGTCTACCCCTAAATTTACTCAAAGGTTTTTTCTCATGTTTTAACCCTTTTTAACAATTTTGTTCCACCATTGTATTTGGTGGACAATCTTGCATTAGGATGTTTAACGGGACGGGCGCGGGTCATCGTATGGACCATGAATGCAATGGTGCCAAGTGTCTTTGGCAATTTTGCTTGAAGGGACTATGATCATTTTTGATTAGGCAACTTTCGAAAGCGTCATCGAGGGACTTATGATCATTTGAATTGTTTTGCCAAAGAAACTCGACGTGCAAACATGGCCCATTTTGGAAGGCAACAAGCGGGGTTACCCTAGGGGTGCAAGTGTGATTGTGTATTGATTTCATGTATTTGTCTTGTATTAGGTTATCTAGCGTTTGATTTTATGTACATACAAACCCTAGGTCTAACCATGGTATATTTGAAAGCGATAAATTGCGAGAATTTAAAGTCTACGCTATTACAAATAAGTATCCGGGAGTGGGGGTACAAATATTTACAAACGGGGATGAGACTTAATAGGAGAATAGTGTCCAAATATTTACAACCAAATCGAATTGCGATCTCAAATGTAAAGTGTATCAAATGTACAAGAATAAGCAAATGTATAAGAATAGAACAATGTAAATGTGTCAATGTATTTGTGTAAGTGTAGGTGATTTATTTACAAGTGCGAAAAATGTTAACTTAATATATTATTAAGTATTGTTCATTTATTTCTTTTGTATTTTTGTTAAGTATGTACAAACAAAAGGTTTTAATAAAAGAAAAGAACATATTTTAAGAAATTCTAATTTTTATGTATTTACGTTAGCATTATTAGTATTTTTATGTACAAAATGTTTTAGCTAAAAAAAGAATATTCAACCTAAAAATCTATTTTTTTTATGTATTTCCTATAAATGTTTTATACAAGATTTACATTTAAAAATACAAAGTTTTAATTAAAAAAAAAAAGAAAAAAGAAATATTTTAAGAAAAATTATTGTTTTTAGGTATTTAAAGATTTATCAAAAGTTTTAAGACCAAATCTATTAACCTAATTATATTTTAATATTTATGTATTCTTTGAATAAAATAAAAGAAATAATTAAGAAAATTTTATAAAAAAAGGTGTCATTTGTTTAACAAAATATTATTTTTAGATTGGGTATAAAAAATGATTACTATGTTAATTTTATTTACAAACAAAATTAAATCATGTTATTTTATGCTGAAAAAGGGAAAGGAAAACTGAATGGGCTAAAGGGGTTTTGGGCCCAAACAACAAACAAGCAAAAGGAGAAAATGGGGAGGTGAGACGTGCAATTGTATGGGCTTAAGCGCTGAAGGCCCAAAACGTACTTCATAATTTTGTGAGGGTTTCAATTGAGTTGTGTTCATTTGGATTCTAGGGTTTCAGACGAGAGCGGCGCCGTTCACTTCGTTTCCATCCTCTTCATCTTCTTCGCCAAACGCCTGAATAACGTCCTTTGCCCAAGGGCCACCGAGCGCTGTCGTCTACTCCTCTTCCCTCCATTGTTGGGCGTGACGGCGACAAGCAAAGGTAGTCTCGTATATTTTTTAGGGTTTTCAAGTTTTCCATTTTGAATGTTTTACTTTGTTCTGATTCTGTGTGTTATCATCGTTTGAGGTGCGTGAATGGAAAAAAAAGGAGGGATACTACCTTTGGAGACGGAGGAGGAGGCGGACCGGAGGTGCTTCAGGCGGCCAAGGGCGAGGGCGAAGCGTGATGCACTGTATTGGAAAAACTGGTACTCTGTGTCTTTGCCTTTTTGTGTTTTATGATGATTATCTGAAAACGCTTCTTTATCTTCTTCTTCTGTTTGCCCTTTACTTCGGTTGCCTAGCTTATTGTTTCACTTCTTTTCCTCGCCTCTATATGCTTTGTATGCTTCTGAGGTTCTTGTTGATATGCTTCTGAGTATAGTTGCTTGCTTAGTATTGCTTTGCTTATTGTTCACCTCTTTTCCTCTTCCACTATGAGCTTGCTGAGATGCTTAGCATGTTTGTATGCTGATTTTGATGTGTTGTTGTTCTAACCCTATGATGAAAGCTTTCTGAGGGTTTTGTTTGGATAAATTCTGGTATAGGCCTTTTCTGGATTATGAGACTCACACAGGCTTCAGGCTTGATGGCTTTGGTTTTGATTGTTTGTTGATACAGTTAAGGCTTTAAGGCTTATGCAGGTTGATGGTTTGTATGAATTTGTTTCAGTTTGGGTAGGATGCAAGCTTGAGGCTTTAGGCTTGACAGTTTGATGTTCTGAGATTTTTTATGGTTTAGGCTTTGAACTGTTTTGATGGAGGTTTATGCTTTAGTTTGTTTAAAGTTTATGGGGCTTTTGAACTGGTTTATTTGCAGCAGGTAAGGCTTTTGATGCTTTTGAATGTTTGTGGTGAGCCTGCAGGTTTAGGCTCTTGGGCTTGATGCTCTCATTTGAGCTTGGACAGGTTTACTGGCTTTTGTTTGTAGTGAGTTTAGCAGGCTTTTGATGCTGAAGCTTATGGAGGCAGTTTGCAATGTCTATATCAGTTTGTGTTATTTTTTGATATCTCTGCCTTCTCTACTGTGTTTTTGTATCTTGCTTATATCTTCTCTCTAAGCCTAAACTTGTTGTAAGCCTATTTCTCTTCTCTCTTCTCTCTCTTTACAGATTAAAAAAGCATAAAATATTGCTTTAAAACTGTACTATGCTGAAAAAGTAGCTGGCCTAGGAAAATGATGAACATTTTGATGTTGCTTGCATTAGTTGCTTAGCTCTGCATATCTCTCCTGCTTTTCTGCACATTTGTTGACAGCATTTTGTACTTCTTGATATCTTGATATCCTTCTATATCTTTGGACAGTTTTTTGACAGCTTTTTGGATTAGTTTGAAATTGTGATTCAGTTTGCCTTTATACTTGTACATGCTGTTTGTTTTGAAACTATGCAGTTGGTTGACAAATTTGAATTTGTGCAATTTGTATACTTTTGTGCATTTCATGTTTCATTGCAAGCATTTCATCCCTCTTTGTGAACCAAGAGAAATCTTGTGATTTGCAGAGAGGGCAAACTGATTCCGGCCAGTTGCTTTTAATGATGAATCCAATTTTTATCTGTCTGCTCTTTAATTATTTTATCTGCATTTGACTTTTTCTTTTTCTTTGTTTTGTAGATGAAAATCAATGGAGCAAAAGAGTAGCAGTATAGAAGATGAAGACTTAGGAATTTAGGATAGTTTCAATTTATTCTTCAATTATTTGTAACATTATTATTGGAAACAAAATGTAAATAAATTTACAGTTGTTTAAATAATAATTTGTAACAAACAATTAAATATGAATAAAAATCTCTTTTTGCCAGTTAATTCATTCTTTCTTTTCAATTGTTTATTTTAATTATTTGAGTTTCTTAAATTAAAACAATTGGAAATAAATCCAAATATTCTGACTTAGAAAAAGAAATAATTAATAAACGTCTGGCGTTCCGAATTAAACATAACAATGCACAGTCAAACAACAAACGTCCACATGTCCTCTTTTCACTGATTTAATCAAACACTGCAAACTCAATCCAAATGCTTCAGTCCAAATCTCAGAGTAAACTGAAAAGAACTGTAAAATTAATTCTTTCTGAGAATGCGCGCACAAAAAACCCTAGTTTTGTTTTAATTGTCAGAGAAGCGTCCGCCTGATCAAAAACTGAGCCAACTCAACCAAACCTTAACAATCTGCGTGAACTGCTTTAAAATCAATGAAAACCCTAAATTTTGTCTGACTGACAAGAGAAGTCTGTTTGACCAATTCTTGAGCCAGTCTGAAAAATCAGGAAAAGCCCGAAGCTGTGATTTCTTGTGGAAAAATACGAGGGCAAATTTTGGGGTACAACAGTTGCCCCTGTTCAATCTTCTTGAACCTGAAGAGTTAGATTGGCAAGTTTGCCGTTCGCGACTTGAAGGTAAAAGGAGATTGGACACTAGAGTGCCCAAAAATTTGCACTTGGTGATGTGATAGTAGAGGGAATGGGATTACCGATGCCATTTGGTGATGGGCTTAAAGATGCCATCTAGGGATGTGACAGAATCTTGTCGGGAATGGGCTTATAGATGCCATTTGGAAGTGGGATGGATAGTTGTGGAGATAGGCTTAAAGATGCCATCCGGGGTGTCGATCGCGTAAGAGATTCCTTAGCGAGAACTTGCGTACCTGAGAAAGAAAGATGGTTTCCTGGCTTGCTACCGGTTGATCTTCAAACTCTTCATGCAGATATGCCCTGGCTGGATACAGGTATCGAATCTACAATCAAACGCTCACAGATATGCCCTGGCTAGATACAGGAATCGAATCCGGAATTAGTCATCTACAGATATGCCCTAGATGGATACAGGTATCGAATCTGAATTTGTCGTCTACAGATATGCCCTGGCTGGATACAGGTATCGAATCTGAATTTGTCATCTACAGATATGCCCTAGCTGGATACAGGTATCGAATCTCTAAACTCTTCATGCAGATGTGCCCTGGCTGGATACAGGTGTCGAATCTGGAATTGCTATAGTTGATAGTAATCATCTTTGAATTGTCCTTTTTCCTGAAAAGGCAAGACATCAATTGTATGCAATGTCATGATGTATGAAATGCATGAGGTCATGATGTTTTCAAGAATAAATGAGATTGCGTGATATGATGCGTATATGCATGCGTCATGGTGTATGATAATGTGATGAATGTATATATGAATGTGTTTTCGACTAGGAAAATAAATCCCTGACGAAGGCCGGGAAATCAAATTCTGGGCTGACGTTGAAGAGTAGAGTTCTTCGCTTCCGCTGGGGATGATGGTTGCAAGAATAAACCGGTAGGAGAAGATGACTCCGTTGGGGAATAAACTTGTTAGGGAGATTACTCTGCGGGGAATTACTCTGTGGGAAGAGATACTTCGCTGAGGTTTTGATGAGAACTCCGCTGGGGATTCCACTGATAAGTTATGTTGGGGAAATTGATGAACTCCGCTGGGGATAGGAGAATCTTGACTGCTTTCGGGGAAAGTGAATCCTTGACTGCTGCAGGGGAGGGCAATAATCTTTTGATTGTTGAAAGTGAGAAATCCTGGGACCGTTGTTGGGGAATCCGGAGCTTGGGTTGTATGCCAATCTAATGGGGAATTCCTGTCTTGAGGAGATCTTCATTGGAGAATATTCGAATATTCTGTGGGGACCTGAAAATGAGAGTCTTCATTCTGCTTAGGGATTGATAGTTGGAAGTTTTAGCTCCACTGGGGAATTTGACAGTTTTGGCTCCACTGGGGATTTTGAAACTTGACTCTGAGGGGAGTTAGCTTCTGGAAGGCTCTCTGGTTGAGGAAGTCGAGAATCTTTTGATTGTTGCAGGTATTGATCAGGTTGGTCAAGGAGATACTGTCCTGGCTTGTTTCAGGTGTTGATCTCTTACCTGAGAAAGAAAGATGGTTCCCTGGTCTGTTACAGGTGTTGATCTTCAATCTCTTCATGTAGATGATTTCCTGGCTTGTTACAGGTGTTAATCCACAATCAGTCGTCCACAGATATTTTCCTGGCTTGTTACAGGTGTTGATCTGGAACTTAAGAAAGGTTGGTCAAGGAAATATTGTCCTGGCTTGTTTCAGGTGTTGATCTCTGACCTAAGAAATAAAGATGGTTTCCTGGCTTGTTACAGGTGTTGATCTTCAATCTCTTCATGCAGATGATTTCCTGGCTTGTTACAGGTGTTAATCCACAATCAGTCATCCACAGATATTTTCCTGGCTTGTTACAGGTGTTGATCTGGAACTTAAGAAAGGTTGGTCAAGGAGATACTGTCCTGGCTTGTTTTAGGTGTTGATCTCTGACCTGAGAAATAAAGATGGTTTCTTGGCTTGTTACAGGTGTTGATCTTCAATCTCTTCATGTAGATGATTTCCTGGCTTGTTACAGGTGTTAATCCACAATCAGTCGTCCACAGATATTTTCCTGGCTTGTTACAGGTGTTAATCTGGAACTTAAGAAAAGTTGGTCAAGGAGATATTGTCCTGGCTAGATACAGGTGTTGATCTCTGACCTGAGAAAGAAAGATGGTTCCCTGGCTTGTTACAGGTGTTAATCTTCAATCTCTTCATGTAGATAATTTCCTGGCTTGTTACAGGTATTAATCCACAATCAGTCGTCCACAGACATTTTCCTTGCTTGTTACAGGTGTTGATCTGGAACTTAAGAAATGTGACAGAATGGCAACCGTGTCTGGAGCATATCTGGACCGTATCTTCCAACAGGCGATGAAGGAAATGTTGAACACTTTTGACATTCGAATGCCCCAAGTGGTGATGAAGGAGACTTGCCCCAAGTTCACTGAACTTTTGAGAGATTTGTTGAAATCTTGACTGGACTGCCCCAGGTTAACTGAACTTTGAAAGATCTGTTGAAACCTTGACTGGACTGCCCCAGGTTAACTGAACTTTGAAAGATCTGTTGAAACCTTGACTAGACTGCCCCAGGTGTGCTGGATGGTGACATGTCATGCCCCTTGTTGATAGGAGATTTGCAACATAAGTGTCAACCTTTTTGAAGTGATTTTGTTCACTGATAGAGCTTTCGTTCATCGGATGTTCATTGTGTGAATTTCTCCGCTGTCAAAAAAATAGCCAAATGCAAACGGTGATATTCAAGCAATGCAAAGTTTATGTTTGTCTCGAAGTTTTTGAAAAATGCGTTTTTTAGCAGAAAACTTTTTATAAGACAAGTCAACACAAGATTTTAGAGCAAAGCCTTACAGGAGTCAGGATACCTTTTGTAACAGTATGCTTTCGAACTAACCCATGCTTCAATTAGGACTTTTGAAGGGTTGTAACGTGGCTTGGTTCACGGTTTAAGAAACAAAGGATAAAGGCTCAAAGTATATTTGTACCCACCCGCTCTTCGTGATGTTCTTTAATCCTAAGCTCAGTTAATTGTGCGTCGCACTCTATTTGAGTTTGGAACGACTTTTTGGGTGATGGCTCACCAGTTGAATTTAGGAGGCAGTCATTATCTCCTTTTTTCTTTTGCAACATTTTTCATGTTGTTGAGGATTTGTAATGACCTCTCTATTTTGATTTTGATTTGTTATCCCTAACTTTTTCCTGACTGTTCCCGTTTTCGAGATTACAGTCGGCGGGATGCCCCAGCTTTCTTGAGCTTCCTTTACAGGTTTTGGCTCAGTGGGCTTTTCTCTTCTTCTTTTTTTGAGAGATTGACTGCCTATGTGATAGGGAACCACCCTTGTCTTTTGATTTCAGAGGAATGTTTTTCTCTGTCGTAATTCATTGTATTACGAACTGAGAGTTTGCGACCTCAATGCGCACCTTTTTGAATTAACTGAGAGACTACCCGGCCCCAGGTTTATATCAAAGGTTTTGATTTATTTAGAACAGAAAACTCCTACTTCTTTGGCTCGAAGGGGTTGACTAGGGATTATCTTCCTTATAACTCCAGTGTTTGGGAATTGAAAGAAATGCTTGTACATCATCAACAAGGTCTGTTCAAAAGCATACTGTATGAGATTATGGTATTGTTTTGTCATCCTCCCTCTAAAGGATTGCAGCTTTTTATCAAGAGTTAAATATCATAAAGAAAGCACAAGAGTAGTGAAAACGAATGGATGAATTCAAGACAAACATATGCAATGCATTAACGAAACAGAGTTTATCATCAACAGATAATTGTTTGAATAGCAAAAGAAATTACAACTTTGAAAATTCAAATGAAGAAAAAGTCTTTCAGTTTGAGCTTTGTCACTTCAGGTGGAGAACTCAACGGAAGATTTTCATCTCGCCGTCTGGCATGAACCTCAGCACTCCAATGTCGATCAGATCTTGAATCTTGTTCTTCAAGGCCCAACAGTCGTCGGTGTCATGTCCCGGGCTGTAGGAGTGGTAAACACAAAATGCATCGGGATGGTAGTTAGGAGCGGAGGTATTGGGCTTCCGAATAGGATCCCTCAAAGCAGTCATATTGACCTCCAACAAACATTCCAGGATCAGAGATGACAATATGTCAGTCTCCGTGAACTGTCTTCTCGACGTATTTTGACTACGCCGATTACCCCGTTGACGCTGGCGAGGTTGTTGCTGGGCTTGTGACCCTGAAGCAAGTAGTGGAGCCTTCCCCTTGTCTTCTTGTCTGGATGGGGGTTGAGTGGTGACTTGCTCTTCAACCTCAGATGTTTGCCCCAGTTGGTTGTTCCGAAGTAGTTGGTTGACGAGAACTCTGAGTTTCTCTTGTCTTTGAGCCAAGTCCTGGATGAGAGCCATCTGGCCCACTAGCTGCCCCATCACTTGGATCCTCAATGTTGCCAAATCAAACTGCAGTTCCCCCAGCTGATCACTCCTGGCGTTGTTTGAAGTCTCCTGAACCAAGCCCTTTGTGAGGAGAGCTTTCATTTCTTCTTGCCCCAGGGACAGGTTCAAGATCATTTCCTGCAGCTGAGCAGTCTGGTCCTGGATATCCTGGACAGTTCTCTCTAGAGCCATCTCTACTGAAATAAACAGTGGGAGAGTAAGGAAACCTGAAAAGGAAAGGCTGTCATGATGCAATGCATGATATGTGGATGCATGTTTTCAAGGATCTCTTGGGGTAAACACAAGAGAATGTTAAAGGTTGAACTTCGGTCTTCGATTGGAGAACTTTGCACCGGTGGATGTCTTTCCACGAGAATCAAGCTCACCATGTCGAGTGGGTCATAGCCGCTGATTCAAGTTGTTGCACTTGATCTTTGATTGGAGCACTTTGCATCGGTGGACGTATTTCCACGAGAATCAAGCTCACCATGTCGAGTGGGTCATAGCCCCTGATTCAAGTTGTTGCACCTGATCTTTGATGGCATTTGTTTAGAGGAGAAAACCTCTTGCCCTTTGGTAGACGTCTGGTTCAACGTAACCCTGTATCAAAAGAACCCTCGAGATCCTTGAAATGGTTATTGAAAATGCTAGGGTATGATGTTATGATGTTATGTACATGTATGCAAAAGCAAATGAGTGTATATACAGGTAATCATATTCATACAAAGCAAACAAGTCCTTAGGTTTAGGCTTGCGTGGGGTTGTAGGTAAGTACCCTCTTGAAGTTAGTTGGCTCATCCTGTCCTAAAATAGAAACCGGGTTCTAAGGAGCTCAATATCATTGGATTGTTTTCTGTGTTCATTATTTTGGTTTAGCCACTTAACTGGCGACCAAAATATTCCAAGAAAACAACCCTCAATGAGTGTAGTATCGAGTATCTACCAACTTCGAACTGCACCAAAGTCGGTCATCTCACTACCCCTAAAAAGGCTAGGATGGTCAAGTAAGGTTCTAAGAGTTCGTTAGTGCTTCATGACATCACTCAGCGGCCCCGTACTCTCCTTGATTGAACTCAAGGGTTACCGGTACTCACAAATATGTCACACTAACATAGCTTACTGCTTCAACCATGTCGGTATACCCCGCACAGTTCCCTCACAGTTTTTTTTGCTATTTACCTAAAAAGGTGCCCCAAAATCCGGGTGTAGGATTAACAACAAACCCAAACAAGGACCCAAGAAATAAAGCAACCAAGGCAATCAAGGCAAGAATGTAAAGGTGATCTAAACCCTAAGGTAACCCCACTTTTAAGTATATCCCCAGCAGAGTCGCCAGTTCTGTGATACGGTGGGAGAACTGACTTGAGGTTTTGCGTTTTGTATTCGCACTTGTTCGGTTTAGCAAGAGTCGCCACCGACTTTTTATTTTATCCTAAAGGAAAGGTTAAAAAGCACAGGAAAAACCTTTTGAGATGTTTCATGGGTTCGGGGGGTAGATTATGAAAAGGGAAGGTATTAGCACCCTTTTCATCCATGGTTATCCATGGGCTCTTAGTTACTTGTTTAGATCACTTGCCTTTGATTTTCAATTGCTTGAAATGGTGTGTGTGTGTGTTTTGAAAATGTTTTTGAAGAAGACGCCTTGTCTAGGCAACCATTGTAATGACTCGTGTTTGAGTATATACGAAGGTGTGTATCTTTTCGAAAAGATGTTTCAAATGTTTTTGGAAGTTTGTTTTGAAAGTGTATTGTGGAGTGGGTTTTGAAAAATAGGCAAGCGTGTTTTGCAAGTTGATCAAGTAACTAAGAGTTGTCTACCCCTAAATTTACTCAAAGGTTTTTTCTCATGTTTTAACCCTTTTAACAATTTTGTTCCACCATTATATTTGGTGGACAATCTTGCATTAGGATGTTTAACGGGACGGGTGCGGGTCATCGTATGGACCATGAATGCAATGGTGCCAAGTGTCTTTGGCAATTTTGCTTGAAGGGACTATGATCATTTTTGATTAGGTAACTTTCGAAAGCGTCATCGAGGGACTTATGATCATTTGAATTGTTTTGCCAAAGAAACTCGACGTGCAAGCATGGCCCATTTTGGAAGGCAACAAGCGGGGTTATCCTAGGGGTGCAAGTGTGATTGTGTATTGATTTCATGTATTTGTCTTGTATTAGGTTATCTAGCATTTGATTTTATGTACATACAAACCCTAGGTCTAACCATGGTATATTTGAAAGCGATAAATTGCGAGAATTTAAAGTCTACGCTATTACAAATAAGTATCCGGGAGTGGGGGTACAAATATTTACAAATGGGGATGAGACTTAATAGGAGAATAGTGTCCAAATATTTACAACCAAATCGAATTGCGATCTCAAATGTAAAGTGTATCAAACGTACAAGAATAAGCAAATGTATAAGAATAGAACAATGTAAATGTGTCAATGTATTTGTGTAAGTGTAGGTGATTTATTTACAAGTGCGAAAAATGTTAACTTAATATATTATTAAGTATTGTTCATTTATTTCTTTTGTATTTTTGTTAAGTATGTACAAACAAAAGGTTTTAATAAAAGAAAAGAACATATTTTAAGAAATTCTAATTTTTATGTATTTACGTTAGTATTATTAGTATTTTTATGTACAAAATGTTTTAGCTAAAAAAAGAATATTCAACCTAAAAATATATATTTTTTTATGTATTTCCTATAAATGTTTTATACAAGATTTACATTTAAAAATACAAAGTTTTAATAAAAAAAATAAAAAAGAAATATTTTAAGAAAAATTAATGTTTTTAGGTATTTAAAGATTTATCAAAAGTTTTAAGACCAAATCTATTAACCTAATTATATTTTAATATTTATGTATTCTTTGAATAAAATAAAAGAAATAATTAAGAAAATTTTATAAAAAAAGGTGTCATTTGTTTAACAAAATATTATTTTTAGATTGGGTATAAAAAATGATTACTATGTTAATTTTATTTACAAACAAAATTAAATCATGTTATTTTATACTGAAAAAGGGAAAGGAAAACTGAATGGGCTAAAGGGGTTTTGGGCCCAAACAACAAACAAGCAAAAGGAGAAAATGGGGAGGTGAGACGTGCAATTGTATGGGCTTAAGCGCTGAAGGCCCAAAACGTACTTCACAATTTTGTGAGGGTTTCAATTGAGTTTTGTTCATTTGGATTCTAGGGTTTCAGACGAGAGCGGTGCCGTTCACTTCGTTTCCATCCTCTTCATCTTCTTCGCCAAACGCCTGAATAACGTCCTTTTCCCAAGGGCCACCGAGCGCTGTCGTCTACTCCTCTTCCCTCCATTGTTGGGCGTGACGGCGACAAGCAAAGGTAGTCTCGTATATTTTTTAGGGTTTTCAAGTTTTCCATTTTGAATGTTTTACTTTGTTCTGATTCTGTGTGTTATCATTGTTTGAGGTGTGTGAATGGAAAAAAAAGGAAGGATACTACCTTTGGAGACGGAGGAGGAGGCGGACCGGAGGTGCTTCAGGCGGCCAAGGGCGAGGGCGATGCGTGATGCACTGTATTGGAAAAACTGGTACTCTGTGTCTTTGCCTTTTTGTGTTTTATGATGATTATCTGAAAACGCTTCTTTATCTTCTTCTTCTGTTTGCCCTTTGCTTCGGTTGCCTAGCTTATTGTTTCACTTCTTTTCCTCGCCTCTGTATGCTTTGTATGCTTCTGAGGTGCTTGCTGATATGCTTCTGAGTATAGTTGCTTGCTTAGTATTGCTTTGCTTATTGTTCACCTCTTTTCCTCTTCCACTATGAGCTTGCTGAGATGCTTAGCATGTTTGTATGCTGATTTTGATGTGTTGTTGTTCTAACCCTATGATGAAAGCTTTCTGAGGGTTTTGTTTGGATAAATTCTGGTATAGGCCTTTTCTGTTTTATGAGACTCACACAGGCTTCAGGCTTGATGGCTTTGGTTTTGATTGTTTGTTGATACAGTTAAGGCTTTAAGGCTTATGCAGGTTGATGGTTTGTATGAATTTGTTTCAGTTTGGGTAGGATGCAAGCTTGAGGCTTTAGGCTTGACAGTTTGATGTTCTGAGTTGTTTTATGGTATAGGCTTTGAATGGTTTTGATGGAGGTTTATGCTTCAGTTTGTTTGAAGTTTATGGGGCTTTTGAACTGGTTTATTTGCAGCAGGTAAGGCTTTTGATGCTTTTGAATGTTTGTGGTGAGCCTGCAGGTTTAGGCTCTTGGGCTTGATGCTCTCATTTGAGCTTGGACTGGTTTACTGGCTTTTGTTTGTAGTGAGTTTAGCAGGCTTTTGATGCTGAAGCTTATGGAGGCAGTTTGCAATGTCTATATCAGTTTGTGTTATTTTTTGATATCTCTGCCTTCTCTACTGTGTTTTTGTATCTTGCTTATATCTTCTCTCTAAGCCTAAACTTGTTGTAAGCTTATTTCTCTTCTCTCTTATCTCTCTTTACAGATTAAAAAAGCATAAAATATTGCTTTAAAACTGTACTATGCTGAAAAAGTAGCTGGCCTAGGAAAATGATGAACATTTTGATGTTGCTTGCATTAGTTGCTTAGCTCTGCATATCTCTCCTGCTTTTCTGCATATTTGTTGACAGCATTTTGTACTTCTTGATATCTTGATATCCTTCTATATCTTTGGACAGTTTTTTGACAGCTTTTTGGCTTAGTTTGAAATTGTGATTCAGTTTGCCTTTATACTTGTACATGTTGTTTGTTTTGAAACTATGCAGTTGGTTGACAAATTTGAATTTGTGCAATTTGTATACTTTTGTGCATTTCATGTTTCAATGCAAGCATTTCATCCCTCTTTGTGAACCAAGAGAAATCTTGTGATTTGCAGAGAGGGCAAACTGATTCCGGCCAGTTGCTTTTAATGATGAATCCAATTTTTATCTGTCTGCTCTTTAATTATTTTATCTGCATTTGACTTTTTCTTTTTCTTTGTTTTGCAGATGAAAATCAATGGAGCAAAAGAGTAGCAGTATAGAAGATGAAGACTTGGGAATTTAGGATAGTTTCAATTTATTCTTCAATTATTTGTAACATTATTATTGGAAACAAAATGTAAATAAATTTACAGTTGTTTAAATAATAATTTGTAACAAACAATTAAATATGAATAAAAATCTCTTTTTGCCAGTTAATTCATTCTTTCTTTTCAATTGTTTATTTTAATTATTTGAGTTTCTTAAATTAAAACAATTGGAAATAAATCCAAATATTCTGACTTAGAAAAAGAAATAATTAATAAACGTCCGGCGTTCCGAATTAAACATAACAATGCACAGTCAAACAACAAACGTCCACATGTCCTCTTTTCACTGATTTAATCAAACACTGCAAACTCAATCCAAATGCTTCAGTCCAAATCTCAGAGTAAACTGAAAAGAACTGTAAAATTAATTCTTTCTGAGAATGCGCGCACAAAAAACCCTAGTTTTGTTTTAATTGTCAGAGAAGCGTCCGCCCTATCAAAAACTGAGCCAACTCAACCAAACCTTAACAATCTGCGTGAACTGCTTTAAAATCAATGAAAACCCTAAATTTTGTCTGACTGACAAGAGAAGTCTATTTGACCAACTCTTGAGCCAGTCTGAAAAATCAGGAAAAGCACGAAGCTGTGATTTCTTGTGGAAAAATACGAGGGCAAATTTTGGGGTACAACACCATCCATATTAGAAATTTCCAAATTAAATCTTTTAGCACAATCCAAAGCAATAAAAGAATGCGTAGCTCCAGTATCAATAATCGCAATCAAAGGTATGTCATTAATAAAACATGTACCTTTAATCAGCCCATCATCTGGCTTAGTCTCTGACCCAGACAATGCAAACACTTTACCACCAGCTTGCTCCTTCTTAGGTTTTGTACACTGAGGACGAGTATGACCTTCTTCACCACAGTTGTAACAAGTCACCACTCTTACTCTGCAATCATTGGCCACATGGCCGAGTTTCCCACACTTGAAACACTTCTTATCATTACTTTTGCAATCCACCATACGATGTCCTGTCTCACCACACTTGTAGCACTTAATGGAAGAACTAGAATCTCCTCCACCAAACTTCTTCCAACCACCGGGTCTCTGATTACTTCTATCATAAGGCTTACTGTGATCGGTGGATCTGGAACTGACTGTTTAACGCTGGTTCGCGAAATGTCGCGGAAGCAAGAGTCGCCACCGTCTTTTATTTTCTCCAAATGGAAAGGACAAAAGCACAGAAACATTCCTTAAAGAGATTGCTCTCGGTTCGGGAGGTAGGTTATAGAAAGGGAAGGTGTTAGCACCCTTTCTATCCATGGTTATCCATGGGCTCTTAGATACTTGCTCATTGTGTTTTCAAAATTGGTTTGTTTGCTTTTCAATTGTGGGTTTTAAAAAAGGTTTCTTTGAAAATTCCAGTTCGACTCTTGTATCAGTCCTCAAGAGTGTTTGAAAAATTGCTTTCGAAAGCTTTTTGAAAAGGTGTCGGTGTGAAAAGTATTTTTATTTGTTTTGAGATTAGAGCAAGTATCTAGAGTCGTCTACCTACCCTAAGGAATTCGTCTGTGTAAATGTCCTTTAAAGTAGTGCCATCCCACCATTGAGAGGTAGGTAGCACTACCGTTGGAGGTGTTCGGGTCAATTCGAGATCAGGGACATGGTGATCACCAGAGCAATGGGAAGACACCTTAGAAGCTACCCTCATCCCAGGTTCCCGGATCATGAGGACTTACTAAGACATCCTCTACTCGACGATCACCTTTCGAGGCAAGGCAACAGTGAGGCGTACCCTAGGGGTGGTGTGTGCGATTCGTGTGTCGTTTTCATTTGTATTTGTCTTGTCATGTTATTGGTGTTCTACGCTTGTTTTTATTTTGTCCATACATTCTTTCATGCTTATTTAACAATTTAAAAAGATGCGGAAAAGTAAATTCTAAACTATTACAAACGGCGCGGGTCCACATCGCCAAAATTAACCAGGACCCGATTTGACAAAAAATAAAGAATTAAAAGTAAAATAAAGAAATTAAAAGAATTAAAAGTGCGAGAAGTAATTTACATGGCTTCGGGAGAGGTACATAATTATTTAAGCAAAATAAAATAAATATGCGAATTAGAATAAAAATTGAGAACGTGGGCGTTGGACCCTTTTGCAAAATTAAATTAATGAGGAATTAATTAAAATTAAAAGAAAGCAAGAATTTGTTTTTTGGTATTTTTAGTATTTTAAGATTTAATAGAAAAAATTAATTGCAATTAAACGCTAACCCTAATTCTATTTTATTTTAATTTTTTTAGAAAACATTAGAATTTAACCTAAATTAAACCTAATTTTTTATATACAAATTTAATTATAAAAATAAATAAAATAAATAATATTATTATAAAAAAGAAAAATTAAAAAGGAATAAAAACATTAATTAAACCTAATTCTATGTTTTTTTTATATTTTTTATTAAAAGAATTAAAATTGCAAACCTAATTTAAAACTACATTCAATTACATGCAAATTTATTTATGAAAATATTAGAAATAAAAATATTTTTTATCTTTTCTGATTTTTTTGTGTATTTTTTATATTCATGAAAGTAATTAATTTAATTAATAAAGCAATAATTTAAAAGAAAGTATAAATAAAAAAATAAAAGAGAAAGAAAATAAATTGGCAAACCTAGGGGGTTCAGACCCCAAATGGGAGGTACTTTCCTGATGATTCAGGCCCATTAATCTGGGTCCATTTGACTTTTCCAGTTAGCGTGCTGGCACATTGACTCACGTCCACGCTGTTCTCTACCTCTCAGCCTTTGGATTGATCTCAAGATGGACGTGGACGGTTTGATCTGGAGGGCGTATGGTACGCTTGGATGCTGAACCTGCATGTGAAGATTTATTGCAAAATAATATTGAGCATGTTGAAGACCTGGGGCTCGAACCCAGGTCATGTGCTTCACCACCAATTCTGCTTGCCAGCTGAGCCAATTGCGCGTTCTGATTAATAAACAACTAATAAATATTATAAAGAAAAACAAATGGTCAGTGGTTCAAACGCGCGAAATATTTAAACGTTCCAATCAGGGCCTCCCACGTAATCGTCTTCTTCGTGGGTTTTTTTTTATTTTTTCTGAAACAAACACATTAAGCCACGGTTTTCCAACTGTTCTCCTAGGCATGCTTTGGAAAAATAGCGATTAGGCCTAGGAGGTCCATAAATTAGGCGCGAGGGTATGTTTGAGATCGTCCAGATGCGCTGAGTTGAATGGTGGTGGTCTTGAGGGCCAATTTTTCCTTGATTAAAAACCCCTAATCTGAAGCTCTGCAAACCCTAAAAATCATCAATGGCATAATCGTGTACACAGCATAAAAACACAATTGAATCATATGGTTAGCATTAGAATGGCATAAGGAATGCAAATCAACAATTAAAATGCCCTAAGAATGCCTAGATGTCAAAACACGATCATGATTTTTTTTCTGTACAGGGGCGGTTCTTGTTACCAATTCTTGAGGTTTTGATGAGTGTTCTTGATTGAGAATCGTTCTATGATCCTTCAGCAAGCTAATGGAATAGGTTTCGTGCCCTAAATCAGCCTGCAAAAGGGTTTTCAGTATTGACTTTTTTTGAGAAAAATTTCAAGTTGTGAATGGAGTTTTCTGAGCAGCTGCGTGTGTGTTTGCATTAGGGTTGTGATCCTGGCATATGTAGTAGTGAATTAGGTCAAAAAGAATCATCCAAATCTCTTGCATTCATAGTTTTGAAGATTTGATTTTCAAGCTTTATTTTCCAAATATTTTCCATGTGCTTTTGTGCAAATCATGATCCAATCAGTCCAATTCTTTCCATATTTGAATGTGCACGAATTATTGAGTAGATTATATGTGCAAAAAGATTTGTTAGGTTAAGTTAAGTATTTTTCACATATTTAATTGATTTAAATGAATTAATATAAATAAAAATTCAAATAAATAAATAAAAAATGAATAAAAACTTCCCTTTGGGCCAAGTGGTCGTGCACATGCCATGGATGATGAATTATGGAAGAAAAATGGGCCCATTAGCAATTTTAGGTCATTTGAATCAATGTTGACTTTTCAAAATATCCAAAAATTTCCCAACTTCCACAAGGCATAACTTGCTCAATTTTTAAGCTTTTCTCATGTTCTTGGACATTTTGGAAAGTTCTTTGAGTCCTCTAACCAATGCCTTTGGTCCCATGTCATTTTGATTTACCAATCTCAAGTTATGGCTTTTGACTTAAAGTCCCTTTTTGTTGACTTTTGAAAATGACCTATAATGTTGAAATTGATAACTTTTTGTGAGAGCATTTCTTGGACTTGAAGTATGAAGATGAGTTGTAGGAAATGTCTTTCTCTTCAAAATGAGCTTTGGATGGAATTTTTCTGATAATCCATGTGAAAGTTATGCCCTGGTCAATGTACAGTTGACTTTTTCAGCTGTCCAAATAAGGAAACTTTTGCATCTTGATGATTTTTGAGCCAAACTTTGAGAATCATGATCAAGCATTGATCAAATGATGTTTGTGGCTTCAAAATGATATGTTGACCAAAAATTTGAACCTTTGACTGTCAAATGACCATTTTGCCCCTACAGTTGACTGTAGTGCAATTTAGGGTTTTGACTGTGCAATTTTGAGCTGAATGTCTTGAAACTTGGTATGAGGATGCTTGACCATATTTGTAGGCATATGAGACTTGATTAGACCTTTGGAAACTTCACTTTCTTGATCAGAACAAAATCCCTAATCTTGACTGTTTGGGAGACCCTTGATTGTGCAACCCTTGGGGAGATTTGAAGCTTGACTTGGCAATTTCTTGAAGAATATGGGAGGGCAATTTTTGGGGTACAACAGTTGCCCCTGTTCAATCTTCTTAGACCTGAGGATGCAGATTGGCTGACGTGCCTTTCGTAATCCGAAGGTAGAAGATGATTGAACACTAGAGTGCCCAGAAATTTGCGCTCACATAGAAGCAGTGTGATGGTGGAATGGGCTTATAGATGCTATTTAGAGATTACTGGATGGGATGATGGGCTTATAGATGCCATCTGGATGTTGATCGCATAAGAGAGTCCTTTGCGAGAACCTGCATACCTGCAAAAGAAAAATGAGTACCTGACACGTTGCAGGAGCTGGTTTTCAGATGCTTGGTATAGGTATGTCCTGCCTGGTTACAGGAGCTGGGTCTGGAGCTTCAAATGGTGATGAATGAACCAGGGATGGTTGCTACCTTAGCATGAATGGTAAGAGAACCTTGGGTGACTTTAACTTCAACAACGCTCGTTGAGAAAATCTTGGTGGGAATTACCATCTTCGCAGTATCAGGAAGAGAACCATAGGCAATTATAATCTGAAAAGGAATTATCACCTCACTCACCGTCGGAGAGGGAACCATAGGAAATTATAATCTGAAAGGAATTATCACCTCACTCACCGTCGGAGAGGGAACCATCTGAAAAGGAATTATCACCTCACTCACCGTCGGAGAGGGAACCATCTGAAAAGGAATTATCACCTCACTCACCGTCGGAGAGGGAACCATCTGAAAAGGAATTATCACCTCACTCACCGTCGGAGAGGGAACCATCTGAAAAGGAATTATCACCTCACTCACCGTCGGAGAGGGAACCATCTGAAAAGGAATTATCACCTCACTCACCGTCAGAGAGGGAACCATCTGAAAAGGAATTATCACCTCACTCACCGTCGGAGAGGGAACCATAGGAAAAGGAATTATCACCTCACTCACCGTCGGAGAGGGAACCATATGAAAAGGAATTATCACCTCACTCACCGTCGGAGAGGGAACCATCTGAAAAGGAATTATCACCTCACTCACCGTCGGAGAGGGAACCATCTGAAAAGGAATTATCACCTCACTCACCGTCGGAGAGGGAACCGTAGGAAAAGGAATTATCACCTCACTCACCGTCGGAGAGGGAACCATCTGAAAAGGAATTATCACCTCACTCACCGTCGGAGAGGGAACCATAAGAAAAGGAATTATCACCTCACTCACCGTCGGAGAGGGAACCGTAGGAAAAGGCATTATCACCTCACTCACCGTCGGAGAGGGAACCGTAGGAAAAGGAATTATCATCTCACTCACCGTCGGAGAGGGAACCATCTGAAAAGGAATTATCACCTCACTCACCGTCGGAGAGGGAACCATAGGAAATTATAATCTGAAAGAAAAACCTACAATGGAAATCTCATGCACCGTCGGAGAGAGAACCAATAGGAAATTATAACCTGGGATAACTTCTACTGAGTCTTTATCAGAAAAATCTGTTGGGGGTCGATTTAGCTGGACTAGAGAAGGCCTGGGACTGGATAAGAAATCTTTGGAGTCGATTAACTGAACCGGTCTAGGTCTTGCAATATGATTGAGAATTTCAACTGCATCTTTCCTGAAAGGTAAAGGTCAGTCATATGCAATGCATGATATGGATCAAGCAATGATGTTCTCAACATAAATGAGATTTGTATGATATAATGCGTCTATGCATGCTATAATGATGTATGTGATGTTTTATGAATGTATGTTTTTGTCTAGGAAAGTAAATCCTTGACGGGTGCCGGGAAGTCACTCCTGGGCTGATGTTGAAGAATAAGCTTTTGCTTCCGCTGGGTGATAGTTGCAAGAATATCGGTAGGAGAAGATGACTCCGTTGAGGAATAAATTTGGCAAATGGAAGATTCTGCGGGGAGAAAAATACTCTAGCGACCATGCTGGGAAGCAATACTCTGTGGGGAGAGGGATGCCTTGCTGAGTGTTGATAATAATTTGCTGGGGATACCCTTGTTGTTGGAAGTGTTGATGGACTTCGCTGGGGTAAGAAGACTTCGTCGAGGACGCTCTTTCCGTGGCTTTTGGCTGAGGATAACCCAGTTATATCCTGTTAAGGAAATAACTCTTTGAATAAAGCCGGGAGACGCGTTTGCTCTGCGAAGGATAAGCTTCCAGAATTTACTGGGGATAAGCTTACCTGCTTGGGGAGATAAATTCCAACTTTCCTGGGGAACTAGATTGGATTCTCTTGGGAAGTTTTGAACTGCGGGGGAAGTGATTCCTTTGAATGTTGATATACCGCCGGGGAACAATCTTTAGACCAAGACTGCCGGGGATGCTTGTTGAGAACACATGTATTCTGCTGGGGAAGGTTGAGATCTACTGGAGGACACCCAACTTCCTTGAGATTTGATAACTCTGCTTGGAGAAGAATGCACAGTTTTGCTGAATCACTCTCTGGGGAATTAATATGTACTGGTCGTATTCTTTAGCTGAACCTACCTTGGTACCTTGGAGGATAGAACAATTGGATTGTTTAGACAACTCTTTTATTGCCCCTGTTTCTAGTGTCACCTGCAATTAATTCCTTTGTTTCGTATGCAAATATTTATGAGTTAGCAAATTATTGTCAATGCATATATCACAAATTGAACCTTGGACGTTCTTCGCAAAACAAAACAGAAAAAGAAAAACACTTGGCACGTTTAACTGAAAATATATTTGTATTGATTTTGAATGGCCTGTGAATAGGCGTTTTGTGTACAAGAGGCTGACGTCCTAGTAAGAGGAACGCCGCCGAACAAGAGAGTTTATACAAATTTTGTACAAAAGAAAATAAAACAGCTGTGTGAAATGAATGATCCCACTGGGTTTCAACTCTGCTATTGCCTTTATAACTCCGAGCGTCTCATCACTTGATGACCTTGGTTGAAGGTGAAGCTGACTGATCGATGCCGTCTGAACTTGATGTAGATACCGGATTCTGGATGCAAGGTGATCCAATGAGACATAGTATTACGCTTTATCCCTAATTTTTGCCTGGACCGCCCTTTCGGGTTTTCAGTCCACCGGGATACCCATTTTTGCCCAAGCCGCCTTTTCAGGTTTTCGACTTGCCGGGTGTACAGATTTTTTCATTTCATCCCTTCATTTTGCCCGAACCCTTTTGGTTCGACGGGAAGCCCTAATTTTTGCCTAGGCATGTCAGCCTAGCGGATCTTTTTCTCATGCGTAGTATCTTTTTACTATGTCTGCATTGGCGGGGTGAGGAAGGTCGTCACCATCCATGTTGGTCAATATCATGGCTCCTCCTGAGAACACATGCTTAACCACAAATGGCCCTTCGTACGTAGGGGTCCATTTGCCCCTTGGATCACTCTGAGGAAGGATGATTCTCTTGATTACCAGATCCCCAACTTGATATTCCTGTGGTCTGACCTTTTTGTTAAATGCCCTGATCATCCGTTTCTGATACGTCTGACCATGACAGATAGCAGCAAGTCTTTTTTCATCAATGAGGTTGAGCTGATCAAGTCGTGTCTGGATCCAATCATCTTCATTCAGATTTGCATCCTTCATTATCCGGAGAGAGGGTATTTGCACTTCGATCGGCAAGACTGCCTCCATGCCATAAACCAGAGAGAAAGGAGTTGCCCCGGTTGACGTCCTAGCTGAGGTACGGTACCCATGTAGAGCGAACGGTAACATCTCGTGCCAATCTTTATAAGTCACTGTCATCTTCTGCACGATTTTCTTGATGTTCTTATTTGCTGCTTCGACAGCCCCATTCATCTTCGGTCTGTAAGGAGAAGAATTGTGGTGCTGTATCTTGAATTGTTCGCAGAGCTCAGCGATCATCTTGTTGTTCAGATTGGTACTGTTGTCTGTAATAATCCGCTCAGGGACGCCGTACCGACAGATCAGGTTGTGCCGAATGAACCGTGCCACAACAGTCTTGGTTACCGTGGCATAGGATGCTGCCTCAACCCACTTCATAAAATAATCAATCGCCACTAGGATGAAGCGATGCCCATTAGATGCCGTAGGTTTGATCTCGCCGATCATGTCTATACCCCACATTGCAAACGGCCACGGCGCAGTCAGAACATTCAGGGGAACTGGAGGAACATGCACCTTGTCTGCGTAAATCTGGCACTTGTGACATGTCCTGGAATGTTGGTAACAGTCAGCTTCCATTGTGGACCAGTAATATCCTGCCCGTAGGATTTTCTTAGCCATAGTATTTCCACTGGAATGCGTACCAAAGGTCCCTTCATGTAGCTCTTCCATGATCCTTTCTGCTTCAGTCTTATCCACACAACGCAGTAAGGTTGAATCATGGTTTCTCTTGTACAAGATGCCGTTGCTAAGGAAGAACTTTGCTGCGAACCTTCTCAGGAA
Source organism: Vicia faba (assembly GCA_948472305.1). Taxonomy (NCBI): domain Eukaryota; kingdom Viridiplantae; phylum Streptophyta; class Magnoliopsida; order Fabales; family Fabaceae; genus Vicia; species Vicia faba. The sequence continues at coordinate 469,230,679 of OX451736.1, forward strand.
CTTCTTATCATTGACAGATGCACCTTCAGAGTATTCCTGAGCTTCCAGATATCTCTTCACTTCATGGTACCAAGGCTTCTCAGTCACCAATTCAGTTTCGAGATCACAACAGTATGCCGGTTCGTCCAGTTTCCAGATGATGATCCGGGGAGCCTCATTATCCCATTTGACCTTGAACATAGAAGACATTGTAGCTAACGCGTCCGCCAACTGATTCTCTTCTCTTGGAAAGTGCTCAAAGGTTATCTCTGTGAAGTGGGGGATCAGGGTCAACACACATTCTCTGTAAGGAATCAGGTTTGGATGTTTCGTATCCCACTCTCTTTTGATCTGATTGATCACAAGAGCGGAATCTCCGAAGACACTCAGAAATTTAATCCTTAGGTCGATCGCAGCTTGAAGACCCATGATGCACGCCTCATACTCCGCCATATTGTTGGTACAGTTGAAACACAGTCGGGCAGTGAGTGGAGTATGAGTACCTTGAGGAGATATGATTATAGCGCCGATACCGTTTCCCAAAGCGTTGGAGGCTCCGTCAAAGTGCATAGACCATCGGGATCCTGGTTCAGGTCCTTCATCCAGTCCAGGTACTTCACAATCTGTCACTATCATGATGCTCTCATCTGGAAATTCAAAGTTCATGGACTGATAGTCATCTACATCTTGATGTGCCAAATGGTCTGCCAATACACTTCCCTTGATGGCTTTCTGGGTCGTGTACTGAATGTCGTATTCCGTCAAGATCATTTGCCATCTTGCAATTCTCCCAGACAGAGCAGGCTTTTCGAATATGTACTTTATAGGATCCATCTTTGAGATCAACAAGGTAGTGTGAGTCAGCATATATTGTCTCAGCCGGCGAGCAGCCCATACCAAAGCGCAGCAAGTTTTCTCAAGCAGTGAGTATCGGGTCTCACAGTCGGTAAACTTTTTGCTAAGGTAATAAATGGCATGCTCTTTTCGGCCAGACTCGTCATGCTGCCCCAGCACACACCCCATTGAGTTGTCAAGCACTGTTAGATATAGTATCAGAGGTCTCCCCTCAACCGGTGGCATAAGGATAGGTGGTTCTTGGAGATACTCCTTGATTTTGTCAAAAGCAGCCTGACATTCATCGTTCCAACGTACTACCTGATCTTTCTTCAGCAGCTTGAAGATTGGCTCACAGGTAGCAGTCAGATGTGAGATGAATCGAGCAATGTAATTCAGGCGTCCTAAAAAGCCTCTGACTTCCTTCTCTGTCCTGGGAACTGGCATCTCTTGAATAGCTTTGACCTTGGCAGGGTGCACTTGAATACCCTTATCACTGACCACGAAGCCTAGCAACTTCCCAGATCTTACCCCGAAGGTGCACTTGTTCGGGTTCAGCCTCAGCTTGTACAGTTTCAACCGGTCAAACAATTTCTGCAGATGATCTAGGTGCTCTTCCTCAGTTTGGGACCTGGCGATCATGTCATCCACATACACTTCTATCTCATGATGGATCATGTCATGAAATAAAGCAACCATGGCACGTTGGTAGGTTTCCCCAGCATTCTTTAATCCAAATGGCATGACCTTGTAGCAGAAGGTGCCCCACTGAGTAACAAATGTAGTCTTTTCCATGTCTTCAGGCGCCATCTTGATCTGATTGTATCCTGAAAAGCCATCCATGAAAGAGAACACTTTGTGCTGAGCTGTATTATCAACAAGGACATCAATGTGAGGTAACGGGAAGTCATCCTTGGGGCTGGCCCTGTTCAGATCCCTGTAGTCGACGCACATTCTGACCTTACCGTCCTTCTTCGGTACCGGCACCACATTAGCAACCCACTGAGGGTAAGAAGTCACTGCAAGGAACCCAGCATCAAACTGTTTCATGACCTCGGCTTTAATCTTCTCAGACATCTCTGGACGCATCCGACGGACCTTTTGCTTAACTGGAGGGCAGTCTTCCTTAGTTGGCAAGTGATGGACCACAATATCGGTATCCAACCCGGGCATGTCTTCGTAGGACCAGGCAAAGATCTCCATATAGTCATGTAACATCTTGGTTAACCGTTGCTTCACGCTGAGCTCTAGGTTGGCACCAATCTTTACCTCTTTCCTGTCTGTCTCTGTCCCCAAGTTTATTATTTCCACTGGCTCTTCATGGGGTTGAATTGCCCTCTCTTCCTGAAACAACAGTCTTGCAAGCTCACCAGGCACTTCGCAATCATCTTCACCTTCGTCTTCGGCTAAGTTGATCGGATTTTCGAAGTCATAACTGGCAGTAGCAGAGTTGTTATCAGTGAGATCCAGAGTGGAGTGAAACCTGTATGAGTGAGTGTGTGTGTAAATACAGCTGTTTTGAAATATATGTAAAGGAAAGAAAGACAGAAAAGGAGCACAATATTTGTAATGCGAAAATACGTCCAAGATTTTCATTCATGATATATGAAATGACAATTTATATGCCCTCACAAATGAAACCACGGTGCCTCGGGTAAGACACCGGGCTGTAGAGTTTATTTATTGTTTATTACAAAATAATGAAACTAAGAAATTTATTACTGCGTCACAAAGGTAACAGGAGTATGGTCCTTAGCAATCCAGTTGTTCAATCCGCCTTCGGTCGTCGGATAGATCCAGCTATTAAATTCCGCTTCATCCACTTCGTTGTCTTCCCCAACAGCATTCACTCCTGGATTTGTAATGATCACAGGAGGTCTTCCGATCTTCGCTTTCCTCATAGCTTTCTGCCCCTCTGTAGTAAAACCCAACCCAAATTTATCAGTCTTCTGAGTAAAGTCTGGAAGTCTGCCCCAGTTGGCACATTCACCCCTCTGAACCACAGCCCGGGCATCCTTCAGGGAAGCCATCTTCAAAGGAACATTTTCTTCTACTGCTGTTTCTGCTGCTGCTGCAATTGGAAGCACCTCCTCGAAATGCTGAAAGGGGGTTTCAATAAACTCCCCATCCATCTCAATGTATCTGAAGGAGTTCAAGTGGCTCACCATATATTCTTCCTCTCCTTGCACAGTGACGATCTTCCCTCTGACGGGGTACTTCAGCTTCTGGTGCAAGGTAGAGGTCACTGCCCCAGCCTTATGTATCCAAGGTCGACCCAGTAGACAAGAGTAATATGGACGGATATCCATCACATAGAATGTAGAGTCAAACACCTGAGAGCCCACACGAACCGAAATGTCGACCTCTCCGTGAACCATCCTTTTTGAACCGTCAAAGGCTCTGACGATGATGTTGCTGGGTTTTAATTCCAGGCCTTCACAATCTAAACGGTCCAAAGCCTTCTTGGGCAGCACATTCAAGGACGAACCAGTATCCACCAACACATGTGCCAAGGTAGTGCCCCTGCATTCGATATAGACATGCAGAGCATCATTATGGTCTCTTCCCTTCGCGGTAAAGTCAGCATCTGAGAAACCCAAGCCATTGTCTGCTGTCAGATTTGCTACGCAATCAGTGAACTGGACTGCAGATGTCTCATGTGGCACATGGGCCGTCTTGAGGAACGAGATTAAGGCCTTAGCATGGGCCTCGGAGCACAACAATAAAGAGAGCATGGAGATTTTAGAGGGCGTATGCCCCAGCTGTTCCACAACATTGAAGTCACTCTTCTTTATAATTTTTAGAATCTCCTCCATCTCTTGTTGGGAGGCCTCAGCAGTTATAGGTACAGGTGCCTCCATCTGGGCAGGCTCAACTTCAACTCCTTTGCCCCGAGCATTGGATGACTCGGCGGCAGGAGAAACAATTGGATCAGCAGCAGGAACAGGTACACTTGCAGGGGTTATGAGAAGCGGTCTTCGAGCAGCAGGAGGTGCAATGTCAGGCGAGAAGAGCCTGCCACTGCGGGTAACCTTGGCTGGGCCAGTGATATCACAGATGCTGGCACCAGCGTTGAACTCTTGTTTAATCCCATTCACATACACATCTGCCCCATAATGCCAAGGGACAGCTTTATCAGATACATAGGGCAGGGGCCCCGGAACAGTGATAACAATAGGTGCGACGGTCATAATTTGGATGGGCTTCTTCGGGAGAGCCGGGATTGGATTATTGAAGATAGTCACCACAGAAACTTCTTCCACTGGAACCAACCGAACAGCAGACTTCTTAAACAGAATCTCCTTGATATCCATTAGGCTTTGGATGCCTAACTTCAGCAAGGGACAACCAGATAGGGACACAGCACAGAACAGGCAACCCTCACTGCAGCCCGGAAATAAACCGGCCAGCAGTAGGTTCTTCTTGACAATCTTCAGAGGAGTGGCTAGATCATCCACAGAAACAGCATAAACGTCTTTGTCAACAGCATTTACCCCATGTTGAGGCATAGGAGCGGTAACTACATTCGGCCTCTCAGGCGCTTCGAACTGTATCTCCTTCGCGTCGATAAGGTCTTGCACCTTACTCTTTAACGTCCAACAGTCATCGGTAGAGTGCCCCGGGCTATCTGAATGGTAAGCACAACGAGCATTCGGGTTGTACTTAGGAGATGCAGTATTGGGGAACTTCGGAGCCTCCCTGACAGTCACCAAATTGGTGGATAGTAACTGTGGCAGGATCTGCGATAGGGTCATGCTTAAGCGGGTAAACTCCCTCCGGGGTCTTTCAGCCCTTTGAGGATTGGTCGGCCGAGGAGCGGCAGCAGGCTTAGCAATCATTACCGCACTGGCAGATTGGCGGCGCTCAGGTCTCTCTGATCTCTTGGAACCATACACGGCACTAGACTCCTTCTTGAAGGGTTTCTTCTCAGAACTAGATGATGCACCCTTTGCAATCTTTCCAGACTTCAACCCAGCTTCAATTCTCTCTCCAGTCAGAATCAAATCAGTGAACCCTGCAGACGAATTCCCAATGAGATGGTTGAAAAATGGCCCAGATAGGGTCCCCAAGAACATGTCTACCAACTCCCGATCAGTCAACGGTGGCTGCACCCTGCCAGCCAGGTCTCTCCACTTCTGAGCGTACTCCTTAAAACCTTCACTTGAACCTAACGACATACCCTGGAGTTGGGTACGTGTAGGGGCAAGGTCGGCATTATATTGATACTGCTTATAGAAAGCAGTAGCCAACTCCTCCCAGTTACGAACTTTGGTCCCATCCAGCTGATAGAACCATTCGAGATGAGTCCCTGAAAGACTCTCCTGGAAGAAGTGGATCCATAAATTCTTATCCGCAGAGTACGGCTGAATTTTCCGAACATAGGACCTTAGATGCAGCTTGGGACAGGACGCCCCGTCATATTTAGAGAAGGATGGTGCTTTGAACTTGTGAGGGATGATCACACCAGTTGATAAACCTAGATCTCCGAAATCCAGCCCAGGTACCTGTTGAACCTCCATAGCTTTCAACCTATCCTCCAGTTGCTTGTATCTGTCTTCTGCAGGAGGGTACTGCTCTTCATCAAAATCAGTCTCGTTGTCGGAGACTACCGGACTAGGAACCCTTGCTTCTGCCTGAGGACTACTCTTGCCAACAGAAGAACCAGCCTCTTCCTGCTGCAGAGTATTGCCAAACCTTCGGCCCGAGCTGAACAGAACAGTTCTTCTCTTCTTCTTCTTCTCCTTCTTCAGGAGCATAGCCTTCAGCTCCTCTTGGCCTTGAGCCAAACCCTTGATTAATTCTTGAAACTGCGCATTCTGCACCTGAAGAGCCTTGATGGAGGTCTCAGTTGATGAAGAGTCAGGATTCATGATGCTGAAATAAACAGCGAAGAACTGTAAGCAACCTGAAAAGAGGAAAAACCTGCTATGCACATGATGTATGAAATGCGTATGATTTATGTTTTCAAAGACAATCGGGAGTCAACTTTGTAAACCAAAAGGAATACACTTTATTAGATTTAACTTTGAAACTGAAATTATTCAACAGGTTGCCCTTAGGCGCTACATGAAAAGAAATACTGAAAAGGAAAATAAAACTGTAACAGCACATCTGGGGCTCCTTATTGATCCCATGGTCTCCTCTTCTCAGTACGGATGTAGGCATTCAGAGCTCTCTCATTCTCCAACTGCTTTGTCAGCTTCTGGATCTTTGATTCCTGCTCGTTGAACTTTTCCCGGTAAGAATCCCGCTCTTCTCGTAGTTGCGACCAAGATCTCTTCAATGTCTCATAATCAGTAGGTATCTGAGGAGGGAGGATAGTTGGAGTAACACCATCTTTGTCAAGACACTCAAGAACGACGGGTCTGACAGCTTCATACGGCATACCTAACTTCTGAGCACGAATGCGAACCCATTTGTAGTAGGCTTCCATAGGTAAAGAAGTCTTTAGCCCTAACTCTTGTGGGTCAGCTTTATGAACTTTGTCCCAAGCCTTGATGAACCTACGACGCAGCTCGTCACTATCCACCTGAAACTCGAAACTGATGTGAGGCACCAACATCTCATGGGGGCCTGCTCTTCTTGCTCTTCCAAACTGACGGAGTGCTAGACATGGATTGTAAGAGATCCCTCCTTGGGTACCAATCAGAGGAACATTAGGGTATTCCCCGCATCGATCAATAATAGCTATCTCATCCAAACCTCTGCAAGTCCAAATGATGTCTTTATCGGTGAGAGACATTAATCTGTGAGCCCAACCTCTTCCTTCTTGATTCTTCAGTACGAACTTAGGGAGGTGCGAAATAAACCACCTCACCAACAAAGGGATACAGCACCATAGGGTTCCTCGTCTTCGGGTAGTACGGGCATGAAGTTGTTGCAAGATGTCACCCAAGAGAGTGGGCACAGGATTCTGAGACATAAAGATCCTTATGGCGGTGACATTGATGAAGTTGTCAGGATTAGGAAACAGGACTAACCCATAGATTAGGAGAGCCAAGATGTCTTCATATGCCCTAAAGTCCAGGTCACTCCAGAAACTGTTAGCTTTACCAATCAGAAACTTGGCCAAGAAACCCTTAACTCCGCTTCTAGTCACCCAGTTGTCTGTTACCTCTTGATGGGTCAAAGGAAGGGTTGCAGCAACATCCTCAAGCCTGAGGGTCTTTTCCCAACCAGTAAAGGGAGTCTGATCCAAGATAGGGATACCAAGCAAATCAGAGAACTCTTCCAGGGTAGGGACCAGCTGGAAGTCTTGAAAGGTGAAGCACTGGTACCGAGGGTCATAGAACTGGGTCAGAACACTCATCAACTGTTGATCCCGCTTTGCAGTGACTAAACTGAGAAGAGAGCCATGCCTCTGAATGAAGGAAGTGGTATTTGGAATTCTGCTAACCAACTCATCAAGCAACTCGGGTGAACGAACAAAGTTGAACCGGATAGTATTCCTTCGCACAGGCATCATAATGTCCTACAAAACAGAGCAAAGGTGAAACCCTCTTGTCTTTGAAATGGTCAGTCCTTATGCAGGATGCATGCAATGCTCATGATGCTATGATGTTATGATAAAGCACACCACAAATAGATACAAAGGCAAACATGGTAAGGCACACAAGTCACACAAGGCAAGCCCCTAAAGTTTAGGCCAGCATGAGGTCTAGGTACTACCCTCTTTCAGTTGGTTGGTTCATACCTGTCCTAATCAAAAGTAACCGGGTTCTTAGAGGATCCCAATATCATTGACTACCCTCAATCGGTCATAACTCCAGCATCGCAATCTTTTCTTGCGGCCAGAACCATCACGAGAGTTTAGCCTCAATGGGCGTAGCATACTGCTACTGTTCTAATGGCCAAGTTGTGTCATTTAAGGTTCTAAGGTCTGTTGGTGCTTAATGACTCCTTAGAAGACCCATATTCTCCTCGTTGCGACACAAGGGATATCGGTACAGACCAAGGTGCCCCACCAACGTAGCCACTGCTTCACCTGTGTCGGTCTACGCCGGACAGGTCCCTCACAGCTTATGCTACCTAAACAGGGTATCCCCAGATCCGGGTTAGGATCTATGTAACTCCGATGCAACCCATAATAGTAAAGCAAGCAAATCAATACAATTGAAAACACAGTTATGAACTAGCCCTAAGGTACACCTCACTTTAAGTTTGGTCCCCAGCAGAGTCGCCAGTTCTGTGATCGGTGGATCTGGAACTGACTGTTTAACGCTGGTTCGCGAAATGTCGTGGAAGCAAGAGTCGCCACCGTCTTTTATTTTCTCCAAATGGAAAGGACAAAAGCACAGAAAAATTCCTTAAAGAGATTGCTCTCGGTTCGGGAGGTAGGTTATAGAAAGGGAAGGTGTTAGCACCCTTTCTATCCATGGTTATCCATGGGCTCTTAGATACTTGCTCATTGTGTTTTCAAAATTGGTTTGTTTGCTTTTCAATTGTGGGTTTTAAAAAAGGTTTCTTTGAAAATTCCAGTTCGACTCTTGTATCAGTCCTCAAGAGTGTTTGAAAAATTGCTTTCGAAAGCTTTTTGAAAAGGTGTCGGTGTGAAAAGTATTTTTATTTGTTTTGAGATTAGAGCAAGTATCTAGAGTCGTCTACCTACCCTAAGGAATTCGTCTGTGTAAATTTCCTTTAAAGTAGTGCCATCACACCATTGAGAGGTAGGTAGCACTACCGTTTGAGGTGTTCGGGTCAATTCGAGATCAGGGACATGGTGATCACCAGAGCAATGGGAAGACACCTTAGAAGCTACCCTCATGCCAGGTTCCCGGATCATGAGGACTTACTAAGACATCCTCTACTCGACGATCACCTTTCGAGGCAAGGCAACAGTGAGGCGTACCCTAGGGGTGGTGTGTGCGATTCGTGTGTCGTTTTCATTTGTATTTGTCTTGTCATGTTATTGGTGTTCTACGCTTGTTTTTATTTTGTCCATACATTCTTTCATGCTTATTTAACAATTTAAAAAGATGCGGAAAAGTAAATTCTAAACTATTACAAACGGCGCGGGTCCACATCGCCAAAATTAACCAGGACCCGATTTGACAAAAAATAAAGAATTAAAAGTAAAATAAAGAAATTAAAAGAATTAAAAGTGCGAGAAGTAATTTACATGGCTTCGGGAGAGGTACATAATTATTTAAGCAAAATAAAATAAATATGCGAATTAGAATAAAAATTGAGAACGTGGGCGTTGGACCCTTTTGCAAAATTAAATTAATGAGGAATTAATTAAAATTAAAAGAAAGCAAGAATTTGTTTTTTGGTATTTTTAGTATTTTAAGATTTAATAGAAAAAATTAATTGCAATTAAACGCTAACCCTAATTTAATTTTATTTTAGTTTTTTTAGAAAACATTAGAATTTAACCTAAATTAAACCTAATTTTTTATATACAAATTTAATTATAAAAATAAATAAAATAAATAATATTATTATAAAAAAGAAAAATTAAAAAGGAATAAAAACATTAATTAAACCTAATTCTATGTTTTTTTTATATTTTTTATTAAAAGAATTAAAATTGCAAACCTAATTTAAAACTACATTCAATTACATGCAAATTTATTTATGAAAATATTAGAAATAAAAATATTTTTTATCTTTTCTGATTTTTTTGTGTATTTTTTATATTCATGAAAGTAATTAATTTAATTAATAAAGCAATAATTTAAAAGAAAGTATAAATAAAAAAATAAAAGAGAAAGAAAATAAATTGGCAAACCTAGGGGGTTCAGACCCCAAATGGGAGGTACTTTCCTGATGATTCAGGCCCATTAATCTGGGTCCATTTGACTTTTCCAGTTAGCGTGCTGGCACATTGACTCACGTCCACGCTGTTCTCTACCTCTCAGCCTTTGGATTGATCTCAAGATGGACGTGGACGGTTTGATCTGGAGGGCGTATGGTACGCTTGGATGCTGAACCTGCATGTGAAGATTTATTGTAAAATAATATTGAGCATGTTGAAGACCTGGGGCTCGAACCCAGGTCATGTGCTTCACCACCAATTCTGCTTGCCAGCTGAGCCAATTGCGCGTTCTGATTAATAAACAACTAATAAATATTATAAAGAAAAACAAATGGTCAGTGGTTCAAACGCGCGAAATATTTAAACGTTCCAATCAGGGCCTCCCACGTAATCGTCTTCTTCGTGGGTTTTTTTTATTTTTTCTGAAACAAACACATTAAGCCACGGTTTTCCAACTGTTCTCCTAGGCACGCTTTGGAAAAATAGCGATTAGGCCTAGGAGGTCCATAAATTAGGCGCGAGGGTATGTTTGAGATCGTCCAGATGCGCTGAGTTGAATGGTGGTGGTCTTGAGGGCCAATTTTTCCTTGATTAAAAACCCCTAATCTGAAGCTCTGCAAACCCTAAAAATCATCAATGGCATAATCGTGTACACAGCATAAAAACACAATTGAATCATATGGTTAGCATTAGAATGGCATAAGGAATGCAAATCAACAATTAAAATGCCCTAAGAATGCCTAGATGTCAAAACACGATCATGATTTTTTTTCTGTACAGGGGCGGTTCTTGTTACCAATTCTTGAGGTTTTGATGAGTGTTCTTGATTGAGAATCGTTCTATGATCCTTCAGCAAGCTAATGGAATAGGTTTCGTGCCTTGAATCAGCCTGCAAAAGGGTTTTCAGTATTGACTTTTTTGAGAAAAATTTCAAGTTGTGAATGGAGTTTTCTGAGCAGCTGCGTGTGTGTTTGCATTAGGGTTGTGATCCTGGCATATGTAGTAGTGAATTAGGTCAAAACGAATCATCCAAATCTCTTGCATTCATAGTTTTGAAGATTTGATTTTCAAGCTTTATTTTCCAAATATTTTCCATGTGCTTTTGTGCAAATCATGATCCAATCAGTCCAATTCTTTCCATATTTGAATGTGCACGAATTATTGAGTAGATTATATGTGCAAAAAGATTTGTTAGGTTAAGTTAAGTATTTTTCACATATTTAATTGATTTAAAGGAATTAATATAAATAAAAATTCAAATAAATAAATAAAAAATGAATAAAAACTTCCCTTTGGGCCAAGTGGTCGTGCACATGCCATGGATGATGAATTATGGAAGAAAAATGGGCCCATTAGCAATTTTAGGTCATTTGAATCAATGTTGACTTTTCAAAATATCCAAAAATTTCCCAACTTCCACAAGGCATAACTTGCTCACTTTTTAAGCTTTTCTCATGTTCTTGGACATTTTGGAAAGGTCTTTGAGTCCTCTAACCAATGCCTTTGGTCCCATGTCATTTGGATTTACCAATCCCAAGTTATGGCTTTTGACTTAAAGTCCCTTTTTATTGACTTTTGAAAATGACCTACAATGTTGAAATTGATAACTTTTTGTGAGAGCATTTCTTGGACTTGAAGTATGAAGATGAGTTGTAGGAAATGTCTTTCTCTTCAAAATGAGCTTTGGATGGAATTTTTCTGATAATCCATGTGAAAGTTATGCCCTGGTCAATGTACAGTTGACTTTTTCAGCTGTCCAAATAAGGAAACTTTTGCATCTTGATGATTTTTGAGCCAAACTTTGAGAATCATGATCAAGCATTGATCAAATGATGTTTGTGGCTTCAAAATGATATGTTGACCAAAAATTTGAACCTTTGACTGTCAAATGACCATTTTGCCCCTACAGTTGACTGTAGTGCAATTTAGGGTTTTGACTGTGCAATTTTGAGCTGAATGTCTTGAAACTTGGTATGAGGATGCTTGACCATATTTGTAGGCATATGAGACTTGATTAGACCTTTGGAAACTTCACTTTCTTGATCAGAACAAAATCCCTAATCTTGACTGTTTGGGAGACCCTTGACTGTGCAACCCTTGGGGAGATTTGAAGCTTGACTTGGCAATTTCATGAAGAATATGGGAGGGAAAATTTTGGGGTACAACACTTACCGTGATCCATCTGTTGCTTACCCTTCCTATCAACATACCCTCGAGCATTCGACTTAGTGCTAGCAAGATCCTCCTCTAAAATCCTACTATAGTCAACCAGATCAGGAAATATTCGGATACGCTGATACCGAATACCCTGCTTAATCTCATCACGAAGACCATTCTAAAACTTGATACATTTGTAAAATTCTCCATCTGCATCGTTAGTATAATGAGCATAATACTTCACTAACTCAGTAAACTTCGAAGCATACTCACTGACAGTCTTGTTACCCTGCTTGAGTTCCAGAAACTCAATCTCCTTCTTGCCTCTGATGTCCTCAAGAAAGTACCTCCTCAGAAAAGCCCTCCTGAACACAGCCCAAGTCAACGCAATACCATCTTCTTCCATTTCAGTTCTGGTAGCAACCCACCAGTCATCAGCTTCCTCTGCTAACATGTGAGTTCCGTATCTCACCTTCAGCCCTTCAGCATAGTCAATTACTCTGAAGATCCTCTCGATCTCCTTCAACCACTTCTGAGCACCTTCGGGATCATGTGCACCCTTGAACAACGAAGGATTATTCCTCTGAAAATTCCCCAATTGTCGGTCAACACCAATCACAGCTCCCCGCTGGTTCCCTCCGAGTACTCCAGCCAACATTCCCAATGCTTCAGCAATAGCATCGTCGTTTCTTCCGTTACCTCTTCCGGCCATTGTTCTTGTAACATTACAAAACAACCTCATCAGCACACAAGTATCGACAGTGTCATCTTACACTAGTCGCATACAAAAGGGATAATGACACAAGACAAGACTGACTATGCTCTGATACCACTATTGTAACACCCCTTCTAAAATACCCCGAATAATATTAATTATATCAATGATTAAAGATATATTCCATCAGAGTTAACACGGAACAAGGGATGTCACAATTATGAAATAAATAAAACTTCTAATAAAACAGTAGTCATGCTACACTGAGGGTCATTATTCAAATAATTCAATCAACTTAAGACCATGTCTTACACAACGTAAAAATACCATAACCAAAAGGGAATAAACTAAAACATAATTATTCCCAGTGAAATTCAAAGAAACAATTGAATAATAACTAATTCCTCAACTAAACGTTCCCCAGTGTTACAACCTATCAGAGCACGACACTGACACGCGGACTTAAAGTAACATAGCTCTAGAGCCATCCTCACCAACTCCTGAGCTGCTAACTTTAATCTGAAATTGTTAAAGTAATGGTGAGATTTCTGATAATTAACATGCATTATAAGCTTCTCAATCAACATTATATCACAAGCATATTATTTCACCCATTTTAGCATAAATTCATATTCAACACGCAATTCCAATCATACAAGTCATTATGCACAAATCAATAATAAACCAAAGAATTGTAACACTGGAAGACATCCTAACATGTTACAATTCCATGCAAACACAAATGCAGACACAATGCATGTGGTACCAACACGTGACCAAGTCACCCAACATTGATCCATCATCAACCGGATACAGCAACCATCGATTCGTCCATAAACACCCGGACACGAATCCAGCCTAACCACCCATCATCACCCGGGTATCGGTTAACGGCAATACAAATCAAATTCCACACAATGGGAATTAACTTCACCAAAACAATGCATATGCACGCACATCACTAGCATGCAACATCAAATCAGTCTATGAAATACATCAATTTATCATAACTGAACCAAAACCAAAAACATGATATCTCAATGATCATGCACACCATCATTAGCAACATAAACATGCCTTTCATTCACACAATACTAATACATCCATCCATCACAGGTTCACTGCTACATACACACCCATGTGCGTTAGCCAATAATCACTTATTCCGGGATTTGACTCATTTTCAAAATAATTTCAGGTTTTAGGAAATTTTTTCATTTTATAAAATAGAGCATTAAATTTAAGAAATTACGTCCAAAACGGCACTCAAAACGGACTTACGGTTTGAAAGTTATGAATTTTCAAAGTTTAATATTTTTCAAAAGTTACAGCAGAACCCGGTTCCTACATATGCAGGAACCGGTTCCTGCGAAGTTCAAAAATCACGCTTCTGGAAAAATGTATGGGAACTCGGTTCCTACCTATACAGGAACCGGTTCCTACGTGCATTTTTGCCAGTTTTTATAAATTCACACAGTGGAACCCGATTCCTCCCCACTGGGAACCGGTTCCCACGACCTGCAGAGTCAAATTCTGCACTTTTGACATCATTTATTCATTCTAAACCAATTCCAAACATACCCATACGAATTGCAACATGAGAAACACCAAAACACATCCATTTTGCACCATTATAACATCAAACAACATTATTTCATCATTCCTTTTTATCATCTGACACCCTAATGGTTTTCAACCTACAATTCGACGCAATAGGGACAATTCTACAGAACCCTAGAATTCCAAACCGGGACTCCCTAACATACTATGATCCATACTATTGAATATCTAAACCGATAATACGAATTAACTAATCAAAATCACCCCTTACCTTGTGGGTTCTTCGAATTCTGACGCTTCCGGTTTTCTCCTTCTTTTTCCTCTTCTCAAATGCACGTATGATGAATATTCCAAAATAACTCTCTTTCTCTTCTTTTTCCTTTTAATACTCCTTTTATTATTCCAATAAAATAATTAAATTAGTAATTAGTAAGAGTAGAGTATTTTACCCCTCACACCCTCTAATCACTCTTCACACCACCAATACTTCTTTCCTTTAATTAATTAAATTAATTCCAATAATCCAAAAATACCAATAATTAAATTTCCAATTAAATTAATAATTAAAAATTCTAATTATTTAATAATCGGATTATTTGGGGTGTCACAGAGTTCACCGGTCTGATCCACATGAGTTAGGTACGAAGACTTCTCTTCTGATGGAGCCATATCTCTGATGGGTTCGAATCCGTGCCCAAAAGCTGGGAATGCCGTACGAAGCCGTCTTGCCTATAATTGTTGAGGTTGCTGATGAAGAAGGGGTTCCTCCTACCATCCTCCATCCATACATGCCTACTGACATTGGGGCATTAAAGAGATCATGGATGCAGCTGAGAGAAGAGCGGGATACTTACCGAGAAAAGTATCACGAGCAAGAACAGAAGATCCAGAAGTTGACAAGGCAGCTGGAGAACGAGCGGATCCTCAATGACTATGTCTGCACCGATAAGAAACGACCATGGGACCACTGATTGCCTTTTTGATTATTTCTAGTTTTGATTTATTTTTCAGTTTTTCTTTCTTGTAACGCCTTAAAGGCGTCTGTTGAACAATTGAATTTCAAGTTTATCTAATAAAAGTGTGTTTCATTGTGGTTTACGAATTTGAATCCCTAAAGTCTTTGAAATCATGTCATACACATATTATTCCCATGCACCTCATAACAGGTACCCATTACAGGTCTCTTATCTTCTTCGCTGTTTATTTCAGCATCATGTCTTCTGAACCATCAATTGAACAAGTAATCAAGGCTCTGCAGGCTCAAAATTCCCAGTTCCAGGAGTTGTTCATGAACCTCGCTAAGGGTCAGCAAGATCTGAAGGCCCTTATCTTGAAAGAGAAGAAGAAGAAGAAGAATAAGACGGTCCTATTTAATATGGGTCATAGATTCAGAAACAATTTGCGAGAAGAGGTTGATTTGACCCACTCATTTGGAGGGGGAGATAATCAGGAAGAAAGGAGGGCTCCTAGCCCTGTGGTTTCAGACAACGAGACCGACTTCGACAAAGACCAGTATCCTCCGACTGAGGATAGATATAAGCAACTGGAAGACCGGTTAAGCGCGACGGGGGTTTGGAGACTTGGAGACTTGGGTCTGTCATCTGGGGTGGTGATTCCCCACAAGTTTAAAGCACCCTCCTTTGCTAAATACGACGGGGTTTCTTGCCCAAAACTGCACCTCCATTCGTATGTTAGGAAGATTCAGCAATACACCGCTGAAAAGAACCTCTGGATCCATTTCTTTCAAGACAGTCTCTCAGGGACTCAGCTTGAATGGTTTTACCAGCTAGAAGGAGCCAGTATCCGTAATTGGGAAGATTTGGATGTTGCTTTCTACAAGCAGTACCAATACAATGCCGACCTCGCTCCCACGCGTACCCAACTCCAGGGTATGTCAATGGGTGCGGGTGAAGGTTTCAAAGATTATGCTCATAAGTGGAGGGACCTTGCTGAAAGAGTTCAACCTCCCTTAGCTGATAGGGAGTTAGTGGATATGTTTAAGGGGACCTTGTCTGGTCCATATTTCAACCATCTGATTGGAAGTTCTTTGTCCGGGTTTACGGAGCTGATTATGACAGGGGAAAGGATTGAGGCCAGTATCAAATCTGGTAAAATACAGAAGGGTGCTTCATCAAGCACCAAGAAGAAGCCTTTTAAGAAAGAGTCCAGTGCTGTTTACAGTTCAAAAAGCCATAATAGACCTGAACGCCGCCAAGCTGTTAATGCGGTTGTTATTTCAAGACCTGTTGTTGCTCCTCAGCGCAACAATCATCCAAGGGCCGAGAGACCTCGATGACAGTTCACTCAGCTCAACATGACTTTATCCCAAATTCTGCCACAGTTATTGAAAACCAACTTGGTGATTCTGAAGGAGGCCCCGAAGACTCCCAACACTGCATCACCCATGTATGATCCGAATGCCCGTTGTGCTTTTCATTCTGGTAGCCCGGGGCATGACACGGATAACTGTTGGGTCTTAAAGAACAAAGTACAGGACTTAATTGATGCTAAGAAGATTGAGTTTGAAGCACCTGAAAGACTTAATGTTGTGACTGCTCCTATGCCCAAGCATGGAGTGAATGCTATAGATGAAGGCTCGTTTGTGGTTTATGTGAACGACGTTGTCACCCCCTTGATGACTGTGAAGAAGAACCTTTTGTTAGCCGATTTATTACTGGGCTGTGACGAAGGTTGCCGTATGTGTTATGTCCTACCTACCGGTTGCCATCTTTTGAAGTCAGGTGTCCAGCGCCTGATGGATAATAAAGAAATTATGTTTGAAAAGACTGTTGTTCCTTTGGTTCCTACTGAAGAAGTTGCTATAATCACCATTTCCGACAATTCTTCCAAGGTTTCCTCGAGAAAGCCTGTTAGAATTACATTTATTCCAAGAATTGCACCATTGATCATCACTGTTCCTGGGCCTATCCCCTATACATCCAATAAAGTTATCCCGTGGCATTACGGGGCTGATGTTTATTATCACGGAGTTAAGCAAGACTTGAGTGCTGAAGAGGTTGATACTGACGTCGGTAATATTGTTGGACCTGCCAAAGTCACCCGCAACAGAAGACTTTTCTCCCTGAGATCTCCCCACCAACTGTTCGGAAACCTGTTGTTATCACACCTACCAGTACACCTGTTACTGTCCCCGTTCAAGTTCCAATTCTTACCCCTGTTGCCAAGTCATCTAACACTCGGGGCAAAGGGATCACCGGTGAGCCTTCCTAGACTGAGGCATCGAAGAAGATTACTATTGAAGCCTCTAGACAAGAGATGGAGGAAATTTTGAAAATCATCAAAAAGAGCGACTACAATGTAGTCGAACAGTTGGGGCAAACCCCGTCCAAAATCTCTATGTTGTCACTGTTGCTATGCTCAGAAGCCCATGCCAAGGCTCTGATTGTTTTCCTGAAGACTGCACACGTACCACAAGAGACATCAGCTGATCATTTTAAAGATTGTGTGGCTAGTCTGACTGCTGATAATGGGTTGGGTTTCTCTGACGCCGACTTGACTGTTAAGGGGAGGAATCACAATGACGCCCTGCATGTCTCCATTGAATGCAGAGGCACTACTCTAGCTCATGTGTTAGTGGATACTGGGTCTTCGTTGAATGTGTTACCTAAGAAAGCTCTAGACCGGTTAGACTGTGAAGGGTTGGAGCTAAAACCAAGCAACATCGTAGTCAGGGAATTTGATGGGTCCAAAAGAATGGTACACGGAGAAGTGGATATTCCGATTAAGGTTGGTTCTCAGGTTTTCGCATCTACATTCTATGTGATGGACATTCGTCCATCTTACTCTTGTTTGCTGGGTCGCCCGTGGATCCACAAAGTTGGGGCAGTAACCTCAACACTCCACCAGAAGCTAAAGTACCCAGTGAAAGGGAAAATTGTGGCAGTACAAGGAGAGGAGGAGTACATGGTAAGCCACCTCAACTCTTTCTGATATGTAGAGATGGATGGGGAGTTCATTGAAACCCCGTTCCAACATTTTGAAGAAGTACCCCAAACACTGACATCAACTGAAACTGTTACTGAAGATCCTCCAATGAAGATGGCTTCCTTCAAGGATGCCCGGGCTGTTGTTGAGAAAGTTGGGTGTGCGAATTGGGGCCAACTCCCTGATTTTGCACATAAGACTAACAAGCTTGGTTTAGGTTTCACTGCAGAAGCTCAAAAGGCTGTTCGGAATGCACGGATCGGAAGACCTCCCCTGTTCATCAGCAATTCAGAAGTAAATTCCATTGAAGACGACGTTGAAGAGTCTGAGTTTGACAGTTGGATCTACCCCACTGCCGATGGTGGATTGAGCAATTGGATGGCAAAGGACTTCGTCCTGATTTCTTTTGTTACCCAGTAATGATACTTTTTGTTTTGAATTTGTAACAGACAATGTTTTAAACTTTACAGCCCGGTGTCTTACCCGGGGCACCGTGGCTTCATTTGTGAGGGATTTATGTGTGTCATCTACATATATCATTAATAAAAGCATTGGACGTTTCTTGCATTTCAAATTTTGTGCTCCTTGTTTTTCTTTCATTATATATTGCAAAACATCTATTTTACACACACTCACATATACAGGTCTACATCCACTCTAGATCTCACTGGTAATGACTCTGCTACTGCCAGTTATGACTTCGAAAGTCCGATCAACTTAGCCGAAGACGAAGGTGAAGATGATTGCGAAGTGCCTGGTGAACTTGCTAGACTGCTACTCCAAGAAGAGAGGGCCATACATCCGCATGAAGAGCCCGTGGAATCAGTGAATCTGGGTACAAAGGTAGACAAGAAAGAGGTCAAGATCGGTGCAAATCTGGAAGCTAGTATTAAGCAACGATTGATTCAGATGCTGCGTAACCATGTTGAGATCTTTTCCTGGTCTTATGAAGATATGCCCGGGTTGGATACCGATATTGTGGTTCACCGCCTGCCCACCAAGGAAGATTGTCCTCCAGTAAAACAGAAAGTCCGCCAAATGCGCCCAGAGATGTCTGAGAAAATCAAGGCTGAGGTGATGAAACAGTTTGACGCCGGTTTTCTGGCAGTTACTTCTTACCCGCAGTGGGTTGCCAACGTGGTTCCAGTGCCGAAGAAGGATGGTAAAGTTCGAATGTGTGTTGACTATAGGGATCTGAACAGGGCAAGTCCCAAGGATTATTTCCCTCTGCCTCACACTGACGTCCTGGTTGACAACACCGCTCAGCATAAGGTCTTCTCCTTTATGGATGGTTTCTCCGGTTATAATCAAATTAAAATGGCTCCCGAAGACATGGAAAAGATAACCTTTGTTACTCAATGGGGTACCTTTTGCTACAAGGTCATTCCTTTTGGATTGAAAAATGTTGGGGAAACGTATCAGCGTACTATGGTCGCTTTGTTCCATGACATGATCCATCATGAGATTGAGGTTTACGTCGATGACATGATTGCAAGATCCCAGACTAAAGAAGAGCATCTTGACCATCTTCAGAAGCTGTTTGACAGGTTGATGTTGTACAAGCTGAGGTTAAACCCGAACAAGTGCACCTTCAGGGTGAGATTCGGTAAGCTGCTGGGTTTCATCGTAAGCGATAAAGGTATTCAAGTGGATCCTACAAAGGTGAAGTCTATACAGGAGATGCCAGCTCCCCGAACAGAAAAAGAAGTTAGAGGCTTTCTGGGACGTCTGGACTACATTGCCCGATTCATCTCGCACCTGACTGCTACTTGTGAGCCAATCTTCAAGCTATTGAAGAAAGATCAAGTGGTAAGATGGAATGATGAATGTCAGGCCGCTTTGGAAAGGATCAAAGAATATCTCCAAGAGCCACCCATTCTGATGCCTCCAGTTGAAGGGAGACCTTTGATCTTATACTTGACAATACTCGACAACTCAATGGGGTGTGTGATGGGTCAGCATGATGAGTTTGGCCCAAAAGAGCATGCTATTTATTACCTTAGAAAAAAGTTTACCGATTGCGAGACCCGATACTCGTTGCTTGAGAAAACTTGATGCGCTTTGGCATGGGTTGCTCTCCGGCTGAGACAGTATATGTTGACTCACACTACTCTATTGATATCAAAGATGGATCCAATCAAGTATATCTTCGAGAAGCCTGCCTTATCCGGAAGAATAGCAAGATGGCAGATGATCTTGACTAAGTATGAAATCCAATACACGACCCAAAAGGCAATCAAGGGAAGTGTGTTGGAAGACCATTTGGCACATCAGGCAGTGGATGATTACCAGTCTATGAACTTTGAATTTCCGGATAAGAATATCATGATAGTGACTGACTGCGAAAAACCTGGACCGGATGAAGGACCTGAGGAGGGATCCCGATGGTCTATGTACTTTGATGGAGCTTCGAACGCTTTGGGTAATGGCATTGGCGCTGTGATCATATCTCCTAAAGGCTCTCATACTCCATTCACCACCCGACTATGCTTCAACTACACCAACAATATGGCGGAGTATGAAGCGTGCATCATGGGTCTTCGAGCAGCAATTGACCTAAGGATTAAGTTTCTAAGTGTGTTCAGAGATTCCGCTCTCGTGATCAGTCAGATCAAAGGCGAGTGGGATGCGAAACACCCAAATATTATTCCTTACAAGGAGTATGTATTGATGTTGCTTCCCCATTTCGAGGAGATAACCTTTGAACATTTCCTTAGAGAGGAGAATCAGTTGGAGGACGCGCTGGCTACGATGTCTTCTATGTTCAAATTCAATTGGGACCACGAAGCTCCCCGGATTATCATTGAAAGGTTGGATGAACCTGCACATTGCTGTGACATTGAGACTGAAGAGGTAACAGAAAAACCCTGGTTCCACGAAGTGAAGAGGTACCTGGAGGCTCAGGAATACCCCGAGGGTGCATCTGTTAATGATAAGAAGTTTCTAAGGAGGTTCACAGCGAAGTTCTTCATCAGCAATGGTATCCTTTACAAGCGTAACCATGATTCAACCTTACTACGATGTGTGGATAAGAACAAGGCAGAAAGGATCGTGGCAGATTTACATGAAGGTACCTTCGGAACTCATTCAGTGGACACACCATGACAAAGAAAACCCTTCGGGCAGGATACTATTGGTCCACAATGGAAGCCGACTGTTATCAGCATTCTCGGATCTGTCACAAGTGCCAAGTATGCTGATAAGGTGCACATACCTCCAGTTCCTCTGAACGTCTTGACGGCACCTTGGCCTTTTGCAATGTGGGGCATTTACATGATCGGCGAGATCAGACCTACAGCGTCCAACGGGCATCGTTTCATCCTGGTAGCTATTGATTACTTTACAAAATGGGTTGAAGCAGCTTCCTTTGCTACTGTAACCAAGAACGTCGTGGAACGGTTTATTCGGCACAATCTGATTTGTCGATATGGTGTACCAGAGAGGATCATTATGGATAATGGTACAAATCTCAACAATAAGATGATCACTGAGCTCTGCAAACAGTTCAAGATACAACATCACAACTCTTCTCCCTACCGGGCGAAGATGAATGGGGTTGTTGAAGCGGCCAATAAGAACATCAAGAAGATTGTGCAGAAAATGACGGTGGCATACAAAGATTGGCACGAGATGCTACCGTTTGCTCTTCATGGATATCGTACCTCAACGCAGACGTCAACAGGGGAAACACCCTATTCCTTGGTATATGGCATGGAGGCAGTCTTGCCCATTGAAGTTCTGATACCCTCTCTTCGGATTATGAAGGATGCAGGTTTGAGCGAAGATGACTGGATTCAGATCCGACTGGATCAGCTGAACTTAATCGACGAAAAGAGACTTACTGCTATTTGTCATGGTCAAACGTATCAAAAGCGAATGATCAAGGCATTTAACAAGAAAGTTAGACTACAAGAGTATCAAGTTGGGGATCTGGTGATCAAGCGCATCATCCTACCTCAAGGTGATCCCAGGGGAAAATGGACCCCTACTTACAAAGGGCCATTTGTGGTTAAGAACATTTTCTCAGGAGGAGCTATGATTCTAACCACCATGGATGGTGATGACCTTCCTCACCCCGTCAATGCAGATATAGTGAAAAGATACTACGCATGAACAAAGACTCTCTAGGTCGACTGGCCTAGGCAAAAATAAGGGCTTCCCGGCGAACCAAAAGGGTTCGGGCAAAAATAAGGGATGAAAATGAAAAAATATGTACACCCGGCAAGTCGAAAACCTGAAAAGGCGTCTTGGGCAAAAAAGGGTATCCCGGTGGACTGAAAACCCGAAAGGGCGGTCCAGGCAAAAATTAGTGATCAAAGCGTAACACTATGTCTCATTGGATCACCTTGCAACCAGACTTCAATATCGACTATCAAGCTCGGACGGCACTAATCAATCTGATCTGCCTTCAACCAAGTAGCAAAGTAATGAGATGCTCGAGGACATAAAGGCAATAGTAGAGTTGGAACCCAGTTGGATTATTCACATAGTTGTTTTGTTTAGTTTTTCACAAATTGTGTAAATTCTATTATTCGGTGGCATTCTCTTACTAGGACGTCAGCCTCTTGTACAAAAACGCCTATTTACAGGCCAAACTTCAAAATCAATACAATGCATTTTCAGAGAAAATTCAAACTGTTTTTTCCTTTTTCAGTTTTGTTTTGCAAAGAACGTCCAATGTTCATTTTTGATATATTCATTTGACATTAACTGCTGCTCATAAATATTTACATGCGAAACAAAAGACGATTACTGGTAATATCAGAAACAGGGGCAAATAAGATTTGTCCAAGCTTTACACTTGCTCTATCCACCAGGTACAAAGGTAGATTCAGCTGAAGAATATGGCCAAGGTGTGTTCATTCCTCGCAGAGTAAGAAAAGACAATAATGATTAGCTCTCCCCAGCTGAGACTCGCAACTGTGAATAGATCGGTAATATTCTCCTCGAGCAAAGCTTATCTACCATCAACATCGAAAAGGCTTAATATCCCCGGCAGACTTAATATTCCCCATCAGAGTATAAGAATATTCCCCGACAGAGTACAAAACATCCCCAGTGGAGTTTGAAATTTTTCCCAGTGCAGTTTGAAAAAGCTTCCCCAACGAAGTTTGGAGAATCATCCCCAGTAGACTTTGGAAGATTGTCCCTAGCAAAACACAAAGGATTATCCTCACAATAGTCTAAAAGCTTATCCCCAGTGAAGTCGCAACTGAAATATCATCCCCAGTGGAGTTTACTCCTTTCACAGACAAGAAGTCAATCCCCAACAGGATTCAGTATCACCAGCAACGGTAATTCATCCCCAGCGGAATTCATCGGTGGAATCCTCAGCAGAGCATCTCTTCTCCACAGAGTAATCTCCTCGTCAGTTTATTACCCAACGGATTTATCCTCTCCTGCAGGTTTATTCTCGCAATCATCTTCGTTCACCATCCCCAGCGGAAACGAAGAATTCAACTCTTTTCTCCAGCACCTATACGAGATTTATTTTCCCCAGCTAAAAACATTACATTTCCATACATCATGATACATGCATATACGCATCATACAACACAATCTCATTTATGTTGAGAACATCATTGCTTGATATATATCATGCATTTCATACGAATGACCTTTACCTTTCAGGAAGGATGCAGTTAAGTTCTCATCTATGTCGAACTACTGACCGGTTCTTAAATCTCAAGTCTCGGTTGAATTACAGATAAGGTTCTAAGTCTCAGCAAAGTTCCTCTGTCGAAGTGTGGACGAGTTCTTAAATCTCAACAGAATTATCCTCCGTTGAAGTACAGACAGTTCCTAGATCTCGATGAAGATGTTTCCCTCAGTCGAAGTGCTGACCGGTTCTTAAATCTCAACTGAATTAGTCTCGGTTGAATTACAGATAAGGTTCTAAATCTCGGCAAAGTTCCTCCGTCGAAGTGTGGACGAGTTCTTAAATCTCAACAGAATTATCCTCCATTGAAGTACAGACAGTTCCTAGATCTCGATGAAGATGTTTCCCTCAGTCAAAGTACTGACCGGTTCTTAAATCTCAACTGAATTAGTCTCGATTGAATTACAGATAAGGTTCTAAATCTCGACAATTTTCCTCCGTCGAAGTGTGGACGAGTTCTTAAATCTCAATAGAATTATCCTCTATTGAAGTACAGACAGTTCCTAGATCTCGATGAAGATGTTTCCCTCAGTCGAAGTACTGACCGGTTCTTAAATCTCAACTGAATTAGTCTCGGTTGAATTATAGATAAGGTTCTAAATCTCGACAATTTTCCTCCGTCAAAGTGTGGACGAGTTCTTAAATCTCAACAGAATTATCCTCGGTTGAATTACAGATAGTTCCTAGATCTCGATGAAGATGTTTCCCTCGGTCGAAGTACTGACTGGTTCTTAAATCTCAACTGAATTATTCTCGGTTGAATTACAGACAAGGTTCTAAATCTCGGCAATTTTCCTCAGTCGAAGTACTGACCGGTTCTTAAATCTCAACTGAATTATCCTTGGTTGAATTACAGATAAGGTTCTAAATCTCAACAGATTTCCCCCCAGTTGAATTACAGACAAGTTCTTAAAACTCAACAGAGATGCTCTCTTAGTTGAAGTACATACAAGCTCCTAAATCTCAACAAAGATCAGACTTCCCCAGCGGAATCTTCCATAACAACAAGTATGCGAGCTCTCGCTAAGGAATCTCTTATGCGATCGACACTCCTACAGATGGAATCTTTAAGCCCATCCTCCCGCCAGCAACCTCCAAATGGAATCTGTAAGCCCATTCCCGAAATCACAAGGTTGATATCACTTCATGCGAGTGCAAATTTCTGGGCACTCTAGTGTTCAATCATCTTCCACCTTCGGATCACGAAAGGCACGAAAGCCAATCTACATCCCCAGGTTTAAGAAGATTGAACAGGGGCAGCTGTTATACCCCATAATTTTCCCTCTCATATCTCAAAAAACATTGCAAGAAAAGTCTCCAAGTTGCTCAAGTTTGCTTAAGAGTTGGACAGACAAGCTATCTCCTAAGGCAGTCAACCCCAAATTAGGGTTTTGTGTTGCATCAAGATCTTTGAGTCCAAATGACCTCAAGTGATCCTCAATGTCCTAATATGTTCTCAAGATCATCCATGTCAAGTTTCAAGCCTTGCAGAGGAAGTTTGCTCAGTCAATTGCTCAAGGGTCCAAAAATCGACTATGCTAGGGCAAAAGTCAACTGTGACCTATATACAGTCAAACTTCAAGATTTTTGGTCAACATTCTCATTTTAAAGTATATTTCATCATTTTATCAAGGGTTCATCATGATTCATCAAGGATTTCTCAAAATTCATCAAGACTCAAAAGTTGCTAAATTAGGGTTTTGCAGGAAAGTCAACTCAACTTTGACCAAGCATAACTTTCTCATACTTTATGAGAAATGACCCATACAAATCTCATTTTGAATAGGATGAAATTTCATACAATCCATCTTCATACCCCAAGATCAAAATATCCACTCACAAGAAGTTATAAATTTGGACATTATAGGTCATTTTTGAAAGTCAACAAAAACACCTTTTTTGCCAAAGCTTATAACTTGATCATGGAGTATCAAAATGATATGATACCAAAGGGTTTGGTTATAGGACATCTCAAGATTTCTAAAAAGTCCAAGAACACTTCCAAAAGTTCAAAATTGAAGAAGTTATGCATTGTTGAAGTTGGACATTTTTGCAAGATTGCCAAAAGTCAACTATCCCCAAAACTTCAAATTTTGTCAAATGGGCCCATTCTTTTCCACTTGATTTGAGCTTGAATAGTTGTCCACGTTCCCTAGCTTCATCCATGATCCTATATTTTATTTTAATTATTTAATTTGATTTTTATTTGAATTTATTCATTTTAAATCATATAAAATCCAAAACTTTGATAACATAAGATTTTTTGGCTGTTTCAGGTTTTAATTATCATCATTATCATCATCAAACTCGAATAAAACCAAATCATGTGCAAAAAGATTGAAGTTGGACAAATTTGGAAGGTTTTAAAGAAGAGATCAAATCAAATATATATGCATTGATATGGGAAGATTGAGTCCATAATTTCTACCCTAATACACCACACAATACATAAGCAAGCAAAGGCAATCGAGATCAGGGTTGGAAATTGCAGAAAGAGGCAGAACAAAGTTTGAAAAAATTCACAAAAAGCTTGAGATCGAAATCGTTCTTAGAGGTGTTTTCAAGGGCTGAGACCTGTCCCAAACGCTTCCTGGGTGTTCACTCAATCTACCTGGATCAAAAGCAAGCTTCTTCAAACCCCATAATGCGCTGTAAGTGTCACGAAATATACTTCTGTTCTTGATTTCGCAACTCAGAATTTAAGCATCCTTTTCATGAATCAATACCATATTTTGAATCTACATAACATTTGCAAGCGATTGGTATTATTCAATTGTGTTTATCTGGCCTGAATGGAGAACCTCCATAGCTAGGGTTCTTCGTTTATTTTTTAGGGTTTTCTGTTTCAGGAAAAACTGGGACTAAAGAAGGGCATGGTGTTGATTAGGAAGCCAAGACGAGTTCAACCATGCTCGTGGAATTTGTTTTCATGGTCTGGAATGGATTTTAGAACAGGCTTGCGTATTTAGCTGCGGATCCAAATCCGCAGGTAATATTTGCAGGTTTTTGAGGTAGGAGACGATGAGTTGTCGTTCTCCCAATGGTCCATTCAAACCACGCGCGTTTTTTTAATTGCTGGCATATGATTTTGTTTTTATATAATATATATCATTTATATTCATATAACAATTGAAACAGCGTGTCCCAGTGGTCAGCAAGTCCAATCCCAAGGTTCGATCCCTGCCTCCAGCGCTTTGCATTTTCTCTTTGTTTTTCATGTAATCAGGTGTTTGCTCAAGCGTGCAATATACCATGCGCCATCAGTTGTCTAATTGCTAGATGGCCAAAGGCCAAATCTGAAGGTCCAGAGATGAAGGTCCACCCTAGACCAAGTCCACGCATGTCCATTGGATTCCAAAAGTCAACACGGGCCAGCTACAATTGGGCCTCAGAATTGCTACTAGCACCACAAAATTCAGGCCCAACCCCTCTTCTCTTTTGTTTTATTTATTTTATTTTAATTAATTGTTTTATTATTTTTATTTAATTACTAACCAATTAAAATTCAGTCTTTTATAAAATAAAATCACCAAAAAAAAATATTTTTATTCAATTAAATTTTATTTTTTATTTTTTATTAATAAATACTAATTAATTAATTTAGGTTTTAATTAGAATAACTTTAATCTATTTTTTTGTAAATAACTAAAACTAAATTAGATTTAATTAGGTTTTAATTACTAACTTAATTATTTTATTTTTCTTTCCTAAATAACAAAAACCCAAAAATAATTTATTTTTATTAATTAATTAATTTAAATTAGTTTAGTAATTAATTTAGGTTAATTTCTTTCTTAAAATAAAAACAACAAAAAGATATCTTTTTTAAAGGGTCAAAACCCTAATTATGCGCCAGATTAAATTTTGCGCCGCGATTTATTTTCTTTTATCCAATAATGTATTTGCCTCCGGATTATAATAGTAAATAGGACTTTTATTTATTTTTATCGCTTTATTTATTTTTAAAGGGTTTGTCTTTGGCGATGTAAATACTCGACGCCTTGTAATTTAAATTCCGCATTTTATTTCCCGCAAATTATAACTGTTAGATGTTTAATAATAGGTTTGCATGACAAGACTAAATGTTTTAACCTAAAATCAAATTAGATCACCCTTAACATGTGCAAAGATAAAAATAACTGAAAACGACAGACTCGCACATGCGCACTCTTAGGGTATACCCCACTTGGTTGCCTTCGTTCACGGTCATTGAGTATAGGTCATTTTAGAGGTCGCCCTCTTGTCTAAAAGGTCATAGTCGCCTCGAAACGGTTGCCTCGGATATTGTTGCCTCAAACAAAGGATCTAAGATATTAGGGTTACCGCTAAGGCGTCATAACATTGCTTTAGTGGCCGTATGTCCCTCATTCGAATTGACCCTCAAACTCTGACAACGGTGCTACCTACTCATTCATAGTGGGATAGCATTATCTAAAGGACATTAGCATAGAACGATTCCTTTTTCGAGTAGGTAGATGGTTCTTAAGTACTTTCTCTTTCAAAAAACAAAATCTTTTTCACACTTACACTTTTTTGAACAAAGCTTTCAAAAACACTTCATACGCTCTTAAGGACAGAAGCAAGAGTTAAATCGAAGTTTCAAACAAAAACTTTTTTTCAAAACCCACAAACACAAAGAAAACAATTTTGAAAATAATTGAGCAAGTACCTAAGAGCCCGTGGATAACCACGGATAGAAAGGGTGCTAACACCTTCCCTTTCTATAATCTACCCCCCGAACCCGAGAAATATCTCGAAAAAGGAATTTTTCTGTGCTTTTTTCCTTTCCTTGTTGGATAAAATAAAAGTCGATGGCGACTCTTGCTTACCGTAACATTTTGCAAACACAAACGCAAGACGCAAACCAGCATTCCAAAAAACAGTCAGTTCTTCCCACCGCATCACAGGAGGTTTTTGACTTCTGAGACCTACCATGTCTTTTCTGCTTCTGGTCCTTCTTGACAAAAGAAGATTTCAGAGCCTTCTCAACATCCCTCTCAGAAGTTCTTTCAGTCAGACACAACTCTTGCGCCTCTAGACTGCTTTGCGGATCTTCTATTCTCATGGTGTCCAGATATTTAGAATTTTCAATTGCTACAACAATGTAATTAAATTGAGGGGTAAGACACCTCAATGTCATCTCAATGATTACTTGTTCAGAAAGGGTTTCTCCATAAGATTTCATCTTATTAGTGATCAAAATCAATCTGGAGGTGTACTCAGATACCTTCTTGTTGTACTTCATGTTGATATTCTCATACTACTTTGATAAAGACAAAAGCTTCGCCTTATTCACTTATGCGTCACCACCGTAACACCTAACTAGTGTGTCCCATGCAGCCTTTTTCATTGTCGAATCAACGATTTTCTCAAACACGTTCACATCCATACACTGATGGATTTAGAATAATGCCTTATGATCTTTCTTCCTCAGATCACGCTAAGCATTTCTCTATGCATCAGTTGCATTTTATGGAAGTGAACCTAAATATAACCATCATTAATACTTCATTTGATCTTCATTTGATACTTCATTTCCCTACCTCCGATTCTTGGCTATCTTGGAGTCTGGTCGTAAGATACTTCATTTGATCTTCTTGATCTAAAGAAGCTTGCGCCAAACTTTGTATTTGAGCCCTTAAATCTTCTTCCATTACCTTTTTGTCTTGCATCGCCTTTTCGTATCACCTACTTAGTTTCCCGATCTCGCTAGCAGCATCTTCCAATTGTTGGTTGTGGGAATCCAAGTGAAAGTGTCACTTAATAACCCTTCAGTCGAATGCTTTCACTTAAGACTCTTCTTTTTAAATTCCTGATGATATTTCTAAATTTGTTGATCTTTTGATTCAAGTATGCTTTGCATTTGTCTTTTCTCTGTAGTTAAGTTATAGATGTTAAGTTCAAATTCTTCTTTCTCCTTTATGAGCTTGTTTCAAAGCCTTCTTCAAGTTGTCTAATTCTTCTAAGGACATAGGCAGAGAATTTGGGACACCTGGCTTATACTCATGGTCGATGTCAAATGGTAGCTTAACAACTTGTACCCTATCCAAAACCCATCGAGTGTAAGGTTCTTTTGCTACAGCATTCTTCCTTTTGGCCTTTCTTTTATTAACCCTACTTCAAGCTTGGATGATCTTAATGAGCAATTCTTAGTCATTTTTTCCCATGTCATGAATGATTAATTGTTGAAGTTGTTCATTAGAGGGTTTATCCTCCAAAGGGTACCCTAGTTATCATAGAGCCAAGGTAGGGTTGTAGTTGATGTAACCACGTGATCCAATCAACGAAACATTCAGAAAGTATTTGCACCTATAGATGATATCTCCAATGTCCAGCTTCCTCGCATACCATAATACAAAATCAACAGTAAGAGACCTTAATTTTTGAGGCCACTCGTATCTTGTTAGATTTGGAATCATGTAATCTTATTTATAGAGGTGAGTCATAAACCAAGAATATAAAAGAGGGATGCAACCCTTTAGAGTACCCTTCCTTTTTTCTTACTGAGTGTGAAGTGCATAATAAACATCAACAAGTAAAGCAGAAGTTGGGTCCGTATTCAAGGCTTTTGTGCCCTAAAATACACTAATAGCTGCAGGGTCAATATAGTCCAAAGTCCATAGAAATAATATTACATTGAATACAAGCAGCCCTAAACAATCAACACGAGACTCCAATTTTTTGTTATCGGCAAAATAAAGAGATTTAGTTTCCAAATAGCATCTCTTAATCCCTTGTACATCACATTCTTTTTTGTAATTAAGTGACAATTCAGAATAAGGGATCCCTAAACCATTTATTAAGTCATTAATGTCAATAGTCTTCCCAATTCCCATATAAGCCTTTACTTTAGAGAAATTCAAGAGTCTATCAAATTCTTCCAAAGTTGGCGCTAGCTGAAAGTCTTGGAAGGTAAAGCACCTTAATGGAGGTTCGTAGAACTGAATTAAGGCGGAAACAACATCTAATTGTACATCCACTTTTGTCAATTCAAGGGTATCCCCATAATAGTTAGTAAACATCTTCAAATCTCTTTTAGATAGTTTCCCCTTGATAGTCTTGATCTTTGTTATATCTGGTTTGACGGCATTGACGCAGACAAGTTGTTTCCCTATGGCATTCATTTTTAAGGCACTCACCAAAAACCTTCAATTATTATTTTTTCTAATCCTATGAATAGGACAAAAGAGAATGGAGAATGATAAATATATGAAATGCAAGATGTATGAATGTATGATTGTGTGGCATAGTAACGGGATTTCATGAAAGGTATCCTTAGATGGTAGGCTCCAACTTTAGGCCTATGTATATTCTACCCTCCCCTTAAGGTGGTTTCCTTAAGGGTGTCATGGATAACACTAGAGGGAAAGGCACAAGGGCCTCTCTTAGGTAGAGCCTCTTTGCAAACCGAAACATTCGTCTCTAGGTTATGAAAGGTCTCACCATGAGATTTTGGTTTAAGGGTTATATAAAGATTCATAGGATTCATTCCAAATTCCTACCCCAAAGAGGATATCTCTTGAGACATATTTCTTTTTTGGAATTCCACCGACTCTAGGTGAAGTCGTCACAAAAACTCAAAGGGATGATGTATCCCCTTGGCCAATAGACGAACCTTCTTTCTAAGGGTTTTTAAAAATAATTTTTGAAAAAATAAAATCCCACCACAACCAAACATAATATGATAAAAAGTAAATAAAAAATAAATAAACCTAAATAATAAATAAATGTAAAGAAGTAACAAAAATAAAGAAGACCCTAAAAAACCCTAAATCCCAAAAGAAACGCTTCTAACCCTAGGGTTGAGTCCCTAGTGAAGTCGCCAACTGTTATAATCGATTTTAAAATGAGAGTCGCCACCATTAATTTTTATCCTATGGAAGGGAATGTAATGAATAACCCTAATTTGGTCAGAGATTTTAAGTTGTTGACTCATTTTAGACGAAGGGAAGGTGTTAGGCACCGCTCATCTACCTTGTTCACAAGGATACTAGGGTTTAGAATTGCAACTTTTAGGAAATAGGGTTTTTAATTTTTATTAGGGGAACTCGCCACGATTTTAGTCATATGCCTATGTTTCCTCTTATGAGGAATCAGAGTCTCAATTCGTAGTTCATAAAATTTATATAAAAATAAAAATATTGAATATTAAAGATATTAATTTATAATATAAAATAAATAAATAAAATAAAATATAAAAATAAAAATTAATTAAAAACTGTAAAGGGGTGTATTTTATTTGGGCTAGTAAATTCAGGGGGTGTAAAAAGAAGGGTCCTAAATCCATATATTGGATTTAAGCCCAAATCACAAGGAAGTATGGTTTTGAACAGGGTAGTAAAATGTTGTAGTAAAATGGTGGGTGGATTACACAACGAGCTAGGTCCAGAATCACAAACACTTGGGAGGTGTGTTTGGACCTCGTACGAGAAGGTGCACCTTGTTACAGTGGATGCACGTTTTAGGATGTTTAATGGAGATCAAAGTGTGGATATTGAGGGCGCACGATAGGCCGTAACACATAGGATCGCCCTGTATTATATTTTTCGTTTTCCCTTTATTATTTGTTCATTTTATCTTCTTCTTCTTCTCTCTCTCTTCGTTAATTCTTCTCTCGCCTCTCTCTTCTCCGCAACAACAACCCTTCCTTCTATAAACCCTAACTGTCTCAGACGGAGGCGACTGTCCCTTTTACCCCAAATCAAAACCCCCAAACAACTTGAATTTAACACAGCAAACCCCAATCGTGACGGAAAAACAAAAAAAACGCAAAAGTTGAGTTAACTCTACGCGTCTGTTCTTCGAGCCTTCTCCATTTAACTCTCTCTGACCTCTTTCTCCTTCTTGTTTCGCAAGTACAACAACAATATGACAGAGGTAGCGATGATGGTTATGATGGAGGCACGGCGGCTTAAAGGCAGATCTTAGGGATCCAAAAATTGGAACCCTAGATCTACGCGACAAGAAGGCTCCAAGGAGATAAGTTCTTCGTCTTCTTTTTTCTGTTTTTCTCCCCCCCTTTCTTTAGAATTTTTAGGTTGTTTATAGGCTTAGAAATTAGATGGTTTAGGAAATTTCTTTGTAATTGTCATTATATTTTGTTGATTTAGGGTAGATTGATGAATTAGGAGATTTAATTTGATTGTAATTGATTTGTTTGAGATCTGGATTTGATATGTAATTAGACAATTCTGTATGAATTTTGATTTTTTGTTTGATCCAAATTCGTTTTATAACAAATATGTGTTTCTTTATTTATTTTGAATATATACAATACATGTTTTCTGTTTTCTGGGCTTTGGGCTTGTGTAATTGAAGGAAATGGCTGCTGGCCGAGCAATTAGGGTTGAAAGCACTAGCTTGGATTTGGTTGACTTTAGTCAACGATTCAAAACACACAATAAAAATATTTGATTAATAAATGATAATAATGTTTTAATAATACCCATAAACTGATAATTAATTGTAACCAAATAACAACAATAATTAATAAAATCTATAATAATAATATAAATAGATAAATAATAGTATTGATAATGTTTCTAAATAATAATTAATTAAAAAAAAGACAATACAGGTTATCCAAAAAGGTCTGATCTGGGACAATATTTTTCAGTTATTGGTCCCTTCAAAACGCACCCCCCTTTCTTTTGTTTGAAAAAAATGGGCCTTTAATGATGATGATTAAAAAATAAGTGCGCCTATAAATCTTTTTGGGAAGCCCAATTAAAAATATCAGAACAATCCATCCTTTCTTTGTTAAAACATATCAACTCCTTTATGGGCCATCAGATTTTGATGGCCCAAAACATCAGCCCTTTAGTTTATAACCAACACCCCCTATTTCTATTTAATCCAAAAGGGTCAAGATGGGATTTTCGTGAATACCAAGCCCATTATGTGATGAATACACCCCTCATATTCTCAATTTTCTATTAGCTAATACACCCCTCTTACTACTTCGAAACAAACTTTTAGTGGGCTTCATAACAACTATACTCCCTTTCTAATTGTAGGCACAAACCAAATGGGCCATCAGATTTTGATGGTCCATATTGAAATAATATACCCCTTTATAATTTTAAACCCCATAATGAATTTGTCAGGAGTAATCTAAACTTTATAAAGAAAATGATAATAATAATAATAATAATAATAATAATAATAATAAAGATAATTAATTAGAAATCAAAAGAGAAAATTTGGGATATGAAAGATCCTACCACGAATGGTCTGAGGATATCCAAGCCCCACCATGCAAACAGCCAGAGGGATGATAGAGACTTGAGCACGCTTACAAGCGCCAAGTGCATGTACCCATGGCGTTGACATTTGTCACACTTATTTATGTGCTCTTTGGCATTGTGTTGCATGGAAGGCCAATAGTACCCTTCCCGTATTTTCTGTCTAAGAATCTCCCACCCAGGTGTTGGTCATTGATTCCTTCATGGATTTTGTGCAGGATAT
The DNA here is from genome assembly GCA_948472305.1 of Vicia faba. Taxonomy (NCBI): domain Eukaryota; kingdom Viridiplantae; phylum Streptophyta; class Magnoliopsida; order Fabales; family Fabaceae; genus Vicia; species Vicia faba. The sequence continues at coordinate 469,264,753 of OX451736.1, forward strand.
AGGCTACTTTATTTTCTTTGACACATTTGAGTGGGGGATGGAGAATCCTCTTCTATACAGTTAGCCTTTGATTAGAACGTAGGAGCAGGCTCTTAGTTTGACCATGCTGACCTCCTTCTGGTCGGATGGTAGTTCTCCCTTTGCGAGGTAGTTGTATATCAGGGTCATCCAACAACTAATGTCACTGATGGCATACACTTCTAGAGTCGATGAGGGTTTTTCGATGCTTGGTCGATGGATTATTTCCTGTATTACAGATTTGTTCCCTCCTTTCTTCTTCGTGCTGGCCAATTTTGATAGGATTATTTTCGTGAAGATATTTACTTCCTCAGCGCCCAAGCTCTCGGCCAGGAGGATTCTAGCGAGGAGAGCCTCATATTCTGCTTGGTTGTTAGAGGTTAGGAAGGAAATCGCGAGGGAGACTTTGATTATTATTCCTTCCTTGTTTTCTAGCACGATACATGCCCCGCTTCTCGACGAGATGGAAGCTCTGTCCACGAAGATGGTCCATTTGTGTGCCCTATTTGTCGTGCTTGAGAAGGTCATTTATGCTACAGAATCGGCCAACACTTGTGCTTTAAGGGCTTTCTTATTCTTGTATCTGATGTTAAACTCAGATAGCTCTAGCGACCACTTGAGCATCCTTCCCACCATATCAGGTCGACCTGGTAACTGTTTTATTGGTTGCTCTGTCTGGACAATAATTGTGTGGGCTAGAAAATAGTGCCTCAGCCTTCTTGATGCATTGATGAGTGCTAAGCCTACCTTCTCGATCTGTCGGTATCTTACTTTAGGGCCTTGTAAGGCTTTGCTCGTAAAGTAGATGAGTCTTTTTCCCTCGGGGATCTCCCAAATAAGGGCAGTGCTGACCGCCTCGGAAGCTACAAATAGATAGAGGTAGAGAGTTTATTCCTTATCTGGTCTCGAAAGGACTGGTGTTTGAGATAATGTCCATTTGAGGTGGAGGGGGTGTGTTCGCACTCTTCGCTCTATTCAAACACAACTTATTTGTGGAGAAGTTTGAAAAGGGGAAGCGCGTGTTGGGCAAATTTTGCCATGAACCGGGACAACGATGTGAGTATTTCATTTAAAGGTGCTCGAACGTACAAAAAGGTTGAATGAATTTGAATATTTTTTAGTCTTTTTGAAAGATGTCAAAGTATGATTAAATGAATTGAAGTTTGTTTAAAGAAAAGAAGTTTTAAAAGAAAAGGCACTCGACAAAGTCAAGGTTTATTATGAAAGCGGTTCGAGTTTATAAACAAAGAAGGTTTTGAAAAAGATAAGAAGATTTTGAAAATTAAAGAATGGAAGGAGATGAAGAGAGTATCCTATGTATAGGAATGTAAAAGATAAGGTAAAGAGGATCTAACTGAATAAGAAACCGATACTTGACATGATAAAGTCAATACAATGTTCCCATCCCTTTGGGTTTAAAGCCACAGATAGATAAATAAGTCAAGAGTATAGAAAACCTCAGGTGAAAATAAATCACAAGCCGACAACACCAAAGAAACTCAAATGTCAGATAATACTCCAAGCATCAGATAAAGCACATTGAATCATAAGTGAGGATCGCAACACGTGAAAATAAATCACAAACGAAGAAAGCATGGATAAACCCGAGAGGAATCAGATAAAGTGCAAAGGCGGCATATAAAGCTCATGGTATCAGATAAGGCTTAGATATCGGATAAGAATCCCTGTATCACATGAAATACACAGACAAATCCAACAATACAGAGAAACTACTTGAAATCTTAAATAGAGCTCAAGAAATAAGCTATAGGTCCGGAATGAATCGAAAGCTACTAAACATTGTGCTTTATTAAGTATTTTTTTTAAATAGATTCATGTAGAAATCAACTCTAAGAGGCCGGGTAAAATTATATGCGTCCTTACGATTTTAAAAATTAACTTGAATTAAAGTTCAAAATCGTGACGCAATAAAAAGAAAATCAACATATCTTGAATTTATTTACAAATGAATTGAATAAAATATAAAATCAAGAATATTATGTATAAATATATTTACATTATTAAGTATTAAACCAGAATAGTAAAATAAATACAATAATCAAATGTAAATGAAAAAAAAAAGTATAATACTTAGTTTGTACTAACTAATATTTTATTAACAAAACTCTAATTTCTCTTTCATAATTAAAAGCTAATACTTAGTTTGTACTAAACCAACGAAAAGAAATAAAGAGATCATGGATCATCTGTACAAAATAACATACTATTGAAACAGTTAAACGTATCGGCCCACATAAAGCTCACATGAATTTCCACATGAAAGTTGGATCATACTTACTAAACAAAATTGAAAAAAAAAAGAATCATACTGTAATAGTTTTCTAATAAAATGTCACCAAGGAATAACATAAGCAAATATCTTAAAGGAATAGAAAGTATTTTATCTAAACTAAACATGAAAATTTTAAAGGAATAGAATACCACCATGAACAAAACATATTGAGAATTTCTTTTACTGTAAAATAAAACTTATCACCGGTGAATGTTGGAATAATATAGCAAATGTGAGTAAGTGGGGAAAATAGTCTTACATTAGATAAAGAATGTAGAGACTTAAACATATATAAATGAGAGAACCCACTCACCTATCACTTTAAGATTTTAGGTGGATAAGTGATATGTTTCTCACAAAGGTACTTATTCCTATACTATGTATGGATGTTCCTAGTATTTCCCCAAATATGATATCATGAGCTTTTGATTCGAGAAAGAGATAAATCCTAACAGAAAAAAGAAAACTGACATATGCATTCAAGACTTTTAAAACCTTTACTGGAAGATGAAAGTATTTTGATGATTGATAGGAAGATGTATTTATGGGTTCAGCGATGGAAAGGATAGAATGAAGCAAGGTGAGATATGAAGATGAACATCATTTTTCTTCAGAAGCCCTTTTTAATGTTTCTTTCTTTTTTTTCTTTCTAAGCGCAACTTCCTCCCCTTTTGGATGAATCCAACTCTCTCTTATAACCAAACAAAAACAACCTTGTCTCTTTTGGTATTCAACAAAGACCAAATGACTCTCATAGATATTTTGAGATATTTATAAAATTAAAATTAAATTAAAAAACAAAAAATAATAAAATTAATTCCGATTTAAATAATTAAAATGAAAGATATTTTTATAGATTTTTAAATAAGATAAAAGATTAAAGATTTTTTTTTTTTTATATTTTCTTAATAATAAAATAAAGAATAAAGATAAAATTTAAGAGAAAATTATATTGAAATTGAGATAAACCGCATCAAATATGCGTAAAATATAACGATGTGAATGAAAATTAGTTTGACATAAATAATGCGAAAATGAGAAAATTCTGCGTAAAATTTAGGGTACAACACCTTTCAGCAGGCAATCAGACATTCGTAAAGGCCAAAACTCAAGCTATATGTCTATAGAAATTTTCTTAAGATTCGATCACCGTAGATCTCTGTGGAGATCTGTGGAGATGGAGATGGAGGAAAATATTTCTCCGTGGTGGAGATTGTGGATGGGGATGGAGAATAAATTTGGGAGCGGAGTGGAGAGTGGAGAAACTTCCTCCTAACATTCTCTGCTTCGTTGACATCCCTACACGCCTTCTTACCAGAGTCAGAACTTGTATAAAAAAAGCCACAAACTAGACAGAAACATGTTAGAGTACATAATTATTCTTAAAGATAACATGTAGAACCAACTTTATAATATAAGACCATATGTAGAACCAACTTTATTCTCGTAAAGTCATCCCGGATGATTTGAGAGTTGACAAAGATCCGGAAGAGTTAGGGAACTTTTAAGATGGTGGTTTTTCTTGAAATCTTTTACCGATTAGGCTTTCGACCAATCCAAGACATTTTAGACGTCAGATTGTGTTGTTTGATATTGGTGTGAGATGTACGATTTGAAATATTTGAAAAATGTGTAATAAAATTATTTTAGTCACGAAGGAAAAATGATCAATCACAACATGACTTTAATTATTGGTTTGACTTGAAAGTGATTCTTGCTCATATTCTTATTTTTATTTTTTTAATATCTTTTAATATGCTTTTCTATTAAAAACGACAAATTTGTTAAATTGTAATTCATATGTGTCATAGAAGATTTGATTTGTTTTAGATTTAAATAGATTTGATTTAAGTCTAGAATAGATTTGATTAGATTTGATTTAGTAACAAAAAGATATTTTGGGCCTTGGGCTTAGGGTGTAAGCTCAATTATAAATAGAGGGAGTAACCCCTATTTTGAAAGTAAGTCAAGCAAGACAATTCATTGTAATCACAGAATTTGCAGTTGCAAGTGATTAAGAAAGTTTTCCACAGTTTGTGGGCAGAGAGAAACTCTGCAGAAATATTTATCTTGTCTTCTTTTATTTGTTTTTCTCATAACTAATCATCATTATTGGTCGAAATCCATCATAGTATTAGGTGGATTTCCAACATCTGGTATCAAGAGCTTTTGTTTCGATTCAAGGGAAGTGTCAATCAAGAACGATGGAAGAATTCACGATGACAAGTTATGGGAATGCAAACTATCCAGCAACGCTTCCAATTCTGAAAGTTGACAACTATGAGAATTGGTGCAAACAGATGAAAGTCCTATTAAGGTGTCAAGGTCTTTGGGACCTTGTAAAAGATGGAGTCGAAGCGCTTGGCGAAAACGCTTCAGAAGAAGAAAAGAAGAAATACACAGAATCTGAGAAGCTGAGTTATAAAGCATTATTTATAATTCATCAATGTGTCAGCCCAGACAATTTCGAAAAGATTAGTGATTCAGAATCTGCAAAAGAAGCTTGGGAGATCCTTGAGAAGTATTTTGGAGGCGCTGAGAAGGTGAAAGAAGTGAGGTTACAAACTCACAAAAGGACCTATGAACTGCTTCAGATGGAAGACAGTGAAAACATATCTGATTTCTTCACTAGAGTTACAAAACTAGTAAATCAAATCAAGATATGTGGAGAAGCGTTAACAACAAGAGCTATTGTGTCGAAGATCTTGAGATCTTTAGCTCCTAAGTTCGACCACATAGTGGTGGCGATAGAAGAAGGAAAAGACTTGTCGAAATTGACAAAGGAAGAGCTTCAAGGGACGCTCGAATCTCATGAACAAAGAATGAAAGAAAGAGCTGCAGGAAAATCGAAGAGTGATGTGGCCTTGCAGGCACATGAAGCAAAAGAGACCAAATGCAAAGGAAAGTGTTTCGACAGAGGTAAAGGTGGCTACAACAAATCGAATGGTAGAAGAAACCAAATCGAAGGAGACGTGTCGAATCAAAGAAGACCATACCAAGGCAACCAAAGAGGTGGTGTTGCAAATAGAGGAAGAGGTGGTGGTCGAAAACCTGATAAGAGTCACATTCAATGTTACAATTGTCAGAAGTATGGTCACTATTCGAGTGATTGTCCAGAAAAATGAAAGAATCAAGAAAGTGATGCAAAGCTTGCAAAACATGAAGAAGAAGAGATGATGCTGATGGTCACAACAAGAGATGAAGATAGATTCAAGGACCAATGGTACTTGGATTCAGGATGTTCATCACATATGTCTGGAAGGAAAGACTGGTTCGTCAATATAAAACCCTCAACGAAAAATATGGTAAAATTTGCAAATGACAATACCCTAGCAGCTGAAGGTATTGGTGATGTTATGATCATGAGGAAAGATGGCAAGAAGTCAGTAATTTCAAATGTATTGTACATACCAGGCATGAAGAGAAATTTTCTCAGTATAGGGCAGTTGGTCGAAAAGAATTATAAAGTGTCAATCGAAGATAAGTTGATGAGAGTCGTTGATGCAAATGGGAGATTAATCCTGAAGGCTCCTATATCTCAGAATCGAACCTTCAAGATTGAACTAAATGTGATGGAGCACAAGTGCCTTTCGACTGCAGCTAGCAGAGATGAATGGATATGGCATTGTAGACTAGGCCATCTCAACTTCAGAGACATCAGAGATTTGAAGAGAAGAAATATGGTTTCAGGATTGCCTGCAATTGACATTCCAAACGAAGTATGTGAAGAATGTGTGCAGGCGAAGAAACACAAGAATAGCTTCAGCAAGGATGCAGAAAGCAGATTGAAGGCTAGTCTTGAAGTCATATACTCTGATGTATGTGGACCAATCCAGGTGGATTCGATGGGAGGTAACAAATACTTTGTTACATTCATAGATGATTTCAGTCGAAAGTTATAGACTTACCTGATCAAGAAGAAAAGTGAAGTGATCGAAGTATTTACCAGGTTTAAGTCTATGATCGAAAGACAAAGTGGTCGAAAGCTCAAAGTTTTGAGAATTGATGGTGGAGGAGAATATGTGTCGAAAGACTTCGACAGATTATGTGAAAAGGAAGGGATTATGCATGAGATGGTGCCACCCTATACTCCACAGCAAAATGGAATTGCAGAAAGGAAAAATCGAACCATCATGAATATGGTGAGAAGTATGTTGAAAGGCAAGAGTTTACCTAAAGAGTTCTGGGGTGAAGTTGTTTCGACTGCAACATACATTTTGAACAGATGTCCTACAAAGAAGCTAGAAGGAATTACTCCAGAAGAATGTTGGTCTGGTGTGAAACCTAGCTTGAGCCATCTGAAGGTATTTGGATCTATTGCACATAGACATGTGTCAGATCAGTTGAGAAGAAAACTTGATGACAAGTCAAGTCAAATGATCCTAGTTGGATATCATTCGACAGGAGGCTACAAGTTGTTCGATCCAGAGAACAAGAAGATTGTGATCAGCAGGGACGTGATCATAGATGAGTTTAAAGAATGGGATTGGACTGCAAATGTCAAGAAAGATTCAGTGGGAATCCTATTCTAAGAGCCAGAAACTCAAGTCGAAAGAGAAGTTCGACAAGAGGAACCAGCAGATATACCAAGTACAAGCAGACCTCAAAGAACAAGACGCATGCCTGCAAGATTGCAAGATTGTGTGATTACATCAGATGATGTAATAGATAAAGAAGGTGAGCTGGTACATTATGCTTTCTATGCAGATGTCGAACCTGTTAATGAAGCTGAAGCATTAAAAGATTCGAAGTGGGTGAAAGCAATGAACGAAGAAGTAAAGTCTATCGAAGACAACAACACTTGGTCACTTGTCGAATTGCCTCAAGACAAGAAGGAAATTGATGTCAAGTGGGTATACAAAGTGAAAACGAATTCGAAAGGTGAAGTAACTCGACACAAAGCAAGACTTGTGGCGAAAGGATTTCTACAGAAAGAAGGAATAGACTTCGACGAAGTTTTTGCACCTGTTGCTAGGATCGAAACAATCAGGTTGGTTGTTGGTCTAGCAGAAATTAACAGTTGGCACATATGTCAGATGGACGTGAAGTGTGCATTCCTAAATGGACCCTTAGATGAAGAAGTCTATGTTAAACAACCAGTTGGGTTTGTGAATCATGATGAAGAAAGAAAGGTGTACAGGCTACATAAAGCCCTATATAGATTGAAACAAGCTCCAAGGGCTTGGAATAAGAAAATTGATAGTTTTCTAAGGGAGAAGGAATTTGTGAAGTGCACAACTGAACATGGAGTATATGTAAGAAGAAGCAAGAGTAAATTGCTTATACTATGTCTCTATGTAGATGATTTGTTGATAACAGGTAGCTACAAGAGTGAGATCGAAGACTTCAAAGGTGATCTCAGCAAGGAATTCGAAATGTCTGATTTGGGTGATATTTCATATTTCCTTGGTATCGAATTCTACAAGAGCATTAGAGGTTTGATGATACATCAAAGAAGATATGCAGGAGAAATTCTCAAGAGGTTTGAGATGGAAGAATGCAACTCAACTTCGACACCTGCAGAACCAAGACTGCAACTGTCGAAAGATTTAGATGAAGATGATGTTGATCCAACCCAATACAGAAGACTTATTGGATCATTAAGATATCTTTGTCATACAAGGCCTGACTTAGCATACAGAGTAGGTATGGTAAGTAGATTCATGCAGAAGCCAAAGGTATCACATCTAGCAGCAGTGAAGAGGATACTAAGGTATCTCAAAGGAACTTTCGATTATGGCATTTTGTTTCCTGCAGTTGATAAAGGAAAAGAATGCAAGTTAGTGGGATACACGATTCGAGTTGGTGTAGTGATGTTGAAGATCGAAAGTCAACAGCAGGATATATGTTTATGCTAGGTGGTGCACCAATTGCTTGGAATTCGAGAAAAGAACCAGTAGTGACATTATCATCATGCGAAGCAGAATACATAGCTGCTTCTCTTTGTGCATGTTAAGCAACTTAGATGATGAGCTTGGTCGAAGAGATAACAGGAAAAAATCATGGAGCAATTACCATGAAGATAGACAGCATGTCAGCTATTAATCTGGCGAAGAATCCAATAGCACATGGTCGAAGTAAGCACATTGAAATAAGATTCTATTATCTTCAAGAGCAAGTAGCAGATGGGAAGATGAATTTGGAACACTGCAGAACTGAGAATCAGATTGCAGACATCATGACGAAGGGAGTGCAAGTCGAAGTATTCAGAAAGCTAAGGGCCATGATGAACATAGACAGTTTAGACACAATGAATTAGGTGGTGTGTTAAATTGTAATTCATGTGTCAAAGAAGATTTGATTTGTTTTAGATTTAAATAGATTTGATTTAAGTCTAGAATAGATTTGATTAGATTTGATTTAGTAACAAAAAGATATTTTGGGCCTTGAGCTTAGGGTGTAAGTTCAATTATAAATAGAGGGAGTAGCCCCTATTTTGAAAGTAAGTCAAGCAAGACAATTCATTGTAATCACAGAATTTACAGTTGCAAGTGATTAAGAAAGTTTTCCACAGTTTATGGGCAGAGAGAAACTCTGCAGAAATATTTATCTTGTCTTCTTTTACTTGTTTTTCTCATAACTAATCATCATTATTGGTCGAAATTCATCATAATATTAGGTGGATTTCCAACAAAATTAAAATAAAAGTTTAGTAAAGATCAAAATGTGATAACGATGACTATTCAACACGTGGTTCAACTAGCCAAATTATTTATTTATTTATTAATTTTGGCATTAAATTATAACAAATATTTTTTTAATTGTGATTAATATGAGATTTTTTTAAATAAATAATTATTTATTAGTAGTAAAATATTAATTGTTTGACCAGTGACTATAGGTACCGAATATATAATGTATACATTATATATATTTTTCAAATAATTCAACGCATTAATTAGAAATATTCTAATATTAAAATCAAATCAATAATAGGGTGTTTGGTTTCACGTTTATAATAAAAAACGTGCGTTTCAAGTGACATTTTGCTGGGAAGTTAAGAAGCTAGAAATTCTAGCTTTAGCTAGACGTACGTTTGTGGCATATTATATTGCGGAAACAAACACATAATAGATAGTTTTTCAAAAATAAATATTTAAAATATATTTCTAAAAGTAAATAACGTATTTATATTCTAAAATATCGTTATAATTATTGATTAAAATTTAAGTTTTCAAAGTTTTGAGAAGTACAAGGTATATAGTTCATGTTTTATAATAATACAAATACGCATCATCATCTTAAAAGATAATTTTCTAATAAAGAATAAAATTTTATAATACTTCTATAAATACTCTCACACACTATCTCTGTGATTATACTTTCCAACAATGGCAGATAATGTATTTTCACAAAGATCTCCCTCCTTTAACAGGTGCATCAGTCACCCTGAAGAACTCTCAGAGGATCTAGCCACATCCTTCTCTAAGAGATCCAAGGGTAGACCTAAGGGCTCCAAGAACAAACCTAAACCACCTACCATGATCATGGTAGACCCTGAAACCTTTATGGAACCTATTTTTATTGAAATCCCTGCTGGAAAAGATGTGGTCGAGTCGATAATAAAGACGGCTCGGTGTCATGAAGCTGATATATTAGTGTTGAGAGGTTCTGGTCTTGTCTCTGAGGTTACGCTTCTTAACTCGGCGTGCTTAAACTCTCCATTCACTATCAGAGGAAACTTGCAAATGACATCTCTTACTGGAACTTATTTTAATACGGATTCCGATCGTGTTCCTTCGGAGTTTGTCCTCGACCCTGCTTATTCTTCTTTTACCATTTTCCTGTCTGGTAATCATGGCCAAGTATTTGGTGGAGTTGTTAGAGGAAAGGTTATGGCTTCTAGTGTTGTTTTGATTTCTGCCACTCTTTGTAGGAAGCCAGAGTTTTATAGGGTGGCCTCCAACAATGGAGACCGCCGTGAAGATAAAAAGGTTGATCCAAGACTTGGTGCTGTTGTTATCCATAATGAAGTTGTTTCACAACATAACAACAAAAACAACATTGTCAATGGGTCCAATGTTCATGCACTAGCACAACCCCACTTTTACTAATAATTACTAGGTATGAATTGGAATCTGGAGAATTTATGAGTTGTTGTTTTCAAAGCTTTCATTAATGTTGTAATAAAATGTGCTTAATTTTGTTGTTTTTATACAACCATTTCAATATAAAATAAAACATGTTGTTATACATTATTTTTCTTTTTTTCGCGTTGCATGTTGCATTTATCTTTAAAATGTATCTTGATTTTTCTTTTTAAAGCGGGTGTATATTGAGCATAATCAAACGTTGATTGTGTACTTAAAAAATGTAAAATATATGCGGCTTCTCTTATGTAGGATAAGAGAAGACTTTATTAGTGTGAATATGTGAATAACTCATCTTGTAAGAACATACATGCATTCTTATAGTCGCTCCTGCCTAATAGAGCCCTCGAGAGTCTGTGTTTCACAATTACTACATTTTAATGCTCTATTCTCTCTTGTACGTGAGTTAACAGTACCATATTTTATCATGAATTTTTCTAACCTATGTTTGTTTACATACATTACGACAATTACAAATTCTTACCATCATTATATATCATGTTTGTTTGTTAGGAAATCGACTGCATAATATCTTATAGGTCGTTATGTAACCTATGGTTGAGTTAGCTCCTCATCTCTAAAATTAAGTTGGTTTCATGGTCTGGTGACATTTCTCCCTCGTATTATTGTGTCAAGCTTGTCCATTCCAGTATAGATTAATTTTACGAATTTTTTTTTGGAATAATCATGTATTAAAAAAAAAATTCACAAATAACCATGTTTCGGAAAAATTACGCAAATAACCATGTTTCAGATGACTCTTCAAAAGAGGAGCCATCTCACTTGGCGTCTTCAACTACTTTTTAAGGGGAGGCGTTATCTCACTTAGCGCCTAGGTGCTTATGACTTGTCCTAAGCCAAATGAGATGGCGTCTTAGTGCATTTTCTAGGGAAATTTTCGCGTTTTTTTTCTTCTTCAATGCGGTGCGTTACGTATTCGATATAGGATCAACAAAATTGACTTTTTATTTACAAAATATGATTACACACATAAGTATTACGTAAAAAAAACAGATTAATTAGTGGTCCTCCGGAACCCGATAACGACCCCCGGTTCCGCATCCCCGTCCTCGCATTTCCCGTGCTGAGTTTCCTACTGTGGCAGGGTTGATGGTCCAGCGAAGTCAATGTGTTCCGGATTCATGAAATCAATCAGGTCTCCATATCTAGAAGATCCGCTTTGGTACAGTCGGTTACCCATACCCTCAAAGTTTGGTCGTGTTGTCGGTGGGTGGGGTTCCATGGTTGGTCTGTAGTATTGGTCGTCTGAGTATGGGGGGTAGAAAGGAAATGGATCTTGGGGTGTTTGGTATTGAGAATGTTGGATGGTTTGGTGATATTGTGGTTGATGGTAAGTTGGGTCGGTTGGTTCATAATCTTCCGACATTCCCAGATCAGGGCTAAGGTTGGATGTTGAGGGGCCCATATTGGGATATGCAAAAGACTAAAATTGTGTGTGGGATATGCGGGTGTGTTGGTATTGTGATCGAAATTGTGGTTGGGTGTGAGACATTTGGGGGTATTGGTACTGAGGTGGTGATTGTGGTTGGTTGTGGGGCATGTAGGTGTAATTGTATTATGGTGGTGATTGTGGTTGGGTGTTTGTGATTCTGTTTTGTCTGGGGGGTTGGTGGGAGGTTGATGTGTGTTGGATTTATTGTTGGGGAAATGAGGGTTGTTCCCATTGTGTTCGTGGGTCAACCAAATACCTTGGATGAGACACGTGCATTTCAGGGGTACTAACCGATCTGTACCAAGATAAATACTGATCCGTGTGTCGTATATTACCATGGTTGAGGAAAACTGGGAATTGCAAGACATGTCAGTGACGCCTCTGCCACATCTTACACCATTCTGGAGCAAAGCCTTTCCAGTTGGTAAGACCCCATTGGGCGTCGATCCTTTTGAGATGCCACGGGGACAAACAAGTCGGATCGCTGGGTATCTCTTGATGCATTCCAAACTGCATCTTCACATGGTCGTTATGGTGCATCTCCACAATATTGAACCGTATGATTGCAGTCTTTGCGCTCCAAATTGCTGCATCCTCGGGGTTTGGTTCATGGCCATACCCAAATATGGTCTCCAGACAAACTGCAGATAAAATTAAATCAGGTTAATGAAAACGTAATATATAAATAATTTAAAAGTAGAAAAGTTGAAAGGTACGACGTACATCATCCGGGCCAAGGTGATCCAATAGATTGCGGTATAGTGCGACATTGAATCTTGAATTCTTGCCGTAATCCATACCCCTCACGCAATACCTAAAGGAAATGAAAAGTATTTTATTTTTATCATATATTTGGTGAAGAGATGAATAGTAATAAATGATATAACTTGATGACTTACTTTGTTGCGTATGGGAAAACGAATGTGTTGTTGTTGACGGGGTTTAGGGACTCCATCCTCCACCAACCCCAGGCTTGAAGTAAAAAAGCGCAGCCATAAAATGTACATTTTCCTTGATTGCATTTTTACACAAGGAACAGTATAGGTGGACTAAAACAGCAGAACCCCAACTATACTTTCTAGTTTTTTCGAAGTCTCTAAGTAAATTTAAATACATAAATTTTACACTATTTCCCGTACTTTCGGGAAATAAAAAGGTTCCAAATAGTATCATTATATAAGTTCTAGCTTTTATTACCTTGGTTAGCTCGGAGAAATTTTCGTTTAATTCTAGAGTCGCATAATGATTTTTTAGCTCAGTTAGTAGTATACCTTGACCTCTCGCACCACCACCATCAACCATATCCCTGCCCAACAATTCTTCACACGGAGAATTGGGTTGTTGAACCGACCGGTTAACGGCCTTACCGTCGACAGGGAGACCCAATAACATGTACACGTCCTCTAGCGTGACGGTACATTCACATTTTGATAGGTGAAATGTATGGGTCTCTGGTCTCCACCTTTCCAACATTTCAAGTATGAACTTTGAATCAATTGTGCAGTTGGAGATCTTTATAACGTTTCTAAAACCTGCATATTCCAGATATGGTACGATCAATGGGTCTGGAGCAAGGTAGTTGTGTGACCGGATTCTGAATCTTTTGGTATCCTAAGTTAATAATGTAAAAGGTGTAAGAGTAAGTAAGATGAACAAAGCATTACTAGAAGTATGAAAAATGTATAACTATAAAAGAAACTTACAAATGCTGCAATGTTTTCCCTTGTGCCTCTGCGAGAATCACCTATTGTGAGAAGAGCCATTGTTGAAAATTCCTGAGATTATGAAAGAGTTTGAAATTGTAAGAGATTATGAAAGAGTTTGTAGCAGAGAGTGAGACGATTGTGGATGCGAGAGAAGTATGTAATGCTCTGTATTTATAGGCAAAAAAATTTCATAGAGTGAGTGAGGTGGTAGGTGGATGCATGCATGCATGATAAGTGTCACTCTTGCAGAGTAGGCGCAGGCTAGATGGAAGCCTTGGAGAAGGCATCTCTGAATGCATGTAACACGATTGGACATGAAGGGAGGCACCATTGGACTTGGTGAAAGAGTATAAAATTGAAAGGTGTCGCCATCCCTAATGGCGAATAAGAGGTGGCATGGGTTATAGAGTAGGCGCAGGCTAGGTGACAGCCTTGGAGAAGGCATCTCTGAATGCATGTAACACTATTGGACGTGATAGGAGGAGCCTTAGAGGTTACTGTGTAGGTGCAGAGTATGCGCAGGCTAGGTGACAGGCTTGGAGAAGGCATCTCTGAATGCATATAACACGATTGGACATGAAGGGAGGCGCCATTGGACTTGGCGAAAGAGTACAAAATTGAAAGGTGTCGCCATCCCCATTGGCGAATAAGAGGTGGCATGGGTTGCAGAGTAGGCGCGGGCTAGGTGATAACCTTGGAGAAGGCATCTCTGAATGCATGTAACACTATTGGACGTGATGGGAGGAGCCTTAGAGGTTACAGCCTTGGTTAATTCAAATTCAGTATGACCTATTTAGTCTTACATTTATCAAAACACTGATTCACTTAATCTCTCAAACACTAGAACATTCAAAAATTCCTGCAATAAACTCATAAACTTCAAACCTTCAAACCTTCAAACCTTCAAACCTTCAAACAGTCAAACACAATGGCCTCTGCACCCCAATATGTCATCAGTGCACATTTCAACGGTGAGACATACATTTGTCCCACCTCTGGGTTTCTGTTTAGAGACACAGACAACACTCGATTTTGTTTAAACAGGAAAGCCAATTTCTTGTACTTCAAAAAATGATTGGAGGCCAAACTTGGACGAGGCCCCGTGACACAAATATTTTATCAGAATCCGGTTTTTTTTGGTAACAACCAAATAATATTTTATAAGATTGAGGTTCAATATGACGAAGATCTTCAGAATATGTTTTCCAGTCATGAGTATTCTGGGTACGACTTTATTGAGTTGTACATTATGCTGCGAGAGCCTCAGCTATCACAAGTGGTTGATCCTTTGGAGACCGAACAAGCAGAAGTAGATGCAGTTGATGAAGAAGAAGAAGATGACTAGTTGGAGTTTTACGAAATGGTCAATGATGATTCCGAAGACGAAGGGATACCTGGTATTCCTTCAAACGAGATCTACACCCCACCTCCGCACATGACAAACTTTAACATGGGCAGAGATGAACCATCTTCTGATTTATTTTTCAATCTGTATATGAAGTTGGATGAAAACTTAAAAGAGAAAGACAAATTTCGTAACATAGAAGAATGTATCAAAGTCATCAAAAAATTCCACATGCTCAACTTGGTCGATTTTAAGGTGGACCGTGTAAATCCAGAAAGGTACAAGATCAAGTGTGTCCACCCTGATTGTATGTCCAAGCTCACTGCATCATACAAATTAAGAGGTGGTTGTTGGGTCATAGGTTCCATGTCTACCTACACTTGTGTCAGTTCTACTCAATCACAAGATCATCGAAAACTTAATTATGATCTCATTTGTCAAGAAATCCTACCACTCGTCAGCAACGATCCATCTTTGAAGGTGAAAACCATAATCTCCCACATCACTACGGTTTTTAACTATACTACGTCTTACCGAAAGGCGTGGTTAGCAAAGACCAAGGCGATTGAAAAGGTATATGGAAACTGAGAGGAGTCATACCAAGAACTTCCTCGTTACCTGAATGCACTCCAGACTTATTCTCCGGGTACTGTTTACATTCTGGAAACAGTGTCAGCATACGCCCCGGATGGTAGTCAACTCAACGGAAATGGAATATTCAGTCGAGTGTTTTGGGCTTTTCAACCTTGCATCACAGGGTTTGCGTCATGCAAACCAATTATACAAATTGATGGGACTTGGTTTTATGGGAAATACAAAGGCACGCTACTGATGGCAGTTGCACAAGATGGCAACAACAACATTTTCCCAATTGCCTTTGCCCTAGTCGAGGGGGAGACTGGTGGTGCTTGGAGCTTTTTTTTGAAAAATCTGCGAACACACGTGGCTCCTCAACCCGATCTCTGTTTGATCTCAGATAGACATGCATCCATTAAAAGTGCATACAATAATCCTGCAAATGGTTGGCATGACCCTCCTTCTACGCATGTCTATTGCGTTAGACATATCGTCCAAAATTTCACGAGGGAGATCAAAGAAAAAACACTAAGGAAAGCGGTTATGAATGCGGGATATGCATTGACACAACCTACGTTCAAATATTATCGCAACGAGATCCATTTGTCAAATCCGGAATCCGGTAGGTCGATCGACAATATTCTGGTAGAAAAATGGACTAGGTCATACGATAATGGCCAAAGATGGGGCCATATGACAACAAATCTAATTGAATCGATGAATGGGGTATTCAAAGGCATACGAAACCTCCGGTCACTACTTTGGTAAAATCAACATATTTTAGGATGACTTCGTTGTTTGCCAAAAGAGGTGAAATATGGAATGCGGTGTTGTAATCTGAACAACTATGGAGTGAAAGTTGCATGAAGTACATTAAGGCAGAAAGTTCCAAAGCCAACACCCATATGGTTATACGGTTTGACCGACACAGCCACAACTTCATTGTGAAAGAGACAATCGACCACAACGAGGGCCTTCCAAGACAAGAATATAGGTTTGTACTACCTTCTCGTTGGTGCGATTGTGGAAAGTTTCAAGCCTTTTGTATGCCTTGATCTCATGTCATTGTCGCGTGTGCCTATACTCATCAAGACGCACTACAACTTCTGTCACACATTTACAAATCTAAAACGTTGCTCAATGTTTACAACAACAGCTTCCCTTTGGTAGCAAAACCAGATTATTGGCCTGCATATGACGGCGAAATAGTATGGCACAATGACCAAATCCGAAGGAATAAAAAGGGTCGTCCCAAAAGTAAGCTCATCACAACCAAAATGGACTCCCTTGACAAGCTGGAAAGAAAGTGTGGTTTATGTCGTCAGGTCGGACACAATCGCAAAAATTGTCTGAATCGGGCTACTCCCTCAAGCACATAAAAATTGTATTACATAAAATCTTTCCTTTATTATGTTGTAAACATTAGGGTTTTTTGTTAACAGTATTTGTTACAATAAACATTGCGCGAACAATAATAAAAACACGATATTCCATCTACGAAATTATAACTGTTAAAACAATATCATCTGACCCATGCATCATCAACATTACGTCGTTGTCTATTTTTACTTCCTCCAACCAAACATTAGGTCTTCCTGTCGCATGTGAGGTTGTTGTTCGTCTTCGATGTATCCTTCTAATTTTTCCCCCTCCACGATGTCTCCATCTAGCCATCGCATCAACTCCCGCTTCAGACGCTCCATGGAGTGAATGTGCTAGAATTTCATTTTTATCAGAGGTTTTATGGCGGAGAAGATAACGTAACCATCTCTGGTAAAAATCATGGGCGATGTCATGACGCAAATCAGAGTAAAAAATAATAAAACAGTGCGAGAAAGTGTGAGAAATGACGAAGAAACGGATGAATTATTTATAAATACAACATTTTGCCCTAGGAGCCAAGTGAGATGGCGCCTCCTCTCACTTTTAAAGTGTAGGCGCCATCTTACTTGGCTAAAAGAGAGAGGAGGCGCCAAGTGGGATGGCGCCTAGGGCTAAATTCTTAGTGGAGGCGCCAAGTGAGATGGCTCCTCCTTTGGAGAGTCATCTGAAACATGGTTATTTGCGTAATTTTTTCCGAAACATGGTTATTTGCGATTTTTTTTAATACTTGGTTATTCCAAAAAAAATTCTAATTTTACACCCCACTTATGTAAATATCCATGTCCGTAAAAACCCGCATAAAATTGAGCGGAGCGGGGCAGACACTTTAAAAAATACAGACCTAAACCCTTGGCATACCTAACACTAAAGTGCAGGCAAAATGAGTATGCCCAACGGGCCAAACCCGTTTTACCTTTCCTACTAATAAGTGAAGAATTGATAATTTCCTCTCTAATTACAACAATTTATTATGCCACAAATCTGGAGAACAATTTCCCTGACAAAATTATAAAATATTAATATTACAAAAAGGACATTTTACACTAGTTGGTTTGAGAGTATCACAGAGAAACAGATAAAAAATAAAAGTTTGAGTACAATTAAAGTTTGAAGAAATTCTAAGTTGCACTTGTACACTCATAAATCTGATGCACAAACTCACTGCACTTGTAGCATCTCAGAGAAGTAATGGCTCCTCCCTAACTTTGACTATTCCCGCCATTACTCTTTTAATGAGTTTTTTACTTGTCCTTACCATCTGGAACAATGTAAGGCTTCCAACTATTTTGATTACCATTTTTCTTATCACTATAACTCTTGTAATAAACTGATCTCGCACTACTATCCTCATCTAAGATATGACATTTATTCACTGGCACGAGAAATTGGCGAATCTCCTGATACACAATAAATTGTTTGATCTTTGGGCGCAATCCACTCTCAAATTTGACGCACTTGTCAGACCCTATCTCATTGTATCGAGGATAGAATCTGGATAACTCCTCAAACTTCGCAACATAGTGTTACCTTGAAAAATCTTAAGGTACTCAAGCACGTGTATTAAATGAGGATATTCTCATAAGCTAAGGGTCATCCTTTAAAGTAGGGATTTTTGGGAAATTGGAGCCAAAGTGTTTGAAAATTTAGTTTTATTAAACTAGATTCAGTGTTTAAAGGGAATGTCATACCAAAATGTTGAAACTGAGCAAGGTCGACCAAAAGGAAATAAAAGAATATATGTTAAGAAATGGTCGAAATTGATTTAGTCGACCAAAGGGTGAAAGACAAGGAAAATGGTCGAAATTGGTTTTTGTCAACCAAAAGGGTTTCTGGACTTAGAGGAATTGTTGTTAATTTTTAAATCTTGCTAAAGGGAAAGTTTCGAAGTGAGTCAGAAGCGGTTTACTTTCAGAAGCTAGGAGCGAGAAGATTTAAATTTCAAAGTCATCAGCAGTTGCCAGCGGTTTACAACTTGTTTAAGCGCCAAATAGGTGGCGACATCCAGTGAAGCGGTTGTCTTAAGATTTTAATATTGTCCTTAGATCATCTAGGCAGTTACATTGTAAACATTATAAATAAGCAGATTTAGTGTAGTTTTTTGGTGTGTTCACTTGTACGCTCAAATCACTTGTCAAAACTTTGTCATTCCTAGTGTTAGGAAACAAATAGTGAAGAAGTTCTTGACGTACGTGAATCGCCACTTTTGTTTCAATACAAATCCTTTATTTTTCAATTATCTCTTTTGAATACTTTATTTGCT
Source organism: Vicia faba (assembly GCA_948472305.1). Lineage (NCBI taxonomy): Eukaryota > Viridiplantae > Streptophyta > Magnoliopsida > Fabales > Fabaceae > Vicia > Vicia faba. Next base: position 469,283,877 of record OX451736.1, read on the forward strand.
TTCTATGTACTGTCGAACAAAGTCTTTACGTTATTTTCTACCTCGCGTAAACAATTCAATTCTCTCTGTCGGTCACGAGTCACGAGTCAATTAGTCTATTGAATCTTATTTTCATATGAATGACTTCTGTCGTCCACGAGTCACCAATCAGTCGATCGATTCATAGTGTGGAAAGTTGTTATACTTGTTCCCTTAGTCACGAAAAATCGTTTCCCTTGATAAGGATTTCGATAGAATAAGTATAATAGTAAAACTCTTAGCACATGTCTTAAGATCAAATGGTCTATCTTGCGAGTTACCCTTAGTTTTAGGACTTTGGGAGGACCAACGGCTGTTTACCATTTTCCACAGTAAACAAATTGGCACACTCAGTGGAACACAGTGCTAAGAATTTGTATTAAGTGTATGCAGCTTAGAAACAGAAAGTTAACCAAAGAGTATAATAAACCATCATCTAGGAAGCATATATTAAGAATGACAATTCCTGATAATCCAAACATAGACAAAATACCGTCACGAACTTTAACTACTACTGATCCAGTAGTTTCTCAAGTTGCACCTTTTCCTCAAGTCGGGTCAACTGCAGTAGATTCCGCACAAATTTCTCAGGCTCCACCGGGAAGCCCAAGGCTTGTAATGACTATGACCACCATACCTAATGTGCCTCGTTTTTGTAATGTGGATCCTCTTTATGGAATGTTGTATTCCATGATACCAGGATACCAGTCAATGTCGAATGCAACAGTGGTATCAGATAATGTTCAAAATTTGAACTCCCCTTTACAAGGATCTGCACCAGGAGGAAATAATAGAGGCAACCAAGTACCGCCTCTCACTAACACTTCAGTAGCAGTCTTAAGGCAACAAATGGATGATAGTAACCATGAGTTGGTATATGTTAACTAACCAAATGGGTAATGTATTTAATCTTATAGTGCAAGAGTCGGTTGAGACTAATAGGCAGTCCACTGAAACAAATCGACAGGTGATTGCCCAATTAACACGTTTGTGTAATTTTTTAGGTGCTCCCCCAATACCTATTTGACAGGCGCCACTTGTTCGACTAGATGCCCCTGGTCAAATGGACATGGGGGCAATATAGGATGAAATTGTCCATCAGGGACAAGTGCTAGTACCTACAAGGAATTTGATTGTCGATCCACCTAGGGCATTAGTACATCGACATCAAGAGACTGATCAAATTGTTGAACAAATTCGATAAGAGGACTTAGTTGTAGAAAATAATCTAACCACCATTGTCGAAAGAATTATGGATAGGAATGGTATGGATACCATACTTAATATGCCAATATATTTTTCCCCTTTGTCTGAATATATCTTACAGGCTGAAAACCCTAGAGGATGGAAAATTCCTAAGTATACAAAATTCGGGGGAGAATATGGAGAGTCGACAATGGAACATATTGCTAGGTATTTGACTGAATCTGAGGATATGTCGAATAATGAAAACTTAAGGGTAAAATATTTTCCTTCTTCCCTTACTAAGGCAGCTTTCACGTGGTTTACCACTTTGCCTCCAAATTTGATTGACTCATGGACTAAGTTGGAAAAACTTTTCCATGAACAGTTTTATGAGGGTCATTCAAAAATCAGTTTGGTTGAATTGTCAAACATTAAAAGAGGGTTTGCTGAAACCATTGATGATTATCTAAATAGATTTAGGTCATTGGAAACAAGATGCTTTACTCAAGTACCAGAACATGAGCTTGTCCAAATGGCTGCTGGAGGTTTAGATTATTCCGTTAGGAAGAAAATAGATCTGACCTTCGTTAAGAGTATGTCACAGTTAGCTGATCGAGTTCGACATCTAGAGCCTCTGCGACTAGAAAAGGTCAGACATACTAAGGCTAGGAATAAGAAAGAAAAAGTAGCCTTCATAGATTATGATGACACATATCCCATTTGTGAGGCCGACTATACCTCACCAACAAAGGCAGAGGTCGACGTGGCCGAAATGAAGCCAGGGCCAGCATATGAATGTAAATCATTATTTCCTGCTAAAGGAAAAAATACGGTCAAAAACAATCCAAAATTTCCAGCAAAAACTTATACGTTTGATGTCACTAAATGTGAAGAAATTTTTTATTTGTTTGTTAAAGATGGTTAAATTTTAGTACCCCCAGGTGCTAAGTTACCACCATTAGAACAACGACATAAAAGAGGTTTTTGTAAATTTCTTAATTATCTTGGTCACACAATCTCTCAATGTTATCTTTTCAGGGATCTCGTACAAAAATCCCTGCAGGAGGGTAGATTGAAATTTGCTGCACAGAAAATGAAGATTGATACTGATCCTCTTAGGCAAGAGGAGGCTATGTTTCTTGGCCCTGTTGACATCAACATGGTAGAAATTACTAAGTTTCCTGATGATGATGATATAGTCGAAGAGGGTACTGGAGAAAGTCCTGATGTCGACTTATTTGATGTGTACCCAAGGCCTAAGAAGGACATGCTAGACTTCCTTTACCGCTGTAAGAACAAAGGTTCACAAGCTTGCTTGTGTCCTAGGTGTGGCGCCTTGACTGACAAAATAGCTGTTAAAAATTTCCAAAAGCTGCAGTCAGAAAAGAACAAGGGCAAGTCGTACAATCAAAGGTTCCCTACACTAAGGGACCCAAGAAGAACGGTGGGAAACTCCCATGCCAAACCAAGAAGTTATATTCCTTCAGCAAAAGCTCCTAACGGTACTTGGATTAAGCCTCGATGAAGAAGGGGGGCACCAATTGTTGGTGTTATTGCTAGAGACCCAAACAAAGGAAAGTCGGCTATTAACTACCGACATGAGTTTAAGTCTGAGAGGAAAAGTCATATTTCTGAAAATTACATGGGGAAGAATCCCATGACTCAGACCCAATGGAGACGCTTCCAGCGTCGAAAGCAGGCTGAGAGGCAAGCATCTGCTGGCCAGATTGCTGCAAACAAAGCTGGAAATCAGAAGCAGTATAAAGTGAAGGATGATTCCTCTGCAAAAGAACGAATCAAAGAGTTTGTGAGTCGACTAGTTGCTAAGTGTTTTGAAGAAGCTACTGACAATTTTGAGTCCGAGTCTGAAGAGAGTTTGAATATCTTAGTTAATGTGGTATCAATTCTGCCAGCAGAATATGATTGCTTAACTGAAGTGGAAGATTTAGTAGACGTCGATGCTGAGGAAATGGATTTACACAAGCCAACATGTTACTTTGTGATGAATAATGGTTCGATTGAGAACCAAGATGCATTCTTTGAAAGACCAGATATGTCCATGAGGAGCCATTTGAAGCCTCTTTTAATAAGGGCTAAGCTTGAAGGGGTGGCTATCAACAAGGTGTTTGTAGATTGTGGTGCTACGGTAAACATTATGCCACACCACCTATTGCATAATATTGGTAAATATGACACCGATGTTAAATCTCATAATATGGTCTTATCAGACTACGAAGGAAGGACTAGAAACACAATGGGTGTGATCCAAGTTGATATTACTGTCAGCTCCATTACTAGGCGGACTATATTCATGGTGATTCAAGGCAAGCCAAGTTACAACCTCTTAGTAGGGAGGGAATGGCTGCAGGGTGTTGGGGTTGTACCATCTTCTATGCACCAATGTTTGGTGATTTGGAGGGAAGATGGTATTGTCGAGAATATTGAAGCTGATTAAGGATATTTCAGGGAAGACGTGAACAATGTCAGCAAGAAGCAATTTGACAGGAAATTAGCTAACATTTCCCCATGTCAACCTTGATGAGACATTTATTTCGTTGAAGTTACATGAGACCCATGGTTTTATATGGGATGTGGAATGTCTTGAGGATCCATACTGTGACAACCAGCCGACGGGCTGGGGAGACATCAAAGATGATGTTTGAGCTAGATGCTCTGAAAAGGATTTTGGCATATATTGCCGAAAGTAAAATAAATCCGGCGCTAGAGGCTGAAGAAAATATGGTTGTCGAAGCCAATAAGACACAAATTCTGAATGATGGAGCTACTTTAGCTATTGAGAAAAATCCACCAGATAAAAAAGAAGTGGTCGAAGAAAACGTCGATAAGCAGCGTTTGGACTGCACATATGACGAAGGACCCTTAGGCTTCGAAAAGGATACGATGGCACCAGAAAGAATGCAGCCACAAGACCCTTTAAAAGAAATAGATCTTGGTGAAAAGGGGGATAAAAGACCAACTTATATCAGCGCCAACATCGACCAAAAGTTAAAGTCTGAGGTAATATCTTTATTAAAATAATTTAAAGATTGTTTTGCTTGGGACTATAATGAAATGCCAGGTTTAAGCAGGGATTTGGTCGAACTAAAGTTACCAATAAAAGCTGGAAAGAAACCAGTGAAGCAGACTCCCAAACGCTTCGCTCCAGCAATAATGTCACAAATCAAAGAGGAGATAGAAAGACTCCTCAAAAGTAGATTCATAAGAACTGCAAGGTATGTCGACTACTTTGCAAACATAGTGCCAGTAATTAAGAAAAGTGGAAAATTATGAGTGTACATCGATTTTAGAGATTTAAATGATGCCACTCCTAAAGATGAATATGCTATGCTTGTGGCAGAAATGTTGGTCGACTCTGCTTCTGGTTTTGAATATTTAAGTATGCTTGATGGTTATTCTGGTTATAACCAAATTTTGATTGCAGATGAAAGATGTGCGGAAGGCGGTGTTTCGCTGCCCAGGGGCACTGGGAACCTATGAATGAGGTGTCATGCCATTCGGTTTGAAAAATTCCGAAGCGACATATCAAAGGGTAATGAATTCTATGTTCCATGATTTTATTGAAGATTTCATGCAAGTTTATATTTATGATATTGTAATAAAGTCGAATAATAAATCAATTCATCTCAACACCTTCGAGAGTCTTTTGAAAGGATGATAAAATATGGATTAAAAATGAATCCATTAAAATGTGCTTTTTGTGTGCATGCAGGTGATTTTCTTAGCTTTGTGGTGCATAAAAAAGGCATATAAGTGAATCAAAGCAAGACCAAAGCCATCATGGACGTCAAACCTCCGTCGACCAAAAAGGAACTTCAGTCTTTTTTAGGCAAGATAAATTTCCTAAGGAGGTCCATATCCAACTTAAGTGGAAAAACCAAAGTATTTTCACCACTACTTCGACTGAAGAATGAGGATTTCGTTTGGCAAGAAGAGCATCAAGAGGCTTTCGACAAAATCAAAGACTACTTAGTGAAGCCTCCAATATTGGCACCTCCTGTTAGACATAGGCCTATGAGGTTATATATTGCAGCCTCATATTCGACTATAGGAAGTATGTTAGTCCAACAGGACGAAAAAGGTGTCGAGAGACCTATATATTATCTTAGTCGAACGCTTAATGATCCTGAAACTAGGTATATTGATATAGAAAAACTATGCCTTTTCTTGTATTTATCTTGTATTAAATTAAAGCAATATATAAAGCTTGTTGATGTGTATGTGTCTTCTCATTTCGATATTATTAAGCACATGTTGTCTAAACCTATTTTACATAGTCGAATTGATAAATGGGCTTTAGCATTAACAGATTATTCTCTGACTTATGTGCCCTTAAAAGCAATGAAGGGAGAAGTGGTGGCAGATTTATTGGTCGACCATTCAATGGTTTGTATGCCTCAGAATTATGTAGATCTAGTGCCATGGAAATTATACTTTGATGGTTCTATCCATAAAAATAGAGTTGGAATAGGAGGAATTATAATTCCCCCCAGTGGAATTCCAACAGATTTCAAGTATAGAATTGACAGTATATGTACAAATAATGAAGCAGAATACGAGTCTTTAATAACAGGACTTGAACTACTGTTAGAATTGGGGGCAAGGAACGTCGAAATTATGGGAGAATCTGAATTAGTAATTAAACAATTATCAAAGGAATACAAATGTGTTAAAGAAAATTTAATCATGTATTTTGTGATTACTATTAGATTTGTTAAAGTAATTTGAACAAGTGAGTATTCGACACATACCTCGACGAGAGAATGAAGAGGATAATGACCTAGCACAAGAAGCTTCAGGATACAAGAAAGACCAAAATGAAGAACTTATTCATGTAAGAGAGAAAGTTTGAGCAACTTGGTTATCTCCTTCATATTTGTCAATAATAAAGTTAGGGGATGTAGATGCCGAAAATTTTCAGATTTTAACTGTTGACAATGGGAAAGAGAGTGATTGGTGAAAGCCATTGGCCGACTATTTGTGCATCCCTACAGGGTCGGTAGATCTTACGATCAAGTATCGCGCCCTCAGTTATGTTTTGATAGAGAATAAATTATTTAAGAAAACTGCTGAAGGAATATTGCTTAAATGCCTTGGAGAAAGTGAGGCATATGTAGCAGTGTCAAATGTACATAGTGGAGCATGTAGCGCACATCAAGCATGACACAAAATGAAATGGATTTTGGTGCGTTCAGGTGTCTATTAGCCTTCAATTCTAAAAGATTGCATCGAATTTGCTAAAGGTTGTCAAGAATGCCTAGTGCATGGTGTGATCGGTGGATCTGGAACTGACTGTTTAACGCTGGTTCGCGAAATGTCGCGGAAGCAAGAGTCGCCACCGTCTTTTATTTTCTCCAACATGGAAAGGACAAAAGCACATAAAAATTCCTTATTGAGATTAGTTCTCGGTTCGGGAGGTAGATTTATAGAAAGGGAATGTGTTAGCACCCTTTCTATCCATGGTTATCCATGGGCTCTTAGATACTTGCTCATTTGTGTTTTCAAAATGTTTGTTTGCTTTTCAAAGTGTGAGTGAGTTTGAAAAAGTTTCTTTGAAAGTTTCAGATCGACTCTTGTATCAGTCCTCAAGAGTGTTTGAAAAGTTGTTTTGAAAGATTTTTGCAAAGTGTCGGTGTGAAAAGAAGTTTTTGATTTGTTTTGAATTAGAGCAAGTATCTACGAGTCATCTACCTACCCTAAGGAATTAGGCTGTGTTAATGTCCTTAAGGTAGTGCCATCCCACCATTGAGAGGTAGGTAGCACCACCGTTGGAGGTGTTCGGGTCAATTCGTTTATAGGGACAGTGTGGTCACCGAGCAACAGTAAGACACCTTAGAAGCTACCCTTATGCCATTGATCTTTTTATTCCGAGGCAACTATTCCGAGGCAACTTGTTTCGAGGCAACCGTTTCGAGGCAACTAGATCAATGGAACATAAGGACTCACTAAGACGTCCTATACTCGACGACCACGTTTCGAGGGGGCAAGGCAACAGTGAGGCGTACCCTAGGAGTGGTGTGTGAATTGTGTGTCATTTTCAGTTATTATTTGTCTGGTCATGCATTGTGTGATCGGTGGATCTGGAACTGACTGTTTAACGCTGGTTCGCGAAATGTCGCGGAAGCAAGAGTCGCCACCGTCTTTTATTTTCTCCAAATGGAAAGGACAAAAGCACAGAAAAATTCCTTAAAGAGATTGCTCTCGGTTCGGGAGGTAGGTTATAGAAAGGGAAGGTGTTAGCACCCTTTCTATCCATGGTTATCCATGGGCTCTTAGATACTTGCTCATTTGTGTTTTCAAAAGGTTTGTTTGCTTTTCAACCGTGGGTTTTAAAAAGTTTCTTTGAAAATTCCAGTTCGACTCTTGTATCGGTCCTCAAGAGTGTTTGAAAAAATGCTTTAGAAAGCTTTTTGAAAAGGTGTCGGTGTGAAAAGTATTTTTGATTTGTTTGAAATTTAGAGCAAGTATCTAGAGTCGTCTACCTACCCTAAGGAATTCGTCTGTGTAAATGTCCTTTAAAGTAGTGCCATCCCACCATTGAGAGGTAGGTAGCACCACCGTTGGAGGTGTTCGGGTCAATTCGATGTTCGGGACATGGTGATCACCAGAGCAATGGGAAGACACCTTAGAAGCTACCCTCATGCCAGGTTCCCGGATCATGAGGACTTACTAAGACATCCTCTACTCGACGATCACCTTTCGAGGCAAGGCAACAGTGAGGCGTACCCTAGGGGTGGTGTGTGCGATTCGTGTGTCGTTTTCATTGCTATTTGTCTTGTTAGGTTAAAGTGTTCTACGCTTGTTTTTATTATGGCCATTCATTCTTGCATGCTTTGTTTAACAGTTTAAGGAATGCGGAAAAGTAAATCTAAAGCTATTACAAAGGCGCGGGTCCACATCGCCAAAATTAAACCGGACCCGATTTGACGGAAAGTAAATAAAGCAAAAGAAATAAAAGTGCGAGAAGTAAATGTTACAAAGCTTTGGGAGAGATACATAATTATTTAAGCGGAAAAAGAAATATGCGAAATTAAACAATGAAGTCGAAAGGAGGGCGTTGGACCCTTTTGCAAAGATTAAAATTAATGAGTAATTAAAATTAAAAATTAAAAGAGAATGTTTTTTGGTATTTTTATGTTTTTTAAGATTTAATAGAAAAAGAATCAATTAAGACTAAAATAAAAGGCAAACCCTAATTCTATTTATTTTTAAGATTATTAAGAAAAATGTTGAAGTTTTTTTAACCTAAATTAACTCTAAATTATTTTCATGCAAATTTAATTATAAAAAATAAAATAAATAAATAATATTATGGTAAAAAAAATTAAACGGAAATAAAAATTATCAATTAAACCTAATCCTACATTTTTTATTTATTATTGTGAAAGGAATTAAAATTGCAACCTATTTTAAACTAATTAAATTCCAAGCATTTATTTACAAGAAAATATTAAACTAAAATATTTATTGCATTTTTTTGTCTTTTCTGAGTTTTTATGTATTTTTTGTATTTTGTAAAAAAAAAGATATAATTAAATTGAAACAACAAAGAAAATAATATAATTAAAAAAATAAAATATAAGAAAAAAGGATAAGAAATTGCAAACCAGGGGGGTGGAAGTCCCAATTTAGGAGGTATGGGCTCAGCAATTCAGGCCCATTGAGCATGGCTTTTGTTGACTTTGCATGACACGTATACGCGCACTGACTCATCCTCATGGTGTCCATCAATTCTCAGCCCTTGATCTGAATATGCTAGACGCGTGTATGGATAGATGATGAAGGAACGTGATGCGTCTGCAGCCTTGAAGCACATGGGAATCGCTTTTGAAAAATAATATGGAAACTTGTAAGATCTGGGGCTCGAACCCAGGTCATGTACCGTTCCAAACAACGCATTTGCCACTGAACCATCGCTTGTACATTTAACATATAATAACATATAAATATAATAAAGAAAAACATGATGTTAGTGGGTTAAAACGCGCGAGATTCAAATTAGCGTATCATACACTGCCACGACTCCATCTTCTTCCTGTGCCTGAAAACAAAAACATAAGGCAACGGTTTTAAACGCGTGGTTTTAGGCATGCTATTGGAAAATAGCGAATAGCTCTCAAGCGCTCATAAATTGAGCGCGAGGGTTGATTCTCGTTCGTCCAAGCTTGCTGAGTACAACCATGATGGTCTTGGGGGCCAATTTTTCTTGGTCTTAAAATCCCCAATTTTGATTCCTGTAAACCCTAGAACGCAAGCATGGTGAAATCGCGTATGTAGCATAAAAATTCAATTAAACATAATGGTTAGTCTCAGAACTTCATAATGAACATGATTCCATGAATAGAATGCAATGATTATGCTTCAAAATCAAAATACGATTATGCAATTTTCTTGATGCAGTTTGCGTCCTAAGTACCGATTCTTGGCGTTTGAGTGGATGATTTTGATTGGGATGTGTTCAGTAATCTCCAAGGAAGCTGTTGGAATGAAAATTAGGCTGTGTATCGACCTCTAACAATGATTTCAGAATTGAGTTTTTAGAGAATTTTTCCAAGTTTTCAATGGCCTATTCTGCGCAGCTTTTTGTGTATCGGCATTAGGTTTGTGTTCAAGCATTTGTACTGAAGGCATTAGGTCAAAAATATTGCTCAAAATCTCTTGAATTCATGAATTGGAGATTTGATTTGTTAAGGATCTTTTTTCAATCTTTTTTCAAGTGTTCTTGTGCCAATTAGCATCCAATCAATCCAATTCTTTCCTAATTAGCATATGCAAGAAATCTTGATGGCAAAACATGTATAAAAAGATTTGTTAGGGTGGACTAAATATTTTTCATATATTTTAAATGATTTAAATGAATTAATATAAATAATAATTCAAATAAATAAATAAAAAATGAGAAAATACTTCCCTTTGGGCCAAGTGGTCGTGCACATGCTTGGAATGATGAATCATGGAAGAAAAATGGGCCCATTAGCAATTTTAGGTCATTTGAAGTAATGTTGACTTTTCAAAATATCCAAAAATTTCCCAACTTCCACAAGGCATAACTTGCTCAATTTTAAAGCTTTTCTCATGTTCTTGTACATTTTGGAAAGTTCTTTGAGTCCTCTAACCAATGCCTTTGGTCCCATGTCATTTTGATTTACCAATCTCAAGTTATGGCCTTTGACTTAAAGTCCCTTTTTGTTGACTTTTGAAAATGACCTATAATGTTGAAATTGATAACTTTTTGTGAGAGCATTTCTTGGACTTGAAGTATGAAGATGAGTTGTAGGAAATGTCTTTCTCTTCAAAATGAGCTTTGGATGGAATTTTTCTGATAATCCATGTGAAAGTTATGCCCTGGTCAATTTCAGTTGACTTTTCAGCTGTCCAAATATAGTAACTTTTGTATCTTGATGATTTTCTGAGCCAAATTTTGAGAATCATGATCAAACATTGATCAAATGATGTTTGTGGCTTCAAAATTATATGTTGACCAAAAATTTGAACTTTTGACTGTCAAATGACCATTTTGCCCCTACAGTTGACTGTAGTGCAATCTAGGGTTTTGACTGTGCAATTTTGAGCTGAATGCCTTGAAACTTGATATGAGGATGCTTGACCATATTTGTAGGCATATGAGACTTGATTGGGCCTTTGAAAACTTCCTTTTCTTGATCAGAACACAAACCCTAGTTTTGGCTGTATAGGAGACCTTTGCATTGTGCAACCCTTGGGGAATTTTGTAGCTTGTCTTGGCAATTTCTTGGAGAATATGGGAGGGAAAATTTTGGGGTACAACAATTGCCCCTGTTCAATCTTCTTAGACCTGAGGATGCAGATTGGCTGACGTGCCTTTCGTAATCCGAGGGTAGAAGATGATTGAACACTAGAGTGCCCAGAAATTTGCGCTCACATAGTAGCAGTGATGGTGGGATGGGCTTATAGATGCCGTTGGGAGGTTGCTGGATAGGATGATGGGCTTATAGATGCCATCTGGATGTTGATTGCGTAGGAGATTCCTTAGCGAGAACCTGCATACCTGCAAAAGAACAAATGAGTACCTGGCACGTTGCAGGAGCTGGTTTTCAGATGCTTGGTATAGATGTGTCCTGACTGGTTACAGGAGCTGGATCTGGAGCTTCAAAAGATGATGAATGAACCAGGTATGGTTACTGCCTTAGCATGAATGGTCAGAGAACCTTGGGTGATTTTAACTTCAACAACGCTCGTTGAGAAAATCTTGGTGGGAAATACCATCTTCGCAGGATCGGGAAGAGAACCATAAGTCATTATGATCTGAAAGGGAATCACCTCACTCACCATTGGAGAGGGAATCATAGGAAAAGGAATTGTCACCTCACTCACCGTCGGAGAGGGAACCATAGGAGAATATCACCTCACACTCACCGTCGGAGAGGGAAACATCTGAAAAGGACTTACCACCTCACTCGCCGTCGGAGAGGGAACCATAAGAGACTATCACCTCACACTCACCGTCGGAGAGGGAAACATCTGAAAAGGACTTACCACCTCACTCGCCGTCGGAGAGGGAACCATAAGAGACTATCACCTCACACTCATCGTCGGAGAGGGAAACATCTGAAAAGGACTTACCACCTCACTCGCCGTCGGAGAGGGAACCATAAGAGACTATCACCTCACACTCACCGTCGGAGAGGGAAACATCTGAAAAGGACTTACCACCTCACTCGCCGTTGGAGAGGGAACCATAAGAGACTATCACCTCACACTCACCGTCGGAGAGGGAAACATCTGAAAAGGACTTACCACCTCACTCGCCGTCGGAGAGGGAAACATCTGAAAAGGACTTACCACCTCACTCGCCGTCGGAGAGGGAACCATCCGGGATAACTTCTACTGAGTCTTCATCAGAAAAATCTGTTGGGAATTGATTTGGCGGGACTAGAGAAGGTCTTGAAATATGTTTGAGAATTTCAACTGCGTCTTTCCTGAAAGGTAAAGGTCAGTCATATGCAATGCATGATATGGATCAAGCAATGATGTCCTCAACATAAATGAGATTTGTATGATATGATGCGTCTATGCATGCTATAATGATGTATGTGATGTTTTATGAATGTTTTCGTCTAGGAAAATAGATCCTCGACGGGTGCCGGGACGTCAATATCTTGGGCTGATGTTGAAGAATAGATTTTGCTTCCGCTGGGGATGATAACTGCAAGAATACCGGTAGGAGAAGATGATTCCGTTGCGGAATAAACTTGGCAAATGGAAGATTCTGCGGGGAGAAAAGATACTCTAGCGACCATGCTGGGAAGCAATACTCTGTGGGAAGAGGGATGCCTTTGCTGAATTGTTGATGGTAACTTGCTAAGGATATCTTTGTTGTTGGAAGTGTTGATGGACTTCGCTGGGGTAAGAAGACTTCGTCGAGGACGCTCTTTCCGTGGCTTTTGGCTGAGGATAACCCAGTTATATCCTGTTAAGGACATAACTCTTTAAATCAAGCCGGACGACGCGTTCGTGTTCTGCTAGGGGATAAGCTTCCAGAATATACTGGGGATAAGCTTACTGCTTGGGGAGATGACTTCCAACTTTCCTGGGGGAACCGGATTGGACTTTTCTGGGGAAGTTTTGATATGCTGGGGAAAGTGATTCCTTTGAATGTTGATAAACCGCCGGGGAACAATCTTTAGACCAAGACTGCCGGGGATGCTTGTTAAGAATATAGGTATTGCTGCTGGGGAATATTGAGATCGGCTGGAGGATACTCAACTTCCTTGAGATTTGATAATTTTGCTTGGAGAGGAATGTACTGTTTTTCTGAACCACTCTCTGGGGAGTTAAGGTATCTGGTGCTGTTCTTTAGCTGAGCCTACCTTGGTACCTTGGAGGACAAAACAATTAGACTGCTCAGACAACTCTTTATTGCCCCTGTTTCGAGTGTCACCTGCAATTAGTTCCTTTGTTTCGTATGCAAATATTTATGAGTTAGCAAATTATTGTCAATGCATATATCACAAATTGAACCTTGGACGTTCTTCGCAAAACAAAACAGAAAAAGAAAAACACTTGGCACGTTTAACTGAAAATATATTTGTATTGATTTTTGAATGGCCTGTGAATAGGCGTTTTGTATACAAGAGGCTGACGTCCTAGTAAGAGAACGCCGCCGAACAAAAGAGTTTATACAAATTTTGTACAAAAGAAAAGAAAACAGCTGTGTGAAGTGAATGATCCTACTGGGTTTCAACTCTGCTATTGCCCTTATAACTCTGAGCGTCTCATCACTTGATGACCTTGGTTGAAGGTGAAGTTGACTGATCGATGCCGTCTGAACTTGATGTAGATACCGGATTCTAGATGCAAAGTGATCAATGAGACATAGTATTACGCTTTTATCCCTAATTTTTGCCTGGACCGCCCTTTCGGGTTTTCAGTCCACCGGGATACCCATTTTTGCCCAAGCCGCCTTTTCAGGTTTTCGACTTGCCGGGTGTACAGATTTTTCATTTTCATCCCTTCATTTTGCCCGAACCCTTTTGGTTCGACGGGAAGCCCTAATTTTTGCCTAGGCATGTCAGCCTAGCGGGTCCTTTTTTTATGCGTAGTATCTTTTTACTATGTCTGCATTGGCGGGGTGAGGAAGGTCGTCACCATCCATGTTAGTTAGAATCATGGCTCCTCCTGAGAACACATGCTTAACCACAAATGGCCCTTCGTACGTAGGGGTCCATTTGCCCCTTGGATCACTCTGAGGAAGGATGATTCTCTTGATTACCAGATCCCCAACTCGATATTCCTGTGGTCCGACTTTTTTGTTAAATGCCCTGATCATCCGTTTCTGATACGTCTGACCATGACAGATAGCAGCAAGTCGCTTTTCGTCAATGAGGTTGAGTTGATCAAGTCGTGTCTGGATCCAATCATCTTCGTTCAGATTTGCATCCTTCATTATCCGGAGAGAGGGAATTTGCACTTTGATCAGCAAGACTGCCTCCATACCATAAACCAGAGAGAAAGGAGTTGCCCCGGTTGACGTCCTAGCTGAGGTACGGTACCCATGTAGAGCGAATGGTAACATCTCGTGCCAATCTTTGTAGGTCACTGTCATTTTCTGCACGATTTTCTTGATGTTCTTATTTGCTGCTTCAACAGCCCCATTCATCTTCGGTCTGTAAGGAGAAGAATTGTGGTGCTGTATTTTGAACTGTTCGCAGAGCTCAGCGATCATCTTGTTATTTAGATTGGTACCGTTGTCTGTAATAATTCGCTCAGGGACGCCGTACCGACAGATCAGGTTGTGCCGAATGAACCGTGCCACAACAGTCTTGGTTACCGTAGCATAGGATGCTGCCTCAACCCACTTTGTAAAATAATCAATCGCCACTAGGATGAAGCGATGTCCATTGGATGCCGTAGGTTTAATCTCGCCGATCATGTCTATGCCCCACATTGCGAACGGCCATGGCGCAGTTAGAACATTCAGGGGAACCGGAGGAACATGCACCTTGTCTGCATAAATCTGGCACTTGTGGCATGTCCTGGAATGTTGGTAGCAGTCAGCTTCCATTGTGGACCAGTAATATCCTGCCCGTAGGATTTTCTTAGCCATAGTGTGTCCACTGGAATGCGTACCAAAGGTCCCTTCATGTAGCTCCTCCATGATTATTTCTGCTTCAACCTTATCCACACAACGCAGTAAGGTTGAATCATGGTTTCGCTTGTACAAGATGCCGTTGCTAAGGAAGAACTTGGCTGCAAACCTCCTCAGGAATTTCTTATCATTGACAGAGGCACCGTCAGGGTATTCCTGAGCTTCTAGGTATCTCTTCACCTCATGGTACCAAGGCTTCTCAGTCACCAATTCAGTCTCGAGATCACAACAGTATGCCGGTTCGTCCAGTTTCCAGATGATGATCCGGGGAGCCTCATTATCCCATTTGACCTTGAACATTGAAGACATTGTAGCTAACGCGTCCGCTAACTGATTCTCTTCTCTTGGGAAATGCTCAAAGGTTATCTCTGTGAAGTGGGGGATCAGGGTCAACACACATTCTCTGTAAGGAATCAAGTTTGGATGTTTCATATCCCACTCTCCTTTGATCTGATTGATCACAAGAGCGGAATCTCCGAAGACACTTAGAAATTTGATCCTTAGGTCGATCGCAGCTTGAAGACCCATGATACACGCCTCGTACTCCGCCATGTTGTTGGTACAGTTGAAACACAGCCGGGCAGTGAGTGGAGTATGAGTACCTTGCGGTGATATGATGATGGCGCCGATACCGTTTCCCAAAGCATTGGAGGCTCCGTCAAAGTGCATAGACCATCGGGATCCTGGTTCAGGTCCTTCATCCGGTCCAGGTACTTCACAATCAGTCACAATCATGATGCTTTCATCCGGAAATTCGAAGTTCATTAACTGATAATCATCTACAGCTTGATGTGTCAGGTGGTCTGCTAATACACTTCCCTTGATGGCTTTTTGGGTTGTGTACTGAATGTCGTATTCCGTCAAGATCATTTGCCATCTTGCGATTCTCCCAGACAGAGCAGGCTTTTCGAATATGTACTTTATAGGATCCATCTTTGAGATCAACAAGGTGGTGTGAGTCAGCATATACTGTCTCAGCCGGCGAGCAGCCCATACCAAAGCGCAGCAAGTTTTCTCAAGCAGTGAGTATCGGGTCTCACAGTCGGTAAACTTTTTGCTAAGGTAATAAATGGCATGCTCTTTTCGGCCAGACTCGTCATGCTGCCCCAGCACACACCCCATTGAGTTGTCGAGCACTGTCAGGTATAGTATCAGAGGTCTCCCTTCAACCGGTGGCATAAGGATAGGTGGTTCTTGGAGATACTCCTTGATTCTGTCAAAAGCAGCCTGACATTCATCGTTCCAACGTACTACCTGATCTTTCTTCAGCAGCTTGAAGATTGGCTTACAGGTAGCAGTCAGATGTGAGATGAAGCGAGCAATGTAATTCAGGCGTCCTAAAAAGCCTCTGACTTCCTTCTCTGTCTTAGGGACTGACATCTCTTGAATAGCTTTGACCTTGGCAGGGTCCACTTGAATACCTTTATCACTGACCACGAAGCCTAGCAACTTCCCAGATCTTACCCCGAAGGTGCACTTGTTCGGGTTCAATCTCAGCTTGTACAGTTTCAACCGGTCAAACAACTTTTGTAGATGATCTAGGTGCTCTTCCTCAGTCTGGAACCTAGCAATCATGTCATCCACATACACCTCTATCTCGTGATGGATCATGTCATGAAATAAGGCAACCATGGCACGTTGGTAGGTTGCCCCAGCGTTCTTTAATCCAAATGGCATGACCTTGTAACAGAAGGTGCCCCACTGAGTAACAAATGTAGTCTTTTCCATGTCTTCAGGTGCCATCTTGATCTGATTGTAACCTGAAAAGCCATCCATGAAAGAGAATACTTTGTGCTGTGCTGTATTATCAAAAAGACATCAATGTGAGGTAGAGGGAAGTCATCCTTGGGGCTGGCCCTGTTCAGATCCCTGTAATCGACACACATTCTGACCTTGTCGTCCTTCTTAGGTACCGGCACCACATTAGCAACCCACTGAGGGTAAGAAGTTACTGCAAGGAACCCGGCATCAAACTGTTTCATAACCTCGGCCTTAATCTTCTCAGACATCTCTGGACGCATCCGACGGACCTTTTGCTTAACTGGAGGGCAGTCTTCCTTAGTTGGCAAGTGATGGACCACAATATCGGTATCCAACCCGGCCATGTCTTCGTAGGACCAGGCAAAGATCTCCATGTAATCATGCAACATCTTGGTTAACCGTTGCTTCACGCTGAGCTCTAGGTTGGCACCAATCTTTACCTCTTTCCTGTCTGCTTCAGTACCCAAGTTTATGGTTTCCACTGGCTCTTCATGGGGTTGAATTGCCCTCTCTTCCTGAAGCAACAGTCTTGCAAGCTCGCCAGGCACTTCGCAATCATCTTCACCTTCGTCTTCGGCTAAGTTGATCGGATTTTCGAAGTCGTAATTGGCAGTAGCAGAGTCGTTATCAGTGAGATCCAGAGTGGATTGGAACCTGTATGAGTGAGTGTGTGTGTAAATACAGCTATTTTTGAAAATTATGTAAAGGAAAAGAAAGACAGAAAAGGAGCACAATATTTGCAATGCGAAAAATACGTCCAAGATTTTCATTCATGATATATGAAATGACAGTCTGTATGCCCTCACAAATAGAACCACGGTGCCTCGGGTAAGACACCGGGCCATATAGTTTATCATTGTTTATTACAAAATAACAAAACAAAGAAATTTATTACTGAGTAACAAGAGAAACAGATAAGTTGTCCTTCGCCCTCCAATTGTTGAGTCCACTGTCGGTTGCCGGGTAGATCCAGCTATCAAATTCAGCATCGTCCACTTCGTCTTCATCCCCAATAGCATTTACTCCATGAGCAGGTAGGGGAGTTGTTACCACATTGGGCTTGTCAGATGCCTCAAACTGTACCTCCTTAGCGTCAATGAGGTCCTGCAGCTTGTTTTTTAACGCCCAACAGTCATCGGTAGAGTGCCCCGGGCTATCTGAATGGTAAGCACAACGAGCATTCGGGTTGTACTTGGGAGATGTTGTATTTGGGAACTTCGGAGCCTCCCTGACAGTCACCAAATTGGTGGATAGCAACTGTGGCAGGATCTGTGACAGGGTCATGCTTAACCGGGTAAACTCTCTCCGGGGTCTTTCAGCCCTTTGAGGATTGTTCGGCCGAGGAGCGGCAGCAGGCTTAGCAATCATCACCGCACTGACAGATTGGCGGTGCTCAGGTCTCTCTGATTTCCTAGAACCATACACGGCACTAGACTCCTTCTTGAATGGTTTCTTTTCCGAACTAGATGATGCACCCTTTGCAATCTTCCCATACTTCAGCCCAGCTTCAATTCTCTCTCCAGTCAGAATCAAATCAGTGAACCCAGCAGAAGAATTCCCAATGAGATGGTTGAAAAATGGCCCAGATAGGGTCCCCAAGAACATGTCTACCAGCTCCCGGTCAGTCAATGGTGGCTGCACCCTGCCAGCCAGGTCTCTCCACTTCTGAGCGTACTTCTTAAAACCTTCGCTTGCACCTAACGACATACCCTGGAGTTGGGTACGTGTAGGGGCAAGGTCGGCATTATATTGATACTGCTTGTAGAAAGCAGTAGCCAACTCCTCCCAGTTATGAACCTTGGTCCCATCCAGCTGATAGAACCATTCGAGATGAGTCCCTGAAAGACTCTCCTGGAAGAAGTGGATCCATAAATTCTTATCCGCAGAGTACGGCTGAATTTTCCGAACATAGGACCTCAGGTGCAGCTTGGGACAAGATGCCCCGTCATATTTGGAGAAGGATGGTGTTTTGAATTTGTGAGGGATAATCACACCAGTTGACAAACCCAGATCTCCGAAATCCAGCCCAGGTACCTGCTGAACCTCCATAGCCTTCAACCTGTCTTCCAATTGCTTATATCTGTCGTCTGCAGGAGGGTACTGCTCTTCATCAAAATCTGTCTCGTTGTTGGAGACTACTGGAGTAGGAACCTTTACTTCTGCCTGAGAAGGACTCTTGCCAACAGAAGAACCAGCCTCTTCATGCTGCAGAGTATTGCCAAACCTTCGGCCCGAGTTGAACAGAACAGTTCTTCTCTTCTTCTTCTTCTCCTTCTTCAGGAGCATAGCCTTCAGTTCTTCTTGGCCTTGAGCCAGACCCTTGATTAATTCCTGGAATTGTGCATTCTGCACCTGAAGAGCCTTGATGGAAGTCTCAGTTGATGCAGATTCGGGATTCATGATGCTGAAATAAACAGCGAAGAACTGTAAGCAACCTGAAAAGGGGAAAAACCTGCTATGCACATGATGTATGAAATGCGTATGATTTATGTTTTTAAAGACAATCGGGAATCAACTTTGTGAACAAAAAGGAACACACTTCATTAGATTCAACTTTGCAACTGAAATTATTCAACAAGTTGCCCTTAGGCGTTACATGAAAGGAAATACTGGAAAGGAAATAAAACTGTAAAAGCACATCTGGGGCTCCTTATTGATCCCATGGTCTCCTCTTCTCAGTACGGATGTAGGCATTCAGAGCTCTCTCATTCTCCAACTGCTTGGTCAGCTTCTGGATCTTTGATTCCTGCTCGTTGAACTTTTCCCGGTAAGAATCCCGCTCTTCTCGCAGTTGCGACCAAGATCTCTTCAATGTCTCATAATCAATAGGTATCTGAGGAGGAAGGACAGTTGGAGGAACACCATCTTTATCAGAACACTCAAGAATGACGGGTCTGACAGCTTCGTACGGTATACCTAACTTCTGAGCGCGGATGCGAACCCATTTGTAGTAGGCTTCCATAGGTAAAGAAGTCTTTGGCCCTAACTCTTGTGGGTCAGCTTTATGAACCTTATCCCAAGCCTTGATGAACCTACGACGCAGCTCGTCACTATCCACCTGAAACTCGAAACTGATGTGAGGCACCAACATCTCATGGGGGCCTGCTCTTCTTGCTCTTCCAAACTGACGGAGTGCTAGACATGGATTGTAAGAGATCCCTCCTTGAGTACCGATCAGAGGAACATTAGGGTATTCCCCGCATCGATCAATAATAGCTATCTCATCCAAACCTCTGCAAGTCCAAATGATGTCTTTATCGGTGAGAGACATTAACCTATGAGCCCAACCTCTTCCTTCTTGATTCTTCAATACGAACTTAGGGAGGTGCGAAATAAACCACCTCACCAACAAAGGGATACAACACCATAGGGTTCCTCGTCTTCGGGTAGTACGGGCATGAAGTTGTTGCAAGATGTCACCCAAGAGAGTGGGCACAGGATTCTGAGACATAAAGATCCTTATGGCAGTGACATTGATGAAGTTGTCAGGATTAGGAAACAGGACTAACCCATAGATTAGGAGAGCCAAGATGTCTTCATATGCCCTAAAGTCCAGGTCATTCCAGAAACTATTAGCTTTACCAATCAGAAACTTGGCCAAGAAACCCTTAACTCCGCTTCTAGTTACCCAGTTGTCTGTTACCTCTTGATGGGTCAAAGGAAGAGCTGCAGCCACATCCTCATGCCTGAGGGTCTTTTCCAAACCAGTAAAGGGAGTCTGGTCCAAGATAGGGATACCAAGTAAATCAGAGAACTCTTCCAGGGTAGGGACCAGCTGGAAGTCTTGAAAGGTGAAGCACTGGTACAGAGGGTCATAGAACTGGGTCAGAACACTCATCAACTGTTGATCCCGCTTTGCAGTGACTAAACTGAGAAGGGAACCATGTCTCTGAATGAAAGAAGTGGTATTTGGGATTCTGCTAACCAACTCATCAAGCAACTCAGGTGAGCGAACAAAGTTGAACCGGATAGTATTCCTTCGCACAGGCATCATGATGTCCTACAAAACAGAGCAAAGATGAAACCCTCTTGTCTTTGAAATGGTCAGTCCTTATGCAGGATGCATGCAATGCTCATGATGCTATGATGTTATGATAAAGCACACCACATATAGATACAAAGGCAAACATGGTAAGGCACACAAGTCACACAAGGCAAGCCCCTAAAGTTTAGGCCAGCATGAGGTCTAGGTACTACCCTCTTTCAGTTTGTTGGTTCACACCTGTCCTAATCAAAAGTAACCGGGTTCTTAGAGGATCCCAACATCATTGACTACCCTCAATCGGTCATAACTCCAGCATCGCAATCTTTTCTTGCGGCCAGAACCATCACGAGAGTTTAGCCTCAATGGGCGTAGCATACTGCTACAATTCTAAAGGCCAAGTTGTGTCAATTAAGGTTCTAAGGTTGTTGGTGCTTAATGACTCCTTAGAAGACCCATATTCTCCTCGTTGCGACACAAGGGATATCGGTACAGACCAAGGTGTCACACCAACGTAGCCACTGCTTCACCTGTGTCGGTCTACGCCGGACAGGTCCCTCACAGCTTATGCTACCTAAACAGGGTATCCCCAGATCCGGGTTAGGATCTATGTAACTCCGATGCAACCCACAATAGTAAAGCAAGCAAATCAATACAAGTGAAAACACAGTTATGAACTAGCCCTAAGGTACACCTCACTTTTAAAGGTATCCCCAGCAGAGTCGCCAGTTCTGTGATCGGTGGATCTGGAACTGACTGTTTAACGCTGGTTCGCAAAATGTCGCGGAAGCAAGAGTCGCCACCGTCTTTTATTTTCTCCAAATGGAAAGGACAAAAGCACAGAAAAATTCCTTAAAGAGATTGCTCTCGGTTCGGGAGGTAGGTTATAGAAAGGGAAGGTGTTAGCACCCTTTCTATCCATGGTTATCCATGGGCTCTTAGATACTTGCTCATTTGTGTTTTCAAAAGGTTTGTTTGCTTTTCAACTGTGGGTTTTAAAAAGTTTCTTTGAAAATTCCAGTTCGACTCTTGTATCGGTCCTCAAGAGTGTTTGAAAAAATGCTTTAGAAAGCTTTTTGAAAAGGTGTCGGTGTGAAAAGTATTTTTGATTTGTTTGAAATTTAGAGCAAGTATCTAGAGTCGTCTACCTACCCTAAGGAATTCGTCTGTGTAAATGTCCTTTAAAGTAGTGCCATCCCACCATTGAAAGGTAGGTAGCACCACCGTTGGAGGTGTTCGGGTCAATTCGATGTTCGGGACATGGTGATCACCAGAGCAATGGGAAGACACCTTAGAAGCTACCCTCATGCCAGGTTCCCGGATCATGAGGACTTACTAAGACATCCTCTACTCGACGATCACCTTTCGAGGCAAGGCAACAGTGAGGCGTACCCTAGGGGTGGTGTGTGCGATTCGTGTGTCGTTTTCATTGATATTTGTCTTGTCAGGTTAAAGTGTTCTACGCTTGTTTTTATTATGGCCATTCATTCTTGCATGCTTTGTTTAACAGTTTAAGGAATGCGGAAAAGTAAATCTAAAGCTATTACAAAGGCGCGGGTCCACATCGCCAAAATTAAACCGGACCCGATTTGACGGAAAGTAAATAAAGCAAAAGAAATAAAAGTGCGAGAAGTAAATGTTACAAAGCTTTGGGAGAGATACATAATTATTTAAGCGGAAAAAGAAATATGCGAAATTAAACAATGAAGTCGAAAGGAGGGTGTTGGACCGTTTTGCAAAGATTAAAATTAATGAGGAATTAAAATTAAAAATTAAAAGAGAATGTTTTTTGGTATTTTTATGTTTTTTAAGATTTAATAGAAAAAGAATCAATTAAGACTAAAATAAAAGGCAAACCCTAATTCTATTTATTTTTAAGATTATTAAGAAAAATGTTGAAGTTTTTTTAACCTAAATTAACTCTAAATTATTTTCATGCAAATTTAATTATAAAAAATAAAATAAATAAATAATATTATGGTAAAAAAAATTAAACGGAAATAAAAATTATCAATTAAACCTAATCCTACATTTTTTATTTATTATTGTGAAAGGAATTAAAATTGCAACCTATTTTAAACTAATTAAATTCCAAGCATTTATTTACAAGAAAATATTAAACTAAAATATTTATTGCATTTTTTTGTCTTTTCTGAGTTTTTATGTATTTTTTGTATTTTGTAAAAAAAAAGATATAATTAAATTGAAACAACAAAGAAAATAATATAATTAAAAAAATAAAATATAAGAAAAAAGGATAAGAAATTGCAAACCAGGGGGTGGAAGTCCCAATTTAGGAGGTATGGGCTCAGCAATTCAGGCCCATTGAGCATGGCTTTTGTTGACTTTGCATGACACGTATACGCGCGCTGACTCATCCTCATGGTGTCCATCAATTCTCAGCCCTTGATCTGAATATGCTAGACGCGTGTATGGATAGATGATGAAGGAACATGATGCGTCTGCAGCCTTGAAGCACATGGGAATCGCTTTTGAAAAATAATATGGAAACTTGTAAGACCTGGGGCTCGAACCCAGGTCATGTACCGTTCCAAACAACGCATTTGCCACTGAACCATCGCTTGTACATTTAACATATAATAACATATAAATATAATAAAGAAAAACATGATGTTAGTGGGTTAAAACGCGCGAGATTCAAATTAGCGTATCATACACTGCCACGACTCCATCTTCTTCCTGTGCCTGAAAACAAAAACATAAGGCAACGGTTTTAAACGCGTGGTTTTAGGCATGCTATTGGAAAATAGCGAATAGCTCTCAAGCGCTCATAAATTGAGCGCGAGGGTTGATTCTCGTTCGTCCAAGCTTGCTGAGTACAACCATGATGGTCTTGGGGGCCAATTTTTCTTGGTCTTAAAATCCCCAATTTTGATTCCTGTAAACCCTAGAACGCAAGCATGGTGAAATCGCGTATGTAGCATAAAAATTCAATTAAACATAATGGTTAGTCTCAGAACTTCATAATGAACATGATTCCATGAATAGAATGCAATGATTATGCTTCAAAATCAAAATACGATTATGCAATTTTCTTGATGCAGTTTGCGTCCTAAGTACCGATTCTTGGCGTTTGAGTGGATGATTTTGATTGGGATGTGTTCAGTAATCTCCAAGGAAGCTGTTGGAGTGAAAATTATGCTGTGTATCGACCTCTAACAATGATTTCAGAATTGAGTTTTTAGAGAATTTTTCCAAGTTTTCAATGGCCTATTCTGCGCAGCTTTTTGTGTATCGGCATTAGGTTTGTGTTCAAGCATTTGTACTGAAGGCATTAGGTCAAAAATATTGCTCAAAATCTCTTGAATTCATGAATTGGAGATTTGATTTGTTAAGGATCTTTTTTCAATCTTTTTTCAAGTGTTCTTGTGCCAATTAGCATCCAATCAATCCAATTCTTTCCTAATTAGCATATGCACGAAATCTTGATGGCAAAACATGTATAAAAAGATTTGTTAGGGTGGACTAAATATTTTTCATATATTTTAAATGATTTAAATGAATTAATATAAATAATAATTCAAATAAATAAATAAAAAATGAGAAAATACTTCCCTTTGGGCCAAGTGGTCGTGCACATGCTTGGAATGATGAATCATGGAAGAAAAATGGGCCCATTAGCAATTTTAGGTCATTTGAAGTAATGTTGACTTTTCAAAATATCCAAAAATTTCCCAACTTCCACAAGGCATAACTTGCTCAATTCTAAAGCTTTTCTCATGTTCTTGGACATGTTGGAAAGGTCTTTGAGTCCTCTAACCAATGCCTTTGGTCCCATGTCATTTTGATTTACCAATCTCAAGTTATGGCCTTTGACTTAAAGTCCCTTTTTGTTGACTTTTGAAAATGACCTATAATGTTGAAATTGATAACTTTTTGTGAGAGCATTTCTTGGACTTGAAGTATGAAGATGAGTTGTAGGAAATATCTTTCTCTTCAAAATGAGCTTTGGATGGAATTTTTCTGATAATCCATGTGAAAGTTATGCCCTGGTCAATTTCAGTTGACTTTTCAGCTGTCCAAATATAGTAACTTTTGTATCTTGATGATTTTCTGAGCCAAATTTTGAGAATCATGATCAAACATTGATCAAATGATGTTTGTGGCTTCAAAATGATATGTTGACCAAAAATTTGAACTTTTGACTGTCAAATGACCATTTTGCCCCTACAGTTGACTGTAGTGCAATCTAGGGTTTTGACTGTGCAATTTTGAGCTGAATGCCTTGAAACTTGATATGAGGATGCTTGACCATATTTGTAGGCATATGAGACTTGATTGGGCCTTTGAAAACTTCCTTTTCTTGATCAGAACACAAACCCTAGTTTTGGCTGTATAGGAGACCTTTGCACTGTGCAACCCTTGGGGAATTTTGTAGCTTGTCTTGGCAATTTCTTGGAGAATATGGGAGGGCAAATTTTGGGGTACAACACATTGGGTGAGCTACGCGTTGATTTTATTTTTGGCCATTCATTCTTTCATGTGATTAACAGTTTAAAAGTGCGGAAAATAAAAGTCCTACGCTATTACAAGGCGCGGGTCTATACATCGCCAAATTAACAAAGACCCGATTTTGAATAAAAGTACGGAAAGTAAATGTCCTAATTACTATTACAAAGCTTTGGGGCAACTACATTATATTTAAAAAGGAAATAAAAGTAAACGTGCGAAAAGAAATAAGAATCGAGAGTGCGAGGGCGTTGGACCCTTTAAGGAAATTGAATTGAAATTACAAATTAATTAATGATTAAATAAAGAAAAGAAATTATTTTTATGTTTTTTATTATTTAATGGAGATAAAGAAAATTAATTAAAATTAAAAGTTAAATAAGACCCTAATTCTAAATTTGTTTTTAATTATTAAAGAAAATTGTTTAAGTTTAACCTAATTTAACCCTAATTAATTAATTACAAGTTTATTTACAAAATTAATTAATGGTTAATGATAATAAGAAGAAAAATTTAATTATTGAGAAAAAAAAGTAAAATGCTAAAAACCCTAATTTTTATGTATTTTAGTTATTTAAGAAAAAAAATTAAAGTTAAACCTAAAATTAAACTAAATTGATTATTGGAATTTATTTACAAAAAAATATTAATGGTTTAAATATTAAATAAACATATTTTTATTTTTATGATTTCTGATTTTTTTGTATTTTTGTATTATAAAAATTAATTTGGTGAATTAAAAGAAAATAATTAAATTAAAATAAATAAAAGAGAAAAAAATGAGAGAAAGAAAATACAAACAAAGGGGGGTTTTCTGCCCAATTTGGAGGTGTATGCAAGGAATTTAGGCCCATTAGGAAGCTGGCCACGTTGACTTTTCCCACTTGGATACTCCTTCATGGACTGAGGCACATGATGGATGCTCTTTGGTAGCCATCAGATTGAATTCCTGGGCGCGTGGCAAACCAGGAGCTGTAGTTGTATGGTGGTCTTTAGATGAGAAGCTGCATAGAAACATGTTAAGAAAAAATATATGAATAAGTGGGGGGACCTGGGAATCGAACCCAGGTCCCAATACCTGCATGCCAACGCAACGACCAACTCACCCAACGTGTTTATCTGATATTATAGTGGGACATGAACATTATGAGAGAGAACAAGCGTATTGGTAAACACAAAAAAAACACGCGCGAATGTTTGAATTGCCCAGTCTGGTTGAGACAACTCAGCGTCTTCTTCATGGCTTCTTCGTTTTGCCTGAAATTATCAAATAGATAGCGGGGGTTTTAAACCCCCACTAAATAGCATAGTGAATAATAGCGATTAGCTCATAAGCAAAAAGAAAAAGGGCGCGATGGGTGATTTCAATCCGTTTGGATGTCACGATTCCAATGGTGTTGGTCTTATGGTTCAATTTTTCCACATGAAAGAAACCCTAATTTCAAACCTCTGAAACCCTAAAAAGCTTCCATGGTGGATTCTCATACAGGCCTTATTAATTCAATTAAAGCATGCTATTAGCTTCAGAATACCCATGTTAGTACAAATCAATGATTAAAAGTCACAAATAATGCATGGAAATGGAATACGGTTATGAATAATTTTGAAAGAAAAGTGAATTTGTTCTACCAATTCCTTGTGCGTGGAGAGTGGAAAAGGATTGAGACACGTTCAAGAAAGTCCCAGCAAGCCTTTGGAATGGATTTTAGGCTTTGAATCACCCTGGAACTATGTTTTCAGTTTCAACTTTTTTTGTGAAAAATGCAAGTTTTGTTCTCCCAGTTCTTGCGCAGCTTTCTTGTCCTTATGCACTAGGTTATGTTTGCATATGTATGTATCATGATTAGGTCAAGCAAAACAAGCCCATGATCCATGTATTCAATGCTTTTGAATTTGTGATTTTCCATGATCTTTTTCAATCCTTTTTGCCATGAAAACTTGCCTATTTGGAAGATTTGGTCCCTTTGATGTGGTACACGAAATATTTAGGCCTTAATGAGAGAATATGCTGCACAAAAAGATTTGGAAAACATGATTTGCTATTTTTGTCATATTTAATTTTAATTAAGTGAATTAATAATAATAATAATTCAAATAATTAATCAAAAATGGTAAAATAACTCCCTTGGATGTCAATGGGCCGTGCATAGCCTTTGGGTGATGATTCATGGAAGAAATTGAGGCCCATTAGCAATTTTGAGGCATTTGAAGCAAGGTTGACTTTTCAAAATTCCCAAAAATTTCCCAACTTCCACAAGGCATATCTTGCTCAATATTTAAGCTTTGATCATGTTCTTGGACATTTTGGAAAGGTATTGAAGTCCTCTAACCAATGCTTTTTGTCCCATGTCATTTTAATTTAACAATCTCAAGTTATGGTCTTTGACTTAAAGTGCCTTTTTGTTGACTTTTGAAAATGACCTATAATGTTGAGATTGATAACTTTTTGTGAGGGCATTTCTTGGACTTGAAGTGTGAAGATGAGTTGTAGGAAATGTCATTCTCTTCAAAATGAGCTTTGGATGGAATTTTTCTGATAAACCATGTGGAAGTTATGCCTTGGTCAATTTGCAGTTGACTTTTTCAACTGTCCAAAAATAGAAACTTTTGCATCTTGAGACTTTTTGAGCCATGCCTTGAGAATCATGATCAAGAATTGATCAAATGATGTTTGTGGCTTCAAAATAAGATGTTGACCAAAATTTTTGACTTTTGACTGTTCAAATGACCATTTTGCCCCTACAGTTGACTGTGAAGCAATTAGGGTTTTTGACTGTGCAATCTTGTGCTGTGAGTCTTGAAACTTAGCATATCAATGCTTAGCAATGTTTATAGGTATGTGGGACTTGTTTGGACCCTTGGAAACTTCAATTTCTTTGCCAGAACCAAAACCCTAATTTTTGACTGTTAGGAGGCCATTGGACTATGCAACCCTTGGGAGATTTTGAAGCATGCTCTTAGCAAATCTTGAAGAATATGGGAGGGCAAATTTTGGGGTACAACAGTTGCCCCTGTTCAATCTTCTTAGACCTGAGGATGTAGATTGGCTAGCGTGCCTTTCGTAATCCGAAGGTGGAAGATGATTGAACACTAGAGTGCCCAGTAATTTGCACTCACATTGTAGTGTGATGGTGGGAATGGACTTACAGATGCCATTTGGAGATTAGTGGATGGGAGGATGGGCTTATAGATGCCATGTTGAGAGGTGATGGACAGGTGGATGGGCTTATAGATGCCATCTGGGTGTCGATCGCGTAAGAGTTTCCTTAGCGAGAACTTGTGTACCTAAAATAAGAAAGATGATTACCTGGACTGTTACAGGAGTTGGTCTTCAACCTCTTTGTGCAGATGTGTCCTGACTAGTTACAGGAATTGACTTTTTAAACCTCTTCAGACGTGCCCTGGCGAGATACAGGAATCGAGTCTGGAGTTTCAAAAGGTGATGAATGAATCAGGGATGGTTACTACCTCAACGGGACGATGAGAGAACCTTGGGCGATTACTACCTCAACAGTAACGATGAGAGAACCTTGGGCGATTACTACCTCAACAGTAACGATGAGAGAACCTTGGACGATTACTACCTCAACAGTAACGATGAGAGAATTTTGGGCGATTACTACCTCAACAGTAACGATGAGAGAACCTTGGATGTCTTCTACTGAGTCTTCATCAGGAAAATCTTTAGGAATCAATTTAACTGGACCGGAGAAGGCCTTTGACTGGATCGGCATCAGGAAAATCTTTAGGAATCGATTTAACTGAACCAGGCAAGGTCTTGGAATAACTTTGACTGGATAAGAATCAAAAAAATCTTAGGGTCGATTTAACTGAACTAGACTAAAGTCTTGGAATATCTTCAACTGGAATAAGAATCAGGGAGATCTTAGGGTCGATCTGACTGAACCAGAGAAGGCCTTTGACTGGATCGGCATCAGAAAAATCTTTAGGAGTCGATTTAACTGAACCAGGCAAGGTCTTGGAATCTTCAACTGGAATAAGAATCAGGGAGGTCTTAGCGTCGATCTGACTGAACCAGAGAAGGCCTTGGATTAACTTTGATTGGATAAGAATCAGAAAAATCTTAGAATCGATTTAACTGAACCATACTAAAGTCTTGGAATATCTTCAACTGGAATAAGAATCAGGGAGATCTTAGGGTCGATCTGACTGAACCAGAGAAGGTCTTGGATTAACTTTGACTGGATAAGAATCAGAAAAATCTTAGAATCGATTTAACTGAACCAGACGAAAGTCTTGGATTAACTTTGACTGGATAAGAATCAGAAAAATCTTAGGGTCGATTTAACTGAACCAGACGAAAGTCTTGGAATATCTTTGACTGGATAAGAATCAGAAAAATCTTAGGGTCGATTTAACTGAACCAGACAAGTCTTGGATTAACTTCAACTGGATCGGCATCAGAAAAATCTTTAGGAATCGATTTAACTGAACCAGAGGAGGTCTTGGATATAGCTGAGAACTTAACTGGATCTTTCCTGAAAGGTAAAGGTCAGTCATATGCAATGCATGATATGGATCAAGCGATGATGTTCTCAACATAAATGAGATTGTAAGATATGATGCGTTTATGCATGTATGTGATGTTAATGAATGTATGTTTTTGTCTAGGAAAGTGAATCCTTGACGGATGTCGGGAAGTTAAATCCTGGGCTGATGTAGAGCTTTTGTTTCCACTGGGGATGATGATTGCAAGAATACCGGTAGGAGAAGATAACTCTGTTGGGGGATAAACTTGACGAATAGATTACTCTGCAGGGAGAAAATTATTCTAGCGATCTTGCTGGGGAACAATACTCTGTGGGAAGAGAGGCGCTTTGTTGAGATGTTGATGGTAACTTCGCTGGGGATACCATTGTTATGTTGGAAGTGTTAATAGACTCCGCTGGGGATAGGAAGACTTTGCCAAGGACAATCTTTCCGTGGCTTTTGGCTGAGGATAACCCAGTTATATCCTGGTAGAGAAATAACCTTTGAATAAAGCCGGGAGACGCGTTCGTGCTCTGTAGGGGATAAGCTTCCAGAATCTACTGGGGATAAGCTTCCTGCTGGGGGATGGATTCAAACTTTCCTGGGGAAATCTGGATTGGACTCTCCTGGGGAAATTCTTGAGATATGTTGGGGAAGTGGCTCCACTGAGTGTCTGATATACCGCCGGGGAACAGTCTTAGACCAAGACTGCCGGGGATGCTTGTTAAGAATATTCGTATATTATGCTGGGGAATGTTGAGATCTACGGGGGATACCCAACTTCCTTAAGGCTGATTGTATAACTTTGCTTGGGGAGAGTGCATTGACTTGTTGGCTGACTCTCTGGGGAATTAAGGTATATTGGTTGTGTTCTTCAGCTGAACCTACCTTGGCACCTTGATGGACAGAACAATTAGATCGTTTAGACAACTCATTATTTCCCCTGCTTCTAATGTTACCTGTAATTAATCCTTTGTTTCGTATGCAAACATTCATGAGTTAGCAATTATCGTCAAATGCATATATCACAAATTGAACCTTGGACGTTCTTCGCACAACAAAACAGAAAAAGGAAAAACAATTGGTAATTGATCTGAAAAGTGAATTTATATTGATTTTTGAATTTGCCTGTAAATAGGCGTTTATGTACAAGAGGCTGACGTCCTAGTAAGAGAATGCCGCCGAATAAAAGAGTTTACACAATTTGTACAAAGGGAAAACAAAACAGCTATGTGAAAATAATAATCCCACTGGGTTCCAATTCTGCTATCGCCTTTATATCTTCGAGCGTCTCATCACTTGATGACCTAGCTGAAGATGAAGCTGATTGATCGATGCCGTCTGAACTTGACAGTTGATACCAGATTCTGGATGCAAGGTGATCCAATGAGACATAGTATTACGCTTCAGTCCCTAACTTTTGCCTGGACCGCCCTTTCGGGTTTTCAGTCCACCGGGATACCCATTTTTGCCCAAGCCGCCTTTTCAGGTTTTCGACTTGCCGGGTGTACAGATTTTTTCATTTCATCCCTCATTTTGCCCGAACCCTTTTGGTTCGCCGGGAAGCCCTAATTTTTGCCTAGGTATGTCAACCTAGCGGGTCTTTTTTCATGCGTAGTATCTTTTTACTATGTCTGCATTGGCGGGGTGAGGAAGGTCGTCACCATCCATGGTGGTTAGAATCATGGCTCCTCCTGAGAACACATGTTTAACCACAAATGGCCCTTCGTACGTGGGGGTCCATTTTCCCCTTGGATCACTCTGAGGAAGGATGATGCGCTTGATTACCAGATCCCCAACTTGATATTCTTGTGGTCTGACCTTTTTGTTAAATGCCCTGATCATCTGTTTTTGGTACGTCTGACCATGACAAATAGCAGTGAGTCTCTTTTCGTCAATTAAGTTTAGCTGATCAAGTCGTGTCTGGATCCAATCATCTTCGCTCAGATCTGCATCCTTCATTATCCGGAGAGAGGGTATCTGCACTTCGATCGATAAGACTGCCTCCATACCGTAGACCAAGGAGAAGGGATTTGCCCCGGTTGACGTCCTTGCTGAGGTACGGTACCCATGTAGAGCGAATGGTAACATCTCGTGCCAATCTTTATAGGTCACTGTCACCTTCTGCACAATCTTCTTGATATTTTTATTCGCTGCTTCTACAGCCCCATTCATCTTCGGCCGGTAGGGAGAAGAGTTGTGGTGCTGTATCTTGAATTGCTCGCAGAGCTCAGTGATCATCTTGTTATTAAGATTGGTACCATTGTCTGTAATGATTCTTTCTGGGACGCCGTATCGATAGATCAAGTTATGCCGAATGAACCGTGCCACAACATTCTTGGTTACAGTGGCGTATGAAGCTGCTTCAACCCACTTTGTAAAGTAATCAATCGCCACCAGGATGAAGTGATGCCCGTTGGATACCGTAGGTTTAATCTCGCCAATCATGTCAATGCCCCACATTGCAAAAGGCCAAGGTGCAGTCAGGACGTTCAGAGGGACTGGAGGAACATGCACCTTGTCTGCATATATCTGGCATTTATGGCATGTCCGAGAATGTTGGTAACAGTCGGCTTCCATTGTGGACAAGAAATACCCTGCCCGAAGGATTTTCTTTGCCATGGTATGTCCACTGGAATGTGTTCCGAAGGTAACCTCGTGTAGCTCCGCCATGATCCTTTTTGCTTCAGTCTTATCCATACAACGTAGTAAGGTCGAATCATGGTTTCGCTTGTACAGGATGCCGTTGCTGAGGAAGAACTTCACTGCGAATCTTCTCAGAAACTTCTTGTCGTTGACAGATGCACCTTCAGGGTATTCCTGAGCTTCCAAGTATCTCTTTACCTCATAGTACCAGGGTTTCTCAGTCACTACCTCAGCCTCAAGATCACAACAGTATGTCGGTTCATCCAGTTTCCAGATGATGACCCGGGGAGCCTCATTGTCCCATTTGACTTTGAACATGGAAGACATCGTAGCTAACGCGTCCGCCAACTGATTCTCCTCCCTCAGAAAGTGTTCAAATGTTATCTCTGTGAAATGGGGGATCAATGTCAACACACATTCTCTGTAAGGAATGAGATTCGGATGTTTCGTATCCCACTCGCCTTTGATCTGATTGATCACGAGAGCGGAATATCCGAATACACTCAGAAACTTGATCCTTAAGTCGATCGCAGCTTGGAGACCCATGATGCATGCCTCACACTCCGCCATGTTGTTGGTGCAGTTGAAACATAGTCGGGCAGTGAGTGGAGTATGAGTGCCTTGAGGGAATATGATTACAGCGCCGATACCATTACCCAAAGCATTGGAGGCTCCGTCAAAGTGCATAGACCATTGGGATCCTTCCTCAGGTCCTTCATCTGGTCCAGGTACTTCACAATCAGTCACAATCATGATGCTTTCGTCTGGAAACTCAAAGTTCATTGACTGATAGTCATCTACTGCCTGATGTGCCAAGTGGTCTGCCAATACACTTCCTTTGATAGCTTTCTGGGTCGTGTATTGGATGTCGTATTCTGTCAAGATCATTTGCCATCTTGCTATTCTCCCAGACAGAGCAGGCTTTTCAAATATGTACTTTATCGGATCCATCTTTGAGATCAACAAAGTAGTGTGAGTCAGCATATACTGTCTCAGCCGGCGAGCAGCCCATACCAAAGCGCAGCAAGTTTTCTCGAGCAGTGAGTATCGGGTCTCACAGTCGGTAAACTTTTTGCTAAGGTAATAAATGGCATGCTCTTTTCGGCCAGACTCGTCATGCTGCCCCAGCACACACCCCATTGAGTTGTCAAGTACTGTCAGGTATAATATCAAAGGTCTCCCTTCAACCGGTGGCATAAGGATGGGTGGTTCTTGGAGATACTCTTTGATCCTATCAAAAGCGGCCTGACATTCATCATTCCAACGTACTACCTGATCTTTCTTCAACAACTTGAAGATTGGCTCACAGGTAGCAGTTAGGTGCGAGATGAACCGAGCAATGTAATTCAGGCGTCCTAAAAAGCCTCTGACCTCTTTCTCTGTCTTAGGAACTGGCATCTCTTGAATGGCTTTAACCTTGGCAGGGTCCACTTGAATACCCTTGTCACTTACAACGAAGCCTAACAACTTTCCAGATCTAACCCCGAAGGTGCACTTGTTCGGGTTTAACCTCAGCTTGTACAATTTCAGACGGTCAAACAGCTTCTGCAGATGGTCAAGGTGTTCCTCCTCAGTTTGGGACCTTGCAATCATGTCGTCAACATACACTTCTATCTCATGATGGATCATGTCATGAAATAAAGCAACCATGGCACGTTGGTAGGTTGCCCCGGCATTTTTCAACCCAAATGGCATGACCTTGTAGCAGAAGGTGACCCACTGAGTAACAAAGGTAGTCTTTTCCATGTCTTCAGGAGCCATCTTGATCTGATTATACCCTGAAAAACCATCCATGAAGGAAAACACCTTATGCTGAGCAGTATTGTCAACCAGGACATCAATGTGAGGTAGGGGAAGTTATCCTTGGGGCTTGCCCTGTTCAGATCCCTGTAATCAACACACATTCTGACCTTACCATCTTTCTTTGGTACCGGCACCACATTAGCAACCCACTGAGGGTAAGAAGTCACTGCAAGAAACCCGGCATCAAACTGTTTCATAACGTTAGCTTTGATCTTCTCAGACATCTCTGGACGCATACGGCAGACCTTTTGCTTAACCGGAGGGCAGTCTTCCTTGGTAGGCAAATGATGGACCACAATGTCGGTATCCAACCCGGGCATGTCTTCGTAGGACCAGGCGAAGATCTCCATATAATCATGTAACATCTGAGTCAACCGTTGCTTCACGCTGAGCTCTAGGTTGGCGCCAATCTTGACTTCCTTCTGGTCTGTCTCAGTGCCTAGATTTATCGTTTCCACTGGCTCTTCATGTGGTTGAATTGCCCTCTCTTCCTGGAGTAACAGTCTTGCAAGCTCGCCAGGCACTTCGCAATCATCTTCACCTTCGTCTTCGGCTAATTTGATCGGATTTTCGAAGTCATAACTGGCAGTAGCAGAGTCGTTACCAGTGAGATCCAGAGTGGATTGAAACCTGTATGAGTGTGTGTGTGTAAATACAGCTGTTTTGCAATATATAAAGAAAGGAAAGAAAGAAAAGGAGCACAAGATTTGAAATGCGAAAAACGTCCAAGATCTTTATTCATGATATATGTAAATGACAATTATAAGCCCTCACAAATGAAGCCAACAGTGCCCCGGGTAAGACACCGGGCCATAAAGTTTTAATTCATTGTTCATTACAAATAACAAAAATAAAGGAATTCATTACTGCGTAACAAAAGTAACAGGTGTATGATCTTTTGCGGTCCAATTGTTCAATCCACCGTCAGTCGTCGGGTAGATCCAGCTATCGAACTCCGATTCTTCCACTTCGTCTTCATCCCCAATAGCATTCACTCCTGGATTGGTAATGAGCACAGGAGGTCTTCCGGTCCTAGCCTTACGCACAACCCTTTGATCCTCTGCAGTAAAACCCAGTCCAAACTTGTCAGTTTTAGGAGTGAAATCAGGGAGCCTGCCCCAGTTAGCACATTCACCTTTCTCGATTACAGCCCGGGCATCCTTCAGGGAAGCCATCTTCAAAGGAAAGTCCTCTTCAACCACTGTTTCTGCTGCTGCCAATGTTGGAGGTACTTCTTCAAAATGCTGAAAGGGGGTTTCAATAAACTCCCCATCCATTTCGATATACCGGAAGGAATTCAAGTGACTAACCATATATTCTTCCTCCCCCTGCACAGTGACGATCTTCCCTCTGACAGGGTACTCGAGCTTCTGGTGTAGGGTAGAGGTCACTGCCCCAACTTTGTGAATCCAAGGTCGACCCAGCAAACAGGAATAAGATGGACGAATATCCATCACATAGAACGTTGAGTCGAATACTTGGGAACCAACATGAATTGGAATATCTACCTCTCCATGAACCATCCTCTTAGAACCGTCAAAGGCTCTGACAATGATGTTGCTAGGTTTCAACTCCAGGCCTTCACAATCCAACCGGTCTAAGGCCTTCTTGGGTAATACATTCAGGGAAGAACCGGTGTCCACCAACACGTGCGCAAGAGTAGTGCCCCTGCATTCTATAGAGACATGCAGGGCATCATTGTGGTTCTTTCCCTTAGCGGTAAGATTAGCATCTGAGAAACCCAAACCATTGTCGGCTGTCAAATTGGCTACGCAATCAGTAAACTGGTCTGCAGAGGTCTCTTGTGGCACATGAGTCGTCTTTAGAAATGAAATCAGGGCCTTAGCATGGGCCTCTGAGCATAGCAGCAAGGAGAGCATGGAGATCTTGGAGGGGGTATGCCCCAGTTGTTCAACAACATTAAAATCACTCTTTTTGATTATTTTAAGAATTTCCTCCATCTCTTGCTGGGAGGCTTCAACATTTACAGATTTTGGTGCCTCCATCCGAGCAGGCTCATCTTCAATTCCTTTGCCCCGAGCATTAGATGACTCGGCAGCAGGGGAAGCAACTTGATCAGAAGTAGAAACAGGCGCTCTTGCAGGCGTTATTATGAGAGGTCTTCGGATAACTGGTGGTGCAATGTCAGACGAGAAGAGCCTGCCACTGCGGGTTACTTTAGCTGGACCGATGATATTGCTGATGCTGGTACCGATGTTGAAATCTTGCTTTATTCCAAGTACATATACATCTGCCCCATAGTGCCTTGGGACAGCCTTATCATATTCATAGGGGAGGGGCCCCGGAACAGTAATAACGATGGGTGCGACAGTCATGATTTTAACTGGCTTCCTCGGGGGAGCCTTGATTGGATTGTTGAAAATTGTAACGACGGATACTTCTTCCACCGGAACAAAAGGAACAACGGTCTTCTTGAACAGAATCTCTTTGCTGTCCATCATGCTTTGAATGCCTAACTTCAGCAACGGACAACCAGTAAGGGAGGCAGCACACAAAAGGCAACCCTCGCTACAACCCGGAAATAAACCGGCCAGCAGCAGGTTCCTCTTAACAGTCAACAGAGGAGTAGCTACATCATTCACAGAAACGGCATACAAGTCTTCATCAATGGCATTTACTCTATGCTGGGGCATAGGAGCAGTCACCACATTTGGCCTCTCAGGCGCCTCAAATTGTATCTCCTTCGCATCAATAAGGTCCTGCACCTTATTTCTTAGGGCCCAGCAATCATCAGTAGAGTGCCCCGGGCTATCGGAGTGATAAGCACAACGGGCATTTGGATTATATTTGGGAGAGGCAGTATTCACAACCTTTGGAGCCTCTCTGACGGTCACCAAGTTGGTTGATAACAATTGCGGCAAGATTTGTGACAAGGTCATACTCAGCCGGGTAAACTCTCTTCTGGGTCTTTCAGCCCTTTGTTGATTGGTTTGCCGAGGAGCGGCAGCAAGTTTAGCAATCACCACCGCGTTGACAGATTGGAGGCGCTCTGGTTTATCTTGCCTCCTAGGCCCATACACAGCACTGGCCTCCTTCTTAAAGGGTTTCTTCTCAGAACTTGAAGACGCACCTTTCTGAATCTTACCTGACTTCATGCCAGCCTCTATCCTTTCCCCAGTCATAATGAGGTCAGTGAATCCTGCAGATGAATTGCCAATAAGATGATTGAAGAACGGCCCGGATAGGGTCCCCAAGAACATATCCACTAGCTCACGGTCTGTTAACGGAGGCTGCACCCTGCCAGCCAGGTCCCTCCACTTCTGCGCATACTCTTTAAAACCTTCGCCTGATCCTAGCGACATACCCTGGAGTTGGGTACGTGTAGGAGCAAGGTCGGCATTATATTGATACTGCTTGTAAAAAGCAGTATCCAACTCCTCCCAGTTACGAACTTTGGTTCCATCCAGCTGATAGAACCATTCGAGATGAGTCCCTGAAAGACTCTCCTGGAAGAAGTGGATCCACAAGTTCTTGTCCACTGTATACGGCTGAATCTTCCGCACATAAGATCTGAGGTGTAGTTTAGGGCAAGACGCCCCGTCATACTTGGTGAAAGATGGTGCTTTAAACTTGTGAGGGATGATCACACCAGTAGATAAACCCAAGTCTCCGAAATCCAAACCAGGCACTTGTTGGATCTCCATGGCGTTCAAACGGTCTTCCAACTACTTGTACCGGTCTTCAGCCGGAGGATATTGCTCCTCATTAAAATCAGTCTCATTGTTAGAGACTACTGGACTAGGACCTCTTCCCCCCTGGGGACTGTCTTTGCCTACAGAAGAACCATCTTCCTCATTCTGTAGAGTGTTACCAAACCTCCGGCCCGAGTTGAATAGAACGGTTCTCTTCTTCTTCTTCTCCTTCTTCAGGAGTAAAGCCTTCAACTCTTCTTGACCTTGAGCCAAACCCATGATCAGCTCCTGAAATTGTGCGTTCCGCGCCTGAAGGGCCTTAATAGACAGCTCGGTAGATGATTCGGGGTTCATGATGCTGAAATAAACAGCGAAGAACAGTAAGCAACCTGAAAAGAAGAGTACCTGCTATGCACATGATGAATGATATGTGTTTATGCAATGCATTCAAGGGTTCGAAAATTCAAATTTGTTGTAGACAAAAAGGAACACACGTTATCATTAAGGAAATAATTGTTCAGTACATCAAAGCCTCATGGGCACAACATTACAAAATCAAATCAATCCCAAAATACACTACGCATCCTCTTCGGAGCAATGTAAGTGTTGAGATTCCTCTCCTCGTGCAGTAGGCGGGTGAGCTCCAAGACCTTCTTTTCACTAGCATGTAGACTGGTCTCAAGAGAATTCTGTTCTTTCTTAAGCTGGATCCAGCTCTTCTGCATCTCTTCCCAAGATGTGGGCATGTCAGGGTGTTGAATGGTGTAGGACACCTCTCCTTCCAATACTGGCTCTTTGATCACAGGAAGAACATGAGGATATGGCATTACTAACTTCTGGGAGCGGGCTCGTACCCACTTGAGATAAGGCTCCAACGGGATGGAATTCCTGTGCCCCAGGGTCTTGCTGTCTATCCTACTTGGCATCCTCCAAGCTCTGATAAATCTCTGGCGAAGTCCTTGTGCATCGTTGTCGAAGTCAAAAACTATGTCAGGAATTAACATGTCATGAGGGCCGTCCCTCCGAGCATAACTAAACTGTCTCCAAGCCAAGCATGGGTTGTAAGTAATACCTCCTCTGATTCCAAGTAAAGGAACATTAGGGTACTCCCCGCAACGATCAATGATAGTGACATCCTCTCTGGACCGAGAGCACCAATGTATATCTGCATGTGTAAGAGTCATCAATCGTTGCGACCGTCTCAAACCCCGCTCATTCTTCAAAACTGATTGTGGAAGGTGCAAAATAAACCACCTTCCCAGGAGAGGAGTACAGCACATAAGGACACCTCTTTTTCTCATGGTTCGAGTGTAACATGAGTGAAGGATGTCCCCCAGTAACGTAGGTATAGGATTCCTGGACATGAAGATTTGGACAGCACTGACATCTATAAGCTGATCTGGATTAGGGAACAACACCAAACCATAGACAAGGAGGGCCACCACTTCTTCAAAAGCTTGTAGGTCAAGGGGGTTCCAACATTCTTGGGCCTTTTCAAACAGAAACCTGGCTAAGAACCCTTTGATACCACTTCTAACTTCCCAATGTCCCTTGAGGTAAGATGGTTGTAGGTGTAAGGCTTTAGCAATCTCTTCAAGCTTGGGTTCCTTTTCCGTACTGTTGTAGGATAGTTGATCAAGGATAGGAATCTTCAGAAGCCGGGAGAACTCTTACAATGTAGGCACCAGTTGGTAATCCAGGAAAGTGAAACAGTGATGCAGAGGGTCAAAGAACTGGAACATGACCTTTATCATATCTTCCTCAATGTTGGTGTTGACCAAGCTGATGAGTCTTCCATGTCTCTCACTGAATGAAGAGCTCTCGGGAATCCTGGATATAAGCTCCTTAAGCTGAGGAGGGATCCTTACAAGGCTGATCTGAATTGTCTTTCTGCGAACAGTTTCCATGTCCTACAAAACAAGAACAAAGATGAAGATTCGAACCCCTGAAATGGTTAGTCAATGCATATGATGCTGTATGATGTTATGATGCTATGATTAAACACACCACAAATATTCACAAAGGCAAACATGGTAAGGCACACAAGTCACACAAGACAAGCCCTTAGAGTTTAGGCCAACATGGGGTCTGGGTATTACCCTCTTGAAGTTGGTGGGCTCAACCTGTCCTATCAGAAGTAATCGGGTCCTAAGGGTCCCAATATCACTAGATTGCTTTCATTGTTCATCGTTTCAATTTAGCCACTGAACTGGCGACCGAAATATTCCAGGAAAGCAACCCTCAATTGAGTGTAGTATCGAGTATCAACCAACCTCGGACTGCACCAAAGTCAGTTATCTCACTACCCTAAAGAGGCCAAGAAGGTTCAATTAAGGTTCCTAAGGTCAGTTGATGCTTCACGACACCACGCGGAGGCCCCGTACTCTCCTTGACTGAACTCAAGGGTTACCGGTACACACCAAAGTGCCACATCAACGTAGCAGACTGTTTCAACCATGTCGATATACCCCGCACAGTTCCCTCACAGCCTTGTTGCTACTTTCTAAGAAGGTATCCCCAGATCCGGGTTAGGATCTATAGAAATCCCAAGACAGGCCCAATAATATTAAAGCAAGCAAAACAAAGCAATTGAAAACACAAGTATGAGCTATCCTAAGGTACACCTCACTTTATTATATTCCCCAGCAGAGTCGCCAGTTCTGTGATCGGTGGATCTGGAACTGACTATTTAACGCTGGTTCGTGAAATGTCGCGGAAGCAATAGTCGCCACCGTCTTTTATTTTCTCCAACATGGAAAGGACAAAAGCACAGAAAAATTCCTTATTGAGATTAGTTCTCGGTTCGGGAGGTAGATTTATAGAAAGGGAAGGTGTTAGCACCCTTTCTATCCATGGTTATCCATGGGCTCTTAGATACTTGCTCATTTGTGTTTTCAAAATGTTTGTTTGCTTTTCAAAGTGTGAGTGAGTTTGAAAAAGTTTCTTTGAAAGTTTCAGATCGACTCTTGTATCAGTCCTCAAGAGTGTTTGAAAATTTGTTTTGAAAGCTTTTTGCAAAGTGTCGGTGTGAAAAGAAGTTTTT
The DNA here is from genome assembly GCA_948472305.1 of Vicia faba. Taxonomy (NCBI): domain Eukaryota; kingdom Viridiplantae; phylum Streptophyta; class Magnoliopsida; order Fabales; family Fabaceae; genus Vicia; species Vicia faba. Next base: position 469,324,574 of record OX451736.1, read on the forward strand.
GATTTGTTTTGAATTAGAGCAAGTATCTACGAGTCATCTACCTACCCTAAGGAATTAGGTTGTGTTAATGTCCTTAAGGTAGTGCCATCCCACCATTGAGAGGTAGGTAGCACCACCGTTGGAGGTGTTCGGGTCAATTCGTTTATAGGGACAGTGTGGTCACCAGGCAACAGTAAGACACCTTAGAAGCTACCCTTATGCCATTAATCTTTTTATTCCGAGGCAACTATTCCGAGGCAACTTGTTTCGAGGCAACCGTTTCGAGGCAACTAGATCAATGGAACATAAGGACTCACTAAGACGTCCTATACTCGACGACCACGTTTCGAGGGGGCAAGGCAACAGTGAGGCGTACCCTAGGAGTGGTGTGTGAATTGTGTGTCATTTTCAGTTATTATTTGTCTGGTCATGCATTGGGTGAGCTACGCGTTGATTTTATTTTTGGCCATTCATTCTTTCATGCGATTAACAGTTTAAAAGTGCGGAATTTAAAGTGCGGAAAATAAAAGTCCTACGCTATTACAAGGCGCGGGTCTATACATCGCGAAATTAACGAAGACCCGATTTTGAATAAAAGTACAGAAAGTAAATGTCCTAATTACTATTACAAAGCTTTAGGGCAACTACATTATATTTAAAAAGGAAATAAAAGTAAACGTGCGAAAAGAAATAAGAATCGAGAGTGCGAGAGCGTTGGACCCTTTAAGGAAATTGAATTGAAATTACAAATTAATTAATGATTAAATAAAGAAAAGAAATTATTTTTATGTTTTTTAGTATTTAATGGAGATAAAGAAAATTAATTAAAATTAAAAGTTAAATAAGACCCTAATTCTAAATTTGTTTTTAATTATTAAAGAAAATTGTTTAAGTTTAACCTAATTTAACCCTAATTAATTAATTACAAGTTTATTTACAAAATTAATTAATGGTTAATGATAATAAGAAGAAAAATTTAATTATTGAGAAAAAAAAGTAAAATGCTAAAAACCCTAATTTTTATGTATTTTAGTTATTTAAGAAAAAAAATTAAAGTTAAACCTAAAATTAAACTAAATTGATTATTGGAATTTATTTACAAAAAAATATTAATGGTTTAAATATTAAATAAACATATTTTTATTTTTATGATTTCTGATTTTTTTGTATTTTTGTATTATAAAAATTAATTTGGTGAATTAAAAGAAAATAATTAAATTAAAATAAATAAAAGAGAAAAAAATGAGAGAAAGAAAATACAAACAAAGGGGGGTTTTCTGCCCAATTTGGAGGTGTATGCAAGGAATTTAGGCCCATTAGGAAGCTGGCCACGTTGACTTTTCCCACTTGGATACTCCTTCATGGACTGAGGCACATGATGGATGCTCTTTGGTAGCCATCAGATTGAATTCCTGGGCGCGTGGCAAACCAGGAGCTGTAGTTGTATGGTGGTCTTTAGATGAGAAGCTGCATAGAAACATGTTAAGAAAAAATATATGAATAAGTGGGGGGACCTGGGAATCGAACCCAGGTCCCAATACCTGCATGCCAACGCAACGACCAACTCACCCAACGCGTTTATCTGATATTATAGTGGGACATGCACATTATGAGAGAGAACAAGCGCTATTGGTAAACACAAAAAAACACGCGCGAATGTTTGAATTGCCCAGTCTGGTTGAGACAACTCAGCGTCTTCTTCATGGCTTCTTCATTTTGCCTGAAATTATCAAATAGATAGCGGGAGTTTTAAACCCCCACTAAATAGCACAGTGAATAATAGCGATTAGCTCATAAGCAAAAAGAAAAAGGGTGCGATGATGGGTGATTTCAATCCGTTTGGATGTCACAATTCCAATGGTGCTGGTCTTATGGTTCAATTTTTCCACATGAAAGAAACCCTAATTTCAAACCTCTGAAACCCTAAAAAGCTTCCATGGTGGATTCTCATACAGGCCTTATTAATTCAATTAAAGCATGCTATTAGCTTCAGAATACCCATGTTAGTACAAATCAATGATTAAAAGTCACAAATAATGCATGGAAAATGGAATACGGTTATGAATAATTTTGAAAGAAAAGTGAATTTTTTCTACCAATTCCTTGTGCGTGGAGAGTGGAAAAGGATTGAGACACGTTCAAGAAAGTCCCAGCAAGCCTTTGGAATGGATTTTAGGCTTTGAATCACCCTGGAACTATGTTTTCAGTTTCAACTTTTTTGTGAAAAATGTAAGTTTTGTTCTCCCAGTTCTTGCGCAACTTTCTTGTCCTTATGCACTAGGTTATGTTTGCATATGTATGTAGCATGATTAGGTCAAGCAAAACAAGCCCATGATCCATGTATTCAATGCTTTTGAATTTGTGATTTTCCATGATCTGTTTCAATCCTTTTTGCCATGAAAACTTGCCTATTTGGAAGATTTGGTCCCTTTGATGTGGTACACGAAATATTTAGGCCTTAATGAGAGAATATGCTGCACAAAAAGATTTGGAAAACATGATTTGCTATTTTTGTCATATTTAATTTTAATTAAGTGAATTAATAATAATAATAATTCAAATAATTAATCAAAAATGGTAAAATAACTCCCTTGGATGTCAATGGGTCGTGCATAGCCTTTGGGTGATGATTCATGGAAGAAATTGAGGCCCATTAGCAATTTTGAGGCATTTGAAGCAAGGTTGACTTTTCAAAATTCCCAAAAATTTCCCAACTTCCACAAGGCATATCTTGCTCAATGTTTAAGCTTTGATCATGTTCTTAGACATTTTGGGAAGGTCTTGAAGTCCTCTAACCAATGCCTTTGGTCCCATGTCATTTTGATTTACCAATCTCAAGTTATGGGCTTTGACTTAAAGTGCCTTTTTGTTGACTTTTGAAAATGACCTATAATGTTGAGATTGATAACTTTTTGTGAGGGCATTTCTTGGACTTGAAGTGTGAAGATGAGTTGTAGGAAATGTCATTCTCTTCAAAATGAGCTTTGGATGGAATTTTTCTGATAAACCATGTGGAAGTTATGCCTTGGTCAATTTGCAGTTGACTTTTTCAACTGCCCAAAAATAGAAACTTTTGCATCTTGAGACTTTTTGAGCCATGCCTTGAGAATCATGATCAAGAATTGATCAAATGATGTTTGTGGCTTCAAAATAAGATGTTGACCAAAATTTTTGACTTTTGACTGTTCAAATGACCATTTTGCCCCTACAGTTGACTGTGAAGCAATTAGGGTTTTTGACTGTGCAATCTTGTGCTGTGAGTCTTGAAACTTAGCATATGGATGCTTGGCAATGTTTATAGGTATGTGGGACTTGTTTGGACCCTTGGAAACTTCAATTTCTTTGCCAGAACCAAAACCCTAATTTTTGACTGTTAGGAGGCCATTGGACTATGCAACCCTTGGGAGATTTTGAAGCATGCTCTTAGCAAATCTTGAAGAATATGGGAGGGCAAATTTTGGGGTACAACACATGGGGGCATACAACATGTTCCTGCAAGTGAATTACATGCAATTATAAAACCCTGGCCATTCAGAGGATGGGCTTTAGATGTGATTGGAGAAATAAAACCAGCGTCATCAAAATAACTAAGGTATATTTTAGTTGGTATTGATTATTTTACAAAATGGGTCGAGGCAATAGCCTTAACAAATGTCAATCAAGAAGTTGTTATTAATTTTATACAAAATCACATCATATGTCGGTTTGGGATTCTAGAAACAATTACAACCGACCAAGGATCAGTGTTTACTAGACGAAGAATTCAAGAATTTACGCAAGAAGTTGGAATTAAATTGTTAACTTCTACTCCTTACTATGCTCAGGCAAATGGCCAAGTCAAAGCTGTCAATAAAGTAATAATTATCCTAATTAAGAAGCATGTAAGAAAGAAGCCAAGGAATTGATGTAAAACACTAGATCAAGCCTTATGGGCATGTAGAACTTCCCCTAAGTAAGCAACAAGAACTACTCCATTTCGACTTGCATATGGGCATGATGCAATGTTACTAGTGGAGATACATGTTCAATCAATAAGAATCCAAAGACAACACGAAATACCATCTGAAGATTACTGGAATATGATGGTGGACCAGCTTGTCGACTTAGATGAAGAAAGGATGTTGGCCCTTGATTCGTTAATAAGAGATAAAGAAAGAGTTGCCAGAGCTTATAATAAAAAAGTAAATATAAAGTATTTACTGTCGACGATTTAGTATGGAAAGTAATATTACCTATGGACAAAAATGATAGACTCTTAGGGAAATGGTCCCCAAATTGGGAAGGCCCTTTTAAGGTGATGCAAGTTTTTTCAAATAATGCCTATGAACTTCAGGAGTTAGCCCCAGATCGACGGATCTTAAGGGTAAATGGTAAGTACTTAAAAAAGTATAAGCCTATTCTTTAAGAAGTCAGAATTTTGACAGAATGAATATTCGTCGAATCAACAAGCTGGTAAAATTATGTTCGAAACCAACAAATTTAAAACATGCATAAGATGTGTACAATAGAGGAAGAAATAATGGGAAAATATTTGTGATTTCCTAAGTTTAAATCGTGCCATTTGAGGGACATGTGCTGCAAAATCAACGTGAGTTAATGGGCTACATCTCCCACTAAAAGTGCAATGATGGCAAAAAGTTAAATGGCACACGTCTCGAAGCTGAAAAGCGTGATACATTACCGTGATTACATGATGTCACGAAAAAGGAGGAACAATAACATTCACTTTTGGAGGGATGGAAACGGTTTGGTCAAATGGTAAAACCGGCGCTTCAAAGATGCCATTATCTCATATGAGTCAAAATTCGAAAATGACATCTCTAGGGGGCATTTTGTTACCCTGAAAAATCTTAAGGTATTCAAGCACGTGTATTAAATGAGGATATTCTCATAAGCTAAGGGTCATCCTCTAAAGTAGGGGTTTTTGGGAAATTGGAGCCAAAGTGTTTGAAATTTTGGTTTTATTAAACTAGAGTCAGTATTTTAAGGGAATGTCACGCCAAACTGTCAAAACTGAGCCAGGTCGACCAAAAGGAAATAAAAGAATATATGTTAAGAAATGGTCGAAATTAGTTTAGTCGACCAAAGGGTGAAAGACAAGGAAAATGGTCGAAATTGGTTTTTGTCAACCAAAAGGCTTTCTGGACTTAGAGGAATTGTTGTTGATTTTTAAATCTTGAAAAAGGGAAAGTGTCGAAGTGAGTCAGAAGCGGTTTACTTACAGAAACTAGGAGTGGGAAGATTTAAATTTCAAAGTCATCAGCAGTTTCCAGTGGTTTACAACTTGTTTAAGCGGAAAATAGGTGGCGACATCCGGTGAAGCGGTTGTCTCAAGATTTTAATATTATCCGTAGATTTCATCTAGGCAGTTACATTGTAAATATCATAAATAAGCAGATTTAGTGTAGTTTTTTGGTGTGTTCACTTGTACGCTCAAATCACTTGTCAAAACTCTATCATTCCGAGCGTTAGGAAACAAAGAGTGAAGAAGTGCTTGACGTACGTGAATCACCACTTTTATTTCAATACAAATCCTTTATTTTTCAATTATCTCTTTTGAATACTTTATTTTCTTTCTACATACTGTCGAACATAGTCTTTACGTCATTTTCTACTTCGCGTAAACAATTCAATGCTCTCTGTCGGTCATGAGTCACCAGTCAGTTAGTCTATTGAATCTTATTTTCATATGAATACCTTCTGTCGGTCATGAGTCACCTGTCAATCGATTGATTCATAGTGTCGAAATCCGTTATACTTGTTCCCTTAGTCATGGAAAACAGTTTCCCTTGATAAGGATTTCGATAGAATAAGTATAATAATAAAACTCTTAGCACATGTCTTAAGATCAATTAGTGATCTTGCAAGTTACCCTTAGTTTTAGGACTTTGGGAGGACCAGCGGTTGTTTACCATTTTCCACAGTAAACACATAGTCTGTCACAATCATATTTCCTTATGTTAGCCCACCAATATTCAACCTCCTTTGACAGCATATGAGGACCACAAAGCCCCTTCTGAGCATCTGTGCAAGCCATGACTCTAAATGTTTTCTTGATTTCTTTCCAACACAGGTGAGAATCTTCCGGATCATATCTCCCCTTAAAGTTTGGTAGATTATTCCTTCGAAACTTGCTCAATTCTCTACCTTTAGCATCCTTAGCCTGCCGATTGTGTTGAGCGTCAGAGCTTGTTGAGCCTGCTGCATCACATTGGCCATAGCCTCCAAAGCATCAACAATAGCATAATCATTTCTTTCATTCATATCTCTTCTTCCAGGTAAACCACATTAGAAGAAGCAAAACATTGACAGTGCACACACACTAATCGACTTCTTAGGGATGGACAACATACAAAACCTAGCCGGACAATCCGACTTGCTCTAATACCACTATGTAACATCCTAATTTCCCCGCATGTAATATAACTAAATAAATCATGAATATATCACATTTTCACATTAGGATGTCACACATCTCAAATCACAACCTATTTTGTAACACTTATAATTTAAAATAAAACATTCAACACATGTCATCTCTATAGCGGTGAAAATCAGAGATCAAGCTATTCATTAAATTGACTGGAAAATAAGAAAAAGTCTCCATCCCGCTTTATTATTTCCAAGGGAAAGGGAAAAGTGCAAAATAAAACCCATAAATATGCAAAATATGATTAATACTAAAAAGCAAAGAGAAATACAATGCATTTGAAAGGTCGAAGGTTCGGGGGTTGGTCATACAAAGGGAAGGTACTAGCACCCTATGTATCTATAGTATCTTATATGAACCTTATGAAATATCTGTTTTTGGTTAAAATTGGTTTGCTTTCTAAATGAGTGTGAGGATGAGATTTTGAAAATGCGACGACCTTGTGTCGAAGTTTTGACAAAAAAGAGTGTAAGTTTAAAAATTGAATTTTTTAGGAGATCTAACTTAAAAGAAAATAGATAAAATAGACAAATGAAATGAAGACGCACAATGACATGAGGTCAACCAGACGATATTTTCCTTGGATTAAAACACAAAGACCATGGACATAGCATTCACCAACAAAGAAAATTACAAGAGAATAAACAAACAAATCAAATAAACAATAAGAAAGTCAATTGAAGATACAAAGAAAAGAAAGTAAAATGTAGAATAGAGATGTAAATAAAACAAAAATTATCTAAACTAAATTAAAATTCTAAGATTATCAAAATTAAAATTCTAAAGTTACTAAATTAAATCTAAACTAAATTAATTCTAAAGTTACTAAATTATATCTAAACTAATTTAAATATATACTAAATTTATTGTAAAATTCCTAATTTAAATATAAATTATATTAATAATAAAATTACTAATTTAAATCTAAAGTAAATTAATTCAAAGATAAGTCAATTATAAAAGAGGCGTGAAATAGAAAATTGGGGGTTGAGAGTAAAACAATTCAGATGGACTGGGTCCGACCAGCTTATCAAAACAAAAGGGTTAGGAAACCCTAAGTTATTCAGGCGCCTCTTCTTTCTCTCTTTCAATGTTTCATGATGAAACCACAAACTTAGGTAAGAATCAGCAACAATAATTCTCATCTTTGTTTCGATTTCAACCATAGTGACACTATCCCTTCGGCTCTCTCAAACGCTCTTTTACCCACATCTTTTCTCATTCAACATGAAAACAAAACAGCAATAACAAAGTTAAAATGCTCTCTTTCGGTTTCCTATCGCGTGAAAATCATGGTAACCAATAACAATCAAACCGCTTTCTCATGAATCTCATTATTCCTTCGAATAACAAGCACCCACAAATCTTTTCTCTGTTATTTTTGCTAATTCAAAACAACAGAAAACAAAAACAGAAAATATGGATTCACAAAAAGTTGCAAACAAGTAAAAAAAGAATAGCGCTGGAAGGATACCGACTATGAAAAATTCAGATGCTTAGACGATGGCGGTGGCTACACGGGTTGGCTTGCATTTTCGGTTATTGTTCTGATGTTGTTTGTATTACTGGTAAGTGCGGTTTTCTTCAGAGTTTGTTTTGTCGGTGTTGTCGGTGTTTGATGAAATTGAAATATTATTCATACTTGCTGCAAAATCTATGTTGTGATGTGCTTCTGAGTTGTTGCAAGGTTTAATGGAGCATTGTGGAAGGTTAATCTTGGCACTTTTGGTATGAAGATTGATGAATGGTATAGAAGAAGATGTTTGGCTGTGATGGAAATGGTGAGTATTGTTTGGAGTTTTGGAGAAGATTGAACAAATATTAATGTAGAATTTTCTCTAATTTTTTCTCTCTGGTTTCTATTGTTTCCACTTCTGGTTTTCCCCCCTCTTTTTTGTGTGAGATTCCTGTGTTATCTGAAAAGTTTGTATCTGTGTCAATAGGCTGTAATGTTTTTGATGGAAAGTTTATGCGGTTCGATGATGATATTTGCAAATGAAGCAATTTACATAGATGTAAGAATTGGTGACCTTTCTGGAAACTGTAACGGTTATGCAGGTTTGAAGCCATGGATGGAGAGTGTGTCTTAAGCAAGGTTAAAAGAATATGGAGAGTGGGGATTTCTGTATTTTAGAATTTTCTGTGTATTTTTAACAGAAGTTTTGAGGTATTTTTCTGTGTTATTCTTCATATTTTTCTGGTTTGTTTACGTGAGCAACAAAAGCAGTTCGATTTTTGACTTAGTTTAACCTTTTCTACTTCTATCGCAGTAAAAGGAATAGTTATGATAGTGAACAAATATATAGAGGAATAACAAACAATATGCAACAACCATCAAGTTATATCAATGAATACATACATACATAGATGTAAGTTTCCATGCCAAAGGGTGGAAGAAACATTACCTATCGGAGACTCTCCGATGGAGCTTCAAAAGACAGTAAGTTCACACTCCTTTATTGCTACTGCTTCTCTTTCTCTCTTTCTCTCAATATTTATGTTGTGATTCTCCCTCCCTGTGTTGAACAAACTTGCCTTTTTATAGAGGAGCAGATGAGGTTTTTTAGGGGAAAAGGAATAACATTTGAACATACTTGGTATGCTAACTTAATGCTTTTTGATGCAGCTTTTAGTGTATTACCACTTTGATACAAATTTTGGTTGTTTTATGGACTACTTTTGATGCAGGTTTTTGTAGTATTATGTTTGTTTTATGGCTGCAAGGATTGTGGACAAGGAAAGGCAACAATTTGACTTTTTTTTGCATTTATGCGGGGTCTAGAAATTGGCAGCAAGTTTGGACTGGTGTAGCAGTGTGGTAAAGCAGGGCATCAGTAGGGTTTTTGGTGTTGTTGCAGGCTGTTTTGGACAACAAGAAGTGGTAAAGTTTGAAGATTGAGACAAAGGAAAAAAGTTAAAGCAAGATAAAGCTTAGGATTTATAACTTTGATACATTTCCTTGTAATGGTGATTATGGATTGTAATTTTCCATTTTAACTTTAAAAATGTAATTTTGTTTCTTGCTTTGTAACTTTCAAACTCTTTTCTCTTGTATGGATTTTGAAACTTGAGTATCTTGAGATAATTGAAGCATGAACTTGAATAACTAATGTTTGAAAGATCTTGTATAAGGCTTGAATGAATCTTGGATATAGAAATTTGATTAAATATAGCTTGAATTTGTATAACTTTCCTTCAATCAATACTTGATGGAAAGTTTTCAAATAGCCATTCCTTTTGGAATTAATCTCATGTCTTGAATAATGTTTGATGACCTTGAAATATCATGCCTTAAAAAGTCTTGAATGATGGAATGTGATGAATGATTTGAATCTTGAATGAGCCCTTTTGATAACTTCCATCTAGTTAACATTTTGAATTCTCATGATGAAAATTCCTAGTATTCTAAATGGATTCTTTTTCCAACAACCTCGGATTCAAATCATGCCACTCAAACAAAATTCTCCTCGCATCGTGTGATCATAAGAACTCAAACCAAACCTAAAATCCTTTGAATGATCACTGTACCGTTCTTTAAATTTCATGGCCCCCCAATCACAATTTGACCTTGATTCCTAAAGAAAACTTGTAGATGACATCGCTCATGACAATGTGCAAAAAGTGTCATCCCAAAATGTTGAATATTGAAGAAGTCACGATCCATGGAAGTTGGGCACACCTATTTTGAGATTAGGTCAAATTCCACAGAATGATCTCTAAAGTATTCGAACTTTAATGATCCTCCGCACATAATTAGCTCTTGACTTATAAAGAGAAGTTAGAGATGTTGTCAAGGAGAGCCATACGCAGAAAGAACCACTAAAACTATCGAATAATAAAGAAGTTACAATCGTTTGAACCTGATCTTGAAAGTGTTGACTTTTGGTCAAAGTGCTTTGAATCGACTTACGAATTTGATCTTTCCTCGCATTCCCAAACATATTGATGCCCATGCGAACCAGTAATGATGAAATCTTGACTATGCTCTTGAGATTATAGGTCAAACTTTGATGAAGTAGCCTTTGAGAATCAATGATTCACCATCCTTGAACACTTGAAGGATCCAAAACCCTAATTGAGGCGCAAATCTTGTCGCTCTTGATTCAGACCGGCCACTGCACATGAAACCAAAGAAACACAAGCATACACCTTTGTATGGGATTAGATATTAGTGATGCATAAGATAAGATGTTCACAACAATTGGTAATCTCTACATAAGCAATGCTCGAAGGTGAGCGGATTAAGAAAAACCAACTATATCTCATGGCCTTGATGATATATGAGAATGCAAATGAAGGTGGGATCTTAGGTAAAAAATTGGAGTATGACAATCGCATGCTCATTAACTTAGGGTATCATCCCAACAAACTTATCAAATAAGTATGCTTCACACATCATACAAGTCTCATAAAAATACTTTATTAAAACTAACTATACGGTGAAAATCTCCACAAAACAACATAAACATCACAACAACGAGAGTATAATGTTCAACTCCCTAATTAACATAAACTAAAATGAAAGTATCGTTCACCCAGTTCAGTGTTACTTATTAGAGAAACGTAATTCTAAGAAGAAAAAAAAGAGAACAACAACTTCAACGCCATCCTTCAGCTCTAAGAAGCTACTTAGTTACACGCTTATCTGTACTCCGAAGAAGAACACATACCACAACAACAACAAATGAGTGAGAATTCACTTAAATAAATTAAATGGTATAAACTGCAAGGTAGAAAATATACAAGCACACATATTTTAGAATAATCACATTCTTTCACCCAACTCAACATCATGCACAATCATGATTAAGCATATCATACAACTCATTATGCAATATGACTCAACTATACAACTAGATGAATATGCATGTGGTACCAACTCAATAAAATGGCTTCTCGTTCAAACCGGGTCCCGCACCGAACCCCGAGCTCCGCACTGAGCTCCACACCGAGCTCCAAGCCCTAACACCGAGCTTGGAACAAGTCACAAATCCCGCACCTGACTTATGAACTCTCCGCTTTCACAATAAAAATGACATATGATGCATGTCATATGTGTCAATGCAACTCAACAGCAACTACAATGTTTAAGGTCCACACCGACCGTAAACAACATGTATTGACAACAACATAATAATCCTGCACTGAATTATTATTCAACAACCACAAATCAATAAATAACAACAACATAATTATACTCATACAACAACAAGTATTCAACAATACACATAACAACTAATCATAACATCATCGACACATTCACACATATTCATCATTCGACGTTTAGTTTATAAAATCGATTAAACTTATTTTTAATCATTGTTTCACATCAAAACAACATCTAACACTACCCAACAGTAGCTAACAATTGTTAAAATTCAAAAAATGGAATTTGCACATCAATACAAGCAAACAAACCCATTTATGCACATTTCAGGTTAATGGCAGGTTACCCGTCACGGGCTTGGCGCCCACCATCAACCTTATAACACTAAAATGTCACACGTGTGACGAACGACTCCAGAACATGAGCCTGCGATTTATGGCACCCACTGTAACACCCTAAATCTACCCCACAATTATATTAAAATCAGAGTGCCAAAATTTCCGCAACATGAGGAATTACATTCTCATTTCAAAAACCAACAACATAAAAACCTATCATAATAGATACATAGAACATATTAATCCAAATAACTTATAACAATTAATTAGTCTTCCAAAATGTTTCAACTTGATTCCATAAATACGCAACGGATTCACAACTTTAAAAATTCAAAAGAAACATAGCATCTTTTAAACAACTTAATTCAAAGAAAACAACTTCTTAAAATAACAACTTGGATTAAACTGAAAACATCATAAAATAAAATAAGCGTTCATCCCCCCCGAGTGCTACGTATTAGAGCGACGACACCAACAAGCTACTAAGTCTCTACTCCTCGTTACCTGCACGTTATCAGTATAAAGGCAACGACGAAACAAATAAAGGGGTGAGATATCGAATAATATAAATAAGATTATGATAATTAATATATTAGACAAGAACATTATGAATTTCACCGCTTCTCAACAACACACAACGATCAATAAACATTCACAATTATGATTAGCTATTCAAAATGCAATTCGAATGCGACACAACTGTGCATATCCATATGGTACCAACAGGGCTTCAGCCCTCTTCACTAATTGTCAATTAATAGAGGCATAAGCCTACTTCACAAATCCGCCAATATAGACCTTCATAAATGCAAATGTATGAATGTACAACACATATAACAATACCATTAAACACTTCATGAGGCATACGCCTATATCACAACTTCACTGGCCATAGGCCTACAACGTCATCAACGTAATTAACAACAATTCATGACAACAACATCAACAAGAAACAACATTAGCCATAAGCCTATATCACTATTATTATCAATTAATAAAGGTAAATTTCCGTCATAACAATTCCTGAATCTTCATAAAATATTCGCAACATCATAGTATCAACGCACTTCACAAAGGAAAACACAAACATGATAGTCGTTTCCAAAACACTCCCATAAGTCTCTATGTATTAATTCTTCATTATTTAATTATTCTCCTAATATTCACTTCTAAATAACTAATTGGTAATATATCTTTTCTTCTGCTATTTAATCAATCCTCTAGAATAGTTACTACAATTTTACTAATTATTTCCAACTTTGTCTTATTTCTACAGGCTGTTAAAATTATATTATAACTACTAGCTTAAGATTACTGTCATAAGGGCTACTTTTGTTAATATTTTTCTACTATAATATACTACTGATAAAAATGGTTCAATTTGTTCCCTAACTACCTTGCTTTTGTATCAATGAATTCTATACTGATACCATAAAAATTTCTATAACATATTGCTACAGAAAGAAACAAGCGCCTTTGCACCTAACAGACAATGCTGAACGACACTCTTTTTCCCTCTCAAGGCTGCCGACCGGCAGCCTCTACCCACACACCTTGCCGATCGTCACTCTCCATACCCACCTTGTCGACCGACATCCAACAACAACGAACAGCCTGACGACCGGCATGCCCCATTATGAATAATTTTCTGCAACTTCCTATTAGTTTCATTCTATTCACAGAACCAACGTATAACGATTCACAGAATAACCAACGCATAACACAGGAACATGAAATTTCACCAATAATCAACACTAATTAATTCCTAGCATCCATTGTCATAAACAAACACAAACAACAATAAATTCACGCCCTAAATCCCCACATACTAACCATCATATTCTCGGTTATAAAATCCGAACCCCACCCTTACCTTTTGGTTTTCCGGCCGGTCGAATTCTCCGGTTGAAACTGCAACTGGTTTGACGGCGACTTCTCTAAATTTTATTGTCTCCCACTTGGTGCCTCCAAAACCTTGTTTCTTCTACTGCTATGTGATAATTGTTTTTCTTTTGGTTTTTGGCTTCTAGCTTCTATATATCATAACCTAATATAATAATAGGTCTACTAGTAACTTTAATGGGCATGTTAATGCTATTCCTAATCTTACTATTTCACACACCCAACTTGACCCAACTAATAAAATAATATTCTATTAAAATCAACATTATTTCCAATATTAATTTCTCTTGACTAAATTGACTAATTATTCGATTATCAATTCTAACAATATATATTTAATCCAATAATGCTCCTTATAATTATTTCGATAATTCCTTCTCCGACTAAATTCCAACAATTAAATCCTCAGTAATTCATTTAAATAATTTAATGAATTTTCGGGTGTTACACCCACCTTGGACCTGTAGAAGGTATAATTTTGTTTTCTACATGGAGTTCAATTCTGAACTCCGATTTTTCATTCCAGGTCCTCAAATTTGATTCCAAAACATATCATACATGTTATATAACACTCGTATCAGACTAATTTATTAGTTTAACATATTAACACTAATGATTTCATGATTTCACATTATCTCAAAAACCTTCGGAGCATCAACAATGATGATAACATCACACCAGCTTAAAAATAGAACTACTATGCATACATGTACACGAATCTCATTTGCCAATTCATCTCACACACAACAATTAATCATCAATAATATAATCATACTAACAAAATACATAACTCAATCAACACCCAATTTTCCTATTGGAGGTTAAAGACTCCTTAAGTCTACCCTTCATACATATACCCGTTTATTGAATCATTCTTCCCCTTACATGATTATTCATAGTCATAGTTGAATGATCTTGTTTTCGTTTGATAGTTCTTCCTCACCCAAAGCCCCTTTGCCTCTATTCTTCTCTTTTCACGTATACAACAAAACTCTCAATAACTCTTATTTTTCTATCTCTCTTCAAATATATAACAACTTAAATAAATTTCTTATAATTAAAATTTTGACCTAATTAAACATAAGCCTATCTCCAATAACAACCTGATTCTCTATTATTCACTTTTTAACTCAATATCTATATTTTTCTTATTTTACTCCAATAAACCAACTAACTATTATTATTTTAATTACTAAAATATTAATATTCTATATTTAATCTAATTTTCTCCCTACACTCTACATTACTAACCATACACCCTCTAAAACTTATTTATTTAATTAATATTACCTAATAACTAGATAAAACACTATCACTGATAAATTACAAAATAATTTCACAAAAACATGGGTGTTACAACAAAACTTTCAAATAGCCCTTATTTTCTATCTCTCTTCAAATATATATAGCAACTTAATTAAATTCTTTAAAAACATAATTTTGGCCCAACTAAACATAAGCCTATCATCTCTACTAACCACCTATTTCTCTGTTATTTACTTTTTAATTCTATTTCTCTATTTTTCTTATTTTACTCAAATAACTACTATTATTTTAATTACTAAAATACTAATATTTTAGATTTAATATAGTGTTCTCCTTACATCTACAATACTAATCATACATCCTCGAACACTTATTTATTTAATTAATATTATTTAATAATTAAATAAAGAGATTAATTGGTATGCACTATTAATATAATTTTTTTTACATATATAATGTTTCACAACCGCTCATATGTAATATCTTAAAACCAATTAAAATAAAAGTCAAACAATTATAAAAATCTAACGATTACAATTAACTGACGGTATAAAACTACTTTATACCATTCCATATCAATTAAATTCTCAAATAAAACACAAACAATCACATATAAATCAAAAATAATCTAAATAAAATAATTTCACAAAACAGGGGTGTTACAACGAAACATCAAATAATCATTATTTTTCTATCATCTACACTAACCACCTATTTCTCTGTTATTCAGTTTTTAACCTAATTTCTCTATTTTTCTTATTTTACTCAAATAAATCAAATAATTACTATTACTTTAATTACTAAAATATAAATATTTTAGATTTAATCTAGTTTCTTCCTACACTCTACAATACTAACTATACATCCTCAAACACTTATTTATTTAATTAATACTACCTAATAATTAAATAAAACACTAACAATCACAAATAATTCAAATATAGTAATTTCACAAAAACACGGGTGTTACAACAAAAGTCTGCAAAAAATGAGGCGGAGCGGAGTGAAATTCAAGACTTAAATTTTTGATTTGTCCCGCATTAAAATTCAGACAAAATAGATATATCTAACAAATTGAATTTGTTTTATCATACTTATTAATTAATGAAGAATTGATAATTCTCTCTCTAATTACAAAAATTTATTCCGGCAGAAATAATGTAAATATCTGATGGTTTTCGAGAGCAAAGCTCACCCTCAATTTCAAGATCACCAAATTCCAATTGTTAAGTTAAAAAATATAATATACAATTAAATACATGTAATAAATATTTTATAAGTTAATCACATGTTACATATAATAAATATGGCATAGTGCACAAAATATATCTTGTTATTAAATATAATGACATACACAAAATATATCATAATAGGAATGAAAACTTAATATTTTCATACTTCATGACATGAAAGGTTATGAAGTTATAAAAATGAAATTTTGGTTTTCCTTTTTCTAAAACAAACTCATGAAATAGTTATTTTTTCTGAACCACTCATCTTAATCAAAAGATAACACCAACCATTGAACAACAGAGTAAGATGGATGTAAATTGAAAGCACATATTTTCATCCTCCTTTTCATATTTCATCTTTACAAAAATCATATAGCTTTTGCATTTACATTTAACCGTTTCTTCATTACTATATAAATTTTGTTATATAGATTGTTTCCGTAATGATTATTCATGCACTCACTAATTAATTAATAAGAATCTTAATGAATTTCATTCAATATTAAAATTAGTAGTGCGAGAATGAGACAATATTGTTAGTGCGTGAGTCACTTTTAATGAGAAGAGAAAGAGAGAATAATAAATGAAATAAAGATTTGTATTATTGAATTATACAAATAATGATACATACTATAACTATTTATATACAATCTTAATTGGGTTTGGGTTAACACAACTTAGATTATATTTAAATATTAAATCAAATTAAATCAAATCAAATCTAATTTAATGTTTCAACACACCTCCATAATCCAAGTTGTCGAACATACTCAAAAATAGTCAATCTGAACCATTCCTAATTTCTTTCTCAAATTCAGGAATCTGTCGATCTTCAATTCTTTAGTGAAAATGTCGGTCAACTGTGTTTTACTTGAGCAATGCATAACTTCAAGTTCACCTTGATTTACTTTTCCCCTCAAGAAGTGAAACCTTGCTTCAATATGTTTACTTCTATCATGCAGAACTGTATTCTTCAGTAGATTTATGGCTGACTTGTTATCGATTTGCAATACTAGAGGTTTCTTCACTTAGACAGTCATTTCTTCAAGTACATATCTGATCCAAATTGCTTGACATGTAGCATAGGATCCTGTTATATATTCAGCTTCACACGATGACAATGCCACCACAAGTTTCTTCTTCGAACACCATGAGATTGGGGCACCAAATACTTGAAAGAAATATCCAGTTGTGCTTCTTCGATTTTCCTTATCTCCACACCAATCAGTATCTGAAAAACAATTAACTATTTCTTCTTTGCCTTCAGAATCTCGTCGAAATAGTATTCCACAATTTATTGAACCCTTCAAATATCTCAGGATTCTTATTGCATCCTTCATATGTGACACTCTTGGTTCATCCATATATGTGCTTACTAATCCGACTACGAAACCTATACTAGGTCGACTGTTGAACACATACCTCAGAGATCCCACAATTTACTTGAACAAAGTTGCATCAACTTTGTCTTCCTCTCCATTCTTCTCCAACTTCACATTGGATTAGAAAGCTGAGGATGCAGGATTCGAATCATCCATTCTGAATCTCTTGAGTATCTCTTTGACATACTTTCTTTGATGTAGCACCATACCTTACTTCGACATTTGAAATTCCATGCCTAGAAAATAAGATAATTTTCCTAGATCCGACATTTCAAATTCCTTCGTCATCATCTCTTTGAACTTCGACAAGTTCTCCAAACTATTTCCAGTTACTAGCAAGTCATCAACATACAAGCAGATGATTGTTATATCTTGTGCTACAACCTGAACATAGACACCATGCTCTAATTTGCATTTGGAAAATTCTAATTCGACTAAGTATGAATCGATCTTCTTGTTCCATGCCCTAGGTGCCTGCTTGAGGCCATATAGCGCTTTGTGCAATCTATATACTTTACTCGCTTCCTTCTGAATCACAAACCTGAGAGGTTGTGTGACAAACTTCTTCGTCTAAAGGACCATTCAGAAATGCTGATTTCACATCTAGATGGAATGTCGACCAACCTTGGTTGCATGCCATTGCTACCACTAGTCGAACAATTTCTAATCTTGCTACTGGAGAAAATACTTCAGAGTAGTCGAGTCCTGCTCTTTGAAGAAAACCTCGAGCTACTATTCTTGCTTTATATCTTACTATTGACCCATCTGCATTGTGTTTCAACTTGAACACCCACTTTACTTTGATAACTTTTGTATGTGTTAGAAATTTAACTAACTCTCATGTGTTATGTCTTTCGATTGCCTGTAACTCTTAGACCATAGCTAACTTCCACTTGTTAATCTTCAAAGCTTTTCTATAGTTGATTGATTCAGCATCTACAAGTATAGCAAAATGAACTAATTTTTCATCTGGTGTGATTTCATCATCACCCACCACTTCATAATTATGAAGTCTTGTTGGAAGAACTCTATTTCTTTGAGGTCTTTGGCTTGTTTTAGCTATAGCCTATTCAACTTCGATTGTTTCGGGAGTGTCAACAACTGCTTCTTCTTCGACTTTGACTAGATTCTCAACAATTCCTTCGACCTTTACTTCATCAGTTTCTTCGTCGAAATCAAAGTTCCTTAATGGCTTGTTAATTAAATTACTAGAATTCCAATCCCAGACAAAATTTTCATTAATCATAATATCTTGACTCAACACAATCTTCTCATTAAATGGATTGAATAGTCTATATGCTCCAGTTTTATGATATCCTACAAGAATCATAGGTTCACTCTTGTCATCAAGCTTCCTTCTCCTTGCATCAGGAACATGCTTGTAACACATAGATCCAAACACCTTAAAATGACTTACTGATGGTCATTTGCCACTCCACACTTCTTCAGGAACCCTGTTCTTCAATATTTTAGTAGGACACCTATTCAAAATATAAACTGCAGTCGAAGCAGCTTCTCCCCATAAAGACTTTGGCAAATTCTTTTGCTTCAGCATGCATCTCGCCATATTTAATATGGTTATGTTTCTTCTTTCATCAATTCCATTATGTTGAGCTGTATAAGGAGCAGTTACCTCATGATCGACACCATGTTCTTCATAGAAATCTTCAAACATCTTGGATGTATATTCGCCACCTCCACCTATTCGCAGAACTTTGATCTTCTTCTCACTCTTGTTTTCGACAAGTATCTTGAATCTCTTAAAGATTTCGAATACTTCGTCCTTTTGTTTGATCACATAGATCCACAACTTTCGAGTAAACTCATCGACAAACGAAACAAAATATCTGTTTCCACCAATGGTATGTTCTTTGAATGGACCACATACATCTGAATGCACCATTTCGAGAATGTAAGATAATCTCATTGACATAGTCGAAACGAAAGAATTTCTAGATTGTTTTCCCACTAAAAAACCTTCACAAAGTTTTGAGGCATCTCAAGGCTTGGAATACCAGTAATCATATCTTGAGTAATCAGTTGATTAAGTGATCGAAAATTCAAATGCGACAACTAACTATCCTTGCGGTTGACAACAGTTTTCAAATATTGAACTTTTGTCGAATTGATCATAGTCTTAAATGTCCTATTCTTCGACAATGGAGATTTTAAGACCAAATTGTTCTTGGTGTCAAACAATTTCAAAACTCCATCTTTCATGACAACTGTGAAACCTTTTTGACTATTTGTCTAACACTTAGAAAGTTGCATTTCATTCCAGGTACATAGAGCACATCTTTGATCATAGCTTTCCCTCCATTACTCATTTGAAAGACTATGTTTCCAGTACCTTTTGCTTGCAATGAACTATTATCAGCAAGTTTTACCTTGCTCTTCTTCGACTCGTCAAAATCTGTCAACCACTCCTTTTGACTAGTCATGTGGTTCGAGCAGCCTGAGTCGAGAAACCAGATTTTGGATTCGACGTGGTTATCTGTAGTTGCAGCCATAACCACCATACCACCTTCAGAATCATCTGAATCTTGGCGTGCAAGGTTCGCTCCTTCGTCCTTGTCTGTCGACCCACTACGCCAAAAAGACCTTTAGATAACGCTTTTATACAAAAGCGCTGCTATAAGTAATTAAAAAATAAAACACGAAAACTGTATATGAAAATGAGTAAAAGCGCTGCTAAATGGTCGACCTTAGACAGCGCTTCTGAAAAGCGTTGCTAAAAGGGTCGACCTTAGACAGCGCTTCTGAAAAGCGCTGGTTAAGGACCACATTAGCTAGTGCTTCTCTGGAGCGCTGTCTAAAGTCATATAAATTTAAAAAATAATCTTAAAAGCGATGATAAAAGGACGACCTTAGACAACACTTCTGAAAAGCGCTGCTAAAAGGGTTGCTTTAGAAAGCGCTTAAAAAAAGCGCTGGTAAAGGACCGCATTAGCCAACGCTTCTCCGAGGCGCTGTCTAAAGTCATACAAATTTAAAAAAAAATCTTAAAAGCGCTGGTAAAGGCCCATATTAGCCAGCACTTCTCAAAAGCGCTGTCTAAAGTCATATAATTAGAATTAAAAAATAGAATCTCTCCAGAACTCGTTTATATTCACAGACCTCCGGAAACATAACACTTTTCTCTTCTTCCTTCCTTCGTTCCTCCGATACCACCCTCCTTCCGCCGTCACTCCGACCGCCCTCCTTCCGTCGTTCCTCCGACCGCCCTCCTTCTTCCGTCCTCAGTTTCCGTCCTCCACCGTATCTCAAGGTAAGTTTCCCTTGTTCCTATCTCTACTGCTGCTATGGTTCTTTAGGTATTTGATTTATAACATTTGGTTTTTTGGACTCTCTTGTAGGAATTCTATCAACCATTTCACCAACATTTGGTTTTGTTAAGCTTGGTTCAACATTTTCTTTTACATTTCTAGGTATTCATTTCCTTCTACATTTCTAGATATTTCCTTCTACATTTCTACAAAACCTATGACCTGTTTATAAGTTAGATTATTTAGTGATATAAACTCTGTTAGGCTGTCCGGTTTTATTTAGTTTCGATGAAGGTTGGATGTTGATGTCGTGTTTATTCGTGTATAAACTAACTGAGAAACTATTGGGGCTACCCGTTTTGTTTTATTTGTTAGAGTTTCAGGTTTGAAATCAATGTTGTGTCACTTTGTGTGAGAAAATTTGAAAGAGATTTTGTTGCAGGTTGTTATGAATTCAAGGTTTAATTCGGTTACGGTGCCACTTTGTTGCGATAGTTTGATTTCATTTTGGTTTCGATGACGGCTTGATGTCTATGCCACGTTATTCGCATAAGATATAATCGAGAACCATTCACGGGGCATCAATTCATCTTTTACCGTTGCTTTGAGATTTAAACAACTTTATTGTGTAATTTGATTTAAATTCGAAAGTTTTCATGGTTGTGACATCGTTAAATGAGTGCCCTAAATGCGGTTTGTCTCGATATAAAAAAAATTGTCTCCAGCAAAAGTCTTATGGTATTTTCCTATAATTATGAGATTTAGGCGCATGTTTCATAGTGAAACCGATGCAAGACACTTGACTTAGAATACAGATGAAAGAATTATTGATGGAAAGTATCGACATCTGACAGATTCATCATAGTGGTCGAAAATTGATGATTATTATCCTGATTTTGGAGAAGAAGCAAGAAACCTTCGCTTGGCATTATCTACTGATGGAATGAACCCACATGGTCTTCAAAGTATCTCACATACCACATGGCATGTGATTCTTATGATTTATAACTACCTCCATGGCTATGTATGAAGCGTAAGTACATGATGTTATCTATGTTAATTTCTTGGCCTAAACAACCAGAGAATGACATAGACGTATACTTGACACCTTTGATCGAAGATTTAAAGATTTTGTGGGAGAACGGTGTGGAGGTTTATGATGGATATAGGAAAGAAAGTTTCAATTTGAGGGTGATTTTGTTTGGCACAATTAATGATTTTACAGCATACGTGAATCTATCTATGTATAGCATTAAAGGTCAACGTGCGTGTCCTGTTTGTGAAGATGGAACCGATACGATGCGATTGGAAATTTGTCAGAAGAATGTGTTTCTTGGTCATCGTAGATTATTACACTCTAAACATCACTACCATGGGTGGAGAAAAGCATTCAATGGAGACATCGAACAACATAAAGCTCCACCTGCATTGTCAGGTGACAAAATTTTTGAAAAGGTGAAAGATGTGTGTACTCAGTTTGGCAAGCCTTTTGCACATAAGGTTGTCAAAGGTGGGTGGAAGAAGAGTTCGATTTTTTTAATTGCCATATTGGAAGTATTTGTATGTGAGACATTTTCTCGATGTTACGCATATTGAAAAAAATGTATTCGAAAGTGTTATTGGTACGTTACTCAATATAAAAGGAAAGTCTAAGGATGACCTTAAAGCAAGGGAGGACATGTTAAAGATGGGAATAAGAACTGAGTTAGGACCCGTGAAGAAAGGAAGACGAACATATCTACCACCTGCTACTTTTACTCTATCTAGAAAGGAGAAAAAAATATTGTGCAAGTTTCTAAGTGAAGTTAAAGTTCCAGAAGGATACTCTTCAGATATTAGAAGACTTGTGTCTATGAAAGACCTCAAGTTGAAGAGTTTAAAGACACATGACTGTCATGTTATAATGGAGAATTTTCTACCAATAGGTATACGTTCTATTTTGCCAAAAAAAGTAAGAAGCGCCATAACTAAATTGTGTTTTTTCTTTAGGTCAATTTGTAGTAAGGTGATCGATCCTGAGGTCTTACCAACACTGCAAAAAGAAATAGTTATTACCTTGTGTGAGCTTGAGATGTATTTTCCTCCCTCTTTTTTTGACATAATGGTACATCTAGTTGTTCATCTTATGAAAGAGACACAGTTGTGTGGACCAGCTTATATGAGATGGATGTACCATGCTGAACGTTATATGAAAATATTAAAAGGGTACGTGAAAAACCGAAGTCGCCCATAGGGTTTTATTGTTTAATGATACATTGTTGAAGAAGCGGTTGAGTTTTGTACTGAATATTTGTCCAATGTTCAATCGGTTGGGCTCCCCAAAACTCATATTTTTGAAAAAAAGGAAGGTAAAAAATTAATTGGAAATAAAATTGAGACAATATCAAGGGATGAACGGGAGCAAGTGCATTTGTATGTTCTACATAATAACAGTGAGGTTGAGCCATATGTTGAAATGAACAAGGCTGTACTCCGAGGGTTAAATCAGAACAGAAATGAAAATTGGATAGTACAAGAGCACAATCAAAGTTTTATACAATGGTTTAAGGATCATATTTATTCAAAGCGCTCTTTAGATCCCGCTTCAATAACAAAAAGGTTGAGATGTTTGGCATATGATCCAAGTTTGCATGTGTTTTCTCATAGCGCATACACAATAAATGGATACACATTTTATACCAAAGAACAAGATGATAAAAGTACTATGAAAAATAGTGGTATCACCGTGCTAGCTGAAGCAATGCACATATCATGTATGAAGGACTTAAACCCCAAATATGCAAATTTGTCATATTTTGAGATTATTGAGCACATTTGGGTGTTTGATTACGAGAAGTTTAAGATTCCTATCTTTGGTTGTAAGTGGGTAAATAGTAGTGGCATACGAATGGATAAGTAAGGATTTCTGCAAGTTGATCTTAATAGGGAGGGGTACAAAGACGAGCCTTTTATTTTAGCATCTCAAGCTAAACAAGTGTTCTATGTCACTGACCCGACGAGTACGAAATGGTCTATAGTGCTTTTATCTAACAAAGTGATTTATGATACCGGTGTAGATCAAGGTGATATTGATGTTGAGAATCAATCATGTATTAGACGAAATGATCAAGATGAGAATATTATAGCGGATGAATCATATATTAGAAACGATCATAACGAGGGAATTTGGATCAATTCTGACTTCCTCATTGCTAAGAAACAAGTAATTCATATTCCAACCAAGAAAAGAAAAAGATGTTAGTGAAAGAGGTAATATAGTAAAATGTTATATATTATGTCATTTTTAATAAATTTATATGCTCTTCTTTATTTGTCATTTGTTATATATTCAATTGATTATGGATTTTTATATTGGGTTTATGTTTTTATTTATTACATGTTAGATGGCTAGTAACGAGGATCACCCATATGATGATGCTAGTGATGATGGAGATCATGAGACCGTTATTGCTCAGGAAGCGAAAATTAGATGGGGAATAACAGTTATGAAGAAAGTCGTTCGTGATAGAGACCGAGGTATAAAATCAGATGCGCATTGGAGCCAAAGTGGCTAACTAATTGAGCCTAACAGTTCAACTGTGACAAGTTTTATTGGTGCACTTGTAAGGAATGAAGTTCCAATTACTTGTGATGATTGGAGAAAACGAGAGTTGAAAGAAGCTAAAGAAAAAATTTGGAGTGAGATACATGTACCATATTTAATGAAGTTCCAATTTGTTTTTAATGACGATTATGTCCTTAAATTACTTGTACTAACACACTCTGTATATGTTTTTTGTAGAGGTCTTTCAACAACATTGATGATACTAGAAGAACTTTTTGTCTCCGATTGGTCGGAAAACTACTAAGAGGGTTTATGACTTTTTTAAATATCAAGTTTCTTAGGGATGCAGATAAATTTTTTGTTGATGCAGAGATTCCATCTAAATATGCAAGTTTCGTTTCACCTAAAGAATGGGAAACGTTTAAAGACAAACGAAAAACCCAAGAATTTAAGAGTGTAAGTGAAACAAATCGGCAAAGAGCATCAAGTCCCGCATATCCATACAGAAAAGGGAGTATTGGATATGGACACTTAGAACAGTCTATCGTAAGTATCCATAGATTGCAATGATATACTTGTTCATCATGAATTATATTTGATCATACTATTTGTCTTAATGTGTAGTTAACAAAGGAGAATAATTTTAAAACATCTCTTCTGACACATGTTTTGTGGAAGGAAGCCCGTGTGGGTAAGGATGGAGTTGTAAAAGAAGATGTTCAAAAAGTTTTTGAGAAATGTGTAAGTATAACATTATTTCTTTAATTAAATCAAAATTTTAGTAACATATAATTAAGATAAATTTTCAATATTCATATAAATTTCAGGAGACTCTATCTCAGTCTATATGTCAAAATGATGACAATGATTGCAGGAGCATACTTAGTCGAGCATTAGATATTCGTGAGTATTCTGGTCGGGTGAGGGGTAAGGGGTTTGGAGTCACTCCAAAATCCTTGAAGATGAAAACACAAAATACTCCTAGCAATAAAGAACTGTAGGAAACCTTGGAAGCACTACAAGCTGAAGTCTGTGAATTGAGAAGGGAAAAAGAATTAAGAGAGCAAGCTTCAGGTATTAAAGCTACTAGTGATAAAGGTAGTATCGGTTGTAATTTTAAACCGAATCTTCCAGAGGTAATTATATATATCATTATGAAATTAAAGTAGCTTAATTTGTATAATTGTCTTATGGACTGGGCCCACCCTGGCCCAAAGCAGGGATAAAGGCCCAATCCAAGCAGCTCCTCGAGGAATGCGCGCTCGCGGATTCCCACCAACGTGCTCGACTATAGACTGCAGCCATGCCCGCCATTACGCGCGACACACAGTTTCCCCGACCAATGGAGCTCTGGCTCGAGTCCTGCTCGAGCACGCCCCCCGTAGGGCAGATTCTGTCTTCTCTGACCTGTATCGAATCATCTAAACTCCGGAAAGACCGCGTCTTCTTCCCTCCTCATTCTTCGCAGAGCATCACCAGGAAGGGGACCACGTATGGGGCCCCACTACACACGTAGAACCTGGCAGTTCCTTTATTGGGCCAGTTCTGGTCGGCCCAATGAGGGGACCTTGGCCCAGCGCTGAGGGCTATAAATACCCTCTGTTCCTAGAGGGTCAGGTATTCATCCCTTACGCATACATACACTCTTTTCCTGCTCATTCCGTCACTCATTTTAGCATCGGAGTGCCTTGGAGGTACCCCCCATCTCACTCAAATTCTTCCCAAGTCAGCCGTGACGGTCTAACTCTGATCAGGTAAGATCAGTGGCGCCCTCTGTGGGAAACTAGCGTCCCCGTCTTGCAAACCCTCGAAGACCAAAGCTCAAAATCACCTCCAATCGTCATGGTTGACCAAGTTTGGGATGACCAGAACGTCCGCGTCGTTGACGTCAACAACAACCTCGCGGGCAAAAACGGAATTCCCGACAACGCCGATAACCCCGACCATAACACACTCCCCGGGGCCACCATCCCCGGGCCCTCGATCCACGAGACAAAGCTACAGCCTCATCTTCTTCGGTCCCTCCTCCACTTGAAGAAGACAATATGGCTCCCCCAAACTATCGAGCTGCCCAATTTCAGGAAGTCCCTGTCCCCGCCGGGGCAGATGCCATAACCCGCACACTATTCACGGCGATCAATCAAACCAACTACCTCATCTTTTCCCAGGGGTAAATATTGAGGACGCTAGAAGACGATAGGAGACCCGCGAGGAGACACAGGAGGCCCCAGACTCCACCTCCTCGAGTAACAGAGGTACATCTCCCATCTCCCCCGCGGAGACAATACAAAAACATCTCCCGAAGCCCGTCGCCCCGACCCTCGGGGAGACGACCCCCCTTGGAAAGGCAACCCCCCCATTGAAGCTGGAGGGCGCAACCATGGCCCCATACGGAAAGAAAGAATACACTCTGGAGACAGGCACAGAAGAATTGACCAACGAGCACCACGCTCGAGGGATACCCAGCACGACCAGGACCGTCACGCACGACAATATCTTAGGTCCCCATCCCTGTCCCCGGAGCAAAGTGACGAGGACGACCCCCGCGGTCCCCTGTCACAAGCCATCATGAAGGCCCCCATTCCCCCGGGCATGGAGAAGCCTCCACATCTCTGAAGGAATACGACGGAGTCGCGGACCCAGTCGACCACATAGACGGGTTTGAGGCTATGCTGCATTACCATAATTTCAGGGGGGTCATCAAATGCCGGTTGTTTCCCGCGACCCTCAGAAAGGCAGCAATGGATTGGTATAAAGGCCTCGCCCCGGGATCAATCACCTCGTGGAGAAACCTGAAGAATCTATTCATAAGTTCGTTCACTGCGTCTCGGCGACATCCAAAGACCGAGGCAACACTCGAGGCCATCATCCAGAGACAGGATGAAACCTTGAGAGAATTTATCAATCGATTCAATCTCGAAGCCATACAGGTCCCCTGCGCGGACCACATGAAAAGGTACTTGCTGGAGAGGGAGCTCCTCCCCGGCACAAAATTTAGAAAGGCGGTGGGCATCGAACCACCTCGAACGTTCGACGCTCTCCTCGAAAAGGCCCGGGCATATATGGATTACGAGGAAAGGGAGGCGGCCAACAGAGCCTGGGACCCCAGAACTCACGGATCCAGCAGCAACCCGCGCCAAGAAGCCGCTCCTCCTCGACGAACCGGGGAGAAAAGAAAAGAGGACAAACCCCGAGAAGTCCGAGAACAGAGAGGACCCTCGGGGCGTTTCACAGAATACACTCCTCTCACAGCTTCCCGCGAGCGTATCTTAGCGGAGTGTGCCAGCACAGACTTCAAAGACGGCGGCGTCAAAAGCCCCCGACCTGCTCCTGCTAAGCCCGGGGTAGACAAGAGTAAGTACTGTCAGTACCATAGGAGCCATGGTCATCTGACTGAAGACTGCGTCCACCTCAAGGACGCCATCAAAACCCTCATCAAGGGAGGGAGGCTCGCCCAATACCGGCGAAACGACGCTCCTCGTTGCGACGCCCGGGAGACAAGAGAGCCGGAGGAAGACGCTCGACCATCTGACAAATCGGTCCCCGTCCAGACCGCCTTCTCCGTCACCAGGCCGGAGGACTTCTACGTCCCCGAACACCTGCAGGAGCCACTCACGACACACAGCAGGTGGGAATGCTTTCCCTCCACCATGGTCATCAATGGTGGAGTATTCAACGACCTAACCATCAATTCGGCCAAGAGAAAGCTGGATGAACTGGTCGACTCGGCACCTCCGCAGACAGTCACCTTTGAAAGGGTGAAAGGTAGATTGGAGCCTATCACCTTCTATCTCGAAGAGCTCCCCGGAGGAGCCCCCAACACAGTCATTCCTCTGCTGATAAGAGCAAGAATGGCTAACTTTGACGTCCACCGCGTCCTGGTTGACGAAGGAAGTTCCGTCGACGTGATGTACAGTCAATTATTCTGGACTCTGCAGCTAGACGACTCGCACCTCTTGCCGTATGTGGGGTCGGACTTACAGGGCTTCAACGGCTCGACCTCCAAACCTTGGGGATATGTCGAGCTCATGGTTACCTTCGGAGAGGGCACAACGACGAGGCAGGTCAAGGTGCGCTTCCTCGTCATTGACTGCCCGTCCCTCTACAACTGCATCCTGGGGAGACCAACACTAGCAGAGTTGACCGCGGTGCCCTCCACCGTCCACTTGAAGATGAAGTTCTACACCAAGAGGGCACGGGTTGCTACCATCCAGGGGGACCTGGCCGTTGCTCGAAGGTGTTTCAACGCTGCATCCAAGGGACGCGACACGGTCGACACTGGGATAAGGCCCGCCAAGAGACCGGCAATGACACGACAGGAGCCCGACAAATCAGAGCCCGTCAAAGCAGATGACCAGAGAGCTCCCCTAAAGGTCGACTCAATAGCTCTGGATACCCGTTTCGATCAGGACGAACCTCCCAACGGCAAGCAAATCCCCCTCCGACCAATCCCAGACGGGGACTTCGAGGTGGTCCCCCTCGGCGAGGACCCAAGCAAGGGAGTGAAGATTGGTACCGACCTCCCCGACTTGGAAAGGAAGCAAATCAAAGCCTGCTTGCACGAGAATGCTGACTTATTCGTGTGGAGCGCCGCAGAGATGCCCAAACTCGACCCCGAGGTCGCCTGCCACCGTCTCGCCATAGACCCAACCGCTAAGGTAGTAGTACAACGTAGGCGTAGGCAGTCTCCGGAGAAAACGGAGGCTGCTGAAAAAGCTGTAAAAGACCTCATAGAGGAAAATTTTATTTCTGAAGCCCGGTGTTCAACCTGGCTGTCAAATGTTGTACTAGTCAAAAAGAATAATGGAAAATGGCGGATGTGTGTTGATTATACTGATCTCAATCGGGCATGCCCGAAAGATGCTTTTCCCTTACCAAACATAGATATGTTGGTCGATAACTCGGCCGGTTACAAAATATTGTCGTTCATGGATGCCTATTCAGGCTATAACCAGATCCCAATGGCCATGAGCGACAAGCATTGCACTGACTTCATGACCAGCTCGGGCAACTATTACTACAATGTAATGCCCTTTGGACTAAAGAACGTAGGAGCAACTTACCAACGTATGATGAACAGAGTATTCCACAAGTAAATCGGAGACATGCTCGAGGTTTACATGGACGACATGATCGTCAAGTCCCGAGCAGACACCGATCACGCGGACCACCTCAAAGAAGTCTTCGCCCAAGCGAGACAATGTAAGATGAGATTCAACCCCGAAAAATGCACGTTCGGAGTCAAGGCAGGGAAATTCCTCGGGTTTTACCTGACAGAACGAGGAATTGAAGCCAACCCCGACAAATGTCGAGCCTTCTCCGACCTCTCGACACCCACGTCGAAGAAATCAATACAAGTCATGAACAGTATGCTCACATCGCTATCCCGCTTCGTCGCAAGATCCGCTCAGCATGCCCTCCCCTTCTTCAGACTACTTCGCAAAGAAGCAGCCTTCGAATGAACGGTGGAATGTGAACAAGCACTGCTCCACCTGAAACAAAGTCTATCCCAACCGCCCGTACTGTCTCGACCAGTCGACGGGGAGCCTTTATTCCTATACTTGGCCGTCTCGAACGAAGCCATCAGCGCGACTCTCATTCGCGAGACCGCCAACGGGCAAAAACCCATTTATTTCACGAGAAAAGCCCTACAAGGACCCGAGAGCAGATACCAACAGATAGAAAAAGTAGCTCTAGCCCTCGTCAACGCGGCGAGGAGACTCAGACACTATTTTCTGGCCCACACAGTTATAGTGCAGACCGACCAACTGGTAAAACAACTCTTAGGTCGACCTGACATGGCGGGCCAAATGTTGAAATGGTCCTTGGAACTCTCCGAGTTCGACATTCAATACGAGAGAAGGAAAGCTCTAAAGGCACAAGCCCTGGCCGACTTCATCGCGGAAATGACCGCTCACGACCCGCCCGCAGGGAAGGAGCACAAATGGACCATCTTCGTTGACGGAGCTTTCAGCTCGTCCGAAAGCGGCACAGGGATCCTCCTAGAAAACGAGGAGGGCGTAGTGATCGAGCACTCGTTAACCATCTCCTTCCCGACTTCGAACAACCAGGCATAATACGAGGCCCTGCTGGCAGGACTAAGGCTAGCCAAGGACCTAGGAGCCCGCGAGGTAAGAATTTTCACGGACTCTCAACTCGTTGCTTCCCAAGTCCAAGGGAGTTACCAAGCTAAAAACGACAGCCTCGTCGAATACCTAAACTTAGTCAAAGAACACATGAAAAAGTTCGACCGAGCAGAAATATCACACATCCCGCACGAACAAAACACAAGGGAAGACATACTGTCCAAGCTCGCAAGCACAAGTAAGAAGGGCGGAAACAAATCTGTCATACAAGAATCCCTGTCACGCCCGAGCATCGAAAGGTCCTCGATCCCAGTCGAGGTGCACGCCATTGGAGACACCTCGTGCTGGATGACCCCGGTGTACAATTTTCTGACAAAGGGTGAGCTCCCTTCGGACCAGACAGAAGCGACAACCACGAAACGACGAGCATGCTCCTACGTGGTGCTCGAGCATAAACTATACCTCATGGGATTCTCCATTCCCCTCCTGAAATGCATCGACGAATCCATAGTCCCCGAGGTATTACAGGAGATACATGAAGGGATTAAAGCCCAACACATGGGCGGTAAGTCCCTGGCGAGGAAAGCCTTGCGAGCGGGGTACTATTGGCCGACGATGCAGCAGGACGCCAAAAAACACGTTAAGAAGTGTGACAAGTGCCAAAAGCACGCTAACATGCATCTCGCTCCCCCTCACAAGCTGAGCACACTGTCGTCCCCGTGGCCGTTCGCGTGGTGGGGGGTGGATATCCTCGAACCATTCGTGCAAGGGACTTACCAAAAAAAGTTCCTTATCGTAGCCGTCGATTACTTCACAAAATGGATAGAGGTCGAGGCTCTCGCGAAGATCACCTTGCATAACATCCTTCGTTTCTACAAAAGAAATATCCTCGCCAGATTCGGGATCCCGAGAGCACTAGTCACCGACAACGGCACCCAATTCACTGACCACCGATTACAAAAATTCATCACCAAACTAGGAATAAAACAACATTTCGCCTCTGTCGAGCACCCTCAAACCAACGGGCAAGCCGAGGCCGCTAACAGAGTCATCCTGCGAGGACTCAAATGCCGGCTCGGCGAAGCTAAAAGAGGGTGGGTCAAGGAGCTGCACAACATTTTATGAGCGTATCTCACCACGCCCCATTCAACGACGGGCGAAACCCCCTTTCGACTAACATACGACACCGAAGCCGTCATCCCCGTAGAAATCAGGGAACCCTCCAGGCGGACAGAAATGCCCCTCGACGAAGAAATGAACGACGAAGCACTCAGGGACGAACTCGAGTTGGTCGAGGAAATTCGATCGGGGGCAGCCCTGCGTGAGGCCACTCTAAAACAACGAGTGGCCCTGCGTCACAACGACAAGGTCATCAAACGCGAGTTCAAGATCGGAAGCCTGGTATTACGAAGAAACCAGAAAGACTCCTGCGAGGGGAAATTGGCCGCGAACTGGGAAGGGCCTTACCGCGTCCACGACACCACAGGTACCGAGGCATACTACCTCGAGCAGCTAGACGGAAAACCATTGCCACGACACTGGAACGCTGCTAAACTAAAGCAATACTATAGTTAAAAACCCTTAAACACTAAGGACTCTCGTCGTCGAACATCCACATCTAGTCAACGGAGAGAAATGTCTCGACCACGTAGATAGGCCAAGGTACGGGCCCAATCTACGCCCAAAAAACATAACGCCGTTCAGCCAAACAAGGACGAACGACGATGCCCGACAGGGACACCTCAATCGAGCTCCACTATCGAAGTACCCACATGGAAGAACACCCAGCTCGCGATGGGCAGTTCACGCCACGGGCATACGACCTCGATCTGGGTCATACGCCCGAGCAAGCGGGCTTCACTCCGCACGACCGACGCATTTCGAAGTACGTCGGACCACCAAATGGGTCGAAAGGATCTCCACTCGAGGACATAACTTAGGCAAATTTCTCCATAAAGTAACAGCCGAACACAAGCATGGCTCGAGGACATAACTTAGACAAATTTCGTCACAATATCAAAACTTATACACGAGAAAGTTTAAAGTCAAAATGAACATCCATGTAAAAGCCCATACACAAAATGAATAAAAATGAATTGACCAAAAAGGCCGACGATGTTCAGAGTTACAGACTATGGCACAACGGCCAAAAGAAATATGTACGGGCACGCAGGCCCCAAAATTAAGCATGGGCACGCAGGCCCCAAAACAAATACCAATAAATAGGCACGCAGGCCCGACCAGAAACTCCACGACTAAACGTTCCCGGGACTGCCAGCATCCACCACAGGAGACTCAGGAGGAGGCACGACCTGGCCGTCAATAATCTGAGACATGAAACCCACCCCCTCGGTATTCATACCCAGATTCAATATGGCGAGCTGGTTGACCGCAGCCTCAAACCCGTCCGCTAAAGCATCGACACAGTCTGTTTCGAGGAGATGGATGCGCACGACTAGATCTGAACGACTCCGCAGAGGGGCTGTATCCTCTGACTCATCTTCAGCAGGAAGCATGGCAGCTTTCAGCTCCTCAACTTCCTTAGACAAACATTCGTTGTCGGCCTCCAAGCGTTCCCTATCCAGTCAAAGACAATCCCTCTCCTCATCATCCTTCTCGGAGTTTTCCTTCTCCACCGCCAACAGATCGGCTTGTTCGCGGAACATCTCCTCAGAGCGCTCGAGAGCAGCCTTCAACTTTCGAGAGCCGGCAACGAGGGCAGCTTTCTCCGACTCCAACTCCCTGACGCAATCCGAGGAGTCCGACCCTTCCTCAGCAAGGACAACGACCATCTCAGCCATCTTCACCATCCCGACCATACTGGCGGCCAGGTGTTTTCTCCGGCTTTCTTTGTTGAGCCGCCTGATGGTCTCGGCCTCCTCGCTGCTCATTGTCAGGGGAAACCCCTCGAAGAAATCTTCCTCTTGAAACAGGGGAGTAAGCCAAAGGCCCTCGCAGCGACAGACTCATCGCCAACCTCCTACCTATTATCTGCCCGACTTCTCTTTCTCGTGATCAGCTCAGTGGGCTGCTCGGCGTCAGGGGAGCCCGGGGACCCGCTAGAAGCATCACCTGAACTGGTCGGCGGGCCCATCCTCGTGGCCTGCGGAGCTCGCACCAGCCTTCTGTTTACTCTCTTGTCCTGAGTCAGTTTTAAAAGCCTCTCCCTTCGTTCAGCCATGTCGCATGCAAAGAAGAAAACTCGGGTTAGTTGCGAACAAGTATAAAACAACGAAATTGGAATAAAACTACAAGACAAAAGCAACCTAATAGATTTACGGCCTTCCCATAAGACTGCACTCGACGAGCGCCTTTGTGTCGATGGGACGGGCCTTGAACGTCGGGTACCCTTCCTCGTCAAGAATGTCTTCCCCTTCCCTCGTGACCCACCGGGCAGGGAAAAAACTGTCGACATATTTGCAAAGGATACCATAGGCTTCTTCATCCTCGGCGCACATACTTCCCGCGGGCGTGTGGTAGTACCCGGTACCATGGTCGTAATGGCCCGAGCACCAATGTAAGGGGAACTTGGATACGCGCCCCATCGCCGGTCGACCTTCGGCATCCATGAAGGGCTCCCCGTGCTCGTCGACTACCGCTGTTTCCTCTTCATACATAGAATCCAAAGCAGTCTGGGTGACCGGCTGCAGAACGTACCACTTGTCCTTGAAGCCCTGGACTGAATCCATGTACATCCTGAACAACCTCTTCGACTATTTCAGGGAAACCCAGCTATGCCTGCCTCCTCGAGACTGACGCTGCAGGTGAAAAACTCTGAAGAAAAGGGGAATGGTCGCCCCGATACTCAAGAAGCGGCATGTCAGCTCGAACGCCCGAAGGAAGGCAATCGAATTAGGATGAAGTTGGGAAGGGGCCAAGTTCAGATGGCAGAACACCCCGGCTTGGAAATCACTGAAAGGAAGCGTGAGACCGAGATCCCTAAACACGATCTCATACATTGGAAACCCATACTCGGTGAACTCCGAGAAGATTCGTGCATCGATGGACGGCCTCGTCACAACAAAATTCTTCTGGAAATCTGACTGACTACCGCCGCGTTCGACGACTGTATATGCGCGCCGACTACGCCGACAATATGCCGAGGCAATCCCTCGAGGCTCGGCACCCACCCAATCCAACAAAGGGTCATCGACGGTATCAACTAGAGTCACGTTCTCTTCGACACTTTGATCCTCGACCTCATTACGCCTCGAAGACTTCGGTTCGTCGGCCATTTACCTGCAAAGCACAAGAAACCGGTGAAATTCGAGAGCAAATCCGCATGCTCTCCACAGTGACGGGAAGTAGTGCGCAACAAGCCAAACACGCTCGACCAGACATCGGGAACAACAAGAGAATAGCATGAACACCCCACGCGATAAACATGGATGACTCGAACAAGATCCCGATTTCGCCTCCCCGATGCTAAGATGCTACAACGAGTTTTCCTACATACTTCCTAAGGGGTCAACGTCCCGGCCAGCTCATGGGTGCACCGACCTAAACTATGAATGTGACGGGCAATATCATAAATCCTACGCCTAGAACTATGGGTTTACCGGGCAGTATCATAGATTATGCGCCTAAAACCATGAAGGTCACGGGCAGCATTGCGAGTCACCTACCTAAAACTATGAGTTTACCGAGAACAAACACGCATATACTAGGCACTACTCCCAGATGTGGGTTTCTAACACCCAAATAACGTTAAAACTACCTACAACGAAGAAAACAGGAGAAATGAACACTTACTTGGAAGAAAAGAAGAATGGACGGCAGCGATGAAAATAGTCAACGGAGGGAGGTGCGGTAATCTTGTGATGCTGTAGAAAGACAACGGCGGCGGAAACAGAGGAAGAAGGAGAAGCGCGAAGAAGAAAAACAAATTATGGGACCCAAGGATCCTATTTATAGGGATGACATGGAATACGAAACGTCGCCCCAGGGAGTCACGAACTTCCCCTCCTCGACATCTACTCCCCTAGGCAATGATGACCCTATTGTCGCTAGGGTGGCATCACGGTTCCCAAGGATCGCCTCGTGTACCCAACAAACACAGCCCACGAGGATTCCCCGAGCACGCGTCGACAAGGGTTACGCTACGAATGCAACCCATGAAAAACTCCTCAAGCACGCATGAGGAAGCAATATCCTGATCCGGGCGTCAGACCCCGTGGTAAAGGCGAGCTGAAGTCAAGTCATAACTCCTGCTCCAGGAGCAACGACTTGGGGGGCTTCTGTTCTGGACTGGGCCCGCCCTGGCCCAAAGCAGGGATAAAGGCCCAATCCAAGCAGCTCCTCGAGGAATGCGCGCCCGCAGATTCTCGCCAGCGTGCCCGACCACAGACTGCAGCCATGCCCTCCATTGCCCGCGACACACGGTGTCCCCGACCAAGGGAGCTCTGGCTCGAGTCCTGCTCGAGCATGCCCCCCGTAGGGAAGATTCTGTCCTCTCTGACCGTTATCGAATCATCTAAACTCCGAAAAGACCGCGTCTTCGTCCCTCCTCATTCTTCGCAGAGCATCACCAGGAAGGGGACCATGTGCGGGGCCCCACTACACACGTAGAACCTGGCAGTTCCTTTATTGGGCAAGTTCTGGTCGACCCAATGAGGGGACCTTGGCCCAGCGCTGGGGGCTATAAATACCCTCTGTTCCTAGAGGGTTAGGTACTCATCCCTTACGCATACATACACTCTTTGCCTGCTCATTCCGTCACTCATTTTAGCATCGGAGTGCCTTGCAGGTACCCCCCCCCATCTCACTCAAATTCTGCTCGAGCCAGTCGTGACGGTCCAAGTCTGATCAGGTAAGATCAAATTGAAATATATACACAATAACAATTTGAAATTTATTATTAGTTTTATGGTATTTCACCTTGTCAACTCTACTTATCGTCACCAACTTATCGGATGGTTGGCATGGGAAAAGTGCATAACACTTTGGGAGAATTACTTCACACTAAACCATTCCCTACTGGCTGTTTGAAAGTATCGGTTGGCATTGCTTTGGATAAGGATGCGTTATTACCACATCCTGATGACGTTTTGGATGCCACACTGGCTGGAGTTGCAATAGGTTTATTTGTTGCATGGTCGTCAAGCCTCATTAGTGTAGATGATGAGCTATGCTTAAAACCATATATATGAACATTTGAGTATTCAAAGTTTTTACGCGCATTTTACGTACATTTGTTTTCACATGGTTATGTTAATTATACTCCAACAAAATCCAAAGCATAAGACAAGGGGATTCCACGGCAAACCAAGTCAGTTGCATCAATAAAAGAGGTACATCACAATTATATCATATTTATGCATGAAAAATGTTAATTCGTGATCTTATACTTCACATAACTAATTATATGATCTTTAGATTCATGCTAAAGAGAATGAAGATGTCGGTAGGGGTAAGAATCCTGAAAAAAAGGTTGTTGCTAAGAAGGTCGCGACTAAGAAAAACTACTTCTAAGTTTAGGTCGTGCCTTGGGACATTTTTAGAAATGCCTGATATTCCGGAAGGAAATACTCGTCTTCTACCTATGGAGTTCTGTATTTTTGGTTTTTAATATTATGAAACAATTGGTATGGAGGATTTATATCAAGTTTTACAACATACGCAATTGGGCCCCGGTGTTGTTAATACATACGTAAGGTATATCCGATCTACTTTGTCTAATTAATTGATCAATTCATTTACTCATTTCAAATATTAATGAGGTATTTTATTTAAGGTTTTTGTATGAAAAATTGATACGTCCGAGTGGATTGGAGAAAAGATTTGTTTTCCTATCTCCTTTCACTACCAACTTAGGGTTAATCTTACATAAACCAGATGAAGTCATGGCGTATGTACTCGAGCGCTTTATGGCCGACAAAGATACCGAAAAGTTGTTCTTTTTACCGCTTAATACCGACAACGGGTTATATTTTCATTCTAAATTCATCTATCATAATTTTTCATATTTTGACATTGTGTAGAAAGTTTTCATCTCACATTTGTTTAATCTTACTGTGGAAATTGGTTGTTGGTCGCGATTAATCCTATAAGAGAAGTTGTATATTATCTGGATTCTTTACGCAATGATCCAAGTACATATCAATATATGAAGAATATGGTTGATACGTAAGTGATATTGTTCTAAATATTCGTGTGTTTATTTATTTATTTTTTATGTGAATTATTCTAAATATGCGTTTATGGTTTATTAGCATTATACAAGTTTTTCGAGCACAAAGAGGTGTTCAAGTACCAAAGAGTAAAGCCAACAACATTACATGGATTATAGTGGATGTATATTAATTAATTATCATAATTTTGATTATATTAATAGTGATGATACTTGATAAAACTTAGGCCTTATCCATATTTTCTTTTCATGTGTAGTGTCCTCGGCAACATAATGAAGTAGATTGCGGTTTTTACATGTTGAGGTTTATGAGAGAAATCTTTCTTTTGGATCGAATAGAGATTCCATCTAAGGTATGGATTTCTAACTTAGGAGTTATTTTAATATTTAACACATATTTCTCATATAATTAAATAGTTTTAACTTAAACGTATTATGTTATATTATTATGTAGTACTTTGATGAATTCAAGTGTGCTTATCACTCAAGTTCTCAGTTGGATGAACTTAAGGAGGATTGGTGTCAATACATTATTGAGACGAAAGTTATATAAGGTATATTGTAATCTTATTTTAATTGATGAGAATTTTGAGTATATTCAAATATTGCAATTTTGTTGTTGTTTTTCATGTGGTAAATTATATATATTTTATTTGTATCATAGTATGAATTACGATATTTTGGTGGTTTTTCAGGTTTTATGTGCATACGTAGAAGATAGAGATGGGTAGAATTTATAATGGTATATAATGGTGTTTTTGTTGTTGTTGTAAAAGTATATATGTACAAGAGTAATAGTATATATATAAGTACATTGGTGTAAATGTATAGTATCTTTTGGTATTATTTTTTATTGGATTTAAGCTCCAATAATATTGAAAATATAGTGAAATTTATAATGGTATATACAGATGCAAAATATGGTGAAAACCCGATGCGAATATGGTTAAAATCTGTGAATATAAAATTGTATATAAAACCAGCGCTTTATTTTCAAAAAGGTTATATAAAAGTTTTTGTGGACATTAGACAACTCTTTAAAAAATGCTTTCTGAAGCCCCCTTTAGACAACACTTTTATTGGAAAAGTGCTTCCTAAAGGGGCTCTTTCTTTTAATTTTTTTTGTTTCAGAAAAAGCGCTGGCCAAAGGGGGCCTTTAGCAGCGCTTTAAAAAAAGTGCTGCCTAAAGAGGGCTTTAGACAACGCTTTAACATTAAAAGCGCTTCCTAAGGGGCTTTTAATTTTTAATTTTTTTTGGTTCAGAAAAAGGGCTGGCTAAAGGGGGCCTTTAGCAACGCTTTTATAGTAACAGCGCTGGTTAAAGGGGGGCCTTTAGCAACGCTTTAAAATTAAAAACACTGACTAAAGGGGGCCTTTAGCAGCACTTTCAAAGTAAAAGGGCTGCCTAAATGGGGGATTTAGCAACGCTTTTATTTTTAACAAAGCATTGTCTTTACCTACAGCAGCACTGGAATAGACAGCGCTTTAAAGCGTTGTCTAAAGCCAAAAAAAGCGTTGTCTAAAGTCATGTTTGGCGTAGTGACGTTATTGAGACGAAAGTTATATAAGGTATATTGTAATCTTACTTTAATTGATGAGAATCTTGAGTATATTCAAGTGTTGCAATTTTGTTGTTGTTTTTCATGTGATAAATTATATATATTTTGTTTGTATCATGGTATGAATTACGATATTTTGGTGTTGTTTCAGGTTATATGTACATATGTAGAAGATAGAGATGAGTAGATTTTGTAAATGGTATATAATGGTTTTGTTTTGGTGTTGTTTTTCTGTAAAAGTATATATGTACAAGTGTAATAGTATATATAAGTACATTGGTGTAAATGTATAGTATCTTTTTATATTATTTTTTATTGGATTTAGGCATGGCAAAAAAACCCAGACCCGTTGGGCCCCGCCCCGAAATTAACGGGGAAAACCCGGCTAAAACGGGTACGGGTGCGGGGGTGGGTAAAACCCAGTTTCTAACTACGGGTGCGGGGGCGAGGGCGGTAAGACACTGAGACCCGCCCGCACCCGCACCCGCCCCGAATAATCCAATTACTATAATAACCTTGTTTTAATTATTTTTATGTTACTTTTATTTTTATTTTTACTATATTGATAGGTAATTTGAAATCTAACGTGGGAAATGAAAATGCTATTTTACTAACTGAAATGGAGTCTGATGATGAAGGTATTATTCATACTATTTGTATTAAATTTGTCAAGTTAAATTTTTATATTTTAACTTTTATTTTTTAACACAGGTGAGTTGTTGATTGATGGTGCTACTTCTATTTCCAACTCCTGCCTCGAAGATGAAGATTATTAGAAAATTTGTTGTTTATTTGGATCTTTTTTTGTTATGATGATATCGTATATTTTGTTCCATGTTGTTGGAATGGTTATTTTGTTCCATGTTGTTGGAATGGTTCTTTTGTTGATTGTATTGTTTTAATTTTGTATTTGTACTTTGCAAAAAAATTGTTGGTTGTTGGGAGTGATTTATACTTTGATATATTGAAAGATTACACTCTTTTAATGAATCACAAGTTCACAACCAATTATAGTTGATTGAAGGGTTATGATAGAAAAATATTTGGAATGGTGTTTGAATATTAAATCCTACAATTATTTACTCAAATCAATGGCGAATTTTGTATTTTTAATGTATTTGTTAATGCTGTCCAGGAAATTTGTGAAAAAAATAGATATTTTTTTATTAAAAAAAAACAGTTTTCGCGGGTGGGGGCGGGTGCGGGTGACCCGTTCTCCATTGGGGGCGGGTCTGGGGGTGAATTTCCATCCCCCGCGCGGGTTTGGGGGCGGGGGCGGGTCTATTACTGGAGTTGCGGGTGCGGGTGCGGGGTTAGCTAAACCCGCCCCGACCCGCCCCGTTGCCATCCCTAATTGGATTGAAGCTCCAATATTAGTGAAAATATAGTGAAATTTATAATGGTATATACAGGTGCAAAATATGGTGAAAACCTAGTGCGAATATGGTTAAAATCTGTGCATATAAAATTATATATAAAACCAACGCTTTATTTTCAAAAAGGTTATATAAAAAATTTCGTGGACATTAGACAGCTCTTTAAAAAACGCTCTCTAAAGCCCATTTTAGACAGCACTTTTACTGTAAAAGCGCTGCCTAAAGGGGCTCTTTCTTTTAAAAATAATTTGTTTCAGAAAAAGCGTTGGTCAAAGGGGGCTTTTAGCAGCGCTTTAAAAAAAAGCGCTGCCTAAAGGGGGCTTTAGACAACGCTTTAACATTAAAAGCGCTTCCTAAAGGGGCTTTTAATTTTTAATTTTTTTTGTTTCAGAAAAAGCGTTGGCTAAAGGGGGCCTTTAGCAACACTTTAATAGTAAAAACGCTGGTTCAAGGGGGGCCTTTAGTAGCGCTTTAAAATTAAAAGCACTGGCTAAAGGGGGCCTTTAGCAGCGCTTTCAAAGTAAAAGGGCTGCCTAAAGGGGGGATTTAGCAGCGCTTCTACTTTTAACAAAGCGTTGTCTTTACCTACAATAATGCTGGAATAGACAGCGCTTTAAAGCGTTGTCTAAAGCCAAAAAAAATGCTGTCTAAAGTTTTGTTTGGCGTAGTGACGTTATTGAGACGAAAGTTATATAAGGTATATTTTAATCTTACTTTAATTGATGAAAATTTTGAGTATATTCAAGTGTTACAATTTTGTTGTTGTTTGTCATGTGGTAAATTATATATATTTTGTTTGTATCATGGTATGAATTATGATATTTTGGTGTTGTTTCAGGTTATATGTGCAAATGTAGAAGATATAGATGAATAGATTTTGCAATGATATATAATGGTGTTGTTTTGGTGTTGTCTTTTTGTAAAAGTATATATGTACAAGAGTAATAGTATATATAAGTAAATTGATGCAAATGTACAGTATCTTTTAGTATTATTTTTTATTAGATTTAAGCTTCAATATTAGGGATTTTTTTTTTGAAATTTGTAATGGTATATGCATGTGAAAAATATGGTGAAAATCTGGTTAAAATCTGTGCATATAAAATTGTATATAAAACCAACGTTTTTTTCTTCAAAAAGGTTATATAAAAAAGTTCGTGGACATTAGACAGCTCTTGTCTAAAGCCCCCTTTAGACAACGCTTTTAATGTAAAAGCACCGCCTAAAGGGGCTCTTTCTTTTAATTTTTTTTTGTTTCAGAAAAAGCGCTGGCCAAAGGGGGCCTTTAGCAGCGCTTTAAAAAAAATGCTGCCTAAAGTTGGCTTTAGACAACGCTTTAACATTAAAAGCGCTTCCTAAAGGGGATTTTTATTTTTAATTTTTTTTGTTTCAGAAAAAGCGCTGGCTAAAGGGGGCCTTTAGCAACACTTTAATAGTAAAAGCGCTGGCTAAAGGGGGGCCTTTAGCAGCGCTTTAAAAGTAAAAGCACTGGCTAAAGGGGGCCTTTAACAGCGCTATCAAAGTAAAAGTGCTATCTAAAGGGGGGATTTAGCAGTGCTTCTACTTTTAACAAAGCGCTGTCTTTGCCTACAACAACGCTGGAATAGACAGCTCTTTAAAACGCTGTCTAAAGCCAAAAAGGCGCTGTCTAAAGTCTTGTTTGGAGTAGTGATGTTATTGAGACAAAAGTTATATAAGGTATATTGTAATCTTACTTTAATTGATGAAAATTTTGAGTATATTCAAGTGTTGCAATTTTGTTGTTGTTTGTCAT
This sequence comes from Vicia faba, assembly GCA_948472305.1. Taxonomy (NCBI): domain Eukaryota; kingdom Viridiplantae; phylum Streptophyta; class Magnoliopsida; order Fabales; family Fabaceae; genus Vicia; species Vicia faba. Next base: position 469,366,944 of record OX451736.1, read on the forward strand.
GTGGTAAATTATATATTTTTTGTTTGTATCATGGTATGAATTACGATATTTTGGTGTTGTTTCAGGTTATATGTGCATATGTAGAAGATGGAGATGAATAGAGTTTGCAATGGTATATAATGGTGTTGTTTTGGTGTTGTCTTTTTGTAAAAGTATATATGTACAAGAGTAATAGTATATATAAGTAAATTGATGTAAATGTATATTATCTTTTGGTATTATTTTTTATTAGATTGAAGCTTCAATATTAGTGAAAATATTGTGAAATTTGTAATGGTATATGCATGTGCAAAATATGGTGAAAACCTGGTGCAAATATGGTTAAAATATGTGCATATAAAATTGTATATATTAAACAGCATTTTTTTTCTTCAAAAAGGTTATATAAAAAATTTCGTGGACATTAGACAACGCTTTAAAAAACGTTGTCTAAAGCCCCCTTAAGAAAGCGCTTTTATTGTAAAAGCACTGCCTAAAGGGGATCTTTTTTTATTTTTTTTTGTTTTAGAAAAAGCGTTGGCTAAAGGGGGCCTTTAGCAGCACTTTTAAAAAAAGTGTTGCCTAAAAGGGACTTTAGACAGCGCCTTAACATTAAAAGCGCTGCCTAAAGGGGCTTTTTATTCTTAATTATTTTTGTTTCAGAAAAAGTGTTGGCTAAAGGGGACCTTTAGCAGCGCTTTAAAAGTAAAAGCGCTGGCTAAAGGGAGACTTTAGCAGCGCTTTAAAAGTAAAAGCGTTGGCTAAAGGGGGCCTTTAGCAACACTTTCAAAGTAAAAGTGATGCATAAAGGGAGGATTTAGCAGCGCTTTTACTTTTAACAAAGCGCTGTATTTACCTACAGTAGCGCTGAAATAAACAGCACAGTCTAAAGCCAAAAAAAGTGTTGTCTAAAGTCTTGTTTGACGTATTGACCCCTTGTCTTTTCTTTACCAACAATTCTTGGCCAAATGTCTCCACTTTTCACAGTTATAACACTACATACCTTTCTTATCTTCTTTGTCCTTTCGATAGTTTCCTCCTCCTCTTTTCGAGGATTCAGAAGATCTATCTTCGACCTTATTCTTATGGGGATCCGACCAAGACTTCTTGCCATGAATTTTGTCAAATTTGTCTTTGAATTTGTTGGAACCACCATCCTTTTTCCATGATTGAGCTTGTAGTGCCTTTATCGAGTCCTGAACTCCTTTCCTTTCGATAATCCTCATCTCATGCGCCTCCAATGAACCAACCAAATCTTTCACTTTAGTGATTTCAAGATTGTTGGATTCTTGAATAGCTATGATAACGTGATCAAAGTGAGAGGTCAACATTTTTATTACCTTCTCAACTATCATCTTATCAGTAATAGTTTCACCATAACCCTTCACGAGATGGACGAGTTTCTGAACCTTCGGCACATATTCCGCAACTTTTTCATCTTCTCCCATCGACAACAACTCCTATTGTCGACGCAAGGTTTTTAATTTGATAACCTTGAATTTCTCACCTCTTTCGTAATAATTTACCAGAATATCGCATGCCTCCTTCGCCGTTTCAGCATGAGAGGTTCTGTCGAAATTAGCAACATCGACATCCGTTTGAATGCAATAAGCAGCCTTACAATCTTTCTTTTTGACTTTGTTGTGGGCTTTTTTCTGTTCGTCGTTGCATTTGCAGCCAACGCAGGAACGCCGTCGGTAACCACTTCTAGGGTTTCATGGAAGCCAAAAAAGGATTGCATCTGTTTTTTCTATCGGATCTAATTTTTACCGTCAAGCATTGGAAGAGAATTCAGAATGCCCTTATCACTAGCCATCTTCACAGCGGTTGATTCACTTGTCCTAAAAACACGATCTCTGACGTGAAATTCTTGAAAACTTGATCAAGAACAATAACCAGAAGCTCTAGATACCAATTTGTTAGTGCGTGGGAGACTTTTAGTGATGAGAGAAAGAGAGAATAATAAAGGAAATAAGAATTTATATTATTGAATTGTACAAATAATGATACACACTATGACTATTTATATAGAATCCTAATTAGGTTTGAATTAACACAACTTAAATTATATTTAAATGTTAAATCTAATCAAATCAAATCTAATTTAATTTAATATTTCAACAAGTGTGTGTAAAAAAATTAAAATTAAAATCTCAATTTTAATAGCATTATATAATATTTAGAAAAAAAATTTCCATTTCAAAACTCTTGAATGGTAAACTTGATTAAGAAACTAAGTAACCACATGTAACTAATTTCCTGCACCTTTAAAAAGCTTGGTACATTTATCTTCTATGAGTCTATATCTAAAGTCTCAACCTATAGAAGTGAAAGTTTAACATCAAAGAATTAGAGCAAAAGAAGAAGAAGAAAAAAAGATCCTGTGAATGATAAAAAGCATGCTTCAATGGTCTTGAGTATGATGAGCAAGTGAAGAGGAGCCAGCTACTGGTTTAACAAAACCACAATTACTACAAGGTGTAGGCTCTGTCAATATCATTTCATTGTAAGTTGTACAGCTCTTAGAGCTGCTGTGCCCTCCCTTTATAACATGCTCAGGCAATCTCAATGTATATTTCGCATCATCTTTCTCTTCACCTCTAATCATTACTATAGAATGCCCCGTTGAATGCGACTTTGAAAACCTAGGTTCTTCTCCTCGTGGCATGCTCGTGTTCTCGCAATTATGTTGGTTAGTGGAATTTATTTGAGCTCCAGTGATCTCACCAACAGTGTCTCTTTCCTCTTCTCTCACATCAATACGTATAGCTTCGCATGGTAACTGCACCATACCTTCGTCTATATCAACGGTGTCATTGTTGTTGTTGTCGTGGTTGTTGTCGTTGTCATTGTCCCCGTGTTTCAACGTGGGATTTAAATCGAGGTCGGTTCGACAAACGGGACATGTCTTATGAGATTCAAGCCATAAATCAATACATTCTTGATGGAAGACATGACAACAAATGGTCAGATGACGAAGCATGCTATCATCCTCAAACTCTAGCAAACAAATGGCACATTCTAAGCTGTAACTCTTTTCCTCACGAAGATCTTTCACAGAAGAGTAAACAAAAGTAGGGAACTTGTCTAGAAGGGTATTGTCGAGTCCTCTCGGTGGTGATCTCTCGGGCGAAAGACGAACGAGAGAACCCGAGGTTGTGCGTTGTAAGGCCCAATTATGGAAAAGGCCTTGAAAACAATACTTACAAAGATACACAATGCTGAAAGCCACAAAGGCTAAGATGAGGACGGTGAGGGTGAAAGCTACTAGTGCCGGTGGGGTCCTGTACGTTGGAGCCGGCGGGATATCGTAATCAGGTTCCGATGAAGACATTGTCCGGACGTTCCACACTTTCTTGTTTGCATGGATGAGAGAAGTTTGTGAACAAAAGAAGTGGTGTGAAAGAAGGTGAGTAAAGTGGCGATTACTTTTCTCTCTTCATGTTAATATTACTATTTTTTTAGAGAGGATTTTAAGGGAGAGAATGTGTTTGAGTATTAGATGATGGGTTAATACGAGACAGTAATGTTGTGAGTGATTTATAGCCCTTGGTTGGTTACAAAGGTCGGTTTTGAGCGAGTCTTTGTGAGAAGGACAATGACTTATGACCAAACACTAATGAGAGTGTATATAGTGAGTGCATGCATGAATAAGTAATTAGTAAATAGATTATTATTATGAAAATATATAGAACTAACTACAATTTATTTGACTATATAATGAAAATTTTATGTAAATTTGATAATTTTTCAATTGAAATAAAAAATACCTTTGTAATCTTTGTTTCAGATTCTCTGAAATGTCATTCTAATAAAAAGCATCTTATGTACATCAACCAAACGAATTCAACCTGTCTAGCATGAATAATACAAGTAGTTGATGTGTTTTAAGATGCAATTACAAGGCCATGAAATATTCACTTTAAATAAGGAAAAAATATTTACCTTCTTTCTCTTGCAATGGAAAAAAATATTATTCAAGTGTTTGTGAACAACCATAAACAAAAACAAAAAAACCAACTACACATTTATAAGAAACACAACGATGTGAATCCTAATAATACTCAAAAAGCATGTTAATGGGAATTAGGTATTAGATAGTTTAGTCTTTTTCTCATTGGACCTTTTTTTTATTGAGCTCTCTTTATTCTTATTTGGGCTGATTGCCTCATATTGTATATATAATCCAACTAGCTAATAAAATGGCTCTCAAGTTTTCACTTTTCAAATAACTTTTGCCGCCAATGGCTTCTCTTTTGGTTTTCACATTGGTGTAATATGGTATCAGTGAACATATCCACCCAACTCATTTCATCTTATTTCTCTGCATAGTTCTTTTCTTCATTCTCCTTCTATGTCTTATAATGACGAATCAGACGATAAATCCACACACCATGAAAGCCCTAAGAACAATAATTATATTCTACCGACCATTCCGCTAATTCAATTTTGAATTCAAGAAACCCTTACTACCTTCATCCCGGTGAGAATCCTGGTGCCACCATTGTTGCACCACCTCTCGATGACAACAATGACCACAACTGGAGTAAATCAATGTGTCCGTTAACCTCAAAGAACAAGTTTTCTTTCATTAATGGCGGTCTTCTGAAACCTTCTTCCTCTGATACTAACTTTGAGCTTTGGGATCGCGCCAACAACATGGTTTTATCTTGGATCAATCACACGCTTTCACCTCACATTGCAAAAAGTACCATCTGTTTCGATTCTGCATTCGAACTATGGGAAGATCTTCGAGAACGATTCACCAGAGGTAATCATTTTCATCTTTCGAATCTTCTCCATGAACTGCATTCTATTTAACAAGGTGATCTATCTTTGTCCACCTATTTCCCCATCTCAAGATCCTCTAGGATGAGCTAGAAGATTTGAGGCAAACCCCTTCATGTTCTTGCCTTACGTTGTGTACATGCGATTTGGCCAAAGCCGTGCAAAGTTATAAACACATGGAGTGTGTCATATGTTTCCTAAAGGGGTTGAATGATAACTATCACAACATCCACACACAGGTCTCGCTCCTTGATCCTCTTCCCAGCATCAGTCAAGTTTACTCTTTGATTGCTCAACAACAAATCATTCCTTCGTCTATGTCTGCACCTAAAACCACCCTCTATGCCAATACCAACAATAGGGGTAAAGGTAAGGCTTCTTCCAAGCCTTCCATGTTTTGCACAAACTACAGCAAAACTAATCACATGGTTGAAACTTATTACTTCAAACACGGTTTTCCACCTAGATATCACAACAAGAATTCCAAGCATGCTGCTCAATCCAAGAGCACCACTTCTCAAGACGAAGAACATGTCATCCCCAAAGATGATTACCATCGCCTATTTTTACTTCTTCAAAAGTCTAAAAAAGATCATCAAAGTTCCAAGGCTAACACATCTTACAATTCAGACAAAGGTGTCATCTCAGGTATTGTTAACATAGATAATCTCTTTCATAAAACTTCCATATGTATTATTGACTCTAGTGCTTCACACCATGTTTGCCCTTTTATAAAATATTTCTCCTTTATAGAAGCTATTAATCATGTCTATATTCATCTTCCTAATGGTATTCAATTGATTGCTAAAATTCTATGGATCTATTATATTTGATTCTACCTTTCAACTGCATAATGTCTTTTACGTGCCTGAGTTTCAATTTAGTCTCATCTCTATCTATAAACTTTGCAATACCTCCCCTTATACTATTTCTTTCTTAAACAATTTATGTTTCATTCAGGATGTGTCTACTAGCAAATGATTGAACAAGTGATTCAACATCATAGCCTTTATATCCTGGACAAAATTCCTATGCAACCTACCAATTCTCCCATTACTTGTAGCTCTATTAGCCTCAAGGATTCTGATCATCCTAACAATACCTTATGTCATTTTTGTTTAGGACATCCCTTTGCTGATGTTTTACATACTATGTCTAAACATTTTCCTGTTATCAAACACAATAAGAATTCAGTTTGTAATACTTGTCATTTGTCTAAACAAAACAAATTTCCCTTTCCTATCAATACTTCTATTTCTACTCATTGTTTTGATTTAGTTCATATGGATGTATAGGGTCCTATCTCCACTGCTTCTATGGATGGTTTTCACTATTTTTTAACTATTGTTGATGATTACTCTCATTACACTTGGACTTTACTCATGAATAATAAATAATTAAACTAGAATTCATATTAAAAATTTCATTGTCTATTTCAATTCTCATGTCAAATTAAAACCATTAGAAGTGACAACGGTAATGAATTCAGCATGCCTTCCTATTATGCTTCTCTTGGTATCTTACACCAAAGAAGTTGTGTCGAAACTGTAACACCCCATTTCCCCGTCAGTAATTTTAATCAAAATCAGAGTAAATTTATTTCTAAAATATAACATTAAAATATGATGTCACATACTTTGTAAATCACACATGCTCACTAATTAGGATATGCAACACAAATCACATGTTCATAAGTCTTAAACTCCAACGTATTTATTCGCGAAGGAAAACATCCATAGATAATTATTCTCAACTCTCAACATGAGTGGTAATTTTCATCATTTAAAAATCAGTATAATCATAAGGCAAGTTCAAAACAACAGAGTTACACAAAGTTTACTCCCAACATAATAAGACAAGCGCAAAACCCCCAAGTGTTACGTATCAGAGCAGACACCGACTCAATCTATGCAACTGAGGTGACTCTTCAGCTAAACTTAACCTCGACATACTTTTGATCATCTGCATATTACCCACGTAGAGGTAACATTCAAATAGAAAGGGTGAGATATCACAATAATATAAGAGGAAGCATAATAATGAGCAGATAGTAATCCAAGTATTCATCAGTGTATTTATTCAAAATGTCAAGTGCTAACAACTATAATAATGCAATGAGACCGACACTACACAAATGTATGTGGTACCAACAGGGTAAAACCCTCTTCGCAATAATGCCAATTTAGGGAAATCAACTTCCCTCTCCAATACATTCCTTTGTTCGCAAATACAGGCCTTCGCTTTATGAATGCATGAGACACTATCGTGCAACAACATACCTCACAATTATGATTCTTACTCATCACAGTTTCTCCAATTACAGGTCATCATCATCATCATTATCATGTAAATTATGTCACAAAATCAAAACATCCATCGCACTACATCGTGGCATATAGATTAAAATCCATACACAGACAAGTATCAATGTTGGTGAAACAATTAACTAATTGATAAGTGCAAATAGTATCTATTTTTGTATATACGTTTTGTTGCACTTATCGATACTTTTATTAATATTCTTTGAATAATTCTTCACTTTGTTTGTAAATACGTTTACTTTGTGAGTAATTGTATTTTTATGTAAATAGTATACCGTTTGATAGATTTGGTCTATTTTGTAGGTATTTTTCGCATATTTGGAGCATATAGGAATAAGGTGTCAAAGGCACAACTCCGGACGCGTGTTTCCAGAATAAAAGATCAGTTTTGGGACTTGCTGTCCAGAAGAGCCCGCTTAGCGCAAGAGGCCACTAAGCGCGAGCGTCGCTAACACATTTTGTAGCGCACTGCTTGGGTTTACTGTTTTGGAAGAACCAAAGTTTTGAAGCCCACTTAGCACAGATAGCATGCTTAATGCGGTTTAGGTTGGTTTAATGTGTAAATATTGTGCAGCCCACTTAGCACGCTGAGGCCGTTTAGCACGGTCTGCTGAGAATAGTTTTATAAAAATAAATTTTAGTCATTTCCTAGGTTATGGTTTTTGGGGTATTTGTTCCTAAACTCCATCACCTTCATTCTTTTATATTTAGAGCTTATAAAATAACATTTTTGGCTTGAAATTGGATGATCCGGGATCGGGAGCTTGATGGATCGTGTTAACACTGCGAGAAATTTGGTTTTCTCTCCTCTTCCTCTCTTTGTAACCATTTTTTTGGATTTTGTATGTAACTTTACCTTGATTATATGTATATTTATTGCTCATGATGTTGTATGAAACTTTCTTTACAAATATTTATTGATGTTTATCCTTTTTAGCTTGCTAGGGGTTTGGGTTTGAGATGTTGCAGAGATGGACAAATTAAATCCGGACTTAGGATGAATATCTACTAGGCTTAGATTCTAGAGATAGATTTAGGCTTAGTAATCATTTAGTTATCGAATCTTAATTCCTCCGTGTTGTTTATGTTGTCCTGAGAAATCGTCGGTATAGAGCGATACGATTGACATCTCACTCTCCGTTAGAGATGACCTCTGTGTGAGTGATACATGATGATATTGACGAGTAGTTAAGGTTAAGTGCAACTAGGTAGTAATTTTAAGTATTTGATAGGGTATACTAAATACAAACTCGAGAGTTCTTTACTAATCGAAGAATGAAATTATTTTTATGTCTATAACTTTTAATTCCCGCACCTTACAAACAAAACCATTCTTTTCCCAAACTTATAAACGCGAGAAATTGTCGAACAACAATTCAATAACCAATCTTTGTGGACACAATAAATTCCCGGATAAATATTTCCAAAACTTTTTATACTTGCCTATTTACCGCTCCAGCAAAATGGCGCCGTTTCCGGGGATTGGTTCTATTGTTTTTGCATTGCGATAGTTTCTTTGTTTTTGAGTTTTGTAATTAATGTATATGTTGTATAGAAATTGTACATTTACTTGTATATGATACTTTTGCATATATGTCTGTTTGCTTTGTTTTCACGTATTGTTGTGAATTGTCTCGTTTTCGTAATGTTTATTGTATGGATGTTAGGACACTTTCTTTAGGTTTGCACGGTGTGACAATACCATGGCATGACGAGAGGAGTTTACTAGCCCTCACAATAAAGGCGTCGAGCTTACGACGTAAAACAATCATGTTGTATTATTTTTTATTTGTATTCATTTATGTATGTGTTGACTTATGTTTTAACAAGTTGAACTCGGATTAGTTTTTAATTTCAAATTTTCACTTTTCAACTTGTTAATACACTTTCAAATTGTTTGTTTCGTTGTGTTAATTTTTGTTTTTCCGCAAGCTTGTCATCATTAGCTTGTGGAAGTTTGTATGTTGTAAATATTTTGTATAAAGAGTGTGTAGGTGCTTCTGGAGTTGCATAGCAGCTGCACCAGATGCTGCTATCCTGTTTTTTATATCTGGTGTAGCGTGCTAAGTGCGCTCCAGGATGCTTAGTGAATCCTATTGTGCAGAGCCAATGAATTTGTAATACGGTGGGAGAACTGACTTGGGTGTTTTGCATTTGATCGCAATTGTTGCGGATAGCAAGAGTCGCCACCGACTTTTCTTTTATCCAATAAGGAAAGGGTGAAAAGAACAGGAAAGACCTTTGAGATTACTTTCTTGAGTTCTGAGGGTAGGTTATGAAAAGGGAAGGTGTTAGCACCCTTTTCATCTGTATTTACCTACGGGCTCTTATTTGCTTGCTAGATCACTTGCTTTTGTTTGAAAATATGCTTTGTGGCGTGGTTTTGAAAATATTTAGAAAATAACGTCTTTGTAATGGTTATCGTTTCTATAAGAATGCGTACAAAGTGTTGGTTTTGAAAATAGTTAAAAAAGTTCTTTGTAAAATGTGTTTTTGAAAGTGATTTTGAAAAGTGTCTTTGTAATTATTCTCGTTCTTATAAGAATACGTACAAAGTGTTTTAACTTTTGAAAATATTTCAAAGGAAAGTGTTGGTGTGAAATTTTTTGTTGTTGTGAGCAAGCGGGCAACTATGAGTATCCTACCTACTCAAAAGGTCTTTGTTCTTTTCCTCCTTCTTTAGATGTTGCTATCTTACCATTTATTTGGTAAGAAGCCCCATCATTGGATGTGAAGGGACGGGCGTGGGATGTTTGTATATTCATAGAAGGCAACTTATGGGACGCTTTAGTAATTTTGTTTTAGGGACTAGATCGTTTACTGAAAGCAACATCGAGGGTCATCGAGGGACTACGATCTTTTATCGAGGGTCTTTGCTAAAACTCCCATATTCGAGGGACATGACTATTTTCCGAGGCAACAAGTGAGATTAACCTAGGGATGCATGTGTGTGAATAATGTGTTTGATTTGCATGCATTTAGTCTTTGATTAGGGTGATCTACTTGTTGGTTTTTCTCTTGCCATACATCCTAATTACTAACATTTGTAAAAAAGCAATAAAAATGCAGAAAATAAATCTTACATTATTACAACCATATTGAATAGCAAGAAAATGTAAAGACAAAAACAAATAAAGAAACGAAAATGGGCTTTTTGATTCAGGAAGCAACACTCTTCGATTCTGCCATTCCTGGTTTCCTTCAATTTAGGCCTGGAATCAATAAGGACACGCCTTTCGATTTCATCCTTCTCCCGCTTCTTTCGATTAAGGCATGGGATCAGCGTGAGGTACGCTCTTCGTCTCAAGCTCCTTGCTGCCTTCTTCGATTGCGTGAATGCTAGGCTCTCAAGTTGAGATTCAAAAGGTTGGAATATTTAGGAAATTGAAGGATACAGAGAACCTGTTTTAAACTTTAAAAAAATGCAACATTCAAGTGTAACTTTTGAAAGCTACAGGCCAGGGGTTAGCAAAAGATTATTGGGCACCAAAATCCAATGTCTACCTAGTCAGGGTTGAGACTTTCAACATATAGGCAATGAGGATCAAAAGTTAAGGCATGGTAAACTCCCTAAATGATATATCTACATTTTATTTTTATTGGTATGTACACATGATATTTAAATGAAAGAGTTCCAAGTTTAGAGAGAACTTACCTCTTGAAGCTCTTAAGTCGAAGGAACTGCAAATGACTTCCTTTGTGGTGAATGGAACTTCGCTGGAATCTTCCTAAAGCTAGGTCAGTTACTACTTTTGTTGAGCAGTCACTGAATCGAAGGAGGGTATGTGAGTGAATCGAAGGTTACTCTATAACATGTAAGGGAGTGAATCAAGAGAATATTATATTGTGACTGGGGAATGGGTCGAAGGTTTGTTATCTGACAGTTTGAGGATTGAAACAAAGGGTTCACTTGGTGTATGAAAGGGGTCTGAGTTTTTTAGAAGTGTTAGGAATATTGGAAAATGTTTGATAGTGTTTGAGGGTTATTAAGAAATTGATCACTTTCTCACCACAAGAGTTTTTTTTTTTGCAACTATCCAGGGGCCCGTAAGATGTGTGGTGGAGGCTCATATTTATAGATGATTTTGGCTGATGTTTAGGAGGGGAAAAAAAGAAATTTGAACAAAAAGGGTATGATGTTCTTGTAGTCTTTGAGGTGCAGTCTTGTATGCCATTTTGGTGTAAGAATGGGGCAGCATTGCAGGACTACTTTGTAGTAGTTTTGGAGTGTTGTGGCCAGTATAGCAGGCCTGTACTTGGAAGCACATAAGACTTTGGTCAGCAAGCATCTTTGGATTATTTCAACCTTTCGTTTTGACCACCAAGGTCCAACCTCCAACCAGATTCTTCTTCATACATCACTATTTGATTTTCACCCAATATGTGTCTTTCGAATGAGACCTTTTATGCATCCTTCAAAGGGGCAAAATGTATGCCCCTTGAATGGGTCACCAAAATATGTCATTCGATTGGGACATCCAGGTATGTCTGGCAATTCCTTCGAATGTGCCACCATGGTATGTCTTTCGAACGAGACAATAGTTATGTATCATGGTGTAGAAATCTTGTGTTGAAACAAACTGTTTCCAAGAGAGATATTGCCCACTCGAAACTAGCATGAATGTAGCCAATGCATTGTGGGCACCATTGCCTTGTGAGTGCTAGCCATAGGGGAGCTTTTTTCCTTGTGCATACTGGCCTGAAGGGAGTCCTGGTTTTTGTGAATTGAAGGAATCATGCAAAGGAAAAATGGCTTCTGAATCGAAGGAAATCTATAGGAGGTTATTGCTTTGTGACTCCAAGCAAATATGCAAGAGGCCCTTGCCCAAACGAAAGCTTGCATGAAGAACCACTGCCCACTCAAACTTACCTGCAAGAGGTCATATGGCCAAAAGAAAGATGTAACCCAAACTTGCATTTGAAGGAAACCACAAACCCAAACGAAAGATGCATGTAGGAGGTCCCTGCTTTTGTGAATAAAAGAAAAACATGTAGGATGCAAATGGTGCAATCGAAGGATGTATGCAGGTGACCATTGCCTTGTGCCTGTTGGCATGAAAGAAGTTCCTGCCTTATGAATTGAAGGTAAGTGTAGAGAAGGAACTTGCCTTCTAAATCGAAGGGCGCCAGTAGGAAGCCAACACCTTCTGAATCGAAGGGAAGCTGCAGGAGGCCATTATCATGTGTACCAAAAGCCAGCTTGTAAGGGGTCATTGGTGTAATCGAAAGATGTATGTAGGAGGCCTAAATGCCAAAATGAGGCTTGCATGGAAGAGGTCCCTGCCTTGTGAATCGAAGGAAACTGTCTTCAAAGGGAAACAATGCCCAATCTAAGCTAGCATGAAGAAAGCATACAAAAGGCCACTGCCTCAATCGAAGCTTGGGATTTTAAGCTTGCTCGAAAGAAACCCAAATTCCCAATCGAAGAATAGGAATTAATCTAGCTCAAAAGAAATCAAATGCCCAATCGAAACATAGAAATCCATACAAACTTGCTCTTCTTTGATTTGATGCTTGAGATCCCCAAAATGATCCAATTGTACTTGTGTAGCCTTGACCCATTAGGAATTTTGTGAGAAAAATCTTGAAAATGAGAGGGAAAATTTTGGGGTACAATAGCTTCCCCTATTCAATCTTCTTAAACCTGAAGAGTTAGATTGGCGAGTCTGCCATTCGTGACTTGAAGGTGGAAGATGATTGAACACTAGATGCCCAGAAATTTGTACTCGATGATGTGGTTGTTGATTATGTAGGGAATGGGCTTAAAGATTCCATTTGGAAAGATGATGGAGAGTTATTGGAGATGGGCCTATAGGGGCCACTCAAAAGTGATTGTTGGCAAAAATTAGATTAAGTCTAAGCTTGACTTCAACTAGAAAAGAATCAAAATAAATCTTTGGTGGATGTAAGCTGAACCAGAAGAAGTGTCTATCAGAAAAGAAATCAGGATAAACCATTGGTCGATTTAAATTGAACCAGTAGAGGCCTTGGATGATATTTAACTGGAAAAGAATCAGAATAAATTTTTGGAGCAATTTATCTGAACCAGAGAAAGTGTCTACCAGAAAGGAATCAGGATAAACCATTAATCGATTTAAACTGAACCAGCAGAGGTCTTGAATTTTTTTAACTGGATAAGAATCAGAATAAATTTTTGGAGTGATTTAACAGAACTAGAAAAAGTGTCTACCGGAACGGAATCAGGATAAACTATTGATCGATTTAAACTGAACCAGCAGAGGTCTTGAATAATATTTAACTGGAAAAGAATCAGAATAAATCTTTGGAGCGATTTACCTGAACCGGAAAAAGTGTCTACCAGAATGGAATCAGGATAAACCATTGATAGATTTAAACTGAACCGACAGAGGTCTTGAATAATATTTAACTGGAAAAGAATCAAAATAAATCTTTGGAGCGATTTAACTGAACCAGAGAAAGTGTCTACCAGAAAGGAATCAGGATAAACCATTGATCAATTTAAACTGAACCAGCAGAGGTCTAGAATATTCTTTAACTGGAAAAGAATCAGAATAAATCTTTAGAGTGATTTATCTGAACCAGAGAAAGTGTCTACCAGAAAGGAATCAGGATAAACCATTGATCGATTTAAACTGAACCAACATAGGTCTTGATAATTCTTTAATTGGAAAAGAATTAGAATAAATCTTTGGAGCGATTTAACAGAACCAGAAAAGTGTCTACTGGAACAGAATCAGGATAAACCATTGTTCGATTTAAATTGAACCAGCAGAGATCTTGAATAATATTTAACTGGAAAAGAATTAGAATAAATCTTTGGAGCAATTTAACTGAACCATAGAAAGTGTCTACCGGAAAGGAATCAGGATAAACCATTGATCGATTTAAACTGAACCAGCAGATGTCTTGAATATTCTTTAACTGGAAAAGAATCAGAATAAATATTTGGAGCGATTTATCTGAACCAGAGAAAGTGTCTACCAGAAAGGAATCAGGACAAACCATTGATCGATTTAAACTGAACCAATTGAGGTCTTGAATATTCTTTAACTGGAAAAGAATCATGTCAAACGATGGGAGAACTGACTTGGGTGCTTTGCGTTTGATATCAATTGTTACGGATAGCAAGAGTTGCCACCGACTTTTCTTTTATCCAATAAGGAAAGGGTGAAAAGAACAGGAAAGACCTTTCGTGATTATTTCTTGAGTTCGGGGGGTAGGTTATAAAAAGGGAAGGTGTTAGCACCCTTTTCATCCGTAGTTATGTACAAGCTCTTAGTTGCTTGCTAGATCACTTGCTTTTGTTTGAAAATGTGCTTTGTGGTGGGGGTTTGAAAGTATTTTGAAAAACGTCTTTGTAATGATTCTCGTTTCTATAAGAATGCGTACAAAGTGTTGGTTTTGAAAATAGTTCAAAGAGGTGTTTGTGGAATGTGTTTCTGTGTAAAATTTTTGTTGTTGTGAGCAAGCGAGCAACTATGAGCATCCTACCCACTCAAAAGGTCTAATGTTATTTTTATCCTCGTTTAGATGTTGCTATCTTACCATTGATTGGGTAATAAGCCCCATAATTGGATGTGAAGGGACGAGTTTGGGACGTTTGTATAGTCATAGAAAGCAACCTATGAGATGTTTTAGCAATTTTCATTTAGGGACTAGATCGTTTACCGAAGGCAACATCGAGGGTCATAGAGGGACTATGATCTTTTATCGAGGGTCTTTGCTAAAATGCCCATATTCGAGGGACATGACTATTTTCCGAGGCAACAAATGAGATTACCCTAGGGGTGCGTGTGTGTGAATAATGTGTTTGATTTGCATGAATTTAGTCTTTGATTAGAGTGATCTACTTGTTGGTTTTATCTTGCCATATATCCTAATTACTATCATTTATACAAAAGCAATAAAATGCAGAAAATAAATCCTACACTATTACAACCATATTGAATAGCAAGAAAATGTAAAGACAAAACAGAAATAAAAGGAGGAAAAATGAGCTTTTCGATCTAGGCAGAAACACCCTTCGATTCTTCTCTTCCTGGCTTCCTTCGATTTGGGCCAGGAATCAATGAGGTCACCCTTTTCAATTTCATCCTTTTCCAACTTCTTTCGATTGGGGCCTGGAGTCAACGTGAGGTGCACTCTTCGCCTCAAGCTCGTTGCTGCCTTCTTTGACTACAAGAATGCTAGGCCCTCAGATTGAGATTCGAAAGGCTTGAGTATTTAGCCAATTGAAGGATACAGAGAACCTTTTTTAAACTTTTAAAAATGCAACATTCAAGTGTAACTTTCGAAAGCTACAGGCCAGGGGTTAGCACAAGACTGTTGGGCATCAAAATCCAAAGCCTAACTAGTCAGGGTTGAGACTTTCAGCATATAAGCAGTAAGGATCGAAATTTAGAGCATGGTCAAACTCCTTAGATGAGATATCTATATTTTCTCTTTATTGGTATGTACAAATGATATTTAAATGAAAGATTTCCAAGTTTAGAAAGAACTTACCTCTTGAAGTGCTTAAATCGAAAGATCTGCAAGTGACTTCCTTGGTGGTGAATGGAAGTTCGTTGGAGTCTTCTTGAGGCTAGTCCAGCTACTACTTTGTTTGAGCAGTCATTGAATCAAAGGAGGGTATGTGAGTGAATCGAAGGTTACTCTATAATAGGCAAGGGAGTGAATTAAAATACTATTATATTGGAGTTGGGGAATGGGTCGAAGGTTAGTTATCTGGAAACTTGAGGAGTGAATCGAAGGGTTCACTTAGTGTATGAAGGGGTCTGAGTTTTTTAGGAGTGTTAGGAATATTTGAAAAAAAATATTGGATCGTGGTTGAGAGTTTTGAGAAATTGATCACTTTCTCACAACAAGAGTTTTTTTTTGCAACTATCCAGGGGCCCCTAAGCTGTGTGGTGGAGGTTCATATTTATAGGTGATTTTGGCTGATGTTTTAGGAGGGAAAACAAAAGAAATTTTGAACAAAAAGGGCATGTTGTTCTTGTAGCTTTCGAGGGGAAGTATTCGTATGCCAAATTGGTGCAAGAACAAGGGAAATTTTGTAGGACTGATGTGCAGCAGGTTTGGAGTGTTATGGACAGTGTATCAGGCCTGAACTTGGCAGCACATGGGACTCTGGCCTGCAAGTATCTTTGGATATCTCAACCTTTTGTTTTTACCCCCTAGCCCTATCCTTCGACCAAACTCCTTTTCAGACAACAACATTTCTTTTCAAATCAAAGTGTTCTTCAAATGGCTCATGTGTATCCTTTGAAGGGGCCCAAATAGGTGTCTTTCGAATAGGCCTTTTGTATGTTCCTTCGAATGTGCCAGTTGTGAGGGTCATAGCGCAAAAATTGTGTTTGTTGAAACAAACTATTTCCAAGGGAGATACTTCCCAGTCAAAACTAGCGTGAAAGTAGCCAATGCTTTGTAGGCGCCATTTCCTTGTGAATGCCAGCCATGGGGGGGCTTTTTTCCTTGTGCATTCTAGCCTAAAGGAAGTCCTGGTTTTTGTGAGTCGAAGGAATCATGCAAAGGGAAAATGGCCTCTAAGTCAAAGGAAAGCTGTAGGAGGCTATTACTTTATGACTCCAAGCAAACATGTAAGGAGCCTTTGCTCAAACGAAAGCTTGCATGAAGAACCACTGCCCACTCAAACTTTCCTGAAAGGGGTCATGTGGCCAAACGAAAGATGTAACCCAAGCTTGCATTCGAAGGAAACCACAAACTCATACGAAGAAAGCAACCAAAGTTGGTATTCAAGGGGACCACATGCCCAAACAAAAGATGCATGCAGGAGGTCTAAATGCCCAAACGAGGCTTGCATCAAAGGAGGGCCACCTACCCAAACGAAAGAGGTATGTAGGAAGCAAAAATGCCCAAACGAGGCGTGCATCAAGGGAGGGTCACATGCCCAAACGAAAGAGGCATGCAGGAAGTAAAAATGCCCAAACGAAGCTTGTGTCAAAGGAGGGCCACCTGCCCAAATGAAAGAGGTATGTAGGAAGAAAAAATGCCCAAACGAGGCGTGCATCAAGGGAGGGCCACATACCCAAACGAAAGAGGCATGCAGGAGGTAAAGGATGTATGCAGGAGATAAATTATGCAATCGAAGGATGCCAAAAGGATGTAAAAGGTGAAATCGAAGGAATCCAAACAGGAGGCCTTTGCCTCCTGAATTGAAGGAAGATAACATGAGGCTCTTGCCTCCTGAATCGAAGGTTGTTATTTCAAAGGGAAACAAATACTCAATCGAAGCTTGCATGCAGGGGAGAGTTCAGTTGAAGTTAAGCATGAATAGAAGCAAACTTATTTTCCTTCAATTTTGTCAAAAACTCAAATTTATCTACTCTGCTCTTTTATTGGTTTCCTCTTTGACCCGATGCTTGGAAATCCAATATGATCCATAGAAATTACAAGGGCATTAAAAATCCAATTGTACTTGTGCAAATTTGAACTTTTGAAAATCCTTGTGAGGAAATGTCTTGAGAAATGAGAGGGCAAATTTTGGGGTACAACAAATCAGAATAAATATTTGGAGCGATTTAATTGAACCAGAAAAAGTGTCTATCGGAACGAAATCATGATAAACCATTGTTCGATTTAAACTGAACCAGCAGAAATCTTGAATAATCTTTAACTGGAAAAGAATCAGAATAAATCTTTGGAGCGATTTAACTGAACCATAAAAAGTGTCTACCGGAACGGAATCAGGATAAATCATTGATCAATTAAAACTGAACCAGTAGAGGTCTTGAATAATCTTTAACTAGAAAGGAATCAGAATAAATCTTTAGAGTGATTTAACTGAACCAAAGAAAGTGTCTACCGAAAAGGAATCAGGATAAACCATTGATCGATTTAAACTGAACCAACAGAGGTCTTGAATATTCTTTAACTGTAAAAGAATCAGAATAAATCCTTGGAGCGATTTATCTGAACCAAAGAAAGTGTCTACCCGAAAGGAATCAGGATAAACCATTGATCGATTTAAACTGAACCAACAGAGGTCTTGAATATTCTTTAACTGGAAAAGAATCAGAATAAATATTTGTAGCGATTTAACTGAACCAGAAAAAGTGTCTACTGGAACGGAATCAGGATAAACCATTGATAGATTTAAACTGAACCAGCAGAGGTCTTAAATAAAGTGTTCGTTATGTAGATAGTCATCCTGTCATGTTTTTGGGAATCGATCTACAATCAATTTGTTCACAGATAATTAACTTGTCATGTTTTAGGTGTTAATCTGGAATTAATGAAAATTGGTAATAATACTTGTTTGCTTGCCAACTTTCCTGAAAAGGGTAATGAGTTAGCTCTGTGCAGTATGATGCATGAGATGTATCGAGTAATGATGTTCTCAAAATAAATGAGATTGTGATATATGTATTTGTGTTATCGATACTATAATGTATAAATGCAATGTATGAACATATTAGTTGTTCTGCTGTAGTGTTGCTGGACTGGGGAAAATAAATCCATGTCTGCTGTTGGGAATGAGGAGTGTCAGTATCCATATTTTGTTGAAGTTGAAGTGTTGATAGATGGGTTTCCATTTTTAGAGAAATAAACTCTGTTGGGGAAGGGAAACTCCATGCATTGTTTGGGGATTTTGTGAAATCTTGCTGGGGAATCCTGAGAAGCTCGGCGATTCTCACTGGGAAATCTTTGGAGCGGTAATTGGAAATTTTGCTTCGTCGGGGATATGAGAGCACCTGATACCATTAGGTTGCGTACTGGAGATACGACAGTGATCCTGTAGTAGGATGTCTCTGCCTCTGCTCTTGCTGGAGAAAGTACATGCGGGGATTTTATGGAATGGCCTCTAGACATTGTCCTGTTTCTTAAAGCCATTAGTAATTGTCTTTCTGTTTTCTTTTCCTTTTTTTTAGCATATATTTGTAAACAATAATTACATTCAAATGCATATGTTCAAAAATAATCACTGGACGTTTTTGCAAACAAAACAGGAAAGTAAAAAAAAACAGATAGTTTTGCACTTTTAAAGGAATAGCTTTGTATTAACTTGAATAAGCATTTTTGTACAAAGAGACGAACATCCTAGTAAGAGAATGTCATCGTAATAATGAAAACTAATACAAATAAAGACAACTATGTGAAATAATCCCATGGGGTTCCCATTCTGCTATAGTCTTTATGGCTTTGAGTGTCTCATCCACTTACTGCTTTGTTCGAAGCTGATTGGATTGATTAGTACCGTTTGAGTTTGACAATTGATACTGAAGGTTAGTCGTAAGGTGATCCAACGGGACATAGTCATATGCTTTAAATCCCTAACTTTTGCCTGGACCGCTGTGATACGGTGGCAGAACCGACTGTTATACTGGTTTGCATTTTGTATTCTCAAATGTTGTGGTAAGCAAGAGTCGCCACCGACTTTTCTTTTATCCAATAAAGGAAAGGGTGAAAAGAACATAAAAAGATCTTCTTCGAGAGTTTTCTGATTAAGGGGGGTAGATTATGTAGAGGGAAGGTGTTAGCACCCTTTCCATCCGTGGTTTTCCACGGGCTCTTAGAGGTTTTCTCATTTTAAAAATACCTTTGTGTTTTGTGTTTGAAAATGTTTTGAAAACTCCTTAGTACAGAGAACTTTGTAATGTTTCCCGGGATAGTGGAGAAAGTATACAAAGTGTTTTGAAATTGTTTTTGAAAAGTAGTGTTTGTATAAGTGCAAAATGTTTGAGCAAACTTTTAACAGCTATGTACTTTATTACTCGAAAAGGGTCGTTCTTTTCCTCTTTTCCTTTGGACAGGGCTATCCTACTATTAGTGAGTAGGTAGCCATATCGTTGGATGTTGAGGGACATTCGAAGGGACGTACAGTCATAAAGGCAACATGTGGAGACGCTTTAACAATTTGGTCTAGGGACTAGATCATTTACCGAAAGGCAACATTGTAGGGTCATCGAGGGACTATGATCTTTGATTTACGGGTCTTTGCTAAAGCGTCCCCGTTTCGAGGGACATTTCTATTATTTTCCGAAAGGCAACCAAAGTGGGAGATACCCTAGGGGTGAGCATGTGCAGGTGTGTTGAGATTCAGTTATTTTTGTCTTTTTGTTAGGTGAGCTAACATTTTAATTTACAGTCTTTCCATACAAGCCTGTTTACTAACAGTAATATTGTACAAGAAATGTAAAGTACAGAAAATAAAAGCAGAAACGTAAAACCTACGCTATTACAATGCTTTGGGACAATTACATAAAAAGTAAAAGAAAATAAAATGCGGAATTTTAAATCTAAACTATTACATCCCATAATCAGTTGCATTATTTATATAAAATGCGAGAATAAAAATAACATGTGCGGAATAAATATTACGCCTAAAAACCTAAGGAAAATTCTAAGTAAACAAGAAAAATCTTTTTTTTCTTCGTTTTATTAAGAAAAATAATTAAATTAGTTTTCCTAAAGTTTATTTAGATAATGAACTAAACTATTTTTTTGTTTTTTATATTTATGAAAATAAAAATTAAAGTTAAAATAAGTCCTAAATTCAAGTTTACTTTAAATTTTGAAAGAAAAAGGTTAAAGTCAATTAATTAATTAATTAATTAATTAATTTTAGAAACTAATAATAAAAAAACTAAATCCTAATTTTTGTGATTTTTATTGTTTGTTGATTAAAAACAAAGTAATGAAAAGGATAAGCTAAATGGAAAAAAGCAGAAAAAAGGAAAACAGTAATCTTCAAGATGTAGGTCTGGATCGAAAGGCCTAAGGCTGCCTTTCGATCCAAATGAAAAGGCTGGTCGAAGATGCCTGAGAGACTGCATCTCTGGGGTGTTCAACCTGGATGCGTCATCCTTCAATCAGAGATACTGGATCTGCAAGGAATTTGTTAGAAAAAGAACAAAAATGTATGACCTGGGTGTCGAACCCAGGTCTTTTGACTCCCTCTCTAATAGAAGGAATATGAATTTATTTCGCCCCAAAAAACCTGTGATTCGAATCTGGGTTAAAAAAAGGGTAGAAGATTTCTGTGTCACCTAGTTCGAAGCATACTGCTTCGAAACCCTAAACAATATTCCTGCAAAATGAACAAATGTTAGAGATCCAGGAGGGACTTTACCCCCTAATTCGAATCCCTCCCTAATTTGAATATCTCTCCAACTCGAATCTGGGTTTGTTTGGCCTGGAACTTCCCAAGTGTGATTCAAAGGAAAAAACTCATATCATGCCCTAACGATGGCACAATCTCATCCCTGCATTTTATCTTGCATGCAACACAAATATTGCAATGTATATCTAAATGGTATGAAAATGAAATTTTGGTTATGCAAATCCTTACCAATCGAAAGTGGCTCTGAGCATGGAAATGTTTGCTGTGTAGTTGGTGTGGACTCCTAGAGAGAGGACATGTAAAGGTGTTTCGACTGGGAGGTTTTTTTTTGGATTTTTGAGTAATGTGGCAATGTGACCTGTGTGGTGCAGTATGCGTGCCTCTCAGTCCCCCTGGATTTGTGTTTGACATCTTGTATTTTTAGATGGTGGAGGAGACAAGGAATCATGGCGTTAAAGACCAACCATTAACAAGGCTTTGAAAACAGAATTAGACAAATTAAAATATTTCCATTTTGAGATATTTCATGCCATTCTGGGATTCTGAATGAACTTGGACATGTTAATTTGTGCCTTGTTAGAATTTGAAAATATTCAGAGTTTCCCTCTTCCGAGCCACCTCGATCAGCCCTTGTTCTTGTGATGATTTTAAGTCTTGATTCGAATTTCCCAGAACTTCCCTCATTAGGACATTTGTTTCCTTCGAAGACTTTGAATTCTAATTCGAATTGCAAGAACTTCGTTATTATGGCTCCTTCGATTAAGTCTCAAGATTTGCTCTCTTCGATGGCTTTGAACTTGACCAATCGAAGAATTATCTTATTTACTGGTCGAAGTGTTGTTTTTCTCTCTTCGATGGCTCTGCGTCCTAATTCAAATTTCTCAGATTCTCAGCATCAGAGTTTCTTCATTTAAACCATGGTATGAATTACAATAGATGCCCATGTTCAATCTTCTTAAACCTGAAGATTTAGATTGGCTTGTCTTCCTTTCATGATCTGAAGGTGGAAGATGATTGAACACTAGAGTGCCCAGAAATTTTCACTCGATGATGTGATGGTTGGTTGTCTAGGAAACAGGCTTAAAGATGCCATTTAGAGAATATGACAGAGAGTCGTCGGAGATGGGCTTAAAGATGCCATCCAAAGTAGATGTTGACTTCATAAGAGGTCTCTTTGTGGGGATCCCTGTTCCTACTGTCTGAGGAGGATTCCGCTGGGGAATGTTGATCTCTGTCTTGGGAAATAGAGTCTAGGAGCTTTATTTATCCATTACTCTACTGGGGAGTTATCTCTTGACTAGAGAGACAAAAGCGAGCTGTTAACTGGTCGGGATCTAAGCTTGACAATGACTTACTGAGGATAATAAGGCTGACTGTCATCTAGTCATATTCCAGGCTTCACAGCGACTTCACAGTAATTGTAGACATTGAACTGTTATCGGGTTGTATCTAGGTTTCTGTGATTTAAAGAAATTAAGTTGTTATCTGGTCGGGTCCAGGCTTTAACTTGAATCTAAGGTATATCGTTATCTGGTCGTATCCAGGCTTCGGTGATTTGAAGAAATTAAGCTATTATCTGGTCGAGTCCAGGCTTCAACTTAAATCTGAGGTACACCGTTATCTGGTCGTATCCAGGCTTTGGTGATTTGAAGAAATTAAGCTGTTATCTGGCCGGGTCCAGGCTTCAACTTGAATCTTAGGTATAATGTTATCTAGTCGTATCCAGGCTTCGGTGATTTGAAGAAATTAAGTTGTTATCTGGTCGGGTCCAGGCTTCAACTTGAATATAAGGTATACCATTATCTGGTCGTATCCAGGCTTTGGTGATTTGAAGAAACTAAGTTGTTATCTGGTCGAGTCCAGGCTTCAACTTGAATCTGAGGCACACCGTTATCTGGTCGTATCTAGGCTTCGGTGATTTGAAGAAATTAAACTGTTATCTGGTCGAGTCTAGGCTTCAACTTGAATCTGAGGTACACCCTTATCTGGTCGTATCCAGGCTTCGGTGATTTGAAGAAATTAAGCTGTTATCTGGTCGGGTCCATGCTTCAACTTGAACCTGAGGTATACCGTTATCTGGTCGTATCCAAGCTTTGGTGTCATAGGTTATACTATCATCTAGTCGGGTCCAGGCTTCATAGTAATTAACCAAATAAACTGCTATCTGGTCAGACTCCAGGCTTCCCAGTATCTTTAACTGGATCAGAAAATCTTAGGGTCGATTTAACTGAACTAGAGAAAGTATCTATCGGAAAAGAATCAGAATAAATCAAGGGTTGATTAAAACTGAACCAGCAGGGATCATGAATATGATCTTCTGAAGAAAATGTTGGAATAGCCATTCGTCAGAGTTAACCTTTGAAAAGACTGTTGGGTCATATAAGTAGTTAATGATATTTGTCGATTGGTATTTCCTGAAAAGGTAAAGAATTAGTCGTATACAATATCATGATGTATGAAATGCATCATGTAATGATGTTCTCAAAATGAATGAGGTTGTGATGTATGCAATATGTATGCGCATACCATGATGTATGAACATGGAATACTATTGCGATAATTCCTAGTCTGGGAAAATAAATCCATGACTGCTGCTGGAGAGTACTGGGAAGATGAATCCCGGACTGTTGTTTGGTAGATGAGGAAAGTGATTCCTTCATTTGCACTGGGGATGATGAACGAAGATGATTTTCCATGGATTTCCTCTTTCCGTTTGAGGATACTCTACCGGGGATATTTGACTTCTGCTTGAGAATGCTCCGGTGGGGAGAAGATACTCTGTTTGAAGATTTTACCAATGTAGAGAAATAAACTTTGTTGGGGGATGAACTTCCGTAACTAGAGAAATAAACTCTATCGGGGATAAGGCTTTATAAACTGTTTGAGATTATAAAACTTAGTTGGGGAACATGGATTTCAACTCTCTGAGGGAACCTTCCTGGAGGAGGTAATTCCTGCTTGGGGAAGAAAAGGTCAAAACTTTGGTTGTTTTTGCTCTGCGGGGACATAGAAATCACAAGGATGTATGCTGAGGATAAAACGATGACTTTGCATTAGGACGTTTCTGCCCCTATACCTGCTGGGGAAAGTACTTGTGGAGACTTTGGTGGATGGATCTATGTCGTGATTGTACTTGAAGATATGTTGAAATAAGTGTCAGAATGACACCCGTCTCTAGACCATATCTGAATTGGACTGGGAATATGTATTGAATGAGTGTTAGAATGACACCCGTCTCTAGATCGTATCTGAATTGTACTTGAAACATGTGTTGAATGAATGTCAGAATGACATCCATCTCTGGATCGTATCTGAACTGTATTGGTTTCTAGAAGAGTACTTGGTTTATTTAGAATGTTTCTGTTGGGAATTTCTGTTTAATTGTTTCTGAGAAGAAATCCATTGGGGAATATGAAAAGCATGTGAACAAAGCTAGGGAATTCTTTAAGACACCGGAGCAGTAATTGGAGATTCTTGCTCTGCCAGGGATACGAGAACGCTTGACATCACTAAGCTATAAGCTGAGGATATTGAAGTGACTTTTTAGTAGGATGCCCCTGCCTCTGTACCTAATGGAGAAAGTAATTGCGGAGACTTTGTTGATGGTCTGAGTGTCATCCCAACTCCTGAGGTGCTTGGTAAATGCTTATCAGGATGATAGGTCTTTTACTGATAGACAAACGACAAGATGACGGGACATAGTCATACGCTTTAATCCCTAACTTTTTCCTGGACTGTCCTTTCAGATTTTTAGTCCACCGGGATAACCATTTTTCTCAAGCCACCTTTTCGGGTTTTCTACTTGTCGGGCGTATGGATTTTTTCATACGTATATCCCTAATTTTTGCCCGAACCCTTTTGGTTTTCCCGGATGCCCTTAATTTTTCCTAGGCCATTCGACCTAGCGGGTATTTTCTCATGCATAGTACTTTCCGACTATGTCCACGTTTATCGGGTACGGAGGATTATCACTGTCTATAGTAGTAAGTGTTGCTCCATTTCCAAAAGATGTTGCTTGATCGCACGTGATTCATTGCTGGAATTCATGTCCAATACCCCAAGTGGTTTAGACGAAGGTCTGCCCCTGGCTATTTGGAACTTTTGAGAGACTCGTTGAATATTGACTTGACTTCCCCAGATGATGGACAACGATCATGACGTGCACCTTGGTTGGAAGTGTTTTTCCACTTGAGGTGAACCTTTTTTATTGAGAAAGTTTTTGTTCACTAGATATTTGTCATGTGAATTTCTCCGTCGTCGAACAGATAACTATATGAAAACAATGATATTCAAATAATACAAAGTTTATGCTTGTCTTGAAGTTTGAAAATTCATTTTTTAGTAAAACAAATTTTGCAAGAGGGTGATATCAACTCAGGATTTATAGCAAATCTTACAAGAGTTGGGATACCTTTTGTAACAATATGCTTCTGAACTAACCCGTGCTTCAGTTAGGACTTTTAAGGGTTGTAGCATGGCCTGGTTCACGGTTTAAGAAACAAAGGATAAAGGTTCAAAGTTTATTTGTACCCACCCGTTCTTCGTGATGTTCTTTATTCCTATGCTCAATTAATTGTGCATCTAAATCCCGATTAAGTCTGGAGTCTTTGCTCTGATACTTGGTGATGGTTTAGAATTTGAACACTTGCTTGAGACAACAATCATTTTTATAACCCCCTTTTTGTTGAGGGTTTGTAGCGACCACCTTTTTTGATTTTGTTATCCCTACTTTTTCCTGAACTGTTTCATTTGTGATATTGTCAGCGGGACACCCCTGTTTTTTCTTAACTCTCCTTCATAGGTTTGGACTTAACGGGCTTTTTTTTTTTGAAAAATAACGACGGCCTGTTTCAATGATTATGCGGAAACATCATCGTCGTCTGTTTTGGAAGGAAGTTTTTGATTCCATTCATTATGTATGAAGTGAAAAATTGCGGCCAAATGCGCATTTGAATTAAATGAGAGAAACTACCCTGCCCCAGGTTATGATTAAGGGTTTTAATTTATGTAAAAAGAAAAAATCCTACTTTCTAGGCTCAAAGGGGTTGACTAGCAATTATCCTCCTTATAACTCCACTGTTTAGGATTTGAAACAAAGCCTGTACATCATCAGCAGGGTCTTCTCAAAAGCATACTATATAATTTGTGGTATTTTTTTCGCCATCCTCCCTCTACAGGCTTAGAGCTTTTAATCAAGAGTTGAATATCACAAAAAGGAAGTAAGAAAACAGTTCAAGCCTAGTGCAAACAAATTAATTCAAGACAAACATGTGCAATGCATTGATAAAATAATAAGGTTTGATATGAATAAATGTTCGAACAATCAAAAGAAAATCACAAATTGAAAATTCTAATGAACAAAAGCCTCTTTGTCTGATCTTGTCACTTCAGATGGTGTGCCTTGGAGGGATGACATAAGAATTCCAGTTGACCATCTTGTGTGAATTCTAATGCTCCCTCATCGATCAGGTGTTGAATTTTGTATTTTAATGTCCGACAGCTATCAATATCGTGCCCTGGACTGTTGGAGTGATATGCACACCTTGCATTTGGATTGTACATTGGAGAGGCAGTATTGGATTGTACTGACT
The DNA here is from genome assembly GCA_948472305.1 of Vicia faba. Classification (NCBI taxonomy): domain Eukaryota; kingdom Viridiplantae; phylum Streptophyta; class Magnoliopsida; order Fabales; family Fabaceae; genus Vicia; species Vicia faba. The sequence continues at coordinate 469,393,685 of OX451736.1, forward strand.
TACATTTTGTATTTGCAAATGTTGCAGTAAGTAAGAGTCGCCACCGACTTTTCTTTTATCCAACAAAGGAATGGGTGAAAAGAACAAAAAAAGACCTTCTTCGAGAGTTTTCTGAGTAAGGTGGGTAGATTATGGAAAGGGAAGGTGTTAGCACCCTTTCCATGTGTGGTTTTCCACGAGCCCTTATAGGTTTGCTCATTTTAAAAACACCTTTATGTTTTGTGTTTGAAAATGTTTTGAAAACGCCTTAGTACGGCGAACTTTGTAATATTTCTCGGAATAGTGGAGAAAGTATACAAAGTGTTTTGAAATTGTTTTTGAAAATTAGTGTTTGTATAAGTGCAAAATGTTTGAGAAAACTTTTAACAGCTATCTACTTTATTACTCGAAAAGGGTTGTTCTTTTCCTCTTTTCCTTTGGACAGTGCTATGCTACTATTAGTGAGTAGGTAGCCCTATCGTTGGATGTTGAGGGACATTCGAAGGGACGTATAGTCATAAAGGCAACATGTGGAGACGCTTTAGCAATTTGGTCTAGGGACTAGATCATTTACCGAAAGGCAACATTGTAGGGTCATCGAGGGACTATGATCTTTAATTTACGGGTATTTGCTAAAGCGTCCCCGTTTCGAGCGACATGACTGTTATTTTCCGAAAGTCAACCAAAGTGGGAGATACCCTAGGGGTGAGCATGTGAAGGTGTGTTGAGATTCAATTATTTGTCTTTTTGTTAGGTGAACTAACGATTTAATTTACAGTCTTTCCATGCAAGCCTATTTACTAACAGTAATATTGTACAAGAAATTTAAAGTACGGAAAATAAAAGCAGAAACGTAAAACCTATACTATTACAATGCTTTGGGACAATTACATAAAAAAGTGCAAGAAAATAAAATGCAGAATTTTAAATCTAAACTATTACATCCCATAATCAGTTGCATTATTTATATAAGATGCGAGAATAAAAATAAAGCGCACGGAATAAATATTACGCCTAAAAAACCTAAGGAAAATTCTAAGTAAACAAGAAAAATCTTTTTTTTTGGTTTTATTAAGAAAAATAATTAAATTAGTTTTCCTAAAGTCTATTTAAAAAATGAACTAAACTTTTTTTTGGTGGTTTTTTATATTTATGAAAAGAAAAATTAAAGTTAAAATAAGTCCTAAATTATAGTTTACTTTTAATTTTGAAAGAAAAAGGTTAAAGTCAATTAATTAATTTTAGAAACTAATAATAAATAAAAAAACTAAATCCTAATTTTTGTGATTTTTATTGTTTGTTGATTAAAAAAAAGTAATGAAAAGGATAAGCTAAATGGAAAAAAGATGAAAAAAGGAAAAGAGTAATCTGCAGGATGTAGGCCTGGATCAAAAGGCCTAAGGCTTCCTTTCGATCCAAATGAAAAGGCTGGTCGAAGATGCCTGAGAGACTGCATCTCTGGGGTGTTCAACCTGGATGCGTCATCCTTCGATCAGGGATACAGGATCTACGAGGAATTAGTTAGAAAAAGAAAAAAAATGTATGACCTGGGTGTCGAACCCAGGTCTTTCGAATCCATCTCCAATCGAAGGAATCTGAAGTTATTTCGCCCCAAAAAACCTGAGATTCGAATCTGGGTTTAAAAAAGGGCAGAAGATTCCTGTGTCACCTAGTTCGAAGCATACTGCATCAAAGCCCTAAACAATATTCCTACAAAATGAACAAATATTAGAGATCCATGGGGGACTTTACCCCCATGATTCGAATCCCTCCCTAATTCGAATCTCTCTCCAACTCGAATCTGGGTTTGTTTGGCCTGGAACTTCCCAAGTGTGATTCGAAGGAAAAAACTCAGATCATGCCCTAGGGATGGAACAATCTCATCCCTGCACTTTAGCTTGCATGCAACATAAATATTGAAATGTATATATAAATGGTATGAAAATGAAGTTTTGGTTATGCAAACCCTTACCAGTCGAAAGTGGCTCTGAGCATGGAAATGTTTAGTTTGGAGTTAGTGTGGACTCTTGGAGAGGGGACCTTCAAAGCTGTTTCGACTGGGAGGCTTTTTTTTTGGATTTTTGAGCAATGTGGTAACGTGACCTGTGTGATGCAGTATGCGTGCCTCTTAATCCCCCCAGATTTGTGTTTGACATCTTGTATTTATAGATGGTGGAGGAGACAAGGAATCATGGCATTAAAGACCAGCCATTAATAAGGCTTTGAAAACAGAATCAGACAAATTAAAATATTTCCATTTTGAGATATTTCATGCCATTCTAGGATTCTGAATGAACTTGGACATGTCAATTTGTGCCTTGTTCGAATTTGAAAATATTCAGAGTTTCCCTCTTCAATGCCCCTTCGATCAGCCCTTGTTCTTGTGATGATTTTAAGTCCTGATTCGAATTGCCCATAACTTCCCTCATCAGAGAATTTGTTTCCTTAGAAGACTCTGAATTCTAATTAAAATTGTACCAACTTCATTATCATGGCTCCTTCGACTAAGTCTCAATATTTTCTCTCTTCGATGGATTTGAACTCGACCAATCGAAGCATTATCTTATTGAATGGTCAAAGTGTTGTTTTGCTCTCTTTGATGGCTCTGCTTCCTGATTCGAATTGCTCATATTCTCAGCATCAGAGTTTCTTCGTTTGAACCATGGTCTGTAGGAATTCGAAAGGCTCAAAGTTGTCCTTATCAGAGCTTCTTCGATTTTGTCTCCAATCTACATGAATTCGAATGGCCCATCATCAGAGCTTCTGGAAACCTCTCAGTTCTTTCTCTTTTATATATCATTTTATCTAACTTGGAAAATCGAAATGTCACCCTATTGATATGCCATCGAAGCATCACTTGGTTGACATGCGTGTTGAAAGACACTTTGTATGCCCTAACGAAATACAACCTTACTTAAGATGTCCATCGAAGCTTCCTTGTTTAAGATGCCCATCGAAAGACCCTTTGGCATACCAATTGAAAGACCTTTTGCAGATGCCAATCGAAGGGAAATTTGTAGATGCCAATTGAAGGACACTTAACCATCATTCAAAAAATTTACTTTTCTTTAGGCAAATGTTTGTAACCACCCATGTAAGAGAAAATCTTTGAAAAACATGAGAGGGAAAATTTTGGGGTACAACAACCGCCCTTTCGGGTTTTTAGTCCACCGGGATACCCTTTTTTTCCCAAGCCTCTTTTTCAGGTTTTTGGCTTGCCGCGTGTACATATTTTTTTTGTATCTATCCCTAATTTTTTCCTAGGCCAATCAACCTAGCGGGTCTTTTTTCATGCATAGTATCTTTTAACTATGTCCGTGTTTACAGGGTGTGGAAAGTCGTCGCCATCTATAGTGGTTAATATCATGGCCTCACCAGAAAATATGTTTTTGATCACAAATAGTCCTTCGTATGTAGGACTCCATTTGCCCCTTGGATCACCTTGTGGCAGTATGATACGCTTGATTACCAGGTCACTAACCTGATATATATGACGTCTAACCTTCTTATTAAAAACATTAATCATACATTTTTGCTACATCTGACCATGGCAGACACCCGTAAGCCTTCTCTCATCAATCAGGTTCAATTGGTCAAGTCGAGTTTGAATCCATTCATCTTCATTCAACCCTGCATCCTTCATGATTCTCAAAGAAGGTATCTGGACTTCAATTGGCAGGACAACTTCCATACCATATACCAAAGAGAAAGGAGTTGCTCCTGTTGATGTGCGCATCATGGTACGGTAACCGTGGAGAGAAAATGGTAACATCTCATGCCAGTCTTTATAGGTCAATGTCATCTTCTGTATGATCTTTTTGATGTTTTTATTAGCGGCTTCTATAACACCATTCATCTTCGGTCGGTAAGGAGAAGAGTTATGATGCTAGATTTTGAATTTCGCACATAGTCCGGTGATAATAGTATTGTTGAGATTGGTACCATTATCTGTAATGATTCTTTCCGGAATACCATACTGACAAATAATATTATGTCTGATGAATCTGGCCACAACATTCTTGGTAAGAGAAGCAAATGAAGTCGCCTTAATGAAATTCTGGAAAGGTATCAGCAGATTAGAGTCAATTTCAGAAACCTGAAAAGGAATCTTGCTTCTGACTCTGATAAGACTGAGAGTCTCAAATTGGAGAATTTTGAGTTAAAAGATAAAATTTCAAAATTAGAAAATCAATTGCAAAACTCTCAGAAGGAAACAATCCCCGAAACTCCCAGCAATGCCGATGAGATCATCAAAGAGTATGATCACAGCTTTCAGAAGTTTCTAGCTAAAAACATAGACAGAAGCAAAATGGCTTCAATGATCTATGGAGTTAGCAGAAATGGAAGAAAAGGGATATGATATCAAGGTAAGGTTCCTACACCAAAAAATGCCATAGATTTAGTTATAAAACGTACTCCACTTGATTCACACATTATATATGGGCACACACATGACATAAAATATACAAGTAGTGATTACTCTGTCAAACCAAAATTCAACCAGAGTTTTGGTAGAACTAACAAATCAGGACCCAAGAAAATGTGGGTACCTAAGGATAAAATAATACATGTGGCAGATATATTTAGCAGCAAAGCAAAAACACCAGTCATGGTACCTGGACTCTGATTGCTCACGACACATGACAGGAAGAAGACATATGTTCCAAAGCCTGGAACTTAAACCTGGAGGCCACGTAGGTTTTGGAGGCAATCAGGGGGGAAAGATTATTGGCTCTGGAACAGTAGGTAATGGAAATCTTCCCTCTATTAGCAATGTTTTATTAGTTGATGGATTAATGCATAACCTGTTATCCATAAGTTAATTAAGTGATAACGGTTATGATATAATCTTCAATCAAAATTCATGCAAAGCTGTTAGTCAGAAAGATGGGACTATCCTATTTAATGGAAAGAGGAAAAACAACATTTATAAAATCAAACTGTCTGAACTGAAAAGTCAGAATGTAAAATGTCTTCTATCTGTTAACAACGAGCAATGGATCTGGCACAGAAGATTGGGACATGTTAGTATGAGAAGAATATCTTAGATTAACAAACTCAATCTGGTCAGAGGACTTCCTAACTTGAAGTTCAATTCAGATGCTCTGTGTGAAGCATGTCAGAAAGGCAAGTTTGCAAAACCTGCTTTCAAATCCAAAAACGTTGTTTCCACCTCTAAGCCATTAGAACTTCAGCACATTGACTTATTTGGACCAGTAAAAACTGCCTCAGTCAGTGGAAAGAAGTATGGGTTAGTAATCGTAGATGACTATAGCAGATGGATATGGGTAAAGTTCTTAAGGCACAAGGATGAGTCACACTCTGTGTTTGTTACCTTCTGCAACCAAGTTCAGAATGAAAAGGATCTTAGAGTCATCAAAGTCAGAAGTGATCATGGTGGAGAATTTGAAAATAAAGATTTTGAATTATTCTTTAATGAAAAAGGCATTCTGCATGACTTCTCTTGTCCTAGAACTCCCCATCAAAATGGAGTTGTAGAACGAAAGAACAAAACATTGCAAGAAATGGCCAGAACCATGATCAACAAGACTAACATTGCTAAGATCTTTTGGGCAGAAGCAATAAACACATCGTATTACATTCAGAATAGAATCTCCATAAGACCTATTCTGGAAAAGACTCCATATGAGTTGTGGAAGAACAGAAAACCAAACATTTCCTATTTTAACATATTTGGATGTATATGTTTTATTTTGAATACAAAAAATTATTTGAACAAGTTTGACTCTAAAGCACAAAAGTGTATTATGTTAGGATACTCTGAACGCTCAAGAGGGTACAAAGTATACAATACATTAAGACAGATTGTTGAAGAGTCAATCAGTGTTCGGTTTGATGATAAGCTTGACTCTCAAAAGTCAAAGCAAAATGAATACCTTGCAGGTATGGAGGTTGAACTCACAGGTACTGCAGACAACTCAGAGGCTCTCAACAGAGACACTCTCTCAACATCAGAAAGAGTCACTACAAGCAACCCATCACCTTCTGTTGATCAACTCCAGAAAAGATCATCCAGAAGCAGAATTGATCACCCAGAAGAAACAATCTTAGGAAGGAAGGAAGATCCAATCAAAACAAGATCTACCTTTAGAAACTCTGAAGAATCCCTCATGGGACTGGTTTCTCTAATTGAACCAACAACAATTGATGAAGCACTTCTGGATAATGACTGGATTCTGGCAATGCAGGAGGAGCTAAATCAGTTCATAAGAAATGACGTATGGGATCTGGTTCCCAAACCAAAAGGATTCAATGTCATAGGCACAAAATGGGTGTTAAGAAACAAACTGAACGAACAAGGTAAAGTCATCAGAAATAAAGCACGGCTGGTAGCACAAGGTTATAGTCAGCAAGAAGGGATAGACTATACAGAAACCTTTGCTCCAGTCGCCAGGTTAGAATCTATCAGACTTTTAATTTCATTTGCTGTTAATAAAGGCATCACTCTGTATCAGATGGATGTCAAGAGTGCATTCTTAAATGGCTATATAGAATAAGAGGTTTATGTGCACCAACCCCCTGGTTTTGAAAGTTCCAAAAATCCAGAATATGTTTTCAAACTAAAGAAGTCACTCTATGGTCTAAAACAAGCTCCCAGAGCTTGGTATGAAAGAATAAGTAACTTCCTGTTAGAAAAGGAATTCACCAGAGGGAAAGTGGACGCAACCCTGTTCAGTAAGACAGTTAAGAATGACATCTTAGTGTGCCAAATTTATGTTGATGAAATTATATTTGGATCCACTAAACCCTCTCTGGGAAGAGAGTTTGCTAAATGTATGCAGGCAGAATTTGAGATGAGCCTAATGGGGGAACTAAAGTTCTTTCTAGGCATTCAGATTAATCAAACTCCAGAAGGAACCTACATTCATCAGAGCAAATATGTCAGAGAACTTCTGAAGAAATTTGATCTCTCAGAATGTAAGCCTTCAAGGATTCCAATTCATCCCACGTGCATTTTGGAAAAAGAAGAGGTAAGTAACAAGGTAGAACAGAAGGTCTACAGAGGTATGATTGGTTCTCTTCTCTATCTGACGGCTTCAAGACCTGACATTCTATTCAGTGTTTGCATTTGTGCTAGATTCCAATCAGATCCTAGAGAATCTCACTTAACAGCAGTTAAGCGAATTTTCAAGTATCTGAAAGGTACTACTAATCTGGGTTTGTTTTATAGAAAAACAAGTGATTACAGCTTAGTAGGATATTGTGATGCTGATTTTACTGGAGACAGAATAGAACATAAAAGCACTTCTGGAAGCTTCCAGTTTCTGGGAGAAAATCTGATCTCATGGTCCAGTAAAAGACAATCCACAATAGCTCTATCAACAGCAGAAGCTGAATATATAGTAGCAGCTGGATGTAGCACGCAAATGCTCTGGATGAAAAGTCAACTTGAGGACTTCAATATATTTGAGAGTAACATCCCTATCCTCTGTGACAACACTTCTGCTATTTGTCTCAGTAAAAATCCTATTTTGCATTCTAGGGCTAAGCATATAGAAATAAAACATCATTTTATTAGTGACTATATTCAGAAAGGGATTCTCAATTTAAAATTTATTAACACAGACCATCAATGGGCTGATGTCTTTACAAAACCTCTTTCTGAAGATAGGTTTAACTTCATTCTGAAACATCTCAGCATGAAGCTTTGCCCAGTATAAAACAGTTTTATTTCCATATCTTAACTTTCAGAATTTTGGGTTTATTTTCTGTGAACTACTGATCAATCTGCCTTCAGATCTTTAGAAGTACAGACTGTATCAGAATCTATCCAAGAAGATCTGAGCGCTTCATTTCAAGGATAGAAATGTGTTGTTCACTCAAGCAAACAGTTGTCATCCATTCATCAGCTACTTTCTGAGGCTGAACACACATTCACTTTTCTGAAAGGTCAAAAGCGCTGATTGGATGCATTGGGACACATGTCATGGGTAACCGTTCCAATATCTTTCTGAATCCCCCAAGATCAGCTGTCATTAATGCTCATAATCATTATAATTTATTTCTCTCTCTTGCCGTTTACGTTTTCAAAATCTTTTTCAAAATCTATTTAAACACATTTCTCATTCTTTACACTCTTTCACTTTCACTCTCTCTACAATCTAATTGATTTCAGTTTGCATTTTTTCTCAAAACCCTTTCACTTTCTTCTAAACTTTCTGTGTGAACATGGCTTCCTCAAGCAACCCAACTTCCAGTACTCAGAGAACAGATTCCTCAGAACAATATGAAAAACCCTTCAGAACTCTTCTCACGTCCATCAAGAATCTAGAAGTACTCTCAGAATTGATTGTGGAATTTAACAGTCTTCAAGAGAACGGGTTCAATCTCTCCGAAGAAGTAACGACTCAAGGATGGAACAGGTATTTTGACCGTCTGGTAGGTCCAACATTCCCAATCCTTGTGAAGGAATTTTGGATTCATGATTCATCTTCGAACCATCAAGTTACTTCATACATAATGGAGAAGAAGATAGTCATAACTGAAGACCTTATTGCAAGGTTGATAGGCTACAGTGGTGGTGGTGTAAGATGCATAGACATGGCTGAAAGATATGCTGATGTTGCCCTAATTGCTAGAGAAATCTTCACTCTGGGTCTTCCCTCCAGCAAGATAAGGGATCTAAAAGAGCATCACAGAATATGGGCTAAGATTATTCTGGGATGCATAAACCACAGGAAGCCAACCAACTCTCCTGACTACATCAACATTGATCAGCAGTTTCTGATCTACTTCATCTCCCAGAAGATTAAGGTGAATCTGGCTCATCTGTTGTTAAACCATCTAAGGACTAGTGTTAAGGAGACCAGAGAAGAGGAGCGCACAAAAAGGGATTGGATACCCCTAGGAAGGCTTATATCAGATATTCTAACAGAGAATAAGCTGATTGATCATCTAACAAAAGCTCAGGAAATCATCACTTTGGAAGCTACTGTTGGCAAACAGTTGAATGCAAAGAATCTGAAGAAGATGAAGATCATTGAGAACATCAAGAAGGAACCCAATGTCACTTCTTTTGCAACAATCTCCAGCAGAAGAATCCCTCTGGATAACTTTCCCATGTTCTCAGAAATTGATTCTAAACCTGAGATAATAGTCAGATATCTGGATGCATGCAAGGCAGATGGTACAGCACCTGATTTAAACATTCAGGATCTGCAACAGAAGGCTCTAGAAGTTGTGTTGAAGAAAAACAAGAGAATAAAGGTTGCAGCAGAAAGATCATCCCAGCGCACTCCCAAAGCAGCTAAAAAGAGAGGTAATCCTTCTTCTGTAACTGTTTTAGATTCAGTATCTGTATCAACATCTGTACCAATCCCCACTCAATCAGAAAACTATACTCAACAAACACTTGATGATTTTGACATTGAATTTGACCCCTCAGAAACTTTAACTCTTAGAGGATCTCACTCCCTACCTATAAATCCAAATATTGAAGTAACACAACAAGAACTTGCAAATGTTCTATCAGATATTGAAACCTTTGACCAACATATATTTGCTCCCATACCAGTAAATCCAAACTCTGAAACCATTTCAGAAGCACCTCAACCAGAAATTCCACTCTCTCCTCTACCAGAAACTCATCCACCTTCTCCACAACCTGAATCCTACGAACCAGAACCTCATCACCATCAATCCAACCAAACTATTGATTCTGATCCCATTCTTGGAATCACTGAACCTCTGAACATCAGTATACCCCTGACCATCCTGGATATTCCCCAAATTCCCTCCTCACTAGAATCAACTCCACCAAACACCCCAACAAGTCCAATAATCATTCCAGACTCTCCCACTTCCTCACCAAAGAACAATCCAAATGACAATGCCAAAACTGTCATTGACTTAACTGTTTTTGAATGCATGGCTGCCATAACCAACAAAACAGCCATTCCAAAACCAAAACCATCTGAACCTACACCAGATGTTGGTACCAGTTTATTGATATCTGAAACAGAAATGTAGAAGTGGATAACTTCACTGAAGCAAGCTAGTCTTGAGCTGATTGATCCTGCTGCATCGGATTATCTTTGGACAAGTTTCAGAAAATGGGTATGTTCTGAAACTCATAAAATGCAAGAACAGAGCTACAAACAAGTTCAACAGAAATTCAGTAACCTGCTAAAAGTTTTTGAAGATCAAGTTCTGAGCCAGCTACTCAAGGAAGAAGTTCTCCCTCTGGACAATGCTCCCTGGTCTGAACATCGTCCAGCAGACAAAGTTTAACCAGAGTCAGAAAATCTCAATCTGACTGATACTCCAGAGCAGATGATTCCTGCTGAAGAACTGGGTAAAAAAGAAGATATTGCATAATGCTCTGAGAAGCATCCAGTTGCTGAAGATCCTCAAGCTTCCTCCTATGAAAGGCAGACTTTAGAAGACCTGAAGAGATCTGATATTTTGATGCATGAAAGAATGGATAAACAGGATGACAAAATTTCGGAAATCAAGAGCATGTTAACCAAGCAGGAGGAAACCAACATCCAGATCAAGGGCTTGTTGTAAGCTTTGTTCATGCGTCTTCCTCCTCCCTCTTAGATTTTCCCTGTTTAAAAATTTGTTTATCTGTATTATTCTCTACATAGCTCTGAACTTATCATTGATTCTGTTTTTAATATCAACTCATTTTTGGCTCTGATTATTTGTTCTTTTTGATAACTGACAAAAAGGGGGAGAAAGAAAAAGATATTTTCAATAACGGATTACTGAGACATAAGTTTCAAACATTCTAATCTACTTAAATTCTCTCTTCTAAAAAGCTTGAACATATACAAAACTCTGCTGAAAGATACAGTAAGATTCTGATGCTCAAAGACTCATGGAATTAAAGGGAAGTAATCAACTCATGGGGAGTTTTTCTTCATAATTATATACTTTTTATTCTTTACTCTTTATTGAAAATATATGGTTTTTGTCATCATCAAAAAGGGGGAGATTGTTAGAACATAGTTTGATTCTACAACCCTTGGTTAAAGTTTTGATGATAACAAAAAACATAGAATAATATTATTTCTAAGGTATATACAAAGAACAATTATGCTCCTTAAAATTATGCTTTGTATATGTAGAAGTTCTGATGGAATCAGCATCAAAAGGGAATCAGCATCAGAAGATCATCAACCTATGTTACACGCTGAAACACTGAAGTTTGATGACCAGAATCTGCGCCTAAACAAATACACTCTGACTCTAATCAAAGACATCTTTACCAAGTCATTAACACTCTGAAGCGTTATCAGCAGATACAACAAAGAAGACTCTAAAGTGTTACTGGTTATTCAAGACAGAATTAAATGCTAACGACTTTCTTCAGACAAAGATCTTCTACGAAAGGAAAGTGCATTATTATCATTAAACCTGCTTTATGGATAACGTATCCTTGCTTGCCTATATAAACGGGACTGCTTGTGAAAAGAATCACGTACGTACGCACTCAATTTTGCTAAGCTATTCAAACCACGCATATTCAAAGCTTAAGCAAAGTCATCTCATTCCAAGCTTAGTTTAGTGTAATTATCACAGTTGTGATATACAGTTTTGTAAGAAAACAAAAACACACTTGTTCAATTCATTTGTAAAAGAAGTTCCTTGAGATTAACCGGATTGTGGTTGTACTCAAGAAGATTTTAATAGTTGTTAAAGTAGCTGTTGTAATTCTTTGAGAATAGTGAATTAAGACCTCGTTGGAGAGAGGCGAAATCACCTTGACGGGTGAACTGAAGTAGTTTGAGATCAAACGAACTAGGATAAAAATACTGTGTTGTCAAGCCATTTGTTTTAAGTTTTACAATTAAACCCCCCCTTCTTGTGTTTTTAACATCTCCAGTTCATAGGTAAGTACCCTCTTGAAGTTTAGTTGGTTCAACCTATCCTAGAAAGTAAACAGGTTATAAGGAATCTCAATATCACTGATCTTTCTTCGTCAGGCATTCTTTCAGCATAAGCCTCTTTATTGGCGACCGAAATGTCCCAAAAGTCCGATCTCAATGAGTGTAGTACCGAGTATCAACCAACTTCGGACTGTACCAAAGTCGGCTACCTCACTACTTCCTAATGGCCAAGCTGTTCAAGTAAGGTTCTAAAATCAGTTAGTGCCTCATGACACCACACAACAGCCCTGTATTCACCTTGACTACTCAAGGGCTACCAGTACCAACAAATGTGTCACACTAACGTAGCTATTGCTTTGACCATGTCGGTATACCCTGCACAGTTTCCACAACTTATTGCTACTTACCTAAAAGGTGCCCCAGATCTAGGTAGAGGATCAAAACAAACCCAAACAAGGAACCATAATGTAAAGCAAGCAAGTCAAACGATTAAAAGCAAGTAAATGTGATCTAGCCCTAAGGTAACCCCACTTTTAAGTAAGTCCCTAGCAGAGTCGCCAATTATGTAATACGGTGGGAGAACTGACTTGGGTGTTTTGCGTTTGATCGCTATTATTGCGGATATCAAGAGTCGCCACTGACTTTTCTTTTATCCAATAAGGAAAGGGTGAAAAGAATAGGAAAGACCTTTGAGATTATTTTCTTGAGTTCGGGGGGTAGGTTATGAAAAGGGAAGGTGTTAGCACCCTTTTCATCCGTAGTTATCTACGGGCTCTTAGTTGCTTGCTAGATCACTTGCTTTTGTTTGAAAATATGCTTTGTGGTGTGGGTTTGATAATATTTAGAAAAAAACGTCTTTGTAATGGTTTTCGTTTCTATAAGAATGCGTACAAAGTGTTGTTTTTGAAAATAGTTCAAAAATTTGTTTGTGGAATGTGTTTTTGAAAGTGATTTTGAAAACTATCTTTGTAATGATTCTCGTTTTAATAAGAATGCGTACAAAGTGTTTTAACTTTTGAAAATGTTTCAAAGGAAAGTGTTGGTGTGAAAAATGTTTTTGTTGTGAGCAAGCGGGCAACTATGAGTATCCTACCTACTCAAAAGGTCTTTGTTCTTTTCCTCCTTCTTTAGATGTTGCTATCTTACCATTGATTTGGTAAGAAGCCTAAAAATTGGATGTGAAGGGACGAGTGTGGGACGTTTGTATAGTCATAGAAGGAAACCTATGGGACGCTTTAGCAATTTCATTTTAGGGGCTAGATTGTTTACCGAAAGCAACATCAAGGGTCATCAAGGGACTACGATCTTTTATCGAGGGTCTTTGCTAAAGCGCCCATATTCGAGGGACATGACTATTTTCCGAGGCAACAAGTGAGATTACCCTAGGGGTACATGCATGTGAATAATGTGTTTGATTTTCATGCATTTAGTCTTTGATTAGGGTGATCTACTTATTGTTTTTATCTTGCCATACATCCTAATTACTAACATTTATGCAAAAGCAATAAAAATGCAGAAAATAAATCCTACACTATTACAACCATATTGAATAGCAAGAAAATGAAAAGTCAAAAACAAAATAAAGAAAGGAAAATGGGCTTTTCGATTCAGGCAGCAACACTCTTCGATTCTGCCCTTCCTGGCTTCCTTCGATTTAGGCCTGGAATCAGTAAGGACACGCCTTTCGATTTCATCCTTCTCCCGCTTCTTTCGATTTGGGCCTGGGATCAGCGTGAGGTGCACTCTTCACCTCAAGCTCCTTGCTGCCTTCTTAGATTGTGTGAATGCTAGGCTCTCAGGTTGAGATTCAAAAGGCTGGAATATTTAGCCAATCGAAGGATACAGAGAACCTGTTTTAAACTTTAAAAAAAAATGCAACATTCAAGTGTAACTTTCGAAAGCTACAGGCCAGGGGTTAGCACAAGATTATTAGGCACCAAAATCCAAAGTCTACCTAGTCAGGTTTGAGACTTTCAACATATAGGTAGTGAGGATCAAAAGTTAAGGCACGGTCAACTCCCTAAATGAGATATCTACATTTTCTTTTTATTGGTATGTACACATGATATTTAAATTAAAGAGTTTCAAGTTTAGAGAGAACTTACCTCTTGAAGCGCTTAAGTCGAAGGAACTGCAAAAGACTTCCTTGGTGGTGAATGGAACTTCGCTGGAATCTTCCTGAAGCTAGGTCAGTTACTACTTTGTTTGAGCAGTCACTGAATCGAAGGAGGGTGTGTGAGTGAATCGAAGGTTACTCTATAACAGGTAAAGGAGTGAATCAAGAGAATTTTATATTGCGGTTGTGGAATGGGTCGAAGGTTTGTTATCTGACAGTTTGAAGAGTGAAATGAAGGGTTCACTTAGTGTATGAAGGGGTCTGAGTTTTTTAGAAGTGTTAGGAATATTTGAAAATGTTTGATATTGTTTGAGAGTTTTTGAGAAATTGATCACTTTCTCACCACAAGAGTTTTTTTTTGTTGCAACTATCCAGGGGCCCCTAAGATGTGTGGTGGAGGCTCATATTTATAGATGATTTTGGCTGATGTTTAGGAGGTAAAACAAAATAAATTTGAACAAAAAGGGTATGCTTTTCTTTTAGTCTTCGAGGTGCAGTCTTGTATGCCATTTTGGTGCAAGAATGGGACAACATTGCAGGACTTCTTTGTAAAAGTTTTGGAGTGTTGTGGCCAGTATAGTAGGCCTGTACTTGGAAGCACATAGAACTTTGGTCAGCAAGAATCTTTAGATTATTTCAACCTTTTTTTTTGACCACCTAGGTCCAACCTTCGACCAAATTCTTCTTCAGACATTACTATTTGATTTTCACCCAATATGTTTCTTTCGAATGAGACCTTTTTATGCATCCTTCAAAGGGGCCAAATGTATGCTCCTTGAATGGGTCACCAAAATATGTCATTCGATTGGGACATCCAGGTACGTATGGAAAGTCCTTCGAATGTGCCACCATGGTACATCTTTCGAATGAGACAATAGTTATGTGTCATGGTGTAGAAATTGTGTGTTGAAACAAACTGTTTCCAAGGGAGATACTGCCCAACCGAAACTAGCATGAAAGTATCCAATGCTTTGTGGGTGCCATTTCCTTGTGAATGCTAGCCATGGGGGAGCTTTTTGCCTTGTGCATATTGGCTTGAAGGGAGTCCTGGTTTTTGTGAATCGAAGGAATCATGCAAAGGGAAAATGGCTTCTGAATCGAAGGAAAGCTATAGGAGGTTATTGCTTTGTGACTCCAAGCAAACATACAAGAGGCCTTTGCCCAAACGAAAGCTTGCATGAAGAACCACTGCCCACCCAAACTTGCCTGCAAGAGGTCATATAGCCAAACGAAAGATGTAACCCAAACTTGCATTCGAAGGAAACCACAAACCCAAACGAAAGATGCATGCAGGAGGTACCTACTTTTGTGAATCAAAGCAAACATGTAGGATGCAAATGGTGCAATCGAAGGATGTACGCAGGAGGCCATTACCTTGTGCCTGCTGGCATGAAGGAAGTTCATGCCTTATAAATTGAAGGCAAGTGTAGAGAAGGCACTTTTCTTCTGAATTGAAGGGCGCCAGTAGGAAGCCAACGCCTTCTGAATCAAAGGGAAGCTATAGGAGGCCATTGCCATGTATTACCAAAAGCCAGCTTGTAAGGGGTCATTGGTGTAATCGAAAGATGTATGCAGGAGGCCTAAATTCCCAAACGAGGCTTGCATGTAGAAGGTCCCTGCCTTGTGAATTGAAGGAAACTGTCTTTAAAGGGAAACAATGCCCAATCGAAGCTAGCATGAAGAGAGCATACAAAAGGAAACTTCCTCAATCGAAGCTTGGGATTTTAAGCTTGCTCGAAAGAAACCCAAATGCCCAATCGAAGCATAGGGATTAATCTAGTTCAAAAGAAATCAAATGCCCAATCAAAAAATAGAAATCCATACAAACTTCCTCTTCTTCGATTTGATGCTTGAGTTCCCCAAAATGATCCAATTGTACTTGTGTAGCCTTGACCCAGTAAGAATTTTGTGAGGAAAATCTTGAAAAATGAGAGGGCACATTTTGGGGTACAACAAAACTCTTTTAATTTTTTTACTTGCTTTCTTTTTTCCCACTTTCACCTAGTTTTTTTAGATTAATAAATAATAGAGTTATTTTTCTAATTCTTTTGTTTGTTGTTTGGACACCAAATTTGGTCCAATTTCTTGAGGAATTTTGAGGCGATTTTCAAAGTTTGTACGTTTCAACTTGTAGATGTATGGTAATGATAGTGTTTTGAAGTTGGTACACATCAGGTACACATTTATCGCTTTCTAGAACATAGCATGTTTAGGAGACTTTTTTTGTACAAATTTTCATGTCATTCATTCTTTTGCAATTTGTGTTCATTTTTGAATCACTTTAGGACTAAACCCCTTGTGAGGTTGCTTTCCATTGTTTAATATATGCACAGGAGTCCGACAATATTTTCTTAAATCAATTTTATTATGTTTAATCTTGCATTTATGTTGATTCGTCTGAAAGCATGAAATTATTAAGGCATTTTGTTTGATTTTGAGAAAACCCACCTAACCAAAAGTAATTCACCTTCTGAGTGAGCGATCATTTGTGAACCCCTTTGAGCCTTTTAGTTAGAATTCATCATGGATTCTAATTTTGTTTGTTGGTACTTAACCCCAACCATGTATTGTGGTTGAATTTTTCCTTGCCTTAGAAAGTGGGAGCAATTTGTCACTATGTGTGGTCGTGTTTAAGTTGGGGAGAGAAATGTTGCTTGTTTATAAGATGGTTGTTTGAGGTTGAAAATAAATTGCGTGGGGGGAAAAAAATAAATATAGAAAAATAAAAAGAAAGAAAAAAGAGAAAAATTTTTGAAAAAGAAAAAAAGTACAAATAAGTGATGTGTGTTTGTGTAACAATTGAGATAGTTGAAAAAGTTGATTGTCAGATGCTTGAGACTTTTTGAATTGATCACTCCCATAGGATTAGGCATGGTTGTTTGTTTCAATTACCTTTAGATATTATACCTCCTTATTACCCAAGCCACATTACAAATCTTCAAGCCCTTCTGATTTTGCTTTTGTGTTTTTCAATATGAACCTGCTTTGATGAATGCATAATTTAGTTGTTGTTAGCAAGATTGTTGCGTGAGAGTTGAGCACCTCATGTTTGCGTTGTTCATCTATCGATGAAGTGTGTGCTAGGTGTGATTCACTTGTGAACATTGTATTGTTTTATAATTTTTGAAATGTGCTCTGTATTTAGGAGTTGTTTCATTTTCATGTTGTGTTGTAGTTTAGTGGTAAGTTTTTCCTTGTGCATAGGTTTTTATTTTTGAACCATACATTTCTTTTCCATTTTAAAAAACCTGTTGATTCATGATTCTTTGATTATTGTTTATTTGTTTTTAACTTGTTTGGCCTTGTTTGAGTACAAACAAGTTCAATTTTGGGAGAGTTTGATAAGTGAAAATTGTAGCTATTTTTGTATATAAGTTTTGTTGCACTTATCGATACTTTTGTTAATATTCTTTGAATAATTTACCGCTTTGTTTGTAAATACGTTTATTTGCAAATAATTGTATTTTTATGTAAATAGTGTACCGTTTGATAGTTTAGGTCTATTTTGTAGGTATTTGTCTCATATTTGGAGCATCGAGGAATAAGGTGTCAAAGGAACAACTTCGGATGCATGTTTCCAGAATAAAAGATCAGTTTTGAGACTTGCTGTCAAGGAGAGCCTGCTTAGCACGTAGGAGGCCGCTAAGCACGAGTGACGCTCAATGCATTTTATAGCGTGCTGCTTGTGTTTACTATTTTGGCATAACCAAAGTTTTGAATCCCGCTTAGCGCGGATAACGCTCTTAGCGCGGTTTAGGTCAGTTTAGTGTGTAAATATTATGCAGTCCGCTTAGCACGCTGAGGCCACTTAATGCGTTTTGCTGAGAATAATTTTATAAAAACAAATTTTATTCATTTTCTAGGTTATGATTTTTGGGGTATTTGTTCCCAAACTCCATCACCTTCATTCTTTGATATTTAGAGCTTAGAAAACAACATTTGTGGCTTGCAATTGGATGATCCGGGGTCGGGAGCTTGATGGATCGGTTGACACCGTGGGAAATTTTGTTTTCTCTCCTCTTCCTCTCTTTGTAACCATTATTCGTTGGATTTGGTATGTACTTTACCTTGATTATATGTATATTTATTACTCATGGTGTTGTATGAAATTTTCTTTGCAAATATTTATTGATGTTTATCCTTTTTAGCTTGATAAGGGTTTGGGTTTGAGATGTTGCAGAGATTGACGGGTTGAATCTGGACATAGGATGAATATCTACTAGGCTTAGATTCTAGAGATAGATTTATGCTTAGTAATCATTTAGGTATCGACTCTTAATGCCTCTGTGTTGTTTATGTTGTGCTGAGACATCATCGACATAGAGCGATACAGTTGATATCTCACTTTGCGTTAGAGATAACCTCTCTGTGAGGGATACATGATGATATTGACGAGTAGTTAAGGTTAAGTGTCACTGGGTAGTAAGTTTAAGTATTTGATAGGGTAGACTAAATACAAACTCGAGAGTTCTTTACTAATCAAAGAATAGAATTCTTTATATGTCTATAACTTTTAATTCCCGCACCTTACATACAAAACCATTCTTTTCCCAAACTCATAAATGCAAGAAATTATCGAACGACAATTCAATAACCAATCTATGTGGACACGATAAATTCCAGGATAAATATTTCCAAAACTATTGTTGCTTTCCGCTTGACCGCTCCAACACTAATGCATTATGATTCATTTTTATAAGATATGAAATCATTTTATCTTTTCAACGATCTAAACGGCGCATCAAACAAACACCCGAGGCAAATGTTATTGATTTTCAAAGTTTTCAAAATTTTTTGCTAGCTACAGTGGTAACCGGTTACCCTCTAGTGGTAACCGGTTACTATAAAGTCAGTTACTGTGATACAGTGGCAGAACCAACTGTTATACTGGTTTTGCATTTTTTGTTCGCAAATGTCGTGGTAAGAAAGAGTCGCCACCGAGTTTTCTTTTATCCAACAAAGTAAAGGGTGAAAAGAACAGAAAAAGACCTTTTTCGAGATATTCTGAGTAAGGGGGGTAGATTATGGAAAGGGAAGGTGTTAGCAACCTTTCCATCTATGACTTTCCAGGGCGCTTAGGTACTTGTTTATTTTTGAAAATTGTTTTCGTGTTTGTGTTTTGAAAGGTTTTGTTTGCTTTATGATAACTCTTGTATCAGTCCTCAAGAGTGTGATAAAGCATTTTTGAAAAGGATTTTGAAAGTGTGTAAGTGTAAAAAGAATCAGATCTGAGCAAGTACTTAACAACTATCTACCTACTCGAAAAGGGATGTTCTTTTCATCCTACCCTTTATATAGTGCTATCCTACTATTAGTGAGTAGGTAGCCCTATCGTAGGACGTTGAGGGACTATCGAAAGGGACAATTATGGTCATTGAAGGAAACATGTAGAGATACCTTAGAAGTTCAAAGGGACTATCATCATGTAGGCAACATCGAGGGACAAAATCATTTCTCGTAGGCAACTCGAGGGACATTAAGGGACCATGATCTTTATGATGACATTTAAACTGAGGGTCTTTGCTAATATATCCCTATGTTCGAGGGACATGACCATTTCCGAAGGCAACCAAAGTGGGAAATACCCTAGGGGTGCAAGTGTGCAACAATGTACTTTTTTCCCCAAGAATTTTATCTTGAGGTTAATGGTCTAATGATTGATTGATTAATTCTTGTCATGCACGCCTAATTTACTAACAATTTATATACAAGCATATAAGAAATATAAATGCAAGAAATAAAGTTCCTACAACTATTACAAGGCTTTGGTGTAGTTACATAAATAATGACTGAAAAGTAAAGTGCGGAAGTTAAAAACCCTAATTAAACTATTACAAATTGGGCACAGTTACATAATGAAAAATAATCGTATGCAAAATAACGCGTAAACATTGAGACGAGAATAAGTTCTGAACCCTAAAAATATAATTTCCTATTTAAAATAATTTGGAAGTTTTTATGAAAAAGATTTGAGTTTAACATAATCTCTAATTAATTTTAAATTAAGGGAAAACAAATTAAAGTTAATTAAATTAAATTAATTTGCAAAAATTAATTTTTTTCTTAAAAAAAACTCAAAGTCCTATTTTTTTATGATTTTATGATTTTAAAAAAATGAATAAACAAAAAATATAAAGAAAATAAAAAAATGGGCTGAGGGTGAGAAAGCAAAATTAGGGGTATGCTGCTGAATTTGCCAAGGCCCATATCCGGTGGCCTACAACTGCACTGGATTTGGTGTTGTTATGTTAGGGAGGTCCACAATGGGGATGCGTTACTGGGCGTTGGATCTACAGGATGGGTGATCCAGTGGTATAGATGTGATGGCCTATGGTGCGCGCCTGGGACGTGACATACTAGATCCTTTAATGAAGTTTTAGAAAATAGAAAAATTATGGACCTAGGATCGAACCCAGGTCCCTCTCCTCATATGCTCATTGCCCTTGCCAACTACGCTGCTTGTTAATTCGTATGTATAAATAAAGAAAAATAATATAATATGAAACTAGGGCACATCCAAGTCATCAAAAAAAAATTACACGCGTCAGCAATTGAAGGACCCAATCAGATCATGGGAAACTACCACGCCTGCAGTCAACATAACCTCTATTCTTGACTCACCGGAGAGGCGCCAGAGCCCTAGCTCCGGTCACCTTCTCCGACGGCCTCCTCCACTGAAACTTACTTAAACCTGCGAATTCAAACGTTAGTTGGACCCTTCCCCCCTAATTCAAGGGTTATGGATCCAATGGTAGGGTCCTCTTGGCCTGAAACGCCATACAAATGGTGCTATGAGAAAATAATGCACATCAACGGTCAATAATGGAAAGTGATTATCCACACGTCCCAGTTCACACGTAACGGTATCAACCTGTTCTAAATGATCATACTAGAAGATTCAAGTCATTAGAATTCCTCAATAATGCATGTAATTCAGAATACGATTGATCAAAAAGAAAGAAAATTGGTTATGGTGCACGCGATGATTTCAAGTATAAACAAGCATGGGAATTCAATCTATCTTACCCTAAAGATGTCCTGGAGATGATTTGTGGCTATGGTTTGCTTGGAAAGAGGCATGATATTACATAACAGCTTTACACCTTTTGTGGAAATTCTCGAACTTTTTCTCTTGGTTTGGAGGTAGCTTCCATGTGTCCTTTTGGTCTAGGGTTGATGTGCTTATGTAGTGAATCAGATTAGGTTAAAAATTATGGGAGAATATCCATGTTTTGATGAGAAAAAATCTTCTTTCAATTATGTGATTTTTTGGCTTTTTTAGAACAAATCCAATATTTCTTTCCCTCCACGATTTTTCTTTGATTTGGCAGCATATCTTATCCCTTATTTGATGAGAAAAAGATCCCAAATCAAATCTTACATAATTTCCATTATTTCTTTATTTAATTTTGACTTTTAATGAATAAAAAATTAAAATAATTAAATAGTGTATGAGTGAGCTCAGGGGTCATGGGCCATGTTAGAAACAAATTCAAGCATGAAAACATGAGCCCATTTGGAAAAAATTCCAGTTTGCTCAATATTGGCTTCATGCACTTTTCCAAAAATTGGTCAACTTTAATAATGCATATCTGTGATACGGTGGCCAGAACCAAGACTGTTTTAGGAATGCTGGTTTGCATTTTGCATTTGTGTTTGCAAAATGTCGCGGTAAGCAAGAGTCGCCACCGAATTTTAGTTTATACAACAAGGAAAGGAAAAATTCATTTTTCGAGATTTTGAGTACGGGGGGGGGGGGGGGGGGGGGGGGGTGGGGGGGGGGTGGGGGGGGGGGGGGGGGGTAGATTATAGAAAGGGAAGGTATTAGCACCCTTTCTATCCGTAGTTATCTACGGGCTCATAGGTACTTGCTCATCATTTTCGAAATTGCTTCTGTGTGTGTGATTTGAAAAGTTTTTTTGTTTGACTTCGATTTAACCCTAGCTTCTGTCTTCAATTGTGTTACGAAGTTGTTTTGAAAACTTTGTTTGAAAAGAGTGTAAGTGTGAAAATGTTTGTTTGTTTGACCAAGTACTTAAGAACTAATCTACCTACTCGAAAAAATAATTGTTCTATGTTTATTTCCTTTAGACCGTGCTATCTCACTATTAGTGAGTAGGTAGCACCGTCGTTGGTGTTTTGAGGGTCAATTCGAAAGGGACGTACGATCACTAAAGCAATGCTTAGGACGTCTTAGTAGTAACCCTAATGTCTTAGATCAATTATTCGAGGCAACAATTCCGAGGCAACCTTTCCGAGGCAACTTCGACCTTTGAGACAAAAGAGCGACCACTAAAATATCCTATACTCAATGACCGTTTATCGAAGGCAACCGAAGTGGGAGTATACCCTAGGAGTGCGCATGTGTGAGTGATTCAATTTCAAGTTATTATCTTTGCACATTTAGGGTTAGCTAACCGTTTTAAAGTTAATCATACATTCTTGTCATGCAACCCTAATATTCATACATCTAACGGTTAATATTTTGCAGAATTTAAAGTGCGGAAAATAAGCTACGCTATTACAAGGCTTCGGGTATTTACATAGCCAAAAACAAACCCTTAAAAAAACGATAAATGAAAGTAAAAGGTCCTAATTAATCTATTACAACTTGTGAGCAATTACATCAATATTGTAAAAAAATAAATAAAGCGCGTGCGAGGAATTAAGAATGAGAGAGAACTAGGGTTTTGACCTCGTCTAACCTAATCGAAAGAAACAATTGTTTTTGTTGTTTTTAATTATTTTTAAGAAAAGAATTAGGTTTTTAAATTAAATACAAAATTAATTATCTAATTAAATTAATTAAAGAAAATAATTAAATGGCCTATTTTTGTATTTTGTTATTTTTTAAGAAAAAGAAAATAGAATTAAATTTAAACAAACCCTAATTTCTAATTGTTTTTTAAGTTATTTACAAAAAGAATTTAAGTTACCCTAGAAATTAAATAATCTAATTAAATTAATTAATTTTTGATAAAAAAATAAACCTAATTCTAATTGGATGAAAATATATTATTTTCATGTGATTTTTTGATAAAAAGAAAAATTAGTTTGTTAGTAAAAATAATTTATATGAAAAAAATAAAGAATATATAAAGTGAAAGAGAAAAGAGATTTGGGCCTGGTTATGAGTAATTGGGGGGTGCATTGCTAGCAATCTGGGCCCAAAAGAAGGTGACCCACGTTGACCTGCCCATTTCAGTGCTATGCATTTACTGAGGCGTATCATGGTCCCTCAAAGGATGGCCTTCAGATCTGGATGGTTGGTGATCCGTTGGTTAGGAGATGATGCCCCATGGTGATCTTCATGCCTTGTGGAACAGGGAATCTGTAGAGAAAATTCAAGAAAAATGCAAATGTTGGAGGCAGGGGTCGAACCCCTAACCTCAAGCTCTACAACGCCTTAACGCTTACCTGGCCACCACTGGGCCATTTGGTTCAATTGATTATTAAATGAAACAAAAATAATAAAAAGAATAAAATGACATTAGCTGTAAAACACGCGCGTGAATTCAAATGCACGAATGGGATGGAGCCACGTATGTCATCTTCTTCCTCTCTCCGTTGGTAAAAGTCACAAACTTTTACCTATGGACATATGTCCATAGCTACAGGTCCTACAATTCTCAAAATCCAATACAAGCATGATAAATAAAAACTAAAGCCATGGATTAATTCGTCTTGGCCTGCTGAGCACGATGGTGTTCCTTTTATGGCCCAATTTTACCTGTATGAAGAGATCCAAAATCGAAGCTAAAAACCCTAACAATGGTAAATTCTAATACCGTCCATGAAAATGCAATTAAATGTTATGGATAGTTTGGAAATGTTTCAAGGAGCAAGAATCTATAATTATTTCATGCTATAAGTGTCAGAATCATGCAATTCGATTTCAAGAACAAACCAAAGTCGTGGCTGACTTAGAGTGGGTTTTAGCGCCTGGAAATGTCTGTTCTTGATTGGTTTCGCTTGCTTGTGATCCCAGGAAGCGATTGGGATGGCCAGGAAGCCTTGTGAATGCCTGGAACTATGAATTCGACTCAGCACTTATTTGTGTTTTTTTTCAAGTTTATTCTGACTTCTCACGCCTCTCTAGCCTCTTTCTTTTTGTCTTCAAATGTTCCTTATGTATTGAGGATTGGATTAGGGTTGCAAACATGATCTCAATCTTTCTCCATTATTGATTTTGATTTGGATTTGATTCACTTGAAGATACTTCCAAAAATAGGCCAAATTCAATCTTTTTGTGCACACCAAGGCTTTACACGAATTCAATCTTATGCTAGCTGGATATAGGACCTGAAACATGTACAAGATCTTGAGATTTCAATGTTTTGGATTTTTTCATGATTTGTTTTGATTAAAATTGATTTAATTCAAATAAAAATCAAAATAAATAATAAAAATAAGATAAAGACAAGTGGTAAGAGCTAGGCCTCGTGGACCATGCTACCAACTCAAAACCAGTGCAAAAAGTTAGGCTCATTTAGCAAAAAATGCAATTTGAGGCATAGTTAACTTTTGACAATTTTGCAAAAAAGGTCAACTTCACCAATGCATAACTTCCTCAAGTTTGACTCTTTGAAGGTGTTCTTGGACTTTTTAGAAATCTTGAGATGTCCTCTAAGCAACCCTTTTGGTATCATCTCAATTTGGTATTCCATGTTCATGTATGAAGCTTTGACAAAAAAGGTGTTTTTGTTGACTTTTCAAAATGACCTATAATGTCAAAATTCCTAACTTCTTGTGAGTGCATATTATGAACTTTGGAGCTGAAGATGGATTATAGAGAATTACATCCTCTTCAAAATGAGCTTTGTATGGGTCATTTCTCATAAAGTATGATAAAGTTATGCTTGGTCAAATTTTAGTTGACTTTTCCTATAAAACCCTAATTTAGCAACTTTTGGTTCTTGATGAATTGTGAACAATCCTTGATGAATCATGATGAACCCTTGATAAAATGATGAAAGTCACTTAAAAATGAGGATGTTGACCAAAAATATTGAAGTTTTACTATATGTGGGCCACAATTGACTTTTGCCCTAGCATAGTCGATTTTCAGGCTTTTGAGCAATTGACTGAGCAAACTTCCTCTGCAAGGCTTGAAACTTGTCATGGATGATCTTGAAAACATAATAGGACAATGATGAGAATTTGGGATCCCTTGGACTAAAGTTTTTTGATGTAACATGAAACCCTAATTTGAGGTAGACTGCCTTAGGAGAGAGCTTGTTTGGTCAACCCTTGGACTTCCTTGAGCAACTTAAGGATCTTTCTTGAAATGTTTTGAGAAATATGGGAGGTCAAATTTTGGGGTACAACAGCTTCCCCTATTCAATCTTCTTAAACCTGAAGATTTATATTGGCTTGTCTGCCTTTCGTGATCTGAAGGTGGAAAATGATTGAACACTAGAGTGCCCGGAAATTTGCACTCGCAGAAGTGGTAATCGTCTTGTGATGTCGGGAATGGGCTTACATATGCCATTTGGAAATGAATGATAGGAGATGGGCTTAAAGATTCCATCCGAAGGAGTGTCGGTCGCATACGAGATTCCTTAGCGAGAGCTTGTATACATGTTGTTGAGGAAGATTCCGCTGGGGAATGTTGTTCTCTGTCTTGAAAGAAAAGTTGAATTTTAGGAGCTTCAGTCGTCCTCTATTCTACTGGGGAATCGTCTCTTAGTCGAGAAGGTTAAAATGAACTACTATCTGGTCGTGATCCAGGCTTCATAGTGATAAGACCGACTGCTATCTGGTCGTAATCCAGGCTTTACAGTGACTTAATGGGGAGATGAGATTAAACTTGCTATTCGGTCGTAATCCAGGCTTCGCAATTTCTCAATTCTTATCTTGTCGTAATCCAGGCTTCAGAAGGAATTCCGTTGTTATTCGGTCGCATCCGGGCTTTAACTTGAATTTAGGGCACACTAATATCCAGTCAACTCCGGGCTTCTTAGTATTTGTCCAAGTAAACTACTATTTGGTCGAAATCCAAGCTTTGTAGTGTCTTGTACTATTATCTGGTCGTAGTCCCAGACTTCAGTCCTTTTATCGTTATCTGGTCGTAATCCAGGCTTCATGATGCTTTATACCATTATCTGGTCGAATCCAGGCTTCATGGTGTCTTGTACTGCTATCTGGTCGCAATCCAGGCTTCACGATGCTTTACTTCTTATCTGTTCGAAATCCAGGCTTCAGAAGAAATCAAGTGGTTATCCGGTCGCATCCGGGCTTCTCTTTGATTGTTGGGCCTACTAATATCTGGTCAAATCCGGGCTTCATAGTAATTGGCCAGGTAAACTGCTATTTTGTCGAAATCTAAGCTTCATAGTGTCCCTCACTGTTATCTGGTCGTTATCCAGGATTCAGTGTCTCTTACCGCTATCTGGTCGTAATCCAGGCTTCACGATATAATATACCATTATCTGGTAGAATCCAGGCTTCACGGTGTCCTGTACTGCTATCTGGTCGAAATCCAAGCTTCGCAATACCTTACTTCTTATCTGGTCGAAATCCAAGCTTCAGAAGAAATCAAGTGGTTATCTGGTCGCCTCCAGGCTTCCCTTTGACTTTTGGGCCTACTAATATCCGGTCGAATCCGGGCTTCATAATAACTGGCCGGGTAGACTGCTATTTGGTTAAAATCCAAGCTTCACAGTGTCCCTCATTGTTATCTGGTCGTAATCCAGGCTTCAGTGTCTTTTACTGCTATCTGGTCGTAATCCAAGCTTCACAATATCTCATACCATTATCTGGTCGAATCTAGGCTTCATGGTGTTCGGAGGTATCAAGATACTATCCGGTCGAATCCGGGCTTCATAACTTGTATTAAAGATATACCACTATCTGGTCGTAATCCAAGCTTCGTAGTATTCTTGGCTGCTATCTGGTCGTAATCCAGGCTTCACAGAAACTTGTATTGCTATCTGGTCGTAATCCAGGCTTCACAATAACTTGCTGAGCTGTTATCCAGTCGTAATCCGGGCTTCACAGCTTCTGTTTATGATATACCACTATCTGGTCGAATCCAGGCTTCATGGTACTCGGACTGCTATCTGGTCGTAATCCAGGCTTCACAGTAACTTGTTGAGCTGTTATCTGGTCGTAATCCGGGCTTCACGGCTTGCTGGGGATTAAACTATAATCCGGTCTAATCCGGGCTTCATAGCTTAGAGATAAACCACTATTTGGTCGATTCCAGGCTTCGCGGTATTTGATACTGTTATTTGGTCGAATCCGGGCTTCACAATATGTTGTAGAAATCAAGGTACTATCCGGTCGAATCCGGACTTCATAGCTTGAATTTTGTGAGAATTTGATTGTATCTTTCCTGAAAGGTAAAGGTTAGCCGTATGTAATTCATGATATGTATCAAGAAATGATATTCTCAAAATAAATGAGATTGTGCTATATGATGCGTATGCGCATGTCATAATTCAATGTTTTTATGATATTCTCTAGTTGGGAAAATAAATCCCAGATGGCTGTTGGAGAATGAAAGATTTTCGCTCGCTAGGGATAACGACCAAAGGTGATTGGGAAAATAATCCTGCTGGAGAATACATTGGTGAGAGACGGACTCTGTAGGGAAGAGATACTCTGCTAGAAGATTTGCTGATTTGGAGAAATAACCTCGGTTGTGGATGAATTACCGTTGTTGGCGATGATGAACTCTGTCGGGGATAAAGTTTCTGTTTGTGGAAGAAATAAACTCCATTGGGGATGGTCTTTAATCGTTGGTGATAAATGAACTCTGCTTGGGGAGAATCTTAACGATTCATTCGCGATTGTGAACCTCAGCTGGGGAGAGTTGTGTCATGTTCGGGACAACTAATATCACTGTCTTTTTCTTACTCTACGGGGAGTGAATGTTACTGGGACGCATGTTGAGGATATGACAATGACTTTGCATCGAGACTTTTCTGCCCCTGTATCTGCTAGAGAAAGTGCCCGCGGAGGCCTTGTGGATTGAGTGTTATCCCAACTTATGAGGTGCTTGGTAACTTTCGACCGAAATGATAAGTCTTCTTCTGGTAGGCAGGTGACGGGACATAGATGTACGCTTTAATCCCTAACTTTTTCCTGGACTGTCTTTTCAGATTTTCAGTCTATCTGGATACACTTTTTTGCCCAAGCCTCCTTTTCAGGTTTTCGGCTTGCCGGGTGTACATATCTTTTGTTTTTATCCCTAATTTTTGCCCGAACCCTTTTGGTTCGCCGGGATGCCCTTATTTTTTCCTAGGCCAGTCAACCTAGCGGGTCTTTGTTCATGCGCAGTATTTTCTGACTATGTCCACACTCTCAGGGTGTAGGGAGTTTTCACTGTCGGTAGTGTTGTGTTGCCACACTACCAGAAGATGTTCGTTTGATCATACAAGATTCCTTGATGGAATTCATGTCCAATTCCCCAAGTGATTCAGATGGTGATCTTCCCCTGGCTATTTGGCATCTTTGCGAGATTCCTTGAATCTTGACTTGACTGCCCCATATGATGGACAATGATCATGCCGTGCCCCCTGGTTGGAAGCATTTTTTCCACTTGAGGTGATCCTTTTTATTGAGAAGTTTTTTTTTCACTAGATGTTCGTCATGCCAATTTCTCTGCTGTTGAACAAATAGTCACATGAAAACAATGTTGTTTTAAGAATGCAAAGCTTATGTCTGTCTTGAAATTTTTGAAATTGCATTTTTTTAGTAAAACAGGCAAATTTTGTAAAATGTGATGTCAACTCATGATTTATAGCAAGTCCTACAGGAGTCAGGATACCTTTTGTAACAATATGCTTTCAAACTAACCCATGCTTCAGCTAGGACTTTTAAGGGTTATAACGTGGCCTGGTTCACGGTTCAAGAAACAAAGGATAAAGGCTCAAAATTTATTTGTACCCACCCGTTCTTCGTGATGTTCTTTGATCCTATACTCAATTAATTATGCATTTAGATCCCGTTTGAGTCTTTGCTCTGATATTCCAGTGATGGTTCGGATACTGACAATTTATTTTGAATAGGCAGTCATTTCTTTTTATTGAGAGTTTGTAGGACCTCTTTCTTTTTTATTTTATTATCCCTGTCTTTTGCCTGAACTATTTCTTTTTGTGATTACAGTCAGCGGGATGCCCCAGTTTTTTTCTTAAGTCTCCTTCATAGGTTTTGACTTAGTGGGCTTTTATTTTGAGAGATAATGACTGCCTGTCTTGACGATTATAGGGAACCATCACCGTATTTTATTTTGGAAGGACGTCTTTGATGCCATTCATTGTTCATCTGGATTAACTGAGAAAACTAACCTGCCCCAGGTTGTGATTAAGGGTTTTAATTTGTGTGAAAAGAAAAACTCCTACTTCTTTGGCTCAAAGGGGTTGACTAGGGATTATCTTCCTTATAACTCCATTGTTTAAGATTTGAAACAACGCCTGTACATCGTCAGTGGGGTCTGTTCAAAAGCATACTGTAGAGATTTTGATATCATTTTCGTCATCCTCCCTCTAAAGGCTTAGAGTTTTTAATCGAGAGTTGAACATCACAAAAAGGAAAGCAATTTAAATATAGTGAATACGAATGGATTGATTCAAAATAGACAAATGAAATGCATTGATAAAGTAACAGAGTTTGACATGAATAGATGTTCGAACAATTTAAAAGAAAATTGAAAATTGAAAATTCTAATGAACAAAAGCCTCTCTTGTCAGAACTTGTCACATCAAATGGTAAGCCTTGGAGGATTAACAGAAACATTCCAGTTGACCATCTTGTGTGAATTCCAATGCTCCTTCATCAATCAGGTCTTGAATTTTGTACTTTAACTTCCAACAGTCGTCAGTATCATGCCCCAGACTGTCGGAGTGGTATGCACACCTTGCATCAGGATTGTAGTTAGGTGAAGAAGTCTTGGGATTTGGATAAGGTCCTATCAACATCACCAGATTCATCCTTAATAGGTGCTGTAAAGCTTGAGACAGCGGCATGTTGAGCTTGGTAAACTGCCTCTTGGGTGTATCTGACTTACTCTGATTAACCCGTTAATTTTGGCGAGGTTGTTGTTGAACCCGTGAGGTAGTAGAAACTTGGAGAGGTCCATTCTTCACCAAACCAAACCCTTGTCTTCTTGGAGGTTGATTAATAACTTGGTCCCCGGCCTCGACTGTTTGCTTCATACTGTTGCATCCTTCTTGATGAAGTTGGTTGATAATGGTTCTCAGCTCTTCTTGTTCTCGAGCTAGGCCCTGGATAAGACCCATCTTCCCCAGCATCTGGGTTCTCATTGCACCTACCTCAGCTTGCAGTCGTTCCATCCGTTCGTCCTTATTGTCTTCAGGACTTTTCTTAATCAAGTTCCTAACGAGGAGTGTTTTCAACTCTCCCTGCCCCTTGGATAGGTTTAGGAATATTTCCCTGAACTGAGTTTCTTGAATTTAAAGATCTCTATTGTCTTGTTTGAGAGCCATTGCTGAAATAGACAGCGAGAACATGACAGATCTGTACTGGAAGACCTGTTATGCAATGATATGTATGATATATGTATGCAATGTTTTCAAGGATCTCACGGGGGTAACAAGAAACTGTTAGAATTTGATTGCAGCTTAATTGAAAAAACTTCGTGTCGTCAAGAGTCCTTCTTCAAGAGTCAAGCTCACCATATCGAGTGGGTCATAGCCCTTGACTCAAGTTATCGTGTTTTGATCTCTAGACGACATTGGATAGAAGAAAATAAATCCCCTTGCCCCCTTGCTAGACGTTTGGTTCATCATAACCTGCACTACAAGCCCTTGAGATCCTTGAAATGGTTAAGGACATGCTATGGTATGATGTTATGATGTGCATGCTATGCGTTTAAGCAAAAGTGCAAGGTGATGTAAACAAGTAAATCCGGAAAGAAATCCAAGTTATTGGATAAGGACTGTAAACAAAACCTGCAAGGAACTCATGTTGTCAGATAATAAAAATGTGCAAGTAGTTAAAGTTGAAAGCACACAAGTCACACAAACAGCCTTAAGTTTAGGCTTGCATGGGGTCTAGGTATTACACTCTTGAAGTTCAGTTGGTTTCAACCTGTCCTAATAATAGTAATCGGGTTCTAGAGGTTCTCAATATCACTGACCATCCTCCATCGGTCATGGTTTCAGCTCACGCAATCTTTTCTTGCGGCCGAAACTATCTCGAGAGTATGGTCTCAATGAGTGTAGTATCGAGTATCAACCAGTTCCCAGCTCTACACCGAGACCGGCTATCTCACTACTTCCTATGGCCAAGTTGGTTAATTATAGGTTCTAAGGTCAGTTGATGCTTAACGACCCATATAGCAGCCCCGTATTCTCCGTGTTTCTCCATAAGGGATACCGGTACCAACTAATGTACCACATCAATGTAGCTACTGCTTCAACCGTATCGGTCTATGCCGTACAGTTCCCTCACAGTTTATTTCTACTTACCTAACAGGTGTTCCCCAGATCCGGGTTAGGATCTATAGTAACTCCGATACAAAGCCCACAAAGATAAAGCAATCAAATCAAACAATAGAAGCAAATATGATGAACTAATCCTAAGGTATACCCCACTTATTATGTCCCCAGCAGAGTCGCCAGTTCTTTGATACGGTGGCCAGAACCGGGACTGTTTTAGGAATGTTAGATTGCATTTTGCGTTTGTGTTTGCAAAATATCGCGGTAAGTAAGAGTCGCCACCGACTTTTATTTTATCCAACAAGGAAAGGAAAAAAGCACAGAAAAATTCCTTTTTTGGAGATTTTGAGTACGAGGGGTAGATTATAGAAAGGGAAGGTATTAGCACACTTTCTATCCGTAGTTATCTACGGGCTCTTAGGTACTTGCTCATCATTTTCAAAATTTCTTCTATGTGTGTGATTTGAAAAGTTTTTTTGTTTGACTTCAATTTAACCCTTGCTTCTGTCTTCAAGAGTGTTACGAAGTTGTTTTGAAAACTTTGTTTGAAAAGAGTGTAAGTGTGAAAACATTTGTTTTTTTGACCAATTATTTAAGAACTAATCTACCTACTCGAAAAAAGAATTGTTCTATGTTTATTTCCTTTAGACAGTGCTATCCCACTATTAGTGAGTAGGTAGCACCGTCGTTGGAGTTTTGAGGGTCAATTCAAAAGGGACGTACGATCACTAAAGCAATGCTTATGACGTCTTAGTAGTAACCCTAATGTCTTAGATAAATTATTCGAGGCAACAATTCTGAGGAAACCTTTCCGAGGCAACTTTAATCTTTGAGACAAAAGAGCAACCACTAAAATATTCTATACTCAATGACCGTTTACCGAAGGCAACCGAAGTGGGAGTATACCCTAGGAGTGCGCATGTGCAAGTGATTCAATTTCAAGTTATTATCTTTGCACATTTAGGGTTAGCTAACCGTTTTAAAGTTAATCATACATTCTTTTCATGCAATCCTAATATTCATACATCTAACGGTTAATATTTTGCGGAATTTAAAGTGGGGAAAATAAGCTACGGTATTACAAGGCTTCAGGTATTTACATAGCCAAAAACAAACCCTTAAAAAACGATAAATGAAAGTAAAAGGTCCTAATTAATTTATTACAACTTGTGAGCAATTACATCAATTTGGTAAAAAAATTAATAAAGCGCGCGCGAGGAATTAAGAATGAGAGAGAACTAGGGTTTTGATCCCGTCTAACCTAATCGAAAGAAACAATTGTTTTTGTTGTTTTTAATTATTTTTAAGAAAAGAATTAGGTTTTTAAGTTAAATACAAAATTAATTAGCTAATTAAATTAATTAAAGAAAATAATTAAATGGCCTATTTTTGTGTTTTGTTATTTTTTAAGAAAAACAAAATAGAATTAAATTTAAACAAACCCTAATTTCTAATTGTTTTTTAAGTTATTTACAAAAAGAATTTAAGTTTCCCTATAAATTAAATAATCTAATTAAATTAATTAATTTTTGATAAAAAAAACTAAATCTAATTGGATGAAAATATATTATTTTCATGTGATTTTTTGATAAAAAGAAAAATTAGTTTGTTAGTAAAAATAATTTATATGAAAAAAATAAAGAATATATAAAGTGAAAGAGAAAAGAGATTTGGGCCTGGTTATGAGTAATTGGGGGGGGGTGCATTGCTAGCAATCTGGGCCCAAAAGAAGGTGACCCATGTTGACCTACCCATTCAAGTGCTATGCATTGACTGAGGCGTATCATGGTCCCTCAAAGGATGGCCTTCAGATCTGGATGGTTGGTGATCCGTTGGTTAGGAGATGATGCCCCATGGTGATCTTCATTCCTTGTGGAACAGGGAATCTGTAGAGAAAATTCAAGAAAAATGCAAATGTTGGAGGCAGGGGTCGAACCCCTGACCTCAAGCTCTCCAACGCCTCAGCGCTTACCTGGCCACCACTGGGCCATTTGGTTCAATTGATTATTAAATGAAATAAAAATAATAAAAAGAATAAAATGACATTAGCTGTAAAACACGCGCGTGAATTCAAATGCATGAATGGGATGGAGCCACGTATGTCATCTTCTTCCTCTCTCCGTTGGTAAAAGTCACAGACTTTTAGCTACGGACATATGACCATAGCTACAGGTCCTGCAATTCTCAAAATCCAATACAAGCATGATAAATAAAAACTAAAGCCATGGATTGATTCGTCTTGGCCTGCTGAGCATGATGATGTTCCTTTTATGGCCCAATTTTACCTGTATGAAGAGATCCCAAATCGAAGCAAAAAACCCTAACAATGGAAAATTCTAATATCGTCCATGAAAATGCAATTAAATGTTATGGATAGTTTGGAAATGTTTCAAGGAGCAAGAACTATAATTATTTCATGCTATAAGTGTCAGAATCATGCAATTCAATTTCAAGAACAAACCAAAGTCGTAGCTGACTTACAGTGGGTTTTAGAGCCTGGAAATGTTTGTTCTTGATTGGTTTCGCTTGCTTGTGATCCCAAGAAGCGATTGGGATGATCAGGAAGCCTTGTGAATGCTTGGAACTATGAATTCGACTCAACACATTTTTGTGTTTTTTTTCAAGTTTATTCTGACTTCTCACGCCTCTCTAGCCTCTTTCTTTTTGTCTACAAATGTTCCTTATGTATTGAGGATTGGATTAAGGTTGCAAACATGATCTCAATCTTTCTCCATTATTGATTTTGATTTGGATTTGATTCACTTGAAGATACTTCCAAAAATAGGCCGAATTCAATCTTTTTGTGCACACCAAGGCTTTACACGAATTCAATCTTATGCTAGCTGGATATAGGACCTGAAACATGTACAAGATCTTGAGATTTCAATGTTTTGGATTTTTTCATGATTTGTTTTGATTAAAATTGATTTAATTCAAATCAAAATCAAAATAAATAATAAAAATAAGATAAAGACAAATGGCAAGATCTAGGGCTTGTGGACCATGCTACCAACTCAAAACAAGTTCAAAAAGTTAGGCCCATTTAGCAAAAATTGCAATTTGAGGCATAGTTAACTTTTGACAAATTTGCAAAAAATGTCAACTTCACCAATGCAACTTCCTCAAGTTTGACTCTTTGAGGGTGTTCTTGGACTTTTTAGAAATCTTGAGATGTCCTCTAAGCAACCCTTTTGGCCTCATATCAATTTGGTATTCCATGTTCATGTATGAAGCTTTGGAAAAAAAGGTGTTTTTGTTGACTTTTTAAAATGACATATAATGTCAAAATTCATAACTTCTTGTGAGTGCATATTCTGAACTTGGGAGCTGAAGATGGATTGTAGAGAATTGCATCCTATTCAAAATGATATTTGTATGGGTCATTTCTCATAAAGTATGAGAAAGTTATGCTTGGTCAAATTTGAGTTGACTTTTCCTACAAAACCCTAATTTAGCAACTTTTGGTTCTTGATGAATTGTGAACAATCCTTGATGAATCATGATCAACCCTTTATCAAATTATTAAACTCACTTAAAAATGAGGATGTTTACCAAAAACATTGAAGTTTGACTGTATGTGGGCCACAATTGACTTTTGCCCTAGCACAGTCGATTTTCAGGTGTTTGAGCAATTGACTGAGCAAACTTCCTCTGCAAGGCTTGAAACTTGTCATGGATGATCTTGAAAACATATTAGGACAATGATGAGCATTTGGGATCCCTTGGACTCAAGTATTTTGATGCAACATGAAACCCTAATTTGAGGTAGACTGTCTTATGAGAGAGCTTGTCTGGTCAACCCTTGGACTTCCTTGAGCAACTTGAGGATCTTTCTTGAAATGTTTTGAGAAATATGGGAGGGAAAATTTTGGGGTACAAAAATATCTATCTCATTTTTAACCCTAAGAGGGTTCTCTTATACTTTTTAGAGAGCTTAGGATGTCCTATAAACAACCTTTTTTGTTTCATCTCAATTGGATCTTCCATGTTCATGTAAGGAGCTTTGACCCAAAATGTGTTTTTGTTGACTTTTTGAAAGGACCTACAATGTATGAGCTTGTATCTTCTGATTGGGGAATTTCTTGAACTTGAGGGATGAAGAGAAGTTGTAGGGAATTGGATTATCTTCAAAATTAGCTTTTGTAGAAAAATTTATGATAAAGTATGAGGAAGTTATGCCTGGTCAAAGTTTGGTTGACTTTTCCTATAGAAACACTAATTTGCCATTTTTGAATTTTGATGAGTTAGGAGAATTTCTTGAGGAGTCATGATCAATACTTGATCAAATGATGGATACCACTTCAAAATGTTGATGTTGACCAAAAATCTTGAAGTTTGACTGTATATAAGCCACTGTTGACTTTTGACCTAATACAGTTAATTTCCAAGCATTTGAGTAGTTGACTGAGCAAACTTCTTGTGCAATGCATGAAATTTGGAAAGGATGATTTTGAGGTCATATTAGGACAATGGAGAACATTTGGGATCCTTGGGACTCACAAATCTTGCTTAAAATTGAAACCCTAGTTGAGGTACATTGCCTTGGGAGGAGAATTTGCCTGGTCAATTCTTAGTCATCCTTGAGCCAATTGAGAACCTTAATGAGCATGTCTTGAGTGAAATGAGAGGGAAAATTTTTGGGTACAACAGCTGCCCCTATTCAATATTCTTAAGCCTGAGGATGTAGATTGGCTGGTCTTCCTTTCATGATCTGAAGATGGAAGATGATTGAACACTAGAGTGCCCAGAAATTTACACTCATATGAAATGATACTTGACTGTGTAGATGATATCAGGAATGGGCTTAATTATGCCATTTGGAGAAGATGACGGAAGATCTTCGGACATGGGCTTAAAGATTCCATCCATAGAATATGACAGAGAGTCGTCGGAGATGGTCTTAAATATGCCATCTAGAACAATGTTGATTTCATGAGATATTCCTTTGTGGGAATCCCTATTCCTGTTGTTGAGGAGGACTCCTTTGAGGAATGTTGGTTTTTGTCTTGGGAAATAGAGTTTAGGAGCTTCAGTTGTCCATTACGCTACTGGGGAGTCATCTCTTGATTGAAGAGACAAAAGTGAATTGCTATCTGGTCGGGATCTAGGCTTCACAGTGACTTGCTGAGGATAATAAGGTTGTCTTCTATCTGGTCGTATTCCAGGCTTCACAATGATTTACTAGGGAAACGTGAAATTAACTGCTATCTTGTCGGACTCCAAGCTTTGCAGTTTATTTAACTGGAATAGAAAAAAGAAAAATGTTAGTGTCGATTTAACTGAACCGAAGAAAGGTCTTGAGTGGTCTTCAATTGGAATAGAAATCAATAAAATCTTAGTTTCGATTTAGTTGAACCAGAGAAGGTCTTGAATTAACTTTGACTAGAATAAAAATCAGGAAAATCTTAGTATCAATTTAACTGAACCAGACAAAATTCTTGGAATATCTTCAACTGGAATAGAAATCAGAGAGATCTTAGTACCGATCTAACTGAACCAGAGAAGGTCTTGAATTAACTTTGACTGGAATGGAAATCAGAAGAATCTTAGTATTGATTCAACTGAACCAGGCAAAAGTCTTGGAATATCTTCAACTGGAATAGAAATTAGAGAGATCTTAGTATCGATCTAACTGAACCAGAGAAGGTCTTGAATTAACTTTGACTGGAATGGAAATCAGAAGAATCTTAGTATCGATTCAATTGAACCATACAAAAGTCTTGGAATATCTTCAACAGGAATAGAAATCAGAGAGATCTTAGCATCGATCTAATTGAACCAGAGAAGGTCTTTTGAGGACATATTTCTGAGGAAAATGCTGAAATAGCCCTTCATCAGACGTAGCTTTTGAGAAGACTACCAGGTCACGTAAGTAGTCAACGATGTTTGTTGGTTTGATCTTTCTTGAAAATGGTAAAGAGTTAGTCATATACAATGTCATGATGTATGAAACACATTGTGATAATGTTCTCAAAATAAATGAGATTATGCTGTATGCGATGTGTATGTGCATATGAAATGCATTGTGATGATGTTCTCAAAATAAATGAGATTATGTTGTATGCGATGTGTATGTGCATGCCATGATGTATGAATATGGGATGCTATTACGATATTTATTAGTCTGGGAAAGTAAATCCAGGACTGCTGCTGAAGAGTATTGGGAAGCTGAATCCTTCATTTCCGCTGGGGATAATGAGTGGATATGATTTTCCGAAGATTTCCTCTTTTCGTTTGAGGATATTCTGCCGAGGATTGACTATGTGGAGAGAGATAATGCTTTGTTGGAAGGTTTTGCCGATCTGGAGAAATAAACTCTGTTGGGGAATCAACTTCCACAGTTTGAGAAATAAACTCTATCGGGGAGGATGTTTTATGAACTGTTTAAGATTATAAAGCTCAGCTGGGGAATACAGATTTCAGCTCTCTGAAGGAACTTTGCTGGAGAAGGTAATTTCTACTTGTGGAAGAAGAGATCAAAACATTGGTTGTTTCTATTGTGTGGGGAACATAGATATCACTGGGATGCAAGATGAGGACGTGACAGGAGGATGCCCCTGTGTCAGCTGGAAAGAGTAACTATCGGGACTACAAATGGCTTTTTAGACTTTGCCTCGTTTCTTAGAGTCATTAGTAACTGTCTTTCTGTTTCTTATATAAGTATTTGTAAACAGTAATCATATTTAAATTCACATGTAGAAAATAATCACTGGACGTTTTTGCAAAACAAAACAGAAAAATAAAAACAAATAGTTTTGTACTTTCAAAGAAATGATTTGTATTGATTTCCGAAGTTCGCCTATAACAGGCATTTTTCTACAAAAGGCTGACGTTCTAGTAGGAGCACGTCGCCGTAATAAATGAAAACTACACAAAATAGTGTACAAAGAGAAAACATTTATGTGTAATAATCCCAATGAGTTTCAATTTTTCTATTGTCCCTATGTTCTTGAGCGTCTCATCACTTTGCTACTTGTCAGAAGCTGACTGGATTGATCGATATCGTTTGAGCTTGATAGTTGATACTGAGGTCTGGTCGCAAGGTGATCCAATGGACCATAGTCGTATGCTTTAAATCCCTAACTTTTTCCTAGACCGTCCTTTCGGGTTTTCGATCCACCGGGATACCCTTTTTTGCCCAAGCCACCTTTTTAGGTTTTCGACTTGCCGGGTGTTCAAATTTTTTTTTTGTATTTATCCCTAATTTTTTCCGAACCCTTTTGGTTCACCGGGATGCCCTTATTTTTTCCTAGGCCAGTCAACCTAGCGGGTCTTTGTTCATGCGTAGTATTTTTTCACTATGTCCACATTCATAGGGTGAGGAAGGTCGTCACCATCCATGGTGGTCAG
Source organism: Vicia faba (assembly GCA_948472305.1). Lineage (NCBI taxonomy): Eukaryota > Viridiplantae > Streptophyta > Magnoliopsida > Fabales > Fabaceae > Vicia > Vicia faba. The sequence continues at coordinate 469,432,390 of OX451736.1, forward strand.
AATCATGGCTCCACCAGAAAATATGCTTTTGATTACAAATGGCCCTTCGTATGTGGGAGTCCATTTGCCCCTGGGTTCACCTTGTGGCAGTATCATGCGCTTGATTACTAGATAACCCACTTAATATACCTAACGTCTGACCTTTTTGTTGAAAGCCTTGACCATTCGCTTTTGATATATCTGACCATGACAGACAACAACAAGCCTTTTCTCATCAATCAGATTCAGTTGATCAAGTCGAGTCTGGATCCAATCATCTTCGTTCAAACCCTCATCCTTCATGATCCTCAAAGAAGGGATCTGGACCTCAATAGGTAGGACAACCTCCATACGATATACCAGAGAATAAGGTGTTTCCCCTATTGACGTACGTGCTGAGGTGCGGTAACCATGAAGAGAAAATGGTAACATCTTATGCCAGTCTTTGTATGTCACCATCATCTTCTGTATGATTTTCTTAATATTCTTGTTAGCAGCCTCTACAGCTCAATTCATCTTCGGTCGGTAAGGAGAAGAGTTATGATGCTGGATCTTGAATTGCTTACAGAGTTCGGTGATCATTGTATTATTGAGATTTGTGCCATTTCCTGTGATGATTCTATCTGGAACATCATACCGACAAATCAGGTTATGCTTGATAAACCGCGACACAATATTCTTGGTAACAGTAGCAAAAGAGGCAGCCTCAACCCACTTCGTGAAGTAATCAATGGCCACTAGGATAAAGCGATGCCCGTTTGAAGAGGTAGGTCTAATCTCTCTGATCATGTAGATGCCCCACATTGCAAAGGGCCAGGGAGCCATTAAGACGTTCAAGGGAACGGGAGGTACATGCACTTTATCAGCATAGATCTGGCATTAGTGACATGTTCGGGAATGCTGATAATAGTTTGCTTCCATAGTGGACCAGTAATATCATGCCCGTAGGATCTTTTTAGCCATGGTGTGTCCACTAGAATGGGTGCCAAAGGTACCTTCGTGTAAATCTACCATAATCCTCTCTGCTTCACTCTTGTCTACACACTGAAGTAAAGTAGAGTCATGGTTGCGCTTGTAGAGGATTCCATTACTGAGGAAGAACTTTGCGGAGAACCTTCTCAGAAACTTCTTATCATTAATAGATGCTCCCTCAGGATATTCTTGAGCCTCAAGATACCTTTTCACTTCATGGAACAAAGGCTTGTCTGCTACTTCTTCATTATCAATCTCATAGTAGTATGCTGGTTCATCCAATCTCTCAATAGTAATATGAGGAGCCTCATTGTCCCACCTGACTTTGAACATAGGTGACATAGTAGCTAGCGTGTCCGCTAACTGATTCTCTTCTCTGGGAAAATGTTCAAAGGTGACTTCTTCAAAGTGTGGAAGCAATGTCAGCACATGTTCTTTGTAAGGGATGATATTAGGGTGCTTCATGTTGCACTCCCCTTTGATTTGACTCATTACCAAATCTGAATCCCCGAAAACACTCAAGAACTTGATCCTCAGGTCAATAGCAGCTTTGATACCCATGATGTGTGCTTCCTATTCTGCCATATTGTTGGTACAATTGAAACATAATTGGCAAAGAAAGGAGTATGACATTCCTCGGGAGATATAATTACAACATCGATGTCATTGCCGAGTGCGTTGGAGGCTCCATCAAAAACCATAGTCCATCGGGATCCTTCCTCGAGTCCTTCATCCGGTCCAAGTTCTTCATAGTCAGTCACTAACATAATATTCTCATCCAGGAACTCAAAATTCATGGACTGGTAGTCATCCACAGCCTGATGAGCCAAATGATCAGCTAGTACACTTCCCTTGATTGCTTTATGGGTGGTGTATTGGATATCGTATTCAGTCAAGATCATTTTCCATCTTGCTATTCTTCCGGAGAGAGAAGGCTTCTTGAAGATGTACTTGATAGGATCCATCTTAGATATAAACCTAGTAGTGTGGGTCAACATATACTGTCTCAGTCGGTGAGAAGCTCATGCCAAAGTGCAACAAGTTTTCTTGAGCAGTGAGTATCTTGTTTCACAGTCGGTAAACTGTTTGTTAAGGTAGTATATTGCATTCTCTTTTCTACCAGACTCGTCATGTTTCCCATCACACACCCCATTGAATTATCTAACACTGTTAAGTATATTATAAAAGGTCTTCCTTCAATCAGAGGCATCAGAATTAGAGGTTCTTAAAGGTATTTCTTGATTCTCTCGAAGGCGGTCTGGCATTCGTCATCTCATTTTACCACTTGATCTTTCTTCAGGAGTTTGAAGATGGGCTCACAAGTAGATGTTAAATGGGAAATGAATCTGGCAATGTAATTTAGGCGTACCAAGAAACCTATAACCTCCTTCTCAGTGCGAGGATTCAACATATCTTGTATAGCCTTCACCTTTGTAGGGTCAACTTGAATGCCCTTGTCACTAACAATGAAACCTAGAAGTTTACCAGACCTTACCCCAGAGGTGCACTTGTTCGGATTTAACCTCAGCTTGTACGTATTCAACCTACCAAATATCTTTAGTAGATGATCAAGGTGTTCTTCCTCAATTTGAGACCTGGCTATCATGTCATTAACATCGACCTCTATCTCGTGGCGAATCATGTCATGGAACAAAGCTACCATGGCTCGTTGATAGGTTGCCCCAGTGTTCTTCAATCCAAACGGCATCACTTTGTAACAGAAAGCACCCCATTGCATGACGAAGGTTGTCTTTTCCATTTCTTCAGGTGCCATCTAGATCTAATTGTAACCAGAGAACCTGTCCATGAAGGAAAAGATCTTGTGTTGCACGGTGTTGTCAACCAGGACGTCTATGTGGGGAAGCGGAAAGTCATCCTTGGGGCTTGCCCTATTCAAATCTCTGTAGTCCACACACATCTGCACCTTGACGTCCTTTTTAGGCACCGGGACTAAGTTAGCAACCCATTGGGGATAAGAGGTAACAACTAAGAAACCAACGTTGAATTGTTTCATAACTTCTGCTTTGATCTTCTACGACATTTCAAGATGCATACGTCGAACCTTCTGCTTTACTGGAGGGCAATCTTCTTTAGTCGATAGACGATGAACCACAATATCATTATCTAGCCTCGGCATGTCTTCATATGACCAGGAAAAGATCTCGATATAATCATGCAACCTCTGTATCAACCGTTGTTTGACACTAAGCTCAAAATTTGCACCTATCTTGACTTCTTTTTTGTCCTCTTTTGTGCCCAAATTTACTGTCTCAAATGGCTCTTCATGAAGCCGTATAGCCCTTTCTTCCTGCTATAACAGCCTAGCAAGTTCTCTGGGTACTTCACAATCTTCCTCACCTTCATCCTCGGTTTGGTTGATCGGATTTTCAAAGTCATAACCGACAATAGCAAAACTGTTGTCAATGGGATCCAAAGTGGATATGGATTTGCAGTTTGATACATGAGTGTGTGTCAGAGTATAGTTGTATAGACAAAGTAAAAAGCAGAAAAGAAAAATAGAGAGCGCATAATTTGTATGCAAAAACATCCAATGCATTATTAATGGCATATGAGATTGAAATATGATAACCCTCTGTTGGCTGAAGATTTTGATAATGTTATTTAGAATTTAAAATTGGTTAAGAGTTCTGATCGAAATGGAATTTAAACGCCATATTTCGAAGTTGCAGAAGCAGTGTTTCGAATGAGTGTGTCAAAGCTTGAAGCTTCGAACGGTGATTATGGGAACATATCCAAAGGGGTCTCGAAACAACAGCGAGGCTAGGTTTGGGAAGAGCGTTCGAAACGGAAGAACACCAAAGCATTTAAAATTTAAATGAAAGCGGGACTTTCAAAGTTTGAAAGTTATGTGTTGGAGCATTTGGGGACACGTGGAAAGAGGAAAGAAGCATTGTCTTGCATGTTCGAAACGTGGCATGATCCTATAGCGAGACCGTTAGGGTCGAATTAGTATAAATAGAAGTCTTAGTATTAGGATTTCAGTGTGTCATATCTGTTATACAAAATACTCAATAACATTCAAACTACCACATGGCAAGGGAAACGAATGCAAGAGAGATGTATGTATGATAGCACCATGTATTTTTAACTTAATGAAAGCCTTTTTACCATTTCCAGTACTTTCCTCTTTTCTTTTTATCGAATAACATTTACAAGTTTCTTTATTTACTGTCTTTTCATTTCAAAGTCTTTTCCTCAAAGTTTTACTCTTTAATGCTTTCTTTATATTTCGAGCACTTTATATTTCAGAGAACTGTTACGCTTTCAATACCTTTATTTCCAAGTATTGTTTTTCAAACGCATCCTTTTACTTAAAATTGCATTAAACGCTTTCTTCACATTTTAAACTTCTACATTCCAGAAATCTTTTATGTTAAATGTTTTGCAAATCGAAACCATTTACTTCATTTTTCATACAGTTTTATATGTCTCTTCAATCAGCATTACAATTAGCATTTATTCGTATAACTTAGTTTTCATATACATTTTGACCACATTTTTAAACTCTTAGAGAGAGGGATCGAAATAAACCAAACACTTGTACAATAGCAACCATGAATAATTGTTCGATTGTGAGAGTAACTTTAATATCCAAGGAGTCCTAGGATCAATCTAGTCGATCCTGTGAGTTACCAGAGAGATTGAATAGCGTTAATAAAGATTATTCGATAGTTTGGAAGACTAGCGGTTGTTTACCAGAAATCACTGGAAACAAATTGGCACACCTGGTGGGACCAATAGTTGGATATCAGAATTAAGGATTGTCGAGACGTAGCCATCCCAAAAACGTAGGAACCTAAGAAGTTTGCTGTTTTATGAACCTGAGAAGTGGTAAGATAACCAACAGCAACCAACCTTTATCCAGAAGAAAACGTTTGGACAAAATGTCTAATTCGGACAATCAACAAGGAAACCAAGGTGACCCACATGCAACAGGCACTAACGCGTCCATTTCGAGCGGAACATCTAACGTAATCCCTTCGAATGCACAGTCTGTTGCATCTTCAACCAGTAACATAGCCACCAATGGAATAAGTGGCATATCAACTAACAGTTCGATCTTAGGAAATACTGGAACTATGGGCTACCCTGGGGGATTCGTTCCACCACCAGGAACACAATCCCATTTAGCCACACCATTAACTAGACCACCCGGCTTCGATGGGAATAGAATTAGAAGTTCTTCTTACGGAATGCCAACATCTTTTATGGCAGGTTTACACAATTCCACTTCGAATTCATCCCCACAACTAGGATCTGGGTCTGGGGCGAACCAATTTATGACAAATAACCAAGGGTCAGTGGGTTATAGCACGTTGCCTATCCTAACCACAGATAACCAGTTGGCTTTTAGGCAATTGATGGATGACAGCAACCACAATATGATAGGGGTGTTAGCGCAAACCATGCAGGAAATATTTGCCCCAATAGTTCAGAATGTGACTGTGACGAACAGGGAAAACGCTGACAATATGAGTCGAATAGCAGATTTCTTTGCTCCCACAGAAAGGCGTAGGCAGAACCAGGCGGGATTTCGAACAAACATGCCTGTTATAGAACGAATTGCTAACGACCCAATTCAGAGACTACCCAGAGAAGAAGCTAACTTAGGGGCCAGAGCACCAAGGTTAGAAGCCCCAGTAATTCAGGGCCCACAAAGGGAAGTTATGGAACCAGGGGCAAGGATCGAAAGGCCAGAAGCCCCAGAACTTCGAGAAGAACAACCCAGGGGAGTTGTTTTTGTTGGTCGAAATCAAGATGCCGATGCCGTCGTTCATAGGATTCGAAACGATAACATCTTGGCAGAAAATAACCTAACCACCATGATAGAGAGGATCATGGCCCAGAATGGCCTCAATACGGGAATGAGGAGGCCAAATTACGCTTCTCCTATATTGGATTGTATAATGCATACTGATTTACCAAGGGGATACAAAGTCCCTAAATTTACAAAGTTCTCTGGGGATACCAACGAGTCAACAGTCGAACACATAGCGAGATATTTAACCGAAGCGGGAGACATAGCCAATAATGAAGATCTCAGGATCAAATACTTCCCAAGTTCCTTGACAAAAAACGCCTTCACTTGGTTTACCACGTTGCCTCCTGGATCTATTGACACTTGGGCCCTTTTAGAGAGATTATTCCATGAACAATTTTACATGGGACAAACGAAAATAAGTTTGAAGGAATTGGCCAGTGTTAAGAGAAAATTCACTGAACCCATAGATGATTATTTGAATAGATTTAGGCTGTTAAAATCCAGATGTTACACAGTAGTGCCTGAACATGAGTTAGTCGAAATGGCCGCTGGGGGTTTGGATTATTCTATTCGAAAGAAATTAGATACTTAGTATTTGAGGGATATGGCTCAATTAGCCGACAGGGTTCGACAGGTCGAAAGACTAAAAGCTGAAAAAGCCAGAGTCTTTAAGAATAGTAAGAAAGAAAGGGTTTCCTATGTTGGGACTGAGGAAGTAGAAGAATATCCTGAATTCGAATTCGAAGAGGTCGAAATCGACCTCGCTGAATTAAAACAGGCCCCGCCTTACTCCTGCAAAATGTTAGTTCCCACGAAAGGGAAAGATATTGTTGAAAATGAGAAAAGTGACAAGTTTCCAAAGAAGGTTTATACCTTCGACGTCACTAAGTGTGACGAAATTTTTGACTTGCTTGTCAAGGATGGCCAACTAATTGTGCCATCAAATGTCAAAATACCTCCCTTGGATCAGAGGAAGAAAAGGGGATTTTGCAAATAACATAGTTTCCTAGGCCACAAGACCTCACAATGTTTTCTTTTCAGGGACTTGATTCAAAACGCGATCAAAGATGGCAGACTAAAGTTTGCTGATAAGGTGAAGATGAAAGTGGACGAAGATCCTTTGGACGTCGCAGACACCAACTACTCCGAGCCTGCATGCATTGGAGAGGTCAACATGGTGGAAACTGATCGAAGCGACGCCCTAACAGGAGAGAAGGACACTGGAGTCGAAAACTGGGTGATGGTCGAAGTCAGCGAGGAAGTCACTGAAGACATCCAGAATACGCCAGATACTTCGATTGTTGCACCTGTGGCTGTTGCAGGAGAAACCCAGGCTACTGAAGGCCAAGGGAATCAAAACGAAGGATTGACACAAGTCACTGAGGGCTTGAGGCTGGAATTGGAGAAAGTCCAAATTACGCAACCAGTTCCCCTTCAGAAGGAAATATGGGACACTCTAGGGGAGCCCAGTGGGAAATTTGACTATCTGGTCAAATATTCTGCCCCAGAAAGTTCGAAGGTCCAGATCGAAGATATAAATCCCACAGGATGGGGCGATGACGAAACTAAAGAGGGGGATGTGGAAATAAATATGGTGGATATGGAAGGACCCCGTTCTGAGATGGAGGAAGTGGAAAAATACTTAGAAAAAGAAAAGCACAGAATGGGGGATAATCACACTGGAGATGCTACTCTCAAAGACTATCTCATGACATGCCACAAAGGAGATCCAGGCATGATATTGTGCCCTAGGTGCAACATCCTCTGCAACCAAAGAATTGCTGCAAATTTCGAAAGGGTACAGAGGGCTCGAACTGGCAACAATTGGCGCCAGGATAACCAACTCTTTAGATGCTATCCCAAGGCTGGAGAGAGTCTGTTGGAGTTTGTTTTTCGCTGCTACAAAGGGGCAACTAAGTGTTTGGTTTGCCCAAGGTGTTCTGCTGTGTATGACCAAAGCATGGCCAGGGCCTTCGAAACGATCCCCTTCGCCCCTTGCTGGAACCATCAAGAAACTGCCCAGATGGGCCCGCGTTTCGACAGCAGATACAAACAGCGAAGACCTGATAGCCCTCACCCCAAAGTTGCTCGAAGAGTGACTTTCAAACTCCCTGCTGAAGTGCCAACCGATAGATGGCTACAAGTCAGAAATGACAAGGGCAAAGACAAATGGAGGAGTGCTGAACGAAATGCACGCCATGCTGTGACATACAGGAGGCAATTCAACACACAAAAAAGGGAGGAAGTGAGATTAGAGAATTACAAAGGAAGGAACCCCATGTCAAGATCCCAGTGGCGCAGACAGCAAAGGATTCGAAAGGCTGAGAGGGAAGCTATGGCAAACAAGGGGGATACTTCAACAAAGATACAAGGTGAATCAAGCACCAACAAACCAAAAAATCAGACTGAAGAGAAACCTCCAGTCAATAGGAGGCTTTTTTCTGAAGACCAACGAGACGAACCAAAGGAATACACTCCAGGCCCGGAAGAGGACGAAGATATGATAACAGATAACTTCGAATCGGAGGGGGAGTCTTCATTCAACCTGAACTGTAACGTGGTGTCCGTGCTTCCCTGCGAATTTGGGCAGGAAACCGAAATCAATGAATATGAGGAGGAAGACACCACAGATTTAATGAAACATAGGCCCGTGTGCTACTACGTGATGGACAATGGGGCTGTTGAGGAACAAAATGCGTTCTTCGAACGTCCAGAGCCTGCAATGAAGAATCATCTCAAGCCACTTTTCATTCGGGCGAAAGTAGGTGTCCATGGTGTGAACAAAGTTCTAGTGGATGGGGGTGCTGCAGTCAACCTGATTCCCCATTTCATGCTAAAAAGGTTAGAGATTCGCGAAGGAGATATCAAGCCCCATAATATGGTTCTATCCAATTATGAGGGAAAAGTGGGCAAAACACTGGGGGTGGTCCAGTTGGAATTGACAATAGGCTCAAGTTGCAGGCCCACCATGTTTATGGTTATCGAAGACAAGGCCAACTATAACCTACTGCTAGGAAGAGAGTGGATCCATGGCGTGGGGGCAGTTCCTTCGTCAATGCATCAACGACTAGTTCTGTGGAGAGATGACGGAATCGTGGAAAACATCGAAGCAGACCAGAGTTACTTTATGTCAACTGTCAATTTAGTTGACAAAAGGGATTATGATAAAAATCTAGCAAAGATTGCTCCATGTGTCCCAAACGATGAGATGAATGAAACTAGAAACGCCCACTACTACATGACACTTCGTCATGATGGTCTTTACTGGGATAGAACAATAATCAGTGAAGAAGAGGAAGTTGAAGGTGCTATACAAAAACGGCCAGCAGGCTGGAACTTCGACAACCTTAACCATGACTGAGTCTACCTTCTTCGAAAGGATTTCGGCCTATATGGCTGAGAATGAATCGAAATCGGCCTTAGAGGCTGAAATAAATGAATCAACTGTAAAGACGAATGAAGTCAGTGGGGGGGGGGGTGCGAAATGCTCACCCATCAAAGAATTGGAGATGGATCAAAGGTTGGATGCCATCTATGACAAAGAACCCTTGGGCTTCGAAAGGGACCCCATAAACTCAGGTGTCAAAATGTTGGCACAGGACCCGCTCGAAGAAGTCAACTTAGGGGATGAAAAAACAAAAAGAGTAACTTACGTGAGTGCTAAACTTAGCCCAGGCCTCAAGGAAAAAGTGATCGAAGTCCTTAGGAAAAACAAAGATTGTTTCGCATGGGATTATGATGAGATGCCTGGTTTAAAGAGGGAGTTGGTCGAACATAGACTGCCAATCAAAGATGGCAAGAGGCCCATCAAACAAACTCCCAGAAGATTCGTACCAGCGGTTCTCACAAAAATTAAAACTGAGATCGAAAGGTTGCTGCGCTGCAAATTCATCAGAACAACAAGGTACGTTGAATGGTTAGCAAACATAGTACCTGTTATTAAGAAAAATGGTTCTTTAAGGATTTGCATAGATTTTAAGGATTTAAATACTGCAACCCCTAAGGATGAATATTCCATGCCCGTGGCAGAAATGCTAGTAGATTCTGCTGCAGGATTCGAATACTTGAGCATGTTAGATGGATACTCTGGATACAACCAGATTTTCATTGCTGAAGAAGATGTTGCAAAAACAGCATTTCGTTGCCCAGGAGCCTTAGGCACCTACGAATGGGTGGTGATGCCTTTCGGTTTAAAAAATGCTGGGGCAACTTATCAAAGGGCGATGAATTCAATCTTTCATGACTTCATCGAAACCTTCATGCAGGTGTATATTGATGATATAGTCATCAAATCTATATCTGCAGAAGCACATTTGCATCATTTAAGCCAATCATTCGAACGGATGAGAAAACATGGCTTAAAGATGAATCCCTTTAAATGTGCATTTTTTGTGCAGGCTGGAGACTTTCTCGGTTTTGTGGTCCACAAGAAAGGAATTGAGATCAACCAGAACAAAACCAAAGCCATAATGGAGACGAAAGCACCTGCGTCAAAAAGGGAGTTGCAATCTCTACTAGGGAAAGTTAACTTCCTCAGAAGATTCATTTCGAACCTGAGTGGAAGGACCCAAGCTTTCTCTCCGTTACTTCGTCTGAAGCAAGGTCAGGCCTTCGAATGGAACGAAGCTCACCAGGAGGCGTTCGACAAAATAAAAGAATATCTTTCCCAGCCTCCTATTTTGTCTCCACCATCATGGGGGAAGCCCATGAGATTGTACATATCTGCCTCTGAAGTTAGCATAGGTAGTATGTTAGCACAAGAGGATAACAATGGCGTCGAAAGAGCCATATACTATTTAAGTAGAGTGCTAAATGATGCAGAGACCAGATATAGCAATTTAGAAAATCTATGTCTCTATTTATATTTCTCTTGTATGAAACTCAAGTATTATATAAAACCTGTTGATGTTTATGTTTCGTCTCACTTCGATGTCATTAAACATATGCTTTCAAAGCCAATAATGCATAGTAGAGTTGGAAAGTGGGCTCTGGCCTTAACAGAATATTCATTGACTTTTATGCCCTTAAAAGCTATGAAAGGTCAAGTGATTTCTGATTTCATTGTGGATCATTCGTTGGTTGAGCAGACAAGCATGAGTTACGTCGAAATGCAACCATGGAAATTGTACTTTGACGGTTCAACCCACAGGAATGGAAGTGGTGTTGGAGTCCTTCTAATTTCTCCTGAAGGAATTCCAACAAAATTCAAGTATAAATTGGATGGTCCTCGTTGTTCGAACAACGAAGCTGAATACGAAGCGCTCATTGTTGGACTTGAAGCTTTGTTGGAATTGGGGGCAACCAGAGTCGAAATTAAAGGAGACTCTGAATTGGTGGTCAAACAAATCACAAAAGAATACAAGTGCATAAAGGAAAATTTAATGGTATACTTCGTCATAGTCAATAGGCTATTAAGAAAGTTTGAATACATGGACATTCAACACATACCAAGATTAGAAAACCAAGAAGCAAATGACTTAGCGCAGTTGGCTTCAGGTTATAGAGTATCTACCAAGAATCTTAAAGATTTGGTCGAAATAAGGGGAAGAGTTATGGCTACTAGATTCACACCATCGGATCTGGAAAGTATGAGATTGGGATATGCTGAGAAACAAGGATTCGGAATTCTAGCCATAAATACTTTGTCAGATACAGATTGGCGAAGTCCATTAAAGAGTTATTTAGCAGACCCAACTTTAAAGGTGGATAGAAAAACAAAATATAGAGCATTGTCATATCTCCTCATGGGGAAGGAATTGTTCAAAAAGACCCAAGAAGGTGTATTATTGAAATGCCTAGGAGAAAGTGAGGCATATTTAGCATTGTCTGAGGTCCATAATGGGGCATGTGGGGCACACCAAGCAGGCCATAAAATGAAATGGTTGCTATTTCGATATGGTTTGTATTGGCCTAGCATGCTCAAAGATTGCATAGACTTTGCTAAAGGATGTGAGGAATGTCAGAAACATGCAGGAATTCAACACGCCCCTGCAAGTGAGTTGCATTTGATCATCAAACCATGGCCATTCAGAGGATGGGCATTGGATCTGATAGGGGAGATAAATCCTGCTTCGTCCAAAGGTCAGAAATATATCTTGGTAGGAGTAGATTATTTCACCAAATGGATCGAAGCTATACCTTTGGTAGTTGCTGATCAAGAGGCAATTATCGAGTTTATACAAAAGCACATTATCTATAGGTTTGGATTGCCAGAAAGTATAACTACAGACCAAGGCTCTGTATTTACTGGTAGAAAGATGCAAGGATTTGCCCAAGAAATGGGGTTTAGATTGCTAACATCAACGCCATATTATGCTCAAGCAAACGGACAAGTCGAAGCAGCAAATAAAGTAATAATAGGATTAATCAAGAAGCATATTGGCAAGAAGCCAAGAAATTGGCATAAAACTCTAGACCAAGTGTTGTGGGCTTGTAGAACATCTCCTAAGGAAGCCACCAACACTACGCCTTTCCAACTTACATTCGGCCATGATGCAGTGTTACCAGTAGAAATTCATCTGCAATCAGTTCGAATCCAGAAACAAAACGAAATTCCAGCTGCATTATATTGGGAAATGATGATGAATGAATTAGTTGAGTTGGACGAAATTAGGTTACATGCGTTGGAAATTCTGATGAGGCAAAAAGAAAGAGTGGCCAGAACATACAATAAAAGGGTGAAGAAAAAAGTATTCGTTATTAATGACTTGGTTTGGAGAGTCATATTGCCTATGGATAAGAAGAACAAAGCATTAGGTAAATGGTCACCTCATTGGGAAGGACCTTTTCGAATATTAAAAGTATTCTCAAACAATGCATACGAAGTCGAAGAACTCTTGGATGATAAACGAGTCCTAAAGGTTAATGGGAAATATTTAAAGAAATATAAGCCAAGCCTGCGGGAGATTCGAATAATAACAACATAAACAAAATATTATAAAAAGCCAAGATGGCAAGATAAGAATGCCAAAATGGCGTTGTTCGAATATTACATGTAAAAACCAAAGTTATGGTCAGATGAGATATAAAAATTTAGAAATAAACATTATTTTTCAATCGATTAAAGGTGCTTCGAAATGTTTTAAGTCTCTGCTGAGCAAACCGCCTGGCACCTTCCAAGGTTGCCACTTCTCCTTTAAGTTGTTCTGCAGTCTCCATTTCTGCAAGCCCCTGGTTGAGAAGCTCTTCGAATTGGTTACCTGCAGGATTAGTTTCGAAGGCTAGTTGTTGTTCCTTAGCCTCCTTAACTTTCTGCTGAAGTTCCAGAATCTGCCTTTCCCAAATAAGAATGGACTCAGCTCGAGCCTCATATTCAGTTTTCGCCTGCTTCAGATGCATAGCCTGATCCTCAGCCTCTTGAGAAAGCTTCGAAGCTTGTTCATAGGCGGCATCCATGGCAATGCGTTTCTCGTGAACTTTCTTGGCAGCAGATTCGTCTTGGAGAAGGTAGCCAGTTACGTTGTCCAGCAAGTTCTGAAGATCAAACAAGAGAGTACTAACTGGCAAAGAGCAGTTGGAAAGATTGACCTTTGTGAGCAGCTCCTTCATAGTATAGCAAGCAGTACTATCTTGCTTAAGCACTTCGAAGATATCCACATTGAGAATAGTTCTCCTAATTTTGTTAAGAAGAACAACTCTTTCATCTGTGGGAAGAGGATAGCTGGTTGAACTTGTGCCAGCCCTAGCGATTGGAGCATCCCTCTGAGCCAACTTTGCCTTCATATACCCAATGGGGTCATTTCGCCTCAGAAGTGCCAATTCCTCGTCAGTCATTCGAGACGGAGAGGATTGGGGGAATTCCACGCGTAGGGGAACCACGTTTGTTTCAACCTCTAGGGTTTCGTTGATTGCATCACCACCCCCTTCATTTGCTTCGTGCTCTTGCTCTTCTTCATCTTCGTCCAAATCTACCACTTCGATACCATCCCTTTCGCCGCTATGTGCGTTAGACTCCGTCCCGGCAGTCGAACCATCATTGGCGTTTTCCTCGTCATTGGCGTTTTCCTCCTCAGATTCTTCGCCTGCAGATTCTTCGAATTCTCGCCCAGAATCAGCTTTTTCTTCTTCAGTCTGAGTATCCTTTGGGTCCTCTTGAAGAGTTTCAAGAGGGGACTTTTGAAGAACCCTTTGTGAATCCTCTGCAGACGTTTGAAGTGTCGTTTCGTTCACCTCTTTCAGAGGAATGGAGGTACCTTGGTCATCTGGCTGTTCAGAAGTTCCAGCCAAAACCGCCACATTGGAAGAACCTTTGTTTTGGACCAAATTGCTGGAGTCTCCTTGAGGAGAGGAGTTAAGCGGAGCAGCAGCTCTGGACGGTGAGGTCGAAATGGTAGAAGTGGGATTCAAGATGTTCTGCAAAGAGTGGCAGAATGTTAAAGAAAAATATTCACCAAGGTAATAAGAAGTTAAACATTTTTAGAGGAAGTTCGATTTACCTGTGGGCCCTCAGAGGAGAGGTTACTAGCTATGCGTTCCAACTGTGGGTTGGAGGTCGAAGGTGGATTTTTGGATTTTGGTAAGGGAGCAGCATCCCTGGAGTCGAGTCCAGAGACGCTAGTCGGAACAGTACTTTTAGGTGTAGCTTTCTTTAGCTTCTTCTTCGAAGCAGTATTTGAGTTTCCTCCAGCAGTGGGATCTTCCCCAGTAGTGCTTGGTTTTCGCTTCTTAGGAGTAGTGGGAGGAAGTTTGTTGGTCTGGACGAATTTTAACGAAGTTAGATATAAAAAGCTTGAGTGAATTCGAAGCATCAAAAAAACTAAGTGATTACCGTTGGAATTGGGGCACTTGTTGTTGGCGTTATTGTTGTTGTTGTAGTTGCAGCAGTAGCAGTTGTTTCGGGTGGATTAGCTTTTTCAGTAGTTTCAATGGAGGTTTGAGAGGCACTCCCTTCCTTCGATTTCGAGGCAGCAGTCTTTATCCTGATAGCTGAAAATCAAAACAATTAAGGCAAAGGTTAAAGATATGGGAAATAAAAGACATTTGGGATTGTTCCCAAGCATTCGCACCTGTGCCTTGATCAGATTTAATTGACATGGCAGAAAGGTCATATCGAAGATGTCCTGGGAAATCATGAAGCTAGTGTCGAGCCCATGTCACAGTCTCAGATGGCTTTGGTTTCCTTTGAAGATATTTGAACATCTCTTTGCAAGTAAACCACCATGGATATGGGGGAAACCAAGCCAGAGCCAGTTCTGAGGTAGGTAATCTGGGAAATTTAGGTGGATGCATTTCGAATGCCAACCTATACCTATCCTCAGGTGACATCCCTGAAGGAAGTTTTAGCTTAGAAACTTTTTGTTTAAATTTTTCCTTCAAGGTCTCAGCTGCTTGATGCACAGTGGAGTCCAAGCGCGTGGGGTCGTAAGTAGTTTCAAAATAATTTTGAAAAGCTTTTATCTCTTTGGCATGAGTAAACATACCTTTCTTTGCTGGTACCTGCACATCGAAGGCATCAATTAGTTTCTGTCGAATTGTAAGTGTATCGAACATGCAAGTTTGATAAAACTTAATCCACCACTCCAGAAATCCTTTAGCCGCGAGATGGGTAGGTTCGAAGGCTATCAGCTCAAATTGGGCAAAGCCTTGATATTGTTCTTGTTGAATCTTGGCTTCCCTTGCCTTGAAAGTTCGACCAGATGTAATGGCACTCTCAGTTTGGAACAAAGGTTCAGGAATCAGTTGGCATAAGCCAAACTGCCTCGAAACGAAGTTTGGTTGGTAGGCAAAGAGAAGAATTTGGTTCTTAGCTGGGGTTATCCTCGAAGAGATGAGTCTAGGAAGCAAGAAAGCTCTCCATACATCTTGGATCTCCTTGCTCTTGATGGCTTCTGAGAGAGCCATAGTGAACCAAGAGGGTCCATGAGTCCTCGAAGCAAAAGGTGCCATGCTCTCTTCGAACTTATGCCTTTTGGAGAGGATCATGATGTACTTCGAGAATTGAACCTTGAAGTCATCCTTGTCATCATTAGGAGTTAGTCTTCGAAGCCTAGTGCCTTCGACTATCCTATCACTTATTTCTGAATCTTGCTCATCTATGGTGTTGGCGGTTGGTAAAGAAGGTTCGAACATGGCGTTTAGCCATAATTGGAGTAACCAAAATGGGCCAGCTAATAGAATGTTTTTAGAGGTGTGGGATTTGAGACTCGAAACGGCTGACCTCAGGCTTTCGTAGAGGTCAACTAAGAGTAACTCACTTAGGCACACCTTGCGATTTTCGTGTAAATCCCTAGCTAGAGGAATGAACCTACTAGCTACCTGCAGGGATCTACTGCAGAAAACGTACCTAGACAGCCACAGGGTTAAGAATGCAATATGCTCTATGTCAGACACATTATCCCCTTCAGCATGATAATGGCTGATAAATTTGGAAAAGCTGGCTAACTTGACTTCGAAGTCAATTATGCTGGAGTGTTCTTCGTTGTCAGGAACATAAGTTTCTCCCACTGGCGACAGCCCAGTAATAGCCGCTATATCAAAGAAAGTTGGGGTAATCATTCCACCTGGGAGATGGAAAGTGTTGTAGGTACTATCCCAGAAATAAAGGGACGCAAACAGCAAAGGATGGCTATAGGTGAATCCAGGTTTCGATAGCTTAATGAGGTTATAAATGCCTAGTTCTTCCCATTGCTGGGATTTCTTGGCTTCTACTTTCGTGAACCAGTTTTGATAGGCAATATCAGAAGTAGGGCAAGATCTAAATGGTTTAAAATTGCTTTTTACATAATCCAAAACAAATGGGTCCTTGGGAGGAACAGTTGGGGTTTCTGCGGTATTCGAACTGAGGGATTCTACTACCCTAGGGGTATCCATTTTGTTGAATAAAGGTTTGAAGCTATAACATACGGGAAAAATTGTCCTGGTGTCCTTTAGTATTTCAAAAACTGTAAGAGGACCATTTAAGGCTAACCTCTTACCAGCAACATGGGTAGGGATGAGTACCTGTGATGCGTACAACATTTCTTTTTCTTTGGAAATCATTTGAGGAGCAAGAGCAGATTGGCCTTGAATGGTGACGATTTTACTCTCCATGGTTGCTCCTGTAGTCTTTCCCTTCTTCTTTGAGACTTTCTTGAGTTGGGAAGAGGTGGAAGAAGACATTTTTGTTGTTTGAGAGCTTAGATTGTTTATGAGAGAAGAAGAGTGAAAATTCAGAGTATGAAAGACTTAGAGTGTAAAAAAGGAAAAGGAAGAGTAAATTGACGTTTTATAATGAGAAGATTAAACATCCACCGAGTAAAAGTGTGATACGTGGAGATCATGGGTTGGTGTGATGAAGAGGTGGCGAGAAGTTGATATAGGTAATAGGCGTGATTTAAAAATAATCATTGCTTATAACTGCACCATGCTGTGAAGTGACTCTGGGCGGTTAAGGAACCCAAAAGGTGCTATGATTGATGTGACTGGAGTCAAAGGCATTAAATGTTATGATGATTCGAAAATCCTATCAAAATCTTGTATAAATGTTTAAAATAGGTATTTCTCAAAGAGATCGAAATACATATTTTAAAGGGGCAATTTGTTGGCTGAAGATTTTGATAATGTTATTTAGAATTTAAAATTGGTTAAGAGTTCTGATCGAAATGGAATTTAAACGCCATATTTCGAAGTTGCAGAAGCAGTGTTTCGAATGAGCGTGTCAAAGCTTGAAGCTTCGAACGGTGATTATGGGAACATATCCAAAGGGGTCTCGAAACAACAGCGAGGCTAGGTTTGGGAAGAGCGTTCGAAACGGAAGAACACCAAAGCATTTAAAATTTAAATGAAAGCGGGACTTTCAAAGTTTGAAAGTTATGTGTTGGAGCATTTGGGGACACGTGGAAAGAGGAAAGAAGCATTGTCTTGCATGTTCGAAACGTGGCATGATCCTATAGCGAGACCGTTAGGGTCGAATTAGTATAAATAGAAGTCTTAGTATTAGGATTTCAGTGTGTCATATCTGTTATACAAAATACTCAATAACATTCAAACTACCACATGGCAAGGGAAACGAATGCAAGAGAGATGTATGTATGATAGCACCATGTATTTTTAACTTAATGAAAGCCTTTTTACCATTTCCAGTACTTTCCTCTTTTCTTTTTATCGAATAACATTTACAAGTTTCTTTATTTACTGTCTTTTCATTTCAAAGTCTTTTCCTCAAAGTTTTACTCTTTAATGCTTTCTTTATATTTCGAGCACTTTATATTTCAGAGAACTGTTACGCTTTCAATACCTTTATTTCCAAGTATTGTTTTTCAAACGCATCCTTTTACTTAAAATTGCATTAAACGCTTTCTTCACATTTTAAACTTCTACATTCCAGAAATCTTTTATGTTAAATGTTTTGCAAATCGAAACCATTTACTTCATTTTTCATACAGTTTTATATGTCTCTTCAATCAGCATTACAATTAGCATTTATTCGTATAACTTAGTTTTCATATACATTTTGACCACATTTTTAAACTCTTAGAGAGAGGGATCGAAATAAACCAAACACTTGTACAATAGCAACCATGAATAATTGTTCGATTGTGAGAGTAACTTTAATATCCAAGGAGTCCTAGAATCAATCTAGTCGATCCTGTGAGTTACCAGAGAGATTGAATAGCATTAATAAAGATTATTCGATAGTTTGGAAGACTAGTGGTTGTTTACCAGAAATCACTGGAAACACCCTCACAACTAAACTATTGTGCCCCAGGTAAGACACATGGCTATAGAGTTTATATTGTTTATTACATATCCGAAAACAAGAAAGACAATTACTTCTGAATAAAAGTAATTGGTACAAAGTCTTCTGTCGTCCAGTTACTGGGTCTACCATTGGTAGTAGGGAAGATCCAGTTATCCATGTCATAGTCACCATCACTATAGTCTAGAGCATTGACCCCCATGATTGCTGATGCTTAGGGGAGGTCTTCTAGCACGAGCACGACTAATATCCCTTTGATCCCCTGTAGAGAAACCCAAACCAAATTTATCATATTTCTATGGAATGTCATGGAGTTAGCCCCATATCGTACACCCACCTTCTTCAATAACTGCTTTGGCGTCCTTGAGAGAATCCATTTTCAAGGGAGGTCTAGTGATCCTTAGATGATTGGTGATAATTTTAGTTGCAGCCATAGTCTGACGCACCTCTTCGAAGTTCTGACACGGATTCTCAATGAACTCGTCATCCATTTTCACATACCTGAAGGAGTTCAGGTGACTTACCATGTATTCTTCTTCGCCATGTACCGTGATAATCTTTCCTTTCATCGGGTATTTCATCATCTGATATAGAGTGGACGTGATAGCTCTCGTCCCATGGATCCAAGGGCGACCCAACAAAAAAGAATAAGATGGTCTGATATCCATCACATAGAAGGTGGAGTCAAAGGTTTGAGAACCAACTTTGATGGGGATGTCAACCTCCCCGTGCACCATTCTTTTCGAACCATCGAAAGCCCTCACTACTATGTTGCTGGGTTTCAAGGTCAAACCTTCACAGTCTAATCTATCCAAAGCCTTCTTGGGTAGCACGTTCAATGATGAACCAATATCTACTAGAACATGGGCCAAAGTAGTGCCCCTGCATTCGACGGAAACATTTAGCGCATCATCGTGTTTTCTCCCTCTGGGTGTCAGATCAACATCAGAAAAACCCAAACTGTTATCAGCCATCAAACTGGCCACACAATCTTCAAAATAGTCAGTGGAGGTTTCCTGTGGCACATGGGAAATTTTAAGAAATTTCACCAAATCCTTTGCATGAGATTCAGAGCATAATAATAGGGCTAACATTGAAATCTTAGAAGGGGTATGCCCCAGCTGTTCGACCACATTGTAGTCACTCTTCTTTATAATCTTTAATATTTCTTCCATTTCCTTCTTGGAAGCATCTGGGATAGATTCTGAATGCGACTTCGTTTGGACAGGCTCAATCAATATGTCTTTTCCCCGAGTCTCGACCGACTCGGTGATAGGGGTGGCAAATGGGGTAATCACATGGATTGCAGTAGTAGTATCAGCAGGTACAACAGTAGGAATGATCATAAGACTAGTAACGGCTTTTGGAGGAGAAATATCAGGGGAGAACACTCTTCCACATCTTATTATTTTACTGGTCCCAATGATGTTGCCAATGTCGGGATAAATATTTTCAAAAACTTGGTCTTCAACAGCCAGATGGTCTTGCTTGATGCCGTGGTAGTAGACGTCAGCCCCATAGTTCCAGGGAACAGCCTTGTCCAAGGAATATGGGATTGACCCTGACATAGTGATGATCAGAGGAGCCAACTTCAAATCAGATGTAATCCTGTCGGGTTTTTTGGTGGAGACCCTGTGAGGATTGGAGGAAATGGTTATGATTGAAACATCCTTACAAGGAACAGTCGAGACAGGAGTCTTTTCAAACAAAATCTCTTTATCATCAATAGAAGTAACAAGTTCCTCAATAGAAGTAACAAACGCATCATTGTCAACAGCATTAACACCACGGTCGTGCTTGGGCATAGGAGCAGTGATAACATTGGGAATCTCAGGAGCTTCAAATTCAATTTCCTTTGCTTCAATAAGGTCTTGCACTTTATTTTTCAAAGCCCAGCAGTCGTTGGCATCATGGCCTGGACTTTCTGAATGGTAAGCACAACGAGCATTTGGGTTATAGCAAGGAGACACGATGTTGGGATTCTTCGGAGCTTCCCGCAAAGTTACCAAATCGGATTTCATTAGATGAGGCAAAACTTGAGACAAAGTCATATTTATCCGGGTGAATTGCCTTACATGCCTTTCTACTCTATGCTAATTATTTCGTTGTTGAGTAGCTGCAGGCTTGGATATTATAACAGCCTCTACCGTTGGACGACGTTCAGTTCTGTCCTGATTCCTTTGGCTATAAGTGGCACTGACTTCCTTCTTCCCAGAAAATGGCTTCCTTACTATACTGGGGGATGTATCCTTTTGGATCTTACCACTTCTAATCCCAGCTTCCACTCTTTCTCCTGTCAAGATTAGCTCAGTAAAACCAGATGAAGAGCTTCCAATCAAATGGTTGAAAAACGGACCAGATAAGGTACCCAAAAACATATCCACTAACTCCCTATCAGACAGGGGGGGGGTTGGCTCTTCCTACTAAGTCCCTCCACTTCTGAGCATAGTCTTTAAAACCCTCGCTCGAACCCATAGACATACTTTGGAGTTGTGTACGGGTGGGAGCAAGGTCTGCATTATACTGGTACTGCTTGTAGAAAGCAGCAGCCAAGTCTTCCCAATTATGAATGTTAGTCCCTTCCAGCTGGTAGAACCATTCTAATTGAGTTTCGGATAGAATCTCTTGAAAGAAGTGGACCCATAAGTCCTTGTCAGAAATGTGAGGCTGGATCTTCCTCACGTAAGATCGGAGATGCATCTTGGGACATGAAACCCCGTAATATTTGGCGAACACTGGCACCTTGAACTTCCATGGGATGACAACCCCATAAACCAAACCCAGCTCTTCAAAATCCAGCCCAGGCACCTTTTGGATTTCCATTGCACTTAGACGCTCTTCCAGCTATTTGTATTTTTCGTCGGCCAGAGGGTACTACTCTTCATTATAGCCAGTCTCATTATCATATTCTCTTGGACTGGGGTCTTCCTCTCTTGTCTCCCCTTCTTGATTGTCTCCTTCTTTTGACGAAGATGTTAGCTTAACCACTTGCCTTAGAGGTCCTTTGAACCTCCTTCCCAAATTCACCACACCAACAGTATTCCTTGGCTTCTTAGTCTTTTCTTTGACAATTAGGGCTTTCAGTTCTTCTTGCCCCTTGGCCAAAGCCATGATCATTTGTTGAAACTGAGCATTTTAAGTTTGTAGATCCTTAACTGTTTGTTCGAGAGCCATTGCTGAAATAAACAGCGAAGAAGATGAGAAACCTGCTTTGAAAGCTGCTTATGAAATGATATGTATGATATATGTGTGTAATGTTTTCAAGGATTTCTAAGACTTAAATTTGATTAAACAGAAAGGGAACAAACTTTAATTGCATTAAGAAGTTTTAACGATCACAATGATGCCTCTTAGGCTTACAAAGGAGGTAACAAAACAAAAATAACTCTCCAAGCAAAGAAAGACTCAGGCTTCCCACAGGCGCATCCTCTTTGGTGCAATGTAAGCATTTATACTTTTCTCTTTGTGAAGTAACCTGGTGAGTTCTAAAACCTTCTTCTCGCTGGAGTAGAATTGGGTTTCAAAGGTATCCCGTTCTTCTTTGAGTTGGATCCAGGATTTCCATAGCTCCTCAAAATCAGTTGGCATGTCAGGATGAAGAACAATGTAAGGAGTGTCTCCCTCAGCAATTGGCTCTATAATCACAGGTAAGATAGCAGGGTAAGGCATCATAAGACATTGAGCACGAGCTCGTACCCATTTGAGGTAAGGCTCAAGAGGGGTGGAATTCTTTTGCCCCAATTTCTTGCTATCAACTCTGTTTATCATGCCCCAAGCCCGAATGAACCTCTTACGATAACTCTGAACATCATTCTCATAGTCAAATGTGATTCCTTGGATGAGTTTGTTGTGAGGACCATCCCTTCTAGCATAACCAAACTGTCGCAACGCCATACAAGGATTATAAGTGATCCCTCCCCTAATGCCTAAGAT
The DNA here is from genome assembly GCA_948472305.1 of Vicia faba. Classification (NCBI taxonomy): domain Eukaryota; kingdom Viridiplantae; phylum Streptophyta; class Magnoliopsida; order Fabales; family Fabaceae; genus Vicia; species Vicia faba. Next base: position 469,454,733 of record OX451736.1, read on the forward strand.
AGGGATATTAGGGAATTCCCCACAACGATCAATGATGGTGACACTCTCCAAGGACCGAGAACACCAATGAATATTTGAATGTGTAAGGGACATCAGCCTATGAGACCATCTCATACCCTTGTCATTTCTAAAAACAGACCGAGGTAGGTGCGAAATAGACCACCTAGCTAATAGAGAAGTGCAACACAGAAGGTCCCTCTTCTCTTTAGAGTGCGAGTACACAGAGAGTGTAGAATATCCCCAAGTAAACTAGGCACCAGATTATGAGACAGAAAAACCTTGAGGGCATTCACATCTATGAGTTGGTTCATGTTAGAGAATAGTACCATACCATAGATGAGAAGGGCCAACACTTCTTCAAAAGCTTGTAAATCCAGGGTATCCTAAAAATGGTGAGCTTTATCAAATAAAAACTTAGCTATAAATCCTTGGACACCTCTTCTGGTTTCCCAATTTGCCACTAAATCAGACCGTTGTAAAGACAGAGCTTGAGTAATCTCTTCAGGCTTTGGGTCTCTTTCCGTACCGTTGAATGGTAACTGATTAAGGATAGGTACCCCTAATAACTGAGAAAACTCCTCCATAGTAGGCACTAACTGGTAATCAGGGAAAGTGAAGCAGTGGTGTAACGGGTCAAAGAACTGAAAAAGAACCTTTAACATTTCTTCATCAAGGTTTGAAGTGACCAAGTTGAGAAGTCGACCATGTTTTTCAATGAAGGGGGAGATTTCAGGAATCTTTGATGCTAATTCCTAGAGTTAAGGAGGTACCTTCACAAGGTTGACTTGGATAGTGTTTCCGCGAGCGGATGTCATGTCCTACAAAACAAGACAAAGATAAGCCCTGGAAAATCCTTGAAATGGTTAGTATGATATGCCATGTTATGATGTCATGATTATGCTAAGAAATCACAGATATAACAAGCACAAGCAAATCACACAAAGACCTTAGGTTTAAGGCTTGCATGGGTTTTAAGGTAATACCCTCTTGAAGTTTTGATTGGTTCAACATGCCCTATAAATAGTAACCGGGTTCTAAGGGATCTCAATATCACTGATCTTTCCCAAAAGTTTCGTTGCGATAGACAACTGACTTGCCACCAAACAAAACTCGGGAGTCAAATCTCAATGAGTGTAATATCGAGTATCAACCGACTTCGGGAATACACCAAAGACGGCTATCTCACTATGTCCTAATAGCCAAGTTATTCAAATAAGGTTCTAAGGTCAGTTGACGCTTCATGACACCATGCAGCGGCCCCGTATTCTCCTTGATTAACTCAAGGGTTACCGGTACCAACCAAAGTGTCGCATCAATGTAGCCATCGCTTCAACCGTGTCGGTATACCCCGTACAATTTCCACGATCTATTGCTACTTACCTAAAAGGTTTCCTCAGATCCGGGTGTAGGATCTATAGTAACCCAAATAATACCCTTAAAATTAAAGCAATCAAAAAAGACAAAGAAAACAAATTAGAAATGAACTAGACCCTAAGGTAAATTCTACTTTTTATTCATCTCCAACAGAGTCGCCAGTTACTGTGATACGGTTGCATAATCGACTGTTATACTGGTTTTGCGTTTTTTGTTCGCAAATGTCATGGTAAGCAAGAGTCACCACCAACTTTTATTTTATCCAACAAAGGAAAGGTTGAAAAGAACAGAAAAAGACCTTTTTCAATATTTTCTGAGTAAGGGGGGTAGATTATGGAAAGGGAAGGTGTTAGCACCCTTTCCATCTGTGGTTTTCCACGGGCTCTTAGGTACTTGCTCATTTTTGAAAATTGTTTTCGTTTTTGTGTATTTTGAAAGGTTTTGTTTGCTTTATGATAACTCTTGTATCAGTCCTCAAGAGTGTGATAAAGCATTTTTAAAAAGGATTTTGAAATTGTGTAAGTGTAAAAAGAATCAGATCTGAGCAAGTACTTAACATCTATCTACCTACTCGAAAAGGGATGTTCTTTTCCTCCTACCCTTTAGATAGTGATATCCTACTATTAGTGAGTAGGTAGCCTTATAGTTGGATGTTGAGGGACTATCGAAAGGGACGTTTATGGTCATTGAAGGAAACATGTAGAGATGCCTTAGCAGTTCAAAGGGACTGTCATCATGTAGGAAACGTCGAGGGACATGATCATTTCTCGTAGGCAACTCGAGGGACATTAAAGAACCATGATCTTTATGATGACATTTAAACTGAGGGTCTTTGCTAATATATCCCTACGTTCGAGGGACATGACCATTTCCGAAGGCAACCAAAGTGGGAAATACCCTAGGGGTGCAAGTGTGCAACAATTTACTTTTTTTCCCAAGAATTTTATCTTGAGGTTAGTGGTCTAATGATTGATTGATTAATTATTGTCATGCACGCCTAATTTACTAACAATTTATATACAAACATATAAGAAATATAAAGGCAAGAAATAAAGTTCCTACAACTATTTCAAGGCTTTGGTGTAGTTATATAAATAATGACTGAAAAGTAAAGTGCGGAAGTTAAAAACCCTAATTAAACTATTACAACCCGGGCACAGTTACATAATAAAAAATAATCGTATGAAAAATAACTCGCAAAAATTGAGACGAGAATAAGTTCTAAACCCTAAAAATCTAATTGCCTATTAAAAATAATTTGGAAGTTTTTATGAAAAAGATTTGAAATTTAACCTAATCTCTAATTAATTTAAAATTAAGGGAAAACAAATTAAAGTTAATTAAATTAAATTAATTTTCAAAAATTAATTTTTTCTTAAAAAAATTCTAAGTCCTATTTTTTATGATTTTCTGATTTAAAAAAAAAAGAATAATAAATAAATATAAATTAAATAAAGAAAAAGAATAAAGAAATTTAAAAAATGAGCCTGAGGGGTGAGAAAGCAAAGTTAGGGGTATGCTGCTGAATTTGCCAAGGCCCAGATCTGGTGGCCCACAACTGCACTGGATTTGGTGTTGTTGTGTTAGGGAGGTCCACCATGACGATGCGTTACTGGGCGCTGGATCTGGAGGATGAGTGATCCAATGGTATAGATGTGATGGCCTATGGTTCGCGCCTGGGATGTGACATATTGGATCCTGCAATGAAGTTTTAGAAAATAGAAAAATTTTGGACCTGGGATCGAACCCAGGTCCCTCTCCTCACATGCTCACTGCCCTTGCCAACTGCGCTGCTTGTTAGTTCGTATTTATAAATAAAGATGAATAATATAATATGAAACTAGGGCACATCCAAGTCATCAAAAAAAAAATTACACGCGTCAGCAATTGAAGGACCCAATCAGATCATAGGAAACTGCCACGCCTGCAGTCAACATAACCTCTATTCTTGACTCACCGGAGAGGCGCCGAAGCCCTAGCTCCGGTCACCTTCTCCGGTAGCCTCGTTCACTGAAACTTGCTTAAACTTGGAAATTCAAATGTTAGCTGGACCCTTCCCGCTTAATTCAAGGGTTGCGGATCCAATGGTAGAGTCCTCTTGGCCTGAAACGCCCTGCAAATGGTGCTATGAGAAAAAACGCACAACAACGGTCAATAATGGAAAGTGATTATCCGCACGCCCCAGTTCACATGTAAGGGTATCAACCTGTTCTAAATGATCATACTAGAAGATTCAAGTCATTAGAATTCCTCAACAATGCATGTAATTCAGAATATGATTGATAAAAAAGAAAGCAAATCAATCATGGTGCATGCGATGATTTCAAGTATAAACAAGCATGGGAATTCAATCTATCTTACCCTGAAGATGTCCTGGAGATGATTTGTGGCAATGGTTTACTTGGAAAGAGTCAAGATATTGTAGAACAACTTTTCACCTTTTGTAGAAATTCTTGAACTTTTTCTCTTGGTTTGGAGGCAGCTTTCACGTGTCCTTTTGGTATAGGATTGATGTGCTTATGTAGTGAATCAGATTAGGTTAACAATTGTGGAATAATATCCATGTTTTGATTAGAAAAAATCTTCTTTCAATTATGTGATTTTTTTGGCTTTTTTAGAACAAATCCAATCTTTCTTTCCCTCCACGATTTTCCTTTGATTTTCCAGCATATCTTATCCCTTATTTGATGAGAAAAAGATCCCAAATCAAATCTTACATAATTTCCATTATTTCTTTATTTAATTTTATCTTTTAATGAATCAAAAATCAAAATAAATAATAAAAATAATGAAATAGTGTATAAGTGAACTCAGGGGTCATGGGCCAAGTTGGAAAACAGTTTCAAGCATGAAAACATGGGCCCATTTGGAAAAAATTCAAGTTTGGTCAATATTGGCTTCATGCACTTTTCCAAAAATTGGTCAACTTTAGAAATTCATATCTCTCTCATTTTTAAGTCTAAGAGGGTGATCTTGGACTTTTTAGAGAGCTTAGGATATCCTCTAAACAAAATTATTGGTTTCATCTCAATTGGATATTCCATGTTCATGTAAGGAGCTTTGACCCAAAAGATGTTTTTGTTAACTTTTTGAAAGGACCTATAATGTATGAGCTTGTATCTTTTGATTGGGGCATTTCATGAACTTCAGGGCTGAAGAGAAGTTGTAGGGAATTGGATTATCTTCAAAATGAGCTTAGGTGGAAAAATTTATAATAAAGTATGAGGAAGTTATGCCTGGTCAAAGTTTGGTTGACCTTTCCTATAGAAACCCTAATTTGCCATTTTTGACTTTTGATGAGTTAGAAACATTTCTTGAGGAATCATGATCAATCCTTGATCAAATGATGGATACCAATTCAAAATGTTGATGTTGACCAAAAATCTTGAAGTTTGATTGTATATAGGCCACAATTGACTTTTGACATAGTATAGTTGATTTCTGGGCATTTGAGCAGTTGACTGAGCAAACTTGTTGTGCAAGGCATGAAATTTGCCATGGATGATCTTGAGGTCATATTAGGACAATGGAGAACATTTGTGATCCTTGGGACTCACATCTTGCTTAAAATTGAAACCCTAGTTGAGGTCCATTTCCTTAGGAGGAGAATTTTCCTGGTCAATTCTTAGTCATCCTTGAGCCAATTGAGAACTTTAATGAGCATGTCTTGAGTGAAATGAGAGGGCAAATTTTGGGGTAGAACAGTTACTCTATATGTTCAAAATTTCTCGTGGTAACTAGTTAACCACTTACAATAACCGGTTACTGCGTATTACAATAGCCTCTATTTTCCAAATTTTTATGTGGTAATCGGTCACCATAACTGGGTAATCGGTTACCCTGCGATGATAGTAAAAAATCTATAACTTATCAAATACGATATTTTCATGCTTCAAATCCTAAACTCTTAATTTTCACCAAAATAGTGTTTTAAAAACATGTTAATTATTCACCAACATATGCCTATCAATGCTAACCAAAACACATCACCAAATTCACAATCAATCTCTGAAATGCATCAAATTCATCCACGAGAGAGATCCCCAAAAACACCAATTAGGAAAAAAAATCAAAACATACAACAACAAAACCTAAATTCGATCATACCCCATCATTAGGAAACCCATTATAGTGTTAGAATGCCCCCTTACCTTAGATTTTTGGTCCGTTATTGATTCCTACGGTGAATCTTCTTGCCCTAGCTTCCTAGTGCTCTTCTTCTCTTCTCGCTTCTACGCTTCTCTTCTGCTTTTCACCTTCCTGGCTTTCTTCTCTCTATTCTCACCTCTTATAATCCAATAATAATATAACTATCCCAATTAAATAATTATTTAAGTATTCTTATAAAATAATAATAATCCTAATAATATATTATAATAATAATGATAATAATAATAGTAATAATTCATATTATACTACACACCCCCATGTCTCTACGCATTTAGCCATACACCTTTATAACCTCTACTCCCATTATTCTAATGCATCTAGTCCTTAACAAAGGCATTACACCACATTATAAAATCCATCAATTTATGTAAGTACACCACATCACCTTATTATTTAATTAAAAAATAATTCTAATTAAATCAGGGTGTTACATCTCTCCCCCACTTAGAATTTTTTTCGTCCTCGAAAATTACCTAATGTGAATAACTCTGGATAAGCCTCCCGCATCTTGCTCTCTAATTCCCACGTCTCATTCTCTCCAGCAGCTCCGCCCCAAACCACTTTCACAAGAGATATCTCTTTGCCTCTCAGCTTCTTTACCTCTCGATTCTAAATCCTCACAGGTACGATTTCAACAATAAGATCATCCCGCACTTGTGTTGTACCCCAATTTTTACCCCTAAGATTCCCCTATCATATCATGTCAACTCAATCATGACAAGATCACATTAGGGTTGGTTCTTCATCTTTTTCTATCTCATATTTTTAAGTTTGCTATTGATGAATTTCCAAGCACCTTGGTTGTGTATCTTGTATATGTGTTGTTGACTAACCTCTAACCTAAATACAAAAATATTTGTCTTTGTCTTTGCACAATTTGTGTTTTGTAGGTACCAAGTCAAAGCATCCAACAAATAAGGACATGCAAAGTTGATTGATCCTATTGTGGCAAACAAATCCAGCATGCATCGACCCATAAAGGTATGTATCGACTCATTTTGTTGTGCATGACCAGCATGTGTCGACACATGTATGTATGTATCGACTCACCCTGCTTGTAAAACTAGCATATGTCGATACATACGTGTTATGTATCGACTCATGCAGTTTGTGTGCTTCTGTAATGAGTTGAAATAACAGTATGTATCGACACATAGAGGCATGTATCGACACATGTTGTGTTATACAGCTAGGATGTATCGACACATACCATCTATGTATCGACTCATAATGGCAAAAATGCACGTGTTTTTTGAAAAAGGCCAGTAAATTCAAACTGGTATCATTTTGGCTCCAATTTTTTCTGCATAATTTGAAATTATATCATTAATTCAAATTTGGCTCCAAGAATCAATTACCAAATTACCACTAATCCCAATCCTAAAACTCTATAAATAGAGACCTCATTTCATTCAAATCACAAGCTTTTGATAGCCAAAATCATCTTGCTAAAAAATCTCTCAATTCTCTCCATTTTACCAAATTCACTCAAAGCTCCATTTTCAAAAAGTTAGTAAGTTTTGCATTGAAGCTTACTAATCTTTGAGCTAAACCTCCATCCAAACACTTTTTCTCCATTAATTCTCTACATCCAAGCTTTGGTGATTGATTCTTATTGTTGAATTGAAACAAATTCTGAAGTTGCTTGATAATTCTCAAATTCTACCTTTGGTAAGTTGGATCATCATCTTTCACAATGTAATCTCTTGTGGATTTCTGGTTTTGATTCATTGAGCACTGTTTTATAACTCCATTAGTGCTATTTTCTCAAAGTTTTGCTGGAATTTTCATGCTCAAGTGAATCCATGATCATAAGGTGTTTGATGAAAAGTTGGAACAAGAATTTGATTTTTTTAAAATGTTGTTTTCTACTGATTTTTTACAGGTTGAAATCAATTGTAGTAACATTGCAATTGATTGTCACAGAAAATGGATTTTAGAAAAAAACCGCATTGATGCAATAGGTTGTTGTCTAAGCAATTGATTGTAACAGTGCCAAAAATATTTTTCTGCCTTGTTTTGGGGCTGTTTTGACTCAAATATTTTTTCTGCTCACTCTCTTTGATGGATAATTTGGATTGCAATTTTAAATGTCCAATTTGTTTTTAAACTCAATGAACTTTGTAATGTAGATAAAGCTGGATAAATGTTCATCAATTCAAATCTATCAAAGAATGAATTATTTAATTCATTCTTGGTGATTTGGATTAATGATATATTTAGTGCTTTAATCCATGTAGAGGAGTGGTTGAATTTAAAGATGAAAGGATTTTGAAATGGTAATTCAAATTAGCTTATCATTCCCCTTCCTCTTCATCTTGTCCCTTTCTTTTAATTGTGCTACATGTTAAGGGATGGTGATCTCTATATCATTTATCCAAACATGAAGTACATAAATTGCTATTAACCGGCCTCAAAATAGATGCGACTTCTACATAAGTCCACTTCCGATTGCTTAACATATCGCTAAATTTTGTCCCGGTTCGAATAAATGATCATTCGTGGCCCAAACTTATGATTGCAAGCCCAAGTATGTTAATTTGATCTCTTTGATCCAATAACATTAAAATTCATTGTGTGGAGGCTTTGGTTCTACCAATCCTCTAATGGATCTACAACACCTTTGGTCAATGCAGATCACTTAAACATTGTTGATCATTACATGTTACCTTTGAGAATTCCAAAATGGATGATATACTTGACAAAAAGCAAATGCAACTTGTTGTGTGGAGGCTTTGGTTCTACCAATCCTCTAATGAGTTCCAAATGCAAGTTTCAAGATGGTCATCCAACTAACCACTAATTTCTAACAATTGACTTTACTTTATGCTTTTATTTTTTATGCTTTATGTACCATTTAATTTGAGCATTTACATTTCATGCTATTTTAATCTTTGCTCACTTGAGCATTTACTTTTATGTCATTTTTATTTTGCTCACTTGAGCTTTTCTTTTCCTTTTAAAGACACCTAATAATCAACATGAACCATAAAAAATCTTTAATGATACTTGGACTATTTGGTTACTATCATTGGCATTATGGAGCATTGTACTTCTTGGACTTAGGATTAGAGACCTTGGCCTATCTTGGAGACTTTGTGCTTTTGTTTGATATTTTGTCTGGAGTTCTTGAGGTTTACCTAAAGACATTGGGTTGTTTGTTTGTTTTTGTGTGCAGGTTATTGTGATTACATACTTTTTTTGTAATTTGGAATTCACCCGTATACAGCCGTTACTCTGCCCAATTTTTGCGAGGACTTAATACACTTGATGTTTGGTTCTCTCAAGAGGTCTCGTATCTTTGCTTGCTTGGTTTTGATCCAAATAATGGGAATTCTATATTGACTCATAATGTCAAGTATTGGCTTCTTGTTGTTTAGATGGTTCTTATTCTTAGCTTTTACCTTATGCTTTAGTATAATCTCTTCTTCTCCTCCCATTTTCTTTAATTTAGAAAATCTTCTCCCTCCTTTTGAAAACTCTTCTTGTTTTTGAAATTTGAACCATTTTCATAATAAACTTGGACTTAGGTCCATGCATTTTCAAAACATTTTCATAAATAAATTTCAATCAATTTAATAATACCTTGACATTTTTAGTGAGAAGACTAAAAGTCATTCAATCTCATTTCAAACCATTTTTTTGCCACTTTGGCTTTTTATTTTAAAATATTTCTCAAAAGATTAGACTCTTGTCAATCCTTGTAGTGATGCAAACAACTATACTTCTACAATATATAGTAAAGAGAGATATTTTCCACTTGGGTGATGAGTGAGGCATTGTTGATTTTAAAATCCGAGCCATATCCTCCACTTTGAGATGATGCAAATTCTCCTTTCTCATGATTGTAGGTAGTAAGTATGTTTTCCACACGAACAATTGCGATGATGTCTTATCTCATAAAACTAACCAACACACTTGTGTTTCAATTTTTTAAAAGAGGAACTACGTGTACCTTGATCCCCTATTGCAAGAAAGGTGGTACGTAGGCACTAAAGGTTCGCAACCGCGGCGGGTGCAAAAATCATAAAAAAATATTTCTTTTCTCACCTTCACCGTCCATTTTATATATAACACATTTTCATAGCCAAAATATACAGATTTTTCAAAGAGGTTCCTGCGGAGTATCGTAGATGTTTAGGGTGAAAATACCTTCCCTTTGCATAACCAACCCCCTTACCTTGAATCTTTCCCCCCTTTTTGGTTATTCGCTCTTTTCCCATTCCTTTGGAAACAATAAAGCGCGGTGGCGATTTTGATTTTGATTTGTATAAAGTCTAGTCAATCCAATGGCTTAGTATTGAACATTTCTACCGCTACAACTTGTACATCATCCATTGGAGTTACATGTGAAGGATCTAAAATATACTTTTGGAGTTACGACACATGGAATGCATCATGCAAATTTGACAGATTAGGTGGCAAGGCCACTTTATACGCAACAATCCCCACTTTTCTAAAATTTGATATGGCCCAATAAACCGAGGAGTCAACTTCCTTGACTTCATAGCATGTCCCACAGCTGTTATCAGCGATACTCTCAAGAATACATGATATCGTTCTTGAAACTCAAGGTCTTTTCTCCTTTTATCATGGTAAATTTTATGCCTACTCTGCAAGGCTCTCATCTTCTCTTGGATCATCTTCACTTTCTATGTAGTTTCTCGCATGATTTCCGGTCCAAGTACTCTATTTTCACCAGATTCATACCAACATAATGGCATCATGCACCTCCGACCATATAATGCCTTGAAATGTGTCATACCAATAGTATAATGGAAATTATTATTGTAAGTGAACTCAATCAATGGGAGACAACTATCCCATGTACCTCCTTGCTCAAGAACACAAGCTCTAAACAAATCTTCTAGCGACTGAATAGTCCTCTCTGTCTGACCATTTGTCTGTGGATGATATGCATAATTCAATTTCAGATTCAAACCCAACACATCCTGCAAAGTCTTCCAAAAATCAGAAGTAAATCTAGGATCCCTATCTAACACAACACTGGGCAGAAAACCTTGTAGCTTTATAATTATCCGAAGATAAATTTCTGCCAACTTTGGTATAGGGAAATTAATACCGATTGGAATGAAGTGGGATGATTTCATTAATTTATCAACAATCACCCAAATTGCACTGTGGCCTCATGGAGTACTTGGTAGCCCCGTCGCGAAGTCCACATATATACTAGCTCATTTCCACTCCGAAACGTTTAAAGGTTCCAACAGTCATGTAGGTTTCTGATGTTCAACTTTTGACTTCTGACAAGTTAAACATGCATACACAAATTGTGCCACATATCGCTTCAACCTGGACCACAAAAATAACTTATTTAAGTCGTGATACATCTTGGTAGCTCATGGATGAATACTCAAACTGCTTCTATAGCTCTCTTCTAGAATCATCTTTCTCATTTCAGCATCATCAGGAATACAAATCCTATTTCAGAATCTCAACACACCTTGGGCATCTACTTTAAAGTCACTATCTTCATATTTGTTACTCTCGACCATCAAATCTACCAACTTCACATCTAACTTTTGAGTTTCTTTAATATTATCTAAGAAGTCATTGTTAATCTTAAAAATCCCCAACATCATAATCTACGGTGTCACTTCGCAGACCAAACTCGTGTCTCTGAATTGTTCGATCAACTCTAGTTCTCTAACCATCATAGCAGACATATGCAAAGTGTTTCGACTCAAAGCATTAGCTACAACAATAGCTTTACTTGGATGATAATTCAAGCCAAAGTCGTAGTCCTTCAAAAATTCCAACCATCTCCTTTGTCTCATACTCAATTCCTTATGATGAAATAGATAACACAAGGTTTTATGATCACTAAACACTTCAAACCTGGAGCCATAGAGATAATGTCTCCAAATCTTCAACACAAACACTATTGCAGCTAATTCTAGATGACGAGTAGGATATTTTCTTTCATGAATCCTCAATTGTCTCGACGCATAAGCGACTACTTTATCATTCTGCATGAGCACACCACCTAAACCTAATTTAGAAGCGTCACGATATACTATAAATGATTCCTCAGGATTATGTAGTATCAAGATCGGAGTCATCACTAATCTCTTCTTTAACTCAACAAAACTTTATTCACATTGGATGTCCCATACAAATGCTCTGCCTTTACAAGTTAGCTGAGTTAACGGAAGTGCCAACTTAGAAAAACCTTCAATGAATCTCCTATAATAGCCAGCCAAACCCAAAAAGATTCTAATCTCCATAACTGATTTTGGAGCTTCCCACTGCAACACTGCATCTAGTTTAGACGGATCTACAACAATACCATTACCTGAAATAACATGACCAAGAAAACCGACTTCTGTCAACCTGAACTCACATTTCGACAACTTTGCATATAACCTCTTCTCTTTCAACACTTGCAATATAATCTGCAGATGTTCAACATGTTCCTCTTGGGATTTAGAATACATAAAAATATCATCGATGAATACTACAACAAACCGATCCAAATAAGTGTTAAATTTGCGGTTCATATATTCCATAAACACTCATGGCACATTGGTAACACCAAAAGGCATCAATGAATATTCATAATGTCCATATCGAGTTCTGAAAGCTGTCTTTTAAATGTCTTTTTCCTTTACTCGAATCTGGTGATAACTTGACCTCAAGTCAATCTTGCTAAATACACGTGCACCCACCAATTGATCCATCAAGTCGTCTATTCTCGGAAGTGGATACCTGTTTTTGATTGTCACTTTATTAAACTGTCAATAATCCATGCACAACATCATACTCTCGTCTTTCTTCTTCACAAGCAACACCAGAGCTCCCCAAGGCGACACACTTGGTCTCACAAACTTCTTTTCAAGTAACTCTTCTAATTGCTTCTTCAATTCTGACAATTCAGATGCTGACATCCTGTATGGTGCCATAGAAACAGGTTTAGTATCAGGTACAAGATCAGTTGAAAATTATACTTCTATTTCTGGCGGCACAATCTAGAGTATCATCATAAAGGACTTCGGGAAAGTCGCACACAACCTGCAACTCATCAATTGCAGCCTGATTCTTATAGGATAAGGATTCCATTAAAGAAAACAATTAAGTTTCATCCTTCATTAGTTCACTTAACGGTCTAGAAGATAAGAATCCAGCGTGCTCCTCCTCGTCAGGAGTAGAAAACCGCACCGACTTGTTATAACAATTAATATGAACATAGTTATATTCCAACCAGTTCATACCCAAAATCACGTCCAGACCAGTCAACGACAAACAAACTAGATCAACGACAAAATATCTGTCATAGATAGACAAAGTACATTTCAAGCATACTAGAGAAGTAGTCACTGATCCCTTAGTTGGAGTATCGAAAACCATTTCCCCATTCATAGAAGATAATACAAGACTCAACTTCTTAGCACAATCAGCAACAATAAAGCAATGTGTAGCATCAGTATAAATAATAGTAATTAAAATATTACTATTAATGAAACATATACCTCTGATCAAGCGGTCCCAACTGGATGTCTGAGTCGCAGCTAAAGCAAACACTTTACCAATGGATCGGTCTTTCTTAGGTTTCAGGCACTGAGCACTGATATGTACTTCTTCACCACAGTTAAAACATATTACTTCCTTTTGTCTACATTCAATTATCTCATGCCCGAGTTTGCCACAACGAAAACACTTATTCACTTCAGCATTGCATTCACTACTTTGATGACCAGGTTTTCCATATTCGTAACATACAATACCAGCAGAAGCACCTCTCCCACTTGGCCTCTTACCATCAACAACTTTCAGTTTTCCTTTGTCAGTCGGAGCATTGTAAGGCTTCCCACGATATTGTTGTTGTTTGCCTCTCTTCTCAGTGACAATATTGCAGTGAGCCTTACTATCTTCTTCATAAATCTTGCAGTTGTTCACTAAATCTGGATATTTACGGATCCACTGATACCCAATTACCTTCTTGATTTCTGAATACAGTCCATTTTCAAACTTCAGGCACTTTGAGAATTCAACAATCTCTTCTTTGTAATGAGGATAATAATTCGCCAATTCCACGAATTTGGCAGCATATTTAGTTACCGATAAATCCCCTTGTTTCAGTTCCAGATATTCAATCGCCTTCTTCCCACAAACATCCTCTGGGTAATACTTCACCAGGAATTCTCTGTGAAACACAACCCAAATAATAGCCTCTCTTGTGTCTTCCTGTCTCTAGCGAGTAGCAACCCACTAGTCATCCGCCTCTCTTTCCAGCATATGCGTACCAAAACGCACTTTTTGTGCATTAGAACAGTCTATAACTCGAAATATCCTTTCAATATAGTTAAGCCACTCCTGCACTCCTTCAGTATCATGCTTCCCTTTGAACGTAGGTGGATGATTCCTCTGGAAAGTTTTCAAAGCACTAGTCCCATCATTCCCACCAACAATAGGCTGATTCTGCATTCCCTGAGCCAAAGCCTACAACACATTAGCGAGTGCACCATTGCCTCTTCCAGCCATTGCTCTGCTTCACATAACAACATCAAACAACTGTTAGATAGAAAAACATCGATAATATTCCATTGTCACACTACAGTAACGACTCAAACACTTGGCTGGATGGACTGACCTACTCTGATACCAATTGTAACACCCTATTTCCCCGTCGGTAATTTTAATCAAAATCAGAGTAAATTTATTTCTAAAATACAAATTAAAATAGGATGTCACATACTTCATAAATCACACATGCTCACTAATTAGGATACGTAACACAAATCACATGTTCATAAGTCTTAATTTCCAGTGCATTTATTCAGAGCAGAAAACATCCATAGATAATTATTCTCAGCCCTCAACATGAGTGGTAATTTTCATCATTCAAAAACCAGCATAATCATAAGGCAACTTCAAAGCAATGGATTTACACAAAGCTTACTCCTAACATAATAAGACAAACGCAAAATCCCCAAGTGTTACGTACCAGAGCAGACACTGACTCAATCTATGCAACTGAGGCGACTCTTCAGCTAACCTCAACCTCGAGCTACTTTGGATCATATGCACGTTACACACGTAGAGGTAACATTTAAACAGAAAGGGTGAGATATCACAACAATAAAAGAGGAAGCATAATAATGAGCAGGTAGTAATTGAAGTATTCATCACTGTATTTATTCAAGACATCCAGTGCTAACAACTATAATAATGCAATAAGACCGACACTACACAGATGCATGTGGTACCAACATGGTAAAAACCTCTTCTCAATAATGCCAATTTAGGGCAATCAACTTTTCTCGCCAAAATAGACATTCATTCGCTAATACAGGCCTTCGCTTTATGAATGCACGAGGCACTATCATGCAATAACATACCTCGCATTTATCATTCTTACTCATCATAATTTTTCCATGTATAGGCCATCGTCATCACCATTATCATGTACATTATGTCACAAAATCAAGACATCCATCGCACTTAACAACACATACATCGTGGCATATAGATAAAAAATCCATACACAAATAGGTACCAATGTTGGTGAAATAATTAAGTAATGCATTATGATTCATTTTAATAAGATAAGAAATCATTTTATCTTTTAAATGGTCCAAACGGCGCGTCAAACGGACATCTGAGGCAAAATTTATTGATTATCAAAGTTTTCCAAAAATTCTATCAGTTATAGTGGTAACTGGTGACCCTCTAGTGGTAACTGGTTACTGTAAAGTCAGTAACTCTATATTTTCGAAATTTCTCGCGGTAACCGGTTACCCACTTACAGTAACCCGTTACTGCATATTACAGTAGCCTATGTTTTGCAAATTTTTATGTGGTAACCGATCATCATAACTGGGTAACTGGTTACCCTGCAATGACAACAAAAAATATGCAACTTTTCAAATACGAATTTTTCATGCTTCAAAGCCTAAACTCTTACCAAAATAGTGTTTCACAAACATGATAATTATTCACCAACATATACCTATCAATGCTAACAATAACACATCACTAAATTCACAATCAATCATCCAAAATGCATCAAAATTCATCAATGGGATAGAACCCCAAAAACACTAATTAGGGAGAAAATAAAAACTTACAGCAATGAAACTTAAATTCTATCATACCCTATCATTAGGCAACCCATTATATTGTTAGAATCCCCCTTACCTTATATTT
The DNA here is from genome assembly GCA_948472305.1 of Vicia faba. Lineage (NCBI taxonomy): Eukaryota > Viridiplantae > Streptophyta > Magnoliopsida > Fabales > Fabaceae > Vicia > Vicia faba. The sequence continues at coordinate 469,470,444 of OX451736.1, forward strand.
TTCGTCAATTCTTGATTCCTATGGTGAATCTTCTTGCCCTAGCTTCCTAATGCTCTTTTCCTCTTCTCACTTCTACGCTTATCTTTTGTTTTTCACGTTCTGACTTTCTTCTCTCTCTATTCTCACATCTTATAATCCAATAATAATATAACTATCCAAATTAAATAATTATTTAATTATTATAAAATAATAATAATCCTAATAATATAATAATAATAGTAATAATTCATATCATACTACACATTTCCATGTCTCTACGCATTTAGCCATACACCCCTATAACCTAAACTCCCATTATTCTAATGCATCTACTCCTCAACAAAGACATCACACCACATCATAAAATCCACCAATTTATGTAAGTACACCATATCACCTTATTATTTAACTAAAAAATAATTCTAATTAAATCGGGGTGTTACAGAAACTCCACACCAAAACTCTATTGTGGAAAGAAAGCATAGGCATCTTCTTAATGTTACTAGATCTCGTATTTTTAATGCTAAGTTACCTAAGTATTTTTGGTCTTCTGCTTTATGACATGCTACTTATTTAATAAATAGATTATGTAGTCTTGTTCTACAAAATAGTACACCTTTTGAGCTCCTTTTTAACAAACCTCCCTGTTATACTGATCTAAAGACATTTGGTTGCTTAGCTTATGCCTCTACACTTGCCAGACATAGGGACAAACTAGATCCCAGAGCCATCAAATGCTTATTTTAGGTTTTCCTATAGGAGTTAAAGACTATTTACTTTTTGACTTAAACACCAGATCCGCATTCATTTCCAGAAACTGCATCTTCCATGAGGATATATTCCCTTACACACCTCAACCTCCTAATAACCAAGATATTGTATCCATCTTAGATGATAATACTTCTATCCTACCTTTTCTTTTTCACCATAACTCTCGAATGCCTTTTCCACATAACACTGAAAATGACCAACCAAATTCTATAGCTTCCCCTGATTCCCCTATCCCTATAGACAACTCCTAACCTGAACACACAAATATCCCCACTCCTAGCAGCCCTCCCACTCTTACAACCACTAGGAAATCCACTAGACTAAAATCTGCACTTGCTTACTTAAAAGATTTTGAATGCAATTTATCTTATTCTTTTATTCCTTATGATATATCCAATTATATCTCATACTCTCATATATCACCTACATTTTTCTCTTATGTATTTGTTGTTATATTGATTCAGCTCCTATTAATTATAACCAAGCCAACATTCATCCTCATTGGATTCAGGCCATGAATGATGAAATACAGGCTTTAACTGATAACAATACTTGGCAATTTACAACTCTTGTTAGACGAAGGAAACATATCAAAGGGGGGGGGGGGGGGTGAATAGATACCCTTTTAAAAAAATTATACAAAAATCTGATTTTGAAAAACTTCTTTTATCAAAGAGCAGTGCAGAAGCTTTTTCAAAATGTCGTTTATACGAGCATTATTGGAAACTCAGATATGCAAACCGTAACAACAAATTTAATATGAAATGAGAATAAAAAATTGAATTAATGAACTTGAATCACTTAACAACTTATTTAACGTTTATGATAAGTTACTAGTAAAGTTGTTTCCAATGACAATATTTAAAAGAACTAGTTGAAACAATTTATCAAACACTTGGTGTGCATGTGAATTTTCAGAATTGTTCCTTTGATTGTGTTGATACACAAAACCACTTATAATCAAAAGTTATAATAAGCTATATCAACACTTGATTTAGAATAAAAAGCAGTTTGGAAAATTCTTACAATTTAATTGATAACACAATTCTATTTGACAAATTGATCTATGAAAAACAAAGCAAGTAAAGACAAAAATAAAAGAGACACAATGAATTTGTCTTCAAAGTTCCCCACTGTCGTCCTTGTGTGTGGGTATGTTTGTGCCTAATTCCAATTGAATTAGAATAATTCTTACTATACAAAATTGCTGATACAAGAGAAGTATTTAAGAGCAACTCCACAAACCCTAAGCTTGTTGTTGATTGAACCCCTTCTCCTCTTTTGATCTTGAGAAAGACCAAGACACAATAGATGCAAATTGAATATCTGGATCTTGATACTCCTTTCTGTTATTTATATCCAAAGTTATCACGCACCGTCAATTTCAACTATTTCAACACAAGACTTCAATTGTAATTCGATGTTCTCGCGCTATTTCCTTTGCGTTCTTTATCTCCAAATGATCCCTTACATTATTTATCTCCAAAGGACTTCACTTGGCCGCAATTACCTCTCGAATGTCTTGCACAAAAACCCCCAAATCAACCAATGATCTTCGAGGACAAACTCATGTTTTTCCTGGATGAAAACCCTTACAAAGCTCAACCTAATACACAATTAGACACTAACAATACTCGTCTAGATAGAGCCCCAATGAAACATCATTATAATGTAATGTCATTGTGCATGCATATGTTGGAGGTTTAAGATGAAGAGAGAAGTAGGCTAATTCTATGGTTTCACAAAGTTATGAATGATGCATGAAATAATATTTATAGTTTTGGAACTTTTTGGGGGAAAAAAGGACAAACTCGGAATTAAAAATATTTGCAAAAGTTTACCAAAAAATTAGTATGTGTCGACCTATATATCGTATGTTTCGACACATACATAAGTTTTAAACTGTATGTGTCGACATGTATAAGGTTATGTGTCGATCAAAATAAGTCAGAGGCTACATGCTTTAAAATGATAGTAAATGTGTCGACCTGAAAAATGGATGTGTCGACACATAAAATAGGAAATTCTGCAATTTCAGAAATTCTTAAGTATGTATCGACCTATACAATGCATGTGTCGACCTGAGTCTTCCAGAGGCTACGGGCTTCAAAAGTGAGTTGCATGAAAAGTGGATGTGTTGATGCATGCAATAAAAATTATGCAGAAAACTGTTTTAATGACTTAGATCAATTTCAAAATGTTTTTAATGATTTGTAAGACCTCTAATGCACAGGAGTGCCACAAGACATAAAGATACCACCCAATGCACATAAGTGCATGGTTTTTAGTTTTGACATCATTCAAAACCTTTTATGACGAAGTTGTACTCACATACTCCCCCTTTTTGATGATGACAAAACTTGCGATGATGAATGTATTGTATTTATTGAAGGCCCCCCCTGATATTTTGCTTCCCTACTTTGACTCGCATATACTTCTCTCCCTTTGACAATATCAAAAAAAGATAGAAAACCGTGAGAAGTATCATAGTTCTATAACAAGTCTAATACAACAATCAGAGGAAATTTTGCATAGAAGAACAACAAACACATATCCCCATATATATGTGATGATGCAAAATTTTAAATAATGAGAAATGTAATGCACAACATAAATACTAAATAAGCAAGAAATGGAAATAATGTCAAGTTGTTTCTGTAGCATCACGATCATGTAATGCTTCATAATGGGACTCCTGATGTCGCACACACATATGCTTAACATAGAAACAAGAATATGTCGCTACTAAAACCAAAATGAAAATGATTTCATGACATGAAACCAAGACATCAAGAAACATATATTGCAAATGACGTGCAAACAAATTATTCAAGCACAAGTGCGAGAAATAAAAATAAACAAAAGCACATGCTTGTATAACAAGAATTAAGAAACTTATACAAATATGAAAGAATTAATACATGAAATCATTATAAGCGTATGGATCAAGAACACACAATGGTTATTGATCAAATTTTTTTGAAATGAACACTCATGGTTTTCATCATTTGAGAGAATATTAAGCATTGTTGGAAGAAACTAGTAACATACATCAAGGAAAATCTTACTTTTAAGGAGAAATTGAAACGATATTACCTCACTCTTGATTGTGATTGAAGTTTCACTCACATGATATATAATACTCGAACACAAGGTTAGAGAGAAATTATAAAGTGCAAGCAACAAGATAGAATTAAGCAACATTTGAGATATTGATTATCCCCAATTCCCCATCTACATTGATAAAAGGTTCGACTGCAAGTGGTTTAGTGAAAATATCGGCAAGTTGATTTTTACTATCAACATGCTTAAACATAACATCCTTTTTTTTAACATGGTCATGAAGGAAGTGGTGACGTATCTCGATATGTTAAGTGCGTGAATATAGCATAAAATTTTTGGTTAGATTAATGGCACTAGTGTTGTCACACATGATAGGAATACATGAGAGTTTAATTTCAAAATCAACTACCAGCTGCCATGTATTCTACCTCCGCAGTTGATAAAGCAACAAAAACTTACTTTTCACTACGCCAACTTACCAAGGATTTTGAAAACATATGGCCAGTTCCACTAATGTTTTTCCTAGCCAATTTGCAATCGGCTAAATTAGAATTGGAGTAATAAATCAAACTACAATCGTTTCCCTTGGAATACCAAAACCCAAACTTAGAGGTATAAATGGGGTACCTAAGAATGCATTTGACCGCTTTTAAATGGGATTCCTTAGGAACAAAATGATATCTTGCACACATACACACACTAAACATAATATCGGGCCTATATGTGGTAAGATAAAGAAGAGATCCAATGATTCCTCTATATATTTTTACCTCAATATCCTTACTCTTTTCATATATATCCAAATTACCATTTGTTGCCATAGGTGTTTCAATTTCCTTTGCACCATCCATACCAAATCTTTTGAGCAATTCGAGATGACACTTGGTTTGACATATGAATGTTCATTCATTAAGTTTCTTAATTTGTAGTCCGAGAAAGTAGTTTAACTCTCCCATTATACTCATCTCAAACTCTCCATGCATAATCTTAGAGAAATCCTTGACAATATGCATATTAGTAGACCCAAAAATGATATCATCAACATAGATTTGAAATAGTAAAATATGCTTTCCTTGACGTTTAGTAAAGAGTGTAATGTCTACTTTCCCTCTAAAGTATCCTTGTTCTAGAAAAAACTTACTAAGTCGATCTTACCATGCCCTAGGGGCTTGTTTAAGACCATACAATGCACGTTTTAGCTTGAACACATGATTAAGAAACTCATAATTTTCAAAATTGGGGGGTTGAGCAACATACACTTATTCACTTATGTATCCGTTAAGGAACACACTTTTACGTCAATTTGATATAGTTTGAAGTTCTTAGAGCATGCATAAGCTAAAAAAGGCGTATAGCCTCAAGTCAGGCAATTGGAGCATAAGTCTCCTCATAATCAATTCCCTCCTCTTGATTATACCCTTGAGCCATAAGACGGGCCTTATTTCTTGTGATCACACCATTTTTATCAAGTTTGTTCCTAAATACCAATCAAGTGCCTATAATTTAATGATCTTGTGGACGAGGAACAAGGTCCCAAACATAATTTCTTTCAATTGATTCAATTCTTCTTGCATGGCCATAAGCCAATGCTCATAAAGTAAGACATCCTTAGTGTTTTTAGGTTTAATTTGTGATACATATGCATGATGATAATGAAAACTACTTATATTAGAGAGATTAGTTACCCCTTTGGTGATATCACCAATAATTTTGTCAATTGGAAGATCTTTGGAGGTTCTCCACTCTAATGGAAGACCATCATTTTCATAATGACTTTCATCATCTTCTTTTTCTTGGTTGTAATCTTCATCCTTCTCAATTTCTACCGATTTAGGTTGATCAACTCCTTTATCGATGTTCTTGAGTATGTCTTATGTAGATGCACCTAAACCATGAAAAGAACTACCTTTCCCAACACTATTTGGGAAAGTCTCATCAAAAGCAACACAGACTAACTCCTCAATAATAAGTAATCTTTTGTTATAAACTCTATATGCTTTACTAGATTAAGAGTATCCAAGAAAAATACCTTTATCGGCTTTCGCGTAAAATTTTCCAAGATTATATTTTCCATTATTTAAAACAAAACATTTAAATACAAAGACATGAAGATAAGATGAATTTGTTTTTCTACTTTTTAAAAGTTCATATGGAGTTTTTTCAAGAATGAGATGAATAAATATCATATTTAAGACGTAACACACTGTGCTAACTGCATCGGCCCAAAAATATTTTGGTAGACCACAATCATTGAGCAGTATTCTTTCCAACTCCGCTAAAACACAATTTTTACGCTCCACAACACCAATTTGATATGGAGTTGTAGGAGCTATACTACTTTTTCTGAGTATTGCACCTTTGTTGTGATCACTATAGGATACAAAACCTGTCTTCTTTGCCATAAAGTCGGTGAAGAGAGATATGTCTCCTGTCATGTGCCTTGAACATCCGTTATCGAGAATCCATTTTCCCGTCATAGCATCAAGACACACATCCTACAAAAATAAAACAAAGGCGGTAAGTACCTGTAACACCCTCTCTACCCGGCGTAAAATAAATAGCATAATCAGAGTAAATTAGCATGTATATCAACAAGGGCGTCACAATTACTTCATGTAACTCAAGAAATATAAATGCACTGGTCATGATCATAAACACATTTTGCAGTGGATTAATTCTTTTTCAAAATAATACTAATGATTGAAATTCCATACTTACAATCATATCATAAAATATTAGGCACTAAAGACCATCACCACATACAATCTCAATCTGTCATAAATATCTATAGAGTATAACAATATCTCTCATGTAAAAATGAATATAATAAAATAACATGAATCCAAATATTCCCCGTGCTACATAGACCAGAGCATGATTCACTACCTATTAAAACGTATAAATAAGAACTAGCTCCTCCAACTACTCCTTGCTAGGAGCACCACCGCTATCCTCGGTACCTGAGCGATATCGTAAAAAACATCATTTAAATAGAAGGGTGAGAGTTTATATCATTATGGAAATATATATTAATAATTAATATACTACAAACATACATCAAATGAATTCATCACACTTCACATAATCATGTATTCAGCATACTTCAACATAATTTACACGATTGCATATACAATATAGCTCAACGATTCAATATTCAAAGATAATCAATCACAATTACCACAAATGTAACATTCACACCAATATAATGTATTGCACACCAAATAAATAATTCACATCAACACATGTGACTCCAACACAACTCAACGATGCAATATGCATGTTGTTGTACTCCAAAATATGCCCTCTCATGTTTCCCAAGGTTTTTTTCCTCTTATATGGGTGGTTACAAGCACTTGCCTAAAGAAAATGAATTTTTTTGAAGATAATCAAGTGTCTTTCGATTGAAATCTGAACAAGGTGTACTTTGATTGGTACCTTGACAAGCTTCGATTGGGCATCTAAATCCTTCGAGCAAGCTTTGTTTCAAAGTCTCCGATTAGACATTTGGCCTTCTTCGACCGTTCCTTGATTTCACAATGTCTTCGATAGAGCGCTGGGCCTCATTCAACCAAGCTTGGTTCCCAAGGCTTCGACTATACATTATCTACTTCGGGCTTGCCTTAAATTCACAAGGTAAGAACCCCCTACAAGTCCCTTTCGATTCACTAGCGGTGGCCTCTACGTGCAACCTTTGATTCACTAGGCAAAGGCCTCTTCATGCTTGCCTTGGATTCGCTAACTCAAAAGCTTCCCCCAACTGGCCTTCGATCCACAAGACAGAGGTTTCCTCAGACTTGTCTTGAACTCACAAGGACAAATGCTCTGACGAAGAGAATTTTGGGCAATTCGAACTGATGCAGATATTGACTTAATTAAAGAAAATCTGATAATGGAAAACTCTGAAGATTTGGGAAATTAGAATTGATATGGATGGACTCCTTCGAAGGAGCTAAATCAGAGCCATTCTAAGGAGGCCATCAGAGCCATTCGAAGGAGGCAATCAAATCCATTTGAAGGAGGCCATTAGAGCCATTAGAAGGAGGCAATCAGAGCCATTCGAAGGAGGCCATCAGAGCAATTTGAAGGAGATGAATCAGAGGCATTCAAAGGAGGAAATCAGAGCCATTCGAAGGAGGCAATCAGAGCCATTTGAAGGAGGCAATCAGAGTCATTCGAAGGAGAACATTCAAAAGTCAAATGTCCAGGTTCATTCAAATTCAAAAAGGGACAAGAAACCATGTCTTTGGTAACATTTCAAAATGGTATTCATGGCCTTAAAACACCAACTTAATGGTTTTTTACTCCTTTTCCTTCTTGTCCCCTCCACCTCCTCTATATAAGGAGCACACTAACAAGCTCCAAAGACGCCTGGAGACAGCCTGAAAGAGTCACACGAGGTAGAGACATAAGCCTAGGGGAACCATACACACATATTATTTTACACGCATACACAGCCTAAGAGAAGCACACCAAAAACTCTCAAAACTCAACAAGATCACACAAAACTTGTTCTCTACCCTTTCGAATCCAAGAGCATCCAGCAACTCTAGTCCCCCCCACAAGTTCCAGTTTTAAGCAAGGTAATTCCCCTTGACCTTGCATCTTTCGTTTCATCATGGCATGTAAATAGCCTTTACTTACTTTTCATTTCAACATAATGTAGATAGCCTCTTAGTTATGTTCTTCGTTTATGCCCTTTTGGTTTGTTTGCTCTTCTTGTTGGAACTAACCTGTACAAATTTAAACGAAAGACAAAAAGAATATGAATGAAGGATATTCATTCATGCTACTCCGTAGGTCCATTTTACTTCATATTCTAAATCGAAAGTAGAGAAAGCTGCAATCGAAGGTTGCTCATGCCCACTCCCTGACTCAATCGAAAGAAGTAGAGAAGGCTGCAATTGAAGGTTACCCATATCATTCCAAAACCCAGTCGAAGGAGGCATGAAAGGGTTCAAATCGAAGCTTGCTCACGTCAACCCTTAAGCCCAATCGAAAGAAGGCAAAAGAAGGGTGAATTGAAGGAGTCTATGGCCTGGATCGAAGAATTCATTTCTCTTCTTTATTTTTATATTTTACTTGTCTTTCAATTTGGTTGTAATAGCATAGGACCCTTACTTTCTGCATTTTTACTGCTTTTTATATTAACTGCTAGATGTATGACTAATAGAATTGTATGGAAAGACTAATAACAAAATGCTAACAAACCTAACAAAAAAGACAAAAAAAAACTGAACATAACACACTTGCCCATATACACCTCTAGGGTATCCCACTTTGGTTGCCTTCGGAAATAAAACAGTCATGTCCCTCGAGACATGGACGCTTTAGAAAAGACCCATAAATCAAAAGATCATAGTCCCTCGATGACCCTACAGTTGCCTTTCGGTAAATGATCCAGTCCCTAAATAGAAATTGCTTAAGCGTCTCTACACTGTTTCCTTTATGACTGTACTTCCTTTCGATGTCCCTCATTGTTATACCCCAAAATTTTCCCTCCCGTTTTTTATTCAAGATACTATCCTAGGGTTTCTCGAATACTCAATTTGGCTCAAAAGTTGATCAGACAGATTCTCTTCCTAGGCAGTAAGTCAACAATTAGGGTTTGTTATTTCCTAAAGAAAATTGAGTCTCCAAGGTTTCAAATGGTCTTCATAGATCTTCATGTCTCCTCAAGGATGTTCTTTCCAAGTTTTAAACCGCGCATTGCAAGTTTGCTCAGTCAATGGTTCAGATGACTGAAAATGACTCCATTGACCCAAAAGTCGACCTTTGCGAGATCAAGTTCAAACGATTATAACTTCTTCATTAATCGATATTTTTTAAGCGGTTCTATTTGCATATGACTCTCCTTGACGTCATCTCCAATTTCTCTTCACAAGTCAAGAGCTGATTATGCTCGAAAGATCATCGGAAATTCGAATATTTTAGAGGCCACTTTCTGGTTCTGACCTAATTTCAGATAATTGTGGCCTGCCATCCAAGAGTCGTAATGTCCTCAATTTTCAAGATCTCGAGACGATTATTTTTGCACATTGTCATGAGTGATGTCATCAACAAGTCCTCTTTAAGAATCGAAGGAAATTGTGTTTAAAAGACCTTGGAGATTATCAATTTGTCATAGGTCACTTTCTTGATTTAGAATGTTTTCAACTTCTAATTATTTTCTCAAAGGCTATGATTCTCATGTTGAGACTGTCCATGGAATGAGATGTTGAATTCGGAGATTCATATTGAGTTCGAACAAGATGTTGCTTATAATACAAGTTGCCATGTTGAAAATCGATTTATGATCTTGGTGAAAATGATTTGAGGATTCATTTGAATAATGTTCTTGATTAGCGAAGAATAACACGATATCACAAGTTTCGTCCAAATCTTCTACAGTTCATTCTCGTGAGTTTATTTTGAATTCAAGGTATCAAAGAACGAGTTCGCTAAGTTTGCTCAAATTCATTCGAACTTTGGAATGCAAACATGATTAAGGTTTATCTAAGTCACAATTCCCATGAACCAAATCAAATTGTCGAACCTAATTCAAAGTTCATGGCTATTCATATATTTTCAAGCGCGTCATTATTCAAATGCAAGACTTTTTCTTAAGTCGCTTTGGAATTCAATATTATTCAAGTTTATTCAAGAATTCAAGATTTACAACAAGGCGTCATTTTTATTTAAAAGTGAATTTGAATATATTTTACAAGTCTCCAAGTCTTAAAATTCAAATCCCAAATGGAAACCGCAATGTTACAAAAGTTGCAATAATACAAAATTCCTAAGGAATTGATTTTTCGTCATCTTAAAGTCTTCATCAAGCACGGAAGGCCGCTCTTCATCAATTTTCTCCATTGTCCCAATTTCTTGTACATGTAACAAAAGAAAGACAAAGTTATCTAACATGTAAGGATTCAAGAACTAATTGTTAAGAGTTTTTATCTCATCATTAGAGTTTGCATTTTGGAATCAGAAATTAAAAGGGTTTTTTAATCATGGTTTATCTCCTCCTACTTTTGAAAATCACAAAAAAAAAGTGGATTTCTTTTGGTTCACAAACAGGGAAAAGAAATGTGCAAAGCTACAAGCCAAACAACATTTCTAAACAGCAGGCAGCAGCACAACCCAAGGCAGCACGAAAACAGCATAACAAATAGCAAAGGCAAAACTCAAAACAACACAAAACACCAAGCAGTGCAAAAACGTGTAACAACAGCAGCAGAAGCCAGTAGCGGCTGCAAGTCAATAATGCAGCAAGCAAAGACAAACAAGGCAGCAGCAAGTGAAAACAAATAAGGCAACAACAATTCAAATACAACAAATAGCCAAAGCCTCATGTCATCATTTTCCTAATCTATGCAAACTCTTCAGAAATTTTTGACAAAGCAAAATTGCTTTATATCATAGAAAGATGAAGAGGGAAAGAGAAAGAGACAAAGATATCACCTAGCCTATAAAACAGCTGAAACCATGTAAAGAAAAGCATCCTGCTACAAACCAGCAAAATAGTCCAACCTTGCTGCAAAAAAATTGCTTTGTTGCTGTCCCAAATCCTGCAAAAAAACCTGCTGCAAAACCAGCCTATAAATAGTCCAAAATCACGTCAAGACAAACTTGCTGCCCAACCCCGCTATCCTGCCATAAACCCAACAATACCAGTCCAAAACCTGCACAAATTTTCACCAAAATAGACATGCCCTAACCTGTACGCAAAAGGCCACAAAATAGTTAACTAAAAATGTTCAAAACCTCAACTTTCCCCCCAATTTCTATCTTTTATCTCACCATAAGAAGAGAATAATCAGATATTTTTAGGCAGATTGCAAACAAATCATCAAAAACCAACAGTGAGAATAATACATAAAAACACTCCAATAACCTCAAATTTGTCTCCTCATCATCTCAATCAAAAACTCAGAGAAAACAATCACTGAAAACTCATTGCAAAAACCCCTGTCAAAACCGTGAAACCGACATCAAACCTCCAAACTTCCATCCTTAACCTTCACACCTTTTTTCAATAACTCTGCTCAAACTTCATGATAAACAACAACAATAAGACAATATTAGCGCACATAAATTCAAAGAACAGAAGAAAGAGTATCAGAAGCGCTTACTTGGGTTTTAACCTTCACCGCGAGATTTCTTGTCATCATCTTTGACGTCTTCACAGCAAGTCACCGAAGCCTCTCTCTGCTCTGTATGTAATTCCCTCTTTCCCTCTTGTTTTATGCTAAAATTGCTATTGTATTGTACATTGTTATATTTGTTGTTGTTTCTTTGTTAAAACAAAAACCGAAGGAGGTGAGTTTGTTGTGGTGGCCGAAACTACACTAGCAGCGAGAATAGAAGAAGCGGAAAGAGGAATAGGAAAGGTTTGAGAAGTAACATGGTGTTGTACCCCAAAATTTTCCCTCTCATTTATCAAGAATTTTCTCACAAGATCTCCTTTGACTCAAGAATGCATTAGGGTTGATCAGCTCAAGACACCTCCGTAAGCACTGATGACCAAAATTAGGATTTGAGATTGCACAAGGATATTTGAACCTCCAATGCCCCATATGACTTTCATGGATCATTATGGACACTCAATATTTCTCATGTCAAGTTTCAAGCCTTGGATCACACTTTTGCTCAGTCAATTGAACAATTGACCTAAAAATCAGGTGTATTGGGAATAAAGTCAACTAGGGCCAATTTACCGTCAAACTTCGAAATTTTTGATCCAAAACAATATTATAAACTCATATGTATCATTTTATCAAGATTGTACCATAATTCCCCAAGAAATTTGATCAAATCATCAAAAGGGCAAAATGGTCAAAATTAGGGTTTTGACTGAGAAGGGGCAATTTCTGATTTTTGACCTAGAAAATGGTCAATTGGTTTGAAGCATGATTTCAAGAGTTCAATTGCATCATTTTGACCTAATGGCATGACCCAAAACATTGCTCAAGATTAATTGGATTGACAGTGAATTTCCAGTCAACTGATCAAAAGTCAATTATACACTGAAAAGTCAAACTTTAACTTTTTGGTCAAAACTCAATGTCAAAGATCACAATTCATAAAAAAAATTCAAAATATGAAACTTATTCATCAAAAAGTCAAGATTTCATTTTGAACATTCAAAGTTTTCTAAATTAGAAATTTTTCCAAGTGTTTAAACTTCATGTTCTTTCATAACTTTAAGCCAATTTTCACCATGATGCAAGAGGATTCAGAAGAAACTTTCAACATGAAAGTTGTAGATATTCATGATATCTACAACAATTCTTTACAGAACTTCTCCTAAAAGTTCTGGGATCTCAAGTTATTAGTTCATAAAGTCATGGTCTTGAAACAAAACACTTAGTGAAATTTTGCCCTAATTTGGTCAGGATTTTGACCTAACTTCATGGCACTTTTTCATATAGTTCCATGGGGAATTTTCAAAAGTGATTCAAAGATGGGTTGTAGAGCATATTGCAAACTTTCCAAAATGTCCAATAACTCCTTGAGATCATTTTTGAGTAGGGAGAATCGAAGAGATGAAGTTAGGGTTTTATCACTTGAATTACAAGTCATTTTGTGATGAACAAGAATTCAATTTCAAACCTATGCTGCACAATTTTGTTTTCCATGCCTCTAAACCTCAAGATCTGTCTATAATCAGAAGATTACACTTACTTTTGAGCTATTACCCATTTGATTCAAGTTTTGTCCATGTAAATTTTCCATTTATGGCACAAAGTTGCCATTTCCATTTTGATAAAGCATCAGTTTTACAATTGTCAAATTCTTGAGCTTTGCACTTGTTCTTTCTGCATACACAACCCCTCTAAACCAAAAGCAATGCGTCTAAAGCCTCTTTGAACTCAGAACATGCTTGTACAACACTTTGAGATTTGTCTTCTCAATTTTCTTAAAGTAAGTTATAGAGCCAAAAGGCTAGAACTTAGAAGTTTGGACTACATTTGATCTCAAACATTTTCCATACATATGCACAAGTTTATTGCAAGCATATACATGATTAACAACTCTCTCAAAACTTCCCAAACTCCATATTGCCTGGAATCTGCCAAAACTTGACAGTTTGAAGCCAAAACTCACCATCTCCATTTTCACTCGTGCGTTTTGATTTCTAATCATCCAAACATCTTACATACATCATATACAAATGATCCAAGTCCCTATTTCAAGACTGTAATCACATTTTCATCATCCATCATTTTTGAAACTCAATCTTGCAGCTTGACTTGAGTAGGGAGTTTCAGCCATCCTCAAGCCAAAGTAAGACTTGCAACGCATTCAGGAAGGTCCAGGCAAGCTAACCAGATCATCTTCCCTCTTCAAAACTTGCTCAAAGTCCATATTCAAATCCAACTGTAAGATATAAGTTTTCAAACTTCAATATCTTGATACAAGCATCCTTTGTACATACATTCTGAAGTAAAAAATGTAGATATTATTGCCCTCAAGCTGACCATGTCCCTAGTTTGCATTTTACTTGCTTGTGTTAGGACAATTTTGCTTTTGACCAGTTAGGGAACGCATTTGGTATCAAACAAAATTAAGTTTAATCTTTGATTTTTAGCTTAATTAAATTATATGGTTAAATTGATGATGAAATTTCCAGCAAGTTTCATGTTTGTACTTTTCAAAATGGTCAATAAATAAGAAAGTTACAGGGTTAACTATGGTGGATGTTGTGTTCTGCGCGCACGTGAAGGAGGAAGAAGATGATTTCAAATATCCAAGACTTGTTTTATTTTATATTAAATGAAAGTTGTTTCATGACCAGATGTACAAGCCACCCCAGTGGCAAGCGCACGCATATTAAGTCTTTGCAGACCATAAGGGCGAGGGTTCGAACCAATGTGAACCCCCCTTTTGAATTTTTGTGATTTTTGTGATTTCAGGAAGCAGTTTTCTCATATATGGTCATGCAATCACATGGTTGACAATAAAACACGCCTGGCCTAGTGGTAATCTTTTAAGCCAATGATCTTGATGTCCTGAGTTCAAACCTTGGCAGGACCAAAACCTCCTTTTTTACCACTTGTTTGTTTCATTAATTTCATTCTTATTAACAAACTTTAGCATTTTATTTAACCGATTAAAACAACTTCTTTTGAGTTGATTTTTTTAATACTATTTATTTATAATACCTATTTTATGAATATAAAAAATTATCATAAAAATATTTTTTTTCATTATTTTTTAATTAAAGCAAAAACCCTCCATAAAAAAACCCTAAATAATGCTTTCAAACTTAATTTCTATTCTTATCTAGTTTAGATTTAATTTTATTTATCTTTATTAATTATTTTCTCTTAGATAACTAGGTTAAACCCTTTTCATAAAAATCCAAACAAAAAATCTTTTCTTTACCCATTTGCATTTTTGCATTTTTATTTATTCAATTCTTGTACATTTATTCAATATGATTGTAATAGTTAATTAGGTTTAATATTCTTGCAATCCCTATTTCTTAATTTGTACACCCTCTCCCCCAATGATGTAATAGTGTAGTAATTTTATTTTTCGCAATTTATCGCTTTATATAAATGCTAGTAATTAGGGTTTGTATGAGAAGATAAAATCAATAAGTAGCAAACCCTAATCAAAGACTAAACAAAGCATGAAAATTAATACACTTTCACACTAGAACCCGTAGGGTAAAATCCACTTTGTTGCCTTATAAAAATGGCCATATTATGCATGTGAGGTATCTTAGCAAAAACAAGGAAAATACAAGATCATAGTCCCTCGATGACGCTATCCATGTTGCCTTTCAAATGATCTTAGCCCCTAAAAGAGAATGCTAAGATACCTTGCAAATTTCTAATCATGGTTATACAATGACCCACGCCCGTCCCGTTTACATCCAAAGATAGGTTTACTTACCAAATCAACAGTAAGATAACAATGTCAAAGGAGAAAGGAAATGAACATGAAAGACGTTTGAGTAGGTAGAATGTTCCTAGTTACTTGATCAATTTCAAAACCAAAACATCCTTGCTATTTTTCAAAACAAACACCAACACTTTGAAAACATCTTATAAAACTTGAAAACATTTTCAAAAGATCAAACACTTTGTATACGTTCTTAGAACGAGAATCATTACAAAGTTTGCCTAAAAAATGACCTCTTTTCAAAAATACTTTCAAAACCACACAAAGCACAATTTCAAACAAAAGCAAGTGATCTAGCAAGTAACTAAGAGCCCATGGAAAACTATGGATGAAAAGGGTGCTAATACCTTCCCTTTTCATAATCTACCCCCGAACTCAAGAAATAATCTCAAAGGTCTTTCCTGTGCTTTTTCACCTTTCCTTTTGGATAAAAGAAAATTCAAGGTGACTCTTGCTAACCGCAACATTTGCGATCAAACGCAAAACACCCAAGTCAGTTCTCCCACAGTATCACACATGGAACAGAAATCGGGGAGCGGAACCACGAGTGAAGAAGTTGGTTCTTGTTGTTGTTTGATTTAGGCAAGATGAGAAGAGTAGAGGTCGTGACTGAGCGATGAGAATCAGAGATTTCCAAGAGTGTTTGAATTTGAGATTGTTGCAGAAAGATGAGGAAAGACGCAGAGAAAGGTGAGGATAAAGTTGTGTTAGGGTTATTAGCAGAGAGATTTAGAGGAAAAAGATTGTGATGTTACGGTTGGAAGAGAGAGAGAGAGAGAGAGATTAATACTTTTTCTTGGTTTTAATTATTATTTAGTGGGAATAAAAAACCATTAATAAAAATAGAAAAAAACAAAAGAGAATTAATTTTCCTCCTTCCCAATGTGCTGGCCTCGGCGCCCTTTCCATGCATCTAGGGTTTACAAAATCCTTTGTCTTCCTGTCTTGGGCCTTAACTCGGCCCAGTTTGTTTAGTAGCCCATTTATTCATTTCTTGGATTTGTATTAATAAAAGTGTCTAAATAAACGAATAAGTCAGTTGGAGCAGTGGTGAACGCATGGGTTTGAAAGCTTGATGTCCCGGGTTCGAGACCCCCTGGGATGTTTTGGGTTTTCTTTAATCTTTTCATCATTTTCTTCTTTTACTATTAGACAAAAGTCATAAAAAAAGTGTTTGTGCTCTTAATCAAAAGCCCATACGAAAATCATGACAGCACCTTCAGTTTTCTTTTTCATACCTCCTCTTATAATTGATTTAGTAGTTCTTAATTTTAGAATTAATCTAATTATTTAGAATTTTAAGTTTAGTTTAGAATTATCTTAATAATTTTAGTTTAGATTTAATTTAATCTTTAGTATCTTTTAATTTTAATTAAATAAAAAAATTTAGTTTCAAAGTTAATTTATTTTCATAATTAGTTTAGGACTTTGTAAACAATTTTATTTATGAACTTTTTCTTTAAAATTAGTTTATTTTCATAATTAATATAGTTAAGGATTTGTGTAAATAATTTTATTAATTAACTTTTTTTTCTTTAGTCTTAATTTGTTTGTTTAATTTCTTCGTAATAAAAAATAATAAAAGATAAAAAAAAAATATACATTTGATTTAATTTCTTTAGTTAATTATTTTCTTTAATAGAATAGAATTTTATTTTTCTTTCCAAACTTTTCAAGCAAAATACCAAAAATTTTATTTCCATCTTTTGTTAATTAAATTTTTACTTCATGGATCGTTGTAGTTTCAATTAATTTCTCGATTCGATTTGGTTGTATTGATTGCCTATTTGGACTTTTAATCGCATTGATCCATCCCCATTTGTAAATTTGTACCCCCATTCCTGAATGCTCTGTAATAGCGTAGAATTTTAATTTCCGCAATTTATTGTTTTTTTTATACTGTATAGTAATTAGGTGTGCATGCCAAGATATAAAATCAACCGCTAGATAACCCTAATCAAAGACAAAATTAACTTGAATCGAACATACTTTTCACACCCGTACCTCTAGGGTAACCTTGCTTGTTGTCTCGTAAAAATAGCCATGTCCCTCGAATATGGGATGCTTTAGCAAAGACCCTTTGATAAAAAATATCATAGTCCCTCGATGTTGCCTTCGGTAAAACGATCTAGCCCCTTACGAAAAATTGCTAAAGCGTCTCACAAGTTTCCTTGTATGACTGTACGATTGACCCGCGCATGTCCCTTCACATCCAACGATGGGGCTTCTTACCAAATCAATGGTAAGATAGCAACATCTAAAGGAAGAAGAAAAGAATATTAAGACCTTTTGAGTAGGTAGGATGCTCCTAGTTGCTCGCTTGCTCACAACAAAAACATTTCATACACCCACAACTTCACTTTGAAACATTTTAAAAAGTTAAAACACTTTGTACGCGTTCTTATAGAGACGAGAACTATTACAAAGACGTTTTCAAAATACTTTCAAAACCCACATCACAAGCACATTTTAAAATAAAAGCAAGTGATTTAGCAAGCAATTAAGAGCCTGTAGATAACTACGGATGAAAAGGGTGCTAACACCTTCCCTTTTTATAACCTACCCCCCGAACTCAAGAAATAATCTCGAAAGGTCTTTCCTGTTCTTTTCAAACTTTCCTTATTCGATAAAATAAAAGTCGATGGCGACTCTTACTATCCGCATAATTGCGATCAAACGCAAAACACCAAGTCAGTTCTCCCACCGTATTACAGAACTGGCGACTCTACTTTGGAAAACTTAAAAGTGGGATTACCTTAGGGCTAGATCACCTTTATTAGCTTTCATTGTTTGATTGATTGCTTTACATTTTGGTTCCTTGTCTGGGCTTGCTTTGATCCTTTACTCGGATCTGAGATGCCTTATAGGTAAGTAGAAATACATTGTGGAAACTGTGCGGGGTATACCGATATGGTCTAAGAAATAGTTATGTTAGTGTGACACATTTGTTGGTATCGATAGCCCTTGAGTAGTCAAGGAAAATACAGGGCCACTGTGTGGTGTCATGAAGAACTAACTAACTTTAGAACCTTACTTGACCAACTTGGCCATCAGGAAGTAGTGAGGTAGCTAGCTTTGGTGCAATCTGAAATCGGTTGATACTCGATACTACACTCATTGAGATCGGACTTTCGGGATATTTCGGTCGCCATTAAAGAGGCTTGCACTGAAACATTGCCCGATGAAGAAAGATCAGTGATATTGAGATCTCTTAGAACCTGGTTACTATTACTAGGACAGGTTGATCCAACCATACTTCAAGAGGGTGCTTACCTATAAAACCTCATGCAAGCCTAAACCTAAGGATTTGTTTGATTTAACTTGTGCATATGCTTGTACATAACATCATGACATCATACCATAGAATTTTAGACTAACCATTTCAAGTATTTTGAGATTCATCTTTGTTCTGTTTTGTAGGATATGACTCCCACTCGCAGGAACACAATCCAAGTCAACCTTGTACGAGTTGTTGGCTCCTAAATTCGACACCTTTGTTTCATTAATGTCAGCCATTAAAGCTGAAGGATGTTTTCGACCAGCTAGGTCCGTCGAAATGACCATCGAAAGATGGCAAAGTACTTAGAAGATTTCTTCCAAGGGAGAAGTTGGTTGCCTTCGACGTCGAAGTTGTTTCTCGTCGAAGATGCTTCTTGACGAAGGTGTTCGATGGTTCAGAGTGGAACAGTTTGAAATTCAAGCGTTTGGAGGGAAAACGGTTTCCAGCGGTTACCAAGTGCAACGTGCAAAGATCTGAAGCGTCGAACGTTGAGAACGTGCCAAGTGGAATCATCTCGAAGCAGTGTAACTGCCCGACGGTTACTTGGGATGTTTTAGTATAAATAGTAGTAGTCATGTAGTTTCTCGCGTGTGTTCACAATTCTATACAAAGTCACTCATATAGATTCGAGTACCCAGCGTGTGAGAAAGAATTGTTGAGAAATGTATGTGTGAAACACCAACTTTATTAATCAAAGTCATTTACTTTTCCAGAAATTTACTTGCTTTCTTCTTTACTTTCCTGTCGAAGTCCTTCATTAAAAGCCTTATTTATTTTACCAAGTCCTTTCTTCATGCAATTTACTTAAAGCCTCTTATTTTATTGTCATTTAACCAATATCCAATTTAATCAAAACTTCAAAATCAACCTATGTCCTAGGATCAATCTGATCGATCCTGCGAGTAACCAAATAAGTAACCATTTGGAGGATCAGCGGTTGTTTACCAATAACCAAGGTAAACAAATTGGCACACCTGGTGGGACTGTGTGTTGATTGTTGAAAATAATCTCATATTTTCGAGGAGTGTTGCATGTTATTGAGAAGTGGTAGAATATACACTAACGATAACAATACTGCCAGAAGAAGGGAAGAGATGGCGAATCCGCCAAACAATAACGAAATCCCACAAACGAATGTGGGAGCAACGGTTAGCACAACCGTAAGTGAAGCGACAACTGTTGGTTCGACACCAGCAGTAACGGTCACAGCAACGGGGCCATTACCTCCGTTCACAGGCCCCAGAGTGCCTTTGGGAACTCCCCCACCAAGGGGAAATTCAGGCACAAGGCCTTTTGTTCCCCCAGGATTTATGCCACTCTATGGCATGCCAACTTCTGACTTGGCTAGCCTGACGAATGCTGCGTCCACTTTTTCAGACCCTTTAGTGAGTGCCTCTTCGCCACTCCAAGGCTCTGGAGTAGGCATGGCGAACAGAAATAGGATCCAACTCTTAGGAGGAACGTCCCAAGTAGCCCATGGCCTTACAAATGCCTCGACAGCAGTCTTGAGGCAACAAATGGACGAAAGCAACCATGATATGGTGCAAATGTTGGCACAAACTTTGAGTACAGTGCTAAACCCTCTAATACAAACCACTACTCAATCGAATCAGCAAGTGACAGCGCAAATGACGCGTTTGGCTGATTTCTTTGGAGTACCCCAACCTATTCGACAGCCCCAAATGGCGCAAATAAGGGGAAACCAGGGGATTTTCTTAGAGGAAGAAACCACCATCAACCAGGTTCAACAGCCTGTCAAAGAAAACCTTAGGGCACGATTGGAGCAACCTGTCGAGGAACCTAGGGTAATAACTCCAGAGGTAAGGTTAGTTAACAGAAACCAAAATGCCGACGAAGTAGTTCAGCATATCCAATACCAAAACACGGGTTTGGAAAACAATCTGGCAACCATGATCGAAAGGATCATGACTCAAAATGGGATGAACATGGGCTTTCGAAGGCCCAACTTTACATCCCCATTGTCAGAATACGTGTTACAAACAGACTTACCTCCTAGATGCAAAGTCCCCAAATTTACTAAGTTCTCTGGGGACACGACAGAATCTACTGTCGAGCATGTGGCGAGATACTTGATCGAAGCAGGAGATATTTCGAATAACGAAAATTTGAGGATCAAGTACTTCCCAAGTTCTTTAACAAAGAACGCTTTTACTTGGTTTACAACTCTCCCCCCCAATTCGATCCATCATTGGACCCAGTTGGAAAGATTGTTCCATGAACAATTCTACATGGGGCAAACCAAGATAAGCCTGAAAGAATTGGCCAGTGTAAAGAGACGTTTCACTGAACCTATAGACGAATATCTAAATAGGTTTAGGTTGCTTAAGGCGAGATGTTTTACACAAGTGCCAGAACATGAGTTGGTCGAAATAGCCGCATGCGGTTTAGATTATTCCATTAGGAAGAAACTAGACACCCAATACCTGAGAGACATGGCCCAACTGGCCGATAGAGTTCGACAGGTAGAACGCCTCAAAGCCGAAAAAGCAAAGGCAACGAAAACTCACAAGAGAGAGAGGATAGCGTACGTTGAGATGGATGACGAAGATCCAGAATCCTTCGACGATACTATAACTATCGAAGAAGGAGAAGTCAATTTAGCAGAATTGAAACAAGGGCCACCATACTCTTGTAAACTGTTAGTCCCCTCAAGTGGGAAAAATCCCATTGGTCCAGAAAGGACCAACGATAGATTCCCCAAAAAGACTTATAGTTTTGACATCACCAAGTGTGATGAAATATTTGACTTGCTTGTTAAAGATGGCCAAATGATAGTACCCCCAGGGGTAAAAGTGCCTCCTCTTGACCAAAGAATGAAGAGAGCTTTTTGCAAATATCATAATTTTTTGGGCCATAAAACTTCTCAATGTTTTCTTTTCAGGAATCTTGTGCAAGACGCTATCGAAGAAGGGAGGTTAAAGTTTGCTGACAAAACCCCCATGGTTGTCGACTCAAATTCATTGCAAGCTGAAGCCCACTATGCTGAGCCTTCCGAGGTGAATGTGATAGAGGCAACCAGGAGCCAGTCGAAGAGGCCATGAATCACAATGGTCGAAGTCTCAAAGGACCATATCAACATGCCAATCTTTGGCAGTTTTTCTGGGAATTTATCCAGGAAGACAATTGAAGCAGTTCAGAAAGAGGTCGAAAGCCCAAAGTTGGAGACCGCTGAAGCACAAAAAACTGGACCAAAACCCAGTTCCCACTTGGCCACAGTTCAAGGCCAGACGGAGAATCTGGAGATGCAAATGAAGCAGTTAACTCTTGCCAACAAAGATACAATGAATATCAACATGGTCGAACTCTCTGACCCAAAAGCATCAGACGAGGCCATGAGGCAAGAACAAGCTAATAAGACTTCCTTCCCTCGGGAAAATGAAAATCTGGCAGATTTTCTGCAAAGATGCCAAAAAAAGAAATCAGAGGTGATGCTGTGTCCAAGATGCAGTTCGATCTTTGACAAAAAAGCTGCCGAGCACATTCAAGGCGTAAGAGCAGCGAACAAGAGAAGGGAAAATGTTGATCTTCGACATGACCCCAGAAGAGCCTCCCAAAGGGGTTCGAACCAAGAAAAGAGGCCATTGACTTTTAGGCCTCCAACAAATGTGCCGGTAGATACCTGGTACAAAACCTCTGGTCGAAAAAGGCCAAATGAGGAGAGATAGCACTCTTTCGACGTGCCAAGGGGTTCATCTTTAACTCAAAAGAAAGAGCCTCAAGTTGCTGCACCTAAAGTTGCACAAGTGTCAAGCAACTACAAAGGGAAAAATCCCATGTCTCGATCTCAATGGAGGAGATACCAAAGGAGACGAAAAGCTGAAAGGGAGGCTGCCAACGAACCAAAGGCAGAAACCAGTTCGAATGTTCCTCAAAGGAAGCAAAGGAAACCTCTAGAAAGAGAGCCAGTAACCAACAGGCTAGTTTGGCCTAACCAAGGTGAAGTCGAGGACGAAGACGATTCTGAGTCTGATGATACTTTGGACATAATGGTGAATATAGTCTCAGTGCTGCCCAGAGAATTCAACCGACAGGTGGAGGTCGAAGCAAGTGACTGGGAAGTAGAGCAAGAAATGGCCAAACATAGGCCAGTGTTCTATTTCGTCATGGACAATGGCACCACTGAGGAACAAAATGGATTCTTCGAACCACCCACAGAGGCGATGAAAAATCACCTCAAGCCTTTATTTATAAGGGCTAAACTCGAAGAAACTACTGTGAATAAAATATTGGTGGATTGTGGGGCAACCATCAACATTATTCCTCACTCTATGCTAAGGAAAATTGGCAAAAGGGATGAGGACATTAAGCCTCACAATATGGTCTTGTCGAACTATGAGGGCGGCATAGGGACCACTATGGGAGTGATCCAGCTAGATATCAAAGTAGGGTCTATCCTTCGACCAACAATGTTTATGGTCATATCGGCCAAACCTAACTACAATCTTTTGTTGGGCCGTGAATGGATTCATGGTGTTGGAGCTGTGCCATCATCAATGCATCAGAGGCTGCTCCTATGGCGTCCGGATGGGATGGTCGAAAACATAGAGGCAGATCAAAGCTATTACCTGGGCGAAGTGAATCACCTGGGGTTGGCAGATTTCGACAAGAACTTGGCTCACATAGGGCCATGTCCAACACCTGACTTCGACATGGCGCCAGCGCCAAACACTTTTTGTTCCCTATACCTGCATCCTGAGCATGGTTTCCAATGGGACAGAGAAGACTTGTCCCACATAGACTTCAGTGGGTTAACTGATATCCAACCAACTGGTTGGGGAAGTGAATTCAGTGATAATGACTGAGTCACAATCTTTGAAGCGAATTTCGGCTTATGTAGCCGAAACTAAGATGATAACGGCTCTCGAAGCCGAAGTGAAGTACATGGCCACACAAGCCAATGATCAACAGTTATCTGCTGCAGGTCCAGGAAAGGATTTCGATCCAAAACCCCCTGATGTCGTGCAAGAAGAAATGCAGGAACAGAGGCTCGACGCCATCTATGACGATGAGCCTTTGGGCTTCGAAAAGGACCCTTTGGCGAACAACATTAAAATGTTAGCGCAGGATCCTTTAGAAGAAATCAACTTAGGCGAAGGGTCAGAGAAAAGGCCAACTTACATCAGCGCCAAAATCGACCCAGAACTTAGGTTGGAAGTAATCCAATTGTTGAAAGAGTTCAAACACTGTTTTGCATGGGATTACGACGAAATGCCTGGTCTCGACAGAGGATTGGTAGAACTTCAGTTGCCAATCAAACCTGGGAAGAAGCCAATCAAGTAAAATCCAAGACGCTTCGCTCCAGAAATACTGTCGAAGATCAAAACGGAAGTCGAAAGACTTCTGAAATGCAAATTCATACGCGTTACAAGGTATGTCGAATGGATTGCAAACATTGTGCCAGTAATTAAGAAAAATGGTACTTTAAGGGTGTGCATAGATTTCAGAGATTTGAATGCTGCTACACCCAAAGACGAATATCCTATGCCTGTGGCGGAAATGCTAGTCGATTCTGCCGCTGGCTATGAATACCTGAGTATGCTCGATGGTTATTCAGGATATAATCAAATATTCATTGCTGAAGAGGATGTGTCGAAAACAGCTTTTCGATGCCCTGGGGCCCTAAGCACTTACGAATGGGTAGTGATGCCTTTTGGCCTAAAGAACGCTGGGGCAACGTACCAGCGAGCAATGAATACTATCTTCCATGATTTTATTAACACTTTTATGCAAGTATATATTGATGACATTGTTATAAAATCTATTTCCAGGAAGAATCATATTGACCACCTTCGACAATCATTCGAAAGAATGAGAGAACATGGTCTGAAGATGAACCCTTTGAAGTGTGCGTTCTGTGTGAAAGCTGGAGATTTCTTGGGCTTCGTTGTCCACAAGAAAGGAATCGAAATCAACCAGAACAAGACGAAGGCAATTCTGGAAGCGAAAGCGCCATCGAATAAGAAGGAACTGCAATCTCTGTTAGGAAAGATAAATTTCTTAAGGAGGTTTATATCTAACCTAAGTGGGAAAGCTCAGGCCTTTTCACCCTTACTTCGAATGAATAAAGAGGGGTTCGAATGGGGGCAAGAGCAACAAGAAGCCTTCGACAAAATCAAAGGGTACCTCACTAAGCCACCTATTTTGGTGCCTCCTTGTAGCAATAGGAGTATGAGATTGTACATAGCTGCATCCGACAAAACTTTGGGAAGCATGTTAGCCCAAGAAGATGAGAATGGAGTCGAAAGACCCATTTACTATCTTAGTAGAGTTTTGAACGATGCAGAAACTAGATATAGCGAAGTTGAAAAATTGTGTCTATGTCTGTATTTCTCTTGTACAAAACCAGTTGATGTGTATGTTTCGTCTCATTTTGATGTTTTCAAGTATATGTTGTCGAAACCTATCTTGCACAGTCGAATTGGCAAGTGGGCATTAGCATTAACTGAATACTCCTTGACCTTTATGCCTCTTAAGGCAGTGAAAGGACAAGTGGTTGCAGACTTTATAGTCGACCACTCAATTCTAGTTGAGGATACTAATTATGTGGAGATAGAACCTTGGAAATTCTACTTCGATGGTTCCAGCCATAAAGATGGAACAGGAGTAGGGGTCTTGATCATTTCTCCTGAAAAAATTCCAACAACATTCAAGTACAAGATATCAGGTTCTTGTTCGAACAATGAGGCTGAGTATGAAGCTCTAATTACTGGCCTTGAAATATTGTTGGAATTGGGGGCAACTCGAGTCGAAATAATGGGAGACTCAGAGTTAGTCATTAAGCAAGTCACAAAGGAATATAAATGCATAAGAGAGAATCTCATTATGTACTTTGTGATAGCAAATCGTTTATTGAAAAAATTTGAAACGGTCAATATTCGACACATACCCAGAGTCGAAAATCAAATAGCCAACGACTTGGCACAGATTGCATCTGGGTATAAGATTTCAAAAACGAGATTACAAAGAGCAATCGAAGTTCGAGAAAAGATAAAAGCAACTTGTCTATCACCAACAGATTTGGAATCGACAAGGCTAGGATATGCTGATCAAAGTAACTTCGAAATTTCGTTCATAGATAATTTGTCAGAACAAGATTGGAGGAAACCCATTATGGATTATCTTCAAAATCCAGGAGCTTCGACAGAACGAAAAACAAAGTACAGGGCGTTGAGTTATGTACTCATGGGTAATGAGTTATTCAAGAAAACGCCTGAAGGGGTATTGCTAAAATGTTTAAGTGAAACTGAAGCATACATAGCCCTTTCGACTACGCATGCTGGAGCATGTGGGGCTCACCAAGCAGGCCATAAGATGAAATGGTTGTTGTTTCGACAAGGACTATACTGGCCCACTATGCTGAAAGATTGTGTTGAGTTCGCCAAAGGTTGCCAAGAATGTCAAGTCCATACAGGCATCCAACATGTACCAGCAAGCGAACTTCACTCGATAGTGAAGCCTTGGCCCTTTAGAGGATGGGCGTTGGACCTCATTGGAGAGATTCGACCAGCATCATCAAAGAGTCAGAAATACATAATGGAAAGCATTGATTATTTTACTAAGTGGATCGAAGCTATCCCTTTAGTCAATGTAGACCAAGAAAATGTCATTGAATTTATTCAAAAGAACATTATCTTTAGGTATAGAATCCCTGAGACTATAACTACTGATCAAGGATCAGTTTTCACTGGTCGAAAGATGCAGGAATTTTCTCAGGAAACAGGTTTCAAACTCCTAACATCAACGCCTTATTATGCACAGGCAAATGGTCAAGTCGAAGCAGCAAACAAAGTAGTGATTGGCTTGATAAAGAAGCATGTTGGGAAGAAACCAAAGAATTGGCATAAGACGTTAGACCAGATTTTGTGGGCTTGTCGAACATCCCCAAAAGAAGCCATAGGTACAACACCATATAGGCTAACTTTTGGCCATGATGCAGTGTTGCCAGCAGAAATTTGTCTTCAATCTGCAAGGGTTCAGAGACATTATGATATTCCCTCTGAAATTTATTGGAATATGATGTTAGACGAACTAGTGGATTTAGACGAAGAAAGATTGCGCGCTCTTGACCTACTCAGGCTTCAGAAGAAAAGAGTAGAAGACTCTTATAATAAGAAGGTGAAACCTAAGGTATTTTCGCCTGAAGAACTAGTTTGGAAGGTGATTCTTCCCATGGATCGAAGGGATCGAAGCATGGGGAAATGGTCACCCAAATGGGAAGGACCATTCAAAATTATCCAAACTTTTTCTGGTGGAGCCTATGAAGTCGAAGAGTTAGGTGAAGATAAAAGGCTCTTGAGAGTAAATGGTAAATATTTGAAAAAATACAAGCCTACACTCCAAGAGATAAAAATAAAATAACAAGACTAAATTAACCATATAAAAGCCAAAATGGAAATTTTTTATAATTTTAGCCAAGATGGCAATGTTGTCGAATACAGATTACAAAATATGGTTAAGAAGCAGAATCAATCAAAAGGGAATAGAGTCCTTGAGTCGAAGGTATTTGATTTGCTGCAGCTCCAATCTTTTGGTGCACCAGGCATTCGCCTGCACAAGCTTGGCAATCTGGTCGTCGAAGCCTTGGGCTTTCTCAGCAAATTCTAGGCCTTGTTTGATTTCAGTTTGACTTTCGGTGTCAGGGACGGTCGACAGAAGTTCCTCCTTGCGCTTAGTGTTGGCATTTATCTTAGCCTCTATTTCTTCGATTTGTGCCCTGAAGGAAGCATTCTCTCGATCGATGGCATCAACTTCTTCCTGTGTAGATGCTTTTTGCTTCGACAACTCCGCAATTCGAGAAGTTGTCTCCGAAACAGCAGTCCATGCAGAAGAACTTTTGCCATATAACACCTCAAGCTGACTATTAAAACCCCTTTGTCGCCTATAATCTGCTGAGACTTGATCAATAATGGAGTGTAACTCCATGATCAAGCCTGAAACTTCTGGAGCTACAGCTAATAAGTCGACAACATTCAAAACATCCCTCAAGTACGATGGAGCAGTAGGGTCTCCCTCCAAAGCTTTCATCAAGTCCTTCTTGAAAAACTGAGCCTTAACCTTCGCCAAAGCCTCATCGAGAGGAGAAGTTTCAGTGGACTTCCCCGACAGGGTAGGAACCTCCTGACTAGCATCAGACGAACTCTTGCTCTCGATGATGGCGTTGAGATAGCTAACAGGATCAGTTTGCTTCAAGAGTTCCAAGTCCTCTTTCGACCTGTGCTTTGTTGAAGTAACAGCCCTTGCAACAGCATTGTCTTGGGTTTGAGGCTGTGGAGTGACAGTTGCCTCGACTTGATTCCCTTCGACTTGGACTGTGGCAGCGCCAGCACCATCTTGGTGTCTTTCGCCGGTGTCACCTTGGTTCTCTTCGCCAGCGGCACCTTGGTCCTCTTCGCCAGCATTGCCATGGTCCCCTTCGTCACGATTCTCTTCCGACAGATCCACCACCTGAACCTCTTTTGGCTGTTGTTCTTCCGTTTGAGGATCTTCTGCTGGTTTTTCTACCGTCTCAGCATTGGCCTCATTTATTTCAGTATGGGCTTCGTCATTCTCCAAGCCTTTTTCTTGTGGCCTGCTGAGTTCAGCAGACTCCAATGTTTCAGAAGTCCTTGGCGGTGAGCTTTCGGTGGTGTCCTGAAAAAGAAGAAGAAGAATCTTCAAAATTCGAAAGAGACATAGTCGAATGTAGGTATCTACACCTAAGTTACAAAAAGGTCTAAGAGATTACCTGTAAATTAGCTTCAGCCCCAGGGCTGGAATTGTCGCTTTCGACAGGCTTATTGATAAGAACGTTTAATTCCTCCTCCGTTGGCTCCTCAATGATCACTGGAGGTGGCCTGGGCTTTCTTCCAGCAACCTTGATTCTAATTGTTCGACCCTCAGGAGCAGGAGAAAGAGCGTCCTTCATCAGATTTCGCCTTTTTAGAGGAGCAGGGGGAGAGTCATCTTCTTCGTCGCTCCCGGATTCGACCGTCAGTGCTGGCCGTTTCTTGGGCGAAGGTGCCTAAAAAACCAATGGGAATTCGATTTAGCAATCGCATCGAAAGTCAAAAAATTGAAAGCCAGAAGAAAATAATGAAAGTCTGGTTACCGATACAGAAGGCTTTTTCGAAGGGCCTTCCCCCTGTTGGTTTGTTGTGGTCTTCGCCGGTGCTATAGTCTTCGCCGGCGGTGGAGGTTTTGTTGAGGGGCCTCCTCCCTGTTGGCCTTCTGCAGCCTTCTTGGTTGCAGGCTTTCGAACAACTGAAAGCAAATAAAATAGTTAACAGGCTAGCAGTCGAAATAGAAAGACAAAGTAATTCGAAAGGATGAACTTACATTTCTTTATTTTGTCCAAAACAAGGACAAAAGATTTCTGAAGCTCATCCACGAAGTCCTTCTCGTCGAAAAACTCCTCAGCGTAATAACTTTTCCACCACTCCTCGAAGGATGGTGAACAAAGAAAGTTGAGCTGGTAGTCAAACAACGAGAGAACTGTTCGACCAGCATATCTTTCGATATGTTTAGTGGCAGCTTCTTCGGTGTAGTCATTGCAGAAGTACAACATAGACTTCTCTCTTGGAAAAATTGGAGAAGGTAGGGTTTGAATAATACCAAACTGGCGAGACACCAGATTTGGTTGATATGCAATCAGACTCAAGTGAGTCTTAGAGCTCCTGAATCGAAGAGGCATGATCCTTGGTGTGAGGAACGCCTCCCACACTGCTGTATGTTCGTCAACTTGAGGACCACTTGACGTCCTAGGATGTGGCCTTGTGAACCACGCTGGGCCTACCTTCCGACGAGCAAACGGAGCCATAGTCGAAGCAAACTCTTTCCTTCGAGCAAACATCAGAACGAAGTTGGTGAAAGTTTGCTGAAGCTCCAGTCCATCTTCCATTGGAGTCAACAGAGCCAGTCTGGTTCCTTTGACACGTCTGTTCGCTATCTCTGGGGCCTGCTCATTTATTTGAATCTTCTTAGGCAAGAAAGATTCGAAGGTGGCATTGAGCCACAGTTGGAGCAGCCAAAAAGGTCCAGCAAGCAGCAAACTGGCCCTGTTCTCG
Organism: Vicia faba; assembly: GCA_948472305.1. Taxonomy (NCBI): domain Eukaryota; kingdom Viridiplantae; phylum Streptophyta; class Magnoliopsida; order Fabales; family Fabaceae; genus Vicia; species Vicia faba. Next base: position 469,500,492 of record OX451736.1, read on the forward strand.
ATAATCTTCAGAAGAGTCGCCCCATTACTAATCGAATCATAGAGGCTAGCCAAAATCAATTCTGCCAAACAGATATTTTGGCCATGATGGATTTGAATGGCGAGAGTAACCATCTTCTTGGTCACCTGTAAGGACTTCGAGCAAAATACAAAGCGTGCCAGCCATAAGGCTAGAAACGCAATGTGTTCGACATCCGACACAACATCTGTCGACCTGTCGTGGTAGTGATTGATGAAGGTGGTATAGGTTGGTTTTGTGGCAGAGAATCCAATTTGATCCTCCGACATCTCCTCCGGGTCGAAGTAGTCCCCGGTGGGTCGAAGGCCAGTGATAGCGGCCACATCGAAGAGTGTAGGAGTCAGCATCCCACAGGGAAGATGGAAAGTGAAGTGGGAGTAGTCCCAGAAGAGTAGAGAAGCTATCAACATCTCCGGAGAATAGTTCAGACCTGTCTTCGACAGCATAACCAGGTCGAAAATACCTATATCTTTCTAGGTCGAAGCTTGGCGTTTCTCCATTTTTTCCAGCCAAGAAACGTAATCAGGAGTAAGGCTAGGGCCAGACCTGAAAGCCCTAACACCTTTGTTGAAGAAACGAAGGTCGATTTTCTCTTTAGCAGGGTCTTCATTATCCTCTGCATCTTTCTTGGCGCATGCAACCGGTTTGAGTCTCTCAACTACCGGAAAATAACTCTTGATCTTCATGGCCGCAGCAATACTTGGATACAAGGGGCCAGACATAGCAAAGATCTGGTTGGAATATCCAACCGGGATCATAAGGTGGTGTGAGTAAGCATCACGAACAGCGATGTCCAAGGGTTCAGGGACCCTTCGTTGGCCCGTGGAAGTTACTACTAGAGCGGTGACGAAAACCTTAGGTTTGACGTTTCCAGATGGTACGGTGGCGCTAGGAGCATTGGAGGGACCAGATGCTATTGTTAATGGTGAGGATGAAGACGAAGTGAAGGAAAACGGGTTTTTGCAAAGGTGACAAGTTTGTATGCAAATGGAGAAGTCTGAAAACTGGATAGCGTAAAAAGTCCCATAGTGGGTACTTACTACTATTTATAGTAGTGGGGGAAAATCCCCAAAACCGAGGACATTAAATGCAATTTAATGTTGCAGGAGATAGTGGGACACGTGGCATCCCCCTATTGTTTTAGCCGTTCTGCAGAAATGGAGAGGCGCAGCGTGCGTCCTCATTTTTTGGGAATTGTCATAATGACAAATTCTGAAATGACGTTTGGTACTGCACGCCGTACTGAGGTGACGTCTTAGGTACGGATAAATGATGGTTTTCTTGGGATTGCCAGTGGTTGGTAGAAGACAACAGAAAGTGCACAATTTAATTTGTGACTAAGCGTGAAAAGACAGGTGTCGAATGGCGTTTCAAAGAATGCCTTTTTTCTTTCAGAGTCGAAATAAGGCATTCTTGGGGGGTAATTTGTTGGCTCCTAAATTCGACACCTTTGTTTCATTAATGTCAGCCATTAAAGCTGAAGGATGTTTTCGACCAGCTAGGTCCGTCGAAATGACCATCGAAAGATGGCAAAGTACTTAGAAGATTTCTTCCAAGGGAGAAGTTGGTTGCCTTTGACGTCGAAGTTGTTTCTCGTCGAAGATGCTTCTTGACGAAGGTGTTCGATGGTTCAGAGTGGAACAGTTTGAAATTCAAGCGTTTGGAGGGAAAACGGTTTCCAGCGGTTACCAAGTGCAACGTGCAAAGATCTGGAGCGTCGAACGTTGAGAACGTGCCAAGTGGAATCATCTCGAAGCAGTGTAACTGCCCGACGGTTACTTGGGATGTTTTAGTATAAATAGTAGTAGTCATGTAGTTTCTCGCGTGTGTTCACAATTCTATACAAAGTCACTCATATAGATTCGAGTACCCAGCGTGTGAGAAAGAATTGTTGAGAAATGTATGTGTGAAACACCAACTTTATTAATCAAAGTCATTTACTTTTCCAGAAATTTACTTGCTTTCTTCTTTACTTTCCTGTCGAAGTCCTTCATTAAAAGCCTTATTTATTTTACCAAGCCCTTTCTTCATGCAATTTACTTAAATCCTCTTATTTTATTGTCATTTAACCAATATCCAATTTAATCAAAACTTCAAAATCAACCTATGTCCTAGGATCAATCTGATCGATCCTGCGAGTAACCAAATAAGTAACCATTTGGAGGATCAGCGGTTGTTTACCAATAACCAAGGTAAACACGAGTACCTTTTCAGCTCAAAGAGTTAGCATCAAGGGTCCCTGAGAATTCTCTGTTCACCAAAAGACATGGACGACTTCTCAACTTGGTTACCTCAAGCTTTGATGAAGATATGATGAAGGTGCTTTTCCAGTTCTTTGACCCTTTGCACCATTGCTTTACCTTCCCCAATTACCAGCTTGTACCAACTATGGAAGAGTTCTCTCAACTCTTAGGGATTCCTATTCTTGATCAACTACCTTTCAACGGTACCAAGAGAGACCCAAACCCTAAAGTGGTTTCCCGAGCTTTATACTTGCAACAATTCGACGTCACGACTAATTGGGAAACAAGAAGTGGTGTAAAAGGGTTCTTAGCCAATATCTTATTGGAAAAAGCTCATGATTGTTGGAACAATCTGGATTTATGAGCTTTCGAAGAAATTTTGGATCATCTCATCTATGGGTTGGTACTATTTCCAAATCCTGACCAACTTATAGATGTGAATGCTGTCAAAATCTTTTTATCTCACAATCCAGTGCCTACTTTATTGGGAGATATCTTGCATTCTCTCCACTCCCGCGCCATGAAGATAAGAGAAACCCTCATGTGTTGTACTCCTATGTTGGCTAAATGGTTTGTTTTGCATTTTCCCCGGTCCGTTATGAAGAATGAGCAAGGTTTGAGGTGGTCCAATAGGCTGATGTCACTCAGACATTCGAATACCCGCTGGTGTTCACGGTCCTTGGAAGATATTACTATCATCGACTATTATGGGGAATTCCCTAATGCCCCTCTGCTTGGCATTATGGGAGGCATCACTTATAACCTTTGCTTAGCTCTACAGTCTGGTTACCCAGGAAGAGATGGTCCACATGATGCGCTCATCCAAGGTATGATGTTCGACTATGAAACGAAGATCAAGACTACTGTCGGAGGTTTATACGAGCTTGGAGAATGGTAAACAAGGTGGACAATAGGACATTGGGGCACAAGAATTCCATTCCCCTTGAGCCTTACCTTAGGTGGGTACGGGACCGCGCTCAGAGTCTCGCAATTCCTTACCCTTCCATTCTCCTAGTTATCATAGAGCATGTTGTTGAATGAGATGTCTCGTACACTGTCCTTCATCCCAACATGCCTACCTCTCTCGAAGACTTACAAAGGGATTGGATTCAGCTTAAGGAAGAACGAGACTGTGATACGGTGGCTGAACCGACTGTTTAATACTGGTTTGCATTTTGTATTCGCAAATGTCGTGGTAAGCAAGAGTCTCCACCGACTTTTATTTCATCCATCAAAGGAAAAGGAAAAAGAACAGAAAAAACTTTTTTCGGGACGTTTCTGAGTACAAGGGGTAGATTATAGAAAGGGAATGTGTTAGCACCCTTTCTATCCATGGTTTTCCATGGGCTCTTAGGTACTTTCTCATTTTTAAATTGCTTGTGTGTGTTTTGAAACGTTTTTGTTTAACTTCGTGACAACTCTTGTATCTGTCCTCAAGAGTGTGACGAAGTTGTTTTTGAAAACTGTTTTGAAAGTGTTTGTGAAAAAGTTTTTGTTGTTTTGAGCAAGTACTTAAGATTTTCTACCTACTCGAAAAAGACAGTTCGTTCTCGTTTCCTTTAGATAGCGCTATCCTACTATTAAGGAGTAGGTAGCCCCATCGTTAGAGTTTTAAGGGACATTCGAAGGGACGAGTACGGTCACAAAAGAAATGGTTATGAAACTTTAGTAATTACCCTAAAGTCCTAAAGATCTTTCTGAGGAAACATTCGAATGGGTCATTTTTTATCTTTTGAGACTAGAGGACGACCACTAAAATTCCTTATGCTTCATGACCGTTTACCGAAGGTAACCGAAGTGGGGTAAACCCTAGGAGTGAGCATGTGCAAGTGTGCTTTATTTCATTTAATTATATTTTTACAATTAGGGTTATCTACCTTTTAATCGTTGATTTATCTTTCGCATACAATCCTATTATCCATACATCTAGACAATTTTATAGTTGCGGAAATTAAAGAGTGCGAGAAATTAAAGTCCTAACTATTACAAGGCTTTTGGGCAGATACATAAATATTTGACTGAGAATAAAGATGCAGAAATCAAAACCCTAATTAATCTATTACAAACCTCGAAACAGTTATAATAATTGAAATTATAAATAAGTAAATGTGTGAGACGAATTAAATACGGCAATAAATTAGAAGCCTAAAAATCAAATTAATTTAAAAAAAAATTGGTGCATTTTTTATTAAGAAAATAATTTAATTGCAAATGAAACCTAATATCTAGTTAATTTTAATTAATATAAAAAAATCAAGTTAATCTAATTAAACTAATTTATTTTCAATAAAATTAATTTGAATAAAAAGAACCTAATTCTATATTTTTTTGTGATTTTATTTTTCATGATTAAATAAAAAAATGATTTTTGTTGTTTTTTTGTAAAAAAGATTAAACAAGTAAATGAAACAAAAAAAAATAGAAAAAGAACAAATTGGGCCTGGTGTGCTGTTGGCAATCTGGGGGGTACATTGCTGATTTTCGTTGAGCCCAAGATGAACAAGCCCAGTCAATTGTTTGGATCCAGTGGGGGTCACGCTTGAGGGTGCACCATGGACCTTGCTTGCATGAGACATTAGATCTGGGATGTAGATGATCCAATGATGAGGTGTTGTGATATATGGTAGACACGCTTGGTAGGATAACACCAGATCTGCAATCAGATATTAGTAAAAATAATATAAACACACACCTGGGATCGAACCCAGGACATGTGCTTCACAGGCGCGCTCATCAACCAACCACGCCAGCTGGATTGTTTGTTCATGTAATAAAACAAATAACATATAATGGAAACAAGCGCATTATGCCCAGAAAACGCACCAGGATTCAAACCGGCCAGTGGGAGTCAGCCACGTGATCACCTTCCTCCTTAGAACTGTTGTTTTAGGTATCAGCCTTTACCTGCAGACAAAACCGTCACTAAAGGCTATAGTGACTATTTTTTTCCGTAGCTACATCCCTACAAGATTTAAAACTAAAATACCAGTAAGATAAATCAAAACCAAAGGCGTGGATCAATTTCAAATCATGCCCTGAGTTCATTGGTACCCACAATTTGGTTTAATTTTGCCTCTACGGGGAGTCCCTAATTTGAAGCTTTCAAACACTAGCAATGGGGTAAGTCTATTCCTGTGCTAAAACTCAAATCCAGGCATTCAAACAGATTCCAAGCATGATTATAAACACATTTATGCAAATGAATTTGATTTAAAACATGTAAAACCAAGAAAACAAATTGAAAGCATAAGGGGGAAAACTGTGATTTGTATGTTACGATTCTGGAGGCTTTATGACTTGAGAGCGATTTGAATAGCTTCAATACACGCCCAGGAATTGATTGCTGGCTTTGAATCAACTTGAATTGCCCTCTAACTCAGAATTCAAACCACACTTTTTTTGTCAAAAAATTGAGTTTTGTTCTTATGATTTTCACGACCCAATCCTTCTTTTTTGCTTTGGCTGTGTTGTGTGCATATATGGGACTTATTTAGGTTAACATGTATGGAAAAAATCCAAAGAATAAAGGCATGACTTTAAGAGGAAATCAATTCTTGAAAAATTTCCAAATGTGTATATTTCCTCCCTTTCCAAGCTTGCACGAATCTTTTGGTATTATGCAGCATATTTGGATTGTGATTCACTTCAAAATCAAATCAAAACAAATCTTCATTATTTTCATATCATTTATTTGATTTAATTTGATTTTTAAATGATTAAAATAAAAATAAAAAAGTAAATAAAGCCAAAAATGCATGGGAAAGTATTTGGGTCGTGGACCAGGCTAGGAGTGTATTTTAAGCATAAAAAGTTGGGCCCATTTGAAGAAAAATGCATTTTAGGCATGGTTGACTTTGTGCAAATTTCCAAAAAAATGGCCAACTTTGACAATGCACATCTCTCTCAATTTTGACCCTAAGAGGGTGTTCTTAGACTTTTTAGAAATCTTAGGATGTCCTATAAACAACCCTTTTGGTTTCACCTTAATTGGATCTTCCATGTTCATGTAAGAAGCTTTGACCCAAAAGGTGTTTTTGTTGACTTTTTTAAATGACCTATAATGTCTGAATTCATATCTTTTCATGAGTGCATTTTTGAACTTAAGGGATGAAGATGAGTTGTAGGTAATTGCATCCTTTTCAAAATGAGCCTTGTATGGGAAATTTCTAATAAAGTATGAGAAAGTTATGCCTGGTCAATGTTTGGTTGACTTTTCCTATAGAAACCCTAATTTAGCAACTTTTGAGTTTTGATGAATTTGGGACATTCCTTAAGGAATCATGATCAAACCTTGATCAAATTATGGATGTTACTTCAAAATGTTAATGTTGACCAAAATCTTGAAGTTTGACTGTATGTGGGCCATAGTTGACTTTTGACCTAGTATAGTTGATTTTTAGGCATTTGAGCACTTGATTGAGAAAACTTGTTGTGCAAGGCAAGAAACTTGGCATGGATGATATTAAGAACATATTAGGGCAATTGAAATCATTTGGAACCCTTGGAACTCAAACATCTTGATGAAAATGGAAACCCTAGTTTGAGGCTCATTGTCTTAGGAGGAGGATTTGTCTGACCAATCCTTAGGCATCCTTGGGCAAGTTGAGGACTTCAATGGGTATGTTTTGAGTAAAATTGGGAGGGAAAATTTTGGGGTACAACAGCTTCCACTGTTCAATCTTCTTAAACCTGAGGATGTAGAATGGTTGGTCTGGCTTTCGTGATCTGAAGGTAGAAGATGATTGAACACTAGAATGCCTATAAATTTGCACTCGCATGAAGTAATACTGTTTGGTGATATCGGGAATGGGCTTATAGATTCCATTTGGAAGTCGACAGAGAATCTTCGCAGATGGGCTTAAAAATGCCATCCAGAAAAGATATCGGTTGCATAAGATATTCCTTTGCGAGAATTCCTGTACCTGCCGTTGAAGAGGACTTCGCCGGGGAATGTTGATTCATGTCCTGGGAAATAGAGTATAGGAGCTTCAGTTGTCCATTACTCTACTAGGGAATTAACTCCTAATTAAGGAGGTGGAAGTAAACTGCATATCTGGTCAGGATCCAAGCTGCACAACGACTGTGATACGGTGGCAGAACTGACTGTTATACTGGTTTGCATTTTGTATTTGCAAATGTCGCGGTAAGCAGAAGTCCCCACCGAATTTTATTCATCCAATAAAGGAAAAGGAAAAAGAACAGAAAAAACCTTTTTTCGAGATATTTCTGAGTACATGGGGTAAATTATAGAAAGGGAAGGTGTTAGCACCCTTTCTATCAGTGGTTTTCCACAGGCTCTTAGGTACTTGCTCATTTTAAAATGCTTGTGTGTGCTTGTTTTGAAAATTTTTGTTTACTTCGTGATAACCCTTGTATCGGTCCTCAAGAGTGTGACGAAGTTGTTTTGAAAACTGTTTTTGAAAAGTGTTGGTGTGAAAAGTTTTTATTGTTTTGAGCAAGTACTTAAGAGTTTTTACCTACTCGAAAAAGATTTTTCATTTTCCCGTTTCCTTTAGACACCGCTATCCTACTATTATTGAGTAGGTAGCCCTATCGTTGGATGTGGAGGGACTATCGAAAGGGACACTATGGTCATCGAAGGCAACATGTAAAGATATCTTAGCATTCAAAGGGACTGTCATCATATAGGCAACATCGAGGGACAATAACATTTATTGTAGGCAACTCGAGGGATGTTAGGGACCATGACCTTTATGATGATTTTAGAATTAAGGGTCTTTGCTAAGACATCCCTACGTTCGAGGGACATGACCATTATTTTCCGAGGCAATCAAGTGAGGTATACCCTAAGGATGCATATTGCAAGGTGTGTTATATTCAGTTATTTTAGTCTTGTGTTAAGTTTGCTAATGTTTGATTATTCTTGCCATACAATCATATTATTCATACATCTAGCAGTTAATAATTGCAGTAATTTAAAAGTGCATAAATATAAAACCTAACTATTACAAGGCTTCGGGGAGGGGGATTATGTACATATCCAAAACTGGGGGGAAAAATAAATAAAAGCGGTAAAGGTCCTAATAATCATCTATTACATCCCAATATAATGTTACAATAATAAAATGAAGTGCGAAAGAATAATAACGCGCAAATTTGAAAAGACGTCTAAAAATCCTAAGATATAAAAAATTATTTTGTTGTTTTTTGTTTTAATTTATAAAAATGGTTTAAGTTAAAAAATAATTGATCTAGATATATATTTAAAAAAATAATAATTATTAAAAAAACCTGAAATTTAAATAAAAGAAAGTAATTCTATGTTTTTTTGGTATTTTTGTTACGAAAAGGAAAATGAATTAAAATGAAATTAAACCTAAGTTATATTAATTTTAATTAAAAAAAAAAAGAAGTTAAAGTGATTAGTTAATTAATTTACCAAAATTAAAATTTAATTAAGAAAAAATACTAAATCTATTTTTATGTGATTTTTATATTTGTTTATTGATTAAAATGAAAAAAGGGATTAAAAGAAATAAATGAAATGAATAAAACAAGAAAATAAAGATGGACCTAGTAGCAAAAGTAAACAGGGGGTGCAATCATCAGAAATCCATAGGCCCGAATCTTCGAGAGCTTCATGCTCTAACCATGGTGTTTTCAGATTCTTGCGTGGAACCTCTGATTCAACTATCCATAAATGTTCTATATAAACTCAAACAAATGTTAGCATGCCATGAAATGTGATTAAAATTAGAGATTCGAAGTTTAAAATTTTATCAAACCGGTGTTGTCAAATGGGGGTGTGCTAGGCGTGTGATGGATTGCTCTTGGGCCTTGTAAGACTCCTGAGGACTTCAAGAGGATGGTTTGAGGCTTAATGTCAATCGAGAGAGACCGGAACCTCGAGATATGACTTGCACCAATTCTTTTATTTTTGAAGAGCTTTTTGAAGAGCTTTTGGAGAGCTTTTTGAAGATCTTTTTGAGAGCTTTTTAGAGAGGAATTTTTATTTATTTCAAGCTTGTATGGCCCTATATTTATAGAGGAGAATGAGGAGACAAGAAATCATGGAAATAATCTCCCTCATAATGTTGTGTTTTAAGACCATGATCAAAATTTGAAAAAATGCCATATTTGATGATTTTTTGCCATTTTCACATGTGGATGAACCTGGACATACTTGAAGGGTTATTGCATGAAATCAATTGACATAAAACGACATAAAACTTGCCCAAAATGGATTCACATCAAAGCTTACATTATTTCTATTATTTATTTATTTAATTCTGAATTTTAATGAATAAAATATCAAAATAAATAGCATAAATAGTAGAAAAATGTATCGGTGGACTTAGATGTCGTGGACCATGTTAGGAATGAGTTTCAAACTTGAAAAGATAGTCCCATTTGGAAAAAATCCAAGTTTGGTCAATATTTGCTTCATGCATTTTTTCAAAAATTGGCCAACTTTGATAATGCATATCTCTCTCAATTTTAACCCTGTGAGGGTGTTCTTGGACTTTTTAAAAAGCTTAGGATGTCCCCTAAGCAACCTATTTAGTTTCATCTCAATTGGATCTTCCATGTTCATGTAATAAGCTTTGACCCAAAATGTGTTTTTGTTGACTTTTGAAAATGACCTATAATGTCTGAATTTATGTCTTTTCATGAGTGCATTTCTTGAACTTGAGGGCTGAATATGAGTTTTAGGTAATTGGATTCTCTTATAAATGAGCCTTGGATGAGAAATATTTGATAAAGTATGAGAAAGTTATGCCTGGTCAAAGTGTGGTTGACTTTTGAGTTTTGATGAATTTGGGGCATTCCTTGAGGAATCATGATCAACCCTTGATCAAATGATGGATGTTACTTCAAAATGTTGATGTTGACCAAAAATCTTGAAGTTTGACTGTATGTGGGTCACAGTTAACTTTTGACCTAGTACAGTTGATTTCCAGGCATTTGAGCAGTTGATTGAGCAAACTTCTTGTGCAAGGCATGAAACTTTGCATGGATGATCTTGCAGACATATTAGGGCAATGGAAACCACTTAGGACCCTTGCAAACTCAAACATCTTAATGAGGAGTGAAACCCTAGTTTGAGGCTCATTGTCTTTGGAGGAGGATTTGTCTGATCATTCCTTAGGCATCCTTTGGAAAGTTGAGGACTTCAATGAGTATGTTTTGAGTAAAATGGGAGGGAAAATTTTGGGGGTATAACAGAGATGCTTTCGAATCCAAATTCTATGCCTGTGAGAAGAAAGTTCTGGAACTCACCAAGCAGCTTCATGAAGAGCGGAGTTTGAATGCCTACATCGCACCAAAGAGGATGCGTTCAACTTTTTTATCTTAGGAGTTTTTGTATTTTATTTCTTCCATTGTAAGCCCAAAGAGGCATGATGTACTCGAACTTGGATTTATTCATAAAACATGTTTTCCTTTTTGTCTAAACAAATTTAAATCTCTAATTTCCTTGAAATCATTCGCATATGCATTTTCATTCATCATAACACAAACAGGTTTCTTACAGCAGGTCTCCTTATCTTTCTACTGTTTATTTTAGTGAGATGGATATTGAACAAACAGTAAAAGATCTTCAGGCACAGAATGCTCAGTTTCAATAAATGTTCTTGACTCTGGCAAAAGGACAAGAGGATTTGAAAACTCAGTTGATCAAAGAAAAGAAGAAGAAAGCGAAGAGAACAATCGTTGCTTTGAATATGGGAAGAAGGTTCAAAGGACCAGCCATACGAACTCTAGACTTCGAAAGATCATCGGGTGAAGGGGATAATCAAGAAGGAAAGAACAAGGAAGGAAATGACCACCCAGCGTCTGAAGAAGAGGAAGAAGCTGACTACTTTGAGGAGTAGTATCCTCCTGCTGATAAAAAATGGCTAGAGGATCTTCTAAATGCTATGGAGATCCAAAGGGTACCCGGATTGGATTTTGAAGAGTTAGGACTTATCTCAGGGGTTGTCATCTCGCAGAAATTCAAGGTCCCCACTTTCTCTAAATATGACGGTGTCTCTTGTCCAAAGCTGCATTTAAGGTCATACGTCAGAAAAATTCAACCCCATACTGCTGATAGGAACCTATGGGTGCACTTTTTTTAAGAAAGCTTGTCAGGGACGTAGTTGGATTGGTTCTATCAGTTGGAAAGGACCAATGTTCGCAATTGGGAAGATTTGGCTACCGCTTTTTACAAGCAATACCAGTATAATACCGACTTAGCTCTAACTCAGACACAATTGCAAGGCATGTCTACGGGTGCAGGTGAAGGTTTCAAAACCTATGCTCAAAAATGGAGGGATCTCGTAGGAAGAGTCCAGCCCCCTCTATCTGACAGAGAATTGGTGGATATGTTCTTAGGCGCGTTATCAGGTCCGTTCTTCAACCACCTGATTGGGAGCTCCTCGGTTGGATTTACTTAATTAATCATTACTGGTGAACAAGTAGAAGATGGTATAAAAAGCGGAAAAATTCAAAGAGATGTATCCTCGAACATGATGAAGAAACCCTTTACCGGAAAGAAGGAGGTCAGTTTTGCATGTGACTATAGGAATCAAAACAAAATTGAACGTCTCCCGACGGTAGGGTCCGTTATGATTTCTAATCTTGTACCAAATCAACAATGAAATTATCAGCACAGGCCAGAAGCGCCCATGAGACGATTCACCTGAATCAACATGACCATGTCCCAAGTTTTTCCACATCTTTTAAAGTCCAATCTGGTAACCCTAAAGGAAGCTCCCAAGAACCCCAATACTGCTTCTCCTCGCTACAACCCGAATGCCCAGTGTGCCTATCATTCTGAAAGCCCGTGGCATGATATAAACGATTGTTGGGCCTTGAAGAATAAGGTACAAGACCTTATCGGGTCGAAAGAGATTGAGTTTGATCCCCCAAAAACACCTAATGTAATAACGGCGCCAATGCCCAAACATGGTCAAGGTGTCAACATTGTTGATGATGACTGATTTGTTTCCTTCGTGGATGATTTAACTAATCCTCTTTTGACTATTAAAAGGAATCTATTGCAAGCTGGTCTGTTTCCAGGCTGTTGTGAAAGTTGTCCATTATGCATGTCTCTACCAAATGGCTGTTTGTTACTGAAGATGGGCGTCCAGCGCCAGATGGCTAGCAAAGAAATCCTGCTTGAAAAAGTTCCTCTCACCATAAATTCCTATGAAGATGTCTCAATAATCACCATTTCCAATAATCCCCCCAGGGTCTCCACCAAAAGACTCGTCAAGATTACATATGTTCCAAAGTCCGCTCCCCTAATCATCACCGTGCCAGGGCCAATACCATATTCTTTGGATAAAGTTGTTCCCTGGAACTATGGTGCTGACGTCTATTACTACAGCGTCAAGTAAGATCAATTGATTATCAAAGACGAAATTACTAAAGACATTGATCCTGACGTCGGCAATATCGTTGGGACCAGTAAGATAACAAGAAGTGGAAGAGTCTTCTCACCCAAGATCTCTCCAAGTACCATTACTACTCCTGTTATTATTCCCGCTGCCACTCCTACCAGCATTCCCAGTGATACTCCCGTTGATAGTCCTACTGTTATCCTTGCTACCGAGACAAGGGGCAAAGAGGTATTGTGTGAGCTTGTCCAGACAAAGGCGTATCCAGAGGTTATTCCTGAAGCTTCTAGAAAGGAGATAGAAGAGATACTAAAAATAATCAAGAAAAGTGACTATAACGTCGTGGAACATTTGGGGAAGACCCCCTCAAAAATATCAATGTTGGCCTTACTTTTGTGTTCTGAGGCCCATGCCAAAGCCTTGGTAAAGTTTCTCAAGACCGCCCACGTGCCCCAAGAGACCTCCATTGATCAATTTGAGAATTGTGTGGCCAGTCTAACTGCTGATAACGGATTGGACTTTTCTGATGCTGATTTAACTCCCAAAGGAAGGAAACACAATGATGCCTTGCATGTTTCCATTGAGTTCAGGGGCACTACACTAGCCCATGCTCTGGTGGATACCGGCTCATCATTGAATGTCTTGCCCAAAAATGCTCTTGACCGGCTAGACTATGAGGGACTCACTTTAAAGCCTAGCAACATTATAGTAAAGGCATTTGATGGTTCTAAGAGGACAGTTCACAGAGAGGTTGACATTCCTATAAAAGTTGGAACTCAGACTTTTGATTCAACTTTCTACGTGATGGATATCCGCCTTTCCTATTCTTGTCTTTTGGGCTGACCATGGATCCATATCACTGGTGCCGTCACTTCCATCCTACATCAGATGCTGAAGTACCCAATCAAAGGAAAGATCATCACAGTCCATGGGGAGGAGGAATACATGGTTAGCCACCTGAACTCTTTCAGGTATGTGAAAATGGATGGTGAGTTCATTGAGACCCCGTGCCAAAATTTTGAAGAGGTCCCACAAACAGTTGCGGCAACCAAGACTGCTTCCAAAGTCCCGAAGATTACCAGACATCCACTGAAGATGGCTTCTCTGAAGGATGCCAAGGCAGTAGTCGAAGAAGGTGGGTGTACCATTTGGGGCCAACTTCTGAATATTCTATACAAATTTGACAAATTTGGTTTGGGTTTTACTTCAGGAGCCCAGAGAGCTTTTTGTCGTGCTCGCGCTGGGGGACCACCTTTGCGGACCAGCAACCATGGAGTCAATGCTCTGGAAGACAATGATATTGATTATGGCCTGGACAAGTGGATCTTCCCAACCATTAGCGGTGGACTCATCAATAGGGAGGCTAAAGAATTTGTCCCTATTACTTTTATACAAGAGTAATTGTCTTTTAAATTTTTTGGACTTGTAATATTTAAACAATTTAGACTTTAAAACCTTGTGTCTTACCCGAGGCACAACGGTCCATTTGTGAGGGTTGTTACTTCATCTTCATATGTCATCAATATTATGATCTTTGTTTTTCTTTTTCTACCTTTTATTTTTATCAAAGATAGATATGCTCTTACACACACTCACATATCGAAATGCAGATCCACATCCACTCTGGATCCCATGGGTAACGATTATGCTATGGCCTATTGTGACTTTGAAAATCTTATCTACCAAGCCGAAGAAGAAGGTGAGGAAGATTGTGAGGTACCAGGGGAACTAGCCAGGTTACTACAACAGGAAGAAAGGACCATAAAACCCCATGAAGAGTCGGTTGAAATTGTTAACTTAGGTACCGAAGAGGACAAGAAAGAAGTCAAGGTAGGTGCCAATCTAGAACCTAGTGTCAAGAAGCGCTTAACTCAGTTACTACATGACTATGTGGAGGTCTTTGCCTAGTCATATGAAGACATTCCAGGACTCGACGTTGATATCATGGTCCATCGTCTATCAACAAAAGAAGACTGCCCTCCGGTAAAACAGAAAATTCGTCGCATGCAGCCAGAAATGTCAGAGAAAATCAAGACTGAAGTCGTGAAGCATTTCAATGCCGGATTCTTAGTCGTCACCTCCTATCCACAATGGGTCGCCAATGTTGTTCCAGTGCCTAAAAAGGGCGGTAAAGTATGCATGTGTATGGATTAAAGAGACTTGAATAAGGTAAGCCCTAAGGATGATTTCCCGCTTCCCCACATTGATATTCTGGTTGAAAACATCACACAACATAAAGTATTCTCCTTCATGGATGGTTTCTCAGGGTACAATCAAATCAAAATGGCACCTGAGGACATGGAGAAAACGACCTTCGTCACATAGTGGGGTATGTTCTGTTTTAAAATATGCCATTCGGGTTGAAGAACGATGGGGAAACTTATCAACACGCCATGGTAGCTCTGTTTCGCGATATGATCTATCACGAAATAGAGATCTACGTGGATGACATGATATCCAGATCTCAAACTGAAGAGAAACACCTTGACCATCTACAGAAACTGTTTGAAAGACTGAAGAAATACAAACTAAGGTTGAACCTGAATAAATGCACTTTTGGAGTGAGGTCCGGTAAACTCCTAGGCTTCATTGTCAACGGTAAAGGTATCGAAGTGTACCCTGCAAAGGTAAAAGCAATAGAAGAAATGCCTGATCCTCGCACCGAGAAGGAAGTCAGAGGATTCTTAGGACGACTAAACTATATCGCCAGATTCATTTCTCACCTAACTGCTACTTGTGAACCAATCTTCAAATTACTGAATAAAGATCGAGTGTTGGAATGGAACGACGACTGCCAGGCTGCCTTCGATAGGATCAAAGAGTACCTTCAAGAGCCTCCCGTTTTGATGCCGCCAATCGAGGTAAGAACTTTGATCATGTATCTGATACTGTTGGAAAACTCAGTGGGGTGTGTGTTGGGGCAGCATGACGAGTCTGGCCGAAAAGAGCATGCAATATACTACCTGAGCAAAAAGTTTACCGACTGTGAAACCAGATATTCACTGCTCGAGAAAACTTGCTGCGCTCTGGCATTGGATGCTCGCCGGATAAGACAGTAAATGTTAACCCATACTACCTTATTGATATCCAAGATGGATCAAATTAAATACATATTCGAGAAGCCTGCCCTCTCTGGAAGAATAGCAAGATGGAAGATGATCCTGACTGAATACGACATTCAGTACACTACCCGAAAAGAAATAAAGGGCAGTGTGCTAGCCGATCACCTTGCTCATCAGGCTCTGGATGACTATCAGTCCATGAAATTCGAGTTCCCATATAAAGACATCATGTTGGTAAACAATTGTGAAGAACTCAGACCATATGACGGACCGGAACAAGGATCCCGATGGACCTTGGTTTTTGGTGGAGCTTCAAACGCACTCGGAAACGGCATAGGCGCTCTGATCATATCCCCTGAAGGATGTCATACTCCCTTCACTGCTAGGCTGTGTTTCAATTGTACTAATAATATGGTGGAATATGAAGTGTGTATTATAGGTCTCAAAGCTGCCATAGATTTGGGAATCAAGTCTTTAAGTGTATTTGGAGATTCAGCCTTAGTCATCAGTCAGATCAAAGGAGAATAGGACACGAAGCATCTTAATCTCATCCCTTACAAAGAACATGTGTTGAAATTAATCCTACATTTTGAGGAAATTACCTCTGAGCATTTTCCACGAGAGGAAAATCAACTAGCGGACACGCTAGCTACTATGTCATCCATGTTCAAAATCAGGTGCGATAATGAGGCTCCTCAGATCACCATTGAGAGGATGGACGAACCAGCTCACTATCACGAGATTGATACTGAAGAAGTAGTGGACAAGCCTTGGTTCCATGAAATTAAGAGGTATCTCGAGAACCAAGAGTTTCCGGAGGGAGTTTCAGTCAATGATAAGAAGTTCCCGAGAAGGGTTTCTGCTAAATTCTTCCTCAGTAACAGAATCCTCTATAAGTGCAACCACGACTCTACTTTTCTTCATTGCATAGACCAGAGTGAGGAAGAAAAGATCATGGATGATTTACACGAAGGTACGTTTGGCACTCATTCTAGTGGACACACGATGGCTAAAAAGATCCTACAAGTAGGATACTACTGGTCCACGATAGAAGCAAATTGTTATCAACATTCGCGAACTTGTCACAAGTGCCAAATCTATGTAGACAAAGTACATGTGCCTCTTGTTTCTCTAAGAGTTCTGACTGCTCCTTAGCCCTTTGCAATGTGGGGCATTGACATGATTGGAGAGATCAAACCCATAACTTTTAATGGACACCGCTTCATCTTAGTTGCCATTGATTACTTCACGAAGTCAGTCGAGGAAGCTTCATTCGCTTCTGTTACCAAGAACGTTGTGGCCCGATTCACCAAACAGAACCTTATCTTTCAGTATGGTATCCCGGAGAGAATCATCACATATAATGGTACCAATCTCCATAATATTATGATTACCGCACTATGCGCACAATTCAAGATACAACATCATAACTCTTCTCCTTATCGGCCGAAGATGAATGGCGCTGTAGAAGCCGCTAATAAAAACATCAAGAAGATCGTACAAAAAATGATAGTGACCTACAAGGACTGGCATGAGATGTTACCATTTGCTCTCCATGATTACCGTACCACGGCGCGCACATAAACAGGGGAAACTCCTTTCTCCTTAGTATACGGCATGGAAGTTGTCCTACCAATTGAAGTCCAAATACCCTCTCTAAGAATCATAAAGGATATGGGGTTGAGTGAAGATGAATGGATTCAAACTCGACTTGACCAGTTAAACTTGATTGATGAGAAGAGGCTTACGGCTGTCTGTCATGGCCAGATGTACCAAAAACGTATGATCGGAGCTTTTAACAAGAAGGTCATACGTCAGTTATATCGGGTTGGTGACTTAGTAATCAAACGTATCATACTACCACAAGATGATCCCAGGGGAAAATGGGCTCCTACATATGAAGGACCATTTATGATTAAAAAAATATTCTCTGGTGGAGCAATGATCTTAACCACTATGGATGGAGACGACCTTCCGCACCCTGTAAACGTAGACACAGTTAAAAGATACTACGCATGAAAAAGACCTGCTAGGTCGACTGACCTAGGCAAAAATTAGGGCATCCCGGCAAACCAAAAGGGTTCGGGAAAAAATTAGGGATAAAATACAAAAAAATCTGTACACCCGGCAAGCTGAAAACCTGAAAAGGAAGCTTGGGCAAAAAAGGGTATTCCGGTGGATTGAAAACCCGAAAGGGCGGTCCAGGAAAAATTTAGGGATTTAAAGCGTACGACTATGTCCCGTTGGATCACCTTACAGACAACCTTCAGTATCGACTGACAAACACAAATTGTTCTAATCAATCCAATCAGCTTCGAACAAAGCAACAAGTGGATGAGACGCTCAGAGACATGAAGGCTATAACAGAGGGAACCCCATGGGATTATTTCACATAGCTGTCTTTTCTTTGTATCAGTTTTCATTTTCTACGACGACAGTTTCTTACTAGGATGTTCGTCTCTTTGTACAAAAAATACTTATTCAAGTTAATACAAAGATATTCCTTTAAAAGTGAAAAACTATCTATTTTTCTTTTATTTTCCTGATTTGTTTGCAAAAATGTCCAATGATTATTTTTGAACATATGCATCTGAACGTGATTACTGTTTACAAATGAGTGCAAAAAAAGATGGAACGAAAAACAGAAAGACAATTATTAATGGCTTTAAGAAATAGGTTAATATCTATGGGCCATTCCATAAAATCCCCGCAGGTACTTTCTCTAGAAAGAGAAGAAGAAAGGACATCCTGCTACAGGATCACTGTCGTATCTCCAGTTTGCAACCTAATGGTATATTTTGCTTTCATATCCCCGACGGAGCAAAATTCCCAGTTACCGCTCTAAATATTCCCCAGTGAAAGTCGCCCAGCTTCTCAGGATTCCCCGGCAGGATTTCACGAAGTCCACAAGCAATGCACAACGTTTCCCTTCCCCAACAGAGTTTATTTCTCTAATAATGGAAACTCATCCATCAACGCTTCAACTTCAAAATATGAAGACTTACACTCCTCATTACCAGTGACTGTCAGGGATTTATTTTCCCCAATCCAACAACACTGTAGCAGAACAATTAATATGTTCATACATTGCATTCATATGTCATAGCAATGACAATACAAATGCATATAGCGCAATCACATGCCATGTATTTCATACATCATGGCATCGCATACAACTAACTCTTCACCTTTTCAGGAAAGATCAATCAACAGAAAATTATCATCAACAAATTTTCGACAAGACAGGACAATTATATACGGAAAAATCAATTACAGATCAATTTCTGAGAAAAGACTGGTTCACCATCTACCTAACAAATATTTCCTTCAGACCTCTATCGGTTCAGTTTAAATCTCTCAATGGTTTATCCTGATTCTTTCCCACATATATTTTCTCTGGTTTAGATAAATCGCTCTAAGATTTATTCTGATTCTTTTTCCAGACCCTTGCTGGTTCAGTTTAAATCTCTCAATGGTTTATTCTGATTCTTTCCCGCAGACATCTTCTCTAGTTCAGATAAGTCGCTTCAAGATTTATTCTGATTCTTCTCCACACCCCTGCTGGTTCAGTTTAAATCTTTCAACGATTTATTCTGATTCTTTCCCGCGGATATCTTCACTGGTTAAGATAAGTCGCTTCAAGATTTATTTTGATTCTGTTTCCAGACCTCTGCCGGTTCAGTTTAAATCTCTCAACAGTTTATTATGATTCTTTCATGCAAACATCTTCTCTGGTTCTGATAAATTGCTTCAAAGATTTATTTTGATTCTTTTTCCAGGCCCCTGCTGGTTCAGTTTAAATCTCTCAATGTTTTATTCTGATTCTTTCCCGCAGACATCTTCTCTGGTTCAGATAAGTCGCTTTAAGATTTATTCTGATTCTTCTCTAGACCCCTGTTGGTTCAGTTTAAATCTCTCAATGGTTTATTCTGATTCTTTCCCGCAGACATCTTCTCTAGTTCGGATAAGTCGCTTCAAGATTTATTCTGATTCTTCTCCAGACCCCTACTGGTTCAGTTTAAATCTCTCAACGGTTTATGCTGATTCTTCCCCGTAAACATCTTCTCTGGTTCAGATAAGTAGCTCTAAGATTTATTCTGATTCTTTTCTAGACCCCTGCTGGTTCAGTTTAAATCTCTCAACGGTTTATCCTGATTCTTTACTAGTAGACATTTTTTCTGGTTTAGATAAATCGCTCCAAGATTTATTCTGATTCTTTCCAGTCAAACAACATTCAAGACTTCTGCTAGTTTCAGTTTAAATCGACTAAATGTTTATTCTGATTCTTTTCCAGTTGAAGCCAAGTACACACTTAGTCCAATTTCTGTCAACAATCACCTTTGGATGGTATCTATAATCCCATCTTCGACAACTCTCCATCATTTCTCCAAATGGCATCTTTAAGCCCATTCCCTACATAATCAACCAACACATCACCGAATGCAAATTTCTGGGCACTCTAGTGTTCAATCATCTTCCACTTTCAAGCTACGAACAACAAACATGCCGATATAACTCTTCAAGTTTAAGAAGATTGAACACGGGAAGTTGTTGTACCCCAAAATTTTCCCTCCCGTTTTTTATTCAAGATACTATCCTAGGGTTTCTAGAATACTCAATTTGGATGAAAAGTTAATCAGACAGATTCTCTTCCTAGGCAGTAAGTCAACGATTAGGATTTGTTATTTCCCAAAGAAAATTGAGTCTCCAAGGTTTCAAATGGTCTTCATAGATCTTCATGTCTCCTCGAGGATGGTCGTGCCAAGTTTCAAACCTCGCATTGCAAGTTTGCTCAGTCATTGGTTCAGATGACTGAAAATGATTCCATTGACCCAAAAGTCGACCTTTACGAGATTAAGTTCAAATGATTGTAACTTCTTCATTAATTGATAAGATCATAGGAAATTAAAATATTTTAGAGGTCACTTTCTGGTTCTGACCTAATTTCAGATAATTGTGGCCTGCCTTCCGAGAGTCGTAATGTCCTCAATTTTCAAGATCTCGAGGCGATTATTTTTGCACATTATCATGAGCGATGTCATCAATAAGTCCTCTTTAAGAATCGAAGGAAATTATGTTTCAAAGACCTTGGAGATTATCAATTTGTCATAGGTCATTTTCTTGATTTAGAATGTTTTCAACTTCTAATTGTTTTCTCAAAGGTTGTGATTCTCATGTTGAGACTGTCCATGGAACGAGATGTTGAATTCGGAGATTCATATTGAGTTCGAACAAGATGTCGCTTATAATACAAGTTGCCATGTTAAATATCGATTTATGATCTTGGTGAAAATTATTTGAGTATTCATTTGAATAATGTTCTTGATTAGCAAAGAATTACACGATATCATAAGTTTTGTCCAAATCTTCTACAGTTCATTCACGTGAGTTTGTTTTGAATTCAAGGTGTCAAACAACGAGTTCTCTAAGTTTGATCAAATTCATTCTAACTTTAGAATGCAAACACGATTAAGGTTTATCTAAGTCACAATTCTCATGAACCAAATCAAATTGTCGAACCTAATTCAAAGTTCATGGCTATTCATATATTTTCAAGCGCGTCATTATTTAAATGCAAGACTTTTTCTTAAGTCGCTTTGGAATTCAAGATTATTCAAGTTTATTCAAGAATTCAAGATTTACAACAAGGCGCATTTTTATTTAAAAGTGAATTTGAATATATTTTACAAGTCTCCAAGTCTTAAAATTCAAATCACAAATGGAAACCGCAATGTTGCAAAATTCGCAATAATACAAAATTCCTAAAGAATTGATTTTTCGTCATCTTCAAGTCTTCATCAAGCACGGCAGGCTGCTCTTCATCAATTTTCTCCATTGTCCAAATTGCTTGTACATGTAACAAAAGAAAGAAAAAGTTAGCTAACATGTGAGGATTCAAGAACTAATTGTTAAGATTTTTTATCTCATCATTAGAGTTTGCATTTTTGAATCAGAAATTAAAAGGGTTTTTTAATCATTGTTTATCTCCTCCTACTTTTGCAAATCACAAAAAAAAAGTGGATTTCTTTAGGTTCACAAACAGGGAAAAGAAATGTGCAAAGCTATAATCCAAACAACACTGCTAAACAGCAGGCAGAAGCACAACCCAAGGCAACACGAAAACAGCAGAACAAATAGCAAAGGCAAAACTCAAAACAACACAAAACAGCAAGCAGTGAAAAAACGTGTAACAACAGCAGCAATAGCCAGTAGCGGCTGCAAGTCAATAATGCAGCAAGCAAAGACAAACAAGGCAACAGCAAGCGAAAACAAACAAGGAAGCAACAATTCAAATAAAACAAGTTAACAAATAGCCAAAACCTCATGTCATCATTTTCCTAATCTATGCAAACTCTTCAGAAATTTTCGACAAAGCAAAATTACTTTATATCATAGAAAGATGAAGAGGGAAAGAGAAAGAGATAGAAAGATATCACCTAGCCTATAAAACAACCTAAAACATGTAAAGAAAAGTAGCCTGCTACAAACCAGCAAAATAGTCCAACCTTGCTGCAAATATAGCTTTGTTGCTATCCCAAATCCTGCAAAAAACCTGCTGTAAAACCAACCTACAAATAGTCCAAAATCACGTCAAGACAAACTTGCTGCCCAACCCTGCTATCCTGCTATAAACCCAACAATACCAGTCCAAAACCTGCACAAATTTGCACCAAAATAAACATGCCCTAACCTGTACTCAAAATGCCACAAAATAGTTAACTAAAAATGTTCAAAACCTCAACTTTCCCCCCAATTTCTATCTTTTATCTCACCATAAGAAGAGAATCATCAGAGATTTTTAGGCAGATTGCAAACAAAACATCAAAAACTAACAGTGAGAATAATACACAAAAACACTCCAATAACCTCAAATATGTCTCCTCGTCATCTCAATCTAAAACTCAGAGAAAACAATCACTGAAAACTCATTGCAAAAACCCCTGTTAAAACCGTGAAATCAACATCAAACCTCCAACCTTCCAAACTTCCATCCTTAACCTTCACACCGTTTTTCAATAACTCTGCTCAAACTTCACGATAAACAACAACAATAAGACAATCTCAACGCATAGAAATTCAAAGAACAGAAGAAAGAGTATCAGAAGCACTTACTTGGGTTTTAACCTTCACCGCAGGATTTCTTGTCATTATCTTCGACGTCTTCACAGCAACTCACCGAAGCCTCTCTCTGCTTCGTAGGTAATTCCCTCTTTCCCTCTCGTTTTATGCTACAATTGCTATTGTATTGTACATCGCCATATTTGTTATTGTTACTTTGTTAAAACAAAAACCGAGGGAGGTGAGTTTGTTGTGATGGTCGAAACTACGCTGGCAGCTAGAATAGAAGAGCAGGAAGAGGAATAAGAAAGGTCCGAGAAGTATCATGGAACATAAATCGGTGAGTGGAACCGCGAGTGAAGAAGTTGGTTCTTGTTGTTGTTCGATTTAGGAAAGATGAGAAGAGCAGAGGTAGTGAGTGAGCGATGAGAATCAGAGATCGCCGAGAGTGTTTGAATTGGAGATCGTTCCAGAAAGATAAGGAAAGACACAGAGAAAGGTGAGGATAAAATTGTGTTAGGGTTATTAGCAGAGAGATTTAGAGGAAAAAGATGATGTTACGTTTGGAAGAGAGAGAGAGAGAGAGAGATTAATAATTTTTCTTGGTTTTAATTATTGTTTAGTGGGAATAAAAAACCATTAATAAAAATAGCAACAAAAAAAAAGAGAATTAATTTTCCTCCTTCCCAATATGCTGGCCGCGGTGCCCTTTCCTTGCATCAAGGGTTTACAAAATCCTTTGTGTTCCTATCTTGGGCCTCAACCCGGCCCAGTTTGTTTACTATCCCAGTTATTCATTTAATGGATTTTGTATTAATGAAAGCGTCTAAGTAAACAAATGAGTCAGTTGGAGCAGTGGAATGCGTGGGTTTGAAAGCTTGATGTCACGGGTTCGAGACCCCCTGAGACGTTTTGTGTTTTTTTTAATCTTTTCATCATTTTCTTCTTTTACTATTAGACAAAAGTCATCAAAAAAAAAGTGTTTGGGCTTTTAATCAAAAGCCCATACGAAAATCATGACGGCACCTTCAGTTTTATGTTTCATACCTCCTCTTATAATTGATTTAGTAGTTCTTAATTTTAGAATTAATCTAATTATTTAGAATTTTAAGTTTAGTTTAGAATCGTCTTAATAATTTTAGTTTAGATTTAATTTAATCTTTAGTATCTTTTAATTTTAATTAAATAAAAAAATTTAGTTTCAAAGTTAATTTATTTTCTTAATTAGTTTAGGACTTTGTAAACAATTTTATTTATGAACTTTTTCTAAGTTAATTTTCTTTAAAATTAGTTTATTTTCATAATTAATATAGTTAGGGATTTTTGTAAATAATTTTATTAATTAACTTTTTTTTCTTTAGTCTTAATTTGTTTGTTTAATTTTTTTCATAATAAAAAATACTAAAAGATAAAAAAAAATATACATTTGATTTAATTTCTTTAGTTAATTATTTTCTTTAATATAATAGAATTTTATTTTTCTTTTCAAACTTTTCAAGCTAAATACCAAAAAATTTATTTCCATATTTTGTTAATTAAATTTTTACTTCATAGATCGTTGTAGTTTCAATTAATTGCTCGATTTGATTTGGTTGTATTGATTGTCTATTTGGACTTTTAATCGCATTGATCCATCCCCATTTGTAAATCTGTACCCCCATTCTCGAAAGCTCTGTAATAGCGTAGAATTTTAATTTCCAAAATTTATTGTTTTCTTATACTGTATAGTAATTAGGCGTGCATGGCAAGATATAAAATCAACCGCTAGATAATCCTAGTCAAAGAAAAAATTAACTTGAATCAAACACACTTTCACACACGAACCTCTAGGGTAACCTCACTTGTTGCCTTGGAAAAATAGTCATGTCCCTCGAATACGCGACGCTTTAGCAAAGACTCTTCGATAAAAAATATTGTAGTCCCTCGATGTTGCCTTCGGTAAAACGATCTAGTCCCTTACGAAAAATTACTAAAGCGTCTCACAAGTTGCCTTCTATGACTGTACGATTGACCCGCGTCTGTCCCTTCACATCTAATGATGGGGCTTCTTACCAAATCAATGGTAAGATATCAACATCTAAAGGAGGAAGAAAAGAATATTAAGACCTTTTGAGTAGGTAGGATGCTCCTAGTTGCTCGCTTGCTCACAATAAAAACATTTCATACACCCACAACTTCACTTTGAAACATTTTTAAAAGTTAAAACACTTTGTACGCGTTCTTATAGAGACGAGAAACATTACAAAGACATTTTCAAAATACTTTCAAAACCCACATCACAAGCACATTTTCAAACAAAATCAAGTGATCTAGAAAGCAACTAAGAGCCCGTAGATAACTACGGATGAAAAGGGTGCTAACACCTTCCCTTTTCATATCCTACCCCCCGAACTCAAGAAATAATCTCGAAAGGTCATTCCTATTCTTTTCAACCATTCCTTATTGGATAAAAGAAAAGTCGATGGCGACTCTTGCTATCCGCACAATTGCGATCAAACGCAAAACACCAAGTCAGTTTTCCCACCGTATTACACTCATACATCCAGCGATAGGGCTACCTACTCATTAATAGTAGGATAGCATTGTCTAAAGGATAGGAGAAAAAGAACTACCTTTTCGAGTCCAAGTAGATAGTTGTTAAATGCTTGTTCAAAAAACAAACTTTTTTACACTTACTCATTTCAAAAACAACTTTCAAAAACATTTTCTTTGTCAACACTCTTGAGGACTGATACAAGAGTTATCACAAAGCAAATCGTTGCACTAAGGCTTTTCAAAGCAATTTTAAAAACATGAGCTAGCATCTAAGAGCCTGTAGATAACTACGGATGGAAAAGGTACTAACACCTTCCCTTTCCATAATCTACCCCCCTTACTCAGAAAACTCTCAAAAAGGTCTTTTTATCTTTTCACCCTTTCCTTTGTTGGATAGAAGAAAAGTCGATGGCGACTCTTTCTTATCACAACATTTGCAAACACAAAACGCAAAACCAGTATAAACAGTCGGTTCTTCCATCGTATTAAGAAGCTGGAGACTCTGCTGGGGATATGACAAAAGTGGGGTTACCTTAGAGTTTAGTTCATTCTTTATTTCTTTACATTGTTTGTTTTGTATGCTTTACCTTTAACGGTTTTGTTGGGGTTTTCTTGTAAAGATCCTACAGTCGAACATGGGGCACCTTTTAGGTAAGTAAAAATAAATCATGGAAGATGTACGGTGTAGACCGATATGGATGAAGTGATGGCTATTATGATACAGTGGGAGAACTGACTTGAGGTTTTGTGTTTGTGTTTGCAAATGTTGCAGTTTAGCAAGAGTCGCCACCGACTTTTATTTTATCCAAAAGGAAAGGTAAAAAAGCACAGGAAAGACCTTTGAGATTGTTTTTGGGTTCGGGGGGTAGATTATGAAAAGGGAAGGTGCTAGCACCATTTTCATCCATAGTTTTCCATGGGCTCTTAGTTACTTCTTTAGATCACTTGCTTTTCTTTTTTCAATTGTTTGAAATGGTGATTTGTATGGTTTTGAAAGTATTTTGAAAAGAGGCCTTTGTTTAGGCAATCTTTGTAATGATTCTCGTTCGTAAGAATGTATACAAAGATGTTTGTCTTTTGAAAAATATTTCAATATTTTGAAAGTTGTTTGGAAATGTTTTGAAAGTTGTGTGTGTTTGTTTTAAAATAGCAAGGATTGTTTTTGAAATGATCAAGCAACTAGAAGCATCTACCTACTCAAAAGTCTTTCTTGTACATTTTTTATTCCTTTGACATTGTTGACCTACTATTGATTTAGTAGACAACCCTATCTTTGGATGTTAAACGGGACGGGCGTGGGTCATCGTATGACCATGATAGAAATGGTGCCAAGTATCTTAGCATGTTTTAGGGACTAAGATCATTTTGTTTTTAGGCAACCTTGTCTAGCGTCATCAGGGGACTATGATCTTTTGTTTTGTTTTGTTTTGCCAAGATACCTAGCATGCATACCATGGCCAATTTTAAAGCAACAAAGTGGGTGAAACCCTAGAGGTGCTTGTGTGCAATGTGTTGTCATTTTTCATGCATTTTTGTCTTGCATTAGATCATGCTATTTGTTGGTTTTGTCTTATCATACAAACCCTAATTTACTAAACATGCATATAATGCGATAAATTGCGTAAAGTAAATCTAAACTATTACAACAATATTATGGGAGGGGGGATACAAGTTTTGAATGGGGGATATTTACACAAAATAAAACTCTAATTTACTATTACAACTCAATTGAATTTATTGTACAATAAATAAATAAACAATTATTTAAATATGCAATAAAATGTAAATATGCAAAAATGTTTTGTAATTGTTTTATGTATGAGAAAATAACATTATCTAATTCCTAAAAATAATAAAAAATAATATTATTATTTTTGAAAGGGGAAACCCTAATTTTGTTTTAAAAGAAAATATTATTTTCTAATATTATTTTATTCATTTTTTTGTTTAAGAAAAATAATAATAATATTATATACCAATAGTAAAAAATAAATATATATGGGAAATAAATATTTAATATGTATAAAATATTAAAATAAAATATTTAAGTATTTTTTATTATTTACAAGTTTATTTATGAAAATAAAGTATATTATTACTAATAAACTATTTTTTATGCCAAAAAATAATTAAAATAATAAAATAAAATGCAAAAAATAAAGAAAAGATTTTTCAAGATTTTTTCATATTCAGAAAAATAAATAAAAGCAATAAATATAAAAGAAATGAAAAATATGCAAAATATAAAAAAGAAAAAATAAAGCCAAGGGGGTGCAAATAGGAAACATGGGGGTGTGAAAAGTAGCAAGCCCAAGGCGCCAGGCCCAGGACAGCTTCGTCCCTGTCCTTCAACTCGCTCATGCGTGCGTTTCTGAGCCAAACATGTATCTTTCTCTAGCTTGCATGAAATCAAAAACTCATAACATAAAAAGTGTAGCTTGTGAACTCACGATTCCAATGATATAAAATTCATGACCTAACTCTCAAAGATAAGGGAGAATTTTAATGGCCCTAATTTCTGACCTAGTTTTTTCATGAACTTAAACAATCAAATACTCTTAGCTCAGTTAATATAAATGGAAACTATGCATATGTACAGCTTAAGCAAGTTAAGGACTACATTTTTGCTTCACAAATCGTGACCTAAGGATGCCTAAATAGAGAGATAGAAACTTGACAAATACCTTGTTCAGTTGAGTTTGGATATGGTAATGTGGGAACTTTGAGTGAGGCCTGAAGATCGTGTGAGCTTCCTTGAAGTTCCCTTAACCTTTTCCAATGCTCAGCCTGCCTTGTAGATGCCTGAATTTCCTTGCACGAGTCAACCTGAAACCTTGCAAAATGAAAATGGTGAAGTTTGAAACTGAGCTCACAGTTGCAAGATGAATGCTTGGATAGCTTGGATGTGATGTAGGGAAGATGTTTCAAGGGTTGAAAGGCAAAACGCACGAGCAAGTTTCAAGTTGGCAAGGGTTCTGCAAATTATGCCCTGTTTGGGCAGAAAAATGTGATTTTGGTGTTTGAGCATATTTGGGGTGTTGTGTATTCGTGCTTTGGCTTGTTACAAGGTTCTGAAGTTGTTTCAAATGATGCTAAGGCCTCTCTTTAACAGATGCACAAGCTTGCTTGACTTTTGCAAGTTTGATTGCTTTTGAAGAAAGTTGAAGTGACAATGCCCAAGGCCTGTACAGGCTAGCTTATGGACTGCATAAAGTTGGTACAAGTTGCCTGATGTTTGTGTATCTTGTTTGCAACAAAAGATCAGGTCCATGACTCAAGAAATGTAAAGTTGGAAAAAGCAAGCTTTATCAAAGTAGTATTGTGAACTTTATGCCATTTTTGGATTAATTCATTGTGCAATGCTTCAAAAGTCAGAACAAGACCATTATCCATTGTGTTAGAATTCAAATATAGAGTGTAGAAAGGATTAGGACCTGTAATACCAAGTACAAGCATGCTAGGACAGATTTGCAACTTGAACCATTGTGAAAATGCCTTGAACAAAAGTGATAAATTGCCATTTTCCCTTCTTCGATTCTCCCTAACCATAAATGATCTTGGAGAGTTCTTGGACATTTTGTAAATCTTGTAACATTCTATACAATCCATATTTGAAATGAATTTTGAGATACCTCTTGGAACTAGGTGAAAAATGCCCATGAAGTTAGGTCAAAATCCTGCCTAAATTAGGGCAAATTTTCACTAAGTTAAAAAGTTTATGGACCCCTATTCACAAAATCATAACTTGAGATCCAAGCATCTCTTGGGAAAACTTTGTGAATTAAAGTTGTAGATTTCATGGAGGACTACAACTTTAATGTTGGAAGTTTTCTTTGAATCCAATTGCATCATGGTGAAAAAGTTGTGGAAAGTTGGGAAAAATAAGAAATTTCCATAACTTAGAAAAATTCTAAGTTATGAAAAATTCAAATTAAAACCCTAATTGCAAATTTAGGTTTCTTGGTCAACAAGTTTAAAATTTTGACATATATTCATGAATTATGACCCTTGGCACTTGATTTTGACCAAAAAGTCAAAGTTTGACTTTTTAGTGTACAATTGATTTTTAATCAGTTGACTGGAAAATTCATCTGTCAATCCAATGCATTTGAGATATTTTGAACAATGTGATTAGGTCAAGATGATGCCATTGAGTCCTTGAAATCATGCTTGAACCCAATTGGTAATTGGCTTGGCTAAAAAATCAGAAATTGCCCTTTCTCAGTCAAAACCCTAATTTTGACCATTTTGCCCTTTTGATGATTTGATCAAATTTCTTGAGGAGTTGTGATCCAAAATTGATCAAATGGTACATAGGAGCCTAGAATGTTGATGTGGATCCAAAATTATGAAGTTTGACTGTAAATTGGCCATGGTTGACTTTTTCCCCAATACAGCTAATTTTTAGGTCAACTGTCCAATTGACTGGGCAAAAATGTGATTCAAGGCTTGAAACTTGGTATGGGCAATATTAGGGGTCCAAGATGGTGTATGAAAGTCACATGAAGTATTGATGGTCCAAAATTACTTGTGCAAACTCAAACCCTAATTTCAGGTCATCAGTGCAAGGTGATCCTAAGCTGAGCAAACCCTAATCTTGTCTGGAGTCCAAGAAGTCTTGTGAGAAAAAATCTTGATAATATGAGAGGGCAAATTTTGGGGTACAACAGCTGCCCCTGTTCAATCTTCTTGAACCTGAAGAGTTAGATTGGCAAGTTTTTCCGTTCGTGACTCGAAGGTAAAAGATGATTGGACACTAGAGTGCCCGTAAATTTGCACTCGTCAAAGTGTAGTTTGAGGAAATGGGCTTAAAGATGCCATTTGGAGATGTGATAGAATCTTGTTGGAGATGGGCTCAAAGATGCCATCCAAGAATGTTTGTTGAGTTGTAAGTTGTAAGTCAAAAGAATGAGTATTAGAATGGTGTCCGTATCTGGAACGTATTTGTACTGTATCTGGGGACTGAATCTGAATGAACAATGGAATAGCATCCGTATCTGGAGCGTATCCAAGCTGTATCTGAATGTTGAATCTGAATAAGCACTAGAATAGCATCTGTGTCTAGAGCGTCTCAGAGTTGTATGAGAAATAGAATAGCATCCGTGTCTGAAGCGTCTCTGAGCTGGGGAGAATCAGAATAAGTGACAGAATGGCAACCGTGTCTAGAGCGTATCTGAACTAGAATCTGAATAAGTGACAGAATGACTTCCGTGTCTGGAGTGTATCCGTATTGTATCTAAGATCTGAGTCTGAATGAGCAACATAATGACTTCCGTGTCTGGAGTGTATCTGAACTGTATCTTGACCTTGAATTCTGAATGAGTAATAAAATGACTTTTGTGCCTGGAGTGTATCTTTTACTGTATCTGAATGTTGAATATTGTTAATGATAGTTATTAATATTATCCTGAAAAGGGTAAAATGTTAGCTGAAACACAGAGTTATGTTGCATGAAATGTATGATGCAATAAATATTCTTTATCAATGTTTATGATATATGGATGTAATGTATGGGCATGTAAGCTGATTAGCTGCATTGCTGAGGAAAATAAATCCTTGACGGCTGGGGATAATAAAATCCTTGATTGCTACCGGGGAAAATAAATCCTTGACCGCTGCTGGAGATTCAAAATCTTTGATTGTTGAGGATGAGAAATCCTTGGTGACAGTTGGGGATTAAAATCCTGACAACTTCTATGGGGATATGAGGATCCGTCATGTCTTGAAGTTAGAGTATTGTCATATACTGCCTGAGTAATCTGCTTGGGGAATCCAGAGAATTTTGATGACATCTAATGGGGGTTACCCAATGGGAATTCTTATCCTGCTGGGGAATATGGGAAACTCTGATGACTTCTGCGGGGAATTGAGAATGAGAATCTTCATTCTGTTGAGGAGTAATGAAAACTTTGGTGACTTCACTGGAGAATCTTCAATCTGTTGAGGAATAAAAACTCTGTGGGAAGAAGGCTTACTGTTGGAGAGTAAGTTCTGGAGTTTTCGATCGTCTGCCACTCTACTGGGAAGTTATCCTAGGTTGGGGAGAGACAAAAGTTAACTGTTATCTGGTTCATTTCCAGGCTTCAAGATAACTTGCTGGGGAAATTGGATTAACTAGATGGTTTCCGCTGGGGATTGGTAGTTGGAAATCTTGACTCGACTGGGGAAGAAGGTTTCATCTCCGCTGGGAATCTGTAACTCAAAGTTTTTTCTCCGATGTGGATTGGGAGTTTGAAAACTTAACTCTGATGGGAATTAAGGGTTTGAAATTATAACTCCGCTGGGGATATGTATTTCAAGGTTTTAGCTCCGCTGGGGATCTAGATGATGTACTATAGGGATCGCTCATGGAATAGCCTAAAGACATTTTCCTATCCTTTCAGTCTGTCAGTAATTATTCTTTTCCATCCTGTTTATTTGTAAACAGTAATTATGTTCAAATGCATATGTTCATCAATGAATCATTGGACGCTTTTGCAAATAAAAACACAAGTGTAAAAAGGAAAAGACGAATAGTTTTCTGCACTTTAAAGAGGTATCTTTGTATTTACTTTAATTAAGTGTTTTGTACAAAGGAGACAGGCATCCTAGTAAGAGGATGGTGTCATAAAAGTAAGAAAAATTTATACAAAGAAAGATAGCTATGTGTGTAAAAATCCCATGGGGTTCCCCTTCCGTTATAGCCTTCGTGTCTCTGAATATCTTGTCCATCTGTTGCCTCGTCCGAAGATGATTGAATTGATCAAAAGCTTAGAGTTTGTCTGTGAAGAGATTATCCTTAAAGTGATCCGACGAGACATAGTCATACGCTTTAATTCCCTAACTTTTGCCTGGACCGCCCTTTCGGGTTTTCAGTCCACCGGGAAACCCTTTTTTGCCCAAGTTGCCCTTTCGGGTTTTCAACTTGTCGGGTGTACATATTTTTTTGTTTATCCCTAATTTTTGCCTGAACCTCCCTTTCGGGTTTTCGATTCACCAAGATGCCCTTTTTTTGCCTAGGTGTGTCAACCTAGCGGGTCATTTATGCGTAGTATCTTTTGACTATGTCTGCGTTCGCAGGGTGCGGCAGGTCGTCGCCGTCCATGGTGGTTAAGATCATTGCGCCACCAGAAAAGATGTTTTTGATCACAAATGGTCCTTCATAGGTAGGAGTCCATTTTCCTGTGGGATCACTTTGTGGCAAGATAATGCGCTTGATCACCAGATCTCCGACTTGATATGTTTGGCATCTGACTTTCTTGTTGAAAGCCTTGATCATCCGCTTTTGATACATCTGACCATGACAAACAGCAGTAAGTTTTTTCTTGTCAATTAAGTTCAGTTGATCAAGTCGGGTCTGAATCCAATCGTCTTCACTCAAACCAGAATCTTTCATGATTCTCAAAGAGGGAATCTGAACCTCGATAGGTAAAACAGCTTCCATGCCATATACCAAGGAATAGGGTGTTGCCCCAGTTGATGTGTGTGCCGTGGTACGGTACCTGTGGAGAGGAAACGGTAACATGTCATGCCAGTCCTTGTAGGTGATTGTCATCTTTTGTATGATCTTCTTGATATTTTTGTTCGCAGCTTCGACAGCACCATTCATCTTTGGCCGATAGGGAGATGAATTGTGATGTTGAATCTTGAATTGCTCGCACAGGCGGTGATCATAGTGATAATCATTTCGGAGATACCGTACCGGCAAATAAGGTTCTGCTTGATGAAGCGGGAAACCACATTCTTAGTAACGGATGCGAAGGAAGTTGCTTTGACCCACTTGGTGAAATAATCAATGGCCACAAGAATGAAGCGGTGTCCATTGGATGATGTAGGCTTGATCTCTCCAATCATGTCGATTCCCCACATAGCGAATGGCCAAGGAGCTATTAAGACATTTAGAGGAACAGGAGGCACGTGCACCTTGTTCGCATAGATTTGACATTTGTGACAAGTACGAGAATGTTGATAGCAGTCAGCTTCCATGGTAGACCAGTAATAGCCTGCCCTTAGAATCTTCTTAGCCATCGTATGCCCGCTAGAGTGAGTGCTGAAGGTACCTTCATGTAATTCAGCCATGACCTTTTCAGCTCCATCTTTGTCCATACAACGGAGCAGAATAGAATCATGATTGCACTTGTACAGGATGCCATTACTCAGGAAGAACTTTGCCAAGAATCTCCTTAAGAACTTTTTGTCGTTGACTGAAGCTCCTTCAGGGTATTCCTGAGCCTCGAGATACCTTTTGACTTCATGAAATCATGGCTGGTCCACTACTTCTTTGGTATTAATCTCGTGACAATGTGTCGGTTCGTCCATCCGTTCAATGGTGATTTGGGGAGCCTCATTATCCCAGTTAAGTTTAAACATGGATGACATTGTAGCTAGAGCATCTGCTAGCTGATTCTCTTATCACGGGAAGTGCTCGAAGGTAATCTGCTCGAAATGTGGTAACAATGTCAAGACATGTTCCTTGTAAGGGATGAGGTTTGGATGCTTAGTATCCCACTCTCCTTTGATCTGAATGATGACCAAAGCTGAGTCCCCAAACACAATCAAAGATTTGATTCCCAAGTCAATGGCATCCTTGAGTCCAAAGATGCATGCCTCGTACTCTGCCATGTTGTTCGTACAGTTGAAGCAGAGTCTGGCGGTGAAAGGAGTATGGCAACCTTCTAGGGAGATGAGTACCGCGCCAATACCGTTACCAAGTGCATTGGAGGCCCCATCAAAGTATAGGGTCCATCGGGATCCTTGTTCAGGTCTGTCGTATGGTCTGAAATCTTCAATGTTATCCAATGTCATGATGTCCTCGTCGGGGAAGTCAAACCTCATGGATTGGTAATCTTCGACAGCTTGATGATCCAGATGATCGGCTAACATACTCCCCTTTATAGCTTTTTGGGTCGTGTACTGTATATCATATTCTGTTAGGATCATCTGCCATCTAGCTATTCTTCCAAATAAAGCAGGCTTCTCAAAGATGTACTTGATCGGATCCATCTTAGATATCAAGAAAGTGGTATGAGTCAACATATACTGCCTTAGCCGGCGAGTAGCCCATACCAAAGCGCAGCAAGTTTTCTCGAGTAGTGAGTATCGAGTCTCACAGTCGGTAAACTTTTTGCTAAGGTAATAAATGGCATGCTCTTTTCGTCCAGACTCGTCATGTTGGCCCAGTACACACCCCATTGAATTCTCTAGGACGGTCAGATACATGATTAACGGTCTTCCTTCGACGGGTGGCATCAAGATAGGAGGTTCTAGCAAATACTCCTTGATTTTATCGAAAGCAACTTGACAGTCATCATTCCATCGAACTACCCGATCTTTCTTCAACAGCTTGAAGATTGGTTTACAAGTAGGTGTTATGTGGGAAATGAACCTAGCAATATAGTTTAGGCGTCCCAAGAAACCTTTAACCTCCTTCTCGGTGCGAGGAGCAGGCATTTCTTGTATAGTTTTGACTTTGGAAGAAACAACCTCGATGCCTTTGTTGCTGACAATGAAACCTAGAAGTTTACCGGACCGAACTCCGAATGTACACTTGTTTGGGTTCAGTCTGAGCTTGTACTCCTTCAACCTGACAAACAGCTTTTGCAAGTGATCAAGGTGTTCGTCTTCAGTTTGTGATCGGGCTATCATGTCATCTACGTAGACCTCTATCTCATGATGTATCATGTCATGAAACAAAGCTACCATGGCGCGTTGATAGGTTTCCCCGACATTCTTCATCCCGAATGGCATCACTTTGTAGCAGAACGTACCCCACTGTGTAACAAATGTAGTTTTCTCCATGTCCTCAGGTGCCATTTTGATCTGGTTATAGCCTGAGAATCCGTCCATGAAAGAAAATAGTTTGTGTTGGGCTGTATTGTCAATTAAGATGTCAATGTGCAGAAGTGGAAAGTCATCTTTAGGGCTGGCCCTGTTTAAATCTCTATAATCCATGCACATTCTCACTTTGCCGTCCTTCTTAGGCACGGGCACAATGTTAGCAACCCATTGTGGATAGGAAGTAATAGCCAGAAATCCAGTGTTGAACTATTTCATAACTTCTGCTTTGATCTTCTCTGACATGTCAGGTCTCATGCGGCAGACCTTTTGCTTAACTGGTGGACAATCTTCTCTTGTGGACAATCTTCTCTTGTGGGTATGACCAGGAAACGATCTCAACATAATCATGCAGTAGCTGAATTAGGCGCTCTTTGACACTCGGCTCTAGGTTGGCACCTATCTTGATTTCCTTTTTGTCATCCTCGGTTCCCAAGTTGATTGTATCCAACTGTTCCTCATGAGGCTGAATTTCTCTTTCCTCTTGCTGTAGAAGTCTGGCCAATTCCCCCGGCACCTCATAATCTTCCTCACCTTCGTATTCGACTTGGTTGATCAGATCTTCAGAGTCACTGAAGGCTATAGCAGTATCGTTACCCATGGGATCCGAAATGGAAGGGTACCTACATTTGTGAGTATGGGTGTGTGTAAGGGATAGCCATCTTAAAACAACAAAATGTAAAAGAAAGACAATGAGCACAAAAGGTTTAAATATGAAAAGCGTCCATGATTCATTAAAATGACATATGAAAATGAAATAAGAACCCTTGCAAATGGACCTATGTGCCTCGGGTAAGATACAAGGTTGAAAAAGTATGAATTGTTTGAGAATTATTACAGTCTAACAGGAATGGAAAAGATAAATTACTACGATATGAAAGTAATCGAAACAAAGTCTTTTGCTTCCCAATTGCACAGTCCTCTGCCAACAGTAGGAAAAATCCAGTCTTTCAAGCTTCCCTCTTCTTCACTGTCCTCTAGCGCATTAACCCCTCGGTGGCGGATCCTCACAGGTGGCCCTCCGGCACGGGAGCGGCGCACAACCTTCTGACTAGTCGAAGTAAATCCCAAGCCGAATTTGTCTGATTTGAAAGGAAATTCGGGAAGTTGCCCCCAGATTATGCTTCCGCCTTCTTCCACTACTGCTCTAGCATCCTTGAGAGATGACATCCGAGGTGGTGGTCTTGTGATCATAGGAGTTGACGACACCGCCTTGTTCGCCGCTATCTCTTTAGAAACTTATTCAAAGTGTTGGAAAGGGGTCTCTATGAATTCGTCATCCAATTCTACATATCAAAAAGAATTCAGATGACTAATCATGTATTCCTCTTTGCCATGAACAGTTATGATTTTCCCCTGGACAGGGTACTTGAGCTTTTGATGCAGAGTAGAAGTGACAGCTCCAGCATGGTGGATCCAAGGTCTTCCCAACAGGCAAGAATAGGAAGGACGGATGTCCATCACGTAGAATGTCGAATTGAACGTCTGGGTACCCATCTTGATCGGGATGTCCACCTCTCCATGGACCATCCTTTAAGAACCATCAAAGGCTCTGACAATTATATTGCTGGGTTTCAGGGTTAGGCCTTCACAGTCCAGTCTATCCAAGGCTTTCTTTGGCAAGACATTTAGAGATGATCCAGTATGAACCAAAACATGAGCTAGGGTGGTTCCCCTACACTCCACCGAGACATGTAGTGCATTGTTATGTTTTCTCCCTTTGGAGGTTAAGTCGACATCGGAGAAACCTATACCATTGTCAGCTGTTAAACTAGCCACACATTCCTGGAATTGATCAGTGGAGGTTTCTTGTGGCACGTGGGCCGTCTTCAAAAACTTGACCAAAGCTTTAGCATGTGCTTCAGAGCACAGAAACAAGGCTAACATAGATGATTGGTACACTCCTTAATTTAATGCCAATCCTTTGTGCCAAGACCATATTCTATGTGTTCAAGCATTGCATAAAGGTTTAGTCCCAAATTAGAAAAAGCATTATATCCATTTTTGCAAAAGTGAACTTTATGTCAATATGCAAATCCAAGCATGTACAGTTAAGATCTCTTTGGCACAAGTTTATGAGTTAATTAGACTGATCAAGACTAAGTGGTTCAGCATAGAATGGGGGCTTGTACAGGCTAGAAACACCAAGTGGCCTTTTGTTGCTTAAAGTGTAAGAAACTTGCCATAACACATAACAATTATCATTCCTGTAAACCAAGCCTTAAGAAAACTTGTCAAACTTTTTCTAAAGATCCATCCTAAGCTGAAACACGAGCCTAGCATCCCCAATACCTCCCCATTCCCAGAATCACCCTCAAACTGCCCAAACAGAGCATCTGCTGCAGTTTGAGTTCCATAGCTCAAACCTTCCATGCATTCTTGCTAAAAACACATCAAACACATCCCACAATATCCCTTGAAGCTATTCCAAACCTCGAACACGACCTGTAACACTCCCAGGAAACATCACCATTTTCATTTTCTTGTTTTGCAGCTGAAGTTCCATAGCACGATTCAAAAGGTTTCAAGACAAAGTAAAGCTTGGAATAGCATCCCTGGACATCAAGGAAGCTGTACCAATCATCACCTTGCATTGAAGACACCTCCATCACCAGATACAACTTCAACTGAACAGGTAAGTTCATGAACACGTATCTCTCTATCCAGGCATTGTTAGCTTTAGGTTTGTGAAGAAAACATGTCCCATTCATAGCCCTGAACATGCCCATGTAATTAGATTTCATTTATATTATGTATGCTTAGAGAATTTTAAGTCTGGACATTGAATAAAATTTAGGTCAGGAATTGGGGGAGAAGAAATTCTCTCATTTCTGAGAGTTAGATTGACTTCTTTATATGTCTAGAATCGTGGCTTCAAGCTCTACAGGTTTCATGTTGGAAGATTTGGCAAAAGATCAAAGAATCAGGAGTTAGGGATTTGAGAAGAAAGGCGCGTGTTTTTGAATATGTTTGTCTGAAGGTTGAAGACAACAAACCTTTGGGCTGGGCCTGATTGGTCATTTCTGTTTTACACCTCATTTTCACACACACACCCCCTAGGCCCATTTTGCTTATTTTTATGACTTTTTGACTTTTTCTTTTTTGTTCTGACTTATTTATTTTTTCTTATGATATTAAAAATATAAAAAAATATTTTTTACACCATTTTCATATTTATTAGGTATTTATTTGTTTAAGATCAATATTTGTACATAAATAAATATATAAACATACTTTTATTTGGAAAAATACTAAAATAATGCAAACACATTTTATTTTCCATTTTTATTTTATTTTATCTTCTGAAAATATTTTATATAAAATATAATTTTTTATAAATATTAAATATTATTATTTTGTATATATAATATATATTTAGTAAATAATACAAATATTTATATATATATTAGTATATTTAGGTTAAAAATACAAAATATATACATTTTATTTTTATTAATATAACATTAAAAAATACCTTTTGACCAATATACTTCATTTTTATTTTATTTTTGTACATAATTGATAAATTTTGTACATATTAAATAATTAATAATTTTATTTAATGAATTAGGGTTTTGCCCTAAAAACATAAAAACTCCAAAAAAATAATACTTTTTATTTTGTTTATTTGACATATAAAAATACTTTTTTTTCATACATATAAAAAACCTTTTTGCATCTTGCATATTTATTTTATTTCCATTTAATTTGTGCAATCAATTATCTTGTAAATAATTCAATATTGATGTAATAGTCTAGGTTTAAATTCCTTGTCAAAATACCCCCATTTGAACATTTCTACCCCCCTTCCCATATATTGTGTTGTAATAGTTTAGGACTTTATTTTTCGCACTTTATTGCTTTCTAAATATACCATGCTAGAATTAGGGTTTGTATGCGAATCAAAAACAACAAAAATAGTTTGACCTAATTTCAAGATAAACAAGCATGAAAATGGACAACACAAATCACACTTGCACCCCTAGGGTATTCCACTTGTTGCCTTCAATAAATGGGCCATATTGCATGTTAGGTCTCTTTGGGCAAAACAAACAATTCAAATGATCATAGTCTCTCGATGACGCTTTCGAAAGTTGCCTAAAAAATGATCGAGTCCCTTAAAGGAAAATTTCTCAAAGATACTTGGCACCATTGCAATTATGGTCTAAACGATGACCCACGCCCGTCCCTTTCACATCCCAACACAAGATTGTCCACCAGATGCAATGGTGGAACAAACTTGTTAAGAGGGTTAAAACATAGCAATAATCTTTGAGAAATTTAGGAGTAGACAACCTCTTAGTTACTTGAATCAAACTTGCAAAACAAAACACTTGCCTATTTTTAAACCACACCTCACTACACTTTAAAAAAAAACAACTTTAAAAAAAAAACAAATGAAAACCTTTTCAAAAGACATACACCTTTGTATACATCCCCACATGGATCATTACAAAGGTTGCCACCACATTGGCTTCTTTTCAAAACATTTTCAAACCACACACACAAAGCACCATTTCAAACAATTGAAAATCAAGGCAAGTTGATCTAAGCAAGTAACTAAGAGCCCATGGATAACCATGGATAAAAAGGGTGCTATTACCTTCCCTTTCCATAATCTACTCCCCGAACCCAAGAAAACATCTCAAAGGTTTTTGCTGTGCTTTTTAAACCTTTCCTTAGGATAAAATAAAAAGTCGGTGGCGACTCTTGCTCAACCGAAACATTTGCGAAAACAAACGCAAAACCATAGTCAGTTCTCCCACCGTATCACAGAACTGGCGACTCTGCTGGGGAATTTTTAAAAGTGGAGTAACCTTAGGGCTTAGATCATCTTTGTTTTCAATTGTTTGCCTTGTTTGCTTTTATATTTGTGGGCTTTGCATCGGAGTTTCATAGATCCTAACCCGGATCTGGGGAATACCCTTTTAGGTAGCATAATCTGTGAGGGACCTGTCCGGCGTAGACCGACATGGGTGAAGCAGTGGCTATGTTGGTGTGGCACCTTGGTCTGTACCGATATCCCTTATGTTGCAACGAGGGGAATATGGGTCTTCTAAGGAGTCATTAAACACCAACCGACCTTAGAACCCTAAATTGACCAAACTTGGCCATAGAACAGTAGCAGTATGCTACACTCATTGAGGCTAAACTCTCGCGATGGTTCTGGCCGCAAGAAAAGATTGCGATGCTGGAGTTATGACCGATTGAGGGTAGTCAATGATTTGAGATCCTCTAGAACCCGGTTACTTTTGATAGGACAGGTTTTAACCAACGAAACTAAAAGAGGGTAATACCTAAACTTCATGCTGGCCTAAAACCTAAAGGTTATCTTGTGTGACTTGTGTGCCTTATCATGCTTGCCTGTGTGAATACTTGTGGTATGCTTCATCATAGCATCATGCCATCATACCATTGCATGCATCCTGTATAAGGACTAACCCATTTCAAAGACAAAAAAAGTTTCATCTTTGCTCTGTTTTGTAGGACATCATGATGCCCGTGCGTAGGAATACTATCCGGCTCAACTTTGTTCAACCACCAACTTTGCTCAAAGATTTGGTTGGTAGGATTCCAAACACTTCTTCCTTCATCAACAAGCATGGTTCTCTCCTTGGTTTGATCACTACAAAGTGGGACCAACAACTGATAAGTGTCCTGACCCAGTTTTATGACCCTCTGTATCATTGCTTCACCTTTCAAGACTTCCAGCTGGTCCCTACCCTGGAAGAATTCTCCTATTTG
The DNA here is from genome assembly GCA_948472305.1 of Vicia faba. NCBI lineage: Eukaryota > Viridiplantae > Streptophyta > Magnoliopsida > Fabales > Fabaceae > Vicia > Vicia faba. Next base: position 469,541,307 of record OX451736.1, read on the forward strand.
CTTGGTATCCCTGTCTTGGAGCAAACTCCATTCACTGGTTGGAAAAGATTCCTAGGCCTGAAGAGGTTGCTGCAGTCCTCCCCTTGACCAAAGAAGAAGTATTGGCTAACTGGGAAACTAGAAGTGGAGTTAAGGGCTTTTTGGTCAAATTTCTGGTTGGCAAAGCTAATGATTTCTGGAATGACTTAGACTTCAAGGCGTACGAAGACATTCTGGCTCTTTTAATCTATGGTCTGGTATTGTTTCTCAATCCTGACACCTTTATCAGTATCTACGCCATAAGGATCTTCATGTCTCGGAATCCTGTACCCACTCTTTTGGGTGATATCCTGCAACAACTCTATGCTCGTACTGCCCGAAGACGGGGAACTCCATGTTGTTGTGCTCCTTTGCTAGTGAGGTGGTTTATTTCGCACCTTCCTAAGTTCGTGTTGAAGAATGAAGAAGGAAAGGGTTGGGCTCATAAGTTAATGTCTCTCACTGATAATGACATCACTTAGACTCTCAGAGGTTTGGATGAGGTAGCTGTTATTGATCGTTGCGGAGAATACCCTAATGTCCCATTGATTGGTATCCAAGGAGGAATCTCTTATAATCCATGCTTAGCTCTCCGCCAGTTTGGAAGAGCCAGAAGAGTAGGGCCTCATGAAATGTTGGTTCCTCACTTCCATTTTGAATTTCAGGCAGACAATGACAAACTACGCCATGGATTCATTAAGGCTTGGGACAGAATTCACAAAGCTGACCCACATGAGTTGGGACAAAAGACTTCTCTACCAATGGAACCCTATTGCAGATGGGTCCGCATCCGTGCTCAGAAGTTAGGTATGCCGTACGAAGCTGTCAGACCTATCACTCTTGAATCTCCTGATGAAGATGGGGTTCCTCCAACTGTCCTCCCTCCTCAGATACCCACTGATATTGACACACTGAAGAGATCTTGGGCGCAGCTAAAGGAAGAACGGGATTTTTATCGGGAAAAGTTCAACGAACAGGAACGGAAGATCCAGAGGCTGACTAAGCAATTGGAGGAGGAGCGGGTTCTGAATGACTACATCCACACTGAGAAGAGGAGGCCATGGGAGAACTGATGGGCTTTGGATATTTCCTTTTACAGCTTTTATTTCCTTTTCAATATTTTTCATTCCTGTAATGCCTAAGGGCAAGTTGTTGATCAATTTAAAATTTGAATCTAATGAAGTGTGTTTCTATTTTGTCTACAAAGTTGAATCTTGTTTGTCTTTGAAAACATAAAACATACGCATCTCATTGCACCATATGCATAGCAGGTACCCTTTTTCCACAGGTTGCTTAATCTTCTTCGCTGTTTATTTGAACAGTCATCATGAATCCAGACTCATCCAGTGAGCAAGCAATCAAGGCCCTTCAGGCCCAAAGTGCCCAGTTTCAAGAGATGGTCCTAAGCCTGGCCCAAGGTCAACAAGAGTTGAAGGCTCTGCTCCTAAAGAAGAAGAAGAAGAAGAGGACTGCGTTGTTCAATACTGGACGCAGATTTGGGAACACACTCCATAATGAGGCTGATCCAACTACTTCCTCCGCAGAGAAAGACAGTCCCCAAGGGGGAGGAGCTCCTAGTCCTGCAGTCTCTGACAACGAGACAGACTACAATGACGAACAATACCCACATGCTGCTGACAGATACAAGCAATTAGAGGACCGCTTGAGCGCCATGGAGATTCAGAATGTGCCGGGGCTGGATTTCGGATATTTGGGCTTATCTTCTGGGGTAGTAATCCCACACAAGTTTAAGGCGCCTGCCTTTGCCAAAAATGACGGGGCCTCCTGTCCAAAGCTGCATCTAAGGTCGTACGTAAGGAAAATTCAACCTTACACAGCAGATAAGAACCTCTGGATCCACTTCTTCCAAGATAGCCTTTCGGGGTCACAGCTTGAGTGGTTCTATCAGCTAGATGGAACTAGTATCCGACATTGGGAATATTTGGCGACAGCATTCTACAGACAATATCAATACAATTCTGACCTCGCTCCTACGCGTACCCAACTTCAGTGTATGTCTCTAGGAACGGGCGAAGGGTTCAAAGAATATGCACAAAAATGGAGAGATTTGGCTGGCAGGGTGCAGCCTCCATTGACTGATCGTGAGCTGGTTGATATGTTTCTAGGGACTTTGTCTGGTCCATTTTTCAATCATTTGGTTGGTAACTCCTTCGCTGGGTTTACGGATTTGATCCTAACGGGTGAAAGAATAGAAGCTGGCATCAGGTCAGGAAAAATACAAAAAGCTGCCTCCACAAGTACTGAGAAGAGGCCTTTCAAGAAAGAAGCAAGTGCAGTCTATGGTCCTAGAAGACAAGTCAAGCCAGAAAGTCGCCAAGCCGTCAATGCCTTGGTCATTTCAAAACCTGTTGCTGCTCCTAAGCAGTACAATCAACAAAGAGGTGAAAGGCCCAAGAGGCAGTATACTCGGTTGAGTATGACCTTGTCACAAATTTTACCGCAACTGTTATCAACCAACTTGGTGACCATCAAAGAAGCGCCGAAGGTCGTGAATACTGCATCTCCTAAGTATAACCCAAATGCCCGTTGTGCTTATCATTCCGATAGCCCCGGGCATACTACTGATGATTGCTGGGCCTTGAGAAATAAAGTGCAAGACCTTATCGACGCGAAGGAAATTCAGTTTGAAGCGCCTGAGAGGCCAAATGTTGTAACTGCTCCTATGCCCCAGCATAGAGTAAATGCCATCGAGGAAGATTTGTATGCTGTTTCGGTGAATGATGTTGCTACCCCTCTTTTGACTGTTAAGAGGAACTTATTACTAGCCGGTTTATTTCTGGGTTGTAGCAAGGGTTGCCTCCTGTGTGCTGTTATCCCTACCGGTTGTCCGCTGCTGAAATCAGGCATCCAAAGCCTGATGGATAGCAAAGAAATTCTGTTCAAGAAAACTGTTGTTCCATTCGTTTCCGCTGAAGAAGTATCTGTTGTCACAATTTACAATCCTACCAAAGCTCCTCCGAGGAAGCCAATCCAAATTATGTCTGTTGCACCCATTACTATTACTGTTCCGGGGCCTCTCCCCTATGAGTCTGATAAAGCTGTCCCATGGCATTATGGGGCCGACGTGTATGTGCTTGGAATGAAGCAGAAGTTTAACACCAGTACCAGTATCAGTAACATCACTGGTCCCGCCAAGATTACTCGCAGTGGCAGGCTCTTCTCGCCTGACATTGCACCGCCAGTTATCCGAAAGCCTCTTATCATCACACCCGCAAGTGTGCATGTTCCAAATCAAGTTCCTATGTCTACTACTGCCGCCGAGTCCTCTGATGCTCGGGGCAAAGAAGTTGCTACCGATTTTCCTGCCAGGACTGAGGCACCAAAAAAGACTGCTGTTGAAGCCTCCCAACAAGAGATGGAGGAAATCCTTAAAATCATTAAAAAGAGTGACTTCAATGTTGTTGAACAGTTGGGGCATACCCCCTCCAAAATCTCTATGATATCATTGCTGCTATGCTCAGAGGCCCATGCAAAAGCCCTGATTTCATTTCTGAAAACGGCCCATGTGCCGCAGGAGACCTCTGCAGATCAATTCACTGACTGTATGGCTAATTTGACAGTTGACAATGGCTTGGGTTTCTCGGATGCTGACCTTACCGCCAAAGGAAAAAATCACAATGATGCCCTGCACGTCTCTATAGAGTGCAGGGGCACTACTCTCACACACGTGTTGGTGGATACCGGTTCTTCCCTAAATGTTTTGCCCAAGAAGGCATTGGATCGCTTGGATTGTGAGGGCCTGGAATTGAAACCTAGTAACATCATTGTTAGAGCCTTCGACGGTTCTAAGAGGATGGTGCACGGTGAGGTAGACATTCCTATTCGTGTAGGTTCCCAAGTCTTCGACTCAACGTTCTATGTAATGGATATTCGTCCATCTTATTCCTGCTTGTTGGGTCGACCCTGGATTCACAAGGCTGGGGCAGTAACATCCACTCTACACCAAAAGCTCAAATACCCTGTCAAAGGGAAAATTGTTACTGTGCAGGGTGAGGAGGAATACATGGTTAGTCACTTGAATTCATTCCGGTATATCGAGATGGACGGGGAGTTTATTGAAACCCCCTTTCATCATTTTGAGGAAGTACCTCCAACATTGGCATCGACTGAAACAGTGGTTGAAGAAGACTTTCCGTTGAAGATGGCGTCCTTGAAGGATGCCCGGGCTGTAATCGAGAAAGGCAAATGCGCAAACTGGGGTCAGCTTCCTGACTTCACTCAAAAGAATGACAAGTTTGGGCTGGGCTTTACTGCAGAGGCTCAGAGGGCTGTGCGCAAAGAAAGGATCAGAAAGGCTCTGGTGTTCATCACCAATCCAAGGGTGAATGCTATCGAGGAGGACGTAGAGGAAGCAGAGTTTGACAGTTGGATCTATCCAACCACCAACAATGGACCAAGCAACTGGACGGCAAAGGATTTTACACCTATTACATTTGTCACGCAGTAATTAACTCTTTTGATTTTCAATTTGTAACAAACAATATGTTGAAACTTTTATTGGCTCGGTGTCCTACCCGGGGCACCGTAGCTCCATTTGTGAGGGCTTTTTGTATGACATTTCCATATATCATTAATCAAAACATTGGACGTTTGTTGCATTTCAAATCTTGTGCTCTTTTTCTTTCTGTGTTATATATTGCAAAACAGCTATATTTACACACACTCACTTATACAGGTTTCAATCCACTCTGGATCTCACTGGTAACAGCTCTGCTACTACCAGTTATGACTTCGAGAATCCGATAAACTTGGCCGAAGACGAAGGTGAAGATGATTGCGAAGTGCCTGGTGAACTCGCAAGACTGCTACTCCAGGAAGAGAGGGCCATTCAGCCGCATGAAAAGCCGGTGGAAACAGTGAACCTGGGTACTGAGACAGATAGAAAAGAAGTCAAGATTGGTGCCAATCTAGAGCTCAGCGTGAAGCAACGATTGATCCAAATGCTACATGACTACATGGAAATCTTTGCTTGGTCCTACGAAGACATGCCTGGATTGGATGCCGACATTGTAGTTCATCACCTGCCAACCAAGGAAGACTGCCCTCCGGTAAAGCAAAAGGTCCGCCGTATGCGCCCAGAGATGTCCGAAAAGATCAAGGCTGAGGTTATGAAGCAATTCGATGCCGGGTTTCTAGTAGTGACCTCTTACCCCCAATGGGTTGCCAACGTAGTGCCAGTGCCGAAGAAGGACGGTAAGATCAGGATGTGTGTCGATTACAGGGATTTGAACAGGGCCAGCCCCAAGGATGACTTCCCCCTACCTCACATCGACGTTCTTGTTGACAATACTGCTCAACACAAGGTGTTTTCCTTCATGGATGGCTTTTCAGGGTATAATCAGATCAAGATGGCTCCGGAAGATATGGAAAAGACTACCTTTGTGACTCAGTGGGGGACCTTCTGCTACAAGGTCATGCCATTCGGGTTGAAAAATGCTGGGGCAACCTACCAACGCGCCATGGTTGCTTTATTTCATGATATGATCCATCATGAGATTGAGGTATATGTTGATGACATGATTGCAAGATCCCAAACTGAGGAGGAACACCTTGACCATCTGCGGAAGTTGTTTGACCGATTGAAGTTATACAAGCTGAGGTTGAATCCCAACAAATGTACCTTTGGGGTAAGGTCCGGAAAATTGCTAGGTTTCATTGTAAGCGATAAAGGTATTCAAGTGGATCCTGCCAAGGTAAAAGCCATACAAGAGATGCCCGCTCCCAAGACAGAGAAAGAAGTCATAGGCTTTCTGGGACGACTGAATTACATTGCCCGATTCATCTCACATCTAACTGCTACCTGTGAACCAATCTTCAAATTACTGAAGAAAGATCAAGTAGTACGTTGGAACGATGAATGTCAGGCCGCTTTTGAAAAGATAAAAGAGTATCTCCAAGAGCCACCTGTTCTTATGCCACCAGTAGAAGGGAGACCTCTGATACTATACTTGACAGTACTTGAGAACTCGATGGGGTGTGTGCTGGGGCAGCATGACGAGTCTGGCCGAAAAGAGCACGCTATTTATTACCTAAGCAAAAAGTTTACCGACTGTGAATCTCGTTACTCACTGCTCGAGAAAACTTGCTGCGCTCTGGTATGGGTTGCTCGCCGGCTGAGACAGTTTATGCTGACTCACACCACTCTGTTGATTTCAAAGATGGATCCCATCAAGTACATATTCTCAAAACCTGCTCTGTCTGGAAGAATAGCAAGATGGAAAATGATCTTGACAGAATATGATATCCAGTACACAACTCAAAAAGCAATCAAAGGAAGTGTACTGGCAGATCATTTGGCACACCAACCTGTGGACGATTACCAATCATTGAACTTTGAATTTCCGGACGAAGATATCATGGTAGTACCAGATTGTGAAGTGCTTGGACCGGATGAAGGACCTGAGGAAGGATCCCGATGGTCTATGCATTTCGACGGAGCCTCCAACGCTTTGGGTAACGGTATCGGCGCTGTGATCATATCCCCCAAAGGAACTCATACTCCACTCACTTCCCGGCTGTGTTTCAACTGCACCAACAACATGGCAGAATATGAGGCATGTATCATGGGTCTTCAAGCTGCAATCGACTTAAGGATCAAGTTTCTGAGTGTCTTCGGAGATTCCACCCTCGTGATCAATCAGATCAAAGGCGAGTGGGATACGAAACACCCAAATCTTATTCCTTACAAGGAGTATGTGTCGACTTTGCTTCCCCACTTTGAAGAGATAACTTTTGAACACTTCCCAAGGGAGGAGAATCAGTTAGCGGACGCACTAGCTACGATGTCTTCAATGTTCAAAGTTAAATGGGACAATGAAGCTCCCCGGATCATTATCTGGAAGTTGGACGAACCTGCATACTGTTGCGATCTTGAGGCCGAAAAGGTGACTGAAAAACCGTGGTATCATGAGGTGAAAAGATACTTGGAAGCTCAAGAATACCCTGAAGGTGCATCTGTCAATGACAAGAAGTTCATAAGAAGGTTTGCGGCAAAATTCTTCCTCAGCAACGGCATTCTCTACAAACGGAATCATGATTTAACTCTACTGCGTTGTGTGGATAAGGCTGAAGCAGAGAAGATCATGATAGAGCTACATGAAGGTACATTCGGAACACATTCCAGTGGACACACCATGGCGAAGAAAATCCTTAGGGCAGGATATTTCTGGTCCACAATGGAAGCCGATTGTTACCAACATTCTCGAACTTGTCATAAATGCCAGATCTATGTTGATAAGGTGCACATCCCTCCGGTTCCTCTGAACGTCCTGACGACACCTTGGCCTTTTGCAATGTGGGGCATCGATATGATCGGTGAGATCCGACCGACGGTATCCAACGGGCATCGCTTCATCTTGGTAGCAATCGATTACTTCACGAAGTGGGTTGAGGCAGCCTCCTACGCCACCGTAACCAAGAGTGTCGTTGCACGTTTCATTCGGCATAACCTGATCTGTCGGTACGGCGTCCCGGAAAGAATCATTACGGACAATGGTACCAATCTCAACAACAAGATGATCACTGAGCTCTGCGAACAATTCAAGATACAGCACCACAACTCTTCTCCTTACCGGCCGAAGATGAATGGGGCTGTAGAAGCAGCTAATAAGAATATCAAGAAAATTGTGCAGAAGATGACAGTGACCTATAAAGATTGGCACGAGATGTTACCGTTTCCTCTTCATGGGTACCGTACCTCAGCAAGGACGTCAACCAGGGCAACTCCTTTTTCCTTGGTCTATGACATGGAGGCAGTCTTGCCGATTGAAGTCCAGATACCCTCTCTCCGGATAATGAAGGATGCAGACTTGAGCGAAGATGACTGGATCCAGACTCGACTTGATCAATTAAACCTGATTGACGAAAAGAGACTCACTGCTATCTGTCATGGTCAGACGTATCAAAAACGAATGATCAGGGCATTTAACAAGAAAGTCAGACCACAAGAGTATCAAGTTGGGGACCTGGTAATCAAACGCATCATCCTTCCTCAAAGTGATCCCCGGGGAAAATGGACCCCTACATACGAAGGGCCATTTGTGGTAAAACATGTGTTCTCAGGAGGAGCCATGATTCTAACCACCATGGATGGTGACGACCTTCCTCACCCCGCCAATGCAGACATAGTAAAAAGATACTACGCATGAATAAAAGACCCGCTAGGTTGACATACCTAGGCAAAAAATAAGGGCTTCCCGGCGAACCAAAAGGGTTCGGGCAAAAATAAGGGATGAAATGAAAAAAATCTGTACACTCGGCAAGTCGAAAACCTGAAAAGGCGGCTTGGGCAAAAATGGGTATCCCGGTGGACTGAAAACCCGAAAGGGCGGTCTAGGAAAAAGTTAGGGATAAAAGCGTAACACTATGTCTCATTGGATCACCTAGCATCCAGAATTCGGCATCAACTACCTGGCTCAGACTTTGGCATCGATCAATCAGCTTCATCTTCAACTAAGCAGCAAAGTGATGAGACGCTTGAAGACATAAAGGCGATAGCAGAGTTGGAACCCAGTGGGAATATTATGCACATAGCTATTTTGTTTCCTTTTCAAAATTGTATAAACTTTGTGTTATTCGGCGGTGTTCTCTTACTAGGACATCAGCCTCTTGTACAAAAAACGCCTATTCACAGGCAAATTTCAAAATCAATACAAATTCACTTTTCCATACAAATTGCCATTTGTTTTTTCCTTTTTCTGTTTTGTCTTGCGAAGAACGTCCAATGTTCATTTTTGATATATGCATTTGACATTAAATTGCTAATTCATAAGTACTTGCATGCGAAATGAAAGACTAATTACAGGTGACATCAGAAACAGGGGCAATGTAAAGTTGTCTGATGCAGTCTGGTTGCTTTGTCCACCGAAGTACCAAGGTAGGTTCAACTGAAGAATGTGACCAAATTATCTCAACTCCCCGCAGAGTAAGACAAGATAGCAACCTTCCTCCAGCGGAGTATAGGCATTCATCAGCAAGCATCCCCGACGGTCTTGATCTAAGATTGTTCCCCGGCGGAATACGGACACTCCAGTGGAATCATTTTCCAGTAACAGTCTGAAGGTTTCCCCAGGAAAGTGGAATTTTTATCCCCAGCAGGTCTGGAAGCTTATCCCCAGTAGATTCTGGAAGCTTATCCCCTGTAGAGTACGGACGTCTCTCCCGAGCTTTTATTCAAAGTTATTCCTCACAAGGGCTTATAATTGGGTTATCCTCAGCTAATTGCCACGGAAGATCGCCCTCGGCGAAGTTCTTTTAACCCCCAGCGGAGTTCATCAAAGTTCCCCAACATAACTTATCAATGCAATCCCCAGTGGAGTTTATCATTGTCATCCCCAGCGGAGTCCCTCATTGAAATCCTCAGTGAAGCTCTCGTCAAACTTCAGCAAAGTATCTCTTCCACAGAGCAATTCCCCGCAGAGTAATCTCTCCAACAAGTTTATTCCTCAACGGAGTCATCTTCTCTTACCGGCGTATTCTTACAACCGTCATGCCCAGCGGAAGCGAATAACTCTACTCTTCAACGTCAGCCCAGGATTTAATTCCCCGACCGATCGTCAAGGATTTATTTTCCTAGACAAAAATACATTCATAAACATTTCGAATTTCATACATCTTGCTTACATACATGATAAAGTGCATACGACACTATCTCATTTTGAACGTCATGACATCATGCATGTCATACATCATGACATTGCATACAACTGATGTTTTGCCTTTTCAAGAAAAAGACAACTACCTACAACTGTCACGGTTTCCAGATTCGATTCCTGTATCTAGCCAGGGCACATCTGTGAGTGATCAGTTTCCAGACTCGATTCCTGTATCTAGCCAGGGCACGTCTGAAGAGTTTGAAGATTTGATTCCTGTAACCAGCCAGGGCATATCTATCAACTGACAACAATTCCAGATTCGATTCCTGTAACCAGCCATGGCATATCTATCAACTGACAACAATTCCAGATTCGATTCCTGTATCCAGCCAGGGCATATCTGTTGACGACTATTTCCAGATTCGATTCCTGTATCCAGCCAGGGCATATCTGTTGACGATTATTTCCATATTCGATTCCTGTATCCAGCCAGGGCATATCTGTTGACGATTATTTCCAGATTCGATAACTGTATCCAGCCAGGGCATATCTGTGAGCATCCGATTGTAGACTCGATTCCTGTATCTAGCCAGGGCATGTCTGCATAAAAAGATTGAAGATCAAACACCTGTAACAAGCCAGCAAAACATCTGTCTTTCTCAAAATACACAAGTTATCGCTAAGGAATCTCTTAGGCGATCAACACTTCCAAATGGCATCTATAAGCATATTCCCGACAAGGATCTGTCACGCCTTCAGATGGCATCTATAAGCCCATCTCCGTATCCACCGTCTCTCCAAATGGCATCTATAAGCCCATTCCCGACATCACATTGCTGATACTCCAACATGCGAGTGCAAATTTCCGGGCACTCTAGTGTCCAATCTCCTTTTACCCTCGAGTCACGAAAGGCAAACTTGCCAATCTAACTCTTCTGGTTCAAGAAGATTGAACAGGGGCAACTGTTGTATCCCAAAATTTGCCCTCCCATTTCCTCAACATTTTCTCATCACAAAACCCTTGGAGATCAAGATCCAGTTAGGGTTTCCTCTTCTCAAGACTTCTCCTTGCACTGTTGACCCAAATTAGGGTTTGTGTTTGCACAAATATATTTTGACCTAAAATGCCTAATATGACTTTCATGCTTCATGTTGGACTCCCAAGTTTATCCATACCAAGTTTCCAGTCTTGATTCCAAATTTTGCCCAGTCAATTGGACAGTTGACCTAGAAATCAACTGTATTGGGGAAAAAGTCAACTGTGGCCAATTGACAATCAAATCTCATGAAAATTGACCCACATCAACATTATGAATTCACATGGACCATTTGATCAAGTTTGGATCACAATTCCACAAGAAATTTGATCAGATCACCAAAAGGGCAAAATGGTCATTTTTAGGGTTTTGACTACACAAAGGCAATTTTTGACTGTTTGACCTAGCCAATGGCAAACCAAGCTCACATATGGACTCAAGGACCCCATGGAATTGTCTTTACATGCTCAACAAGTTCAAAAGATCCCAAATGCACAAGATTGACAGTTGAATTTCCCAGTCAATTGATCAATTTTGACTGTATACTGAAAAGTCAAACTTTGACTTTTTGGTCAAAATCAAGTGTCAAGATTCATTTTTCATCAAAACATGCCAAATCATGAAACTTGTTCATCAAGAAATCAAGAATTGCAAATTAGGGTTTGAGATGAAGATTTTTCATAACTTAGAATTTTTCTAAGTTATGAAAAACCCTAATTTTTTCCTAACTTTGCCCCACTTTCTCACCAAGATTCATTTGGATTCAAGAAAAAGTCAAAACATTAAAGTTGTAGCCTATTGCAAAATCTACAACTTTGATTCATAAAGTTTTCCCAAAAGAAGCTTGTAGCTCAAGTTACAATTTTTGGAACAAGGGTACCAAACCATTCTTAACTTAGAGAAAATTTGACCTATTTTGGGCAAGGTTTTTACCTAACTTCAAGACCATTTTTCACATACTTCCACTTGGAATTTCAATTTGAATTTAAAAGATGGATTGTAGTACACATTCCAAGATTTCCAAAATGTCCAAGAACTCATCAAACAACCTCATGGTTAGGGAGAATCGAATTTGGCAATATGGGAAAAACTCACTTTTGATTTGGCCAAGTTACATGTTCATACATTTGTGCCATTTTGAATTCAGCATGCTTTCCTTGATTACAGGTCTTTTATCTCAATTACACTCCTTAATTTAATGCCAATCCTTTGTTCCAAGACCATATTCTATGTGTTCAAGCATTGCATAAAGGTTTAGTCCCAAATTAGAAAAAGCATTATATCCATTTTTGCAAAAGTATACTTTATGTCAATATGCAAATCCAAGCAAGTACAGTTAAGATCTCTTTGGCACAAGTTTATGAGTTAATTACACTGATCAAGACTAAGTGGTTCAGCATATAATGGGGGCCTGTACAGGCTAGAAACACCAAGTGGCCTTTTGTTGCTTAAAGTGTAAGAAACTTGCCATAACACATAACAACTATCATTCCTGTAAACCAAGCCTTAAGCAAACTTATCAAACTTTTTCTAAAGATCCATCCTAAGCTGAAACACGAGCCTAGCATCCCCAATACCTCCCCATTTCCAGAATCACCCTCAAACTGCCCAAACAGAGCATCTACTGCAGTTTGAGTTCCATAGCTCAAACCTTCCATGCATTCTTGCTAAAAACACATCAAACACATCCCACAATATCCCTTGAAGCTATTCCAAACCTCAAACACGACCTGTAACACTCCCAGGCAACATCACCATTTTCATTTTCTTGTTTTGCAGCTGAAGTTCCATAGCACGATTCAAAAGGTTTCAAGACAAAGTAAAGCTTGGAATAGCATCCCTGGATATCAAGGAAGCTGTACCAATCATCACCTTGCATTGAAGACACCTCCATCACCAGATACAACTTCAACTGAACAGGTAAGTTCATGAACACGTATCTCTCTATCCAGACATTGTTAGCTTTAGGTTTGTGAAGAAAACATGTCCCATTCATAGCCCTGAACATGCCCATGTAATTAGATTTCATTTATATTATGTATGCTTAGAGAATTTTAAGTCTGAACATTGAATAAAATTTAGGTCAGGAATTGGGGGAGAAGAAATTCTCTCTCATTTCTGAGAGTTAGATTGACTTCTTTATATGTCTAGAATCGTGGCTTCAAGCTCTACAGGTTTCATGTTGGAAGATTTGGCAAAAGATCAAAGAATCAGGAGTTAGGGATTTGAGAAGAAAGGCGCGTGTTTTTGAATATGTTTGTCTGAAGGTTGAAGACAACAAACCTTTGGGCTGGGCCTGATTGGTCATTTCTGTTTTACACCTCATTTTCACACACACACCCCCTAGGCCCATTTTGCTTATTTTTATGACTTTTTGACTTTTTCTTTTTTGTTCTGACTTATTTATTTTTTCTTATGATATTAAAAATATAAAAAAAATATTTTTTACACCATTTTCATATTTATTAGGTATTTATTTGTTTAAGATCAATATTTGTACATAAATAAATATATAAACATACTTTTATTTGGAAAAATACTAAAATAATGCAAACACATTTTATTTTTCATTTTTATTTTATTTTATCTTCTGAAAATATTTTATATAAAATATAATTTTTTATAAATATTAAATATTATTATTTTGTATATATAATATATATTTAGTAAATAATACAAATATTTATATATATATTAGTATATTTAGGTTAAAAATACAAAATATATACATTTTATTTTTATTAATATTTAACATTAAAAAATACCTTTTGACCAATATACTTCATTTTTATTTTATTTTTGTACATAATTGATAAATTTTGTACATATTAAATAATTAATACTTTTATTTAATGAATTAGGGTTTTGCCCTAAAAACATAAAAACTCCAAAAAAATAATACTTTTTATTTTGTTTATTTGACATTTAAAAATACTTTTTTTTCCTACATATAAAAAACCTTTTTGCATCTTGCATATTTATTTTATTTCCATTTAATTTGTGCAATCAATTATCTGGTAAATAATTCAATATTGATGTAATAGTCTAGGTTTAAATTCCTTGTCAAAATACCCCCATTTGAACATTTGTACCCCCTTCCCATATATTGTGTTGTAATAGTTTAGGACTTTATTTTTCGCACTTTATTGCTTTCTAAATATACCATGCTAGAATTAGGGTTTGTATGCGAATCAAAAACAACAAAAATAGTTTGACCTAATTTCAAGATAAACAAGCATGAAAATGGACAACACAAATCACACTTGCACCCCTAGGGTATTCCACTTGTTGCCTTCAATAAATGGGCCATATTGCATGTTAGGTCTCTTTGGGCAAAACAAACAATTCAAATGATCATAGTCTCTCGATGACGCTTTCGAAAGTTGCCTAAAAAATGATCGAGTCCCTTAAAGGAAAATTGCCCAAAGATACTTGGCAGCATTGCAATTATGGTCTAAACGATGACCCGCGCCCGTCCCTTTCACATCCTAACACAAGATTGTCCACCAGATGCAATGGTGGAACAAACTTGTTAAGAGGGTTAAAACATAGCAATAATCTTTGAGAAATTTAGGAGTAGACAACCTCTTAGTTACTTGAATCAAACTTGCAAAACAAAACACTTGCCTATTTTTAAACCACACCTCACTACACTTTAAAAAAAAACAACTTTAAAAAAAAAACAAATGAAAACCTTTTCAAAAGACATACACCTTTGTATACATCCCCACATGGATCATTACAAAGGTTGCCACCACATTGGCTTCTTTTCAAAACATTTTCAAACCACACACACAAAGCACCATTTCAAACAATTGAAAATCAAGGCAAGTTGATCTAAGCAAGTAACTAAGAGCCCATGGATAACCATGGATAGAAAGGGTGCTAATACCTTCCCATTCCATAATCTACTCCCCGAACCCAAGAAAACATCTCAAAGGTTTTTGATGTGCTTTTTAAACCTTTCCTTAGGATAAAATAAAAAGTCGGTGGCGACTCTTGCTCAACCGAAACATTTGCGAAAACAAACGCAAAACCATAGTCAGTTCTCCCACCGTATCACAGAGGGGGTCTGCCCCAGTTGTTCAACAACATCATAATCACTTTTCTTAATGATCCTCATAATCTCTTCCATCTGTTTCTGGGATGTTTCAGGAATAAAAAGTGACTGAGCCTTCTTCAAGACAGGCTCCTCTTGAACATTCTTTCCTTTTTTCTCAGCAGTAGAAACAAGGACGGGAATTGCATTGTTTTTATTGGCGGGTACACTTGCAGGTACAGTCACAGGGGTGATCTTCGGAATGGCCGCGGGTCCAAAGACTGTTGTTGGAGGAGCAATCTCTGGAGAAAATATTCTTCCACTACGAGTAACCTTGCTTATTCCGGCAATGTTACTGATGTCGGGATTATCCTCCTCAGAGCTTTCTTCTTCAATGGTCTGTTCAATCTGTTGACACCATGGTAGTAGATTTCTCCACCATAGTTCCATGGTACCATTTTATCGGATTTGTATGTGGTTGGTCCGGGCATTGTTATCTTCAACGGAGTAGTCACAGGAGAAGATGTAATCCTAACAGGTTTTTTAGGAACCCTGGAAGGGTTGGCGTATATTTTTATTATTGAAACTTCTAGAACTGGAATGGGTGAGACAGGAGCTTTCTCAAACAAAATTTCCTTGTTATCAATCAAGTGTTGGATTCCTTTCTTCAATAGAGGACAGTCAAATGGGGAGGACAGGCAAGCATGGCAATCTTGGTCACAACCTGGGAACACCCCAGCCTTCAACAAATTCATCTTGACGGTTGGGAGAGGAGTTAACAATTCATCCACAGCAGAAACAAACAGATCTTCCTCCACAGCATTGGCATTGTATCCATGCCTCGGTATTGGAGTGGAGATAACATTTGGCTTTTCAGGAGCTTCAAATTCAACTTCCTTTGCGTCAATCAGATCTTGAATCTTATTCTTCAGGGCCCAACAGTTGTTGGTGTCGTGCCCTAGACTTTCTGAGTGGTACGCGCATCTGGCGTTGGGATGGTAATGTGGAGATGTAGTGTTAGGATTTTTAGGGGCCTCTTTCAGAATGGCCAGGTTCAACTTCAAGAGATGGGGTAAGACTTGAGCAGGAGTCATGTTTATCTTGGTGAATTGCCTTACAGGAATTTCCATCCTTTGTTGGTTATTCCTCGGCTGATCATTTCTCGGCTGGTTGTTTCTCGGCTGGTCTGATGCAGTCTTCTGAATCATAACGGCCCCCACTGTTGGACGTATTTTGGTTCTTCCCTGATTTCTCTAGGCATAGACAGCAGACACTTTCTTCTTTCCAGTGAAGGGCTTTTTTGCAGCAGCAGATGTAGACGCATCTTTCTGAATTTTCCCGCTTTTAATACCGGCTTCCACCCTCTCACCAGTTAGAATCAACTCAGTGAAACCTGCAGAGGAGCTTCCAATAAGGTGATTAAAGAAAGGACCTGACAGAGTCCCCAAGAACATATCAACTAGCTCTCTTTCAGATAAAGGTGGTTGCACCCTTCCGGCTAAATCCCTCCATTTTTGGGTGTAGTCTTTGAAGCCCTCATTGGTAGTCATAACCATACTCTGTAACTGAGTACGGGTTGGCACCAAGTCGGCGTTGTATTGATACTGTTTATAGAAGGTGGCCTCCAAGTCTTCCCAATTATGCACATCATACCTCTCCAACTGGTAGAACCAATCCAACTGCGTTCCCGAAAGACTGTCTTAGAAAAAGTAGACCCACAAGTCTTTGTTAGAAGAATGTGGTTGAATTTTCCTGACATAAGATCATAGGTGCATCTTTGGGCAATACACCCCATCATACTTAGCAAACAGTAGCACTTTGAATTTAGGAGGGATTACAATTCCAGAAACCAACCCTAACTCCTCAAAATCCAGCCCCGGAACTCTCTGTATCTCCATGGCAGCTAGACACTCTTCCAAGTTTTTGTATTTGTCATCGGTCGGAGGGTACTGCTGTTCAGAATAGTCCTCATCCTCTTCTTCTTCTGCTTCACACTCAGATGGCACTGTAGTTCCTTTTCCTTTTCCTTCCCCCTCTTCATATTTTGATGGGAATTCCAAAGTCCGTTTGGCTTGTCCTTCAAACCATCTACCAATGATAACTACACCGGCTCTCTTCTTCTTCTTTTTCTCTTTTTCCTTCTCTAGTAGAGTCTTGAGCTCCTCCTGTCCCTTAGCCAAGGTCAGGAGTAGCTGTTGAAATTGTGAATTCTGAGCTTGCAAATCTCTGACCGTTTGTTTAATATCCATCTTGCTGAAATAAATAGCAGAGAGATGAGGAAACTTGGTGTGAAGACCTGTTTATGCATATGATGAATGATATGTATTCATGCAATGCATTCAAGGATTCAGAAATTCAAATTTGTTTTAAACAAAAAAGGAACACACGTCATATTAATAAGATAGAATTTGTTAGTACATCAATGCCCCATGGGCAAAATAATACAAAATTCTAAGGTAAAAAGACGTTGTGCATCCTCTTTGGTGCAATGTAGGTGTTGAGAGTCTGCTCTTCGTGAAGTTGACGAGTGAGTTCCAAAACCTTCTTCTCGCTTGCGTAGAATTGGGATTCAAAAGTATCATGTTCTCCCTTGAGCTGTATCCAACTCCTTTGTAAATCTTCTAGTGATGTTGGCATGTCAGGATGTAGGAGGGTGTATGGAACCTCTCCTTCCATAACAGGCTCTATAATCATTGGGAGAATGGAGGGGTAAGGCATCATAAGACTTTGGGCGCGGGTTCGTACCCACTTGAGGTAAGGCTCAAGGGGGATGGAATTCTTGTGTCCCAAGGTCTTACTGTCTACCTTGTTTGGCATCCTCCAAGCTCGGATAAACCTTTGTCGGAGTCGTTGGTCGTCATTGTCGAAGTCGAAAACCAATCCTTGAATCAGCATGTCATGTGGGCCATCCCTTCGGGCATAACCAAATTGTCTCAGAGCCAAGCAGGGGTTGTAGGTGTTGCCTCCCCTAATGCCAAGTAGAGGGACATTAGTAAATTCCCCTCAACGGTCAATGATTATAACATTCTCTTTTGATCGAGAACACCAATGAATATCTGAATGGTTAAGTGTCATTAACCGTTGTGACCACCTCAAGCCTTGCTCATTCTTCAAGACTGATTGGGGAAAATGAGAAATAAACCATCTTTCCAGTAGAGGAGTGCAACACATGAGAACACCTCTTTTCCTCGTTGTTCGAGTGTGAAAAGAGTGGAGGATATCCCTAAGCAATATAGGCACCGGGTTGCGAGCCATGAAGATTTTGACAGCACTCAAATCTATAAGTTGATTAGGGTTAGGGAACAAGACCATCCCATAGATGAGAAGAGCTACAATATCCTCAAAAGCTTGTAAGTCCAAAGAATTCCAGCAGCTTTGGGCCTTCTCAAACAGAAACTTTAACAAGAAGCCTTTGACACCACTTCTAGTTTCCCAATATGTTGTGACATCAGATGAGTGCAAGTGTAAGGCTTGAGCAATCTCTTCTGGCTTTGGATCTCTTTCCGTACCGTTGAAGGGTAGTTGAATGAGAATAGGTATCCTCAAGAGTTGAGGAAATTCCTCCAAAGTAGGCACAAGTTGGTAGTCAGGAAATGTGAAGCAATGATGCAAAGGGTCAAAGAATTGGAAGAGAACTTTCAGCATATCCTCCTCTGTGTTGGTGTTGACCAAGTTAAGTAGACGACCATGCCTCTCGGTGAATGGAGAATTCTCAGGAATCCTTGAAGCTATCTCCTTGAGTTGTGGAGGAATTCTTACAAGGTTGACTTGGATAGTTTTCCTGCAAAGTGAATCCATAACCTACAAAACAAGAACAAAGATGAAAATCCAAAATCCTTGAAATGGTTAGTGGGTGCATATGATGCTTCATGATGTCCATGATGTTATGCACAAGTATATATGTACAAGCAAATCACACAAGTTCCTAGTTTAGGCTTGCATGGGGTTTCATAGGTAAGTACCCTCTTGAAGTTTAGTTGGCTCAACCTGCCCTAGAAATAGTAACCGGGTTCTAAGGAGCTCAATATCACTGGATTGTTTCCTTGTTCATTGTTTCAATTCAGCCTCTTTACTGGCGACCAAAATATTCCAAGGAATCAACCCTCAATGAGTGTAGTATCGAGTATCTACCAACTTCAGACTACATCAAAGTCGATCATCTCACTACATCCTAAAAGGCCAAGTTGGTCAAGTAAAGGTTCTAAAAGTCCATTAGTGCAGCGGCCCCGTATTCTCTTTGATTGAATCAAAGTCTACCGGTACCCACAAATATGTCGCACTAATATAGTTATTGCTTAGACCATGTCGGTATACCCCGCACAGTTTCCATAACGTATTGCTATTTACCTATGAATGTTTCCCAAATCCGGGTAGAGGATTCAAACCCAAACAGTAGAACCAAAGTTAAAAGCAAACAATTCAAGCAAGATAAGCATGTAAAGGTGATCTAAAACCCTAAGGTAACCCCACTTATATAATACTCCCCAGCAGATTCGTCAGTTCTGTGATGCAGTGGGAGAACTGACTTGAGGTTTTGTGTTTGTGTTCGCAAATGTTGCAGTTTAGCAAGAGTTGCCACCGACTTTTATTTTATCCAAAAGGAAAGGTAAAAAAGCAAAGGAAAGACCTTTGAGATTGTTTTTGGGTTCGGGGGGTAGATTATGAAAAGGGAAGGTGCTAGTACCCTTTTCATGCATGGTTTTCCATGGGCTCTTAGTTACTTGTGTAGATCACTTGCTTTGCTTTTTTCAATTGTTTGAAATGGTGCTTTGTGTGGTTTTGAAAGTATTTTGAAAAGAGGCCTTTGTTTAGGCAATCTTTGTAATGATTCTCGTTCGTAATAATGTATACAAAGATGTTTGTCTTTTGAAAAATGTTTCAATGTTTTGAAAGTTGTTTGGAAATGTTTTGGAAGTTGTGTGTGTTTGTTTGAAAATAGCAAGGATTGTTTTTGAAATGATCAAGTAACTATACGCATCTACCTACTCAAAAGTCTTTCTTGTACATTTTTTATTCCTTTGACATTGTTGACCTACTATTGTTTTAGTAGACAACCCTATCTTTGGATGTTAAATGGGACGGGCGTGGGTTATCGCATGACCATGATAGCAATGGTGCCAAGTATCTTAGCATGTTTTAGGGACTAAGATCATTTTGTTTTTAGGAAACCTTGTCTAGCGTCATCGAGGGACTATGATCTTTTGTTTTGTTTTGTTTTGCCAAGATACCTAGCATGCATACCATGGCCATTTTTAAGGCAACAAAGTGGGTGAAACCCTAGAGGTGCTTGTGTGCAATGTGTTGTCATTTTTCATGCATTTTTGTCTTGCATTAGGTCATGCTATTTGTTGATTTTTGTCTTATCATACAAACCCTAATTTACTAAACATGCATATAATGCGATAAATTGCGTAAAGTAAATCTAAACTATTACAACAATATTATGGGAGGGGGGATACAAGTTTTGAATGAGGGATATTTGCGCAAAATAAAACTCTAATTTACTATTACAACTCAATTGAATTTATTGTACAATAAATAAATAAACAATTATTTAAATATGCAATAAAATATAAATATGCAAAAATGTTTTGTAATTGTTTTATGTATGAGAAAATAACATTATCTAATTCCTAAAAATAAGAAAAAATAATATTATTATTTTTGAAAGGGGAAACCCTAATTTTGTTTTAAAAGAAAATATTATTTTCTAATATTATTTTATTCATTTTTTTGTTTAAGAAAAATAATAATAATATTATATACCAATAGTAAAAAATAAATATATGTGGGAAATAAATATTTAATATGTATAAAATAATAAAATAAAATATTTAAGTATTTTTTATTATTTATTATTTACAAGTTTATTTAAGAAAATAAAGTATATTATTACTAATAAACTATTTTTTATGCCAAAAAATAATAAAAATAATAAAATAAAATGCAAAAATTAAAGAAAAGATTTTTCAAGATTTTTTCATATTCAGAAAAATAAATAAAAGCAATAAATATAAAAGAAATGAAAAATATGCAAAATATAAAAAATAAAAAATAAAGCCAAGGGGGTGCAAATAGGAAACATGGGGTGTGAAAAGTAGCAACCCCAAGGCGCCAGGCCCAGGACAGCTTCGTCCCTGTCCTTCAGCTCGCTCTTGCGCGCGTTTCTGAGCCAAACATGTATGTTGCTCTAGCTTGCATGAAATCAAAAACTCATAACATAAAAAGTGTAGCTTGTGAACTCACGATTCTAATGATATAAAATTCATGACCTAACTCTCAAAGATTAGGGAGAATTTTAATGGCCCTAATTTATGACCTAGTTTTTTCATGAACTTCAACAATCAAATACTCTTAGCTCAGTTAATATAAATGGAAACTATGCATATGTACAGCTTAAGCAAGTTAAGGACTACATTTTTGCTTCACAATTCGTGACCTAAGGATGCCTAAATAGAGAGATAGAAACTTGACAAATACCTTGTTCAGTTGAGTTTGGATATGGCAATGTGGGAACTTTGAGTGAGGCCTGAAGATCGTGTGAGCTTCCTTGAAGTTCCCTCAACCTTTTCCAATGCTCAGCTTGCCTTGTAGATGCCTGAATTTCCTTGCACGAGTCAACCTGCAACCTTGCAAAATGAAAATGGTGAAGTTTGAAACTGATCTCACAGTTGCAAGATGAATGCTTGGATAGCTTGGATGTGATGTAGGGAAGATGTTTCAAGGGTTGAAAGGCAAAACGCACGAGCAAGTTTCAAGTTGGCAAGGGTTCTGCAGATGATGCCCTGTTTAGGCAGAAAAATGTGATTTTGGTGTTTGGGATGTTGTGTATTCGTGCTTTGGCCTGTTACAAGGTTCTGAAGTTGTTTCAAATGATGCTAAGGCATCTCTTTAACAGATGCACAAGCTTGCTTGACTTTTGCAAGTTTGCTTGCTTTTGAAGAAAGTTGAAGTGACAATGCCCAAGGCCTGTACAGGCTAGCTTATGGACTGCATAGAGTTGGTACGAGTTGCTTGATGTTTGTGTATCTTGTTTGCAACAAAAGATCAGGTCCATGGCTCAAGAAATATAAAGTTGGAAAAAGCAAGCTTTATCAAAGTAGTATTGTGAACTTTATGCCATTTTTGGATTAATTCATTGTGCAATGCTTCAAAAGTCAGAACAAGACGATTATCCATTGTGTTTGCATTCAATTATAGAGTGTAGAAAGGATTAGGACCTGTAATACCAAGTACAAGCATGCTAGGACAAATTTGCAACTTGAACCATTGTGAAAATGCCTTGAACAAAAGTGATAAATTTCCATTTTCCCTTCTTCGATTCTCCCTAACCATAAATGATCTTGGAGAGTTCTTGGACATTTTGGAAAGCTTGTAACATTATCTACAATCCATATTTGAAATGAATTTTGAGATACCTCTTGGAACTAGGTGAAAAATACCCATGAAGTTAGGTCAAAATCCTGCCTAAATTAGGGCAAATTTTCACTAAGTTAAAAAGTTTATGGACCCCTATTCACAAAATCATAACTTGAGATCCAAGCATCTCTTTGGAAAACTTTGTGAATAAAAGTTGTGGATTTCATGGAGGACTACAACTTTAATGTTGGAAGTTTTCTTTGAATCCAATTGCATCATGGTGAAAAAGTTGTGGAAAGTTGGGAAAAAATAAGAAATTTCCATAACTTAGAAAAATTCTAAGTTATGAAAATTTTCAAATTAAAACCCTAATTTGCAAATTTAGGTTTCTTGGTCAAAAAGTTTCAAATTTTGACATATCTTGATGAATTATGACCCTTGGCACTTGATTTTGACCAAAAAGTCAAAGTTTGACTTTTTAGTGTACAATTGATTTTTGATCAGTTGACTGGAAAATTCATCTGTCAATCCAATGCATTTGATATCTTTTGAACAATGTGATTAGGTCAAGATGATGCCATTGAGTCCTTCAAATAATGCTTGAACCCAATTGGTCATTGGCTTGGTTAAAAAATCAGAAATTGCCCTTTCTCAGTCAAAACCCTAGTTTTGACCATTTTGCCCTTTTGATGATTTGATCAAATTTCTTGAGGAGTTGTGATCCAAACTTGATAAAATGGTACATAGGAGCCTAGAATGTTGATGTGGATCAAAAATTATGAAGTTTGACTGTAAATTGTCCATGGTTGACTTTTTCCCCAATACAGCTAATTTTTAGGTCAATTGTCCAATTGACTGGGCAAAAATGTGATTCAAGGCTGAAACTTGGTTTGGGCAATATTAGGGGTCTAAGATGGTGTATGAAAGTCACATGAAGTATTGATGGTCCAAAATTACTTGTGCAAACTCAAACCCTAATTTCAGGTCATCAGTGCAAGGAGATCCTGAGCTGAGCAAACCCTAATCTTGTCTGGAGTCCAAGAAGTCTTGTGAGGAAAAATCTTGATAATATGAGAGGGAAAATTTTGGGGTACAACAGCTACGTTAGCGTGATAATTTGGTTTGTACTAATGTTCCTTGAGTCAGTCAATGATAATATTAGGCTTCCTTAGTGTCATTAAGTGCTAACTGACCTTTAGAACCTTTAATTGTCTCATTCTAAGCCATTAGAAAGTAGTGAGATGACCGACTTTGGTTCCGAATGAAGATTGGTTGATACTCGATACTGCACTCGTTGAGAATAGACTTTTGGGATATTCTAACCGCAATACTTCAGTGCTTGAGCTAGAACAATGCCTAAAAGAAAGGTTAGTGATATGAGGCTCCTTAGAACCCTGTTACTACTACTAGGACAGGTTGAGCCAACTAAACATCAAGAGGGTACTTACCTGTGAAATCCATGCAAGCCTAAACCTAAGGCTACTTGTGTGACTTGTTTGCTTTCATTGCCTAACAACTTGAGCTCATTGCAGGGCTTTATTTATATTCCTTGCAGTATCTTGTTTGTATAAAATAACCAATAACTCAGATTTCCTGCATGACATACTTGTCTTTATCACCCTGCATTTTTGCTTGACGCATAGCATACACATCATAGCATCATATCATAGCATTTCCTTAACCATTTTAAGGATCTCAAGGGCCTGTAGTGCAGGTTATGATGAACCAGACGTCTAGCAAGGTGCAAGGGGATTTACTTTCCTCTATCCAATGTCGCCCAAAGATCAAAACACAACAAATTGAGTCAGGGGCTATGACCCACACGATATGGTGAGCTTGACTCTCGTAGGAGGACTTTCAATGACACGAAGTTCTTCAATCAAAGTTGAAAAATTCAACTTCTGACATTTTCTTATTTACCCCACAAGATCCGTGAAAACATTGCATGCATGTCATATCATAACAGGTCTTCCAGTACAGGTCTCTCATTTTGTCGTTGTTTATTTCAGCAAAGAAAATGGCTCTCAAACAAGACAACAGAGATCTCCAAACTCAAGAGGCTTAGCTCATGGAAATGTTCCTAAACCTATCCAAGGGGCAGGAAGAATTGAAAGCAGACCTCGCTGGGAATCTGACCAAGAAGCATCCAGACACCAACAAGGATGACCAGGTTGAACAACTGCAAGCTGAAATGGAAAGGATGAGAATCCAGGTGATCATCCAAATGGCTCTCATCCAAATCTTGGCTCGGGGGAAAGAAGAGTTAAGACTCCTTATCAGCAAACTTCCTCAAGATGGATGCAACTGTGTGAAACAAATGGTCGAGGCTAGGGATCAAGTCATTAATCAACCCCTGATGAGACAAGAAGTTGGCTTGGTGTAGAATGAACCTTTCCAAATTGCTGCTACATCATGAGCCCAACCACAACCTCGCCAATAATGACAGGGTAATTGGCGTAAGCGGGATACATTCACTAGGAAATATACCAAACTCAACATACCAATGTCGCAAGTCTTGCAACAGATGTTGAAGTTGAATTTGGTTACATTGAAGGATCCTCCTAGGAATCCTAATACTTCCGTTCCTACTTACAATCCTGATACAATGTGTGCATATCACTCCAACAGTCCGAGGCATGACACTGATAGCTGTTGGACGTTGAAATACAAAATTCAAGACCTGATTGAAGAAGGAGCACTAGAATTCGTACAAGACGGTCAACTGGAATTCTTCTGCCATTCATCAAAGGCACACCATCTGATGACAAGCCAAAACAAAGAGGATTTTTGTTCATCTAGAATTTTCAATTTGTAATTTCTTTTGATTGTTCAAACATTTGTGTCATGTTAAACTTTATTATTTTATCAATGCATTGCATATTTTTGTCATGAATCAATTCATTAGTATTCACTATATTCAAACTGCATTTTTACTTCCTTTTTGTGATATTCAACTCTCGATTAGAAGTTGTAAGCCTTTAGAGGCAGGATGACAAAAACAATACCATAATATCTATAGTATGCTTTGGAGCAGACCTTACTAACGATGTACAAGCGTTCTTTCAAATCTTAAACAGTGGAGTTATAAGGAAGATAATCCCTAGTCAACCCCTTTGAGCCTAAGAAGTAGGAGTTTTTATTTTCAGACAGATTAAAACCCTTAATCATAACCTGGGGCAGGATAGTTTTCTCATTTAATTCAGATATGCAATCAGTCACAAGCTCTATCTTCATACACGATAAATAGTCTAGAAGAGGCCCTCCAAAGGATGATGATGGTTCCACATAATCGTCAAGACAGGAAGTCATTATCTCTCAAAATAAAAGCTCGTTAAGTCAAAACCTATGAAGGAGACTTAAGGAAAAAACTGGGGCATCCCGCTGACTGTAATCACAAAAGAAACAGTTCAGGAAAAAGTAGGGATAAAGAAAACAAAAAAAGAGGTCTTACAAATCCTCAACAAAAAAAGAAAAGGTTATAAAAATGACTGCCTTCTCGAACAAACGTTCAATTTCTGAACCATCACCAAGTATCAGAGAAAATATTCCAGACTCAATTGGGATCTAAACGCACGATTAGATAAGCATAGGATTGAAGAACATCACGAAGAACGGGCTGGGTACAAATAAAATTTGAGCCTTTATCTTTTGTTTCTTGAACCGTGAACCAGGCCACATTATAACCCTTAAAAGTCCTAGCTGAAGCATGGGTTAGCTCAAAGGCATATTGTTGCAAAAGGTATCCTGATTCCTGTAGGGTTCGCTATAAATCCTGAGCTGATATCACACTCTTACAAAATTTGTTTGTTTTACTAAAAAATGAATTTTCAAACTTCAAGACAGACATATGCTTTGCATCCTTAAAATACCATTATTTGCATATGACTATTTGTTCAACAACAGAGAAATTCGCACGACGGATATTCGATGAACATAAATCCTCTCAATGGACAGAATCACCTCAGATGGAAAGAAATTCCAGTGATAGTCCTTTCATAATCAAGGGGCATAGCATGGTGTCCAGCTGATCTGGGGCAGTCAAGTCAAGGTTCAAGGAATCTCTCAAAAATGCTAAATAGCCAGGGGAAGATCTCCATCTGAATCACTTGGGGCATGGGACATGAATTCCAACAACGAATCATGTACGATCAAACAAACACCTTCTGGAAGTGTGAAAACACTTACTACTATGGACAGTGACAATTCTCAGCACTCGGTGAACACAGACATAGTCGGAAAGTACTGCACATGAACAAAGACCTGCTAGGTCGACCGGCCTATGCAAAAATAAGGGCATCCTGCGAACCAAAGGGGTTCGTAAAAAAATTAGGGATATACATTTGAAAAATCTGTACACCTGACAAGTCTAAAACCTGAAAAGGCGGCTTGGGCAAAAAAGGGTATCCCGATGGATTGAAAATCTGAAAAGACAGTGCAGGAAAAAGTTTGAAATTAAAGCGTACGACTATGTCTCGTCATCTCGTCAATTGTATGTCAGTAGAAGGCTGACCACCCTAATCAAAGTCTACTCAGGACTCCAAGAGTTGGGATAATAGTCAAACCATTTGTAAAATCCCAGCAAATACCTTCTCCGGCAGGTACAGAGGCAGGGGCATCCTACTAAAAGGTCACCTCCATATTCTCAGCATGCAGCCTAATGGTGTCAGGTGTTCTCATATCCCCGACGGAGCAAGAATCTCCAAATTACTGCTCCAACATCTAAAAATTTCTCAGTGAAGTCACCAAGCTTCTCAGGATTCCCCAGAAGGATCTCACAAAATCCCCAAGCAGATTACAGAGTTTCCCTTCCTCAACGGATTTCTTCTCAAAACAACAAAATAAGAATTCCTAGTGAAAATATTCTAAAACAGACTACTCTAGAAAACAATGCAGATACGATCCAGAGACGGATGTCATTCTTACACTTATTCCAGTTTCTCATCCAGAAATAATGCAGATACGATCCAGAGACAGATGTCATTCTGACACTTATTCTAGTTTCTCATCCAGAAACGGTGCAAATACGATCCATAGACGGATGTCATTCTGACACTTACTCCAGATTCTCATCTAGAAACGGTGCAGGTACAATCCAAATACGGATGTCATCCTGACACTTACTCCAAATTCTCATCTAGAAACGGTTCATGTACGATCCAAAGACGGATGTCATCCTGACACTTATTTCAGATTCTCATCTAGAAATGGTCCAGGTACGATCCAGAGATGGATGTCATCCTGGTACTTATTCCAGACTATCTTCTAGAAATGGTTCAGGTACGATCCATAGATAGATGACGAATCTCATCCTGATACTTATTCAGATCATCTTCTTGAAATGGTTCAGGTACGATCCAGAGACGGATGTCATTCTGATACTTATTCCAGATATTTTCTAGCAACAGTTCAGTTCACAGAGTTCACCTTCCCCAATAGAGTTTATTCCTCTAACAACGGAAATTCATCCCCCAACGTTTTAACTTCAAATTTTGAAAACCTACATTCTTCACCCCCAACAGTAATTAGGGATTTATTTTTTCTAGTTTAACAATACAACAATGAAACAACTGATACGTTCATACATTGCATTCACACATCATTCTACAAATGTCATAACATATACATACAAATGTATATAGCACTGTCTCATTTATTTTGAGAACATCAATACCCAATGCATTTCATGCATCATTATATTGCATACAGCTAACTCTTTACCTTTGCAGGAAAGATCCACAGACGAATAACATCAATGATTTTCAACAGTTCCAGATTAATTCCTGAAACCAGACAGGGCGACTATCTATGAACAATTGATTGTAGATCAATTCCCGAAACAAGACAGGGACACTATCTACTGGACCAGGTTAAGAGATTCATTCCCGAAACCAGACAGGGCAACTATCTCAACAACCAACAAAAGCACTGTTCCAGATTAATTCCTGAAACAAGATGGGGCAGTTATATGAGATAACAACTCAAATTACTGTGAAGCCTGGATCTCGACCAGATAACAGTTTAAGTTGCTACGAACCCTGGAATCCGACCAGATAGTAGTTTACTTATTCAATTACTGTGAAGCCTGGGTTTCGACCAGATAACAGTTTAAGTTGCTACGAAGCCTGGAATCTGACCAGATAGTAGTTCAATTCTTCAATTACTGTGAAGCCTGGATTTCGACCAGATAACAGTTTAAGTTGCTATGAAGCCTGGAATCCGACCAGATAGTAGTTCACTTCTTCAATTACTGTGAAGCCTGGGTTTCGACCAGATAACAATTTAAGTTGCTATGAAGCCTGGAATCCAACCAGATAGTAGTTCACTTCTTCAATTACTATGAAGCCTGGATTTCGACCGGATAAAAGTTTAAGTTGCTGTGAAGCCTGGAATCCGACTAGATAGTAGTTCATTTCTTCAATTACTATGAAGCCTGGATTTCGACCAGATAAGATTTTAAGTTGTTGCAAAGCCTGGAATCCGACCAGATAGTAGTTCACTTCTTCAACTACTGTGAAGCCTGGATTTCGACCAATTAATAGTTTAAGTTGCTGCAACGCCTGGAATATGACCAGATAACAGTTAACTTCTTCAATTACTATGAAGCCTGGATTTCAAGCAGATAACAGTTTAAGTTTCTGCGAAGCCTGGAATACGACCAGATAACAGTTAACTTCTTTAATTACTGTGAAGCCTGGATTTCAACTGGATAATAGTTTAAGTCGTTGTGAAGCATGGAATACGACCAGATAGAAATTAACTTCATCCTTTCGACTAAGTCACTATGAAGCCTGAATTTCGACCAGATAACAGTTTAACCTTAAGCAAATTACTACGAAGCCTGGAAACCGACAAGATAACAGTTAATTTCATATACACCAGTAAGTTGTTATGAAGCCTGGAATACGACCAGATAACAGTAAACTTCACTATCCTTAGTAAGTCACTGTGAAGCCTGGATTTTAACCAGAAAACAACAAAATTTCATTTCTCAAGTCAAGAAGTAGCTTCCCTAGTAGAGTAATGGACAATTTAAGTTCCTAGACTCTATTCCCTGCAGAGTTTTCCTTAAATAAGAGAATAACAGAAACCCAAATTTCCCAGTGGATTCCTCCTCAGACAGCAGGAACAGGAACCCCCAAAGGAACCATGTGTGAAATCAGCATCTATTTTGGATGGCGTCTTTAAACCCATCTCTGATAACTCTCTGTCATCTTCTCTAAATGGAATCTGTAAGCTCATTCCCGTCATCATCAACTAACAGTGTTATTTCATGCAAGTGCAAATTTCTGGGCACTCCAGTGTTCAATCATCTTCCACCTTTAGATCACGAAAGGCAGACAAGCCAATCTAAATCCTCATGTTTAAGAAGATTGAACAGGGGCAGCTGTTGTACCCCAAAATTTTCCCTCTCCTGTTTCCCAAGGTCTTTTTCTCTTATATGGGTGGTTACAAGCACTTTCCTAAAGAAAATGAATTTTTTGAAGATAATCAAGTCTCTTTCGATTGGCATCTGAACAAGGTGTCCTTCGATTGGTATCTGGACAAGTTTCGATTGGGCATCTAAACCCTTCGAGCAAGCTTTGTTTCAAAGTCTTCGATTAGACATTTTGCCCTCTTCGATCGTTCCTTGATTTCACAATGTCTTCAATGGAGCATTGGGCCTCCTTCGACCAAGCTTGGTTCCCAAGGCTTCGACTACGCATTAGCTACTTCAGGCTTGCCTTCGATTCACAAGGTAAGAACCCCCTACAAGTCCCTTTCGATTCACCAGCAGTGGCGTCTACGTGCAACCTTTGACTCACTAGGAAAAGGCCTCTTCATGCTTGCCTTGGATTATCTAAGTCAATAGCTTCCCCCAACTGTCCTTAGATCCATAAGATAGAGGTTTCCCCAGACTTGTCTTGAATTCACAAGGACAAATGCTCTGAAGAAGAGAATTTTGGACAATTCGAATTGATGCAGATATTGACTTAATTAAAGAAAATCTGATAAGGGAAAACTCTGAAGATTTGGGAATTTCTAATTGATATGGATGGAATCCTTCGAAGGAGCTGAATTAGAGCCATTCGAATGAGGCAATCAGAGCCATTTGAAGGAGGCCATCAGAGCCATTCTAAGAAGGAAATCAGAGCCATTCGAAGGAGGCCATCAGAACTAACTGAAGGAGCTGAATCAGATCCATTTGAAGGAGGAAATCAGAGCCATTCGAAGGAGGCCATTAGAGCCATTCGAAGGAGGCAACCAGAGTCATTCGAAGGAGAACATTCGAAAGTCAAATGTCCAGGTTCATTCAAATTCAAAAAGAGACAAGAAACCTGTCGTTGGCAACGTTTCAAAATGGTATTCATGGCCTTAAAACACCAACTTAATGGTTGTTTACTCTTTTGCCTTCTTGTCCCCTCCATCCCCTCTATATAAGGAGCACACTAGCAAGCTCCAAAGACGCTTGGAGACAGCCTGAAAGAGTCACACGAGGTAGAGACATAATACCAGGGGAACCATACACACATATTGTTTTACACGCATACATAGCCTAAGAGAAGCACACCAAAAACTCTTAAAACTCAACAAGATCACACCACACTTGTTCTCTCCCGTTTCAAATCCAAGAGCATCTAACAACTCTAGTCTCCCACACAAGTTCCAATTTTAACCAAGGTAAGTCCCCTTGACCTTGCATCTTTCGTTTCAACATGGCATGTAAATAGCCTTTACTTAATTTTTGTTTCAGCAAAATATAGATAGCCTCTTACTTATATTCTTTGTTTCTTCCCTTTTGGTTTGTTTTCTCTTCTTGTTGGAACTAACCTGTACAAATTTAAATGAAAGATAAAAAATATATGAATGAAGGATATGAATTCATGTTGCTTCGTTGGTCCATTTTACATCATATTCTAAATCGAAAGAAGTAGAGAAAGCTGCAGTCGAAGGTTGCTCATGCCCACTTCCTGACTCAATCAAAATAAGTAGAGAAGGCTGAAATCGAAGTTTGCCCATATCATTCCCAAACCCAGTTGAAGGAAGCGGGAAAGGGTGAAAATTGAAGCTTGCTCACGTCAACCCTTAAGCCCAATCGAAATAAGGCAAAAGAAGGGTGAATCGAAGGACTCCATGGTGTGGATCGAAGAATTTATTTCTCTTCTTTATTTTTATATTTTACTTGTCTTTCGATTTGGTCGTAATAGCGTAGGACCCTTACTTTCTGCATTTTTACTGCTTTTTATATTAACTGCTAGATGTATGACTAATAGGATTGTATGGAAAGACTAATAACAAAATGCTATCAAACCTAACAAAAAAGACAAAAAAATAACTAAACATAACACACTTGCACATATACACCTCTAGGGTACCCCACTTTGGTTGCCTTCGGAAATAAAACAGTCATGTCCTTCGAGACAGGGACGCTTTGGAAAAGACCCATAAATCAAAAGATCATAGTCCCTCGATGATCCTACAGTTGTCTTTCGGTAAATGATCTAGTCCCTAAACAGAAATTGCTAAAGCGTCTCTACATTGTTACCTTTATGACTGTACGTCCTTTCGATGTCCCTCATACATCCAACGATATGGCTACCTACTCATTAATAGTAGGATAGCATTGTCTATAGGATAAGAGGAAAAGAACTACCTTTTCGAGTCCAAGTAGATAGTTGTTAAATGCTTGCTCAAAAAACAAACTTTTTTACACTTACTCATTTCAAAAACAACTTTCAAAAACATTTGCTTTGTCAACACTCTTGAGGACTGATACAAGAGTTATCGCAAAGCAAATCATTGCAATAAGGCTTTTTAAAGAAATTTTCAAAACACAAGCTATCATCTAAGAGCTCGTAGATAACTACGGAAGGAAAGGGTGCTAACACCTTCCCTTTCCATAATCTACCCCCTTGCTCAGAAAACTCTCAAAAAGGTATTTTTCTGTTCTTTTCACCCTTTCCTTTGTTGGATAAAAGAAAAGTCAGTGGCGACTCTTGCTTACCGCATCATTTGCAAACACAAAATGCAAAACCAGTATAAATATTCGGTTCTGCAACCGTATCACACATGTGGTACCAAATGTTATCCTTACTGGTCCTGTCAGATCCACATCTCCAAGATAGATAACCACCAATAAAAACCTGATTCATCCTTAAGCTTTCAAACCCCTCGGCATTAGGTTTGGGACAAGTCACTAATTCCCACAGAATTAACAAACATTTCCTCTTGACATAAATGATATATGTGCAATCTCAACATAAATATGCAATTAAGACCATCTCCATATCTTAATCATACAAGCATATTTCTAATTCAACACATTTGAATTATCTTCACTAAATTGCACAACATACATCAATCATGTCATTAATCATACATACAATGTATTCTCATAGCATTCATAAACTCAACACATCATTGTAACATATAGCAAACAAGTCAAAACTATGTTATATT